>OU892281.1:40900454-43300454 GCA_917834065.1 Ceutorhynchus assimilis | reverse complement strand
AGGTAAGTAATCGGTCGGATACTAAAAACAAACATTTCAATTCTCTCGTGAATATCAATGAAAATTGTTCATTTTGTAAAAGTAATCATAGTATAATGAATTGTCCTGAATTTCTTAAATTATCAGTTTATGACAGATATACAAAGGCAAAATATCTTAGACTTTGCTTGAATTGTTTGAAGGCTAATCATATGAGTAAAGATTGTCGTTCAAGTAAGTGTAGAAAGTGTTCTACTAGCCACCATACTTTACTTCATTATGATAAAAAATCTTCAAATGAAAAGCAAGTTCATCCAGATCAAAATTCAAATGTTGTACCTCAAAATAGAGTGGAAAGTGTAAGTGTAAACATGTCTTCATCTTGTGTTGGTCAGCAAGATATGTTACTTTCCACTGCACTTGTGCAGTTATTTGATTCAAATGGTCAATCAATTACTGCTAGAGCTTTGCTTGACTCAGGCTCCCAGTCGAATCTAATAACTGAAGAACTTTGCGATAAACTGGATATTGGTAAGCAAGAAATCAATGTTTCAATTATTGGTGTGAATCAAACAGTTTCTTGCATTAAATATAAATGTAACCTAACTGTACAATCTCTTCATAACGAGTTTACCAAGGATATCTCTTGCTTGGTGGTACCTAGGATTGTTGGATTTCTTCCTGGTAAAACTATGGATGTTTCTCAGTTGCAGATTCCAAAACATTTCAAGTTGGCAGACCCCGGTTTTGCTATTTCTGGCAACATTGATCTTCTCCTAGGAGCTGATATATTTTATCAACTTTTGTGCATTGGCCAGTTTAGTTTAGGGAATGATCAACCCATTATGCAAAAAACAAGGTTCGGATGGATTTTATCTGGTCCATGTAGCTATGGCAATACAGTGCAATCTCCAACTTATTGTGGATTAAATATCAATTTGGACATTCAGAATCAGTTAGAAAAATTTTGGTCAATTGAGGAACCCCCAAATAGTTTGAAACCTATACTTTCACATGACGAGAAGGAATGCGAGAGTATTTTTGTTCAAAGTACAAAAAGAAATGAAGATGGCAGATTTGTTGTTCAAATTCCTCTCAAACAGCATCCATCTGTATTAGGTAATTCAAGTTTTTCCGCTAAAAGGCAATTTTTCTCGTTGGAAAGGAGACTGCAAAAAAATCCTCAAATAAGACAACTTTATATTGAATTCATGCAAGAGTACGAGGCCATGGGTCATATGTCTGAGTCAAAAGATAATTCTGGTGAGACTTCCTACTTTTTACCTCATCATGGAGTCATAAATGAGAATAGTTCAACAACTCGTTTGCGTGTCGTTTTCAATGGTTCATCTCCCACAGATAATGGAATATCCCTCAACGATATTCAATATACTGGGCCAAATATACAAGATGACTTGTTGGAAATATTGTTAAGGTTCAGAGTTCACAATATCGTCGTTTGTGCCGATGTGGCAAAAATGTATCGCATGGTGATGGTGAGTGAGCACCAGAGAAGTCTGCAAAAAATTTATTGGAGGGCGAGTCCAAATGATGAGTTAAAGATCTATTCTCTCAATACCGTTACTTACGGTACGACCTCTGCATCCTTTTTAGCTATTAGGTGTCTCAAACAGTTGGGTTTGGAATTTGAAAATGAATATCCAGAGGCATGTAATGTAATTTTACATAGTTTCTTTGTAGATGATTTGTTATGTGGAGCAGATACTGTTGCAGAAGCAGTAACTTTAAGTATTCAGGTAGCTAGAATACTGGAAACTGGTTGTTTTTCCCTGAGAAAGTGGGTATCAAATTCCCCTGAGGTGATTAGGCAAATTGTTGGAGATGTTTCCAACAATGCTTTCAGTAATCGTGACATCCATTTCAGCGAGGAGAATAAGACTCTTGGTTTGTATTGGTCATTCAAGAATGATCATCTCATGTATCGTATATCTTTAACCGAGCCTGGAAAATATACTAAAAGAACTATTCTTTCATCCATAGCCAAAATTTACGATCCATTAGGTCTAGTTTGTCCATGCATAATCATTGCAAAGATTATTTTGCAAAAATTATGGTGTACCAAGATTGGTTGGGATGATTCTTTGCCATTAAGTATTCACTCCTCATGGCATAAGTTACGGCAAGAATTGTTGGTTTTAAATGACATGGTTATCCCAAGGAAAATGGTTTGTTTTAATGCTAGCATTATTGAATTACATGGTTTTTGTGACAGTTCTGTAGAAGCTTACGGTGCTTGTTTGTACTTGAAAAGCACAACCACTTGTGGTCAGTCTCAAATCTCTCTTGTCTATGCTAAGGCTAAGGTGGCCCCATTGAAGGTAATAACACTTCCTCGACTGGAATTGAGTGGCGCATTGGTTCTTGCACAATTGGTTAGTACTTTCAAAAGGTCAGTCAATCTAACTATTCACAAAACCTATCTATGGACTGATTCCTCAGTGGTATTAGGTTGGTTATCTCACTCACCGCACAACTTACAAACATTTGTTGGGAATCGTGTATCTCAAATACAATCTTTGACTTCAAGTCAAGATTGGCATCATGTTTCATCAAAAGATAACCCTGCAGATATATTGTCAAGGGGTTGTTATCCTGAACAATTGGTTGACAACAAAATATGGTGGAATGGACCTGTTTGGTTGACTAAAGATTGCTCAGAATGGCCTAAGTCAATAATTGAAATTGATATATTACCTGAATTAAAGAAACAAACCTATAATTGCCAGGTTATCCCTGAATATTTTCCAATTAAAGAATTTTCCAACTTTTCACGCTTGAAACGTAGCTTTGCTTATGTTTTAAGATTTTTCAAAAATTGCAAAACTGATAGGGCATCTAGAAATTTTGGTAAGCTCACAGTCCATGAAATGAACGATGCATTGGAAAAATTAGTTGTAGTATCCCAAAAGGAATCCTTTCCTAGTGAATATTCATTGCTGTTGCAAAATAAACAATGTCTTAAGGGCCCTCTCAGTGCACTAAACCCATTTATTGATATAAAGGGTGTCTTGAGGGTGGGGGGTAGATTAGAATTGTCAAATTTAGACTATGCCAAAAAGCATCCAGCTGTTTTGTCATGTAAACATCATTTTACAAAATTGCTGTTTTCTTTTGAGCATAAAACATTATTACACGCTGGGCCTCTTCATTTGCTTGCTTCAATTCGAGAACACTATTGGCCAATTGGTGGGCGAAATTTGTCCAGGCATATAGTTCACAAATGCATACGATGTTTTAAGGTGAAACCGAGAGCAATTGGGCAAATGATGGGTGACTTACCTCAAGAACGTATCTCCCCTACGCCTCCTTTTCATGTAACTGGAGTAGATTATGCGGGCCCCTTTCTTATAAAGTCCAAGAGTGGAAGAGGTGCCAAGATATCAAAGTGTTATGTGTGCCTGTTCATTTGTTTTTCGACTCGTGCAATTCATCTAGAATTGGTATCAGAATTAACTTCTGAGGCATTCATTTCCACTTTCAGGCGTTTTGTATCTCGCCGAGGAAAGCCTGCTTTAATATGGTCTGATAATGGTACAAATTTTGTCGGTGCCAATTCTGAGCTGAAGGAACTTAGTAAGTTTTTGCAGGGGCATAGCGAAGAATTTGTAGGAACTTTTGAAAACGAAGGCGTTAGCTGGAAATTTATCCCTTCTCGAGCTCCTAATTTTGGCGGAATTTGGGAGGCAGGAGTAAAGTCTTGCAAATTCCACATGAAACGTGTCATGGGCAATGCCTCATTAACTTTTGAGAATTTCTATACATTGCTCACCCAGATTGAAGCCATTTTAAATTCGCGCCCTTTGGTTCCACTTGCTAGTGATCCAAGTGATTATGACGAATTAACACCAGCCCATTTTTTGGTTGGTAGGCGATTGACAGCTTTACCTGATCTCGATGTTAAAGAAAAGTTTGACAATCGTCTTTCTAAATATCAGTACCTTCAAAAGCTTTATCAACATTTTTGGGCGCGTTGGTCGAAGGAATATGTAATCCTCCTTCAACAACGTTTTAAATGGAAACATCCTCAGAAGAATATTCAAGTGGGTGAACTAGTGATACTTCGTGAGGACAATCTCCCTCCTCTCAATTGGAGAATTGGACGTGTAAGTGAAATTCATTTAGGACGTGATAAGCAGTGCCGCGTAGTGTCTGTAAAAACTTCGCGGGGTATACTAAAGAGACCTATCTCTAAGATTTGTCCTTTGCCCATTGACAATGATTAGGGACTTGATTATTTATTAGGTTTAGGAAAACTTGTTTGAATCATTGAAATTAGTTTTTAAGTTTGGATTTAACTATTTGCGTCCATCTATGTTTTGGATAAGGAATTGTATTTGTTTCAGCTTAGCCACCTTTGTATTTTTTTTTTATATATTATTTTGTGTTGAAAGTCTCAACCCTTTCAAGGTGGGGGGTATATGTTTCTAAAGTATAAAATGATTTCTGTTAACGAATGGTAAATGTGGCAACGCCAAACCTATATTGCAGATTTCTGTAATATCGGCTGCCCTGGGAGATTGCTATTGGGGGAGAAAAAAGGGAAGGGGGGATATGTCTTTGTCTTTTTTGAGTGTGGCCGTCTGGCGAAAGGCTGTAAAAAGTCGCAGTGCAAATAAAATGTAGTTTTGATTGAAATTTTCGAGTGTTTATTACAAAAAAGTGTCAACAACAATTAGCTGAAGCTTAGGAATGGTTCCTAACAGGTAGAATCACTAGAAAAGCAAACTAACCCTTTCTGCATAAAGTAGTAATAAAAAGGACAATGCCATGATTTTGATCAGGTTATTTTTATTTTTTTTATTAAGATGGGTAATTTTTATTGTTTGGTGGAAAATTTTGTTCACTATTTAAACCTGAAAATTTTGACCAAATCTTACATAATTATTTATATACAATATAATTTTTTTTGGACCAGAACTTACATTACTAATTATATCTAGGATTATTCTCAACGCGGCGAAACGGCTTACGGCGAAATGGCTTGCGGCGGAACGGCTTGCGGCGAAACGGCTTGCGGCGAAACGGCTTGCGGCGAAACGGCCGCGACGAATCGGCCACGGCGAATCGGCTGCGGCGAACTGTACTAGACCCTACAAATAAAGCTTAAAAATACATATTAGAAAAAAAAAAAAAATATGTATAGATTCTAGATCAAGAAAAGTCTCAATGAGGCACTACGTGGCCTTAGGCCTAATAATAATCGTCAACATAAATCCTGAAAAAGAACGGCATTTTTCCCTCCCTGCGCCTGCTACAAAAGGTATTACGTTAAACTGGTATAATCCGCTTCCGGTACTGAAGGCAGTTTTTTCTTTTTCATCTTTGTGTATTGCCACTTGCCAGTATCCACTCTTAAAAGATTCAAGGTGGAAAACCATTTGGAGCCCGATAGAATTGTTAATGTATCGTCTATCCTCGGAAGAAGGAAGCTGTCCTTGGTGACGTCAATAAGTTTACGGTAGTCCACACGAAATCTAAGACTTCCATCTGTCTTTGTAACCAATACCACAGGCGCAGACCATGGACTATTAGACTGTTCAATAATTCCCTCTTGAAGCATTTTATTAATTTGGTTTTCCACTTCCTGTTGTTTAGCTACTGGCATACGTTGTGGTGGTTGTCTAATTGGGTGTGCCAATTCAGTATCAATTTTGTGTTGAATTAAACTGGTCCGTCCGGTTTGATTATCCTTCACAAATACGTCTGCTTCTTGCTTCTTTCAAGATGAAATCAGTGGCTTCTTGAAGTCTATCTGGATCGAGGTGTGTCCATGATTTCTCCAAAGTCTGCATCAAGGTGTCTTTATCCAATTTCGATTTTTCAAAATTTCGCTTATCTAGTAGGTCACAGTTCGATATTTGCTTAACTGGTTCGAGAGTTGCAATATATATCTCCTTCCTTTATTTTTACTGTTCCAGAAGAAACATTGGCAATTCTTATCATAATGTCTCCATTTGCTCTTACTAGAGTCTTTCCAACGAGAAATCTCCATTAAAATTATGTGTTAGTTCAACGCAGTACCCAGGGTTTTTTTCCAATTTTCCGCAAATGATCTTCTCAGTACTTCCACGAATCCTCACGGGGTTTGTGGCCAGGATCTTAACGGCTTGGGATTATTTTTGTGTAGTTAGGACAAATTCTTCATTACCAAATTTAAGGATGTTCATAGAAGGATCGAAAGAAAAACCATATTGGCCGATCAAATCCATTCCCAAAATAAAATCATCTTCTATATCGGCGACTAATGTTTTGTGCCTAAAGGTGGTAGATCCAAAAGTAAGCTCAACCATAGCTTCTCCTTGAACCTTGAACTGGTGCTGATTCGCCCGTGACTGTTCGTAGTAACAGGTTTTTAGTGAGCGGTTGGATTGCCCGAGACTTGACTAATGTTTTACTAATTATAGAAACTTCAGCACCCGTATCAAAAGTGATGGTTTTAAGTTCTCGATTAATTTGTCTTTCGAATTTTAATCCTCTGTAATGACTGCCCAATGATTTTATGTAAACAATCCTGGGGGCTTCGTCATTACTAACCAGCATTCGCCCCTCCATACTGATTAATTCTTGTTTCCCTGTCTGTTATTAGGGCTGGCGTCTCTAGATCTCCAAAAGCGTTGGAAACGATCCCTGATGGAGAGGAAATCCTTACTGTACAATTTTGTTGAATATGTCCATGCTTATGGCAACGGTAACATTCTAATCGGTTTCTCGATGTTGGTATTTGTCTGGGGTCTTTTCTCGTTTTTCTGCCTTCTAGTAAAAGTTTCTTCATTTCCTCCATGAAATTACTCATAACATTCTCGAAACTACCATCCTCTTTTGACGATTGATCATCTTTTGGGTCTTAAATAGACACTGTTCGTATTGTGGGCCGTGAGGCGTGAGGCGTGAGGCACCAAATATTGCTTCCAGTTCCAATGCTCGGACAAGGGCTTCGCTACATTGTCTAAACTTATTAGAAATTCCCAGGTTTCCCTGGTTTTTGGAATCTCTGAGACCATCAATGGGCGCAGATACTGCCATCCATTCCTGCATGTCATTCCCAGCTGCAGGAATAGCCAAACGCACCAGCCTTTTAACTTCCGATTCGAATTCTTGTCCATGTAAAAATTCGCCGGGTTTTTGAATTCTTGATCTAACTTGAGTTCTAAATAGCTTTTGCCTGTAATGGTCTCCGAAGCGCAATTCTAACGTCTGTTGGTACATTGAAGCAATTGACTGAAGAAGATCTAAGGCGTAGCGCCACTATCAGTGCTGTAGCTTTTTCTTGATCGTTTGTTTGCAGCAGCTTCAAGTTGTCGGATATACATGGTCCAGGATGTAGAACCGTTAAAAGTTGGTGGTTTTATCTTCATACTAGAGAATAGATAAATAAATAGATAAATAGAGAAATAATTTATTGGGGTTAATATCGTAAAATACCATTTGCACAAGTCAGCAAATAAAGTAGGTACCTACATACATAAACTATAGCCAAAACAGTGACTATTTATATACATACATATTACATATTCTTATATATGTTACCGGACAAACCCGATTTTAGATAAACTAGTTTTTCCTAGGCCGAATCAGTGTATCCAAAGAGCGATAGGATCAACTAGTTTATCCTAGTCTAAACTGATTTGTTCTAAAATCAATTAATTGTGAATAGGCAAAACTGATTTGTCCTAGTCTACATACAGTCTCTTCACAAAAGTAACCTTTTTACTACTAATTGAAGAAAATAGTATTATTACAGACATGTTTACTAATTTTCATTATTTATTTGTTATTACATGTCAAACTATTATGGCATTTCGTATTCGAGTTGCAGAGAACGTTATTTTTCATGCAAAGGCATCGATTCGACGTACCTACACTTCTTGGTGCAACTACACTTAAAGAAACCTTGGCCTGTTTTGTTTATTTCTTCTTCCAATAAAAACTGTCTTATTATGCATGCAATATAATTTTTGTAAGATACCATGCTTGGTCCCAATCTTATAAAACCCATCATCAGATGCTTCAAGCACAACTCCAATAACGTTCCCAAGATCTCCTTTAGCCCTGTCTACATCAGGAGTAGGTATGATGATGTTATCTCCAACTCTCGCTGGTGGATGCGACTTGTGAGAGCTTGCTTTCATCTTTTTGGCCATCGTCTCCACTCCTATCTTCGTCTCCATTCCTATCTTTGTCTCCACCCTTATGTTCGTATCTATCACTGATTTCATTTTCATGTCCATCTATGTTTTTCCCATCAAATAGTTTTCGAATATCGTCCTCGTCTTCAATGTCCTTTAGCAGTTCCGAAGGCAATGAAGTAGTAGAGAGGCCAGGCCAACCTAGGTTCCGCACCAAACATTGCCTTATAAGGCGATTGTTTAATTCCAGAATGAAATGCTCGATTTTTCATAAACTGTATATGTACCTTAGTCCTTCTGACCATTTAGTTGTCTGGCTGTCATTCATCCAAGCACACAGCATGTTTTCAGTATCTTGGTTTGCTCTTTCGTCTGATTCCTGAATTTGACTATGTCGTGGTTTTCCATGCACGATTTTGAGCTTTGGCAGCTTGTCACTTCTAAAATTACACGATTCACAAATTCTCGGCCATTCTCAGATTTTAGAATGCATGGGGCCCCGAAAGTTAAAAATATATCATTTAAATGGTAACCTCCTCGGCTCTCTTACTTTCCAATGGACGAAGCAGAACAAATTTTGTTAGGTGGTCCTGATACACCAGTATAAATTCAAACTTTCCATCTGGTTGTATCTGGAAGTCAATAAGATCGACTTGGCATCGGCTATTCATTTCAGAGTGCGAAATCGGTTTGGAGACTAATCCTCTCTTTTTTTTCGTCTTTTTTTGTTGACACACCACGTACATAGATAAAAAAAGACATATCATTTCTTTTGTGATATTCGCAAACTTTTTGTAAGGTTCAGCGGGTTCAGCCAACATTCTGTCACGACCAGTACGACCACCATGTCCCACTGCTATGTGAGCTGCATCAATAACGTTATATAACTCATCAGCGGTGAGATATACCAATAGTTATTTATGTATCAAGGGTACTAAGTAGATGATTATGCCCTGAGGGCGACAGTCTTACAAAGCCGAGGGCCTCTGGCCCGAGGGTTCGTAAGTCGCCCGAGGGTATATATATCTATTAGTACCCGTGGTGCATACAAACTTTTATGTCACACCAGTTGGTTGTGAATAATAAATACCTGGGAAAAAAGTGTCACTTCGCAAATTGTCATCAGTGTGCAAACATCAACATTTTTTGACAAAAATAATATGTTTATAAGCGTAAATTTATATTTTGTTAATGAAGAATAAGTTAATTGAAAATTGTTTTTTGCGTCTTTATGCCCGCGCGGCCATAATGTGTACTTTATGCCCGCACGGGCATAAAGTAATGAATTATGTAGATGGTATCTAAGGTATAAAAACACAATAATGTATTGGTATGACATAAAGAATATTATAGACTAACGTCTCGAGTTTGTTTTGTCCTTGTTAACGTAACCGAAAAGTAAACGAGAATGATAAAGACGAAAAATTTGTTCTCTCGGGGAGCTAAAGAATTAGAATTTTAAAAACAAGAACATGAAAAACAAATGCAAGAATCTAACAATGTAATTAATAATTTGCAACCAAAACTGAACGATCGTAAAGTGGCTTATGATAAATCACTAGCCGAATTGAATGCTAATATGCATCCTTTGAAAGGAGTCAATTACCACAACTTGAAAATTATTTACAAAGTGAACGTAGGTGATGACACTAAGCAAATTTAAAAGCAAGTATACAGTAGATACTATGAAAGAAAAAAATTATCGAACTAGAAAATAATATGGCGACTTCAGATGCTGCCACTGCTGATTGGCAATGGAAACATAGACTTTTACTAGGAAACCTAAAAAATAAAGAGTGCCAATGGAACAAAGAAAAACTAGAAATGGTTAGAACAATGAACCAACAAGATGGCGTTTTAAAGGAAATTGCATATGGAAAAGCTGATTATGACGCAGCTTATTAGAAGTTATTGAAACTCAAAAACGAGAACTACAAAACGAAATTGAATATTTACAAAATCAGGTACATACGTTTCACAAGCAAAGAATATGCAAAGCAGAGAGACGAAGCCTAGAAAAATGTGCCGAATTGACAACTTAAATACATCGCAAATATGGGATTTAAAAATAAAAATATTGTGAATAAAGTTTGCGATGATATGAAACACTAGAAGATTGTATATGTATATGTAAAGAAACTAATGCAGAAATCCACTGATATATTAAATTTAGGATTCGAAATGCAACGGAAACAGAAGAAACTAATGGTTCAAGTGGTCCTACTGGGCACTTGCAGCAGATTATTTATGAAAGTCAGCTTAAGCTCAATGCATTATGGTTCGTCATTAGTTTACAACTTTACATACTCCAATGCGCAAAAAACAATCCCAATAAATAAACAAAATTTAAAAAAATAGCCAGAAACTAATGGAATAGTACAATCATTCATTTGACACGCATTAGTTAAGTAATTCTAATTGGCAGTAGAAACGATCGCAAAATTTTTAAATAGTCATTTATTTAGATAAGATTTTGCAGTAAATTTCATACTTGTTATTGTTTTGATTTCATATCCAAATTAATCGAGCACTTTGTAATGAATGGAAGTAGGTATTTTATCATCAAATTTGAAACATAAATAAGTAAGATATAATTGAATCCTGGTTCAAATGCTCAGATAAGAACAATATAGATATAGTTTCTAAACATTACAAACACAAACTTTCCGCAAATGTATTTCCAGCCTAATTAAGACTTGTGTACCTAAATAAACTTTGGCCTAATAACAGGTGTTCTCTGTATCTTTAATCAACAAACTAATTAAATATGTAGTTGAAATTTGAATCCCAATTTAAGAGATAGCTAATGGGCCATGAACTTATACATGTGCCAAAGTACTTTGATATAAAACTACATACAGTTGCAATATTGTCAATAATTTTTTTAGAAGATATAGTTATTATTATTACTATATACCTACCTATATTATCTTATTTCAATACAAGAATTCAAAATGGAAATTTTCTACGTAATACTTAGTTTAGCCATTGAGCTCATTTGTTGCGCTTTTTTGTATTTCTGCTGTTTTGACTTGTTAGGTATTGGTAATATATCTACATATATCCATCAGATTGCCTGATAATGTAGCTCCGAGCTTGTGCTCTGTTGAAGTTCTACTCCATCAGCTCTATCTTACTGTTAAAATACCTACTATTTAAATTGACAAAAATTAATTATTTAGAAAAGATATAATGTATTTGTATATTGTTTTTTTTTTGTTCAAATCTAAGTAAGTACAAAGTTTAATGTGAGTCTATATAGATAAAAATGATGTCCAAAATATCAATAAGATTATTAACTTATTAGAAAACCTACGCTTATGGGCGACGGCAGACCGCTAGAGGCGCTGCTCCGGTGTTATAAATTGAAATAAATTATATTCGCGCTAGCTTTTCGGCAAACAAATTTTAACAGCGTTGCGCGATTCTCTCGGGCATTTAATATATTTTCTGTGATTTTACCTTGTAAGATGATAGACTAACTGCCGCGGCGGTTTTAGAATTTTTTACATCGACATATTAGATGATACCTAGTTGCTACGTCTAATTTGCTGTATAAATAGAAAATATATAAACTAAAACAAAATTATGCTCTGCGTGAGATAGGGAATGTTGAGTGGAGTCATTTTTGAAGTGAAAACTTCTTTAGAATCGTTGGGAGTGATTTGAGACTCGATGAAACGAAAAAGCGACCCGATGAAACTAAACGAAAAAGCAACACTTTTTTAACACGCTTATATTAATACAAACACACAACACACAACAGGAACCTGGAACAAGCCAAGTGAGCTGGAACAAGTCTGGATAAATCTTGATGAAGTCTGGAAAAGTCTGGAAATCTCTGGAAACGTCTGGAAAGAGCCTGGAAATTTCTGGAAAGGGTCGGAAAAATTCTGCCAAAGGTCCCAAAAGACCTGGAGATCATTTTCCAGAATTCGGATCAGTCTGTACAAGTCTGGATAGGGTCTGGATAAATCTGGATAAAGTCTGTAAAACTCTGGAAAACTCTGGATAAGTCTGGTTATTGTCTGGAAAAATCTAGAAATTTCTGGAAACGTCTGGAAAAGACTTGGAAATTTTTGGAAAGGGTTGGAAAAAATCTGAAAAAGGTTCCAAAAGAACTGGGGATCATTTTCCAGAATCCGGATCAGTCTGAACAAGTCTGGAAAAAGTCTGGATTAATCTTGATAAAGTCTGTAAAACTCTGGATAAGTCTGGAAAAGTTTGGAAACGCCTGGAAAAGACTTGGAAATTTCTGGAAAGAGTTGGAAAAATTCTGAAAAAGGTCCCAAAAAACCTGGGGATCATTTTCCAGAATCCGGATCAGTCTGAACAAGTCTGGATTAATCTGGATGATGTCTGGAAAACTCTGTAAAACTCTGGATAAGTCTGGATATTGTCTGGAAAAGTCTGGAAACGTTCCAGACTTGGAAATTTCTGGAAAGGGTTGGAAAAAATCTGAAAAAGGTCTCAAAAGACCTGGGGATCATTTTCCAGAATCCGGATCAGTCTGAACAAGTCTGGATTTATCGGGATGAAGTCTAGAAAACTCTGGAAACGTCTGGAAAATGCCTGGAAATTTCTTGGAAGGGTCGGAAAAATTCTGAAAAAGGTTCCAAAAGACCTGAGAATCATTTTCCAGAATCCGGATCAGTCTGTACAAGTCTGGATAAATCTGGATGAAATCTGGAAAACTCTGGAAAGCCCTGAATAAGTCTGAATAATGTCTGGAAAAGTCTGGAAATATCTGGGGCTAACACGCTTTTGATACATCGAACTAAAAAGTGAAAAATAATTTTTAATATAAACAGAAAATATTAATGAACAAAAAATATTAAAATTATTGTCAAAAAAGCGTGGGGTGCTCAATGTATGAGAAATGTGGAACCAAACACCCCAGCGTGTATTTTAGTTTTTTTAAACTATATTTATTTGCGTTCATCTTTCTCAAGTCTTTTGGAGGGGGGGACGCCACTGTCTATGTTAGTATGTGTGTAAAGCCTCATTTACACGGTGCAAGTAGCTTGAACAAGTACTAACGCCAGTAACTAAATTATCTTTGTTTTCGTGCAAGTGGGTGTTTACATGCATTTTACTGATTTTAAGTCGAATTTAGTGATTAGTGCACATTGAGGTGAAATGGCAGCAAGTACAGTTGTTCGAAAAGAAATTTAAAAATGCATTTTGAGTGTTTATGGAGAATTATCACACATTTTATTGAAAGAAATTGAAAATGGAAAACGTTGTTGGGTTCGACCATGGATATCTCGTAGAGAAACACATGGTGCATCTTCCACATTATTGGTTGAACTGGCTAAGGAAGATCCAAAAGAATATCGAAATTGTATGCGGATGACAAAAGAACAATTCAATAAGTTAACTTTTCGAAATAAAACCCATGATTAGCACACAAGATACTTGCAAGGTGCAACACAATACTCAAAATATTCAAATTCAAACTCCACTAATGTACTTCACTAATCACTAAATACAAATCCTGTCTACACACGTCCAGCCCGCTAAAGTCAGTAAAATAAACGAGAGGGGGAAGTCACTTGCTCAAGTAAATAGAACCAGCTTCTATTCACTTGACTAATTACTTGACTAAAGCGTTTACTTGCTCAAGTACTAAATTAAGGTGTCTACACGATTCAAGTTACTAAATTTTAGTTACTGGCGTTAGTACTTGCTCAAGCTACTTGCACCGTGTAAATGAGGCTTAATGCATGCAGTTCGATGAAGGTTTCACTTCTACCGGGTGTGAATTGCACAGGATTTTTTTTTTGTCTGGCATTTTCAGGATGTGCATAAGCGCAACTAACTCCAAATAAAAGGGGTGCTGACGAAATGAGACGCGTAAAAAAAAATTGGTTTTACGAGGGTTTTGTACTTACGTCATTTGCCTTTTTGAAAAATAGCTTTTTAAATGTCTGAAATTTCAACCAAACATATCGGGTCTTCAAAAAAAAGCCAATCAAAGATTGCTATGGTTTTTTAAACGTACGTCTTAGCAATATTTTTCTTTAATTTTGACAATGTCAGTCAATGAAATTTAATGTCAAAATGTCATGTCAAAAATCCTGACCAATATACAAACAATAATGCGACGTACGTTTTCGTAACCAAAGCAATCTTTGATTGGTTTTTTTTTTGAAGACCCGATATGTATAGTTCGTTGCACGACACGAGGGTTTTTACTTACGTCATTGATGACGTCATAACAACTTAAAGAAAATATTAAGTCATAGATTATTTCAAAGAGCACCTTCGGAATTATTGTTTTGTAATAAATTTTTTCTACGAGCGTGCGGAAAAGTGTACTTTTCCGCACGCATTTTAGGTCATTTAAGTATCACTTTTCCGCCTAGTGCTTTTCCGTTTTTTTCCGCACCGAGTGCGGAAAAATGATCACTTTTCCGCACTCCGTGCCGAAAAGTAGAATACCTGAAATTTTTAGGTATACAGGTACAGGGTGGTCCAAATTCGAGCCTCATCATTGGGATCTCGGAAACCGTGAGAGATACAGGGTCGGTTAAGTTATGGCAAAGTTGCGCATTTTAATGCTCAACAAAATGCCGCTTTGATATTTAGGATATTTCGAATACTTCCGGAGATATCCAGAAAAAACCGGAATTTTGCAAAATGTTTATTTTTTCCTGACTTTATTTGAAGTGATACTTCAAAAAAAATATTACTTCATCTTAGCCACTTTTTCTCCCCTACAAGATGCTATCATCAAATTTAAAATATGATGTTTCGTCTTTGGACCACCATCATCAACTTTACTTTTCTAAATACGGACCCTCGTTTTTTATTTCAGATTTCAAGAGCTTCTGATATCCCAAAACCTATGACGAATCGCATTTATTCGAAAAATTTATATTATTGGCACTTTCCATAAAAACTAAATGTGTTAGAGAGAGACAGAGAAAAGAATTTTGGTAGGAAATTACTAAGAAGTAAAAAAAAAATATTTTTTTTTACTACCGTGCGTAAAGTACTCACTTTACGCGCTATTCAGAAGACGTAAAATTACACTTCACGCACTAGTGCGTAAAGTAATGTCAATGACAGATGTCGACACTGTCAATTTGGCATTTTTCTGGTAAATCACTTCACGCACTAGTTCGTAAAATGAAAATTCTTTACGCACTAGCGCGTGAAGTATTTGACTAAATTTATTTTCGTACACATATTTGATTGGTAGTAGAAAAAATTTTGTATGCAATACTTGCGTAAAGCACCTTTTTTCACTCATGTGATTGTCGCACTCGCCTTCGGCTCGTGCGTCAAAATTCACATTCGTGAAAAAAGGTTCACTTTACACACTTGTTGCATAAATAACTATTTTCGGATAAATGCGATACGTCATAGATTTTGGAACATCAGAAGCTCTCAAAATCAGAAATAAAAAATCCAGGGTTGTATTTAAAAAAAATAAGTTGATGATGGTGGCCAAAAGACGAAACGTCAGATTTTAAATTTGATGGTAGGTAGGGGAGAAAAAGCGGCTATGATGAAGTGATATTTTTTTCGAAATATCACTTCAAATAAAGTCAGGAAAAAATAAAAACAATTTTGCAAAATTTCGAAATTTTTCTGGATATCTACGGAAGTATTCGGAATATCCTGAATATCAAAGCGGCATTTTGTTGAGCATCAAAATGCGCAACTTTGCCATAATTTAACCGACCCTGTATCTCTTACGGTTTCCAAAATCCCAATGATGAGGCTCGAATTTGGGCCACCCTGTACTTACAGATTAACAGGATATACTACCAGGTACAGGGTGAGTTATTTTGGGTGGGAATGCCGGGTACAGCCTAAACGGAGATAGATACGAAAAATCTGATATAAGTGTCGCGATCTATTTTTTTGAGTATAGTTTAATGGACCACTCAGAATTTTTCGAAATTCATTTGTTTTCGATATACAGGGGTTTTTTGGAAAATAGCTGATTTCTGTTTTCCTCTGTATCTCAGTTGTTATCAAAAATTTTGAAAAATGTCAAATTACGTTTTTGTGTGATTTTTCACGTAGAATCCAGTGGCGTACTCAGATTTTTTTTAGGGGTATTATTTTTCGAGATATAGTCAAAATTTCAACTTTTTTAAATAGGACACCCTATATATTTTCACACCGTTAAATTAGGTTTTTTTTTGTGATTCTAATGATATATAACACTTTATATTTTCAATAATTTTAACTGTCAAAACTGCGAAAAAACTATATTTTTAGGGTATTTTATAGAGTTGTTCCTCGGATTTAGCGATCCCGAACACAAACGTGGTAGGGCGGTAGCGGGAGCAAGTGCGGCAGCGACACGGGATTAGAATTATTAAAAAATGTGGTGGGATTTAATACATTTCATCCTAAAGCGTTATTTCGCTTAAATGTCCTACCACATGTTTTTAATCCTTTAATGAACATTTTTACGTGAACTAGCAGACATAATAGCCAACTAGGCTTCGAACCTAGGACTAGATAGCAATAGATGTTGAGGCATAACACAGTTGTTAAAATATCAGGACCAGAGACAATATAGGCCTGAATACTTTCTCTTCGAACTTTTTGAAAGAAAATCATTAGTTTTCGTGAGAAATAATCATCAAAAAGTAATCGTAAACATCGGGATTCCTATTTTTTTATTGTTTGACGTTGTCGCTAATGACCACGGTTACCTAGCTAAACATCAATTTTTATTAACATTAAAAAAATTAAGTTTAAAAACCTGTCGCGATACTTGTCTTTTTTCAATTGCAAAAAATGGAGTTTGAAAACTATAAAAGATATATGTAACATGATTGAATGTTATATAGAAAGTGGCAAAAACAAAAATGCAGCTGCAAACTTATATTTTCAAAGATATCCGGAACGCCGACAACCAAAGTCTAAAATATTTCAAAGACTGGAAACAAATTTATGTCAGTTTGGTACTTTTTGTCAACCGAGGTCAAAAACATATAGAAAAGCGAACAAAGAAAATGAAACCATAGATACTATTGAACAATTCAAGATGCTGTCAAACTTGAATTAAAATGGCCGCCAAGAGGCACACAAACCCTTTTTTTATGTGTCATTCAATGTGTCATGAAATTTTTTTCAAAAAAATAGTGCTCATTGTTCATTTGCGTTTTGATACTCGTTCTTTTTACTCGTATTTTTATTAATGTTAGAAATAGAACAGATCCCTAGGGCACTCCTGCAGTGATATCCAACCCCTCTGAAGTACTGCACCCCTAGAAACAGTACTTCATGACAGACACAATAGAATCGAATTTTTTCAGGTCACAAAAAACTACCGCGGCCACTTTTTCGTCATTTATCTTCTAATACAGCTCATCCAGGAGATGAAATATGGCATCATCAGTGTTTTTTGGTTGCTGAAACAGAGACAGAGAAAGCAATTTATGTCTATCAAGGAAGCTCACCATCCACCTTAATTAGCCACTCTACAATTTTAGTCTAAGTTGCCAATAAGGATTTTGGCCGGTAATAAGATGGTAAATTCTTATCACCCCCCTATTAAACAAAGGTACTACCCAAGATTGCTCCAAAAATGAGGGAAAACTTCCGGTAAGAAAAGAATTAATAATGGAATCCGCCAACACATCAACAGCCTAACTGAGATATCGTCCCATCCAGAAGATTTTCTATTTTTGATACTCAGTTTCTGAGCAATCGTACAGTAGTATGAGTATGAATTAATATTATCTGCTTTCAAATTGGAAGCACATATGTATATTTCTTTTTTTTTTTCGCGTAGGTCGTTACACTTTTTGTTTATTGGATGCGGATGCCCAATCTCTCATTGTAATAAATCTTCCTTGCCTGTTTCATCGTCTTTCTGTAGATGCTCCTGTATCCATTATTTAAAGTAGGTAGCACAACACTGGACGGTGGAGTTGCAACAAATAAATATTTTCACATTTTGAGGGTAGGTCCTGGGTGTCCAAGTGAAATGTAGGTAGAGCAATCTTGCCCAAACGATAGGGATTCCGTAATTGGGTAGAAACGGCCAAAAATTGAGACGCACACAATAGAAAATGAGTATTTGATTATGATCATTAATGACATAACCCATAGACTAATATATATAGGGGGTAAATAGACTGGACTCTCCAATGTTAACATATCATGTCGTATTTTAGCGCCCTCTGCCAACTAAGAGTGAACTATAAATACTAGTTCATTCTTTCTCCAAAAGATGGCACTTTGTTATTGATAGTTCCCTGTAATTTTTTCAGTAACTCGACAACCCTCTTCAAACAATGGTGATAATGGAGGTCCCGCTGCCATATTCTTGTAAATTTTTGATATGAATAATATGATATAAATGTCTTAATGCCCCTCGGATATCCATGTCTATTATAAAAAATTAAAAATAACGTATTTGAATTTTAGTCAGAGAAATACGTTACCTCCAAATTTTGATGATAGATATCCATTTATATCCAATAATTCCTATGTATTCATATTTGAAATTTCAAAAATATGACGGCGGGGCCTCTATTCATCGTCGCCACTGTTTGCAGACTGCAGAGGTTTGTCGAGTCCCTAGTTTTTCACAAGAATAAACACAATCAAAAGACAATTTAAATTTAAATTTTGAAATATGGCAAGGCTAAATGACAATGACATTTCCGATAAAGGATTCGGTACACAGAACATTCGGTATTTGTTTCATTTTCACTTTCATAACCTCAGTTTTATAAGACCAGCAGAGCCATCAGCGGTCACGAGTGAACTAAAAAAGCTGGCTCAAAGCGGTAATATGAGTGCGCCGACCATGACATAACCTAATGACGTTATGGTTTGTGTTTGTGTCAAATGTTTGTGTGCCTCTTGTCGGCCATATTTGTGTCACGTGTTTTGGATAGTCTAATTGGTTATATCACAGCACATCCAGAAGCGTCAACAAGGGAAATTGAAAGAAATGTAGGAGTGTCTCAAACAAAATCAGTAAGGATCTTGAAGAAAAATAAATTTCGTCCATATGTCATAAGAAAAGTCCATAATTTACACGCTGGGGATGAAGAGAGGCGTGTAATGTTTTGCAGATGGTACTTGTATAAGATCGAGGCAAACGAATATTTTTCAAGAGAAATTATATGGACTGATGAGGCACATATAACAAGTGAAGGAATATTCAACCGATATAATAACCACTTTTGGGCAGATATTAATCCACACCAAAATGTTGCCAGAGTTTTTCAGGGACGGTTCGGTTTTCACGTATAGGTGGCTCTACGTAAAAACAGAGTGTTGGCATATCGTGTTTACGAAGAAAACTTGAATGCAAATTTGTATGAGAGAATACTTTCACAAAATATAATCGAGCCATTGGATAACATGCCTTTGGTAGAAAAAAACCGTTTGTTTTTCCAACAAGATGGTGCACCGGTACACAACTCGCGCCAGATTAGAGATGTGCTAAATACAAACTTCGGTGAAAATTGGATGGGAACTGATGGACCGATTAGATGGCCTGCACGGTCACCGGATTTAACACCGTTGGATTTTTATTTTTGGGGAGATCTGAAAAGTCATCTTTATAAAATTAGATCTAATAATATAAATGAACTCAGAGAAAATTTTGCAAATTCTATCCAGCAAGTTTCAAACATTGCGATTTTTAACGCAACTCAGGCTGTTGCCAAACGTTGCAGAAAGTGCCTAGAACAGAATGGAAGGCAGTTATAACACTTGCTGTAGAGATGGAATCTTAACTATTAACTGTATTACTATATAGATATATTTGATAAGTTATTTGTATTATTTTTTTTAATTATGTTTTTAGTTCACGTGTTATTTGATCCATCCAGTTAGTTTTCGTTAAATATTTGTTTCCAATAAAAGTTTCGATATTGACTTGACATCCACCTCTTTTCTTACTGCACTAGTGTGATAAAAGTCCATCTAGTAAAAAAACTAAGTTCTAAGTTACAATGTAAGCATCTTATTTATGTCTAATTTTTGAAGCTTATTTTTTGTCTATATTTATAGGGGAATTTGGAAAGTGAAAAGTTTGGACTCGACTAGGATTTGACTCTAGGACCTCTAAATTCCCAGTCTATCAACTGAGCTACCAAAGCCTTCGGTTCATTTTTGCCCAATCGGTCAAGTGTTTTGTCAACTTTTAATGTGTTAGTGCTACAATCTGCAAACTTCGGCGGTTACTGAATCTAGTGGTCCTAGGTTCGAAGCCTAGTTGGCTATTATGTCTGCTAGTTGACGTAAAAATGTTCATTAAAGGATTAAAAACATGTGGTAGGACATTTAAGCGAAATAACGCTTTAGGATGAAATGTATTAAATCCCACCACTTTTCTTAATAATTCTAATCCCGTGTCGCTGCCGCACTTGCTCCCGCTACCGCCCTACCACGTTTGTGTTCGGGATCGCTAAATCCGAGGAACAACTCTATAAAATACCCTAAAAATATAGTTTTTTTCGCAGTTTTGACAGTTAAAATTATTGAAAATATAAAGTCTTATATATCATTAGAATCACAAAAAAAAACCTAATTTAACGGTGTGAAAATATATAGGGTGTCCCATTTAAAAAAGTTGAAATTTCGACTATATCTCGAAAAATAATACCCCTAAAAAAATCTGAGTACGCCACTGGATTCTACGTGAAAAATCACACAAAAACGTAATTTGACATTTTTTAAAATTTTTGATAACAACTGAGATACAGAGGAAAACAGAAATCAGCTATTTTCCAAAAAACCCCTGTATATCGAAAACAAATAAATTTCGAAAAATTCTGAGCGGTCCATTAAACTATACTCAAAAAAATAGATCGCGATATAAGATTTTTTGTATCTATCACCGTTTAGGCTGTACCCGGCATTCCCACCCAAAATGACTCACCCTGTACAGGTACAAAAAAGTGAAAAAAAATATCTTAAATTGATAAATATGTAGATGAAAATATTACCTTTCATCTCGTAGAAAAAATAGTGTTCCTAACTCGTGCGGAAAGTATCTTTTCCGCACTTGATTGCTTGCCGAATTTCGCTGCGCGTCGGTCGATAAACTGCAATCGCGTGCGGAAAAGTGGTACTTTCCGCACTAGTTAGGAAATATACTATTTTAACTTAGAATAGAGTTTATTCAGTTATCCGAAAATATACATGTATAAATACATTTCTCCTGGAGTGATTTTTCACTGGAAAATTTTGAAATTTTCTTCTAATGAGCTCCTCACTTTCCTCTTTCTCCTGTAAAAATTTCAAAATTTTCCCGTTGCCAGTTTTCCAGAAAAAAATTAAAATGTAAGAGGGTGAATTTTCTTCAATTTTGCTTTAATAAGTCAATTTTCTTTGAGTTTTTCCTGGAATGATTTTTTACTCGAAAATTTCGAAATTTCCCTGTAATAAGCTCCTCACTTTTCTCTTTTTCCTGGAAAATTTTCAAAATTTTCCCTTTGCCAGTTTTCAAGAAAAAAATTAAAATGTAAGAGGGTAAATTTTCCTTAACTTTGCTTAAATAAGTCAATTTTCCAGAATTTTTCCTCGAGTGACTTTTCATTAGAAAATTTTAAAAATTTACTTTAATGAACTCGCTTTCCTCTTTTTTCTGGAAAATTTTCACAATTTTCCTTTTGCCAGTTTTCTCGAAAAAAACTAAAAAGAAAGAAAATGAATTTTACTTAAAAAAGTCAATTTTCCAGTATTTTTCCTGAAATGATTTTCCACTGGAAAATTTTGAAATTTTCCTATAATAAGCTCGTCATTTTCGTCTTTCTCCTGCAAAAATATCACAATTTCCACTCTGCCAATTTTCCAGAAAATAGTTGTAATAGGTATAAAAGAATGAATTTCGCTTAAAAAAGTCAGTTTTCCTAAATTTGTCCTGGAGTGTTTTTTCACTGGAAAATTTTGAAATTTTGTTATAATGAGATCCTCACTTTCCTCTTTTTTCTGAAAAAAATTCACAATTTTCCTTTTGCCAGTTTTCTAGGAAATAAATGTAATTTAAGAAAATGAATTCTGCTTAAAAAAGTCAATTTTCCAGAATTTTTCCTGGGATGATTTTCCATTGGAAAAATTTGAAATTTTCCTATAATAAGCTCCTCGTCTTTCACCTGAAAAAATTGCACAATTTTTACTTAGTCAGTTTTCCAGAAAAAAATTGAAAAACTTTGATATTTCTGTGAGAAACTCGAGTTCGAACTGCTATTATCGTCTAGCAATTTTTCAGCGATATTTTCAAGACAAAACCTTCCATTTTTTTCCCGCATATCGTGTTTTTTCACATCAGCGCGGTCACCGTTTTAAAGTTATTATTATACATATTTATATGGACATATGGCAACGCCGAGTAGCCATCAACTGGAACCACGTTGATTACGGCGAGCCTACCACTCCGATGGAGCCCGGCTCGAAGAGTCTGGCTCCATTTGGGGGTCAAAAAATATACATGGAATAGGTTTTCTATAAGTGTTAACTATAATATTCTTTGCTTATACTTAAATAAAGTTGAGTAATTTTTGATTTCTCTATGTGTACTTCTTTGAATTGAAGTTTAATTTTAAAATATTATTCCAGAAGCCAATACCTATCAGTAAATACAACGTACCTACTTATTATTGTTTTGTACCAGTTATATTAACCAATTGCCATGCTGATTTATAATCAATTATCTATTTTTTAAATGCTTTAATGTGCTTACCCCTTTCCTCTAGGACTTTTTAAATACATTGTTGTAAAGTAAACATCAAATTGCTATGTCGGCATTAAATGATTATTTAAGCCGATGCAGTCCCATAAGGAACGTTCATTTGTTTTCTGGCTTTAGCCTGTAGCAATTTGATCCGAATATTTTCTTTTGTCACCTCTGTATTTTAATCAATAAAATAAATGTTTTTTAAAATACAAGTTTCTGAATCGAAAATATAATTGGCGCAGTCGTTCGGATGCTCAGAGTGCTTAAGTTTCGGGAGTTGTAACAGTCGTAATCCGTCGCGAAAATTTCAAAAGACTGAAGGAAGTTCGAAAAAGTGAATTCTTCGGAAAAGTGAAATTTGGATTATCAGTGCTGCTATTAAACGTTCCAGATACTGTCCACTTCGAATTGGTTAACTGAGTAGGTATAAGGAATAACAAGAAACAACGTGTGTAGAAAGACTACTGTTATTAGCTTTGCCTAGTAAGTACAACCTTTCTCTTTATACATTTTGTAATTGGTGTTCCATAGTTAAGATTTTTGGATTTTTGATCTTTTGTAATTTCTAATTTTTGATTTACTGAGAAGACTTAAATTCAGATTTTTGTTCTTTTGCAATTCCAAAACGGTTTGCTGAAAAGACTGAAATCAAAAATAAAGAGTAACAACGAATTTACAAACCCACAACAACTTTTAATTTTTAAAAAAAAATAACGCACAAGACTGATTAATTAATTATAATTTTAATTTTAAAACAAAAATAAAACTTTTTAATTTTGAATTTTTTAAATTTTCAAAATAATTTCTTTCAACAATTCAAAGAAATATATATGTCAGATTCTGAAGAAGAAATCGAGAATCTTTGTACAACTTATCAAACCTTTCAGTGGCGAAAGCCAATATTTAGAATATTTCATAAGAAACATCAATGAATTTTATCAAACTTACTATACTGGTGAAAATGCTCAAAAAGAGTATGTGGTTACCGCCATAAAATCAAAATTAATAAATGACGCAGGAAATTTTCTTATGGCACGTCCTGATTTACAAACATGGACTGATATAAGAGAAGCGTTGAGAATTAAGTATGGTGATCAATATTTTAGACAGAATTTGGTACAAGAGCTTATGTATACCACTAAAACTAATAAAGAAACTATTATTGAGTATTTGGATAAACTAAAAGGTTTAGTTCAAAGAATTACATCTAAAATCATGTGCGACCCAAATTTAACGGTAGTTGCAAATGTTTTAATTGAACAAAACGAAATTATTGCTATTCAAAATCTAGTCACTAATTCACCAACCGAATTAAGAACAATTTTAATGGTTCAAAATCCACAAACGTTGGATGCAGCTAACAAATTTGTGTTAAATTATCAACTAGCTGAAAACCACATGAAATTTAGTAGAGGACTAAGGGCCGAATTTATAGTCGTTCCTTGACTCTTCCTTGAAGGTCGTGGGTTTAGAATGGACACTTACTACTATTTGACAAGTGAGTCATGGCAACTCTAAACGTTCAAGGCTTCCTTAAGGTCTAAGGAAACCTCAAGGAGCGACTATAAATTCGGCCCTTACTCATTCTACTAATCAAAATCAAAATCAAAATTTTTCAAATTTCAAAATTAAAAATACGCAATTTCGTTCACAACAAACCTATACTCAACAAAAACCTCAATATACACAAAAAACATCGTATGTACCACAGAAACCACAGTTTCCATCCCAACCTATTAATATACAACCTAAAAAGGACTATGTACCTGTTGGATTCTTTAAAATAATGAGAGTGGACTGTATTATTTATATATTTACATTTATTTACACACACGAATATTTACACTATTTACAATTTGCATTTTCTCGTTTTTGTTTACGTTTTTAGACTTATAGAGTCTGTAAAAATGGTCATATAGGACCTGCCCAGAATTATCTGGTGCGCTCGGTGAGGTTCGATTCGACACTGACTGTTCCCGTTGGTTCACTAGGAGCGGCTAGCCGTGTACTTCCGTACCGCGACGTTGCCAAATATGCTGTATTCCTTCGTGCATGTATTATAAAGGCGGGAATATTTGAATGTAATAATTTTATTTTAAAAACAAAATAAACCTACAAAATTATATGCATACTCTTGTATTATTAAATCTCTATAGGTATATATGCCAGAAGTGCCAGGGGATTAAATTTTTGTAAAGAAATAAATTAAAAACTTAGTCCAATAAGGTAATTAATGTCCAGATAAATTCTGTTGGCATAGTTTATTTATAAAAATAAGGATTAAATTATCACATAGCAGTAGGAATATAATGTATATTAGTATTACATTAACAGTAATCATGCTCCATACTTAAATTTAAGGAATTGCTTATAATGGCTGCTTCACTTCTAGATGGTTTTGAAATATCATTCTTAAGTTTTTTCTTTGATGGCTTTTTCGTAGAGTAAAATGTCACTTGTTTCCTAATTTTTTTATTAGAGGGTTCGCCTAAAAAAAAATTCCAAAAATATTTATAATATTCAAAATTATGTGTTTGATTTAAAAGTACCTACCTGATTTAATTTTAAACTCCGTTTCTATAGAAGTTTGCTTTACACCTTTTGTTGATAATAAACTGCTAGCATTTTTCATGGTTTTTAAAACATGTGAAAGAGCTTGCAGTGAGTCTGGATCGTCCTCGGCATCTTCATATAAATCTATTTTACTATTAATTATATTAATCTCATCTTTTATTTTTTCTTTCAAACTACTTTTCGTTTTATTGCTGGTAGCAGCTAGAACTTCTAAACTTTCAGAAATTTCAGGATTTGTTTCTGGTAAAGGCTGTGCAGGTAAACTTTCCCGGTTTTTAATATTAGTGCTTAGCTGGTTTAGCCTGAGGTAATGTATGTGCTTACATATACTAGCTCTAATATAATAATCTTCACATGTGCACTCATATTCATGAATGCAAATATTGCAAAACGAACACTTTAGTTGGCAATTTAATATTCTACATATATTTTCATCCCTCTTTGAAACTATGTATTCAATATCTTTCGATTTGACTATCCAAATGTTTTTTTCACATACGATTATTTTAAAACAACTTGTTACAGCAGCTCGATGTCGTTTATGAATATGCTGAATATGACAATTATTTACTCCTTTTGTAATTTTAATAATTCTTGATACTATTTTGTCTCGAATATATTTTAATACTGCTGTTATGCCTTTGTCTAAACGTTTTACAACTTTACCACCAAGGTAAAAATATTTCACAGTCTTGTGCATAGACTCCAGAACCTAGAATAAGTCATAATTTGTATTTTCATTTAAAATAAACTAATTAGGGCCGGTTTCTCAACAGTGAGTCACCCCTGGGTTAGGCATAACTTAAGGGTAAACATAGAAACTGGACACATGTACTCTGGAGTTAAAACTAACCTGGAGGTGACTCTATTGAGAAACCGGCCCTTAAGTATATACAGGGTGTTTGGCGGAGGGTTAACCAAACTTGATGAGCGTATAGATAGGCCCATTTTGAAGATATTTTATTAATACACTTGTGCCCTCAAGTTACTTTTTTTTAAAATGTTTATGAAAATGTTTGTTTCATGTGTTTTTGGTCTGTAGGGTATCATGAGAGGTATCCTCAACCTAATAAAGTAATAATTAGGCACAAATACTACCGAAATAATTAGCATTTTTCTAAACATTTTAAAAAAAGTTACAGAAGTCAAAAGGTCCATTTTTGAAATTTCTTGAGAATAATACAAAAGCAATGATATAAAAAAAACGGGGACCATAAGGGCACAAGTGTAGTAATAAAATATCTTCAAATGGACCGATCTATACGCCCACGTTTGGTTAACCCTCCGCCAAACACCCTGTATAGCCAAACATTAACTAAAATAAACCATTACCATATTTGTATTGATACCACAATTTTTTATGTAACAGTAAGCCCATGTATGACAATTATTAATATAATTGTTTGCAAAATAGGATCCAAAATTTTTTGTGTCCGGATCTTCTAGTAGACTTTTCACAACAGCAGTGAGATTCCTTTCAAACTCCATTTCATTTAAATTTGTTTGTAATACTTTAAGTGTCTGGTAAACTTGTTTTCTTCTATCTGTACTGGTTATTTTATTCAAATTATTTTTCCAAGCTCTGTCAATATGCCAGGAGCAATATAATCGCTTCAACGCTTCACCACCGCCCATAATATTGAGCCAAGCATTATAATACACATTAGTGATATCTGACATAAATACCCTAGGATGTATAAGCCCAGACCTTGTTTTAATATGCTCAAAAAACATTTCATATATAATAGTGTCTTTTCTATTGCTGAACATGCATGATACCGGGAACCCTTCACCAAATTCGTCAAGAACCATCATTGTAGTTAACTCGAAATCGTACATGTTCAATCCATGGGTACCATCTATAGCAATTATATTACTTCCAAATTTAGTTAAAATATTCTCTTGTGCCTTATTCATAAAAATTATACAAAAATCTTTAATATCTAATTGAGGAAATTCATCCCCCTGCCTTTTATATAGCAATATTTCATTTCCATTTCCAACTTCTTGGTATTGCTTTACTAAAAGATCGACACTTATGGAATCATTCTCATGCCGAATACCATCCTGTATATTGACATGGTATGAATTTGTAATATTATTTATATCTTTTCTTGTACACTCAACCAAATAGTAGCATAAATAAAAAGAAGTTGTTCTTTGATTTAATGAACAATTCATTAAAATCGGTCCAAAGAACGGCTTCTTTGATCACATGAACTCTACGTTATTGAAGTATGAACAATTTCTTAATTCCTATTTCGATTCATCTTGTGTATGAACAACGAACATTGAGGTATGTAGCAAGGTTTTTGTATTAATGAAACTTTTCATAGTAACAATAAACATCGTTCTTAGTTTATATGTACTTTTTCATTGTCCTGATGAACAGACGGCATAATATTAATGAAGCCCAGATATAATTTGATGAAGCCCTTTCATTGTATTTATGAATCACAGTCTTGAATACTAAGAATTTCATTCATTGTATTTATTAATGACGTTTTCAATAATATGTACCATATTCTTTATTTTTTTTAAAATAATTTCATGAATTATGCCTTAAATATACTTATGATTTTAAATGGGGTAAAGGGTCATTTTTTATATTTGCGTGTCCCCTGTACTGATGAATATGAGCAATAGGAAAAAAGCTGTTAATGCAAAAGTTGCATGGTTTCTTCGTATCATCTTCCAGAATTGTCAAACAAACCAATGGGCATCCCAAAATCTGAAAATTTAAAAATCTAAGTACCTACTTATGTATTTTTATTTTAAATGACACTAACCGTATATTCTATTATCTTTCAAATCCTCCTTAAATCCTGTTTCCATAAATATATAATATATCTATATTTGTTCCAGCTGTTTTTGAACTATCAACATCCAAAGTTTCTAAAACAAGCCACATCAGAAAATTAGATTTGATGCCTTGGCTGGTTTCCTTGCCTCGGCTATGAAACACTAGCTGCGGTATTGAATCTTCTGCTTTTCTACCTAGTGAAACAAAACCATTTAACAAAAATATATCGATTAAAAAAATTACTTGATTTGAGATTGGGTATACTTACTTTTAGACACTTCAGCATTCCTTAGAAATTCTGAGGAGCTCTTGACGCTTTTGTCTTTCACGTTCTCCCCGGATGACATTTAAATCTGTAGGTCATTTCTTTCGCATTCCCATTTTGAGACTAGACCGTCTCCGTGCAAGGCATCAAAGTCCTACCTACATAATAGGTATACATATTATAGAGGTAATAGAGGTATACAACTTACCTTTAGAAAAAACCGGCGACAGGTATAATCGACTTTCTATTTAACACTTCGAACAACACAAAACCGAAAAAACCGACTTGAACGAAGTGCGTAGCAATGCAACCAGAAAATAGAAATGTAATTATTCCTATTTCAACATATTTTTCTATGTCGTTGCCCGACTGCATCAAAGAAATTTTCTTTAATATCAAGGTTTAATTTCATAATATCAATGAACTTAGTTCTTGTAACCGATGCACTTATCAACATAGATTCATGTAGATGACTATTCATAACTTAATGAAGCTTCATTCTTTATTTTAATGATAGCTGTTCATGAAATCATAATACTTACAGTTTTCTGTACTTGGGATTAATGAAAATTTCACTGAATCAATGAAAATGTAATTTATGAAAGCAGTTCATTGATATTATGATCAAGATTTTTTTGAGTGTAGTTAGATCACAGCGGGATAACTTATCTTCTTCAAAATTATCTCTAAATGAATCCAACACCCTAAACATAATAATAATTAAGTATATACATATAAACAAAATACCCTGACTAAATGTTTTTGAAAAAAATTAAGACTTACCTACTCACTGAAACACCACTTGCAAGTTTTGTTGCAATATTAATTCGTGTTTCTTTAGAGAGATGTATATGCTGAACTTCAATTGTATGTCCATAATGGGTCTTGTAATATTGTGCACAATATTGGCCAGTAGAATTCTGGTTTAAAATGATTTGGCTCGTGCATTTATGCCCAATTTTACAGCTACCTTGACTTTTAATGGCTCGTTTTCTAATTTCGATATTACTTTTATATGTTCCTGAAATGATATGGATATGGAATTAACACACAGGTCACTTGTGTTTGATGTGAATAGTCACACTGAATTTTAATTACCTGATCGATTACAATTAAAATATGTAATAGGTTGGTCTTTTTGTTTATGTCGAACATATTCTAAATTATTGTTGTCACAAATTTGATGAAACCACCCAGATAACACAATGTGCGTCAATGTGCTCGAAAAGTTTCGGCCGACTTCAGAGAAAATAGCATTTCAATGGTAATGCTTCAGAAGTATGTTAAAAGTGCGTATAATAAAACAAACCAAATCAAAGTAAGCTAGCAGCATCGAAAAAATGCTCTTATTTCAACTTTTAAATTGAATGATCTGTGAAGTGCAGGGAAACCACTGCAAAACCGCATTATTTTAGTGTGCGAATTAGCAGTACGCTAACAGCACTACCTGAACACTTACCAAGATACCAGAGAGAGTAGAGTCTGCTCTGAGTGCTCTACATGCGCTGCCTGGATTGCCTGCAGTCGGCAGTGATTAATTACAGATTTAGAGATACTCCGATCGTGCAGGTGGTGTACTACAGAGGTGCACCCCCACCACAGATATCAAATGTGGAAAGGAAAGGGATAAGGAAACGGCAAGAAGGCAAGCTGAAGCAAGGAAGCCTGAGCCGAAGCTGCCGGCTGCCGCCATTGCGCCATTTTTAATGTTTAGATTTTTAGGTCATTTAGTTTCGTGTTTGGGTTCTTGTGCGTGTTTTCGGTTTCACTGGAAGGATAATGAGTTCCAAAGGGTAAGTGAGTAATTATCAAATATTAGTTAGGGGTTAATCCAAACGTTCTGTGCTGTATGTGGTGATTGTAGGTGCTAATGCATGCGTGGTGGGTGACGGGTGTGTTGTGTTTTCACTGTTTAATTAACGAAATTCTGCAAAATCCATTCGATTCTTTTTAGAGCCTTTTCGACAAGATATTGCAAAATAAGTTCACTTTATTAGAGCAACCTTTTCCTCTATAGGTACCCGACGAGGCTGCCAAATTTGAATTCTGTCATCCCGAAAACGACTTCGATATGTATGAATCAATAGGCCTTTAATTGCTCAACTTATTTTCTTATTTGAGCCACCCCCTGTACTTTCACAGTTTGCAAAAACCCCATAAAACTCATTTTATTTGGTGCCCTCTGTGTAAGAGATTTTAATTTAGGTATTTCTTTTTTAGGTACCAGAGAAAGCGAAGAAGATTATTTAGAAGAAATTAATATAGATACATATTTTATTTTATTTTTTTATTTAAGTATGTTTCCTATGTTTATTTATTAAAAAATCATAATTCCACAATGTTTGTTTTTTATTTGCAATGGCTACCAGTGAAATAAAGAATGTACTCAAAAAATACTTCAATGAAGTACTTCAGGAGTACAATATAAATTTACCAAAAAAGATGTTCTAGTGGTGCTTTTTCTCTGTCGGAAAAGTGCTTTTATGAAGCATTTCGCAAATACTTCCAACGCACGTTTGAAGCACTTAGAGCACTCCATGTTGGAAGTGCGTAACCGCAGTGCTTCTATGATTGCGCCTTTTTTTTGCTGGCTGGCTGGACATCCCAGAAGCGGCTGAGTGGTTTTCACAAGTACTTCTCAGACATGCAAATGCGAAAATACAGCACAATTGAAGTACTTTTCATGTAGTTTTGTGTTATCTGGGCAGGGGTTAAATTCTAAAATAAACAACCAATTTATATTTGAAATTAATTGGATTATTGTAAATAACTTTATACTTACCTTCTTCACTTGCAAAAAAAATGTTTTCCTTATTCATAGTTTTGTTATGGACCGTTTCTAAGTGACATCTTAATTCTGATATAAACCGAAAAGAAGTGCCACAGTTTTCTTCTAAGCACTTACTATTAAAGTGATCATATGGGTAGGAAATAATATTATTTTTTTCCTGTTTATGTACATTCTTCAAGTGCCGATTAACACTGCTTTGAGTGGAAAAAACTTTAAAACAAATTAAACAAGAGACTGGCATTTTTAATTAACACCAATCAAGTTCGATTGGAGGAAATACCGTTAACTTTTTAAAATCTTGGAAAATAAAAAACGAGGTTAGGTTCACAAATCTGCTTCACTCACACTGGCACGAGAAGGAAAGGAGGCAACGTCGCGGTACGGAAGTACACCGCTAGCCGCTCCTTTGGTTCACTCGCGTAGATGCCGGAAGCCACTTTACCAAAAACTTTGACAAGTGATTTTTGACACTGTTTGACACATACGCGCACACTTCCGGTGCATACCGGGAAAATTAAAATTTGAATTTACTGTTGGAATATTGTTTCCAACAGTACCAACAAAATTTCCTACTAGTTCAGGAACTTTTGGCAAAAACTACAATAATGCCTTTCGAAAAAACACTAATCAACAATTTTCGAAACCCACACCTATGTCCGGTGTTTCAGTGCAACCAAAAGCACAAAATCAACATCAATACCCTTCTAAATATACAATCGAAGAAATTAATAACATCTTTGAAATCGAATTACCTGATCCTAACGAAAATTTCGAAAATGACGAATGTTCTGAAAATCAAAACTATTATGAAGAGACAAATTTTGAAGAAAATCAAGTCGCAACTGAAGATGAAAATTTTCAGTTACAAGCCTTGGATGCAATATCAAATCAACCAACTGCCTTTTATTCAAATAGACTATCCACCGTGTAAATTATTAATTGACACAGGAAGTCATGCCTCCTTAATAAGACCCTCAATCGCAGAAGAATATTTTTCAAATTCTATAATTAATTCAAGAAACAAGCTAACTACTTGCATGGGTACAAGAAAAACGTATGGAAAAATCAATATCCCAATTTTACAAGAATATAATATTCAAAACAACATTGAAATGATAATGTATAATTTCCATGACTATTTTGATGGAATTATTGGAATCAAAGCATTACAAGATAATAATTTAAATATAGATTTTTCTAATATGTTTCTTTCTAATAATAAAACAACAATTCCGTTTCAATATAGAACAGATTTCGAAAATCAAAATTTTGAGATTCCAAGCAACTCAATTCAAGTATGTTATTTGAATACAAATATAGCTGATGGCATTGAAATACACCACCGATAAAAAATGCAACGTATTATATACCATCGACAATAGCTACAGTTTTAAACGAGACAGTAGCTCTAGAAGTGCATAATTTAATGAATAAGCCTATTATTGTCCCATATAACATAAACAACTTAGCGGAAATAAGTTTACCTTACGCAGACGAACAGATTGAAATATTTAATATAGAGCAAATGACTTTATTAGAAAATGCTGAATATGCAAATGACCCCATTAAGTCGTTGCGTATTAATCATTTAAACTCAGAGGAATTTGATGCTTTAAAACACGTAATTAAATCTTTTCCTAAAATTTTCCACAAGCCAAATGAAAAATTGACATTTACCAATCAAGTCAAACATGAGATTAAAACAACAGATGAAATGCCAGTGCACACAAAAACGTATAGATACCCACATGTGCATAAACAAGAAGTAAATTCTCAAATAAAGAAAATGTTAGAAGATAACATAATCAGACCATCCTGTAGCCCTTGGTCATCCCCTGTGTGGATAGTACCTAAGAAAGAAGATGCCGCAGGCATACAAAAATGGAGAATGGTCGTTGATTATCGAAAGATAAACGAAAAAACTATTGATGATAGATATCCATTACCTAATATTACGGATATATTAGACCGACTTGGTCGTAGTAATTATTTTACGACACTAGATCTAGCCTCTGGCTTTCATCAAGTCGAGATGCATGAAAATTCGATACCCAAAACAGCATTTAATGTTGAAAATGGTCATTACGAATTTAACAGAATGCCCTTTGGTTTGAAAAACGCCCCAGCGACATTCCAGAGAGTGATGGATAATGTATTACTAGGATTACAGAATAGAATATGTCTAGTATACATGGATGACATAATAATTTTTTCCACTTCACTTCATGAACACGTGAAAAATCTAAAGAAAGTATGTATTTGAGAGACTCGAGAAGTTTAATTTAAAAATACAATTAGACAAATCAGAATTCTTACACAAGACAGTCGAATTCTTAGGACATGTAATTACACCAAATGGAATAAAACCGAATCCAAAAAAGATAATGGCAATAAAAAAAATCCCAATACCAAAGACGGTGAAGGAAATAAAATTATTTCTAGGATTAGTAGGTTATTACCGAAAATTCATAAAGAATTTTGCCAAATTGACCAAACCAATGACATCTTGTTTGAAAAAAGACAAAAAATAATACACAATGCAGAATTTCTAAATAGCTTTGAAACTTGTAAAAATGTATTAATAAATGACCCAATATTACAACATCCTGACTTTAAGAAAACTTTCTTATTGACAACCGATGCATCAAACTATGCAATTGGAGCCGTTTTATCTCAAGGTCCTGTCGGAGCTGATCTTCCCATTGCATACGCATCAAGAACTTTAAACCCAGCTGAATGTAATTATTCGACGATTGAAAAAGAACTTTTAGCAATCATATGGTAAACAAAATATTTTCGACCTTATCTTTTTGGTAGAAAATTCACAATTTTGTCAGATCACAAACCTCTACAATGGCTATTTAATGTTAAAGAACCAAGTTCTAAACTAGTCAGATGACGACTAAAACTATCTGAATTTGATTATGAGATCAAATACAAAAAAGGAACATTAAACATGAATGCAGACGCACTATCAAGAATTCCTGCAATACAACTTCATGCCATTCAAAAATCAGATCCAGATGCCAGATTAACATCTTCAGATGAAGAATTTCATAAAAAATTAGGATTAATGCTGAAAGATACACCATTATGTAATGACGAAATCATAGCAAAATACTTTACAGATTCTAAAGTATATCTTCCTAAACAAAGCGAGATAGCTAAAGAAAAAGAGATAACAATGTCTGAATCATCTCAATCAACAAAGACAGCATCAGAAAAGGAACCTGAAGAGGAACCTAAAAAAGTAAAACCCAAAATAAAGATATTATCACAACTAATAATACCTCCAAGAAAAGAGAAAAAAGAAATTCCCATAGAAATCGGAGAATCTTCGAAAACTCAAAAAAGTAATAGACAAATAACACCAACTAATCGTTCATCAACAATTTCAGCCTTGTCTGAAAATGACCAAACAATACATACGTCTATGGAAAATCCAATACTAGGAGCTCCATATACTAAGAAACATGTAAATGTATTTGGAAATCAAATTGTATTTCGATATTCCAATAATAACACAATTAGAAAAGAGATAATCAAACTATTTGGTAATAAAAAGAGAATAATATTCTTCTTACCAAATAATCCAACAACATCACAAATTACTAATTTAGTAAAGGAATACATGCCACCTGGTATTTATTGCCTTCATTTCCTAAATAAATCTTTAAAACCTATTGTGATACGAGCTTTACAAGAATCGTTTAATTCGAATTCATTTACTTTGTACATCTCGAACTCTTTATTAGAAGACATCACAGAAGTTGATCTTCAACAAGAGAAAATTCAGCAATATCATAGAGGAATCACTGAAAATATTGCAGCCTTAAAGAAAAGATTCTATTGGCCCAATATCGAGAAAGACGTACAGAATTATGTCAAAGTATGCGAGATATGCAATAAAACCAAGTATGAACGTCAACCATACAAAATCATATTCAAACCAACACCCATTGGTATGAAACCCTTTGAACATATTTATATTGACACGTATATAATCAATAACCAGAAATTTCTAACCATTATTGATAGCTTTTCAAAATTTGGTCAAGCCTCTCCTGTAAATACGAAAACAGCTGTTGAGATATCATCACAGTTATTGAAATATTTTAGTGATCATGGAATACCTCAAAAAATCACATCAGATAATGGAGCAGAGTTCAAAAATGCTATAATGAAAGATCTTTGTACATTATACAAAATTGAGTTTCATTACACAACTCCAAGAAACCCGAACTCGAATAGTCCAATCGAACGATTCCATTCGACACTACGTGAAAGCATAACGAGTTTGAAACTTCAAAACCCGAATAAGAGTATTATCGATCTAATGACAATCGCTATATTGAATTATAACAACAGTACTCATAGTACAATGAATCACACCCCTTTTCAAGTGATTAAAGGAGATTTGAATTATGCCATACCAATCGAACAAACGGAAAATAAACTAACAACTGACTATATAATAAGTTTGGCAGAATCCCTTGCGAATTTGAATAAAGAAATTCAAGAAAAATTATTAGCGAAACAAACAAAGTCTTTAGAATCACGTAATAAAAATCGTGAACCTGAACCAGAATTACAAGATCCAATCTTTGTAAAACAATTTAATAGAGACAAGATAAGTCCGCGTTATGATAGCAAAACACAGAATCGCTTTGCTAAACAAAATGTTAAACGACAATAATTTATTTCAGGTACTCCGAGATGAATCCATTAGTATTCCTAACTCTCGTTGGAGTCACCCAAGCGTATACATTGATGACGGTAGAAAATCCTATTTTACCAATTTCTTTAGGAACTACTTACGTAACAACTCAACATAACACGGCCTATTATCACATAAACACGACAATTATCATACAAAGTATCCATAAACTGGAAATTACCTTAATGAAATTATCTGACACTCTTAACAAAACAACATGGTCAAACCAATTTGTTGTACTGTTTCAAACAAATATCGAAAACAGTCATTCTCAAATTAAGATTATGAAACAAGTAATCAGAACCTATCAAGACCGAACACGTAATAAAAGAGGTCTATTTAATTTCATGGGCACAGCACAAAAATGGCTCTACGGAACCCTAGATGCTGAAGATGGCGCAAGATATGATTCTTATATCCAGACGCTTAATGATAATCAAAAAACTCTCAATGAAGATCTAAAAACACAAGCTCAAGTATTGAAACAAGTTACAAAAACATTTCACGATCAATTTTTAACTATTGAATCTAACCAAAAGGTTATCACAGGAAAATTACAAAATATTTCCTTGGAAAACCAAAATTTCCACTCAATGTTAACCTTTAATCTAATATTGAACAACATCAATATTCAAAATACATTATACTATTTTGCAGCATAATGAATTAAATCAAATATTAACGAATACGAATATACCCAAAAGTCAGCAAATACCTTTTGATAATAAAATCAAGTATTACGAGACAATGAAAACTCAAGTAAAAATCCAAAATGAGTTAATTATATTTGTTATACACACACCAATGATTGATCCCAAGCCCTTTATATTGTATAAAATCTATCCAATTCCTATCCAAGAACTTACCATTAGGAATAAGTACCCTTACCTATTACTTACTACGGACATTTACTACAATACGTTATGGGAATGCCCGAAAGTCGAAAGTGTGTACCTTTGTAACCAAGAAGAGCTGAATCAAGAAGAATCATGTGTCTACGACCTGATTACTGACCTACCACAACAATGTCCTTTCACTAAAGTGAAATATGAAAAACCAACAGTGAGACAACTCCCGAATGGACAACTATTAGTCATTCCTAAGAAAAGCCTGACCATACTTATTCAATGTGACAAGACAAACCATATGGAAATAATAACTAATCCAACGCTAGTTTCTTTTGAGAAATGTTTTGTGAAAATCCAAAATCAAACATTTTCAAAAACCAGCGAGAACTTCAATTTTGAACTGAAGATTCCAAGAATAGACATCCCTGAACTTCCAGAGAACGCAACAACATTGGAACTTCAAGAAATCAACCAAGAAGACTTAGAAGAAGCCTTCAAGACGACGAAACAAATAAGAGTTCATAATCTAAAAGAATTGTCTTTTGAACACTCTTATTTAAACACATATGTAATCATAGGTTTAAGTCTTGCTATTTTATTTTTAATTTTACTGTTTTACTGTTTTAGGAAATATAAAACTTCAGAAAAAGGTTGTGCAAATGTGCAAATTGAATTGTCTGATTTGAATTCACAACAATCCACGTTTGCAACATCTTAAGGAGGGAGGAGTTATATTAACCAATTGCCATGCTGATTTATAATCAATTATCTATTTTTTATATGCTTTAATGTGCTTACCCCTTTCCTCTAGGAGTTTTTAAATACATTGTTGAAAAGTAAACATCAAATTGCTATGTCGGCATTAAATGATTATTTAAGCCGATGCAGTCTCATAAGGAACGTTCATTTGTTTTCTGGCTTTAGCCTGTAGCAATTTGATCCGAATATTTTCTTTTGTCACCTCTGTATTTTAATCAATAAAATAAATGTTTTTTAAAATACAAGTTTCTGAATCGAAAATATAATTTACCTACCATCAAAAGTGAATTAATATTTTTAAAAACAATGCGGCGATAGCATATCCATTGAATTTAATGATAATTTCAGTGCGTAAGGCAAGAAAATTTAGCAATAAAATTTTTCGCACAAAGTGCGTAAAGATATGACGCTAATAATTATCATTCTTCATTAAAATTGCGTCAAAGGCTAGAGAGCATACGATAACTTTCTACATAGCTTTGGAATGAAAAGGTCACACTAATTTTTAGTGTTAAATTTTTATCTTGATTTCAATGAACCATTTCACGAAATAATTTTTTTTATGGAATTAAGAAGGGCTTCAAAGTGGTCTTTTGATACTTATAGCAATTACCTACAGAAACTTTCTAATTTCAGAAGCTCAACTATGAGGCAAATTAGCAGGATTTGTAGTCTTTCACCACAACTGCATTTCCAGAGAATTTCAGTTCAATATTTTCAACGCAGTAGAAATATGATTTTTGGAAGTATTCAGAAACTTAAGACTCCCCTATTCCCTCAGAAATGTTGAAATATCAAACTTTCCCATTTTGAGATTTTTAACTAAATTTATTACTTTGGATCGCCCAAACTTCACACTTAAAACTAATGCAATTGAAGATTTGAAGTCGAAACTATTGAAAATATTAAGTAGGTAGTAGAAATTCTGAAAATATCAAAATCTTTATTCTTTTTCCCTTGGTAAATTTGTATCTCTGAAATTATGTTCCATATCAGGCAAAGTTTGCAGGAAATGGAGTCCTACACTACAACTACATTTTCAGAAAGAAAATATCCATTTCAATATCTTCAAAATTTTCAAAATGTTTAGAAATTAATTTATAGAAGACTCCATCGAAAATTCCTTCAGAACTTAAAGATAAATTTAAATTTTTAAGTTCCATGTCGATCCAAACATTGACCTGAACTATGATCACTTTGGACCGTTCAAACTTCCATATTGTCTAGCAAGATTTCAAGTTGTAACGTAACGTTTGGAAATGGTCTAGATGAAAATTTGAAAATGGTAAAATCCTGTCTTTTGGTAATTGGTTAATTTGTATCTTTGGGAACCATATGAATCCAAACAAATGCAAAATGTGCAAGAATTGGAGTTCTTCCGTACAACTGCATTGTCTAACAATTTCAGCCCAGACAGCACAAGAGTCGTAGAGACGTCTTTATTAGGTCTGAATTACGTCTGAACGTCTGAAAACCAGAAAAAGACGTCTAGAAGACGTTGTCTTGAAGATATCCATAAGATATCGTAAATTTGTCAATGATTTGGTACATCCAGGACTAAAGGTGAATTGAATAATGGTTTATTTATTGAAAAGAGATTCAAAGATGTCTTTAAAACATCTCATTGAAGATGTTTTATTCCTAGAGACGTCTTTATAGGCAGACGTTCGGTTTTGTAACATACGACGACGTCTTCAAGATGTCTTTGAAGACGTAATCAAGACGTTTTGAATGTGGTTTATCACTTTAAATTAAGTTTATATATAGTATTTTTCAGGTTAATTATTTTTAGTACAAGTTAATTTATAAAAATAAGAAGCAAAATTTTGCATTCAGTTTCGACCTGATAATTTGATAATTTTGGACATCCTAAGGACGTTTTTCATTCAATTAAGAATAAGTCACTGGAAACCATTTAGAATGCTAGAACGCTTTGGAACTTTAATAAAACTTTTGGAAAGTTTAAATAAGTGTTTTGGAAAACACTTAAAAATCAATTCAGAATTTCCGAAAGCATACTGTAGTAGCGCTTGCTTCAGAACATTTTAGAAATTTCAGAACCAGTTTATAATGACCAAATCACTATTTCCAGAAGCAGTCTAGGATTCAGGTTAAAAGTTACAAAACGCCTTTCAGAAGGCTTTCAAGAGCGAATCCAAATCAGAATTATCGGGAGCGTTTTGGAACAATTGAGAAACTTCAGAGTTATTTTAGAACAATTAGGATTCAATTTAGAACTGGAAACCTTTTACAACTCTTTTGAACCAATTTAGAACATTTTGGAGCTTCAATGACAATAGGTCTCTAAAATAGGTACCTAAACATCTGTTAGAACAATTCAGAAATTACTAAAAAATTTCTAGAATGCTCCAGAATTCTTCAAGCCAGGTTAAAACACTTTAGAACTTCAATAAACCAGCAGCATTTTGAGAGGCTGCAGAATAATTTAAATACTTCAGCATTATTTCAGAGAGCCTAGCACCTGGAATGGACAAAAATTTGAAAGTTATAAAATGAGTAATAATAAGGAAATATTAGCAAGAAAATGTTTCTCTGTCTTTTCAAATTCTTGGATTTTTAGAATTTTTCCTATTCCCAGGCTCTTGATTTTTCCTTATTTCTTTATTCTAAATTCTTAATTTTCTTTTGGCTCTTGAATTTTTTCATTCCGCAAGTTCTTAAATTCTCCTTATTCCCGTATTTTAGAATTTCAGGCTCTTGATATGTTTTTCAATTTTTGCTCCTGGCAGCTGAGCGTTTGGAATAGACAAAAATTGAAAGTTATAAAATGGGTAAATATAATGAAATATTATTAGTCCTGAAGACGTCTTTAGGTAAACGTCTTTAAGACGCCTTGAAGACGTAAGCAGATGTCTATAAAAGACGTCTTTAATGTCGTTTGTGCATATCTTACGGACCTCGTTAAGATTCCTGTCACCTCAGTACTGTCTGGGAAATTATTACAAACATCTTTGGAAATAATTTTTCTTCAAAAGATGATTTTCCTCCAGAAATGATGAAATTCTTAATTTTTCTATGTAGAAGTTTTGGTCACTCTGAACCGCCCCTAATGCAAGATTCCATTTCGTTTGAAAAAAGTTTAGTTGAAAATGTTAAAATCTTTTCCTCTCTGCGTTGGTTAATTTGTACCTATCTTTGGAACTTTAATTCCAAATGAGGCAAAATATGTATGTACCTTACTACGAGTATTATTTTCAAAAAAATTGAGTTCAATAGGTATCTTCGAAATAGTTTTTCATTTTTTTTTTTTTTTTCAAATTGGAAGTAGAAGATCCCTCTTACTTTCAGAAATGTTGAGATTTCAAGTGAATCCATGTTGAAGTCGAAATGTTTGAAAATACTCAAGTCGAAATATTTGAACATTTGGAAATGTTAAAATCTTGTCCTTTCGCCCTTGGTTGATTTGTGGGAACTGGAACAGTTATGTGAAGTGAGGTAAAAGTTGCTGGATTTGTAATCCTTTAGTACCTACCTAAAACACATATTTTCAGAAAATTTCAGTTCAACTTCTTCAACAAAATATCGAAATATGATTTTATTAAAGTTAGTAAATGAAAACAATTTACATTTCACATGATGCAACCGTTTTTTGTTTTCTAATAAACCACAACAAAACAAACTTCGACACGAAAAAGTCACGCTATAAACCACCCGTAAAATAGATGCCAGACCAAATCTCGTCTCTTCTGCAAATTCCAAACAAAGAACGTCAACAGAAGATAGGACGTCATTTACCCAGAGATAAGCTAACGGATATAAAAACTGACCAAGATCGATTCGAGTTCATTGCGGCTTCAAATTTAGTTTGAAATTGTTACAATCACAAACAGTATATTCGTTGAATTTTATCGTTCAAAGAAGTGAAAATTAAAAATCCAGCAAACTTAAACATTTTTTATTGAGAGTGAAAACATCATCAAGATGCCTGCCCCAGCTACTTTAATTGGTTCAGCCACCCGTTACATTGTTGGTAGGAATGCCGTCCAGACTGTTTATTGGAGAGGCTCTTCTGGAAACCAGCCAAAGTTAGTGAAACATGCCAAAACCTGTAGTTTTGGCAAATCTGCGAATCCACCAGAGAGGATCAGAGAAATGCAGCAAGTTAAGTTTTATTAAAATGTGATCATTAGAATAATTATTATTGTGAGTGTGAATGGTATTTTTTTAGTATTATGCAATGGGTATCATGTTTTTTTTTTTTTTTGGAAATTTTCCATTTTTATTAGCAAATTTGATCATTTTATTGGTAAAAACACAAAATCAATTTTTAATATTATGGTATTCTGAATAATGTGTGATGAATTTGATGCCTATTATTGTACCATAAGTGAATAATTGTTTATTTATTGTAATGTAAGTAGGTATTTAAGAAAATTCAAAAATATTCTGTAAAAAATAAGTAAGTACCTAGATAGGTATACTTATAGTGTATAGAATAATTTGCATTAAAACTCTTACATAGTTGAAAATTTTCTATTATTATCCCCATAATTTTTTACGTCAGAGGTAATTTTTCAGAGAACTTCATAGAACAAGTAAGTATCCACAAAACAAGTTATTTTTTTTCAAATCGCTAAAGCGCTCCTATATTGAAATGTTGAATTCCATTAAAATGTACAACAAAATCTCCATTTTGACGAGCTGCTACGAAAAGCAGCGGAACCTCGTCAATTTATGGACTAATTTTTGTCTCTTTTTGATTGGTTCGGTTCAAAAAACTTAATTTTCACAAAAACAAAAGTTCCGACAGGTAGGTTAGGTGTCCGGAAATAAATGCAAGAAAATATGCTAATAAAGGATTCTTTGACGGCCATTTGCACTGCTATAATTTAAGGAATATTTAATCCAAGTGGCCGGCTCCCCTTTTCGGAGTAACAGCCCTCTGAAATTCGCCCCTAAGAATAACTAGTATTTTTTTCAGAACCCTGTTGTTTGAGAATTACTAGGTTTGGTACTCAGGGCTTTATGACATGGAGATTTTTTTTAGACTTTTTTACTGATTATAATTTATAATAGTGAAGAACAACAGTTTGCTTATATTTTCAAAGATTTTTTCAAAAAAAAGGTTAAATTTTCATTTTACCTGAAGAATTAAGGCTTGGAGCAACAGTTTGGGATTTTTTGAATAATTGAAAATGTCCAACTTTGCGGCTCAATTGCTCAGAAAGTATTTGAGCTATCAAACTCAATTCAGCACAGATTTTTATAGAGAATTTATTGCTTTTTCTAACAGTGTATTATTTTGATTTGTTCAAATTTTAGTGGAAATTTGACAATTTCGTCTTCGGAAATAATCTTTGTCAACTCTTCAATATTTTTTCCTTTCCAGGACAGAGTAATGTGATCAGCGAATGATGTTACCTATTTTAGCCCTAATGGGGAGGTGTTTCATATCATTTAAATAAAATGAAAACTGTATTGCCAACACAGATCCTTGTGGAACACCATTGGTCACAGCTAAGTTTGATGACTGAGTATCACCAATCTTAACAAATTGTTCTCTTCCTGAGAAATAAGATTCAAACCATGAGTAAGAGATTCCTCCGAAGTCATAGATTTCTACCTTTTCAAGCATTATTTTATGATTTACGCAATCAAAGGCTTTAGAGAAATCACAAAGCACAATGGCGACAAGCTCATTTTCATTAAGACTGATCACTGATGAATACCTAAAAGATTAAACATGGCATCATGGGTGCCCTTAAATGGTTGGAATCCAAATTGAGTGTCACTTATTATGTTATGTTTTAAAAAATATTATAACATCCTTCCTTTAATTAACTTTTAAACTATTTTTCATAACATCGAGACAAGTGATATTATTCGATAATTACATGGGTTGTCCAATTCGCCACCTATATATAAAGAGGCAAAACTATACCTTTTTTCAGGCAGTCTGGAAATTTTTAATTCCTTGCATATATCTTTAAATTTTTTATAATTGTTACTGATAAGTAGTCTACCAACTTTATATTTTGGTGGTTTATTTATCGCAAGATGAAATTTTGCTAAAACTGCCTCGTGATCCGAAAGCCCTATAGGAATTACACTACAGCTAACAAACATGTGCTTTAAGACGAAATTTGAACATAGATAATCGATTTTGGTTTGAGAATGAGCAATTATTCTAGTAAGTTCATTAACATATACAGGGTGCTGCAATTTGGAGTGTTTCAATAAGAAAAACACACTTCCAGACCAGATAGAGGAAAATTGACTTAAACGTCATGGGATCGATTTTTGTGAAACGTCAATTGTCAAAAACCGTATCACGATATCTTTAATGGTACCATTGATAGAGGGTGATTTTCGATTTTTCCCTATTATGAAAATTGGCTATAAGTTTTTTATTTATCAATTTTTTTTATTTCTGTAAAAAACATTATGGAGACACTTTTTTGAGCACAATCCAGTGGCGGACTCAGTTTTTTTCTATATCGTTCCAATTTCGAGATACCGACCAAATTCCGATATTTTCAAATGAAACACCCTAAATATTAATAGCTCATTGGATAGCTCTGTTTTTGCTGATTTCAATGATATAAAGTTCGATAAGTTTATCTCTAACAGTTTTCGAGAAAAAAAATTATATCTGTTTTTGTCGTAAGGACCAATGTGTTAGAAAAGGATTTTATATGTGTAAGGAAAAAGAGGAAGGTCTCTTTCTAACACATTGTTTCTTATGACTGAAACATATAATTTTTTTTTCTCGAAAACTGTTAGAGATAAACCTATCGAAGTTTATATCATTGAAATCAGTAAAAACAGAGCTATCCAATGAGCTATTAATATATACGGTGTTTCATTTGAAAATATCGGAGTTTGGTCGATATTTCGAAATCGGAACAATATAGAAAAAAATGAGTCCACCACTGGATTGTGCTCAAAAAAGTGTCTCCATAATGTTTTTAAAGAAATAAAAAAAATTGACAAATAAAAAACTTATAGCCATTTTTCATAATAGGGGAAATCGAAAATCGCCCTGTATTAATGGTACCATTGAAGATATCGCGATGCGGTTTTTGACATTCAACGTTTCTCGAAAATCAATCCCATGACATCTAAGTCAATTTTCGTCTATCTGGTCTGGACGTGTGTTTTTCCTGTTAAAACACTCCAAATTGCAGCACCCTGTACATCTCTAGGTCAAATGTTAAAAACAAGTTAGACAAAATTTGATTTGCCTCTGAAATGTCATCATCAAAATTTATATTAGATTTGATTTTCTTTTATGATTTTTTTTTTCTGTTTGAATTAAATTAATGGTTATTCGAAGATGATATTAGATTGTTTTTTGACTAACTCAGACCTGCTCCTTCGATTAAAAAAGTCAAAATTCGGAAAATATGAAAAATAAAAATTTCGATTTTTAACCACCCTCTTTGGATTCTTATTTCAAAATCTTATTTAAGCTTCAATATCTTGACAACCATGATTGATATTGAATCAAAAATTCCAGAAATTGTAGCTCCTATCAAGCTATAAAAAACCTTTTTTGAAAAATATTTTCAGGTTTATAGTTTTTGAGGACGTTGAGTTTGAAGTTTTTGACTAAATTTTGATCAAAATTCAATCTTAAGGCTCAATTGCTGGAAAAGTATTTGAGCTATCAAATTCAATTTAGCACAGATTTATAGATAATTTAATGCTCTTTGTGATACCTAGTGTAAGTATAATTAATTTTGATTTCTTCAAAATTTAATGGAAATATTCGAAATTTTTCTTAACCCTGTCATGATTCAAAAAAAAATCAGAACTTCTTTGAACTCGAAATAGCAACGGATATATAGGGCAATATGTATATCTTTTGTTTATTATAAAAGATACAATCACAAGAATTTGAAAGAAGTTGATGACCAGCAACGGTTCAAGGCTCTACCGCGGGGCTCTAGGCGGCAGTAGGTATGGGGCTTTGCAGCCCAAAGTAACTTTTTTTGTCCAAATTGAAAAAAAGCCTTTAAAAATGCTGTTGGAAAGTGTTTTAGAACGTTCTAAATGGCTTATTGAAGTTCTAAAGTGTTCTAACTTGGCTTGAAGAGTTCTGAAGCGTTCTAGAAGTTTTTCAGTAATTTCTAAAATGTTCTGACAGATATGTAAGTATTTTAGAGCCCTATTGAAGCTCTAAGGTGTTCTAAATTGGTAGGTACAGAAAAGTTCTAAAAGGTTTACAGTTCTAAATTAGGATTCAATTAAGAACTTTGAAATTGTTCGAGAATAACTCTGCTGAAGTTTCTCAATTGTTCCAAAATGCTCCTGAAAATTCTGATTTTGAACTGTGTAATGGCGGATATTATAAAACTATTTTGACAGAATAACTAAAAGTTAACTTCTTGAATGACATTACTTCTCATGTAATTTCAGAAGTTAACTTTTAGTTAACTGTCAAAGTAGTTTTATAATACCCGCCCTAAGTTTGGTCTTAAAAGCCTTCTGGAAGGCTTTTTGTGACTTTTAACCTGAATCCTAAGATTCTGGCGATTCTAGAGTGTTTGAGTGTTTTGGAGCGTCCTAAAATGAGTTTCAAACTTCTGAGTTGTTCTAAAATGCTTTTGAAAATAGTAAATAGGTGTTAGAATGTTTTGGGGCATTCTAAAATGGTTCTGAAATTTCTTGAATTTTCTGAAGTGCTACAAAATGCTTTTAGAAATTCTGAATTGAATTTCAAGTATATTGAACTTTCTACTACCATTTTTCTGAGTGAGCAAAGACGCTGATTTGGTTTCACTAAAACAGCACGAAGGCTAAAAATAGTGATGGTAGCAGAGGCATATTGTATCGATGATGCACTGTTATGTATGCCACTGACTACATGATTGAAAGGTTGGTTGGAAAAAAAATAGTCAGGTAAAGTTTGAAAGTAGAGGACATCAACATGTCCTACCCACCAGTACTCACAAGTAATTATCCTCATACTGTAGTTATTATATCCTAGAAATTCCTGGCGTGTTTTCTTAGCTCTAGTAGAATCAATTCGAAATATTATTCGGCTTGGGACTTCAGCTTTAGCAATTCCATTTCTTCAGTTCCTCAGAAATTCACGACATTTGGTGACGAGGATGGGATGTTTTTATTGGAATTGTTGTTTTAGTAAAAAATTTTGACTATAATTAAACCGAACATTATCCGTAACAAACGAAAAAGTATTAGTTGCGAAGTTAGGTCCTTATAGTGAAGAAAAATAGGTTGCAGGAGTTATTCAGAAATGTATTAGTTCTGTAACTTATGTTGGTATAGTTATAGGTGAGACACTTTTATATACCTAAGCATGTGAACAGTTTCAAAAAAATGCATAGTTTTGGTGATGAGGTGCTGGATAAAAATTTGGCTACACAATATATAGGTACCAAATGTTTCTGATACAGTTCCCCTAAAATTAAAATATGATATTATTGAAGTTACTCAAATGTCAGAAGTGCCTTCTCAAATATTACCAAAAAACAGTGAAGAAAAAAAATCGTTAAGTCAAGATGGTACCTAGTAATATAAATTGTTTGTTCGTTCGTTCTCTCTAAGAATAGTACTGATGAGGTAAATTTGAGATGCAGTACTAGACAACACCTCAACGTTTAGATTTATAGTTATATATCTTAAGTGGGAAGGAAATGTTATATATGCCACTGACTACATGATTGAAAGGCTGGTTGGTTGGCAACCACAAATAATAGTCAGGTAGAGTTTGAAAGTGGATCAACGTGTCCTACCCACGAGTACCCACAAGTAATTATCATCATACTGTAGTTAATATTATATCCTAGAAGTTACCCAAAAAATTGTTTTGCAAAACTTGCTGTTTATTTGGAAGATTTTTTGCTTGCCGCTTAATGGTTTGATATATAAAGCAGTATTTACCTAACTATCTATACCTACTATCTCAAATGAAGTTGTTATTTACCTACTTAAGTTATTATTAAACTTTATTTCATGACACAGATTAGTTTTAATATTCTAGGTTTAATTTTTTATCATACTCCAAAGTACCTAGGTACTTGCCCTTTATTTGTTATTTATTTATGCAAAAATAACCAATTTCTTTCCATTATTTTTAAATTTTATTTTATCAATAATCAATCTACTGATGGAATAAACAACAAGTCTGAACAAAGGTTCGTTATACTGAAGGTAAATAAATTAATAAAATATTCCATCTATAGGATACATTTTAATAAGAACAACAAAACAATAATTAATTAACAATCAGGCAAAATAAACTGTGGCGTCCATTACTTGTAAAACTTGACATCATGCTGTATATTTCTTACGGATGCGGGAGGAGCTGGAGCTTTCTTGAAATTACAAATCTTCGACAACTTCAGGAACTTATGTTGACTTCCATCTGACGGCCTTATCCAGTAGACCGTTTGGACAGCGTTTCTGCCAGAAATGTAACGGGTAGCCGAACCGATCAAATTTGTTGAATTTGGCATTCTGAGCGCTTTCGACCAACCACACCAACAACCACTTCTTATTGCAATTAATTACTGTTTTGAAATCGTAATTGGAATCCAAAGAATTTACTTTATATAATGCAGACTTATCTCTTCATTTGACGTCAGAGTTCAAATTGCATGTATTTTGAATGTGAAGTCTATCCTGATCATTTTGTTTTGAGTTCTAGGTTTGCGTGGCAATTTTTATTACTTAATAGTTTGCATTAAAACATCAACTCGAATATGTTGCGATTAAAAAGAGGGTCATCAATTGGGTCAATTCTTTTTTGTAGAACCCTAAATCAAAATATAAATATTAATATCAAAAATTTTGTACTGACCCAAACATATACTCTGTCTACCCATACCTTCTCTACTGAATTTTTGTCGCCAAACGTTTTAGAGAAATGGATCAAATTGTAGGCATCAGGTATATCAATATAGAAACACAACTACGAAATAAGTAATGAGAAAGTGACTGACAAGCCAAATTTATTTAAATTTACTCGAAAATAGAAACCAAATTTTGCCATTTTGGCTTTGGTGCCTCCTTCACCTGTTTCAGGACCAGATTTATAAGGTTTCTTTCAATTATTCAATGCAACCATTTTGAATTAATTTCAACAATAACAAATAATTATTCCATTCCTGTTCTATTTCCATTAAACAATAATAATTGATTGATAATATTCTATTAATAAAAAAAAAAAACTATAAGTAGGTAGCTAGGTATGACACAAAAAGCTTTTAAGAAATCCACTCGAAAAATTACAAATAGTCGAATAAATATCATTCACGTGGGATATAATTTTAATATAAAAAGGTACCAATCTAATATTTTATATCATTGTGGTTTCAAAGTCTCATGGCTTCAAACGAGGTGATATCTATATCATAAATTAAGTGAATTATATTTACTTCAAAACTGTGAAGTTTGTCACATTTGTTTGTGCTTAGTCCGGCTGTATACAAGATATAGTATCTCAACGTTCCTTTGAATTTTCGAAACAAAATGCCACCAACAAGCCACTTGATTAGTTCGGCCACCCGCTACATTGCAGGAAGGAATGCTGTCCAAACAGTCTACTGGAAAACCTGCAATAATGAACAGAAGCTGTTGAAGCTGTCGAAGACTTGCAACTTCGGAAGAGTTCCTACTCCACCTAAGAAAGTTCAGGAGTGGCACCATCACGACGAGAAGTTTTATTAATATCTCATCTTTAATCATAATAATTTTGTGTCTAATACCAGCGAAACATATTTTTATTTGGATATCTTATTGATTCTAGTCAAAATTTTGGTTTGTTATATTATAAGAATGATCTAATAAAAAAAATATATATCTCTGTGATAAACTAAATTTTGGTGATTATTTCATTCATTATAAAATAGATCCATCAGAGAACGTCATTTTTTGAATGAATTTTGTTTAAATAAGTGATTATTTCACAAGACCTTGTTTATCAGCGATTAAATTTTTGTTTACCTTTTTTGACAGAATTTTGATAGAAATTTTCTGACATTTTATAATAAATAGAACTCTTTGGATAGGATTGACGCCAGCAATTCAATCCTAATTATTCAGGAAATAATCTAGCCGTATACCACTCGACCTATAAATTTAAATGGATTAAACTATCCAAATATTTTTTGCATAATTTTGCTTTTTGGCAAATAGTTTCATGCACAATAACTTTTAAATAAAAGCCCTCGACCGCTTCGCGGTCTCGGGCTTTTATTAAGTTATTGTGCATTCAACAATTTTCCAAGCAAAATCATGCTCAAAATATGTTGCATAGTTTAATCGATTAAATTTAAAGGTCTTGTGATATAATATATGACTATTTCACTAGAGTGAACCGGCAATAAATTCGGTATTCAGCTGACAATATTGCTACCTGGACAATACCAACAACATGGTATTTCAGCGACCATTTTTTGACATTGTCAAGCTGATATTTTCAATTTGAAGTTTTTATTCATATTTTTGCATTTTATTTATTTTCAAAATCTTACGGGAAATAGTCATGACATACCACTCGAGAAAAAAATGTGTAGGCAAAATTGTTCTCAAGGTTTTATTCAAGTTTGTTGCTTTTCGGCAATTTCGCTCATGACATTTTTGATAAAATTTAGTCAAAAATTTTGCCGACAAAATTATTTGTTCAATGGGTTTCTTGCATGATTTTTTTTTATTCGCTTATTGGAAAGAGGAGTCAAAATTAAGCTCAACTGTATTTTTTCCGATTTTTTTCGGACTTGCAATTGCAAAGGCTCTAAATTTCGATTTGAAGTTCAAATTTCTTGGTGCCTTGACGTCTGGCACCAAATTTCTGATTGGTCAGTTTTATCCAGTGTTGCCCAGATATTATGGTTTTCATGTAAACTTTTCCTGGCGGGATAACTGAATTGAATCGATATATCGAATTCACATATCGGACGGAATATGGAAACGATTCTCATTCCTATGAAAAACTCAACCCAACTTTTTAATTCAAATTCATTATAATCAATATTCATTATTTATTTTTATCTAAGCCTGTCCAAAACTCGAAAACAGGCAGAATTGGCACTGAAGGCAGTGAAGGCACACAAACCATCAAGAAACAAACCATAACCAGCATAAGAGAGCATAAGGCCATTATGTCGTTATTAATTAAATACCTACTCATTTTCTAGTGTGTGCCTCTAGATTTTCAAGGTGGGTTTATAATAAGAAATAAGATAAAATAAGATATAATATAATAAATAAGAATTTTGTGGCGTTTATACAGAAAATAACATAATATAAGAAATAATTTCTAACCAATCAGCTGGGACTTGTACTTATGTAAATTCTACCGAAAACACATATTTGATCAAAAAATTTATTAATTAATAATTCAGCAGAACACGATAATAAATGCCGAATGCCAAAAAATTACCAAAAGTTGAAACCAAAATCAAAATAATTTTGTATTGTTTTGAATGTTTTGTTTACTTCCCTGCAATCATGTCGAATCAAGAGAGAAGCATGTGCAGATCAGATCCGTTTTCACATAAGATAAGACATAAAATTTAAAAGTTAACCAACTCTGTTATTTCTATGTTTGTTATTTTCTGTATAAACGCCATAAGGGGTTTTCATAAGGTCAACTTTTTATGTTGTTATTTCTTATGACCTTGAAACTTGAAAAAAAAGGGTTGTCGTAGATTAATTCACATGACACATTCAATTTTTTGACAAATTAAACTGAATGACTTCTGGTTTAAGAACCGACGAACGTTTTTGACGTCATTTATTTGTTTCAGTCAATTTTTATTTGTTAAACAAGGGAGGCGAATGCTGGTGGCAAGTACAAACCCTGGCGAAACAAACTTTACCTATATAGGCTACCTATACCCTTCATGTGAATTTTTTTCCGAAAGCATATGCTCACTTTTGGCCAGTTTCCTGAATCGGCTTTTTCAAACCGTTTTCTATACCTAACAATAAAATTATTGTTATTTTTCTTTTAAGTGGTTTATGGGAAATAAAACACGAGTATAATTTTTATGTGTCTGTATTCCATACCTACCCTACCAGTTTCTCTAAAGACTAACTTTTTACATTTTCACAGGCAAAAAAATCCTTTTTCTTTTTTCTACAAATTACACTGCCCCAGACTGCTGTTTTTTGTTGTTAATTTAATTATTGTTTATTTTGTTTGTGATGGGCCAGGGGTCACTGACCTATTAGTATTAGTCTTCGACACGTTAGGTTAGAAGCCTGTTAGAAATTTTGTGCAAAAGTTATGTGAAAATTATTTAATAAAGAAAATACAGCAACAATTTAGTTAATTAAACCCATCCCTACAAATTCAGAAGTGAGATAAGCAAAAAAGTTTATGTGTTATTGTGATGTTGATGGATGTTTCCAGAACAGGAGGTTAAAAATTAGTTCTACTGTAGACCTGCTCTAAGGTTGTTATAGACAGAATATTCCCAATTTTATTAATAAATGAATAGGCCAGGGGCCTGTTTCATAAAAAATATTAGTATTAGTATTTGTGAAAATCTATTAGCGCTGTGCCTATAATATTATCATTATTAGTCAACGACTTCGTTGAAAAAAATAAAACTTAAAGTTTTTTGAGGTTCTTTCTCTCTATAATTGTGTTGCAGTGCAAAGAAATAAAACTTGATAATAAATTGAAAGTGACTCAAGCGATGAAGAAATAAAAGTTTAACTGAGGAGACCTCGAATTTTCAAAAAACGAACTCCGTATTTATACATGGAAGAAACTTACGAGTTTAATGAAAGATTTAGGTTTTCATCAGAAATAATTATTTCGTTCTTGGCCGAATTGAGCATCGTTTGGTGTGTAAATCATGTCACACCCTAACACCAAAACAACGGCTTATGGTAGCACTTCATTGGTTAGGCAGTGGAGTGGTATGCAAATCACTATATCGGAGTCATTCATGGCGTCTCAAAAGCGACAGTGCTCAGAGTTGTCCACAGGGTTCTTTTGCCATAAGTCGTACTCTACTTGGAGAAACTGTTTGATGGTCAAAAGATGTAAGAGTGATTCACGAATTCAGCGTTATTGCTGGTATGCCATTGGTGTGTCGAGCAGCTGATGGAACCTTAATTAAAACAGATGCTCCTTCTGCTCACGAACCTGCATTTTTTGTCGACCGCCACGGAAATCATTCCTTAAACATTTTGCTTGTATGTGGTCCATCTTTAAAATTTTATTATATTTGTGCTAATTGGCCAGGCAGTGTAAGTCATGCGATGCAAGAGTCTTACGAAATACCTCGTTACGTGAAAGGATGGACGAGGGATACGATAAAAATATCGATTCACCCTCAGTTTTGCTTTTGAAAACTAGTTTTTTGGATGATTGTTGTTTGAGAGTCGCGGTAATGACTGACAATGCCAATTTTTAGCTTAAAAAAAAACACGTCACTAATGCGGTAATATTATTAGTGTTTGGATTTTATGAGTAGCGATGAAGTCTTTATGAAACAGAAAAAGCCTAGCTAATAATTTTATTTTATTAGATTGATATTATTAGCTAATAAAATTAGGAAGTTTTATGAAAGAGGCCCCTGGGGCCTGTTTCATAAAAAATATTAGTAATAATATTACTCTTTAGCAAAAAGCATAAGTAAAAATTATATATAATTTTGACTTATAATACCTGCTAAAGAGTAATATTATTAGACTAATATTTTTTATGAAACAGGCCCCTGGGCAGATAAATTTTTTCGTAACATAAAATTTAACAGCAAACTATCGATGCCGTATTGTTAAGGATCATTTATAGATGCTAAAAACCAAAAATGCAACAGCTAATTACTTTTAGGGGATTTTATAAACAATATTTAGTGCAAAAATAGGGCTTTTTTTGTGTCAATATAAGTTCAGTCAGTTCAGTGAAACAGTGTTGTGCTAATTAGTTTACCAGAGTCCCAACCCAATCAATCCTTAACAGAATGTTGTTGCAGTTCTTTTAGGTTATGCTTTATTTATGTAGGTATAGTTGCAATACTTTTGAATTTATGTTTTTCTTTTGTTATTCCAGGTTTAGTAAGCTAATAGCGAATCAGCGTTGCCAGACGTACGACAGGTGTGGTATTTGTACGACAATTTAGGGCATCCTCGTTACAAGAAAATCAATGCGTACGGTAGTACGGTAATGTACCACAGTTTTGAAATATTAAGTTGATTGGGTAATATTTTATGGTAATATGTACCACATTTCTAAATTCTCCTTTTTTATGGCCATTTGCACCGACCATTTTAAGGAAGGTTTAACGATAATCAACTTTTAAAATGACATTTTTATATGCAAAAAGTCACTTTAAATGTTGATTACCGTTAAACCTCCCTTAAAATGGTCGGTACAAATTTATATTATGTGTTGGCCAAATTGGGTTTGGGTACCTTGCTTGGGTACCTTGCTTGACCACCTTGCACCTTGACAACCTTGCATGTGAATATGCTGGGTTATGTGATGTGTCAATTGTGTCATACTCCCCTAACTACCTCGCCAACAAATTCTGGGCCTGCGAGTGACGTCACTATTAGCAGCTTATAGTGATGACGTCGCCCGCAGACTTCGATAGAATGCTTGCGATTGAAGCTGTGCTAGTGATTTAATTTTTTTGTCGATTTTAAATGTAGAAAAGGTGATTTTCGGTTCGTTCTCACAGAAGAAATAAACTGTTCTTGATCTACCAGTATCCCAGAATTTGATGGTGGGGGAGTTAGGGTAGTATGACACAATTGACACATCACATAATCCAACATCAACGTTACAAAAGAATTTATTTCAATTTGACTAAATACCCACAAAGTACCTTAATAAATTTAATAAATAGTTCTATTTGATTTCCCTTTACTCTTATTGTTGTAATTTTCAATGCAAGGGCTATTTTCAAGTTTCCAACACTTTGCGCTCTCAAAAAAATCATATTTTTTTCTAGTAAATGTATACTAAAAATGTATTAAAGTCTGTTTTTTTTTTTAAAGATAAAAGTCAAAATGACATTATGTTGGCAATACAATGTAAAATTGTCAATGCTTTCAAATTTTTTATGTAGAAAAGGCTTGTGTTGCCAACATAGTTACTACATTTTTGACTTGGGGAATTATCTTTAAATAAAACACAGACTTTATGTAAGGTAATGTGTACCACAAGAATTCGTGGTGCGTACGTCCCTGTACGACAGTTTTTGAGCATTGTGTACCACACTTCCATATTTAGAGTCTGGCAACGCTGTAGCGAATAAATAATAAACGATTTGAGTAAAAAATTCCTCTTTTATTTGGTTTGCAATATGTACTTAATTAGGTCTTCAAGAAGTATTATGGACGTTCTTTATGGCTCTAAGTTGTACGTCTTTAAGACGTATTATGGAGGTGACATACGACTTGCCCATTACGTCTTCAAGACGTACTTGGCTCTAAAATCGACGTCTTACGAACGTACAGTATGTCATAACGTTACACCTTATGTACGTCTTTAGTATGTAATTGTGTTTGTTGGGTTGTATCTAAATAACCAACCCTTTAAAAAGTAAGTAGGTACCGCCCTACTTATTGTAAACTATGCATTAAATATTGCTAATTGCTACCTGGAAAATCATCAAGTGCTAATATTTTAGGTATAATTTAGGCACCAACTTCTACACCTAGAAACTAGGAAATAATAATAATATAATTAAGCAAGCAATAATTATTTAAAATTATTAACCTATACCTGTATTTAAAGCACGTTTTCTTAAATTTTCATTTCGTTTTGTTTGGGTAGCATTGGAATTTCGGTATAAAATTTATTTTCGACGTAGGTAACTCAAAAACTTTAAAATTGGTGTGAAAAAGGACTTTATGGATCTAAATGCAAATTCGTTCACTTGGTCTTGTACTAATTTATTGTCAGCCCTGTGTTTTACGACTTATGGGTGAACCAAAATGCCTGTTTGGCTCTGTGATATTTTACCGAGTATTCTACTCTGTCCAATGGTTATAAGTTTACAGGCCACTAATAGTACAATGTATGAATTATTATAAATTGGTTCTACTGTTTTCAGGAACCTTAGTTAAGTACACTGCTTGATAGATGTCGCCACGCGTTCTATTTCTAAACTTAAAATACGACGTCGAGGTGAATTCTCTTTCATTATCAGCAAGTGTTTTTTTTGGACTTGTTTAGTTGTCCGGTTTTTTGATAACCATCGCATTCTTTGCTATTTTATCCTAAACTGGGCAGCTACAAAGATATACTAAATTGTGTACAATAATTATTAATATAAATTATTGGCCGCTTTTTGTCTGAGTGCCAGGTAAATAATTATTAATCTTATATTTTTATGCAATTACATTTATTATTGTAAATTTTTCCAGTTTTTTGATTTCACGAGTGTGTGTTTGTGCGAATAAAATCATCTGATCGCCTCGCTAAGTAGTCTTTGCTTTACCAAAACCCACAACTTCGTCAGAAGTACCAACCCCAAGTCAATTAGGGGAAAACGGGATTCGAACACCTATGTATACCTCCAGAAGTGGACGGTTGCTACACAGACCACGTCATCTCCAAGACTTCAATGTGAGTTATCCGCAATATCAACCTCGTTATGCGGAGGATAACCAATTTGGAACAAATAGAAGTAATGGAAACCAAGGTAGGATCGAAACCAATCTATTTAGTACTACTAACAATTACAATGGTCCCAATGCTGCGGCTGCGGCTTTTGAGGCAACTGCCACGCCTGCTCCAGATTGGATACGCTCGCAGATGCAGCATCCGGGGGCACAAGCACAATTTAATCCATCTCCAAGGCAAGTTCCTGGTGCTGTGGTTCCAGTATTTAGTGTTTCTGCAGAGGATGTCACCAGAATAGTGTCGCAAGTTATTGGAGCGATGCAAAATCTGAATTTAGCTAATATTAATTCTGGTTCATGTAATAATGGTAACAGTCAGTGGCGGCTGGTGAGAGGAAAAGTTGGCGGTGCACACATTCAGGGGGGAAGCCCCAGAGGCGCGCAAATTTTTTTGGACTGACCCAAACTATCCCAAATTTTGATCTAAAAGTTGTAGAAAAAACACGCCTCAGAAAGTTTTTTCACTTATTCTCAATTCAAACGTGGGCATTTACCATTTCTGCAAAATAATAAATGAAGCACGGGCGAAGTACGAGAAATTTATTGAAACAGTTTTATATAAAATAAAACATAGGGCACCATACAAATCAAATAGGAATCAAATTTATAAAAAATATCTATTGCACTGTCTTTCCAGAGGAAACTTTCCAGATTTCATCCAGATTTATCCAGACTTGTACAGACTGATCCGGATTCTTGAAAATGATCCCCTGGGACCTTTTCCAGAATTTTTCCGACCCTTCCAAAAAATTTCCAGGCCTTTTCCAGACGTTTCCAGAGATTTTCAGACATTATCCAGACTTATCCAGAGCTTTCCAGAGTTTTCAAGACTTCATCCAGATTAATCCAGACTTTATCCAGACTTGTTCAGACTGATCCGGATTCTGGAAAATGATCCCCAGTTCTTTTGGGACCTTTTTCAGAATTTTTCCAACCCTTTCCAGAAGTTTCCAAGTCTTTTCCAGACGTTTTCAGACTTTTCCAGACAATATCCAGACTTTTCCAGAGTTTTCCAGAGTTTACCAGACTTTATCCAGATTTATCCAGATCTTATCCAGACTTGTACAGATTGATCCGGATTCTGGAAAATGATCCTCAGATCGTTTGGGACCTTTGGCAGAATTTTTCCGACCCTTTCCAAAAATTTCCAGGCTCTTTCCAGACGTTTCCAGAGATTTCCAGACATTATCCAGACTTATCCAGAGCTTTCCAGAGTTTTCCAGACTTCATCCAGATTAATCCAGACTTTATCCAGACTTGTTCAGACTGATCCGGATTCTTGAAAATGATCCCCAGGTCTTTTGGGACCTTTTTCAGAATTTTTCCAACCCTTTCCAGAAATTTCCAAGTCTTTTCCAGACGTTTCCAGAGATTGCCAGACTTCTCCAGACTTCATCCAGATTTATCCAGACAGGTTCCGGACTTGTTCCAGCTCACTTAGCTTGTTCCAGGTTCTTGTTGTGTGTTGTGTGTTAATATAAGCAAATTAAAATTGCCGCAAAAACTAATCCGGGCCGTTCGATCAGGTGGCCCCGTTTATACGTATAAAAACAGCTGGTTACTGGGAGCGCGGCGTGACCTTCTCCAACGTAATTGCCGTGTTGCAGCGGGGCCGTTGTGAAATGGGCTCGGACGGATAGTCCAGCGAGTTTAGTTTAGTCAGTCGCTTAAATTATTGTCTAGGAAATTTAGGAATAATAACGACAGAAATTTTTCTGTCGGGATCAAATTATGAAATGATAAGTAATTTGATCTGGCGATTGTAATAACTATTGAACTAAAAACAAAAAAAAATATTTCAAAAGGACCGACATATTTTGCGCCAGTGCCACGGCCCCTTGGCCCCTTAGGGCCAGCCGCCACTGGTAACAGTAGTACTAACACTAACAATGATAGGGATAACAATAATTATTTTAATTCTTTATTAAAAAATGTAGGAGAGCTACCCAGTTTTGATGATCGTGGTAATATACATCCAATTAATTTTTTGAATCAAATTGAAATGCGTTTGAAGACAGAAAGTTTAACTTTCAGAGAAATATATTGTATTATTATAGGGCTTTTCAAGGGTTCTGCAAAAATTTGGGCGGATGCTTTTTTGGCCAGTTTTATAAGTTACGGGGATTTTAAAAAAGCTTTCATAGAACAATTTTGGGGACCTACTAGGCAGTTACAGGTCAAATTAAAGATCGAATCGGCACGGTACGAGGACGGCGAGGGACCTTTGGTGGATCATCTTAATTATTATGTCAGTCTCGCTCAGTATTTGACACCACCTTTTCCCGAGGCCCTTTTAATTGCTACTATTGCCAGACATTTTCCGCCTAACATCGCGGCTATTTTGATAGGGGTAGACTCATTGGAAGGCGCATTATCTCGTCTAAGGCAGGCCGATTATTATTTTAACGGGTCCACTAGAAGCTCTTTTCGGGGCGAGTTTCGAGGTGGACGTTCTCAAACAAACCCAAAGTACGTTGCCAATAAAGATCAAAGTGCCAAAGGACATGGCACGGATTATATGGAAAATAAAGGCCAGTCGATTTTTTTTAAATTTTAATATGTTGTAGAGCTAGGGAAAAGAAACAAAAGTTACCATGGGCCCATTGTGCCCCGACCAATAGGAGACCCAGTAAATGGGTTTAAAGAAAGCTTGGAAAAAGACCGAAAATGGCGCCCCCGCCCTTCTTCCCCAGACAAATTCGCGATTTTGAATTATCTTTTTTTTACGAAAAGGATGTATCAATAACCTAATAGAACTCTTAGGCATAGTTAGTCATATGAATGAAGTGTAGCAAATGCTTTTATTCTACTTCCGTCTATTTTTGTTGCATTAAAGCTGAATATTTTTATCTCAAAAAAACTTAAGTAAAAGCATCTGCTTCTGTTTCATTCATATTACCAATGAATATTCAAAAACCCTGAATATGCAAAAATTAAATCTACTGAAGATAAATTAAATAAATAAAAATAATTAATGTTGCAATGGTTCGCGCAAAGGCCGGTTTGCAGCATCTTTTGTAGCAAACAAAATGTTCAGAGGTGGATATCGAACATTATTTTCATGACGTGCATAACCCAGAAACCACAAAACGCTTGCAACATGGGAACAGCAACCCACTGTCCTTGCTCCCGTTTTACATGTGCAATAATACCCCGTTATTGGCTGTCTGTCATGTTCAAGGTTCTCATTGGGAATAAAGCTAATCCAGATGTTATGTCTTATCCTTTGTGTGAAACGGGAATACACTCTTGACCTTAGCAGACCAGGTTGTAGTTCGGTGGCTTGTAAAGTGAAGTGTTCTACTTCTTCTCGTTGCAGGCGATCTTGGATATAGCTAGGAGCCAACTTTAATTGGTATACTCCTACAGTCAGATCCCGAAGGTATTGTAGATCAAGGTGTGGAAAATTATTGATATTTAGTTCATCTAGATTTTGCCATCTGTCGTCTGGAATAATTTGTCTTTGTAGATTTTCATTATTCACTCTAGCTTGAAGAAGATTATCTCTCGCAGCCAATTCCTTCATTGCTTGTGCAGATTCTACAGTTGCTCCATCCATATGAATGAGAGGAAAATACCGGTTAATAATGGAGCATATTATTCGGAGAAAGATATTCAAAAAAGATATATGCTGTACTGGCAATATATCTCTTAAGAAATGAAAACAAGATTTAATGTGACCATTTCTTGCTTCAATAATCCACCGTGTCTTGGTGATCAATCTTGCTTTATTTGAATCTTCGGTAGATAATTGTCGTTGACCCCGTGGTATTAGAGGAGGCATTTCTGTATCGATACCCAACCCGTTTAAAAAGGGCAAAGCGTCACGATATCCTCTGTCAACGATCAATATATCATCTTCCTGAAACCAATTCCTTACACGATTAAGATCCTGATCATTAGCTTGCTGAAGATGATCTTCAATCATAGCAGCATCATTATTTCTTCCATCTGAAAAATATGGCCCATGAACATCTAGTATATATCCATCTGATGCAACTATAAGTCCTGGTTTTAGTAGATGGCACCCCTTATAAAGACAATACGATTGCCTGAGTGCTCGAAAATTAGAGCTTTTCGGAATTTTGATATAAGTTCCATCGACATAGGCTATTGCCTTACGTGTTTCAGGATGATCGTTATACAGCTCATTCGCAAAAGGTGTTACATGTAAGTCTATATAATTTTCTCTTTCTATTGCTCCTACACCAATATTTTCATCTAGAAATCTGCCACTCAATGATGTTCGAACTGCTGTTATTGTCAGACTCACATATTATTGTCTGCTAGGAAAACACATGAGCACCTTCAATGTACTATCCGACAAGCCAAGTTTCAGCGCCATATTTCGCGTTGATCCATATAAAACAACATCATCACAATAGGTATACAAGTCGCGAAATTGTTCCTTATTGAGATTAGTCAATAACTTAAAATCTTCTTCTGAAAAATGATTTTCTGACTCATACAAACCAGCCTTTTGTTGGATAACACTTTGACGCAATGCCTTAAACCATTGCATGGCTTCTTGAGCTGTCATAGCAATTGCTCTTTGAAAACCGCGAATTGGGGCTGTATCCTGGGATTTCAAAAAACCCTCATCATTATAATGCCGTAAGCAGCAAAGACTTGTTCTTGGCACGAACAAGTCCCTTTCAATGTAAAAATTAATTCTAGCAGCAAATGTTATTTGTGCCAGTTGCCTTCTTCTACCGTCCAAACAAATGAAACATCTATTATTTCTTTGAGGAACTACTGTAAATCTGAAATGATCTTGGTTTTCCAGATTTATTTCATTCAGTAGAACCCTGTGGCAGTTTCGATGAATCCTCTCATGCTCATTTATTTCCCTATCTGGCAGATCATGTTCCATTCTAAAAAAAAAATGTAAGAGGATCGGTAGACCGGGTTTAAATGGCAAAACATTGGTATCTTTCAACACAAATCATGCTCTTGTTTATTCACCTACCGTTTTCAAAAAACCTTTTGATATTTGGAATCCACAAACCTGTGAGAGTGTGGGGAAGTATTTTTTTCTACAGCCATGTGAAAAACAAAATTCAATTACTACGAATTATGTAGGTATACTTACTCCCGCACGTGTGTAGAAAAACTGTTGTAGTGTACCAGATCTTATTGCCATTGTCGCATTATCATAAGCACCTTTATGTGGAGTGATTGAGAATGATGCGCTCGTTTTACCAAGACACCTGTTTGTGACCTTGTGTAGGGTAGAAATTCCACACACCAATAAATTTCAGGTTTCATTGAACAAATTTGATTCTTTCTCCTGCCGGCTATCAAGTAGAGCACATTAATAGCCTCTGGCGAATTTCTGCGTTTTATATCCTAAAACAAGGATTGTGTCTGGTAAGCAAATTCACTTAATTCAACTAGAGAATCGGCGATCATTAGCTGATTGTCCATCTCCTATTTTATGTAACGATATTTTGCCACAGACTTAATTATTATAAACTACAATATCTAGATTTGGTACCTGTGCAAAATATTCGGTATATTATGGTTATTAAATTAATTCTTGCCCCACAACAATATTTGTTAATTTTTTTATAGTTCTGATAATCATAAAACTGATTGACTATTAAAAACCCATCTGGCCTTCAACTCGCCATCGGTGTTTTACTGCCCTTCCTTCCCCTTGCCGACCAGAACCCTACACAACCTCAGGGATTCCCCAGGAACGGGGTATACCTGTACAGTAGGTACCTAACACTTGCGGGAAAGGTTTTTCTGCACTCGGCTGCTTCGACGAACTCCGCTACGCGTCGCGTCGTTCAATGAACGGCAGACTCGTGCGAAAAAAATCATTTTCCGTACTTTTTGGGTGAATATTAGAGGTGGGCCAATCTGCGATTTTAATGGAACTGTGACAAGACGTGACTGCTCCAGTCGTGTCACTGTGACAAATAGCAGTGATTTTTTGGAGCAGTTTTACCTTGGTTGACGGCCGTACTGCTAATATTATGGTAATGCTACGTCGCAACATGGCATAATCACAGTCATCAGTCACGGCCGAGAAAGATGTTCCAGTTTCTGGCCTGTCCTCTGCAGTAGCAGTTTCTATTTGGCGAGACTGCGATGCGATTTTTAATATTATATTATTTCGTTCGCATCACTTAGCTCGAGTTTTGTCCGCGCTGCATCGGTCGGAACTTGAAGCAGGCAGTAACAAAATGTCACTGCTACTTGACTGGGACTGGAGCAGGCCGTGACTGTGACAGACAAGTAGCAGTGACAAAGTCACACTTCGTGAAATCGCAACCCACCTCTAGTGAATATCTATTTTATAAAAATTCAAATTAGTGTGCTGAACAATCGCATATTCCGATTTTCACTGGACTGTTAAGCATGCTAATTTTAATTGTTACAAAAGAAAATGACTTCCCCACACTCTCACCGGTTTGAAGATTCTAAATATCAAGGGTTTTTTGAAAGCGGTAAATAAACAAGGGTATAGGATTTGGATTAAAAGGTAGGTACCAATGTTTTGCTATTCAAGCCCGTGCATTTTATTTTCGGCGCCGTCCCAATTTTTGTGTTGCTACCGATGCTTTTATTGAGTATGTAAGTGTGTTTTTGCCGCCACTTTTTGCGACTCTTTTGTTACATTTTATTTTTAAATCAACCTTTTTAAACACATGCGTACAACCTATCCTTTAAATGAAAAAGCAACTAACTTCAACTCACCTCATAAGCAGTGCAAGCTCTCTAACTCTTTGAACCTCCTCTAGATATTGGAAAGCCCTTGGCATTCCACCTTCATCGCATACAAAACAATTCATTCTGGGTGAACGGAAAAGAAAATATGAGTTTGCTGAAAATCAGATTTTTTGACAAAACTTTTAAACTATGGTGACAGCTACGATAATTATAGAACTGTTTTGTGTCCTGACACTCAAGGTCTCAAGGGGGTCGGGAGCTCGCCTTCTTCGCCATCTTTTTTCTTGGGGTAAAGGGGTAAATCCTATTATATTTTATTCGAAAGAAACTTTCTAGCTGAAAAGGAAACAATAATTTTCGGTCTTTTTCCAAGCTTTCTTTAAATCTATTTACTGAGTCTCCTATTGGTCGGGGCAGAGTGGGCCCATGGTATCTTTTGTTTATTTTCCCTAGCTCTACAACATATTAAAATTTAAAAAAAATCGACTGGCCTTTATTTTCCATATAATCCGTGCCATGTCCTTTGCAACTAGCAGGGGTTTTGATACCGGTTTTAAGAAAAGTATTAATAGTTTAGAATGTCAGGAGGTCGATTCGGAAAACGACCAAGAGTCCGAAAACGAGACCCAGTTTCGGCTCGTAAAGTTGAAGGGGTCATTTTAAATTCAAATCCTTTTGTTAATGAAGAAGCCGTTTGTGAGTTGGAACATGAAAAAAATGAGTTTAGGTGTCCTATCGTTAATGTAAATGTGTATGGCTTCAATTTTCCAGCTCTTGTTGATAGTGGCAGCGAACTATGCTGTGTTTCGGAAGAAGTATGGTCTCAACCCATACAGCAACCATACGTACTATGTACGTACCTAGTACGTAACTCTTGGACGAACGTCACGTCCCAGGTACGTACATGTACGTACAAGAACGTACTGTGTACGTACTGGGAACGTACATTTTCCAACGCTATGTACGTCCCAGGTACGTCCCCTGGATGTGGTAATGTACATATCTATGTACCAAAATTGGCTGTAAAATGGACGGAATATACGTACATAGTACGTACCATGGACATACATACCGATACGGATACCGACCAAAAAATACGGAAGCTTTATGTCCCTATTTTTAAATTGTGGCGCGTGAACCGGGTGGTGCAGAAACCACCAGTGGAAACCACAAACAGTCAGAGTGAATTCCATTGGTTGAAACTAGTTTTCTGATTGTTTTCAACTAATGAAATTCGCTCTGACTGGTTTGTGATTTCTGCATGAACAGACCTACTGTAAAAGTGAATATTACATTATGCCAATCTTTTCATGGTATACGTATACCCCTCGTTTTCATTCTAATCAATCAAAGGTTATTTGAGGGAGGTAGGTTGCCTGATAACTTCATTACGTCATCTTGGGTGCCTCAACGCCCTCAACATAATGCAAATCTCCATAAGGCACCACAGATGCGTCATCAAGTTACTCATTACCAGACAACGTACCTATTAACTTTAGGAACCTTGGGATAGATTTTGTTGTTCAATTGAACTGGCGGGAAATTTAAATTATGATTTATTGTTTGGGTTTAGCAATAAATAAATATAAAAAATAATAAAATCACTATTAAAATAAGGGTATAGCTGCTAAAAGGTGAGGGTATATTATATTATCAATATTTTGATACCTGCCAATGATAATCCTAATTATACACATTTGAATAAATTATTGCATGGTACTTTGAATGTACCTAGATCCATCATTCTGTGGACGTTCTATGTATGTACATACGTGTACGTCCACGGTAGGTCCATTTTTGTCCCCTACACGTACTGATAAAAATGGACATAAAATGTACGTCCCTGGTACGAAACCGCTGTGTACGTCCCAGGTACCCTAGTTTTTTACGTACATTGTACGTCCCAGGTTGGTCCTGGACGTACCGACGTAAAATGGACTTAAAAAGTACGTCCCTGGTACGAAGTGTGCTGTATGGGAATTGGAGCCTTTTCATTCTATTATTCCCAATTTTCCATGTGTGAGTATTAAGGTGTCAGGAGCTTTTAAGGGTAAGCACAAAAAAGTTGCTCTACAGACAGAGATGGTTTTTGGCTTGGGCGATGCTAAGTTAACTCATGAGTTTTTAGTTATAAATAATTTAAATTGTTCTGTGATTTTGGGAGTTGACCTTTTACGAAAAATCCAGGCAAATTTGGATTTAAAAAATCGCCTGGTTTTGGGTTTTTTCGCCGGGCAGAAAGTGGTGGTTCCCGAGTTGCCGGATAATCATTTTTTGCAGGACAATGAGGAAGTCTCGATTAATTTATTGGGGGAAAAAAAAATTGAAATAAGCAAGAGCAACGGACAGAATGAAAGGGAGGATTTTTGGAGTGATCTGGAGGCGGCTATTCGTCCTAATCAGTTGTCCGCACAGCTGAGAGACCAACTTGGCCAATTACTGGAAAACAATAGGTCGGTATTTGCCAACACCTCGGGGCTTTATTTCCTGCTATGAGCACGAAATCGTTGTGAAGGATGCCTCAGAATTTTTCATTCGACCATATCCAATAACAGTGGCTCATAGGGCGGCTGTGGATAAAACCATCTCCAATATGGAGAAGTGGGGTATTATTGAACGATCTTCGACGCCATATGTTTCTCCTATCAGCACTGTAGTGAAGAAGGATAATACGGTGAGGCTTTGTCTGGATGCTCGGTGGCTCAACAGGCGGACTCAAACGGAGTTTGAGTTGCCGCGACCCATAGAGGAGATTCTGCATACTATATCCGGGTCTAAGTATATGTCTTCGCTAGATTTAACCATGGGCTATTGGCAGATTCCTTTGAAGGAGGATTGTCGGAAGTTCACTGGCTTTATGGTTGGTACTAGGGTTTATCAGTTTTGTAGACTTCCGTTTGGGTTATGTAACGCCGTTTCTTCTTTCACACGTTGTATGGATGCCGTTTTTGGAAATGAGTTTAAATCGTTTTTAGTGAATTATATCGATGACCTGTTAATTATCTCCAGTTCCTGGCAGGAACATTTAACGCATCTTCAACGGGTTTTTGATCGCTTGCATGAAGTTGGGTTGAAATTGAACTTGAAAAAGTGTCGTTTTGTGAGAGAGGAATTACTGTTTTTGGGATATTTGTTGAATTTTGAAGGGGTTCGCCCTGATGATGGCCGAGTCCAGGCTATTCAAGACTATCGCGTTCCTAAAAATATGAAGGTCTGCTAAAGAATATACATACTGCACAGAGGAAGGAAAAAAAGTTGGGGGACATCTTGGAACAGTTGCCAAACGACCCAAGGTTGCAGCAAAGGTTTCTGGTGAACAATCAGGTGTTGTATATCACACATTCAGAGGATGAGCCCTACCGCCTTTGTGTTCCAAAATCGCTGACTAGGGTGTTTGTTGAGGCATATCACAAGGCGTCGGGTCACTTTGGTTGTTATAAGACTTGGTGTGTTCTCAAGCATGAAGTCTGGTGGACCAACATGTATGTAGAGGTTAAGAGAATCGTGCGGTCATACGACCTTTGTCAGCGGAGCAAATGTGCTGATCTTCCTAAGCCCGCCATTCATCCCATAGTGCCAACAAACAAAAGGGAACTAGTGGCTTTAGATTTATATGGTCCGCTTATCAAGAGTCGTGGAGGTGCCACGTACCTTCTGGTAATTTTGGATGTTTTTAGCAAATACGTGGCCCTATACCCCTTAAAGCGTGCAACCACTAAAGCCATTTTGAACCGATTAACTTTAGATTATTTTCCCAAAATAGGTCGTCCTAAATCCATTTTAAATGATCATGGAACACAATTCACATCCAAGTCCTGGCGTGCTACTTTGGAGGCACTGGATATAAAGGTTATTTTCTCCTCAGTGCGTCATGCTCAGGCCAATCCCTGCGAAAGGGTGATGAGAGAGTTGGGTAGATTGTTTCGAACTTATTGTCATGAAAAGCATTCGCGGTGGGCGTTTGAGGTGCAACAGATTGCGGAGTTTTTGAATAATTTGGTGCATGAGTCGACTGGTTTTGCTCCCATAGAGCTGCATTTTGCGCAGGATCAGTGCAGATTATTGCCTGTGTCACTTCAGTTGCCTGCCCCAAATATCGCCAAGGGCGAGAGATTGATTTTGGCGAGAGAGTCCCTGCAAAATAGGGCCGCACGTCGTGCTATCCGTTTTCCCAGTAAACCCTATCGGGAGTTTCTTGAGGGGGATCTAGTGCTATTGAGAGCCAATGCCGTCTCGTCTGCTCCTAAGGGAGAAACGAAAAAATTTTTGCTCTTATTCGAGGGGCCATTTAGAATTAAAAAGAAAGTGAGCTTTGCTACATTTGTCTTAGAGTGCCCTAATAGTTCTAGGGAAAGGGGTGTCTTTCATGCAAGTCACCTTAAGTCCTATCACCAGCCTCCTTTGCCGAAGAATGAGCCTGAAGGCGCTTGACCACTACGTCTTCATTTTACTTAAGTTTTGTTTCGTCTCTTGGGAAAGACGACAAAAAAAACTTGTGGGGGGGCAGATGAACCAAAATGCCTGTTTGGCTCTGTGATATTTTACCGAGTATTCTACTCTGTCCAATGGTTATAAGTTTACAGGCCACTAATAGTACAATATATGAATTATTATAAATTGGTTCTACTGTTTTCAGGAACCTTAGTTAAGTACACTGCTTGATAGATGTCGCCACGCGTTCTATTTCTAAACTTAAAATACGACGTCGAGGTGAATTCTCTTTCATTATCAGCAAGTGTTTTTTTTTTGGACTTGTTTAGTTGTCCGGTTTTTTGATAACCATCGCATTCTTTGCTATTTTATCCTAAACTGGGCAGCTACAAAGATATACTAAATTGTGTACAATAATTATTAATATAAATTATTGGCCGCTTTTTGTCTGAGTGCCAGGTAAATAATTATTAATCTTATATTTTTATGCAATTACATTTATTATTGTAAATTTTTCCAGTTTTTGGATTTCACGAGTGTGTGTTTGTGCGAATAAAATCATCTGATCGCCTCGCTAAGTAGTCTTTGCTTTACCAAAACCCACACCCGAAGTTATTTTGCCACATCTTGTCGCCCAACTAGAAGGCAGCTAAAGGCAACTTGTGGGGGCGATATTACTTGTACAAAAGCCACTAGAGCACTCTCCAGTGGACACAACTTCGTCAGAAGTACCAACCCCAAGTCAATTAGGGGAAAACGGGATTCGAACACCTATGTATACCTCCAGAAGTGGACGGTTGCTACACAGACCACGTCATCTCCAAGACTTCAATGTGAGTTATCCGCAATATCAACCTCGTTATGCGGAGGATAACCAATTTGGAACAAATAGAAGTAATGGAAATCAAGGTAGGATCGAAACCAATCTATTTAGTACTACTAACAATTACAATGGTCCCAATGCTGCGGCTGCGGCTTTTGAGGCAACTGCCACGCCTGCTCCAGATTGGATACGCTCGCAGATGCAGCATCCGGGGGCACAAGCACAATTTAATCCATCTCCAAGGCAAGTTCCTGGTGCTGTGGTTCCAGTATTGTGTTTCTGCAGAGGATGTCACCAGAATAGTGTCGCAAGTTATTGGAGCGATGCAAAATCTGAATTTAGCTAATATTAATTCTGGTTCATGTAATAATGGTAACAGTCAGTGGCGGCTGGTGAGAGGAAAAGTTGGCGGTGCACACATTCAGGGGGGAAGCCCCAGAGGCGCGCAAATTTTTTTGGACTGACCCAAACTATCCCAAATTTTGATCTAAAAGTTGTAGAAAAAACACGCCTCAGAAAGTTTTTTCACTTATTCTCAATTCAAACGTGGGCATTTACCATTTCTGCAAAATAATAAATTAAAGCACGGGCGAAGTACGAGAAATTTATTGAAACAGTTTTATATAAAATAAAACATAGGGCACCATACAAATCAAATAGGAATCAAATTTATAAAAAATATCTATTGCACTGTCTTTCCAGACGAAACTTTCCAGATTTCATCCAGATTTATCCAGACTTGTACAGAGTGATCCGGATTCGTGAAAATGATCCCCAGGGACCTTTTCCAGAATTTTTCCGACCCTTCCAAAAAATTTCCAGGCCTTTTCCAGACGTTTCCAGAGATTTTCAGACATTATCCAGACTTATCCAGAGCTTTCCAGAGTTTTCAAGACTTCATCCAGATTAATCCAGACTTTATCCAGACTTGTTAAGACTGATCCGGATTCTGGAAAATGATCCCCAGTTCTTTTGGGACCTTTTTCAGAATTTTTCCAACCCTTCCCAGAAATTTCCAAGTCTTTTCCAGACGTTTTCAGACTTTTCCAGACAATATCCAGACTTTTCCAGAGTTTACCAGACTTTATCCAGATCTTATCCAGACTTGTACAGATTGATCCGGATTCTGGAAAATGATCCCCAGATCGTTTGGGACCTTTGGCAGAATTTTTCCGACCCTTTCCAGAAATTTCCAGGCTCTTTCCAGACGTTTCCAGAGATTTCCAGACATTATCCAGACTTATCCAGAGCTTTCCAGAGTTTTCCAGACTTCATCCAGATTAATCCAGACTTTATCCAGACTTGTTCAGACTGATCCGGATTCTTGAAAATGATCCCCAGGTCTTTTGGGACCTTTCTCAGAATTTTTCCAACCCTTTCCAGAAATTTCCAAGTCTTTTCCAGACGTTTCCAGAGATTTCCAGACAATAACCAGACTTATCCAGAGTTTTCCAGAGTTTCACAAACTTAATCCAGATTTATCCGGACCTTATCCAGACTTGTACAGACTGATCCGGATTCTGTAAAATGATCCCCAGGTCTTTTGGGACCTTTGGCAGAATTTTTCGGACCCTTTCCATAAATTTCCAGGCTCTTTCCAAACGTTTCCAGAGATTTCCAGACTTCTCCAGACTTCATCCAGATTTATCCAGACAGGTTCCGGACTTGTTCCAGCTCACTTAGCTTGTTCCAGGTTCTTGTTGTGTGTTGTGTGTTAATATAAGCAAATTAAAATTGCCGCAAAAACTAATCCGGGCCGTTCGATCAGGTGGCCCCGTTTATACGTATAAAAACAGCTGGTTACTGGGAGCGCGGCGTGACCTTCTCCAACGTAATTGCCGTGTTGCAGCGGGGCCGTTGTGAAATGGACTCGGACGGATAGTCCAGCGAGTTTAGTTTAGTCAGTCGCTTAAATTATTGTTTAGGAAATTTAGGAATAATAACGACAGAAATTTTTCTGTCGGGATCAAATTATGAAATGATAAGTAATTTGATCTGGCGATTGTAATAACTATTGAACTAAAAACAAAAAAAAATATTTCAAAAGGACCGACATATTTTGCGCCAGTGCCACGGCCCCTTGGCCCCTTAGGGCCAGCCGCCACTGGTAACAGTAGTACTAACACTAACAATGATAGGGATAACAATAATTATTTTAATTCTTTATTAAAAAATGTAGGAGAGCTACCCAGTTTTGATGATCGTGGTAATATACATCCAATTAATTTTTTGAATCAAATTGAAATGCGTTTGAAGACAGAAAGTTTAACTTTCAGAGAAATATATTGTATTATTATAGGGCTTTTCAAGGGTTCTGCAGAAATTTGGGCGGATGCTTTTTTGGCCAGTTTTATAAGTTACGGGGATTTTAAAAAAGCTTTCATAGAACAATTTTGGGGACCTACTAGGCAGTTACAGGTCAAATTAAAGATCGAATCGGCACGGTACGAGGACGGTGAGGGACCTTTGGTGGATCATCTTAATTATTATGTCAGTCTCGCTCAGTATTTGACACCACCTTTTCCCGAGGCCCTTTTAATTGCTACTATTGCCAGACATTTCCCGCCTAACATCGCGGCTATTTTGATAGGGGTAGACTCATTGGAAGGCGCATTATCTCGTCTAAGGCAGGCCGATTATTATTTTAACGGGTCCACTAGAAGCTCTTTTCGGGGCGAGTTTCGAGGTGGACGTTCTCAAACAAACCCAAAGTACGTTGCCAATAAAGATCAAAGTGCCAAATTTGCAACCAGCAGGGGTTTTGATACCGGTTTTAAGAAAAGTATTAATAGTTTAGAATGTCAGGAGGTCGATTCGGAAAACGACCAAGAGTCCGAAAACTAGACCCAGTTTCGGCTCGTAAAGTTGAAAGGGTCATTTTAAATTCAAATCCTTTTGTTAATAAAGAAGCCGTTTGTGAGTTGGAACATGAAAAAAATGAGTTTAGGTGTCCTATTGTTAATGTAAATGTGTATGGCTTCAATTTTCCAGCTCTTGTTGATAGTGGCAGCGAACTATGCTGTGTTTCGGAAGAAGTATGGTCTCAATTGGAGCCTTTTCATTCTATTATTCCCAATTTTCCATGTGTGAGTATTAAGGTGTCAGGAGCTTTTAAGGGTAAGCACAAAAAAGTTGCTCTACAGACAGAGATGGTTTTTGGCTTGGGCGATGCTAAGTTAACTCATGAGTTTTTAGTTATAAATAATTTAAATTGTTCTGTGATTTTGGGAGTTGACCTTTTACGAAAAATCCAGGCAAATTTGGATTTAAAAAATCGCCTGGTTTTGGGTTTTTTCGCCGGGCAGAAAGTGGTGGTTCCCGAGTTGCCGGATAATCATTTTTTGCAGGACGATGAGGAAGTCTCGATTAATTTATTGGGGGAAAAAAAAATTGAAATAAGCAAGAGCAACGGACAGGATGAAAGGGAGGATTTTTGGAGTGATCTGGAGGCGGCTATTCGTCCTAGTCAGTTGTCCGCACAGCTGAGAGACCAACTTGGCCAATTACTGGAAAACAATAGGTCGGTATTTGCCAACACCCCGGGGCTTACTTATTTCCTGCTATGAGCACGAAATCGTCGTGAAGGATGCCTCAGAATTTTTCATTCGACCATATCCAATAACAGTGGCTCATAGGGCGGCTGTGGATAAAACCATCTCCAATATGGAGAAGTGGGGTATTATTGAACGATCTTCGACGCCATATGTTTCTCCTATCAGCACTGTAGTGAAGAAGGATAATACGGTGAGGCTTTGTCTGGATGCTCGGTGGCTCAACAGGCGGACTCAAAGGGAGTTTGAGTTGCCGCGACCCATAGAGGAGATTCTGCATACTATATCCGGGTCTAAGTATATGTCTTCGCTAGATTTAACCATGGGCTATTGGCAGATTCCTTTGAAGGAGGATTGTCGGAAGTTCACTGGCTTTATGGTTGGTACTAGGGTTTCTCAGTTTTGTAGACTTCCGTTTGGGTTAAGTAATGCCTTTTCTTCTTTCACACGTTGTATGGATGCCGTTTTTGGAAATGAGTTTAAATCGTTTTTAGTGAATTATATCGATGACCTGTTAATTATCTCCAGTTCCTGGCAGGAACATTTAACGCATCTTCAACGGGTTTTTGATCGCTTGCATGAAGTTGGGTTGAAATTGAACTTGAAAAAGTGTCGTTTTGTGAGAGAGGAATTACCGTTTTTGGGATATTTGTTGAATTTTGAAGGGGTTCGCCCTGATGATGGCCGATTCCAGGCTATTCAAGACTATCGCGTTCCTAAAAATATGAAGGTCTGCTAAAGATTATACATACTGCACAGAGGAAGGAAAAAAAGTTGGGGGACATCTTGGAACAGTTGCCAAACGACCCAAGGTTGCAGCAAAGGTTTCTAGTGAACAATCAGGTGTTGTATATCAGACATTCAGAGGATGAGCCCTACCGCCTTTGTGTTCCAAAATCGCTGACTAGGGTGTTTGTTGAGGCATATCATAAGGCGTCGGGTCACTTTGGTTGTTATAAGACTTGGTGTGTTCTCAAGCATGAAGTCTGGTGGACCAACATGTATGTAGAGGTTAAGAGAATCGTGCGGTCATACGACCTTTGTCAGCAGAGCAAATGTGCTGATCTTCCTAAGCCCGCCATTCATCCCATAGTGCCAACAAACAAAAGGGAACTAGTGGCTTTAGATTTATATGGTCCGCTTATCAAGAGTCGTGGAGGTGCCACGTACCTTCTGGTAATTTTGGATGTTTTTAGCAAATACGTGGCCCTATACCCCTTAAAGCGTGCAACCACTAAAGCCATTTTGAACCGATTAACTTTAGATTATTTTCCCAAAATAGGTCGTCCTAAATCCATTTTAAATGATCATGGAACACAATTCACATCCAAGTCCTGGCGTGCTACTTTGGAGGCACTGGATATAAAGGTTATTTTCTCCTCAGTGCTTCATGCTCAGGCCAATCCCTGCGAAAGGGTGATGAGAGAGTTGGGTAGATTGTTTCGAACTTATTGTCATGAAAAGCATTCGCGGTGGGCGTTTGAGGTGCAACAGATCAGTGGCGGATTTAGAGGGGGGGCGCGGGGGGCGCGCGCCCCCCCCTATTGAGCGACGCAACAACGAAATTTTTAATGAAAACACAAACATATTCATCAAGCATTATCCAACATGAAATTCCATATGGTTTTTGCTATTTTTCCAAATTTTTAATACTTTTAAATACGTTTGGCAGCAGCGAGCTGGGAGCGAATCGACTGCGGATGACGTAAATCCGCACCAACTTTGAATTTAATCTATAATTGAAAATTCCAATTAAATTTAATCTCCGATTAAATTAAATGTTGATGTCAAATGATAGTTTATGAAAATCTAAGATAGGAATGTGAAATCGGTTTTCCTCTGAAATTAACCGTTCAGGTTTAACAGCCTGTCAAAGTTGCAAAAAGTCAATGTTCAACTGTCAATATTTCCAAAACCGTTGAACTTAGGTACAGGGTATATCACATGAAATCTGCTCAGAATTTTACGTAGAATCCTAATATGCAATCACATACAGGGTGTTTTATTTGAAAAAAAGAAAGTTGGTCTAGATAGCAAACAAACCAGAAGTGACACAGGCAATACGTTTAAGTAGAATTGTGGGAAATATTAGGGCCATAAAGCTACTTGAAATAATTCATCGGTATCGGTAGCCGTAACGCAACTAGATACGTTGACAAGCGAAAAGGCTGTTAAAGCGCTCCCTGTTCCGGTAAACGTAAACGCATTTCATAACCTAGACATTTTTGTTTCAAAACTTCGGCGTTTTTATATCTAACCTTAAAATTGTTATTTTTTTTTGCGATAGAGAAGCACTAAACACACAAGAAACTCAAGAAAGTATAAACTAAACAAATTAAATCAACCCGGAAGAAAAGGGAGGTTATATTCATTTGAAATTTGACACATGCGTCAGGAATGTCAAGATACGTTACCGATACGGATACCGCGAGAGGGCCGTAACGTTACGTTGTACGTACGGTATCTCGGCCTGCGTATCGCTTCTGCACATGCGCAGTACGATACCGATACGGATACCGAGCAAAAAATACGGAAGCTTTATGTCCCTTATTTACTGAGCAACTTTCATTAAGGTCACTTTTTCGTATACGAGGTAATTAGAAAGTTACAGGTATTATACGCGACTTTTTTGCCACTCTGTATATTTAAGTCGTTTTTTTATTATTTCTTATCTGAGCCTGAGGCCCTGATGGATCGCCCCCCCCTAGAAGGAATCCTAAATCCGCCGCTGCAACAGATTGCGGAGTTTTTGAATAATTTGGTGCATGAGTCGACTGGTTTTGCTCCCATAGAGCTGCATTTTGAGCAGGATCAGTGCAGATTATTGCCTGTGTCACTTCAGTTGCCTGCCCCAAATATCGCCAAGGGCGAGAGATTGATTTTAGCGAGAGAGTCCCTGCAAAATAGGGCCGCACGTCGTGCTATCCGTTTTCCCAGTAAACCCTATCGGGAGTTTCTTGAGGGGGATCTAGTGCTATTGAGAGCCAATGCCGTCTCGTCTGCTCCTAAGGGAGAAACGAAAAAATTTTTGCTCTTATTCGAGGGGCCATTTAGAATTAAAAAGAAAGTGAGCTTTGCTACATTTGTCTTAGAGTGCCCTAATAGTTCTAGGGAAAGGGGTGTCTTTCATGCAAGTCACCTTAAGTCCTATCACCAGCCTCCTTTGCCGAAGAATGAGCCTGAAGGCGCTTGACCACTACGTCTTCATTTTACTTAAGTTTTGTTTCGTCTCTTGGGAAAGACGACAAAAAAAACTTGTGGGGGGGGCAGATGAACCAAAATGCCTGTTTGGCTCTGTGATATTTTACCGAGTATTCTACTCTGTCCAATGGTTATAAGTTTACAGGCCACTAATAGTACAATGTATGAATTATTATAAATTGGTTCTACTGTTTTCAGGAACCTTAGTTAAGTACACTGCTTGATAGATGTCGCCACGCGTTCTATTTCTAAACTTAAAATACGACGTCGAGGTGAATTCTCTTTCATTATCAGCAAGTGTTTTTTTTTGGACTTGTTTAGTTGTCCGGTTTTTTGATAACCATCGCATTCTTTGCTATTTTATCCCAAACTGGGCAGCTACAAAGATATACTAAATTGTGTACAATAATTATTAATATAAATTATTGGCCGCTTTTTGTCTGAGTGCCAGGTAAATAATTATTAATCTTATATTTTTATGCAATAACATTTATTATTGTAAATTTTTCCAGTTTTTGGATTTCACGAGTGTGTGTTTGTGCGAATAAAATCATCTGATCGCCTCGCTGAGTAGTCTTTGCTTTACCAAAACCCACACCCGAAGTTATTTTGCCACATGGGTAACCTCTGGATGCACAGACTTTACCAACAATGTTAGTACCATTTTATTTTTTTCGAGTTACCTTTTTTTAGTTTATTTTTTAAGTTACCTTAGTTCCAAGATAGGTATTATGTTTTTTTACTTTTATGTACCTATTAGACAAATAAACCATTTAGGTCCAATGAAATTTTTTTTTGGGGGCACTTTGTGACACATCAGTTACACGTGCTCACGACTAGGGGGGTGAATTTAAGACAAATCTAATGAAATTAGTCCCATTTGTATCTAATTTGTGTCATATTCTCGGCCCGCTAAACGACGACTTTGAACTTGTGTGCAAATTTTTAGTTGTCACAAAGTCCCCTCATTGATGGGGGTGAGATCGTGACAACTATTTTTGTAAACCACAGCTCTACTTCTAAAAATTTTCAAAATATCTCATTGTATTTTAAAAGCCAAATGATGTAAGTTTATCCCCACATAACAGTGAAAGAACATTCATATTCTCAGAATATTCCCTCAAAGTGCTTTTTGGAATGTTCTTTTAGGAATGTTTAATGAATATTCTAAGATTGTTCCGATTGAAATATTAATTTTTGAACGTTCTATTTATGTACTAGGAATGTTGCTTCTATGCACCTACCTGAAAGATTGTGCTAAAAACCTACTTTATATAACAATCTTTGAATATTGTCATACGAACATTATTATAATGTACCCTAAAAAATGTTCTTTCGAGTAATATCTCTATCAAGTATTAAGAATATACCTACCAAGTTGTGCTGAGAAGTTTATGTAGGTAGGTAACCAGGATAAGAATATTTTCATATTGTTCACCTAATTATCTGAAGTACCTACTCAAAAATCATATTTTAACAATTAAACAATAATGCTCTGCTCTATCTAGAACCTACTAAGAATAGTATAGATATATTCTTTTCCTCTTGGTTTGTAGGACTTCCAAGAGAGGGAGCGACGCGCTATTAAAGATCTACATCTTACCTCGCGTTTGAATCAGCTTGGAACCTGTTTTTCTCAGTTGGCGTGCTTCGATGAGAGCATAACAAGCTCGAAACCGGAGCTTTGGTTAAATACTTGTGTTTTCCAGAGAAGTTTTCCAACAACTCTTTCACTGCCTTTAATATAAAAGGGCTGAAAGGAGCATTTATTTGGAAGCGAAAATTAACATTCCAAGTATATCCTTAGAATCAACCAAGAATGTTATATGTCTAGGATGCATATTGCGAATGATATTATGTAGATATATTCTAAGAATATTTCACGCATATTGGTATAATATTCTTTTGAGAACATAACTATAATGTCATAGAAACATTCCTTGAATGTGAGAATACCTATACATATCGAGCATATTTTTAGAATTAAACAAGAATATTCTTTACAGGATGTACTGAGAATCTCATAGGTATATTCTAGGAATATCTTGATGGATTTCTCAGGAAGTTCTTGGGTATTGCAAACAGTATTTCTACAATCTTTTCTCAGAACATTCTCAGGACATTCGCAATGGTTTTGGCGAACATTCTAGGCACATTCCTCCTAAAAAAAGAACATTCTTAATACATTCTAAAGATGCAATTTTGTTAAGTGGGATCATTGACCTACCAGAAATTATTTTTTTCTTTTTTAAGGTTTAGAAAAATCAACCGAAACCATAAAATTTGTCACAAAGTAACCTCGTTTTACGGTAACTTTGACCTTTATTATAATACTAGTGAGAATAATATTCCTGAAAATGCAAATGAAGAAAATTTTCCGGAAGTAAGCCTAGAATATCCCACGACCTATTAGAAATAAATATTGCTTCAAACAACGCATCACCATTCATTCAAATCAAAAATCCCAACGTAAAATTGTCAATTGACACCGGCACTACACGTTCAATTATTCAATATTAAATCTGCCATAGCAGAAACCTTTTATCCACAGTGTATATATACCATGCACACAATGTCATAAAAACAACTATCGGAAGTCGATGTGCAAACTTATTTCGAGCTTTAATTCCTATATTTTCAGATTCTGGCATTGATAGGAAACTAGATTTTATCCTTTTTGATTTTCATGACTTCTCTGATGGTATGATAGGCATTAATGACCTAATGAAATTGAATGTAAATCTTGATCTAACAAATAAAAGACTAATTAATTGGGCCTAATCTAGAAATACCCTTCAACTATAGAAAAGCTGACGAGGTCAACTTCTCCTTCTCTGTGAGCCCACAAGAAAAAGTTTTGAAAAATCTACCCGTTAGCATTTATGAAGGTTAAATTTTTACAAAACCTTGTAAAGCTAATAACTTATACATTCCTCAAATTTTAACAATTGCCAAAGATGGATTTGCACCAATAGAAATCGAAAATCAAACTGATAGAACTATTAGCGTCACCATGGATTAACCTCTACCAGTGGATTCGTTCGATTTAAACCTTTATGAAATTTATATAGGTAATAGATCATTTCTATACTTCGATCCAAAAATCTGATTTCCCACACAATAATGAAAACATCAATCCCTTATTGAGAACTGAACACCTCAATTGCGAAAAAAAATCCTTATTATCTAAATTATGTAATGATTATTCGGATATATTCTTGAAACCAGGCGATAAACTCACATTTAGGTACCTCTAAAAAAAAACATAGGTATGCTATTAAAACAACCGACGACATCCCGGTTCATACGAAAACTTATCGTTTTTCGTACGTACACAAAGATGAAGTGCAAAGACAAATAAAAGAAAAATGTTAGATAAAGGCATTATAAGTCCATCCTGTAGTCCGTGGATTGGATTGTTCCAAAGAAAATGGACGCTTCGGGTAAAGTAAAATGGAGAATTTTTTGCGAATATAGAAATCTAAATGCTAAAACAATTAATGATAAATATCCAATACCCAACATAAACGACATCCTAGACGTAGAGCTCAATATTTTTCGACGCTCGATTGGCTAGGCTTTCATCAAATCGAAATAGGAAAAGATTCTATTAAAAAAATTGCTTTTACAGTTGATAATAGACATTATGAATACTTACGAATGCCCTTCGGATTAAAAAACGGACCCTCCACATTCCAGAGAATTATGGATGAAGTCCTAAAAGAAATAATTATTTTCAGTACAGGATTGCAAGAGCAAATTCAAAATTTAGAATTAGTATATTCCAAATTGGGAGAAGCAAATTTTAAAATACAACTTGACAAATTGAATTTTTAAGAAAAAAGTTGAACTTTTAGGTCATGTTGTAACAAAAAGTGGTATCAAACCAAACCAAAAAAAGATTCAAGCAGTCCAAAAATTCTCAATACCTAAAACACAACGTGATATAAAATCTTTCCTTGGACTTTTAGGTTATTATCGCAGATTCGTAGAAAATTTTGCAAAAATAACAAAAGCCTATGACTAAATGCTTGAAAAAGAACGCAAAGGTTAAACACACTAAAGAATTTCTGGAGTGTTTCGACACATGCAAGAAAATTCTTACATCAGAACCCGTACTAGCCTACCCCGATTTTTCTAAACTAAAATTTGCTATAGGAGGAATCATGTCCTAAAACAATCATCCTATATGTTACGCTTTACAAACATTGAACCCTGCTGAAATAAACTACTCAACGATAGAAAAAGAACTTCTAGCTATCGTATGGAGCTGTAAATATTTCAGACTTCAGACCCTATTTATTTGGTCGTAAATTTATCATCCTTACTGATCATAGACCACTTCAATGGTTGTTCTCAGTGAAACAACCAGAATCTCGTCTTGTTCGTTGGCGACTCAGCTTGGAAGAGTTCGATTACACAATTCAGTATAAAAAAAGGCAAATTAAATAAGGTCGGATGCCCTTTCACGCAACCCTGTTAATTTAAATGATTTAGAAACCGAATCAGTCACCAATAATTACGGTGGTATAAACGACATTATAGAGGATTACCTTAATAATCCGGACAAAATAAAAGGAATAAGTGAGACGGCAATTGAAGAAATTTTAGGTACATAAAAACAACAAAAAACTCCAAAGATTAAAATATCATCAGACCTCAGTATTATACCAATTCCGCAAGGTAAGAACTACGAATTTAGAAACAACATAGATGGAGATAATTCCCCAAAATAAGATAATAAGCTTGATATCACAATTACACTCATAGAAACCCCATCAAAAACACTCACTGTCGATAAAGACAATCAGAAACCTTCTTCTTGTTCAGAAAACAGTACATCGATCGAAAACCCAATTTTAAATATAGGTACCAATTTCCGAAAGATTAATAAACACTTTCAAAAATCAAATTATCACTTCAGGTGATACAGATAAAATGCAGTGCAAGCAAGAGAAAATTTTCGAAAAAAATCGTTTTTTCCATAGCTACTGATAAAGTAGCCTTTAATCTACTAAAAATAGTAGATAAAGTAGTACTTTAACTGCGAGGGTAGATTAAATGATACTTTAACAGCAAGGATAGATAAAGACATTTATTTTGTCAAAAATATATACATATTTTGTTTTTTATTTATTTGTCAAACGAATTTCTACTTACGCAAAAGTGTTCGACTCAAATAATTTCTAAATGTTTTTGATACTCTACATGCGTCCATAATTAAGCTATGGAAAAAAACTTTGTTTTACACACGACGATAAAATGCCATTATCGTCTCCTGGAATTAATTCACTCGCGAAACTACTATTTTAACATCTTGTTTAAAAAATAACTATTTCTTTCTTTTTTTCTCTCATGAAATTTTCATTGAAGCAAACCGCAGTAGGCCTTTAAGGTGCTTATTCAGGAATAGCCTTCGATATTTATAGGATTCGATAAAAATAAAAAACCTTTTATGTTTTCACTTGTTTATTTTTTTAGGGAAGAACAACATATATAAATTTCTGTACATAAATTTAGCCATATATACAAAACAATAATACATACAAATTCTTTGGCGAAAATATATACAAAGAAAAATTATAATAATAAAAGTAACCAATAAACATAACAAAAAAATATTAGTAAATAATATTTACCACAGATGAAATACAAGTAGGTATGTAATATGCTAAATGAGGGGCGGATATTTGAAAAAAAAATTGACCAAAGCCAACTAATTCAATTACCCATTTTCGAGGAGTTTTTGTTTTAATCCAGAAGTCAAATGTATAAAAAAGAAAATTCAAAATATCTGCCTTGAAAATAAACCCACAAAAAGCATTACATTACAGAAGCAAGGGTAGTGAAAACTTGAGACAGAGTTTTAAATATTGAGCTACATTATTTTCACATTATTATGACGCACATTTGAAAAAACTGAATCAAATTTTTTTAAATTACCACACAAAGCAGAAACTTAAATAAATTATAGGTACAATTAACAATATTTTCACAACTATGCGTGACTGAAAAACAATTAACTAATAACCGTGAATCAGTGCAAAATCCCCTATGAAACACTCAAGGGTTTGGAACGATTTATTTAAATCTTGAACATCACTTTCCACAAATTTCAATTTCACTTATTGATGTGTTGCTATCAAAAGATCTAAACGAAATTGTTCCTTGTTTAAGTACAAAAGTGCCACATAACAACAATTACTCGTGAGTATTAGGAAAAAGTCTTGAATGATTGTACACAGCTGATAGATAGTAAACATACGACTGGGACCATTGCCAATTTTTTGTTTGTTTGTTTAAAGGTTTACTTTGAATGGGACGGAACAATAATAAAATAGTTTTTTTTCTTATTAAATATAAAATCAATTGGTCAAAAACTCAAAAAAAGAAATTGCACATTTATTAATAAATGTCAAAATATTGTATAAAATTAAAGAGGCAACTTCAGTTTCCAACTAATTTGGAAAAGGTGCCTGCTAACACAAAAAAAAATGTGCCATGGTCCATAACACACTCAATTACACGTTTACGATTTTTATTCTATTCAGTCAGAAAGGGTTACATCGACGGGTGGTTATTGTGATGCAAAGTGGATATTTCAAAATTTGGTCTAAGTGCATTTGACTTAATATTTTCAGCTACTGATTTAACCACATCACACACACAGATAACCCTAAAGTTCAATTAAAATGGATCGAAATGAAATTGCTCTAATTGTTAAATAACACTGGAAGGTAGTTTTTCATACTGTTGAGTTTGACTGCCTCTTCGTCTCGGAATAGTGCCGCTTATCGCCACAGTTGCCATCTAATAAAGAAATAAGATATTTGGTAATTATTTTCAAACATACTTTTATCAAAACAAGTCAGAATATTACACAACACTTTATTACTTCAACAGTTGTTCAACGTTTTGGGCATTTCAAATTTTACTGTCTAACTTACTTAACTGAAACTACTCAACAATAGGTTTGTTCCAATGACAAATAAACACACATAGTCATTACAGAAAACAAAATTTTTTGTCGCCAATATCTAGAAGAGCAATCCACCACCGGTGTATCTCCTCCAATTTGGTTGCCAAACTACATAAAAAAAAATATAGAATTTGAGTGTTTTTTTTTTATACAGGGTGATAAAGGAAGTACGAATTACGTCGATCACCGAAAAAAGTCTGCTTTTAAAAAGTTTTATTTTCAAAAGTTACAAGCTATCTCGAGAGCAAAACAATATGGAATGAATATTAATCTTAAACTAAGGTACATTTATATTTTAATTTGTGCTGAGCTGGTCCACGTAGGTACCTGGCGATGGAAACATCTTGCGTCGGCAGGTTTCATGGGATTCGTGATGAGTATACTTTGTAGCTACAATGCAACTCCTCTCATCTGGTATTTTCTAAGGCAACCTCTTCTTTCGGTTTGCGGTCGGATTTTGGCTTCTTCAAATGTTTGGCAATGGCAATTCTTCTTTGAAGTATTACGATTATTATGATGACCAGTAGACAGACGGCTAGGACACCAAACATTATCGAAGAGTATTGGCTTGATCCGTTTTCGATTTCTTGAACTGGAGATAGTTGCGGTTTGCCATGTCTTTTAGCTTGTAGATTTTTTCAAAGTTGATTTGACTTAGATAAATATTTCTGGTAGGATGAGTGGTTTACCATGGTTGATTTTCACGTTGTTGGTAAATTTCTTGGATCCAATTTGAATATGGCATTCATTTGAAATTTTCACTAGTGTCGGCTCTTCTAGATCAATATATTGGTCCATTTTGCATTTCGCTAATATGCGTTGCATTTTGTGTGGAATTATTAGCATTTCTTTAGTAGTGATTTGATTTGTTCTATTATTGATTTTTGTAGATAAATTTGCAGAATTTGGCAGGAATTTGTTTTTTTGTCCATCTAGAACTTCAATGATACAATCATCTTGAGGGTGTATAACTTCATTGCAGCAGTATGTTTCTTCAAGTAAAGGACAATCACTTTCTTCAAACTGGATTTCCTTGTTTGCACGCGCCATGTAGGGGTATTTTGTAACGAGCATATGGGTTTTTTGGATTACAGAAAATACATTCTGGAAAGAATATGTTTGAGGTTTCACAATAAGTACGTGAATAGCGAAAGTAATTTTTGATTGAGAAAAACTAACTTGTGTACTCAGAATTTGATAATAATTCAGAATATTTTTGAAATTTGGAACTTCCTCTTCAGTATAAATATTCTTTAAATAACCTAACATTTCTTCCAATTCAGAGCTCGATATTTATAGAGTTATGTAAAGAATTTTTTAATTTTGAAAATAATATCGCGTCCTCTAGATTATCTACAAAATTAATTAGATTTTGACAATCTAAATTGATGTGAAATAAAACATTTCGAAGAATAATAAAATTATTTGAATTATTAATTTTATTATCAAGAGTTTGTTCAACCATCTTATTAATATTTTGTTAAAGTTTTCGTGGATTTTGACTTAGTGTAAAAATAGTATTGTTATAACTATTAATTAGATTTTCTGATATTTGTAAATTCAACTCTTTAACAATGGTGAATTGACAACATTTAACAATGCTTTCTTGATTTTGTTCCAATACTTTGATAGCATGATTGAAGCGTTCTTCATTTCATCATCCTTATCTAAAGTTCCGAATAGCCATTTTTGAGCTTTTCCAATAATATTAATTAACCCTGTTTTTTGTCTTCTATGAGGATAGAAGTTTCATACACGTTACTTTCCATATTATTTATTAGATATTCAGTGCGTAGGAGTGAACTTTTAAATAAGCCATTACTTATACGATATAGAATGATCAACTACTTCACTAAAGCGATTATTGCATTTCCTAATTGTATAGGAAGCACAGGGTTTTTGATAGTCGTTCTTTGAACGTCTTTATCCTTACTAGGAATGAGAAGGGCCAGGATTATTGGGAATAGGATCTAAGGTAGGATTTCCATAAAAGTTTTTCGGAATTCAGGACAAAGAAGTCAAGAAATCCGGACAAAATCCGGACTTTGCCGAAATAGCTATTTATGCAACAAGTGTGTAAAATGAAAGACATTCGTGAAAAAAGGTTCACTTTACACCAGTATTGCATATACAAAAAAAATTCTACTACCAATAAAATATGCTTAAAAAAATAAATTCAGACAAATACTTTACGCGCTAGTGCGTAAAGTGAAGTAATTTACTAGAAAAAAATGACAGTGTCGACATCTGTCATTGACATTACTTCACGGACTAGTGTAAAGCGAATACTTTACGTACTCATGCGTAAAGTAAAATTTTACGTCTTTTGAATAGTGCGTAAACTGAGTGAGTATGAATGTTTTCACGATCTCCGAGTTTTTCGGACATTGTTCCGAATTCCGGCCGGACTTCCCAAACATGTCCGGGTAAATCCGGACGTATGGAAACCCTACTAAGGGAATAGGAGCAGTGTTATCTGCATCTTGCTTATCCTGTAAAAAAGATTTTGTTTTGATTTTTGGTTTTCTTGCTGTGCCTTTATGATAGGAACCTTTGTTAGTGAAAACTTTAAGTGTATTTTGGCCAGTTATTGGAACTTTCTTAAACTTTGGAACATTTTTACTACGAGCTTTTATTTTAATGTAGGCTGTATTTTGATTTTCAAAACTTGGACAGGGTCAGATCTATTCTCATTGAATTTTGAAATAATTTTCTCTTTGGCCTTTTCATTTCTTTCTTAAATCTGCTTATAGAGTACTATCTTTATGTGACTGTACTTAGTTTGATATCAACACGTGGTCGCTTAGATCAAAAGGATCGGTGTTGTTTATATAACCTTAAATTATTTCGAATGGTGTGTATTTTGTTACACTATGTATAGTGTTATTATATCCGAGTACGGCACGTTTAATTAACTGGTCTTCTGAGAAAGCTTTATTCTCTTCTTTTAAACATCTAAAGTGTTCAATTAAAGTTGAATGAAACCTTTCTACAGGGGAATTAGAATTACTATTCTTTGCAGTGGTAAAATGAAGTTCAATTTTATATAATTTGCAAAAATCCTGGAATTCTTTATTTTTGAATTCTGTTCCTGAGTCTATCGTTACTCTAAGAGATAAACCGTGATGAGTTCCTGTGACACTTTTCTCACTTATTTCTTTTTATTTTCTCTGGATTATTTAGGTTATACAACTCACTGTATATTATTCCCATATGACACGAAAGGCTTAACAAGTGATAAGCCTTTTGGGATTATCGCGCTTGGTGGCATTTATAGCAAATTCTATTATAGAATTTGTTTTTTAAATTTTAAAGTATTAAAGTTTAGTTCGTTGTATAACCTTTTGAATATCACTCGATGTTTCAGGATTACCTGATACTTTTACCTGACACTCAATGCAATACCAGCAACACCACTCCTCCTTCGGAGTCGTGGTGTTGCTGCGTAACGCGTTTCGTGACAGGTAAAAGTATTATCCGGTAATCCTGAAACCTCTTGTGGTATTACATTCGATAATCCTCTATAATGTCGTTTATATCACCGGGATAATGGACTCTTTCACTAAAATTTAAATACGTAATTTAAGTATAAAATCCCAAAAGAGGAACTATTTTAGGCACATATACCAAAAAAAAATTTTCTACAAGGTTAAATAAGTTTTTTACAGGCATTTTAAACTGCAAAATTCAAATTAATTAAAAACGCGCCGATTTGCTGACGTCGCATAAATATTTTTCATTTCGCTTGTTGTTGCAAGGAGCTGGCCGCCTCGGCTGTATTTACCCTGTAGTAAATGCAGGTAAAGGTTCGAATGCGCTGTTGTCGGTGGTGACTAAATGTAGTGCAACGTAAAATAAATAAATAAAACTAAACATAAAAAATTATATTAAATTGTGTTTAGGCATAATTTTAATAAAAATGTTAGAAAATCTTGAATCCATAACTAATTAATTTAACTACTTTTCATGATATTTTGCGAACATTTCAGAATTAAATCTATTACAAATTTTCAATGTTGAAAATTAGTGGCAACACGGTCAAATTGCGAGCTGCGACGTCATAGAAATAAATTCTGGGTTTTTATTTGGAGGTATTTCTTTTTTTTCTGTTTTCTCAAGAAGGACTATGAATTTTTCAAAAGTAAAAGTACAGAAAATTCTGTTTTTAGTTGCTTTATCCAAATATGCCAATTTCAAAAATTAGTGAAAGAGCCCATTGGTGACTGATTCGGTTTCTAAAGCATTTAAATCAACAGGGTTGCGTGGAAGAGCATCCGCTGCCTTATTGAATTTGCCTTTTTTTTATACTGAACTAGCTGACCCGGCGAACTTCGTACCGCCTCTGAATTATTAAATATACCTATTAAATGTTGTGTTAACGTATCTATTAGCTGAATTAAATTCAGTTTTTTTCGATGGTGAATTTGGCTATGGTTGAAGAAAATTAATGTTTACTCTCTGGATCAGAAGTCACCTAAAATTAAAATTTTACATCATCCTTTTTCAGGCAGCTTGTGGGCATTATTCTTGTAAAGTGTACCACCAAATAAATAAACTCATGCACAGGAATGTTCAAAGAATGTAAAGAAAACAAAAAAAAATCTCTAGCGCAGCCCTGTTTCACTCTATCTGCACTGCATGCACTGCACTACTCCATCTGTTCTACTCTATCTGCACTACTCTATCTGATCTACTCTTCCTGCACCACTCTATCTGATCGGAATAGTTCTGTTCGAAATAGCTCCAGTTCCTGAACAGCATTGTTCTACTGTTTCTGCAATGCCGAGCTTCGTTCCAGGTATCAGAGATGGCGCGGTATATAAAATACAAAATAAACTTGGTATCGGTTATGAGATAGCGCCGTATGCGGGCTTAGTAAATTTTTTTCATAAATAAATAAAATAAGTAATGAAATGGCCACATTAATGACATAACAACATGCTGGTACTGTCAACGCTGAAAAAAGTTTCAATTTGACAGCAAAATCCCCATTAACAAAACGATCCTCCATTTATTATTAATTCATTTATTACAAAAAATGTGATAAATGAAGAACCGCTCGACCGATTTTGTGCAAACTTCACATAAACCATCTAATAAATAGTCCGAACAAAGCCTAAACATTTAGTTTGGCTAGGTGAGCCCGTTCTTGAGTTATAAAATTACAACGAAAAGTGGCATTGATTTTTATATATATACACTTTATTTTTTCCCAAGATAGATTTTGGCATTGTCAACTTTGAAGCATAAACAATGCCGCTAATGCCGCTTATTGGCCGCCATTGTAAAACTGATGTTAACCTGCAGGAACACCTCATTTTGCGACCAATCAGGGTCAATCATTATTGTTTATGTTTCAAAAATTTCAATGTCAAAATCTATCTTGGAAAAAAATAAAGTGTAGATTGTGTAATCAAACTCTTCTAATTTGAGTCGCCAACGAACAAGACGAGATTCTGGTTGTTTCACTGAGAACCACCATTGAAGTGGTCTATGATCAGTAAGGATGATAATTCCAGAAATTCTTTAGTGTGTTCAACCTTTGCAATCTTTTTCAAGCATTTAGTAATTTTCGCAAAACTTTCTACGAATCTGCGATAACCTAAAAGTCCAAGGAAAGATTTTACATCACATATCACGTTGTGTTTAAGGTATTGGGAATTTTTGAACTGCTTCAATCTTTTTTTGGTTTGGTTTGATACCACTTTTTGTGACAACATGACCTAAAAATACAACTTTTTTTCTTAGAAATTCACTTTTGTCAAGTTGTATTTTGAAGCTTGCTTCACTTAATTTGGAAAATCGTCTACAGTGTGTCCCACTTTTCATGAATAACCCCGATAGTTCAGTTATTATTAATACGATTTTATTCAAATTTTTTTCTACGAGCGTGCGGGAAATGGCTCTTCCCGCACGATTTGCTGTGCGGGAAGACTTTCTTCCCGCATCGGTTCGGGAAGAGATTTCTTCCCGTACTTAGTGCGGGAAGAGTTTGAAATAATCATTGTGACATGGAATTGTTTGTATTGTTGATACACCTATACCTGTACCTTTACCTTTTTATAAATACCTTTTATCCCATTTTGACGTTTAGAAATGACATAATTGAACGCATAACAATAAAGGTAAGTAGACGTTTATCACCTCAGTGATTTAAAAACATTTTAACTCACTCTCAGCATTTTAAGTCACTCTGCTCAACTAAAAATCTGAAACCTCAGTGATTTAAAATATTTTTAACTCATTCCCGGCATTTTTTCCTTGTACTTTATTTTTTTATCCAATTTTGACGTTTAAAAATGACATTATTGAACGCATAATAACAAAGGTAAGTAGACGTTTATCACCTCAGTGATTTAAAATATTTTTAACTCACTCTCGGTCTTTTAAGTCACTCTACCAGTATAGAATCTGCTGCAAATACAAACAAACAACTAGTTATACCCTAGCAACCACCAATTTCAATATTTAGACGTTTTCATATGCTGCTTAATGAATTCTTTTTATAATTTGATTCCTATTAATTTAAATGTCCATCAAAATAGGATAAAATTTTGTATACATCGTGGGTTGAACTTTCTTCTCATGAATAAACATTCATTTAACTCACTTGGTGTATAAATAACTATAAATACATTTTTAATTCTAAACTGTGTTTTTTTTTTAAAGATAAAAGTCAAAACGACATTATGTTGGCAATACAACGTAAAACTGTCAATGCTTTCAAATTTTTTATGTAGAAAGGGCTTGTGTTGCCAACATAGTTACTAAATTTTTGACTTGGGGAATTATCTTTAAAAAAAAAACAGACTTTATCTTCTGCATAATCGCATTTTATTTAAATTAAACTCTTCGTAACATCAGCTTTAGTATGCTCGTAGAAAAAATATAGTTCCTATCTCTTGTGGGAAGAAATTTCCGGCACTCGGGCGCTTCGCACCCTCGTGCCGGAAATTTCTCTTCCCGCACTCGTTAGGAAAATAGCTATTGTGGTGATTGCATGTTAGGAAAATGAACTATTTGGCATAATAAACATTTTTATTTACCATTGGCGTGCGGTGTTGGAGGGTAAAGAGGGGTTGTATTTTTGGGAAAAAGATATTAAGGGCTTATTTTAGATAATTTTTTGTATCAGATTAAAATTCAGCATCCCCAAAAACCCCTTAATTCATATGTATTATCAAAGTCTGAAGAGCTGATTTTACCAAAAAAAAAAAATATATATATTTAATTCACTTTTTCTAATAGGCTGTTTATTTCTAATTGTGATGACCAAATTATAGATGACATTATTTTAGAATATTGTATTTTCAACATAGTCTAGGAAAATAGTCGAAAAATACATGTATTGCAAAAAAAAAATTCCTACCCAAATGAACTTTTCAGGGATGATAGGGGGCGGGTGGGTGATCATAAAACCGAAAATATCAAACATTCACCCCTCTGGCGTTTTGCGCTATAGGGGTTGAAAGTGCGCCATTGGCGATTACTTGGTACCCATTGATTTTACAAAAAAATGTTTCAAATAAAAGATGTGCAACATTATTTGATCTACAATGTTTATCTAAAGACTTTTTTGATTAAGGGCCGTCTGTGGTCATAAGGGCCGTTTGAAATTTTATAATGAAAATGAAAAATTTTAACCAACGTGAAAAATTTTTCTACAACACATACAACATTTTTGCTTTATGAAGTTTTTACTCACCCCCTGCCGTTTTTCAATAGGGGTAGTTTAAAGTTTATTTATTTTTTCACAAAAAAAATTTCCTTATAAAAGTTTTATAAGATTACATTTCCTACAATTTTTCCCAATAAACTTTTTTTGTAACTCGTCCTCATTCAGCATGGGGACACTTCCCTTAAGGAAATTTTAGTTTTTAGGGGTATATATTATTTTTTTTTTCTTTTCTCGCCTTTAGTGCATATAAAAAGGTGCAATTAACATTGTATTAAAATAATTTTTTTTCCACCACCCTTTTGTTTTTAGGGGTAGTTCGCCTATTTTCAACTTTATAAAAAAAAAGTTATAGAGGAAAGTTGCTCAAAATAATAAAATGAACAAATTTTCTTTATACATTTTTTTTGTAAAGTTGAAAATAGGCGAACTACCCCTAAAAACAAAAAGGTGGTGAAAAAAAAATCCTTTTAATACAATGTTAATTGCAACTTTTTATATGCACTAAAGGCGAGAAAAGAAAAAAAAAATAATATATACCCCTAAAAACTAAAATTTTCCCGAGGGAAGTGTCCCCCCGCTGAATGGGGGTGAGTTACAAATAAAGTTGATTAGGAAAAATTGTAGGAAATGTCATCTTATAAAACTTTTATTGAGAAAATTTTTTTGTAAAAAAATTAAAAAACTTTAAACTACCCCTATTGAAAAACGGCAGGGGGTGAGTAAAAACTTCATGAAGCAAAAATGTTGTATGAGTTGTAGAAATTTTTTTCACGTTGGTTAAAATTTTTCATTTTCATTATAAAATTTCAAACGGCCCTTATGACCACAGACAGTCCCTAATCAAAAAAGTCTTCAGATAAACATTGTAGATCAAATAATGTTGCACATCTTTTATTTGAATTTTTTTTTTGTAAAATCAATAGGTACCAAGTAATCGCCAATGGCGCACTTTCAACCCCTATAGCGCCAAACGCCAGAGGGGTGAATGTTTGATATTTTTGGTTTTATGATCACCCACCCTCCCCCTATCATCCCTGAAAAGTTCTTTTGGGTAGGATTTTTTTTTTTGAAAATCGACAATTTTCCTAGACTAACATAGCTATACCTTCTAATTAGAAATAAACAGTAGTAAATCAAAGTAAATTTATTTATTTTTCTGCTAAAATCATCTCTTGAGATTTTGAAAATATGAATTAAGGGGTTTTTAGGGATGCTGATTCTTAATCTGATACAGAAAATTATCTAAAATAACCCCATATATCTTTTTCCCAAAAATACAACCCCTTTTACCCCCATTAAATGAAAATGTTTACCATGTCAAATAAAGTCTGTTTTTTTTTTTTAAGATAATTCCCCAAGTCAAGAATTTAGTAACTATGTTGGCAACACAAGCCTTTTCTACATAAAAAAAATTGAAAGCATTGACAATTTTACATTGTTTTGCCAACATAATGTCATTTTGACTTTTATCTTTAAAAAAAAAACACACTTTAGATCATTTTTCTAACATATAAGTATTTTTAATACCCATTTAGGGCTGACGCTCACTGGAGCGTAGCGTACGGAAGCGCGGCGTAGAGGACTTTTTAATAATACATTGTTTTAAATGGGAGTATGCCGATCGGTGCGCTTCTGACAAGTAAGCGTACTCCCGTTTAAAATAATTTATTTAAAAAGTCCTCTCCGCCGCGCTGCCGTGCGCTGCGCTCCAGTGAGCGACAACCTTTAGAATAATTTCATCCTTATTTATCAATCACGAATCAGATGAAACAAAAAATTACCAACAAAAACGAACGTCGATTGCTAATACGTCAATTTCATGTACAAATAGGAAATTCCTAACCTAATTTTATTTGTGAGTTCAAGAAGCAACATACGTTTAGTCACTAAAACGACTTGGTACTTCTAATTAGCAGGGCCGGATTAAGGGGGGGGCTTTGGGGGCTAAAGCCCCGGGCCCCGAAATAATGGGGGCCCCAAAACGCCACCTCACACGGGGAAGAAATCATGCTGCATATTGGCGAAATTCCTGTACCAATAGATGGCGCTAAATTACGCGAAAAATGGCAATATGTCTGCCGAACTCATGGCCGTTTGCACCGACAATTTTAAGGAGAGCTTAACGATAAGTATTCCTTAAAGTGACATTTTTACATGTAGAAATGTCATTTTAAGTTCTTCGTATCGTTAAGCCTCCCTTAAAATTGTCGGTGCAAACGGCCATCAGTGAACAACAAAGCCAGTTTTTTGAGGTTAGTTTTTGTTAAATTGTATTTTATAGCTTTTTTGTGATTTATATAACAGAAACAATACATAAAAGGAATAATATTCTGTGGAAAACTGGAAACTTCCAGAAATAATGCCAGGGGCCAAATGCGATCTTGCTTTGTTGTTCACTGAGTTTTGAGTACCAAAGTTGATCATAGATGTCGCCTACTTCGGGGACTTTCGCGAATAATTTTACAATTTCGCTTTCGGCATCTATTATCTATCAATTATATCGAATACAACACTACCCTATATTATTATTGAGTAGCTGGCTGGTATAATAATTGATAGATGGCGCACTATCTGCATAAAAGCAAAAGCTACAGTGACTTTATAAAAGACAGTGGCGACAATAGGAACCTTGATAGGGCCCACCCGCCATGTTTTATTTAAACATGATGGGTAGGCCCCCTTGTAGAATTTGTAAACTCACTGCACACAGAGACAGAATTTAATAATATTGAGCAAAAAGCAAAAAAACTTACTGTATACGTTTCTTCAAAATATAGTGACGAGGAGAAGCGAGTTTTAATGCGAAAATATCCAGATGGTAAGGATGAACTTTTGTTACGAGGTCCGGACAAATAGAGTGGAAAAATTCAATGTCAGTCTGGACAAACTTTCTTAAGAATTGAGTAAACGTTCTGAAGCGTATGAATATGTTAGTAATATCTTTGGGTTCCTAACAAATATACCGAATATTTTGGAGCAGGAACTTAAGGCAAGTTCTTCAAGAATGAATTGATGCAGTTTTGTCCTTATATTCGAGACTTGAACGATGATGGCTTGAACGTTCATTTTTTTTAAGGCAGATGGAAGAAAAAGACCTTTTCCAGGTTTTTCCAAACGTTAACATGTTTTGAGAATATATCTATCCAGACCTATCACAAATTGCGAGGGTGAAAGATCTTTTAGTACTCTAGCTTATATTAAAAACAAATATCGTTCTGCAATGGGGGATAATAGTTTATCGTCACTTTCACTATTGTCAATCAAAAACGAATAGGGCATTCCAACAAAAAAAAAAAACAGTCAGGGCACACAATTCAATTTGGTCAATTTTTCTGAAAATTTGATTTGATACTCCTCTCAACATTCTGATTAAAAGTGTTCAGTCTTAACTTGATCCTATGACTAGTTTTTGAGATACAGGTAGTTTAATGTCCAAGAAATGCACACATTTTATATGCATTTACATCTAAAATCTGTTTTTTTTTTTAAAGATAATTCCCCAAGTCAAAAATTTAGTAACTATGTTGGCAACACAAGCCTTTTCTACATGAAAAATTTGATAGCATTGACAATTTTACATTGTATTGCCAACCTAATGTCAGTTTGACTTTTATCTTTAAAAAAAAAAACGCACTTTACCTGTCACCTAATAATATACACTTGGCCAAACATAAAACTGGTAAAGTCCATTCCAAAATATTTCGTTGACTTCACGGCTATAAAACCCTACCATAAATTAGATAGCTATTAGCCTCTATTGTGTAGGTACCAGGTTCTTTTATGTAGGTACCGGGTTCCTTAATACCCACTCAAAGGTTTACAGGTACGGATTTTGTGCCCATTATAATGAAAACGAAAAAGGCGTTTCATAATATTATTTATTTATGTTATAATCTTATACTATCTTAATAATTACCAAAACTTAATATCTAATACAATATAATACAATACACAATTCAACCAAACCTAATCTATATTTAGTTCCGTTTCACTGTCACTGTCATCTTCATCTATGCCTAAACTAATTATTAATGGCTTAACATTAATACCTATTGAATTATAGGTTTCTTCAACTTTTATAACGTGATTGACAGAATTTTTCCAGCTTTGAACTGGAATATTATCTACACATTTTCTAATTAAATCTATTACAGCAGTACTAAGTGTAGGAGAGGTGTTTCCTCTCCTAACCATTGCCTTCAATTCATGCCAGATATGTTCTATTGGATTGAAAATACAATAATATGGAGGAAGACGCAAAACTGTATGACCACAAGCGCTAGCAAGATCGTCACAAATATATTCTTTTTTAACATTATATGATTTCAAAACGTTTAAAAGATCTTTCTTTGTATAATTTTCTTCGAAATACATATCATTTTCCATCATATATTTTTGAAGTTCTACTTTTGTATTACTTGCATTGGGCACTTTATTTTTTTGACGGCTGTGGTAACTAGCGTTGTCCATCACAATTATACTGTTTTCTGGTATGTTCGGAAGAAGGCGATTCTGAAACCATTCTTCAAATAATTTTGCATCGGTATCTTGATGATAATCTAATGATGAATTGGCTATTTTTTTTGCGGATAGCAGCAAAGAGTTTGGAACAAAACCATTTTCTGATCCGGCATGCAAAATTGTAATCCTCTGGCCTTTATTTGAGGGTGCTTTGGTTTGACATTTGGAGGTTGAGTCGCTCCATCCTCTTTTGGGAGTGTCATGGGTATCAAACCATGTTTCGTCAAGATATATTATCGGACGATTTTCTGCCCTATATTGTTTTATGGAACTTAAATATTCTCGACGCCATGCTTGTAATCGCTGGGATTCCATTAGCACTTGCCTCTTATTAATGGTTTGATATTTGAAACCCATTGCTTTCACAATTCTCCAAAGGCTTGTTCTGCTACATAATATATCAGTTTCGTCTTCTATAAGTACCTTTTTTAGAGAATCTATTGTAGGTATTATTTGTTTACTGTACAAATCATAAATTTTCCTACGAATCAACTCTTTATCCGCTTCTTCAACCTTTCTTGACTTGCCGCTGTCACACCGTTGCTTCCTTGGCTGGATGCGTTTGGCTACGATATCTTTAACCGTAGATAATGGAGTTTTGGTTAAAACGGATGATTCACTCACACTTTGATTATGATTATAGCCTCTCTGCAGAAGGGTTAAATAAACGTTCCTCACAATTTCCTTGGCATCTAGCGATAAATGTTTTTTTTTTGAAATACCACTTCCGGTTGCAATACTACCATCATTTGCCCATGGACGCCACATTTTTTTTGTCAATATAACAGCTCTAGTTCTGCACAAAGACTAAATAATTTAACTAAAACATTCACCCACATTTACATGTACATCTCACCTAGGCAGGTATAATAAATAAAATCAACCCGGACCTGCTCACAGGTAGTCGAAGTTTGTGGTTGAGGGTATCATCAACATTTTATTGATACTTGAAGAGTCAACGAATTATTTTGGAATGGACTTTACGCATTTTCCTATTGTGTTGTATTGTGTAAATCGGCCTTTTTTATCACCTTAACAATGACAAAAAGAGTCAAGTCAGTGTCATATTTGAACCAATCATAACATAAAAACAGGTTTGACGTTGACAAAAACTGTCGGACCTGAGTTTTTCAGAACAGACTTTTTGTTGTTAAGCCTGACTCACACTAGGCAATTTTCAAAATATATATTGCCTGTACCAGTTTTATGTTTGGCCAAGTGTTCCAGGATTGACAGGTATCCCCACGTTCAGGTGACAGGTAGATGTAAATGCATATTTTAGGTGGGTTCGGCTTGCACTCCGAGTGACTCCATTCGCACTCCAGCCGTTCGGGTTAAGGTTCGGGTATTGCTTTTTACCGTATTAGGGGTGACTCCATTAGCCCTGTTCACTCCACTCCAACTCCGCGCTGAATAGCCGAACCCAGCTAAAATGTGTGCATTTCTTGGACATTAATTCAGCATCATATCAAATTTTCAGGAAAATTGACCGAATCCCCAAATCTCATAAGAGGTGTGCGGGGTCCTTTTGATTACCACCTCTCCTGTATTGTATTGTTTGTTCTGTAAGTAAATAGAAAATTCACATTTTTTTACCCTGCAAGGTAAAGTTTTGGGTGACGTTTGAACTTATTTCAGGGACCTAGGGGCCCCTTCTGTGAAAATAGCCCCGGGCCCCAAAAGACCTTAATCCGACTCTGCTAATTCGGTATTAAAAATTCTATACAATCACCACCAAAATTTGAATAAAATCGTATTATTAATAACTAAGATATCGGGGTGTATTCATGAAAAGCGGGACACACTGTATATAGACCATACAGATTTTGTTTGGAGTTCTTTTAGGACTTCGTCCAAAACTCTCTGCAAAGTGGAAGGTGCGTTTTTAAATCCGAATGGCATTCGTAGGTATTTATAATGTCCATTATCAACTGTAAAAGCAGTTTTTTCAATAGAATCTTTTTCTATTTCGATTCGATGAAAGCCACTAGGTAGATCGAGTGTCGAAAAATATTGAGCTCTACCTAACCTGTCTAGGATGTCGTTTATGTTGGGAATTGGATATTTATCATTAATTGTTTTAGCATTTAGATTTCTATGATCGCAAACAATTTTACTTTACCCAAAGCGTCCATTTTCTTTGGCACAATCCAAATTGGACTTGACCACGAACTACAGGATGGACGTATATTGCCTTTATCTAACATTTCGTTTATTTGTCTTTGCACTTCATCTTTGTGTACGTACGGAAAACGATAAGTTTTCTTATGAACCGGGATGTCGTTGGTTGTTTTCATATTATGTTTTCTTTTAGAGGTAAATGTGAGTTTATCGCCTGGTTTTAAGAATATATCCGAAAAATCATTACATAATTTAAGTAATAAGGATTTTTCTTCGCAATTGAGGTGTTCAGTTCTCAATAAGGGGTTGATGTTTTCATTATTGTGTGGAAAATCAGATTTTTGGATCGAAGTATGGAAATGATCCATTGTATAAATTTCATAAAGGTTTGAATCGAACGAATCCACTGGTAAAGGTTGATCCATGGTAACGCTAATAGTTCTATCAGTTTGATTTTCGATTTCTATTGGTGCAAATCCATCTTTGGCAATTGTTAAAATTTGGGGAATGTATAAGTTATTAACTTTACAAAGTTTTGTTAAAATTTCAGCTTCATAAATAATAAACTAACGGGTAGATTTTTCAAAACTTTTTTTTGTGAGCTCACAGAGAAGGAAAAGTTGACCTCATCAGGTTTTCTATAGTTGAATTTCTAGATTAGGCCCAATTGATCTTTTATTCGTTAGATCAATATTTACATTCAATTTCATTAGGTCATTAGTGTCTATTATACCATCAAAGAAGTCGTGTCAGTTCTTAAACGAAGCAATTAATATCTTCTATCGGAAAAACTTTTTATTATTAGAGCATTTTTCAATTTATCCCAAGTATCTAATTCCATTCGTCGGCCAACCATAATTCCGGCTTTGTCAATTAGTTTTTCTTGGATATATTGAAAAACGTGTTGTTTTAATTCAGCATCATTGAAAGTGTTATATTTTTGGATAAAATTTTCACACCTAATCAAAAATTTATTGAGTTGATTTACATCGACGTCATACGGCTTTATGTTGTCTCATCTGGATTTGAACATATCGTATTTGAATTCAGACATAGTTACTTCTGTATCTGACTCTGAATCAGAAAGTGTTGGCAGGCTATTCAGAAGATCTCTTATAAGAATATCTGTGTCTACTATTAATAATTAATCCTATAATAAAAGTGTTTATTGTATGTATTGTATGTATTGTATTTTAGATTAAGCTGAATAATCTAAATAAATTGAGAAATCGATAATTGAAAAATTAAAATAACCTACTTGTCTCCAATAGACTGAAATTGAAATTGTTTTGTGTACGATACAGTGACCTAACTATACCTATAAGAAATCCTCAAACAAAGGGTTCAGAAGGGGCATAAAGGAATACAACGCACTTACAGAGTTCTGTCTTTCTTTGTCCTTTCTCGATTCCAACTGTTCGCCTGGATGGTTCTTGGATGTTCGCGGTTAATCGAAGGTTCTGGATTAGGGCTTCGCGAGACCACAAGACTAGTCTTGGTCTTGGTAGCAAGACCAAAACCAAGACCGAGACCAAGACCTGATAAATCTTCTCAAGACCAAGACCAAGACTCTCTCTCAAGACTCTCGTCTTGGTCTTGGTCTTGAAAAGAAAAATCAACTCAACATTTATACAAATATGCAAATTCCTATATCTTCTCTTAATGTCTTTTAATTAAATAAATTCATCAAATTTATTATTTTTTGAAATTCACGAGAAGGTATTATAGGTTTCAAACATATGCACATACAACATAGTGCAGGTAACATTCATTTACACTGAACACATCGATATTTTCCTATCCCTACATAATACAATACGTAAGTATTGGAATTTCCAAAGATAATTCTTAACTAACTAACTAACCCAAACTAACACAAACCCCACATCTCACCCAAACTAACCCAAATCTAATTATTGTGAATAGGCCAATAAAATTCAAACGAGGTATGTGACTATGTGAGGGTTCTCGACAACCTTTCTCTGGCCTGAATGCTCAGGTAGGTAAGGTAGGTTTAATCTATGGTTCCTCGGTACAGAATGGCAATTTTATGATGTGTTTGTCAACTTTCCTGTTCCGTTAATAAAAATTCTAATTTAAGAATTGATGTTTGTTTGTTCCTCTGTGTTGTGGAATGCTTTATGCGATATTTTTTGACATGAAACTCTCTTACTGGTAAAAATAGCCTGTGAAGAAGACCAAACGCATGGTCGAAACGTCGGCATAATTTTTTCAGAAAGGGAGGTTTATTTTTTATTTCTGAAGTCCTAAACCCATTATCTCTGCTTTGTCGTTGGATGTTATGTATATTTTAAAAATTTGGTATAAATTTTTTTCAAGACTATCAATACCAAGACCAAGACTATCAAGACCAAGACCAAGACTGAGCCAGTCTTGTCTTGGTCTTGAAACATCAAGACCAAGACCAATACCAAGACCGCATTTATTTTTCGAGACCAGGACCAAGACTGGCCAGTTTGGTCTTGGTCTTGCGAAGCCATATTCTGGATAGCACTTAAGGGGTTGAAAACACGTCAGTTAGTTTTAATTGTGATCATAGCAAGTAAATTTGAACTAGCGGATCCTAAAAGTGTAAAAGTTACCACTTAAAGTTGTTTACGACGGGTTTGAAGCTCTGGGTGTCATTGAAACACTAAATTTGCATTATTTTCTAAACAAAAAAGATGTAAGAAAAAATCGAAAAACTGTTCGAACATAATAATCATTGGGGTATGCCTAGAAAAAATAAATAAAAATAATTGTAGAAATGTGGTGGCAACAAATATTTTGAATTTTTACCGCATTTCCTATGTCAACCTGTATTAAAAAAAACACTCAAATTCTATATTTTTTTGTGTGAAGCAGATGATTAACAAGGAGTCGCTTTCAAAAAGGGTGAAAACGGCATATTTTCCCGTTAATTTATGAAAAAAATGTTGCTTCTCAAAAATTGGTGAAATTTATGCTTGGAACGAACCTATTGTTGAGTAGTTCAGTTAATTATATTTAATTGAAAGACTGATTCTTACCTCTGGGCATCCATAGCTGAGTAACAAGTCCACCAAGCTTCTGCTATTTGCCGCAGATAAGTCAAGGTTGTGACTTTTCACTGCCGAGCACTTGGCAGCCGCTATGTTAGCTGCCGCTTTGGCATAAGCCAGACAAGTACGGCCATCTTGGTCCACAGCTTTCACGTCTGCGTGATGCTAAATGAAATAATAATTAGATTTACTCAATCCACAGGTTTTAAGTTTATGTTGCATATAATAAGGCAAAATTGTTTATACAATAATCTGGAATCATGTGTTCTTGGCCAACTTTGAACAATGTTTCCTCATCCACTATTTACTTATCGCCCCATTTCTGGCCAACTTTGAACAATGTTTCCTCATGCACTATTTACTTATCGCCCCATTTCAGAGTGAATTACAAATCTAGTTTGAACAGATTTGTATACTTCAATAATATGCCCTGATGTCCGAAAGCTTGGTTTTGTAAAAGAGTGAAAAATAATAAAATAACTTGACTGTTTCCCAATTATTCAAACACTATAAAATAATACCGGCTCTTATCCATGAAAATGTAAAAGGTTCATGTTAACTAAAGTCGAATTTGGAATCCCTTTACAAGTTGCACACTCTGATATTGGAATCCAATAAAATTTACTTTCTACAAAACCTTTCTTACCCAAATAAGTAGTTGCGCCACTGGCAAATTGCCCATCGCGCAAGCCAAATGAAGTGGCGTCCTTAAATCTCTAGGTCCCACAGTGGTATTAACTTGTTGCGTATTCGCCAAACCCAACACGTGAATAATGGACTTGATATTGGAGCTACAGACAGCGTCGATTAGTTGCTGTCCGAGAGGCATAGTATTATTGGGCGGCGGCAGGAATTCCTTGTGTTCGTATTTGGATCGTATCCATCTTTCCTGAGAATTTTAAACGAAACAATTAGTCCAAAAAATGCTTGAAACAAATGAGTTTGTTACCTTTTCTTCTCGACTGGAGGTTGGTATAGGTTTTATCCTATTATAAGTTTGACACTCCCATACGGAATTCGCTAGTGTGTTACCAATTGCCAACATTACACTTTGATTCCCAGGACTGAAAAAAATCACAATTTAAAAACATTTTATATCAGTTAAAAAATTAAGTGCTTACGGCCATTCGTCCAAATCCAAAGATCTAACTCTTGAAATGTGTGAACCCAAGTTCCTATGTATTCCCGAACATTCTATACACATTAAAACACCTAAATTTAAACTGGCCCAGTCCGGATCTAGAACAAACACAATGTTCATTGAAAAAAAAATAGCAAATTTACTCAAAAAACTTACTTGGTGCGTCACAATCCACACAAGATCCGTTACCAGGTACCCTGTTCTTGATGGACTGTATGGAGGCCGCTTCGCTGGGATTGCTCTTTGCTTTCGAAGATTCGTTAAGCTGTAGCGAATTGAGGATTTGTTGTTCGATAGCTGCCACCCATTCGTCTCTTTCTTCTACTGAAGAAGCGTCAAAATTCCATTGTTTACCTTCGAGCGAGACTATGTAGAATTCATAACCGTCAGCGTCTGAAAGGAATTTTGAACTATAATGCTAACAACCCCAAAAGCATGTCTTCACAAATTATCACTTACCATCATATTCAGAATTTTTAACACCACTACTTTTAACTCTCCGATGTCTCTTTTTGACATTAGGTGTCTCCGTTTTGCCTATTTCCCCATTAAGAAAAGAGTTGCTACTAGACAAAGTCATTCCTTCATCGCCGCTCTGTTGAGAGTATTTGAAACTTGGATCTTTTACGGTTTCAAATGCTGTCATCAGTACTTTCTCGGTTGGGCGTTTATCTTTAGCCATTAGCGACAAACCGCCCAAATTTTCATGCAGAGCAGATCCATTTCCTCCATAACCGTGGCCAGCAACTGTTACGATAGACTTGGATCCCCTAGGTTTTTGGCCAGGCACTTTCACAGTTACGTATTGCAAGGAAATCTCCTTTCCATGGACGTCGTCCATGTAATCGTGCAGGCTTGGATGATAAGTCAATCTTCCATCATCACAGAGAGTTACGTATTTCTTTTTCCATTCTTTGTTGAGGGGTTTACTAGATTTTTTATAGAGGTAGCCTTGTTTCAAAGGTATAGCTCGACCACTACCAAAATCTCCGCCGTTCTTGAGCTTCTCATTTTTGGATGGAGTAAACAAATTTGACCGTCGTCTATTTTTTCTTGAGGTAGTGGGCGTTGAGTTGGGAGTGGGTAAATCCTTGAGATCTTTTGAGTTATTTTGTTGCTGTTGAGCAGTCTAAAGAAAAGAAATCAAATATCAAGTGAAATAAAAAAAAGTGAAATTCTTACTTGAAGATTATCCAAGGAATGTGGCGCAGCAAACTTGGCCACGTTATTATTTTCTGTGGTGACTGCAATGACGCCTTGAGAGGAATTGATACTAGCTAACGTTGAAGATGAAGAGTTCCATTTTCTTTCTTCCTCTGTTGACTTGTAACTACTGCTATCCTTGTCCGATTGGGAACTTTGATGTGTCGGTTTTTGTACTATGTGTTGGCGCAATTCTTGCATCACTTGACTATCCTGTACCTGTATCGCGATTTGTATCAAGATTGAAAAAAAAAAAAAACTAGATTAGACATTGAAAATGGATTAAAATTAATGTCAATGTAACATTTGGATTTGTCAACGCTGTGTTTTTAGATCAGCAAATAAAAAAGTGCTAACTATTTATACAGGGTGGTCGTTACGTGTGGAAATTGTCTTATATTTCAGAACGCGTTTATGAAAAATGTACCATGGGCGAGTTCGGTTAATCCTCCGCGCAATAAGATGACATTGTTCACAGAAACCCCTCGTTTTTATTCTAATCGGTGACTTCACCGATGAGTTAGCTATCTTTGTTTAGTGAATGGAAAATGACAATGACCGACATAGAATGGTGGATCCATTGGTAAAATTTGATGAGAATAAAAACGCAGGAAAAATCACGTGATATTTCACTTGAAGTCACAAAACTGGTAACCGTGTGGTTGTCATCTTTTTGCTCAAGGAGGATTAACCGAACGCTATACTTAATATATATTCCGTATTGTATATAATATTTTTAACCAACTTCTTGGTTAGTTGGTTGTGTCCCAAATATATCAGTTCCTGAAAAATTGTCAACTTACGGGACATGATTTTCCGGAATACTGATCATTTTATCTGTCACCAAAATAACCAACGTTGCAACCGCTTGTTACCGACTGGTAGTCGATTCTCGAATTTGGTATAAGTGAACGTTCGCCTAAGAGAAGTGAGAGATCACATCGTACGGTCGTTCTCTTGGTGCCAAAGTTGGTATTCTCGAACGTATGGGATTATGATAGAATGAGAGAAAACTTGTCAAATCATAATGCGTTGTTGCCAACAGTAATATTTATTTATTTATTTATTTATTTACCAAAAACCTACCCAACAGGCACAAATGCCCAATTAATAGAGAGGAACTAACAAGAGTTACAAAAAATTATCAGGTAAATCAGTAAGTCAGTAACATACATGACAGAGTGAAACTTAAACCTACTACTTAACCTACTAATTTCAACAAAATCAAATTAAATGGTTATTAAAGTAAGCAGAAAAGAAGAAGTAAAGGCAGAAAAACAACTGCCAGCAAGAGCAGCTTCAAAACGAAATGAGAGAATCAGGTTTAAAATATCAGTGGAAATAGCCAAGTATTTGATGCGGAAGTATCTTCTTAACTGTAGAAATCGAATGAGAAAAAAAATCCAAGTTAGGATGGGCGTTATATTTAGAACACATTGAAAAAATAGGAGAGAATTTTTATGCATTTTTCCTTGTTAGAGGCAAATAAAATGTGGTATTATGGCGTGAGTTCATACGAGGTACAAAAAAACATAATCTGCCAAGCATGCCACTGCAGTCCACCAGATTATTTAGTATTTTAAACAAAGTGATTAAATAATGGTAATCATGGCGATCCCTAAGAGAAACGTAACCAAATCTCCCTAATAAGATTGTATGTGAAAAGCCTTGACAAGGATATATTCCCTCACTTTTAAACCATGCATGTTTTAAAAACCTGCGCTGAATTTTTTCTAAATTATTGATATGAACATCATAACCGGGGGACCAAATTACTAACGCATATTCCAGTTTTGACCGAACATAAGAGTTATATAATATTTTAAGTACGTCGAGGTTGGTGAAATCCCTAGTGCAACGTACGATGAATCCGTAGCTTTTCGAGGCATCAGACAGTACTTTCTTGACATGGGGAACAAAAGAAAATCTTGAGTCAAACGTTACGCCTAAATCACAAAAAGTATTGGCACGGAGAACGGATGTATCATTAAGGACATAATCATAAACAATAGCTAAGTTCTTGGTTGTAAAGGAAACCACATTACATTTTCCCATATTGAGCTGCAAGTTATTCTTGATGCACCAATCATTGATCCTCTCTAGATTACGTTGAATAGTGAGACAATCATCCAGACACTGGACATTTTTAAATATCTTTATATCCTACTGAACTATTAAAACCATATAATACCTTGGTTACGATAATCATAAACAGGGTCTTAACTCCCAAGGGAGTTAAGGATTTTCATAACTCCCAAGGGAGTTAAGGAAGGGAGTTAAGGATATCATAACTCCCAAGGGAGTTAAAGATTTCCATAACTCCCGCTTTTACCTTGAATAGGTAACACTTTGACATAAAATAGAAATTTTGATTTATGGCTTATTCCTTTATAAAAATAGACAGAATACAGTAAATTCAGTAGGATATAAAATTATCTATGTACCACGGGAATTATCAGGCAATTGGTGTCCCTCGGGCCGGAGGCCCTCGGGACACAAACGTTGCCCTGGGGTATTAACACCTGCATAATTCCCTTGATACATAAATAACTATTATGTCATCTGCATACAACAAAAAATCTACATCAAGATCCCTATTAATGTCATTTAAATAAATATATTGAATAATAAGGGCCCGAGTATCGAGCCTTGCGAAACGCCAGAGGTGACAGAGTATTTATTAGATGTGCACCCACTAAGAGAGACATATTGAAAGCGGTTGGACAAATATGAGACAAAGAGGTCTACGAGTGAGTTACAAAATCCACAAGAACGAAGTTTATAAATTAAAACATTATGATCCAGGCGATCAAAAGCCTTCGAGAAATCTAGATATATAACATCAACCTGAGAACTATCATCAATAGATTCAGCAATATATTGAGACACCTCAAGTAGGTTAGTGACAGTGGATCTTCCTTTAAAAAATCCATGTTGTTGGGGAATTATTCAGTTCTTGACAGCAGGAAATATGTAGAATTTGCCACAATTTTAGTGTGTTAAAAGGACGAATGTCATGAGAAAAAAGAAAGTTTGTTTTATTTGTGTTTTGGGACGTAACACGTAACCTCATTCTTTGCTTATTTATTTAATGAAAATCAAATCATCTCATAATCATTCTATTTACTATTTACAATTTTTATTTTCGTGTTGTTTTGTTTATGGAAAATGAATTTGGAAAAATCAAAATGTTCACCTATAAATCATACTCAAAAAGAAATGCTCATTGAATTTGTAAGGCAAAATGAGAAACTTCAAAATGGAAAATTTACCTCCGATTTTACCACAGTTTTTAATGAGGAAGTTCTAGTTGGAGCCCGTATTAAAATTGTCAATAAATCAATTAAATTTCGAGCAAGATCTTTGCTTAATCTAAATAGTTTTATAAATTTATTATCCGTTAAATCAAAAGGATTTTCTCTTCTGTAAAATCTCCTTATAGACCGTCAGCCAATGACATATTTTGCTGACCGATTTACTCTCTTCGGGGATTTCAACCACTGAAAAATATGTCAGTGCTGAGCTCAAAAAATGAAAATTTAGCGGCCGGATGTCTGCTAGGCATATGGGAAATTAATTTTCCTCTTGCAGTAAAAAAAAAGGTTATTTTTTCAATTTCTCTTTTATGGCATTTTAACACATTAACATTGTAGAACAATGAACAATCTAATAGTGAAAAACCAAAGCCATAAGGTTTGCACGTACTGAAAGGGTTGAAATAAGGGCGCGATCTTGTGAAAGAATATTCGGTGGCTGATCGTTTTCTCGCTTATGGCAATCGACAGAATAAAATTTGATATCGTTAGGAACCAGAAAAAAAATTCCCATAAGCCGGTCAGCTGTTGAGGTATACCATGTTACGGCCGCTGCAAAAGGGAAGAACATTTTCTATATGCCTAGCAGACGTTCGGTCGCTAAATTTTAATTTTTTGAGCTCAGCACTGACATATTTTTCAGTGGTTGAAATCCCCGAAGAGAGAAAATCGGTCAGCAAAATATGTCATTAGCTGACGGTCTATTATAGGCCTTTCTTCTTGCTCTTCTGCATCTAGTAGATCATTCAGTACAAGAATTCTTCCTATAACCCCAGCTTCCATGGTTTCCCACGTTTTCGTATTGGACCATATTTTCCACAATATGCAAATGTACCCAATTGGCAATTACTGATAAATGATTTGCAAAACAAACAAAAAAATACCATGGATGATGACCGTAGAATTGACAAAAAGCGCATGTTTGACGTTTGGTTCTCCCGAGAACAGACGTTCTCTCTAAAAAAAGTAGTAGAATAAAATTCTCTCAACTTTCATAGGAAGTGAATGGTCCCTAATTTCGAGAATACATCGTAATAGATTTTAATAGAAACCACGGGTACTTTTCCTATGAGAACAGGGATCACACGATTCGAGAATCGCCGTCCCTGGTGTGTTGCGCCCAATGTTGCGCCTGTCCTACAGAACCGGCGTTGCCAGTAGTCGTTTTTGTTGAAGAACATTCTACATCTTTAAGCCGGCTACGGATGGTGAGCGATAATATAAAGTGGGTCCCAGACGCTACGTGTATTCGGCGAAAATTCGGTATTCGGGCTTATTCGCGTAGCGTGTGGGAAGGTAACTTTGGCGAACATTCGTCATTCGTCATTTTCCCGCCAATAGGGAACAATCATATTTTTCAGAGTATTTTTTTTCTTATAGCTTATTTTTTTAAATATAAAATGTATATGTTTTTTTTTTTGTTTTATGTCCTCATTAAAATTAAAAAATTATTTTAAATTTCAAATTATCTTCGTTGGCGCGAAAACGATTAGCTTCAAGATGGTGGAACTCGTGACGTCAACTGTCTGTAAACACAACGTTAAGGTCTATTCTCACAAGAGCCTCTGACACTTAGCAAACTGTCAGAAATACGTTTAGCTTGAACCTTCGACTGCATTGAAAGCGGTTATTATGTGGTGTTTCCGTATTTAGTGCTATAATGTGACATTTTGTGTTTCAAATAGTTCATCATAGTTGATTTACGATCAGTGTAAACTACCCTTAACCTTAGTTTACGAACATTTTACGTCGCTGGAAGCGGCCATGTTAAACGTAACTTTTCCGCGCGAAACTTTTCAATTTGAAACCAATAATTGCCGTATGACTATCATATCCATAAATTTAATAAAACAAAACTGCTCATATTCAATATTTTACAGAAAAATGTGCACCATGAAAACAAAATAAGCCATATTTATTTCCAATGAGAATTCCCTATTGTTGGTAAACTGGCAAGCAAAAGAAGGCGAAGTCCATTACGTGTGCACTTAATTCGTTTAAAAGATAAGATAACCAGAATCTTGGTGTTTCTTCTTGGTTACTAACCGTAATTGCTAATAAATTGTCGCTTCCAGCATCTGATTCATCTTCTGATAACCTGTTGGTATCTAGCAATAACAAGACAACTTCAATTTCGCCATAACTGGAAATACAAAATGAACATTCTTCTAAGAGGTATTCCAAATACAGTTGATATTTTGGAGGGAAAGTTGGTTCTCCTAGTTTTGGAAGAAAATACGTTAGCACTTGAAATTGCTACACATGAGGCAAGCCTAGTAAGTTTCAATACTGCGGATTGTAATGCACTTCTTGTTCTTACGTTAAATATAACACAAGATACCTTACAAAAAGTTATGAGGTTTTCTACAACTAGAGAAGTGTGGGTTGAATTGAATAGGCTCTTTGATAGCAATGTATAGGAAAAAACCTATGACGTTTGCTTGGAATTTTTTAACTATAAGAAGAAAGTTGAAGTTGATATGGCAACGCACACGTCTAAGCTCAAGAACCTGTGGAATGAGCTCCATAAGGGGTTATCAAACAAAAGACAAAATCATTACAAATAAAACATGTAATCGTGAGTTACCTGAGTCGCTGTTAGTCTGTAAGATTTTGGAAACTCTACCCGAAGACTACTTCACCTTCAAGTCAAGCTGGATGTTACTGTCGAAATCTGACAGGACTATAGACAATTTAACAAATCAGCTTTGTTCTCTTGAGAATTAAGGCATTATCAGACAAGAATAATGAAAGTCATCAGGAGGCGTTACTTGCAGAAAAGAGAAGCAGCTCGACCGATAAGAGAAAACTAGTTTGCAATTATTGTAAAAGAGAAGGTCATAAGTTCAAACAATGTATTTAATGGAAAGAAGATGGGTAGACCTCCAAAACCAGAAAGCTCAAATTCAAAAAATAATAGGACACAGAAAAATAAGGATACAAACATAATGTTAGTTGTCTTGACAAGTACCTAGTGTCTTATTTAGCGAATGTGAGGAGAAAAGCTGGTTTGTGGATAATGGGGCTACAAGTTATATGACAAATCGAGGTGATATCTTTGAAACATTTGAATCTTTTCAAGATACACACACCCACTACGGCAAATAGAGAAACGGTTAGAGCAGTTGGAAAAGGAAACATTCTGGTATTACAAACAAAAGTTCAAGACTGTAAAGATGTTTTGACGTTATCAGACATATGGTACGTTCTTCTGATTAAAAAGAATTTATTTTCGGTTTTATATGCACAAGATTTACAGCCTACATCAAAGTTTACTTCAAGCACTAAAAAATGCAGTTTTATAGTTGGTGGTAAAACCATGACAGGTGAAAGAAGTAGATTTGGAGGACTGTACAAACTAGCATTGCAGATCATAAAGCCAAAGGAAATAGCTCAAAATAACAATAGTTTCAAATGATAACTTATTGCAACTATACCATGAACGCTTTGGTCATCAAAACAAATGACACATCAGAGATATTTTGAGTCGTGACTTTAACCTACAAGTGACTTTAGACAGCGAAATATGTGAGGGGTTGTATTCATGGTAAAAATGCACAGGAAAAAGTTTGGAATGAGAGAAGGAGCAAAGGTACCAGGAGAACTCTTACACACAGATGTTTGTGGGCCTTTTGAAAAATCCAAAAGCGGCTATAAATACTTCGTGCTCTTCAAGGATGATTTCAGTTGTTATCGTTATGTTTACTTTCTGAAAGAAAAATCTGACAATTAAGTATGTTAACTCAAGTAAAAACAGTAGGACATACAGTAAAAGAGCTACTCTCAGATAATGGTGGAGAATTTGACAATGGTCAAGTAAGAAAAATTCTACAAGAAAGTGGAATCAAACAATGACTCGTAATACCTTATACACCAGGACAAAACGGTTGTGCAAAGCGAGATAATCGTACTATCGTTGAAACTGCTAGATCCATCATGCATACTAATGAAGATCTTTCACAAATTTTTTGGGCTGAAACAATAAATACATCGGCGTACATTTCAAATAGGACTGGGAATTCTAAATTCTAATATCGAAGGAAAATCTCCATTTGAACTTTGGTATGAGAAAAAGCCTTCTCTAAAACACATAAGAATTATTGGAACATCCTGTTATGCCCATGTACCAGAGTCAGGAAGAAAGAAAATTGATAGAAAGGCATACTTATAGGATATGACCAAGATGATGGATATCGGATTTAGTGTGAAGAATCTGAGAAACTAGTGAGATCGAGAGATGTGATATTCGCCGAAAAACTCATAACTTCAACGTTGCCATTGTATTGTAGAAAAACCCTGATGGAACTTCTCAGAAAAACAATTGTAAGATTGTCAGAAGCAGGGAAGGTACTCCAGAACAAGAAACTAAAGAAAACACTGGACATGACGGCGAAGAAGATGATAGATTAGAAAATCACAGTTTTTCTGAAACTCGTTCTGACATTTCAGAAGAAGTCTCAAATGTACCGAGTAACAACTGAGAGATAGAAATCAGATACAAAAGTATGCCAGGTTTGAAGATTTTGCTATGATGGTTGCTGCAGACATTATGTAAATAAATGAGCCGTACGTACCGAGAAGCTATGTCAAGTAATAAAGCAAATGACTTGAAAATGGCTATGGGAAGAGAAATGAAATCTTTACCAATGGTAAGAACGCTATACCAAATAAATGAGTGTACAAGTTAAAATACAATTCAGATGGCTCTATAGATAAATTCAAAGCCAGACTAGTCGCAAAAGGTTATTCACAGAAGAAATATCAAGAATATGATGAGACATTTAGCCCAGTTGCTAGATTTACTACAATACAATGTTTTGGGTCTACCTGCCAGTGAAAATTTAAGTCTAAGCCAGTTTGATGTATGTACAGCATTTCTATATGGTGAGCTTCAAGAAGGAGTATACATGAAACAGCCAGAGGGTTTCAATGATGGAACAGATAGGGTTTCACATCTAAGGAAGACCCTATATGGACTTAAGCAAGTTGGAATAAGACAACGGACTTCGTTCTATTCTTTGGTTTCAAACAGAGCAATGCCGATCCATGTCTCTTCATAATGAGGGAAGGAACAGAAATTCTTATTCTAGTTTTATATGTGGACGATGGTCTACTAGCCTCAAGCAATGAGGAAATGAAAAAATATTTTCTACGACAACTACAGATAGAGTTTAAAGTCACGATAAAGCCTGCATCATATTTTTTGGATATGGAAATCATAGAGTCAAAGCATGGATCAGTTATCATAAGTCAAAATGCATATGCCAAGAAATTGTCGAAAAAATTTGGTATGAATAATTGCAGACCAATTGTTAAGGATAATTCCCCTTCAGAAAAAGCCGCAATATCAAGTTTTTCATATAGAGAAGCTGTTGAAGCATTACTTTAGCTGATGCCAGGTGCCAGGATCAAGACCAGACATGTCATCCGCAGTCATTGTGGCGTCAAGAAGTTTGGAAAATCCAACTCACGAAGACTTTGTCCAAGTTAAGAGAATTTTCCGTTACATTCAAGGAACACTCCATTATGGTATCACTTACAGGCCAAGAACCAGAAGAGGTGTCCTACAAGGTTTTAGTAATGGATCATGGAGGGGATATAAAAACAGGACGCTCCTCAACAGGAGTGGTATGTGTTTATGCTGGAGGTGCTATATCCTGGATGAGTCAGAGACAACCTTCAGTTGCCATTTGTACAACCGAACCGGAGATCGTTGCAGCTAGCGAAGCTTCAAAAGAACTTGCATGGTTAAAAAGATTATATGAAGAAATAATAACACTGAAAGAAATTCCAGAGTGATTAGTTGACAACGAAGCAGCTTTTCTTTTGGCACAAAATCCTGAGAACCACAAGAGAACCAAGTACATTCAGATTCGACAGTTCTATGTGAGAGAGCGTGTCTTAGAAAAAATTTTGAGCGTAGACAAAACGTCTACAGAAACTCAAGTTACTGATATAATGACAAAAGCCTTGTTCAAACCAAGACCATAGAGACGAAGACATGACATTTTATGTGACAATTAGGCTCTCCAAACCACGTGATTTTTCAATATGGCGAGTGTGGAAAATTTGACGTTTGTTTGTTTATCTTGAGTTTATTTGGAATATTTTGAAGCTAGTTACAGTTTACTTTGTTATTATATACTTTTTGAGATGCAGAGTGAATATTTAAAGACTTAAATGCAGGAAAATCGGGATGTGGACGAACGGTTATAGTTTGAAAAAATGTCCAGTTAACATTTTAACCCACAGTTTTCACAAATTTCACATCAATGAGTAAATGAAGGCCTACAAAAGCTTAGATTCTCACAAGTATTTTGAGACTGGCTTAATTTTAGATGCAGGAACAGTGGTAGTGAAAAATTTTCACGTTTTAATTGGGAAATTTTGAAACAGAGGGCAATGAAAAAAGCCTGACATCATCCTTGTTACCTTGTTGAAACTACTTCCACACACAAAATGCACTTTAAAAAGCTTTAAATTCCATACTCTCATATACGGGATAATGAACTTCCGCCCACAACGCACATTTTGACAGGTCGTCGGAATGCCTAATCTGGGCCTAACCAAGACTTTTAATAAGGGATCAAGGTGTGTCAGTCATAACAGGATAAAATATCAATCCATTACAATTGGATGGGATACACCGGTGCTGGATTGCTCTCCTAGATGTTGGCGACACAGAATTTTGTTTACTGTGGGCGCGTTTGGGTTGACGCTCGGCGGATCGAGCAGATCGATTACGGAGTAATGTGACGTCAAAGGGAGTACACCGTGTCAAGCCAAATAAACTTGTGCAAAAATGCTGGGTTGAGCGATCAGCTGATTATTGTTTATTTTTCTTGGCATATATTTTCTGGAGTCCGAGCCCGCATTCCGCATTTCCACCAGAATTTTCTCGTTTGTTTTGCATTTTAGTCGATAATTTTCAAACAGCCCTATGTTCTTTTGTAATCTGCAAAAAATGTCCTGCTACATAAACAATAAAACGGACCTAAACACTCTGAGGCTGCCAAGTTCCCTTGGAAAAATATGTTCAACCAGTGATGATGACTATCGAGAAAATTTAATTAAAAGTAAGCAATTATGCAGAATTTACTAGCTATTTGATTGTTAACATTTAAACAAAATAGCTAAAACTATCCACCTAACAAGTATAATATGTTAAAATTCAGGATTGTTTATTTATCTTATCATGGAAAATAGGTTAGGTTATACAGACAGATTAAACTGCGCATGCACGCTCCAGCTGCCCACCCTACAAACTCGGAGTTTATCAAGCTCGATCTGAGCGCTCAAAATATGTCGAAACCAAACACAATCAAGCGTTGTCGGAGCTTCAAAAATAACGAAAAAGAGACAAAAGTCCAAGCTCTGAGTGCACCGAGCTTGAACCCAAACGCGCCCTGTAATATCTATCTGTGTTAATATGTCATTGGTATGGAGACTTGCCTGTGCTCAAGTCGAGACTTGTACTTGCCATTGGCAGTTGGTGAATCGTCGCAAGTCAAAGGGCGCGAGTAACATATGCCAAGTAGGCAAGTCGAAGCGCTACCCTTTTTTTGAAGCCTGTCCTGAAATACGAGACCGCTTCCATATTTTTCGACAAAAAAGCTGTGTTGCCATATTTCAAATACCAAGCCAAATGGAGGTTTGGCATTTAGGGATTTTAATAATTTACAAGTTACAATAAAAATTAAGAGCAACTTCCAAACTTTCAACATTGAATCGGGCATTCCCATAAACCCTCAGGATGTCTATTCTCGAAACCAGGGAACAACGTTCTCATGAGAACGATTTCTGTGTCAGTGCTATGAAAATATAAATATGGGTGACCAAAACTGAACCTCCATTCTCATGAGAACGCTGCTCCCCTGTCTTGAGAATAAGGACCCAGGTAGGAATTATTGTAAATTTTTCTTAGGGGCGTTCTGAAATATTAGACCGTTTCACATAATGACAACCCTGTATAATATGTATTATCTACATCTACTCATTGACATCTACTTATATACAAAGTCAAAACAACATTGGGTAGACAATGATCATATAATGTTCAACTACATGTAGGTTTTTTATTTTTATACAATATGTGTTCTTGTCCCACGTATTTGATGTATTATTGCAATTTTTATAATTTATGTATATCGTGCATACTCTATAAACAATGTAAATTAGCTTTTTTTTCTAAATAAAGATCTATTTAATGCGCCTTCTAATATAACTACAAGTCAAGAGTCAAGCATAATTTTTATTAAAAACATTTACCGATACCGACTAGTTCAGTACAATGTTTCTTTAAATTGACATAAACCAAACAAATATAAAAAAATCTCACCACTTTATTATGGGGTAAAGTATGATGTCCAGGAGACATATGCACAGTTGGTCGCTCCATTTGCACGAACCCGTTGTTAGCCTGAAGATGGCGTTGCACTACTGAAGGATGATAGTGACTATTGGGCGTCGATGGGCGCGAATTTGTCGGAGTCAAGCAAATTGTTGACTGAGTGAGGCGTTGTTGCACGATTTTTTGACAAGCTGTATTCAAAATATAAAAAAATATTACTAAATTGGCATTGGAACATCATTATTCAAATCGAGACGGACCATATTTGTCGGACGATTGCGACTATTATGATTCATGGTTCACTCACCGTCTTGAAACACCCGTTCAACGTTGAGTCCGTAGGTGGCGCAGGTTTCGTAGTACGAACACCTCTTCAAATCGGTCGCTAATTTCCTCGCCCTCGAATCGTCGATTACTCTCGGATTGTTTTCGCTGATTGCATCTGAAAAATTAAGAAATAAACAGTTGGTAATCTCGATTCAATTATAATATAGTTTACCTTGAGTTCCAACAAGTATCAGTGGAATCTCAGCTGAGTTCCTGTAATGCGACATTTTCGTGTAGTAGTTGTAGATTGCATTAAATGAAGATTCGTTTTCGAGACTGAACACGAAGATGACTGCATCCACCCAAGCGGTAAACTGTAACAAAAAAAAAAAACAATGTTTTATTTTATAACTACTATAAGAATGGTTCCTATATCAAAGTAATATGTTTGATACGATATTTTCCCATGGACAAATCACATAAATAACTTTGCTGTAGCCAGACTTCTAATGCCTATAAATTTAAACTTGACGCACTTAACGCACTATAGTTCCCCTTAAAAGGAAGTAGCAAGTGAAGAAAGTAACTTTTTATTAATTGCACATGTAACCGTTTAAAGATAAAACGTTTTAGAACGTGTTAAAATGTGAATAACCATAAAAAAAACTACGAAGGAGAAAGCTCAGTGCAATTCGAATAATGAACTTGCTTGCTCGGGTACATTTTTAAGGATGAAATGTTTGAGGTAATGCACTTTTTTCTCTCAGTTCGAGACGAGGAGAAATTAGCCAAGTGGAAAGATTAATGTTGGCGGATTAATGTAAAAATAAAAGCTTTGTTTATGGGAATACGTTTTTGCCGAGGTTTGATAGGTACTACGAATCTACTTGACAAGGAAAATAAATACAAGGATTTCAGAAGAGCTTTTCCAATTTTGATTAGAATTTAGAGTAAGGAAGTGATTTATTTGAATGTTTTTTTTTTTTTTCTTTTTGATTAAATAAATACATATGTATTGTAATGATTTACTGAACTACCTTTAGAAATTAGGCTTTAATAAACAAGAATTATACACAACATTCACAATGATGAAAAACTAATGACTATGACAAATACAATATGATAATATTTAATACTGGTAATAAAAACTACATACAGAAGATATCGAAAGTACCACATTCTTCCCAGGTTTATTTTTCAACATAATCGCCAAGATATTTGGGAGAGTGTCTAGTTCTTGATCCACGACGGATCTGGTTTTCTAGTTGCGGCTCACATAGTACGAGAGACGGCTGCAGAGAATCTGTCGTCATAAGGTGGACGAGCGAAAAAAATATAAATATTAGTTGAGGCACTAATTAAGAGAATACGCGAAGGTTGCCTGCGAAAATCCTGCCGAAACAGTGTTTTTCAATTTTTTTTATTAGATGAATAATTATAGTAACTATCTTTTAGAGGTGGACATGAAATGAAATCACCATGTTGTAGGGGACCGTGAGACGAATTCAACCATATAAGGCTGCCTGCCCCCACCCTGCCGCAACACCCTGGCAGCCTGGCTAAGAAGGTCGGTTTTTTATATGATAACTATCGTCATCAGGTGGACGCATAAATTAGGTCTCAAATTAAAGGTCTCGATCTCCTCTTTCCATCAAACTAAGGCTGCCTGCTCAAATCCTGCCGAAAAGATGTGGTTGCCTCATTTAAAGTTACCGGTACCAGCGCCGCGCGCTAGGTATTTGCGGAGCGCGAGGTGTTTAGTGGCGGAAAAGTCGTCTACAAAACACCGAAACGAGTTTTTATTTTTGCTCCTTGTCACTTTGCGTTACTTCTAATATTTAAATTATCGATAAGGATCTATAAAACACGTCAGGAAAAGCATAGTTTGATATCAAGAGGAATTCAGGTCCATGATGGGGTGGGGGGTTGAGGGGTAGATGTTGATTGGTTGCTTAAAAAAAGAAAGCATGAACTTTTTTGATAAGAAACGTTTATTAAAGTACGTTCAGTTGGTGTTTATACAGTAGGTATGAGTAGATTCTTGATATATCCTGATAAATTGAACAAAAATAAAGAAATACAGAACTCAAGTTGCATATATTCCTACATTTCAAAATTTAAAAATAGTTAAACCAAATTTTTAAAAAGCCATAATTTTCACAACTGCCAAAAGCTTCAAAGAAATTTATTCTTCTATGTTTTAACAAAAAATGTTACTGCAAACTTGACTTTTTTTTATCCCATTTTGACATTTAAAAATGACATTATTCAACGCATAACAATAAAGGTAAGTAGACGTTTATCACCTCAGTGATTTAAAAACATTCTAACTTACTCTCAGCATTTTAAGTCACTCTGCCCAACTAAAAATCTGAAACCTCAGTGATTTGAAATATTTTTAACTCACTCCCGGCATTTTTCCTTCTACTTTATTTTTAAAATTTTCACAAAATGGGATAAAATTTTTTATCCCATTTTGACGTTTAAAAACGACATTATTGAACGCATAATAACAAAGGTAAGTAGAAGTTTATCACCTGAGTGACTTAAAATATTTTTATTTACGACTAATGTATAATGTGCGTATTATATTTGTGATTTTGGCAGTATAATGACATATGTTATTCCTCCAGGGATTAATGACGAGTAGCGGGATTAATGGTCATTATTCCACAAAAGTGTCAGTGTCAAACGTGTAGTGCTTGTGGATTTGTATTGAAAATTATGAGACGGATGAAATTAGTTCATTGAAAATCTCAAATAAATCAATTTGTCGTAAATAAAGTAGAGTATACTACTCGCAATAATGGCTATTATTCCCTCGGAATGTTACTCCCCTCGCCGCTAACGCGGCTCAGTTCGTAATAATCCTCGGGAATAATAGCTATCATTATTGACTCGTGGTATAATCTACTATTATTTACGAATAATGTATAATGTGCTTATTATATTTGTGATTTTGGCAGTATAATGACATATGTTATTCCTCCAGGGATTAATGACGAGTAGCGGGATTAATGGTCATTATTCCACAAAAGTGTCAGTGTCAAACGTGTAGTGCTTGTGGATTTGTATTGAAAATTATGAGACGGATGAAATTAGTTCATTGAAAATCTCAAATAAATCAATTTGTCGTAAATAAAGTAGAGTATACTACTCGCAATAATGGCTATTATTCCCTCGGAATGTTACTCCCTCGCCGCTAACGCGGCTCAGTTCGTAATAATCCTCGGGAATAATAGCTATCATTATTGACTCGTGGTATAATCTACTATTATTTACGAATAATGTATAATGTGCTTATTATATTTGTGATTTTGGCAGTATAATGACATATGTTATTCCTCCAGGGATTAATGACGAGTAGCGGGATTAATGGTCATTATTCCACAAAAGTGTCAGTGTCAAACGTGTAGTGCTTGTGGATTTGTATTGAAAATTATGAGACGGATGAAATTTGTTCATTGAAAATCTCAAATAAATTAATTTGTCGTAAATAAAGTAGAGTATACTACTCGCAATAATGGCTATTATTCCCTCGGAATGTTACTCCCTCGCCGCTAACGCGGCTCAGTTCGTAATAATCCTCGGGAATAATAGCTATCATTATTGACTCGTGGTATAATCTACTATTAACTCACTCTCGGTCTTTTAAGTCACTCTGCTAGTATAAAAATCTGCTACAAATACAAACAAACAACTAGTTATACCCTAGCAACCACCAATTTCAATAATTAGCGCTTTCATACCCACTAAATGAATTCTTTTCATAATTTAATTCCTATTAAGTACCTTATTTTTCAAATGTCTATCAAAATGGGATAAAATTTTGTATAAATCACGTGAGTTAAAATGTTTATTCATTCGAAGAATATTAACCCACTCGCCAGGGCTCGTGGGTTAAACTTTCTTCTCATGAATAAACATTCATTTAACTCACTTGGTGTATAAATAACTAGTATACATCACGTGAGTTAAAATGTTTATTCATTCGAAGAAAATTAACCCACTCGCTAGGGCTCGTGGGTTAAACTTTCTTCTCATGAATAAAAATTCATTTAACTCACTTGGTGTATAAATAACTATTAAATATTTTATATAATACCCACTCTTTCAATAGCCTTGGAAAAAGAAATAATCGTTTTCGAAAGCTCGGCCAAGCTTGCAGAATAGAGTTTTCTTCAATTGCCTAAAGACTGAATCCCTTAAATGTCAGTTTTGACAGATGTATGAAATTCTCAATTTACTATTGAGAATTTCATACATCTATCAAAACTGACATGCCAACAATAAACTGACAAGTTCTGATTGTTGATTTGAACATTCTATGATTTGAACCAATCAGGTTATGTTTACGCACTAGTGCAAATTATCGCGATACTTGCACAGTAATTGGTGTTTTGATATTTTTTGTCAAAAAAAATTAAATTTTTGATTCATGAAATTCTCTCATAAAATACAACTTGTGCAACAGAAATATATTTATAATTTTCGATAAATTTGCACCCATGCGTTTTTAACTGAAAAAGGCACTCGTGCACTACGTGCAGTCGTGCTTTTTTTTAACCAAAAGTGCATTCGGGCAAATATTCCAAAAATTATCGATAATTTACCTCTGAGATAATTTCCATTGCACTCGTTGATAATTTTCAATGCACATGACTACGACTGATAATTGAAAGTACCTACATATCTTCATTTTTTGCGATATTAATTGCGAATTTTATGTCAGCGCATGCGTATTCCAATAATGCTTTCAAGGACTGTGAAATGCCAAGTATGAAATTCAATTTCCCAAAGAAAATGTATTTTACTGTTTCTGAATGCGTCTGGCCTTTCAGTAGTCGAATACTACTCAAGAAAAAAATTTGTAGGCAATTAACTGTTTTTCTACTGACGTTTCATAATACGCTATTAAACGATTAAAATCTGTTTTATAATGAACTTCATTATGATACAGATTTTCATTATGATACAGATTCTTCAGCCACTGGAATCGAGTTATTTTGAACATGAAAAATGTTTATGTGAAAATCAGAGACTTGTTTTGGACTATTTCAATTGGTATTTATCAAAAGAAATAACAAAAAATTTATAAATCGGGTGCGGAATTTATGCCCAAATGACGTCCAGGAGTCGTATTTTCGAATATTATCGTATACGAAATTTTATACGATTTCGAATGATCCCCATTTAATTTACATTGCCGTCAGTCAAATTTCCTGTACTCGAATGGTTTCGAAAATCGCACCCTAGATCTTAATTTTCGAAATTGTCAATAGTTGTCAACAATTATTGTCACCAGTTGAGAAGTTTACTATTCTTGAAATAAATATGTATTTCGTTTATTATTGGGAGTAGAAAAAATAGTGTATGCAACTCTCATGTAATGGTTATTAATACACTCGCATGTTATATACGAAACTCGCCTGCGGCTCGTTTCGTATCCTACAACATGCTCGTGTATTAATGGCTATCATTACATGATCATTGCATAATATACTATTATGCAACAAGTTGTAAAATGAGTGTGTTGATTGAAGATTGGTCCAACACATTACGTGCAAAAAACCAGCCTTGCGACGTGTTTCATACAGTATTTTTTGTGATTCATTCAAAATATTTAAAATTCAAAATACTTATAAACTCACTTAAACACTCACGCGGAACGCACTCTAAATCCCATTTCAACACTCAGGGATGAAATGAGATCTCATTTTAACACTGTATTAGAACATCTGTTTATTTTGGCGTGTGTGTTAAAATGAACCACTTTTGACAACTAAAGTCAATGTCAAAAAGATGACATTTCCTGACTAAATTTTAAAATATAAATTTTGATAGTCTATCGATGAATAATAGACGGTCAGCTAATGACAGATTTTTGCTGACTGGTTTTCTCTTCTCTGGGAATTTAACCACTGAAAATTATGTGAGTGTCGAGCTCAAAAAATGAAAATTTAGCGACTGGACTATTTTTTCTGTGAAAGGAAAATTAATTTCACATATACATACCTATGCACACAAGGGGGTCTAGTTTGCAGCAGTTTTCTAATGTCGCATTTTCTCACATTGCGCTGACATAAGCTGTACGCAATATTTTCTGTTGCAATGATTTAAAGCAAGGCGGAATTAGGCTGGAGTCAAAACCTTTGACTTTTTTCAAAAATTTGCTGAGACTCTGTGTTGAATATAATTTTTGGAATATTATTAATCGCGCTGCGTTGACAGTCTTGCAATAAGCAATAAAATTTATGCACTTTTTCAACGCTGCATTAGAAAATTGATGAACAACTCCATCGTCTTTCCAACAGAGAAAACAATTCATCTTAAAACAAGCACGAATTTCACGTTAATTAAAAAAAAAAAATCGGAAATGAAAGCTCGACGACTTCTACGTCCAGATATTGCACTTGCGGTGGCAGCCGTAGCGGCGAGAGGGTGGAATTCCTAGTGCCTGGCTTCGCAAATAGCAGGCGCGCAGCGCGTTGTGTTAGATCCTGACGTGTTGTTTTATAGATCCTTATCGATAAGTTAAATATTAGAAGTAACGCAAAGTGACAAGGAGCAAAAAGAAAAACTCGTTTCGGTGTTTTGTAGACGACTTTTTCGCCACTAAACACCTCGCGCTCCGCAAATACCTAGCGCGCGGTGCTCGTACCGGAAACTTTAAACGAGGCAACCACATCTTTTCGGCAGGATTTGAGCAGGCAGCCTTAGTTTGATGGAAAGAGGAGATCGAGACCTTTAATTTGAGACCTAATTTATGCGTCCACCTGATGACGATAGTTATTGATAAAAAAACGACCTTCTTAGCCAGACTGCCAGGGTGTTGCGGCAGGATGGGGGCAGGCAGCCTTATATGGTTGAATTCGTCTCACGCTCCCCTACAACATGGTGATTTCATTTCATGTCCACCTCCAAAAGATAGTTACTGTAATTATTTATCTAATAAAAAAATTTGAAAAACACTGTTTCGGCAGGATTTTCGCAGGCAACCTTCGGCTATTCTCTTGATTAGTGCCTCAACTAATATTCATATTATTTTCGTTCGTCCACCTTATGACGACAGATTCTCTGCAGCCGTCTCTGGGACTAACAGTGAATAGATCGAGACTGGTTTCACTAACATTTTCTTGTTCTATGTCTCGCATTTGTTCTGTGTGAATTGGTTCCTGTAAAAAATCTACACATATATATGAGTAGGCATATTTATAACATGGTTATCAGCATTATTTTCCGATTGCAGTAGACTTTCATCACCACATGGAGCTAAATGTTTTAGCGAAACCGTTGCTTCTCGTTCATTTGAAAGTCAAACTAACTCATATAGAGGGTTTGAGTCAATGAGACCTACTTCTTCAACGAGAAAATCGTACTTTGATTTTCTGACATGACATACATTTGTCCAGACGTTAGCCATGAATGTATTGCTGTACCATTCATTGATTTTCTTGAGTGACACTTTCATGTGGAGTATAATTAGTTGCTGCACATAAAAGAGACCTGATCGAATGCAATGCATCTTCTAGAACCGCTTCCCAGTGTTGAATGTTCAAATTTCTTGAGCGCAAGGCTAGAATAATCGTCTTCCAAATTATGCCATTAAACCATTTTGTTTAACCATTGCCTTCTGGATTATAAGGTGTCGATCTGCTTGTAGCTATTCCTTTTAAATGAAGATAATTTTTGAAATCATTTGACATACATGAAGATCCTTGATCTGTGTGAATATATCCAGGCATCCCAAAAATGGAAAATAAGTTGCTTAGACACCGAATCACCGTCTCAGAAGTTATGTCTTGGCATGGATAGGCGAATTAAAAGCGAGAATACTCGTCTCGTTGATAGTGAGTATTGAATCAGATGGAAGATGGCCTTTGAAGTCCAGAGATAATCTCTCGAAGTTGCTTTAATGAGTGTCCCTTGATTTTTAATAAATTTAGGTTTGAGTTCCGCACAGACTGGGCAAGACGCTGACTGACGAGATCTGACCTAGTGGACCATTCTAGTGATTCCAGGATGACACAAAGCTTGATGTAAATCGAATAAAGTTTTCTGACTATTTGACCCACATATTCGAGAAAATGTATCAGCTACTACGTTTTCTCGTCCTGATCTACAGTGTCCGCGGAAAAGTCTGCACCATATGGGAAATTTTTTTATGCTCATCCTTACTTAAAATAGGTTTTCGGCATTAGGTTCTGCATGACTGGAAACCAAAAAAATACCTAAAATTTTTGACTCAAGACTTGCCTTAAATGCCATCTGAAAATTTCAAACAAGGAAAAGTGGCATTTTTATAAAAAATATGAGAAAATTTTATAAGAAAATATTGTTCCAAATGACAATTAGGAGTAGTTTATAAACAAACAATTTGAAATTTCAATTTGAAAAATCTAAAATTTTTAAAATAGTCCAGAGGCGTTGATGTTTAAACTCTTAATAAGATAATTAAGATTTAAAAAACCATTAGTCAGATACAAACTAATTATTTTACAGGAATGGTCGTGAAAGAAATCCTAAAATAGTATATTGTTGTGTTAGGAGTAGAAGCTTTATTTTTTTGCGCTGAAGCAGTAGGTTTGCGAGCCGAACGTAGTGAGGCTTGCAATACTGCTGAAGCACAAAAAAGTGCTTCTACTCCGTATGCAACACGCTATTTTTTCTCCAAACGAATGGGGTAAGCTCGGAGGCAAGTGGATGGTTGAGCGGCATTAAAAGTACGAGCGGCACTAAAAGTACTTCTACTGCCGCTCCAGCCGCACTAAAAGTACTTTTTCTACTGACGTTTCATAATAGCAACTTTTCGATTGTCATTTCAGTTTTGAAACGACATTCTTTTAGGCACTGAGTGCGTGAAAGTTACTTTTAGGCACTCAGTGCGTAAAAGTGACTTTTGAATGCGTAAAAGTGACTTATGAGTGCGTAAAAGTAATTTTTAAGCACTAGTGCCTAAAAGTGTCATTCATTATTCAGAAATAAAAAACACACTAAACACATATTTGAATTTTGTTTTGTATTTATTATGAATATTGAAAATTGAATTACTGAATTGAACGTTTGGGTTACTCAAAACAGAACTTTGTGTTATTACCTACTTTCTAGGATTTTAATTATTGATGTCGAATTTTGAAAAGAAAATCGCATGAAAAGTGTCAGGTGTCAAGTAAAAGCAGGTAACAAAGATTTTGGGTGTAATCGACTTATTCACATGAAATAAAATTGTGTTTTTTTATTATAAAATGCCAGTAGAAAAAATCTTGTATACAATACGTTACGAAACGGTGTCTTTTAGTCACTCGACATGTTGTCCAACTCGGCTTTGCCTCGTTGGACAATTTTCACCTCGCGTGCCTAAAAGACGCTCATTTCGTATAAATAGCTATTTGCTGCCGCTGGGGTTGCCAAGCAGCATAGAAATTAAATTTCTACCACCTCGACAGGTGTTTACCCGCTGGATTTTCCTAGCAGCATAGAAATCAAATTTCTGACATCTTGACAGGGGTTAACAAAGTGACGTTTTTCTGACGTTTGGAGAAAAATATTATTTTTCCGTAGATATTCGAAAAAAATTAAAAAAAAAAAAAAAAAAAATTCAAAGCAAAAATATCAAATTAGACTATAAATGTCATTTGGAACAATATTTTCTTATAAATTTTTTTCATATTTTTTATAAAAATGCCACTTTTCCTTGTTTGAAATTTTCAAATGGCATTTGACAGGTGGGAGGCAAGTCTCGAGTCAAAAATTTTAGGTGTTTTTTTGGTTTTCAGTCATGCAGAACCTAATGCCGAAAACCGATTTGAAGTAAAGATAAGCATAAAAAAATTTCCCATATGGTGCAGACTTTTCCGCGGGCACTGTATAGGTATACTATATCATAGCTGTAACATAATAGTTCAAGTCGCCATCTTAAAATCTTCTAAATTTTTATTTTGCTACTGTGTTTGGTATCAAACATAAAATATACAGATTTTTTATCAGTAATCAGCTGAAAATTATGACCAATCAGAAAATGTCTCCATTTTTCAATCGCTTCGACTATGGAATAAGCTTCTTTTTCAACTGATGAATGATTTTGTTCACACTTACTTAGTGTTCTCGAAAAAAATCCAACTAGCCTTCTCGCTTGACTCAAAATGGCAGCAATGGAATATTTTGAAGCATCAGTCTCAACCACAAATGGAATGTTATCTTCGATTGAAGTAAAAGCTGATTTTGCAATATCCAATTTAAGCTTCTCGAAATCGTTTACACAGATTTCCGACAACAGAAAAGATTTACAAGAAACAAGTCGATGAATTTTCTTTGAAAAGCAAGGTGTCCACTTTAAGTAATGAGCGAACATCCCAAAAGCTTTTTTTAGAGACTGAGAGTCTTGAGGTACAAGTAGTTTTCGTAGAGGTTTAAGTCTAACTGTATCAGGTTTCAAGGCATTATTCTCGATCAGATATCCAAGGAGTTTGATTGATTTTAGGAAGTAAGAACTTTTCTTTCCGTTTATGGTAAAATTGTATTTTCTTACAAGTAAAAATTCTTTTAAATTTTTATCATGGTCTGCTTTATTTCTACCGCATATCGTAATATCATCTACTTCAAGATTCTCTGATTTTATTATATAGTCTATTACCCGCTGAAAACACACTAGAGTCTAGCCGTCACAGCCGGAGCAAACCCGATAATAGCCGAACAGCAAACTCTGGTGCATAGAAAATCAAGAACAGAATTTAATTGTTATTTCTATCCTGTCTTACCATTCTTATTTTTATCAAAATAAAATTACAAGTTCATTTTACAAAAAATAATTATTTGTAAAAATATTACATTTTTGTAGTTCGGATTTAGAATAGGTAATAATATCGAAAAAAACAAACAAAAAGAAAGCCCTTTTCTTTAGTTTATTTGTTTTGTAGTATAACATACCCGGGTTCGCTCAGTAAGATTGAACGATGAGAATTTTTATTACCTTTTAAACAACAAATCTTCTGAAAAATGAAATTAAAAACAAATAGGACCTACGTTGTGGAAACTTACTCAATTTTACTTATTGGACATGCGCCCGACATAGCAAATATTTGGGAAATTTAAGGAAAGTTGTGATATGTAAAAGAATCCAAAAATTTGTTAAACGTCTACTTTATTATTAAAGTAAATCGTATCCTTCTCGACCCAGAATTCTCGAGGAGAAAGAGAACGGCAGATAAACCCTCGATCTATCATTCTTCAAAAAATCGAAACATACTGTGTCATTTTAATAATAATTGTGAGTCATTAATTCAATAATTTAAGTAAATAAAAGTTTAAATTAGGTACCATCCTTGTTCTTGTGCTAAAATTTCAATTACACACACTACATTCAATCAACACTACCTATATTCAATACTGAAGAGTTTTTTTGTTAGTTAGCCAGTTTCCCAGCGGATACTGAGGTCCCATACGGGAAGCTACTCAGCTATAGTTGTTTTTGAGCCAATATCTCTAGATTGATTATTTCAATTTGTTAGGATATTCTCTCATCAGGGTAGAAAAATGTTAGTAAATTCAACAAGGCCCTAATACACGCTCTAAATCCACAAAATCAAAATCTCAGTATGAAACGATTTTGGTTAAATACGTGAACAATGCATATGTTATAAAAAATGTTATAAACAAACAAAAAATACATAAAAATGAACAAAATAATAGGAACTTCCATAAATTGAACTTTCAAAAACAAAATAACATTTAATCCACTAACCTGTGAACGCTCCTTACACACACACTAATAACAAATTGGATTGAACAATCAATTTTATTGCAAAATAAAAATGAAAATTGAATAATGAATAATTACAGACACGCGACACGTTTTCTAAGGGACTCTGTAGTCTCCCTAATGCCTAATCGCCTCTTCTCTAGCTCCCGTTCGGTTTGGTACCCTTCAGTACGCTTCACGGCGCATACAAGGTTGCAACATTTATTTTTTATTCAGTAAACGTTTTTTTTTTTTTTTTTTTTTAAAGATTTGTAAAAATAATATTTTAAATAGGTGGTTTTCCTTAGTTTATTTTTGTCCTATATTTTGATATTTCTAGAATGGTATCCGCCGGCGTATTATCGCGTTCAAATATTTCGGATGATCCAGAAAAAGAAATTCGATTCAAACTTAATGATGTGGAAAGTTATAGGGCTCTAGGAGGGCGGTAGAACAGACTGCCTATAAACCCAAGTATTGAGCACTTTGAAACGAAAACAAAATGAGCTACTCATCCGAACTACTCCCCTCACTTACAAATGAGCGAAAAAGATACCAATTACTCCACAGAGGAAATGATTTACATTTACCATATTGATTTTAAGTTTATTTTTGTTGTTGGGTTCCTCCTGATTTCCAATTTGAGGAGTTCCTAATAAATACATATCAACATTTTTTGTTTTGTTTTAGCAGTGTATTACATTGCTCTAGTCAACAACCTTTTGCTACAACCGAATATACACCTTCCTTCGAATTCAATGCGCTCGGCTCGGCTTTCAGCTACAATCGTAGTTGCTCCACATGTGATGGCTAGACTCTAGTTGAAAACACGCAACTCCGTTTGTCATACCAAAAGGAATTCTTCGGAACTGATATAATTTACCATCTGCCTCAAAAGCAGTATACGCGAAACTCTGATACACTGGAATGCCTATGAACAGCCCGGGGCTCTCTAGAGCAGCTCAGGGCCGGTATTCTCGTTCTCGAAAACGCTCACCGCTTTTTGGTCGCTCGGCACTTTTCATTTGAATTTACATTAGAAGTGCTTAGCGTTTTCGAAAATCAGAATACCGGCCCTGGAGTGCTTCTTAAAATGCGTCACTGAACTCACTGGCAAGCGACTCGGTTTGACCTGAATTTAATTCAGCTACTAGATTCGTTAACCGTTAACACAACATTTAATAGGTATTTAACTCAGAGACTCAGAGATATTTAATAATTCAGAGGCGGTACGAAGTTCGCCGGGTCAGCTAGTTGTTTAATAATTCTAAAAAATATGGATACTCAACGCCATCTAGGTATCATCTACCATGTTGTGTTGTGTTAGTTCCTTTTCTTTATTTCTTGGATTATGTTACAACAGCATGTTTATAAAAGCATGAAAGCCGGGTTTGCGGTGTGCTTGACTGGAAGTTAGAAAGTGACAATGTTGACAGTTGACATGAAAACATCATTGACAATATTGACATACCTACGATATGAGAAGCCCAAGGATGATACACACTACTAAGGATGGACTATCCTTATAAGGCCTGTGTGTAACAAATCCCCCCCTTCACCCCAAACCAAAATACCAGTTGTGAGGTAGGCAGCATGTTATGTCTCGTCTTGACGTAGACTGTTAAAACAGCTAACGACTTAGTTATGACGTCGGAAATGGTGACACACCAATATGGCGGCGATTACCAAAAACGAGGCCGATCGATAAGCAATCCTGTAGGTGTGTATCATTATCATCCTCGAATATATGCTGCCTTCTGTAAATTAACAGGAATCCTATACAAATAGGTTTTTTCGAAATTTTAAAAAGAAGTATCGAGAACTAATGGAAGCAAAGTATCACTAGAAATCATTGAGCTAAAAATTCACTAGAAACCGTGAATCCCATTCCGATTTCCCATTCCCATTAAAATTACCACTATAGTGGAATTTGCTAAAACCATTCCACTAGACGACTTTCAAATCCACTAGAACTAGTGAAAAATCTACCGAGTTGGCAATACTGCGTGTATTTAAAAGAAAGAGAGTTTCCCACATGGTTGCAAACATTCTAAATTTCGTCTCCACCAATCAAATGAATTTGTTCACGAACATTGCTGATCATTCGCAAAGCAATCGTTTTGCGCGCTTGGTGGAAATGCACCTTTACATGACCGCGAACTGCGATGTACGATGCCGGGCCGGATTGCCAGATTTCCACGTTATTGGTTTCGATTCCAGATTTCAGTAATTTCGCGTAACGTAAAAAAGATATTTTTCTACTACTGTGCGTAAAGTACTCACTTTACGCACTATTCAGAAGATGTAAAATTTCACTTCACGCACTAGTGCGTAAAGTAATTCACTTCACACACTAGTGCGTAAAGTAATGTCAATGACAGATGTCAACATTGTCAATTTGGCATTTTTCTGGTAAATTACTTCACGCACTGAAAATTCTTCACGCACTAGTGCGTAAAGTATTTGTCCAAGTTTATTTTTTTACACATATTTGATTGGTAGTAGAAAAAATTTTGTATGCAATACGTGCGTAAAGCACCTTTTTTGGTTCACTTTACACACTTGTTGCATAAATAACTATTTTTTATGTAAAATGGATAGTTTGTAGGTACCCATTAACCAAAACCGCAAAAATATATTTTTACCGGAAAATTCTTTGTACCAATGCTACTTCTTCTATATGCGAGACTATACAATGACTTTCTCTGTTATTAAAAGTGTAGGTAGAAGTGCCAGAGAAATAAAAGGTCTCAACGAAAAAGAAAAGATATTCCCTCAGAATAAAATTTAAACCCCTGCTTGAGTATAGCTTTTTCCTACTTTGCCCTTTTCTAACCTAAAATAGTATCACAACCACATGATTCTAAAACCAAGGGGCCTTCGGAGGCCCCCACCTAGTGAAAATATGGACAAGAAAAAGACAAGTAATTTTTCATACACATTCAGAGATTCTAAACCTTACATGGTTATTGTTGAAAGCAAAAATGAGGAGAATATTGGTAATATGCATCCTATGAGTATTGGTAGACTTTTAAGAAAGAGAAAAGTAGGAGTGAAGAAAACCTCTAGAAAAGGTAAAAACAGAGTTGTAATAGAATTCAGTGACTATCTTAGTGCTAACAAATTTTTAACTAATAAAATGTTAGGGGAAAATCTTAATGCATATATTCCAGTTTGCCTAGTCGCTTTCAAAGGTTTTACCCAAAGGTATTTATAAAGGCTTATCAGAAGGGGAAATAGTCGAGTATACAAAATCCGTTGCAAATGTTGTTGGGGCCAGGACACTAAAGAAGAGAATAACTGAAAATGGTGATAGTATCTATTATCTATGTAAACACTGAATCAGTGGTGTTTACATGCCAAGGGAAAGTGATTCCAAGGTCAGTAAACCTAGATTTCTGTGAGGTAATGATCTCAGTCTAAGTCCAGTATTGATGTGTTTCAAATGTATCCAGTGCCGAAGCAAACAAAAATGTCCGATAAGAGCATGAAGAAAGGGACTGTGAACAAAGCACACCTAATTGCTTATACTGCAACATGGAACATAAAACCACTGATAGACAATGCAAGGAGTACCTGATACAAAAAGCAATCAAAACTACAATGACAACAGAAAACATCTATTTTGAAGCAAGGAATGAACACCCGAAAGGAGATGAAAATATACGACAGAGAGAGAACTTGGATCATAGAGACTTTCCAGTTCTGAATTCTACAAGAAGAGCTTCAGAAGCCAGTAGACCAATTGGAGTGAATCAGAGACATTTATACATATCAACCCCTACGACTCCAAGAAAACCATCATATGCTTCGGCTGCATGTAACTTGAAAAGAAAAAATCCCTGTTCGCCAGGGTACGACAGAGAAATGCACAAAAAATCTCTGATTCCTGCTCCTGCTAGAACGCCTACTCTAAAGGAATACAAGAGAAGGCTCGCCAGTTGGTAGTACGTAGTACCTACTCGTTCTAGCCAACACCAATATTAGAGGTTGTAAAACAATTTATTGGCAAGACAACTTTGACATAGGAGGTAAAAGATGTAATTATGGAAGAAATCCAGAATGCATCCCAACCCAAGATGCCAAGTCATGGGGATCAAAATTAAAGAAGTTACTATTGTCATACGGCGTACTCCCCGCCAGGATGTCATACTTTCCCCAAACAACATCCACACTCCCTTTGGAGAAATACAAGCTCCATTCATCATCATGGGGGATCTAAATGCTCAATATAGCCTGTGGGGTTCACAGATTAATAATGCTAATGACAGGTACTTGATGGAATTAGTGACAACAATTTAATAACTATAAATGAGGGTAATAGCACGAGAATAACCGCACCGAACCAAAATAAAAGTTGACTGGAAATAACAATCGCATCGCAGGACCTGGGAACAAGCTGTAACTGGTATGTTTCCGACCAGAGTGGTTTAAGTGACTGTATGGTGCATTAGAAAACAACTGATAGGTCAAAAACAGAAAAGGAAGTCATTAAGGAAATGGAAAACGGATAAAGCAGACTGGGAATAGCTATTTATGTACCAAGGGGATTTTAAGATTATAATGCCCGAAGGCGAAACTAGCCCTCGGGCCTTTGGCCCGAGGGATATATTTCGCCTGAAGGAAAACAACTGATAGGTCAAAAACAGAAAAGGAAGTCATTAAGGAAATGGAAAACGGATAAAGCAGACTGGGAATAGCTATTTATGTACCAAGGGGATTAGAAGATTATAATGCCCTTCAGGCGAAATATATCCCTCGGGCCAAAGGCCCGAGGGCTAGTTTCGCCTTCGGGCATTATAATCTTAAAATCCCCGTGGTGCATACAATGTTTTATTTTTTACTCAACACAATGTTCTTTCATCAATTTATTATTAACAAAATCAGTTTTTGTGTGACAGTGAATATTGTTTTGTATTTTGACATGTACCATCGTCACCAAAAGTAACTGGGACACAAATAATGCATAATAATCTCCTGGACTAATTCTACTGTCATTCATTTCAATGCATTTAATGCATAGTTTGACAAATATTTGACAATAAAATTCATATAATAGGACAAGAGCTAATGAGATGCTGTCCCAGTTACTTTTGGTGACGATGGTACCTGTACCTGTGACCTGTACCTAGAAAGGAAATAAATTAATATATCTATAAATATCTCATAAGGCAAGGCAACGGTGGTGGTCGTGTGGGTTAAAGCGCTGGACTATATGGTAAACGTTGATGGTAGACCGGGTTCCAATCCTGGCTAGACCGAAAATTATTTTCGGTCAGACATTTAGTGGCTGCCTAGGGTAAAGTGCAAATTAATAAAACTACAACAACAAAAACACCCAAGGGTATTATAAGCGGGCGTTATAGATCATAACGCCCGCAAAAGCGGGCGTTATGGATCAGGTTGTTATAGGTATGTTAACGTATTTCGTTTCCTAGGTATTATGGATCTATAATAGTTAGGTAGAAAATAAAAATATGAAAGGTTCTTTGAGAAGGATAGGGAGGATCTTGATACCTATCAGGCATTCACCGATAAAATCCATCAGGCAGCGGAAGAAGCTATCCCAAGAGTCTCAGGGTCAAGAAAAAACAAATTTACCCCGAAGCCAATTTGGTGGGATGAAGATTGTAACAATAACAGTTTAAAGACAAGAGGCGATGAGAATGTATTTAAGATGCATGACCTTGGAAAATTTTCTAAAATACAAGCAACTTGCTGCCAGAGCAAGATGAATTCTAAAGCAAAAAAAGAAAGATGGCTTTAGAAAGTTTACAGCAACACTTAGTAGAGAATCAGCAATCGGGTATGTCTTGAGGGTAGTTAAGAAATTTTCAAACTATAGTGAATGAAGTCAAATACACAAATAAGACGGATTAGGTGACAGACCTACTGAATACGCTAGCCCTTCCCTTTTTCAGCGGCAATCCAGAGGTATTGGAGAATAATTGGATTAAAGATGAGTCATTGAATTAGGTATAGAGGAGCTTGATATTGCCCTTCAAGGTAAAAAGGATACAGCGACATCGCCAGGAGAAGACGGAATTATTTACCCTATGTTGTGAAGACTACCGCCTTTTATGAAAACTATCTTGTTGCAACTTTTTAATGGAATCCTTAGACAGGAAACAGGTATTCTGCAGACGTGGAGAAACCAAATCGTTATCTCGCTTAAAAACCCCAAGAAAGACCCCAAAGACTTTAAAGCATACAGACCAATAGCTTTGATTGACATTGTGCCTTGGTAAATTAATGGAAAGCATGGTAAGACACGCTTAGAACATTTCTTGAAGAAAAAAATTATTTTAATTTAGTCCAAAATGGGTTTAGAACGCGAAAACGGACCATAGACAACCTGATCATTTTGGCTAATTCAATTTACTCAGCATTTACCAATAATGAAGTCTGTGTCTTCATAGACATTCGGGCTGCTTATGATAATGTATTATTGGAAATTCTTAGAGGGAAGTTGAAAGAAGGATTAATGAATGGATTATTGAGTATATAACTTGTATTCAGATAGAAATATAACTATAAGAGAACCGTTCTATGGAAATCTAATAGGTCCACAAGAAGCACACATGGGGTTACCGCAGAGATGGCCTCTGAGTCCTCTGTTATTCAACATGTACACCAATCAAATTCACGAAATCGTGGCTGGCGAGGGTTGTGCATTGCAATATGCCGATGACATTTAGGCCAAGGCACTTAGCGAAATAACAGCCATATTTTAACATAAAATTTAACCGCAAACTATCGATGCAATATTGTTAAGGATCATTTATAGATGCTAAAAACCAAAAATGCAACATCTAATTACTTTTAGGGGATTTTATAAACAATATTTAGTGCAAAAACATGGCTTTTTTTTGTTAGTTTCACTGTATTTCGAAAACTAAGGATCGGATGGTTTTGCTACTGTGGCAATAGTTTTAGAGCATTCAACAAGCTTTAAAATGAGCCATCATACAACCCTGTAGGTCTTTTAGTCTTCGAGAAATTATTTTTTTCCCCCCAAAAAAGAGATTTTTGTAAAAAATTCCTAACTTTTTTAATTTTCATGCTAGACAATTAATTTTTTACACATACATAGTAGATGAGGCAGGCTTTATTGAGCCCAAATTTGGGTCCGGTCCGATGGGTCGTTTCGGTATAATACCCTTGTCAAGCAAAATGGGGATGTTTCTAAAGCAGTCTGTCGAATTGAGGATAATTTTTTTATATTTATTTTGAAAAGTCCACTGATAAGTCGAAATGCCAAACTATCGATCCTCTATCTCAGATTTTCCATTTAATTTTTTTATCGCAAGTAAAACGGCTTCGAATGTGACTGAAAATGGAAAAAATTGACGGGAATTCAAACGGAGTGACAGCGAGCTCCCCCCCGCCTACGCAAATTAAATTTTTTTACTTGGTGTCATATTGGACAGGAAGTTGAAGTGGAACGATCACATTGAATATGTAATTAACAAGGCGCAGAAAGGAAGTAACATAATGAGAGCAATTATAAGAACTTGGTGGGGAGCTGACCCAAATATATTGTGAACATTTATAAAGGGCTGGTTAGAACCCATTTTGATTATGGTTGTCAAGCGATGTACCATATAATCAAGATGGATTCTAGCAAAATGGATCGCATTCAATACCAGGCCTTGAAAGTGGTGACTGGCTACATGAAAAGTACTCCCATAATGGCGCTGTTATCTGAAGCGGCAGAAATGCCATTAATAAAGCTCCTTCGCTTTAAATAGACTGGGTCGATTCGAATATACAAAAGTTCTCTTATTACAGGAGTTGTTGGAGGAATACTCGGAACATGAAAAAATATATAGAGATGCATCTCTGGAGCCAATATCAACACATTGCGGAATTTGAATATACAACAACACAAGGAAAATCTCAATAATAGGGAAATGCCAGGATCTAACCAACATCTGTTGCTATTTTGAAAATTGTCAGAGATGGCATCAACAGAGGAACCGATAGAATCACGTTGAGAACGAGGAAGAAAATGTTAGATATGCAGGATGGAAGAAAGGAAATCCAGATACTGTGGGTGCCTACTCGTACAGGCATACCAGGAAATGAAAAGGCAGATAGACTTGCTGAAAGAGGCCGAGAGGCAAGTAATGCTATTAACAGAACAATACACTATGATGATTTATTCAGAATAGCTAAGTAAGAGACATGGAGGCAATGGACTGTGGAATTTACCAATAAAGGTAGAAATCATTCAAGCTAATACTATAAATTAACGAAGAAACCCCAAAGAACACCGTTTTTTGTGAAAATTAAAAGGACTGACAGACAAAAAACTAGCGTCCTTTGCAGAATCAGAACTACACATTGCCTCATACCTAAACACAAATACAAATTTGGCATGCAGGACAGCGAGTATTGTGAATGTGGTGAAGTGGGTGATATCAATCGTATGCTCTTGAACTGTGAGCTGAACAGAGGTCCTACAGATTGGTTGTATTCAAGATTGAACAAGATGGTAGGAGGACCGATAAAGATGGAAAAAATTCTTGCAAATCTAACTAGCAGGGAAGCAGAGATGGTTATGGATTGTATCAAGAAGTTTGATGTAAGAATCTGAAAATAAGCAGTAGTTCATGATTACAGTTGTATTGTAGATTGGTTCTATTTGGTGCGCTGCATGATTTAGGATGCTATTGGATGGTAATGCTTATAAAATGAGATTGGATGTTATATGTTCATTTTTTCAGGCATATATCCTATATACCTACTCCCTTTTTCTCTGGCGTTTCCAAAGTTCCCGCTGTACATGCCACAGCAAAAAATTACCTACTATTAACTATTGGCAAGTGGGGTAAACCCACCCCGATGCATTAGAGGACACATTTCAAGTGATAGGATTCTGGCTGACTTTTGTTTGACGTCAAGGGGACATTGATAAACAGGAAGAAGAAGAAGATTTATAGATGATAGACAAACTACAGTTTAGTTCAACTGATGTTACTTAATCGTCATAGTATCCTTTTCAGGAGGAAACGTAGTACTTTTTCAGAAAAGTACAAAGAAGTCAAAAAAAAGTGAAAGAACATAGAAGACAAAGGAATTAGGGAAATTCCAAAAAAGTATTTGTACCAAAGGGTACAAAATTGGGTCAACAAGAGCTCCCAAGCTTAAGGAGACTTTTAGGAGTGTTGGTTATCGCAGGATGGATTATTCCGCATCAATCTGGATAACAACTTGAACTTGGACCATTTTTTTTTTCATCTGTCCAAAGAACTGGCACCTAAAATGATTGGATTCTGGATAGAAAATGCTATTTATACTTCGAGAATGTTAAAAAACTATTTGTGCACTTCCTTTTCACGGAATTACACTTGCATAAATATCCGGAAAAAGCAGATATAACTCGACGTTGATGGAGAGAAAAATCCATAAAATCACGTTTAGAGTCTGCTGGGGCTAGCTTGAATAGTTATTTGACGTCTAAATTTATTTTTACTTTTACAGACCCTAAAGAAGAAAGACAATGTGATAAACTCTTTAATTAAATCTTGTTTGTGTACGATGCTAACTTTAATCTAAATTGTGTTGAATTTTACAACACGGATGTTGAACTAACAGACTTTTAGTCCATTTTCAATTTGATTAAAATACCATTACACAAACCAAAAAAAAGCAGTGTGTTCGAATATTGCATATTTAGGTAGTTATAATTATCTTGGAACTTTCACGGCTAATGTAAATTTAAATTATTATATTGGGTGTTTACCCGAGGTTATATTTGCGTTGCGAATTTCAAACATGATAATCAGATGCTCGGAATGAATGATTTTCATTGAATATTTTTCTATAATTTATATTTGAAATCCTAGAATCATCAAAACATAATACTAATACATATTTCACATACCTACAAAGAAATTAAACAAGAAATCGGAACTCATTAATAATTCAGTGTTGGATCAATTCATATCTCCACTCAATTATTCATATACTTCAGCAAATCTAAGTAGTTGTATATAGGCCAAAATCCAATAATAAAAATGCCAAAATACTTACCCCCGCAACATGATGAAAAATTCAACGCAAAGAACAAATTAAAAATGCCAGATAAAAGTATTAAAGTTGATTAAATAGGCAAAAGAAAAAATGCACACAAAGAACAATCCCCGTCGCAGAAACTAGAAAACTGATGGCAAAAGGCAAAAGCAAAACACAAAAAGCTCTCCGGCGCCAACGGCCGTTCTAGAGTGCCTTTTGAGTTCTCACCCCCTATGTCTATCCTTTTTCTTCCCTCGCTGCCCTGATTTAACTATCTTTATCCCGCACGAGAATCTCCTATGCCTCACTCGATTCAAAACTCGTGAGCATATCTCCTACCTGCTTTTGCCCAAGAAAGCTCCCTGTCATCCTTGTTGTGGGATACAACTATCTCTGTCTAACTCGTAGGACTTCCCGTGACTCTATCCTCGTTCTTATGAATCGATAGCTGGTGCATCACACTCTATTTGTATTGCATCAGGGTTGAAGTACAAAAAGCCTTGAAATGGGGTTGCACATAGGGAAAGGGTGAGATTGCATCGCCGCGTCAGCAAGATAGGAAATCGCGGCGAAAATGAACTGGAAGAAATTCGGGTCGTTTAATCTTGAATAAATAATCCGACTAATGGTAAACTGGATCGATGAGAGATACAGACAAATGGGAAATGTAGGATATTGATTCTGTGTCGAACAAACAAGTTGTTTTGATTCAAGGATTGAAGCAGGGGACTCCTTCGTCGTGCTGTTTTTATACAGTCTGGATTTATAAACGTTGACGCACGGTTAAGTTTTATTTGAGATTTATTGGCGGTCATGAGGTTGAATATTAATAACTTTTCTGGTTTTACATTAGAAAAAACATACCTAATATTTTTTCTTTTGATTTTGTGTTGAAAAAGAATATAATACAAATAGAAAAAAGTCGGACCAAAATTGAAGAAAAGGAAGAGAAACACTAGATGACAACAACGTACCCATTTCTTTGCAAACAATCATCTCAAAAATACTTGTGCATGAGGATGAGCAGATAAGGGATAAGGGCTTATTTACTGATAGGCAGTTTGAGTTTGTGAGCAGCAGGATTGTAGTTCAAGGAGCGTGAATCTTGTGTCGGATTTGTCAAGGATTGATTTCAGAACATGGGGTAGTTTGGAATCGTATACATATAAAACTATAAAACACGACATTTTTAAGTCAGTCAATGAGTCATACCTCTTAGAGTTTTTATGTGTAATTGCATTTATATTTATACTAGCTGACCCAGCCACGGGTTGATGTGGCTCAGTCAGTGATCCTCGCTAATTTTGAAGTATCCGATACTTTATTTTTAAATTTTTGGATACTTTGAATTCTTTTTTTTTCTCACGTTCCACTATCCTCAGAGTGAATCCGCAAAAAAGGTCTAGCGAGTAGCGGTAAAATTAAAGTATAAAATCCTTCAAATTTTACAGAAATCTGTAATCATGCAGCGTGCAGATTTGCAATTCGTAAGAAATTCGTGCGCTATGCTACATTTACATAGACTTTGTGACTGTTCTCTGTGGGATTCCTCGTTAGTTAGGTATGCGTCATTCCCAATCCCAACACATCGGGTTCAAAGTATCCGATACATTTAGTTTAAGTATCCATTCGATACCGATACTTCTAAGTATCCAAGTTGCACATCGCTACTAAAATTGTTTCAATGGACCTTTCTCATGCAATGAACAACAAGGATAGTGTTTTAAGATTACTGCAATAAAGAAAAAGACACATATAATGACGCGCGATACCTGTGTGGAATGACTTTGATTGGTTCCACTTGTCAAATTGTGCAATTTCGGTTATGTTTCTGTTTTTGTTTATTTTTAAACGTAAATATGACAAAATACGTATTAACATTAAAATCGTTATTTTACGAACCCTCAAATCTCTGTCCCAACTTAAATCGTCTTCATTCGGGTTGAGAGCACGTAACTATTGTTTTCTTACAATTTGATTGCTTGGGAACTTGTGAAAAGAAAGGTTTCACTTCTTTTTCGCCTAATTCTGACAAGAACTCATTCAACTCATTTGAACCATTGTATCATAAACAGTTTTTGTATTAATTTTCAGCAATATTGATTGATACTGATTGATTATTGAGGTTAGCTTAAATACGTCAGGGTCAGACCGTGTTCAGTAAATTGACGATTTAATTATCTGTCACCCACAAGATGCGCGCGCAGCACAGGTAAAATGAGAAAGGTCCATTGATCTGAAATCCTACTTTATTGAAAATAGAATGTTAAGCCATAATTCAAATGTGATTGGTAAGGAGTTTTGGAGAGTTAAAAATAAGCACAAACCTAATATAATTTATTGTTAACATAATTCAAAACTCTTTTGCCAATCACATTTAACGTTCTATTCTCAATCCGGTAGGGTTTCAGAGCGACTGAAACATTTTCAGCTTTATTAGTAGATAATTAACTCGACTATATTGAAAAGAACAGTACCTACCCGGGTCAGCTAATATCGCTATTAAAAAATAGGGATTGGTGGTAGAAGAGTGGAAATTTAGGGTTGTATGTATTTTTTAATGCCACATCATAAAAACATAAAAATAAAAAGTGCCCAAAAAAAAATAATTGGGTTAGTTTGGACCACTCTTATCAAATTGAGCACTCGTATCAAATTGAGCTCTCAAATCAGGGCGCAAATAGGTGTTTTGCGGCCCTGTCGTACATAATAGTTATTTATGTATCAAGGGTACTAAGTAGATGATTATGCCCTGAGGGCGACAGTCTTACAAAGACGAGGGCCTCTGGCCCGAGGGTTCGTAAGTCGCCCGAGGGTATATTATCTATTAGTACCCGTGGTGCATACAAACTTTTATGTCATACCAGTTGGTTGTGAATAATAAATACCTAGGAAAAAGTGTCACTTCGCAAATTGTCATCAGTGTGCAAACATCATAATTTTTTGACAAAAATAATATGTTTATAAGCGTAAATTTATATTTTGTTAATAAAGAATAAGTTAATTGAAAACTGTTTTTTGCGTCTTTATGCCCGCGCGGGCCATAATGTGTACTTTATGCCCGCACGGGCATAAAGTAATGAATTATGTAGATGGTATCCAAGGTATAAAAACACAATAATGTATTGGTATGACATAAAGATAATTATTTGCATCGGGCCACAAGTTTGATATGCTTACTTGAACTTATTCGTTTTTTTTTTCTTCGGCCTCTCCTGAGGGAGGAAGTATGGCGGAAATTTGAGGTGATTAAGCGATTGAGGTGAAGCACTGATTTCCTTGCTGCAGCCGCCACTGTAGTCATAGAAAAACCTTATTAGGTATACATTGAAATAAATTTTATTTCTATTGAGGAAAATTCAACAAAGTTCGTACATAAGCTGCACCATAAAAAATATCAGGACTATTTACGAATAATAATGGAAAGTATGGTATGCAGAAATATGAAAAAAAAAATTGAATAATGGTTATAAGTTATAATATACTTATACATAAAATATTCTCTTGAAAAAAATAGTTAGGCATGCCTCCCGGGGGGGGCTGCAGCCCGGCACCCCCCCCCTGAATACGCCTATGCTTAGGAGTATAAAAAACAGATAAAACAGAGAGATAAAATTTCATAAAAATCGGTCAAGCCGTTTCATGGCCGTTTCCACCAACTATTTTAGGGGAGCCTTAATGAGAAGTATTCCCTAAAATGACAGTCTTCCATGGAGGAATGTCAGTTTAAGGAATACTTATCATTAAGGCTCCCCAAAATCAGTTGGTGGAAGGTGGGGGAAACGGCCATCAGGGGAGTATTGCTACAAACACTGTGACACCAGAATTATATACAGGGTGTCCCACGACGTTTTTCCCAGGTAATAACTTCGGAACGCGTCTTCCAATATGATTGAAATTTTGAGGATGTGGGTGGGTAACTTTTTATGCCGTTTCTACCATTGTCATTCAATTTCGCCACTTTCGCTTCAATTTCGGTCAAGTGACGTCAATTTTCGAATCTTAAATATAACTCTGCAAAATTTTCGACCATTGTCGCCACTATTTGTAAAGGTTTACCGAGTCACTGTACCTTAACCTTGCTGGTCATCTTTCTTATCAACAACTCTCTGTTTATAAATGCTTCGAAACTTTCTGCATGTTTTGTGTTGAACTGGGACCTCAACGTTATTTTAAAGCTTCGACCTTAAGAATCGACGTCTAGTTTATTCTTTGAGCTTTAAACTTAGTCCTATTCAAGATCAAGAGATGGTAGATGGTTATGGTTATGATTATCGGCTATCAGTGTCAGTGGCTATCATTTTAATACTACATAAAGAAATCAATACTTACAAGAAGCCGGAACATTCGTTGAGGCAACGGACTGCATAGTGGCCAAATAATTCTTTCGATGACAGGATAGAGGTCACTATGCCTTCAACAGAAGATTGGGATCAAATGCCAACACATACGGAAAATGAGATAGCAATCTTCACAGATGCCGGAAGAACAAAAACCGACACACGAGCCAGAGTATACTCAGAAGCACTAAACATTCAAGTCATACAAAGGGACGATTGCAATTTGCAATGTCCTGTATGCCGAAGCTATTAGGTTTGTTCGGACTTAGTTCAGAATCAGTTCTGAATTGAATTGCCTCTGCGCATTTGTTCATACCGAACATACATAAGCAAATGCGCAAGCGCAGTTCAATTCATAACTGATTCTGAACTAAGTGCGAACAAACATATTAAAAAAGCAGCAAGGCTATTTAATTGCTAAGGCCGCTAAGGGAGGACAATACGATGGGCAATGTCACCGCTCATGTCGATAGCAAAGCAGCGCTGATGTTGATACTACTAGAATCACAGGGAAATCAAAAACAGTGATGAGCTGCCGGGAAGCGCTGTCCTAAATACGGAACAGTAATGTCAGACTGGCAAAACTGGGAATGACGAAAGGACTAAGCTGAAACCTCATCACAACCAACGATCAAAAAAGATAACATTACGAACAAGCTCTCGTCCTTAGCCTTACGTGGATAAAGAAAAAACCAGGTAAGTATTAAAACTGGATAAAAGCTCGATAAGCACTTTAGTAGGAGCAATCACAAGACATTGTGAAGTCGGAACAATGCCCCATAAGTGGGGCCTTGGGATGTTGAAATAAATTACGCATCAATCGAACAGACCTATGTTTGGTAACTTTTTGTAAGACTCAAAATCTAGCAGGCCGATTTTGTTGAAATTTTCAGGATTGAAAGGCTAATTGCTATTTAATTCCCAGTTGTTAACAGACTTCCGACCACTTGCTGAAAGATACAGGGTGAAACATAAGTTGGCGAATTTTTTGCGAAAGTTTGGGTTCACCCCATTTTGCTGGAGGGAAGGTTAAGTAGATTTTTGGTATTCAGTTAAGAAGAGTACTTCGAGACTTTTTGAGATTTTTTGCCCACTACGATTTTATCATGAGTTATGCGATTTTATGGGAAATATAGCTTTTCACGTCATTATTTCTTCTCGAAACAAACACTACAATAAGACACTTAGAACATTTTACACAGGGTCATACAAAAATATACAGTGTGTCTATTTTTCTAACCAGAGGGATCTCGGTTATTGTGAAAAATACGAGGTCGGTTAAATTACGGCAATGTCGCGCAAATTTATTGCCAATGAAATGGCGGTTTAACACTGGCCCCGCTGCTGCAGGTGGTAAACCAAGAATTACTTCTGCCTCAGAATGACAACGGAATCACGGAATCCTTCTAACAGTGCGACGGAACAGAACTCTTAATTCTTCACAAATACGGATAGCGGTAGGAATTGAAGCCTCAAAATCAACAATACAAAGAAGTCTCCATGAGAGAAATTTATGACGAGCGCATGTCCATCATTAAAAGAGGTCCGCATCGAACACCACCAATAAACTGGGCTAATATTCATAGACAATAGACACTGAGGAGTAGCTGAATGGCAGAGATGTTTGCTTGTGGATGAATGCAGATTCACGTTGTATCAGAATGACGGGCGTGTATTGTTATGGAGAGAAACGGGTGAGAGATAGAGTAGGATTCATGGAAGAAAGAGAGGCTTTTGATGGTGGTGACGTGACAATTTGGGTGGGCGGGGGAGGGGGGTGATTAATTGGAACGGGAAGACTGAACTGGTAATTTAGTGTGGTGTCACACACAGCGTTTTCACCGCTGCGGCAAGAACGCTCCGGTTTGCCCGGAAAGTGTAAACCCACTGTATTAAACGAGAGCTGTCACATACAGCGTTTTACCGGACCTAAAGCGGATGCAACCGCATCATGCTGCGGCGGCACCACACGACCACGATAGAACGAAAACACGTGCGTTTGTCATCACACCTGACGGTTTGAACGCAGCGGTTCTTCAGAAATTTTTGAGTTCTTGGTTTGTTATTTCTTTAAATTTCATCATGTTTGACGTGGATCGTGGATCTATTCATTGAGTGCGTTCACGGTTAAACATGCATTATGATGAGAGAAAATGTCGAAAGAATACACAGTCTTATATTCGAATTTTGTCGTAGAGCTTTGTGAACCTTTTACTAGTCTCTCGTCCAAATTGGAAGGGTGAATACAAAATACAATATTGACGATCCACCTCTCGATCCACCTCTTTTCCTAAAAAATTCGATAAATCCCCATCTTTTAGAGCACACATAATTAAACGGATCCCGATGGGATATTATGACAACTGAACGTTTGAATTGAAACCCTATGGTTTACAATGGTTTTATAATGACTCTATGGTCCTAAACCTCGATTTGAGCTACCAGCTGCAATGAAACAGACTATAGCTCTCCAAGAGCCGGTATTTCCATGTCACTCTGTTACGGGATGATTTTTCCTGGGCCAAAATAAAAGGAAATAATCGTATTCGCCCCATTGAATAGCATACCTTCGTCGAGCCACTGTTTTCTTTTCAATGGTTGTGGCCACACTTTTCATCAAACTTTTCATTCTTCCCAGAATCATTGAATAAGAGGTTGAGTAATGGAATTGATTTCCTTTTAGTAGGGTTAAAATAAATAGTCAATTAATTTATTAATAAATAAAATCACAATATTTGTATTGGAACAGCTAATTGTCTGATCCGATTAGATTGACTAGATTTACAGCGCTCCAAATAAGGTCAATGACCGGTACTAACTTAATTTAAATAAGTCTCATGCCCCAACTACCATCAAAATTCCCCAGGACCTTTCACCTTGGAGTTTTGACAGAACCTTTTTAAAGGACATTGAAGGGACAAGCAGAGGTCATTCAGGTCGAAGACTTTCCACGATTAAGTGTTGGGGAAAATTCCTCAGGCACATTTTGCCGATTTCTGAGTTGTCCAGTTTTCGCTCATAAATCTAGGGTAGCTAATCCGTTATTTTAGAACCAAATCGCCTTGTGCGGATTTTTTTGTGAGCCGAAAAAGAGCAACGTGATCAATTGATTGTTCCTAAAGGCCAAAGTATTTTGGTAAGTGGTTTTTCTTATTTGTCTACTCTGTGTGTCTCTATTTCCTATGTAAAAGCATAGTTTTTTGTTAATTATATGGTTAAATTCCGAATATTGAACATACCTACCTATCGCTCCACGCCCAGTCTCATAAAGTCTATTTGTTTCAGGCCTTTAGACGTCACCTTTTATTTGTCACGCTTCAGTCCATAACTTGAGTAAAGAGTTAAACGTTAAGCTTACTGTATATTTCAAGTCGTACCTCCTGTCTTCAGCCTCCGCTGGAAAATTGGAAGCTTTAGTGACTTCTAGTTACTGAACTTCAAGTGCCTAGGGCCAACTGCTTCTTGTCACGGCCCTGATCCAGTCCCAGGCCATCGGAAACACTGGAAAATATCAATCCAATCCTTCAGGTTCCTCACAAGGGATTAGGGTCTACTCAGGTTTGATAAGTGCGTTGTATTGTCTTAATATCTGGAGCCTATCAAACCTTACCAACTCCTTGTTGGAGTAAATTACAACAACGACGCAGTTCTACTACAATATTAAATTACCCTTCAGATTATGTGTTATCTGAATTTTAATTAATTATCTATATTACCTTTATTATATGAAATTTGCCATTCCGGTTATTTATTGTTAGGTACTTCAATTTTAAGTATTTATATATACTACCTATATGATTCCATAATATTACATTCGCCCTTCAGGTTACGTATTGTTACTTCAACTTTAATTGATGATCTATATTTCTCTAATATCCCATAAATACATGCTGCACTGAATACAGGAAAATACTTGTACACTGGGGTTAAATGGCCATTTACGAAGGTACTGCATTTAGTAAGCTTGTTTAATAATTTACATTTCAGGTATTATTGCTGTCATAAGTGTTATACAATACTCTTTATTTCTTTATTTAGGGACTCAAGTTGAGTTAATTTATTGTAAATATTATTTTCAGAACATAAGGTTAGGTACTCCTAGTCGATTTATTTTGTTCTTGTTCTGGTTCTAGTGTTAATAATTTTCAGTGTTCCAGGGCGTTCGGAAAACCCACTCCGAATCTGCTCTAGAGTCAAACCTGTTCTGGTTCTAATTGAAAACCTGTACCTGATTGTAGCAAAGCGTTTCACTTTTGTCCTTCCTTCTTGTGTATTTTTATATTTCAGGTTGTGCTGCTATAGGTCCGTAGAAGTTTCCTGCTTTCGTTATATCGGTTGACTTCGTGTACTGCGGGGAAAAGCAGGTGGCGCTCTATATTTAATTATTTAATTGATCCACACCCCTCTCCGCATTGGAAGCTAGTCGGCAACCCTTCACACGAAGTCCCGTTTCTAGATTTTAGCCACCGACCAACCCTATCTTTCTATTTTCTTTTTGTTTTAGTTATCCATTCACTGTCTCACTTCAGTCACTTCCTCAAATTTAATTATTTACTTTTCCATCGTGTTTTGCGGGTAATAACTCCAAGGTAGAGTAAAAATCAAACGAGAAGAAACCATTGACGTCAGCGCTGACAAAGAAGGCAGATTTCCTTTTCTCTGGGTCCCTCCCATTAAAGTGAGACAAACGATAACGCGTGTGGCTTCTTCTCGTTTGATTTTTACTCTATAGAATAAAGTTAAGTCATCCTTAATACAAGTTCCACTGTATATCAAAGTTTCCTTAATTCAAGGTGGATCTTAAGCCACCAGAATGAACTGAATGAATGACGTTAAGGGTACCTTAGGTGAGTTTTGATTTAAGGTAACATTGAAATACCGGCCCCAATAAATCTCGCTAGGCAATGATGAAGTGGCATTTGTTTTTCAATATGACATCAACTAAACTCAGAAAAAATAACAATTTTACAAAATTTCGTTTTTTTTTCGGATTTCTCCGGAGTTATTCGGAATTTTTGAAATTTCAAACCGCTATTCTATTGGCAATAAAATAAGTGCGCGACTTGGCCCTCATTTAACCAACCTCGTATCTTTCATAATAACCGAGATCCCTCTGGTTAGAAAAATGGACACACAGTATATTATTGTATGACTCCAAGTAATATGTTCTAAGTGTGTTACCACATGCGCCATAATAGACCTATCTCGCATAAATAAAATAGCTATTTATGTACCAAGGGGATTATGTAGATTATAATGCCCGAAGGCGAAACTAGCCCGAGGGCCTATGGCCCGAGGGATATATTTCGCCTGAAGGGCATTATAATCTTGAAATCCCCGTGGTGCATACAATGCTTTATTTTCTACTCAACACAATGTTTTTTCATCAATTTGTTATTAACAAAATCAGTTAAACTTGTGTGACAGAATATTGTTTTGTATTTTGACATGTACCTGTACCTGTGACCTGTATCTGTACCTGCGACCTGTACAGGGTGAGTCATTTTCGGTGGGAATGCCGGGTACAGCCTAAAGGGTGATAAATACAAAAAATCTGATATAAGTGTCGCGATCTATTTTTTTGAGTATAGTTTAATGGACCACTCAGAATTTTTCGAAATTCATTTGTTTTCGATATACAGGGGTTTTTTGGAAAATAGCTGATTTCTGTTTTCCTCTGTATCTCAGTTGTTATCGAAAATTTTAAAAAATGTTAAATTACGTTTTTGTGTGATTTTTCACGTAAAATCCAGTGGCGTACTCAGATTGTTTTTAGGGGTATTATTTTTCGAGATATAGTCAAAATTTCAACTTTTTTAAATGAGACTCCCTATATATTTTCACACCGTTAAATTAGGTTTTTTTTTGTGATTCTAATGATATATAACACTTTATAGTTTCAATAATTTTAACTGTCAAAACCGCGAAAAAACTATATTGTTAGGGTATTTAATAGAAGTTGTTCCTCGGATTTAGCGATCCCCAACACAAACGTGGTACGGCGGTAGCGGGAGCAAGTGCGACAGCGACACGGGATTAGAATTATTGAAAAATGTGGTGGGATTTGATACATTTCATCCTAAAGCGTTATTTCGCTTACATGTCCTACCACATGTTTTTAATCCCACGACGCTGCCCCTCCCACGGACCGCACTGGTGTGTAGGATCCTTTAATGAACATTTTCACGTGAACTAGCAGACAGAATAATATCTAACTAGGCTTCGAAGCTAGGACCCCTAGATTCAGTAACCGCCGAAGTTTGCAGATTGTAGCACTAACACGTTAAAAGTTGACAAAACACTTGGCCGATTGGGCAAAAATGAACCGACGGCATCTGTATCTCAGTTGGTATAAGACTAGTAATCTAGAGGTCCTAGGTTCGAATAGCCTCGTCCAAACTTTTCGTGAACTAAGTCACTGGAAAAATTAGCTCACGCTCACGCTCACACTATTAACTGCATAGATGTTCGATGAGGTATTTCTAAGATTTTTGTTTATTTAAGTTACTGGTTCACGAGTTATTTGATCCATATACCTAGTTAGTTTACGTTAAATTTTTGTTTCCAATAGAAGTTTTGATGATTTATTGAAATCTACTTCTTTGCTTACTACACTAGTGTTATAAAAGTCCATCTAGTAAAAAACTTATTTACAATTATCGAGCATCTTAATATTTAATTTTAAAGGTTGATTTTTTGTCAGTATAATATTTATAAGAAAATCCGTATCGTGGCATAACAGACAGAATTGTAGCTACTTAAAAGTTAACGAAGAGTTTGGGTTAGACGCAACTACTGAACCTAGAGGTTCTAAGTTCGAATCCTAGTCGAGTCCAAACTTTTAGTTAACTTTTCAATTAGCCATTATTCTGTTTGCCTATAGTCAATTTATTTACCTACATGTTAGAAAATTGAAATATTTCATTTTAAATAAAATTAAATGAACCACGGCTGGATATGATTTGTTTTATTAAAAATAGTCATTAAAACAATTGAAGGATCCTACACAACAGTGCGGTACTGCGGGAGGGGCAGCGTCGCGGGATTAGAGCATGCGGCAAGGTATGTAAGCGAAATAACGTTTAAAGGTAGGCGCAGATTGACGCGTGACTGCGGTAGTGGGAGCGGGAATGGGAGCGACACATTAGATGCGGCAGCGAGGAGTTTGTATAGCATGCACACCAACGCGATAGTATCTGCCATACTCGAAACACGTGGTAGCGTCCAAACAATACAAAAACATCATCAAACTACTATGCGAACTGCGGAAAAACGCTGCACGCTACGAACCGAAATTAATTCGCACACATCCCGCGAATCGCATGCGTTCTCTCCGTACCGGTATGCACTTCTTCATATCTCGCCGTTGATTTACGTCCCGCAAAAGTTTCGTTCCCGCTCCCGCTTCCGCAGGCCCTCGTCAGTCTGCGCCTACCTTTAGGATGAAATGTATTATATCCCACCACATTTTTTGATAAGTCTAATCCCGTGTCGCTACCGCACTTACTCCCGCTACCGCCGTACTACGTTTGTGTTCGCGATCCCTAAATCCGAGGAACAACTTCTATAGGTACCCTAAAAATTTAGTTTTTTCGCGGTTTTGACAGTTAAAATTATTGAAACTATAAAGTTTTATATATCATTAGAATCACAAAAAAAAACCTAATTTAACGGTGTGAAAATATATAGGGAGTCTCATTTAAAAAAGTTGAAATTTTGACTATATCTCGAAAAATAATACCCCTAAAAAAAATCTGAGTACGCCACTGGATTCTATGTAAAAAATCACACAAAAACGTAATTTGACATTTTTTAAAATATTTGATAACAACTGAAATACAGAGGAAAACAGAAATCAGCTATTTTCCAAAAAAACCCTGTATATCGAAAACAAATGAATTTCGAAAAATTCTGAGTGGCCCATTAAACTATACTCAAAAAAATAGATCGCGACACTAATATCAGATTTTTTGTATCTATCACCGTTTAGGCTGTACCCGGCATTCCCACCCAAAATGACTCACCCTGTACATAGAAACGAAATAAATTGATATATCTATAAACATCTCATAAGGCAAGGCAACGGTGGTGGTCCGGTGGAAGGCGCTGGACTACATGGGAAACATTGATGGTAGACCGGGTTCGAATCCTGACATTTGTTTCGAAAAATAATAATGACGGCAAAAGCTAGCTCATGATAAAATCGTAGTCAGCTGCGGTTTTTTAAAAACTCTTAAAAACGTTCCGAGGTACTAAGGTACTCTTCTAAACTGAATACCAAAAATCTACTTAACCCTCCCTCCAGCACAATGGGGTGAACCCAAACTTTCGCAAAAAATCGCCAACATATGTTTCACCCTGTATCTTTTAGCAGGTGGACGGTAATCTGTCAACAACTGGAAATTAAATAGCAATTAGAGCAGCGTCTCACTTCTGAAAATTTCAACAAAATCGGCTTGCTACATTTTGACTTATAGTCTTACAAAAAGTGACCAAAAATTGGGGTGTTCGAGTTCGATTGATGGGTAGTTTAGATCAAGAATTTTTTGAGGAGGATGAAACAATAGAGCAGCTACTACGTGACTGCCGAGCCCTACAGGAGGAACGCTTACCCCACACCACCTAGATCAAAGTTTTCTATAGGACCTGAAAGATGCGGGAAAGATGTGCATAATAATTGAAATATTTATATTTAAAAATTAAAAAGCCCACAAAACATCAAAAAATTGCTCCTATTAAAGCGGCTGATCCTCTAATTAAAATCCGTAATTTTGAACCAACTATTATTTCATAATTGTTACTGCAGCTATTTTGTAATACAGATAAAATAAGTGGGTCGAAAATTTAAAAAGCAAATAATGTGGCTTTCAAATATTCTCAAAGAATTTATTGGCTAAACTTCTACTTAGTGTATCATAAAGAAAATTTACATAAACCAGATAAAAAGTTGTATTTGCCTAATTGTTAGATCTCGTGATTAAATAAAAATCTCGTGATCACGAGTTCTGTACGCTTCTCTGGCGAGTGAAAAGTATTAACAAATGTCCACATTGTTGCAGATGTCATTTCGAGCACGAATAGGTAGATAGGAGTAACAGCAGGGATTACAGTTAAGTCATTTCTTCAACTTTAAGATAAGTTTAATGATGATTTCATGTTCTGTTTTTATTTTTCTGTAATATGAGGCATACAAAAAGCAACTGAATAATCTTTAGAATGTTTCCGGGTGACGATAATTTTTAAAATTTTCAAGTTTTCTAAATAATAGAACCTGTTATATATAGTCACTTTCATAGTCTCTTATGACATCCGATGTACGTAAACTTTCCTGAATTTGTTCAATGTTCCTATATAAACACCATGAACTTGAGAGCGGCAATGTCGCATTCAAGACGCCGGTTTCCAAAACATTATTATTGTCGAATGTTTTTTTTTTATATTTTTATAAAACTGATTTAAGTTTGAAAAAATAGTCAGTAGGTATAATCTAACAAAAAGCGTAATTCAAACGTCTAATTTAAAATTACACTATCCCTCCCCCTGTCCAAACATGTAATACCACATAACTTAACGGTAACTTATAAACTTAACCGACCTTGGAAGCAGGTAGCGATAAAATTGTTGCAACCCTCTTCTGAATTAAATTTTTTTAAATATTTTTTCGAGAGTGAAATTACTCACCCTAGAGAAACTAGTTCGAAAAGGGTATGCCTATGTGAAAGTGCATGGCTACTCGAAAAAATAAAAGTAAAAAATAGGTAACAATGGAAAATGGGTGATTTATTTTCATAGGAACTCTTTGGTTAACCATTGCTAATGTCAGGAAAGTGTCCCGTTTGGAAAATATATGGATGGTGATTATATTGTAATAAGTTTTTTTCGTTACTTTAATTTAAAAACTAGTAGATTTTCAAAGATGAAATAGTGGATCCAAAATGGTCGATGTTATTGTAGAAATAATACGGGAGCTCAAACAAATCTTATAAAGTTTTTTGATATCTCTGTATAAGGAAGATATTTTTCTATGGAACTATAATTCGTTTTTGATGGGGGCTTTAAATTATAAGACAAGTCAACATTTGTAGGTATTCTTAGCCCAATTTGAAAACATTTCTGGAAAATTCTCGAAAATCAAAATCAAATTACATACCTGTAGTTCAGGTGGACCACCCTCATCCCTAATCAGCAACAAGTAACTTTGATTGTCCACTAGGATTTCCTTCTTGAATCTGCCTCCTTCAGGGGATTCTTCTTGCATATAGGAACCGGTCAAATACCGATGTACCAGCGCCGATTTGCCGGAACTCAGAGAGCCCACTATACCTAGGCGCAAGTCAGGAACAGCTCTGGATAGGGTCCATTCTTGAGAGTTGACGAAGGAATCTGTAAGAAAAAAGATGATTTTAATTACATTGAGAATCTGCTTACATCAAGCAAGAAATTTTATACGATTTGCAACTTAGCTAAGCTCTTTGGCTATGCTCCGCTAAACCCCATTTTCGAAAGGTTTAGCTTTACAGGCATTTTATAGAGAAGTAAAGAAATTCGATATAGGAAAAATATCCGCTTACATTTCCCTTGGTGACAATATTATGTACATTATGACTTTGAGAAAGTATTAGCCGTTCGAGTAACCCTTTTCGGAAACTCGATATGACTTTCAGCCTAATGGCTTTGAGGGTACAACTACTAGGGCGGTTATTTGGAATTGATATATCAATGTATTTAATAATACCCTTGTCGACAGACGGCTTAATGATATTGCCTCAATCTTTCGGGATTAAAAAACTTTGTGGAAAAGTTTTCCAATGTTCTAAGTTGTTGAAAATATTGAACGATCAAACTTTATGCCGTACTTATCAAGTTTCAGAGGAAAACAACTTGTAGTTTGAGAGATCTTAGAAGTTATTTTATCTATAGAACTTTATTAGGAATCTATTTCTATTATTAGATCTGTTAATCACAAAGTTTTTTTTTTGAGTCAACATTTGATGACCGCCTAACTAAATGATGTCAGTAATGCCACCACATGTAAATTTAGCACTTGGCTAAATTGTGTGTCTGAATAACTAAGAAACGATTATGTTTCATAAATAGTATAATTCGTAAGAAAAATGCTTGAAACAGCAAACCGACAACCTTCCAAAATATGTGGATAATTGTATTCCAGAAATAGAAATTGGATCACGTTTAAAATAGGTCATACGTGTTTTTGTTTATAATTAGCTTTCTTCGGAATTCAATTCATTTTCAAGAGGAATTCAAAATACACTTGTGGGCGGTGAGGGCCTGTTTTTGTTATCAGCTTCTAATTTCTAGTTCATAAATAAAAATGTATTGCTGATTTTTAGAACAACTTTTATTGAACTTAGTTACCTATTTTACAAAATTCACCAATAGCTTTCAAATGTATAACAACATTTCTTTTATTTTAGCTAACTGCAACTTACAAACTACGCGCTTTAGTGGCGACAGCTTATCTGCAGAATAGTGCAGATTGTTATTTTGTATCGTCCCGAATCTGATGACCATTGATTCTCGTGGAATCACTTTTGGGGTGGCGTTGGATTCAATATGTCAACCTTTTATAAACGTATATGGGCTATACCGGCGTTAGCTTTCGGGATCTACCTTCCTTACTTTGAATATGATAACTAATTGGCCCAAGAAAAATTATCCAATGGATCAAGAGCCACAGATAATCAAAATTTAAACTATTAGCGGCTCTTGATTCTTTGGAAAACCTTCCTAGAGCCAATCAAGAGCCGGTAATAGTCAGAATTTGAATGTTTATCAACTCTGTATTCGCTAGAGAATTTTTCTAAGGGCATTCAAAGCTCAAGAGCCGATGATAATCAAAACTTCGAATGATCATTAGCAGCTCTTAAGTTGATATTAATCAAAATTTCTTCTTCCGCAGCTTCTAATTTGCCTAAGAAAAATTATCCAAGGGATCAAGAGCCACAGATAATCAAAATTGGAACTATTACCGGCTCTTGATTCTCTGGAAAACTTTCCTGGAGCCAATCAAGAGCCGGTCAAAATTTGAACTTTTCTCGACTCTTGATTCGCTAGAGAATTTTTCTAAGGGCATTCAAAGCTCAAGAGCCAATAATAATCAAAATTTCGAATGATCATTAGCAGCTCTTAAGAGATATTAATCAAAATTTCTTCTTCCGCAGCTTCTGATTGGCTCTTTTAGTTGAACAAGATTCTCGTCTCGCGGCATCACATTTCTTAGTGTCATCGTTAAGCTTTCTATAATAGACACAGAATCTGGAAAATCTGTCTTTCTTGCTTACATGAAGCGATGACCACAGAGTTCAAACACGACTCATCAACAACTCCTGTACAGCAGCCACTAAACGTTTCGGGTGTATCCGAGTGGCTAAACGGTGTAGAGTAGGTAACAAAATTTTCAATTTGGGATCGTCGTGTTGCTAGACGAAGATGTCCGAATTGCTACAAAAACTTTGTCGAGATCCTAGAAAGAAAAAATTACGAGCCTAATGGGCATGGAGGATTGGAAGTGGCCGAAGTGGGTAATTTAAAAAAAAAAAACTATTTATTTGTAGGTATATATTTCCTTGAATAATTTCAAATAAAATCTTCTATAGTCCATTTTTGAGTATAAACCAAAATTAATTCAAATACAAGCAAGCAGTAAATTATTATATTTCTAATCTTGGCCTACTATTCAGAGTGACACAAGGAATAGGGCACAACCTATACCTTTTTTAATATACCTACCTAACAGTGAAAAGGAGTAGCGGGAATAGGACAGCAAAAAAAGACGTTGTTATTTAATCAGCGACGTTTCGACTATATATTTTGGTCTTCTTCAGGCTAGAAATATGGTATACATAAGAAATTGGCAATAAAATTAAGGAATTTAAAGAGAAAAAATTTAAAGACTTGAAAAAAAAAAACTTGATAGTACACAAAAGTAAATTTGAACTAATAGGTATGCATTTTAAATTAAAAGAACAAAAATCAATCAAATCATTGAAACATTGAGAAAAACAAAAATAATTAAACTAATCTGTGGACATTTCAAAAGCTCGAGCAGAACAAAAGTAAAATTAACAAACAAACAAGAAAAATAACGTAAGCAAAAAATACATAAACATTAAAATTATAGGGAGTCAACATACCTTCCAAATATAACGTCATTGCTAAAAATTCCAAATACAAATAGGCACATAAAACACCTAAACTGTGAGAACCGCTCTGCTGCTGGCGTGTTTGTTTGACTTGCGAAGATTTTTAATTATAATTATCATTTTTAAATTTTGACTGATTTTTACTGTAAGGTCCAGCTTCGTGTTTTATGTGCCTATTTGTATTTGGAATTTTTAGCAATGACGTTATATTTGGAAGGTATGTTGACTCCCTATAATTTTAATGTTTATGTATTTTTTGCTTACGTTATTTTTCTTGTTTGTTTGTTAATTTTACTTTTGTTCTACTCGAACTTTCAAAATGTCCACAGATTAGTTTAATTATTTTTGTTTTTCTCAATGTTTCAATGATTTGATTGATTTTTGTTCTTTTAATTTAAAATGCATACCTATTAGTTCAAATTTACTTAGAGTTTTGTGTACTATCAGGTTTTTTTTTTCAAGTCTTTAAATTTTTTCTCTTTAAATTCCTTAATTTTATTGCCAATTTCTTATGTATACCATATTTTTAGCCTGAAAAAGACCAAAATATATGGTCGAAACGTCGCTGAATAAATAACAACGTCTTTTTTTGCTGTCCTATTCCCGCTACTACTATACCACATAATGGATACCTACCTAAGTTAGAAGTTTTACCCTTCTCATTTAAAATTAATTGTAACTCCACTGCAGCATACAGGTTCACTTGATTTACAGAAAAGCTAAGAAAGAACTGTGGATATCGACTATCGAATGTATGTAGTGATGCCGCGAGACGAGACGAGACAAGAATTCGGTCCCTCTCGTCTCGTCTCGTCGGAAGGTTCGAAAGAAAATGAGTCTCTCGTCTCGACGAGAGACCCTCGATACGAGACGAGAGAGTTCTTCTCTAGTCTCGTCTCGTTTTCTCTCGCAAGTTTTGATGCATAGTAAGTTAATTTCGCCATAATCAATCCTATTTTAATTGATGGGTATATGAAAATAGAGTCCATAATAGGTCTGCTTTCCCAGAAATCACAGAGCAGTCAGAGCGTTTTTGACAATTATTGTCAACAACCAGTTTTCTGACTATTCTCAACCAATGAAATTCGCTCGGTTTTGTTTTTCAGATATGAATAGATTTTTTTTCCAAACTTCAAATACTTAACGCTCTGTATCTCAAGAAGGAGGCATTTCCAATTTCCGGACACATATTTATAGATTTTTTTGTTTAAATATAAGGAATCGCACCTTGATGTAAGCGACTCAACGTGTTCAAAAAAATGCGGCCAAAAATGTTTAGTGCTTCTAAGAACATTTGAACTCGCCTACTCCTTAAAATTATTAAAGAGCTACTGGGAACATTTAAACACGCATACTGTTTCAGAAGCAGGAAATTCTCGAGGATAGAATGCCATTCTCTCGTCTCGTCTCGAAGTGACTTTTCGAGAGAAAATGGGTCGGAGACGAGAATCATCATCACTAACTGTATGTTACAAAACTCAATGTTATAAAATCATTCAAAAAACAAAAATTCTCCAATTATATCTTAACCACCCCTCCTAATAAAACTGGTGATCTTGGGATTATTACCTGTCTCTAATTAAGATCACGTCTAGAAACTCGACTATCCCCCCGTCTAGCAATTTGTGTATGTCGGTCTAGGAACTCGGCAATCTCAAATTATTTTAGTTGCATTCGTCTAGCAGCTCGGATACACCGATAATTTAATGATCGAGGTTCATTTTACCAGTTTCGTCATATCTACTTACAAAGATATTCTTGTTCTCAAAAACGACTTGATGAACCTTCTTCAGTTCCCTAGGAATAGTAGGTTTGTCTTAGAACGTCATTATCTTAGCACAATTTTTAGTCATTGTTACGAGAATTTTTGTAATTTATCGACGATTTCATAATTGTAGGTACTACCATGAGGAAATTAGAATAAATTACATTTTGTCACTAAATGGGGACATTCACCATATTTGAATTTCATTGCTTTATTATTTTTAATCAGTTGTATTAACCAAAATAAAAATACCCTTGCTTCCAGTTGGGTTTAAAATGTCCTAATTTCGTTTAAAATAATTTTCAAAAACGTATATACACTTTCCGACCAATAAGAATCGTTCACAATAGCTCTGGCGCACATCTTATATGCTTTCCTTGTCTAAGCTCTGAAGAGTGACAATGATGAAACTCCTCATTCGTTATTTGCATCTTGTTCGTTTAACGCTGGTCAACATAACCTCTTGACAGTTAGACAGTGCAACGTTGCCAAACTGAGTGTCGTGATGTCTTAATACTAACATGACGTGGCATAATAGCTATTTATGTACCAAGGGGATTATGTAGATTATAATGCCCGAAGGCGAAACTAGCCCGAGGACCTATGGCCCGAGGGATATATTTCGCCTGAAGGGCATTATAATCTTAAAATCCCCGTGGTGCATACAATGCTTTATTTTCTACTCAACACAATGTTTTTTCATCAATTTATTATTAACAAAATCAGTTAAACTTGTGTGACAGAATATTGTTTTGTATTTTGACATGTACCATACCTGTGACCTGTACCTGTACCTGCGACCTGTACATAGAAACGAAATAAATTAATATATCTATAAACATCTCATAAGGCAAGGCAACGGTGGTGGTCCTGTGGGTTAACGCGCTGGACTACATTGGAAACGTTGATGGTAGACCGGGTTCGAATCCTGGCTAGATCGAAAACTATTTTCGGTCAGACATTTAGTGGCTGCCTAGGGTAAAGTGCAAATTAATAGAACAACAACAACAAAAACACCTTAGGGTATTATAAGCGGGCGTTATAGATCAGGTTGTTATAGGTGTGTTAACGTATTTCGTTTCCTAGGTATTATGGATCTATAATAGTAAAGTAGAAAATAAATCCTTTTTCAACACTAAAAAAACTGTTGTTCTGCAACTAAACCCACTAACAATTGAAAAATTACATTAATTTTATAACTGTAGTCCAAAATATACAACAAAAAACTATATAATGCAAGGATAAAAACGAGGTTTCTAGAGGCAATCTTGGAAATCAGCAATGACAACGACAATCTGACAACGTACTTATTTGCAGTATATTTTTGCTAGTTGTATGGACTGACGTCATATTCGGCGGGTTTTCTGCGGCGTTTGAAATGCTGCTGAATTTATATTTTTTTATTAAAAATTAACAACTCAAATGTTTCCCAAAATAGTGCTATTAGACTTAGTTTGTGTTCTAGAATTAGAAAAATAAATAAAAAACAAACACTAAATATCCCCATTATGGCGCCATATTCAGAAATTACTTCAAACAACTATTATTTACTACGTGAAGTAACTTTCTTGAGTAGCGAGACAGTTATTGTAGATTGTATAGATTGTGATGGTTGGTGTGTTTAGGTTGTGGACCTCTCCGCACTGCGAACTGATTAGATCTATTGTGCTTCTCCTTATATCTAGTGGGTTCTCAGATAAGGGCGTTCGGCAAAGTCTATGATGTTCCTGGGATTGGCTTCTTCCATATCCACAGCCGTTGAGTAAGGCTGCTCCAGATGGATGTCTTTTGTGGTACAATGCCTCACAGTTGCAAAGTATGTGTTCCGCAGACAGCTACTTCACAGAAGCGGCATAGGTCTCTTTCTGTTTTGCCCTTTTTTTTCCAGGTGGTAACCCAGAGGGCAGTGACCCGTAAGGAGGCCTGTAAGCAGCCTTAGATCCGCTTTACCAAGGTCAATCATTTCCTTTGCCTTTATTGATTGGGGCGAGCTGAATTGTTTCGCCTCTTGGAAGCGTGTTCCAGTGGGAGGCTTGTTGAGCCTCTACCTAATTCTGGACTTCTCCTCTTATATCGCTTTTCGTAATGTCAAAGTTCCAAGGTCTGGTATTGCAGCCCCTTGTCTTGCAAGTTGATCTGCTATTTCTTTTCCTTTGATTCCTTGGTGCCCTGGTACCCATGACAGGCTGACTCTATTGCGAGACGCCAGTTGCTTAAAGAGTCGTTGGCAGTCCCATACCAGTCTGAACTGAGTGACAGAACTACTCAGAGCTCTTAGTGCTACCTGACTATCGGAATTGTTATAGACATTCGCAAGTCTCTTTCGAGCCACTTTCTAGCGCAAAGTTCTATTGCGAATATTTCCGTTTGAAATATGGTTCGGCTTTCTTCTAGAGCTGCTGATAGTCTACAAAGTGAGCCGTATACCCCTGCTCCAGTCCCTTGCTTTGTTTTCGATCCGTTCGTATACCAGACAGGTGACTCGTTCGGAAATACGATATTTTCTCCCTTGCAGTCCTCATTAGTCACTTTGAAAGAGTGTGTTGCATGTGGTTAACTGGGTTTGCATTCTTTCATAATGTTCATGTGACCGAAAAAAGTTCCCTTGCTTTAGTATGAGGGACTGCATTATTCTCGAGGCTCCCATGTAGACCTCTTTCCTCACTATTATATCTAGTGGGGGAGGCCTAACATGACCTCCATTGCGGTGGTTGGACAAGTGCTCATTGCTTTTGTAATTCCAATACATGCATACTTTGGCGACCATACTATTACAGCGTAAGTGATCATGGGTCATGAGATAACCATTCTAAATAACCAATAGATAATTTTTGGCTTTATACCCCAAGTTTTGCTGAATAATCTCCGGCATGTCCAATATGTGGCTATTGCCCGGTCGGTTACTCTTTTAAGATGTCGGTTCCAAGTAGGTTGGCTATTAGATTTTTCCTCATTTTCCTTGCAACAGGTACAATTATGGTTTTGTTAGAGAGATTTTTTTCAGGTAATGACCAACGTGAATACAGGAACACAACGGTCCCTGTTTGGGAATCGACCCACTGAGCAGTGGACCCAGACTTCCCGTGCCAATCCTTGACGCGTTTCGTCCTTGTTAGGACTCATCATCAGTGTAGTTCAACGCCGGTAGGGGTATTTGCCCTCGGAGTAGTTGTTTCTGACTGGTCAACGAAGTTCAATTATGGTTTTGTTGGAGTTAACGCTTGAACCCTCCTGTAGACACCATCTAATGATAACATTTGGGACATTTTGCATGAAGTCACTAATGATTCTGTCATTCTTACCCCTAATGATTAATGTAAGGTCGTTAGCATATCCTAGGACCGTGACCCCTTGGGCGCTTACTGCGGTGAGAAGTGGTAGTAGATGAACTACCAGTTACCACAGCAGTGGGGACATTCCTTGACTGTGACGACCCTTGTAGAGTCACTTCCAATAGTTGATTATAGTTGCTTTGATTTTCCTATTCTCGAGCATGGATTCAATCCATGCATTTGTAGTTTCGTCAAAGCCTTTATTTCTAGCGACTCTTCTTATGGATTTATGTGAAGCGGTATCGAAAGCTATGCCTCTATATCAATGAATGCGCATAGAGTCTCAGTGACTGTGTAGAGCTGTCTCCGTTGATTTACCTGGTTGATAGGCAAATTGATTCTTTTAGAGCGTGCTTTCCATTAGGAATTCTCTCCCGATGCGTAGATCAATGATTTTCTCCATAGTGTCTGGGAGAAATGATGTTAGGCTAATTGGTGTGAATGATTTAGACTGTACTGTAGGGCGCGTACCAGCCTTTGAAATGAAGACCACATTCACGTCCTGGCGTAATTTGTAGCTAGCTTCAAATATTTTTCTAATTCTCCCAGACCTCCATTCACTTCACCTGGTGATTGGTAGTCTTTGCTGCTAGATACCTAGAAGTAGGTACTGAAACTATTAAGTACCTAATTGTAGTAATAATAATTACAGAATTACCAAAAAAGTTTAAATATAAATAATTGTTATCTTCAAAAATACCAAAATATTCCGACGTATGTACTTATAAATGCTTTATTTTCTCTCTTTCCCTGATGTTCTTCAGCTTCCCACTTTAAAATCTCTTGGACAGACTTATAGGTGGATATGACATCGCCCTTGTTGATTTGAGTAGTGTTGTGCAAAAGGTTTGGTTGGTATTTATTATAAGTTTGCTGTGGTTTTACAAGTCCAACGCGGCTCCTAGAATAATTCTACAATTGCCTCCAAATGTAATTTGTTCGGTGTTGTCTTTTATTTTTTCAGTTTGTATAGCTTTAAAGTTGACAGACATTGGATCCTTAAGTTTTAAGAGTGGGTATAAACTCTTCAGTGCTAAATTTCAAGCTCTCAAGCTGATTAGCTACTTATTTATAGTCCTATATAGCCTAATAGGTATACGTAGATCTTCATATAGAAAGATACATTTATTCCACAAGATTTGATTTCTGCCCAATACGTGTTATGACATTGGTAACGGTCAGGGATACCATATCTTCAGCTGCGCCAATTTTTGAAATCTTTCATTGCCAACATAATGAAAATCAGGCATATTTGGGCTCACTTTCCCAATTAATTTCATTATCCTGTACCCTTTAACACTACTTTAATTTACTCATGTAGTTCATGAAGCTGACCTCATATTCCAGATTTTTTTTTCGCAGCAATCGCAGACACATAAAGGAATTTTTTTATTGGTGACATCCAGTACCCGAAACGCCGAAACCCACAACCAGCATCTGTGCAGTTCTCAGGACTTCTAAAATTTACTGCGCCCGGTTCGTTCCTTTTACGGCACTAAATTTAAAACAGTGGTAAATAAATTCTCCGCAATGTTAGCTTCGTTTTTTTTTTTATTATCACGTTTGACTGTACTGGCCATATGTCGAATGCCTCGCCAGTATATGGAAGTATGTACTTTAAAAAAAAATGTGTTCTGCAAAGGCGTCTTGACAGAATTTTAATGAACTTAACACGTTCGAAGTTTTTACGATTTGTTTCGATTACTAAACATAGTTTTTGGGGTTATGGCCTGGAATCGGTGAACGGAAGTTATTGTAAAAGCAACAAAAATTATTATTATAGTACCTCTATAAAAGCCAGCGCAAAACTGTACATGTATGTATAAGCTCTAATAATATACTTAATTACTAAGCTTAATTACAACAAAATAATGACGCCTTGATAACGGGTAAACAAGAGCTCAACAAACGTATTTTTTTTATTGATAGCATCTTATCGTTAATAGGATTTGCATTGATGAAATTGTTAAACAAATATGTTCATTGCAAATTTGGATACACCTAAGTTTTTGTATCCTTGATTTTATATCTATCATCGAAAATATAAATAAATGGATTGGCAAATACAGAGGGAACATCCTAATAAAAAAATTACAATTCGTCAGATATTATTCTATTGATCGGGATAATAAAATGTATTCTCTTTTACCCCAATAAATAACACTTCCCTCTCAATCCCTCAGAATTGGGAAGTTCTTTCGAAAAAAAACCTTCTGCAAATTTAGGCTATAAAAAGAGTGTTTGAACAGGACCACGAGAATTATTACCGAAAATATTTGCTTAGTTGCTCAAACTTTGTGGCATCAGCATCAGACAGATGTGTTTATTTTGGCTCAAATAAAGTTCTTTTTTTATGTATTTTATCCCATCTTTGGCCGTGTTGATTTTTTCTTCTTTCTCATGTTTTCCCATGTGTCCACAAACGATATGTATTTTAGTACATGCCACAAAATTATTATCTAATATTTTATATTGATGATTTTTTAATCATTACATATTATTTAGTTGTCTCTAGAATATTATTAGGTACAAAGTGGAAAAAAGCCTATAAAACATAGATATAAAGTTCAGTAACTGAATTAGGTGAATTTTGGTTGTAAGGTGATCTTACCTTTAATAATAAAAAGGTGATGACCAGAATAAAAACGAAGTATTTACCCATTACTACTACAAGTATTAGTATGTTCTACGCAGTATTTACTTGAAAAAGAAGAATTTACTAATTTCCGGTAGTTTCGAAATGTAGTATCTACTTCGGAGAATACATATACTAATAATTGTAGTAGCAGCAGATACTTCGTTTTTATTCATACCACCCATTGTCGAGGATATTGTTAATTTTGAATAGAATAGAACAGGGCCCGGATTCTGAACCAACGATTCGATAGTATCGTCTATCTTTTTTATATGGACAATACTATCGAATTGTGGGTTCGGAATCTGGGCCCAGTCATATAAAAAGTATTCATTTAATTATTATAATACAAGACATGGTGTCAGATTAAAAGAACCTCATTCGAATGGCAGAATTAAACCCTAAATAATTAACACAATAGTTGGAAGAGCTTAGAAAAATAGTAGCTGTACAACAAATGTCGGAATCAACCTATTTAAAAAAATGGTAACAAATATTGTTTGACAAATACCTACAATCTAGAAGTTTAGTTTTGATAAAGATGATTGGACGAAGTGGATAACTAACTATGAGAGGTACACAATAGTTACAGAATTAAATACAGCTTCACAAAAATTGCAGATGACAAATCTATTATTGCACATGAGACCTGAAGTTGATAGACTATTGGAACAATTGGACAAATCATAGACCAAAAAAATGTTTGATCAACATTTTAAAATAAAAAATAATATAATTTATGAACGAGCTAAATTTAATCTGAGACATCAACATGAAGGTGAGAGTGCCTTGGAATATACGTATAGAAGCTTTAAGAAAATCAAAATCTTGTAATTATGGTAAATTAACAGACGAATTTATCAGGGATAGACTGGTTGTAGGTATATTAGATCACAAATTATCAGAGCAGTTTCAACAGGATGATAAATTGGATCTCAGGAAAGCTATAGAGAAGATTACACAATCAGAATTAATTCAATTCGAGAACAAACTAAAAATATGAGAAGTAAAATCGCAGGTACCTCTAATATAGATAAAATAAAAAACAAGTATGCAAATAAAAGGGATAAAAGTTCACAACCAAGAAAACCAATTATACAAAGAACTAGATGTTTTAGATGTGGAAATTCACTTCATGCATAAAAAATTATTGTCCTGCTAATGGAGAAATATGTTCAAAATGTAAAGCTAAAGCTCCATTATTCCAAAATGTGTAGGTCAAAGTTTGTTAAAAGTGTATAAGTTGACAGCACTGATAATGAAAGCGATGAATTATTAAATGAGGAATTATCTGAAAATACTGAGACAGTTTTTCATGAGTCAAACATTGCAAGAATTGAAAATATATCGCATGTTTCAAAACCATGGACAGTAAATTTAAATATTTTTAATAAGGATGTATGTTTTAAGATTGATTCTGGTGCAGATGGAACTGTGATAACTGATAACTACAAAAACTTATAGGAATCTTAAGAGCAACAATGATTTAAATCTGAAGCCACCAGAAACACAGTTGATGGGTCCAGGTGATTCAGAATTAAAAGTAATAGGTGCAGACGTTAGTTGTTGGAACAACAACAAGAAAATGGATGATGGAAACCTGTATATTTTTGTTCGAAATCTTCAAGTGATGCAGAAAGAAGATATGCATAAATTGAAAAGGAAACATTATCATTAACTTGGACCACGGAGAGGTTAAAACAATTTTTGTTTGGAAGAAGATTTACTATAGGGACTGTTCACAAACCTTTGGTAAGAATACTTAAAGACAAGCCAATTGGCCAATTATAGACTAGATTACAAAGTTTTCGTATGCGTCTTATGAAGTATGATTATAATGTAGAGTATGTTCCTGGAAAAGAGTTTTATTGTCCAGACGCATTATCAAGAAGTCAAGATGATAAAGATATTATATTAACAAACGTCTCCATTGACCATTATAGACTCAATATCAAATGAATTTAGCACATAGTCAGAATTTAGTACGACATATTTTCGACTACAACAAGAACAAGATGAAGTTTTAAAGATAGTGAAATCATATGTTGTTAGTGAATGGCCTTCTGAACAAGGTTGTCCTGAAAATGTCCGATTTATTACAAATTTAAAGATTTTGCTGTAGTTGACGAAATTTTGACATATCAAGATCCAATTGTAGGTAATACCCAAAAAGTTAAGAAAAAAATGCCTAAAAGATTTGCACTCTGGTCATTTTGGGTTAAGAAGATGTAAGGCGCGAACAAAGGAAACACTTTGGTGGCCTTCAATAAATAATCATTGTTCATTGAATGTGCCCAATCTGGCATTCCTTCTATAATGGACTGTATTATTTTGCTGGTTTGGATAGAGGGCTTAGCAAAGGAAACAAACGTATACTGAGTGCTGGACTGAAAAACACTTTATCTGTCACCCTTAACGTAAATTAACACTAAATTCTACTAACTAGTGCAACGCAGTACACTTTTCAGTAGCCAAAAAGAGATATTAACTCTTGGGTAAACTTTTCTAAAGGGCACAAGTCCAGTCACCAAATATTAATTAACTAACTAATTGGACGTTTCGGAAAACAATGCAAGATGGAAACCGGAAATCCTCCTCCTTGCACCAAAAAACCGCGATTTCCCGAAAATTCTACATTTCCGCCGTTTCGTACTTGTCGTTCGACTTGTCGCATTGACATCTCCCAGGTGATGCGTTCGACACTACCGCGTGTTGCATCCCCGACTCGATATTACTCCTGACACCATGTATCAGACAGGGACAGAAAACTTTTGCGGCCTCTGCTCGCCCAAAATCCGACGAGTTTGGACAAGTTGAAAAAAATACGTTTTTTGGCTCGCAATCCCCAACAATCATATTGAAGAAAAAGTTATTAACTGTGAAAAATGCCTTAAACATAAAAATCCAGGAGTTGAACCGATGATCTATTTAAATGTACCTGTTTTACCTTGGAGCATAGTTGCAGCAGATTTATTAGAATAGCAAGGAAACCAATACTTGGTTATACAGGATTATGATAGTCGATGGCCAGAAATGTTTTTATTGAAGAACTTAAAATCAGAAAGGGTTATTAAATGTTTGAAAGAGACCTTTGCAAGATATGGAACGCCAAAAATACTTAGATAAGATAATGGAAGACAGTTTAATAGTTACGAATTTAAAAATTTTGCAAAAGAATATAACTTTATATGGAAAAATAGGAGTCCCAAATATCCACAGTCAAATGGACAAACGGAAAATGCAGTGGAATTAATTAAAGAGATTTTCAAGAAAAGTGATGATTCCTACGTTGGTTTACTTGCGTATAGAAATCAGTGTTGCCAATCGGCGGAGAATTCTCCGTTTTTCGGAGAATTTGGGGGTCTGCGGAGAATTGTGCGGAGATTCACTTTTTGCGGAGAATTGTGCGGAGATATTTTTTTATCAATATTGACGTAAAAATTAAAATTTATTCAAAAAGAAAATTTCACCTAAAATAAAAAATTAAGAAGATATTTGGGTCTTGGGATTCAGAGATTCGGAACAAACAGGTGACTCTTTGGACATAAATGACATGACATACCATAGCTTTGTTCCAACCTCAATGGTTCCAACCCAGCAGGGAACAGGGAACCGTACATTTCACCGTCAGGATTCTGCGTAAAACGTAAAATTTGTGCGTAGAATCCGAGATTCGTTTACAGTGTGGTTGCGAAACCGTTCTAGAGACAATTTTTTGGCGGGTTGGAACAGACCTTATTGTCATAACGTCTATCCATTTAACCCTCCATTGGGCGCGCGAGTTTTAATAACATCATTAGTCGCGTTGTATCACAGAGATACATGTACTAAATCATTGATAAAAAAATTGAAACATCTGATGAATTTCGCTTTTACAATTTCTATGTATTTATTCGTGTACTCAACAATCAATTTTTACTGAAAAAGAAATTCCAGAAATTGGATTCTGTTTTCGCAGTCATTGCAGTTTGGCCAACAACGCCCGGCAGCTTTACCATATTATGTGGTCTCTTCCGAGTCAGCTTGGGAGGAATTTTGACTCATCGAGTTCCATCTTCACCTAAGATGAACAGCCTCTTGTACCATATTATTTATATGAAAAAAATACCAAGAAAACAGTTACAATTGAGGAGCACCGCTGGTAATAAGAAAAGTCGCGTTGTATCAGTCAGGCACAAAGCCGAGCGCACCCCTAGTTTTTTGGAAATTCTAAATTTCCAAATAGAGGTACGACCATATAATTTTGGGAAAGTGATTAGTATAGGGTACCTAAGGACTAAAATGCGGAGAATTTTATTGGTCAAGGTGGAGAATTTAGGTGCGAAGGATTGGCAACACTGATAGAAATACTACATTAGATTGTGGTGCGTCACCTGCTCAATTGATGATGGATCGAAATCTGAGGAAAAATTTGCCTGTATTAGATAAAAAAATCAATTCCAACATTGCCAAATCATAAAGAAATTAGAAGAAATATGATAACTGAAAAAGAAAAACAGAAGAAAAATTATGATAAACGACATAGAGCAAAGGAGTTAGATGAATTAAATGAAGGAACAAGAGTTTGTATAATAACAGAAAACAAAGAAGGAAAAATTGTTAATAAACGAAAAGATGAACCAAGATCTTACATGGTGGAAACTGATACTGAGATATTAAAAAGAAATAGAAGACATTTACAACCACTACCAGAAAGTAATGAGATTATTGAATTGGACACGACAGATCATCAAACACTTAATAGGCCTGATTCTGAACCAACCACTTCCATGATACCAAAAGATTAAAATACAAAAGATAAACAGAAAAACCACCTCAAACAAGATGAAAGAAATTATACAAGAGATAAAAATGAAGAGAGACGAGAAAGACTTTTTCCCACTTAAATTCAAAGATTATTTAATGTAATATGTAATTGATTTTTTTTTGTATGTTATTAGTAATTTTTATTTTTGTTGCGTTTAAGAAATGAATTTGTAAGGTGATCTTACCTTTAATAATAAAAAGGTAATGACCAGCCAATTGTATTGTCAAGCAACAATTGACAGCCAGCTTCTAGATTCTAGAACCTCATATGTGAAAAAAGTATAAGAGGGATTTATTTTTTCACTCTGTTATGGCTTTCATGCGCAGTATTGAAATGCGATATGTAGTTTGTTAACAGAAAAACTTTTCGGATATGGTTATTCATTAAGCTTCAACATCGCCTTCGGCTGTTTTAGTATATTAATTAGTTTTCTCAGTTGCAATAACTTTCTCTTCATTAATTTTTTCTGCAATCTCGTCTTGCCATTAGGTACATGTAAGTAATTTTTTTTTTTCGGTCTTATACCTACAAATTTCCAGGTCATATATTTATCCTCCATCTTATACCAAGATAGTTTTTCTTCCAGAGAATTTTTCCTGCATCATTAAAATAAAAGCTTATTATACATAACATCCTCTTGTACATTATTTATAGAAAATTGCCGGTTATTGCGTGCCAATATATTATTATGTTTTGCCCATCTGCAATTTTTCCAAATGGCTCTGCAATAAAGTGCAAAATTACTGTCCTTTGTGTAAGAATTTCCGCCGAACATTTTTGTTTTTGTTGCATAATTGTACACTGCTTAGCTGTTACTTTTTATTATTATTTTGCAATTATTTATGCATCGAACGCAAACAATTCTAATTTATTTTTGCTGACGTTGATAATAAAATTAATTAGCTTCCAAATAATTAAAGAAACAATTTGGCTCTAAGGAGTAAATGTAATGCTTGAAATACGAAATCGTGTTAACGAGATTGTATAATTTGCCAAAAATTATTTGTTTTTGGTAGGCCGAAAATAGACCTGTCCGGAAAATTTTATTATGTTTTTAAAGTAGATTATTGAAGTGTACGTAGTATGTGCACACGTGTGTAAACATCATTTGATTAAAATGATTTGGTTAGTGATTTTTTATTTTACTTTCTCCGTAGTTATTTATGTATCCATAGCAAAATCAGTGCAAATTGCTTCACTGAACTAATATTTCACTTTTTTTTTTGTATTAAGTGCAATCGTATATGATAATATTATTCAAATTATTGGCAGATTAAAGAAGAAAGTAGGACTACATCGGCTATCAGTAGGTACTCGTGGTTTGACATGCAGGTATAGCCGTTGTAAAAACTCACTTTCTTAAATTAAAGTCCTTTACGGAATAATGTTTTTAATAAATTTAGACAAATTTTTCATGTTTTTAATTGGCTACTTGTGCATGGTTCTTAAAACAGGTGCCCAACCCAACTGTAGAACCATCCATGTGGGCAACGGGCAATAACATTCAGTTGATAGTCAAGTTCGTGATACCATTTGAGATATAATAGTTGGTTGGGTTTACATCTTTTCGGCGCAAACTGAAAAAAATTATATGCCATGGATGGACGGTGAAGTGGATTACCTCTTTTTAACAGGATCAGTTATTATGAAAGATTTAAAATGTCAATTGGTAGATTTACTTCAACAATCGATATTCCATTTATTGATTCATTCGGACATTAATTTGTGAAATGCAACGTGGTTTAGGATATATTTATTTATCTACAAGCGCTTGGTTATAACGTTTTCACAAAACCATTTTTCTAGTATTTGAGTTATTATGAGACTCACAACACAACTAGTGGTGTTATGGATTAGGTTATGAATTCATAACACAACAAGTGATGTTATGGACTAGAATATGAATTTATAACACAACTATTTTTGGTGATTTGACAAATCTCAAAGTTAAACCTGTAAAGGTAAAATGAAGGTAGACAACTACTAATAAACGAGAATAATTGAGAAAACATTCTTATTTTTTGCTTTGTAGATAAAACGTTGTATATCACACGTGCATATAAACATGACTTTTATGTCATTAAACAGTTCTGTTTGACCATTATCTTCTCGATTATATATAAGGTGTCGATCTGCTTGTAGCTATTTCTTTTGAATGAAGATAATTTTTATAATCATTTGACATAGGTACATGAAAATTCTTGATCTGCATGAATAAATCCAGGCATTCCAAAAATGGAAAATAAGTTGCTCAAACACCGAATCACCGTCTCAGAAGTCATGCCTTGGCATGGATAGGCGAATGGAAAGCGAGAATACCTGTCGATGATAGTGAGTATATATTTGTTCCTTGAATCAGATGGAAGAGGGGCTTTGAAGTCCAGAGGTATTCTCTCGAAAGCCGAAGTTGCTTTAATGAGTGACCCTTGATTTTATATAAATTTAGGTTTAATTCTGTACAGACTGGGCAAGACGCTGACATAATACGAATATCTTCTACAGAGTAGGACATGTTGCGAGATCTGACCCAGTGGACCATTCTAGTGATTTCAGGATGACACAAAGCTTGATGTAGATCGAGTAAAGTTTTCTGACTATTTGAACCACATATTCGAGAAAATGTATCAGCTACTACGTTTTGTCGTCGTGATCTATATACTATATCATAGCTGTAACATGATAGTTCAAGTCGCCATCTTAAAATCTTCACATTTTTTTATTTTGCCACTGTGTTTGGTATCAAACATATAAGATGCAGATTTTTGATCAGAAATCAGCTGGAAATGACGACCAATCAGAAAATGTCTCCATTTTTTAATCGCTTCGACTCTGGAATAAGCTTTTTTTTCATCGGATGAATGATTTTGTTCACACTTCTTGCTTGATTCAAAATGGCACCAATGGAATGTTCTGAAGCATCAGTTTCAACCACAAATGGATTCTTATCTTCGATTGAAGTAACAGGCTAATTTTGCAATATCCAATTTAAGCTTCTCGAAATTGTTTACACAGATTTCTGACAACGGAAAAGATTTACAAGAAACAAGTTGATGAATTTTCTCTGAAAAGCAAGGTATCCACTTCAAGTAATGAGCGAACATCCCAAGAACTCTTTTTAGAGACTGAGAGTCTTCAGGTACAGATAGTTTTCATAGAGTAGAGGTTCAAGTTTAACTGGATCAGGTTTCAAGGCATTATTCTGGATCAGATATCCAAGCAGTTTGATTGATTTTAGGGCGTAAGAACTTTTCTTTTCGTTTATGGTAAAATTGTATTTTCTTACAACGAGTAAAAATTCTTTTAAATTTTTATCATGGTCTGCTTGATTTCTACCGCATATCGTAATACTATCTAAATTGCTGGACACCTTCATGATTCTTTGATTCTACTATGTAGTCTATTACCCGCTGAAAATATGCAGCTCCGTTTGTCACACCAAAAGGAATTCTTCGGAACTGATATAATTTACCATCTGCCTCAAAAGCAGTATACTGCTTTTCGTCGTCACGTATGGGAACTTGGTGATACGCACTTTGTAAATCTATAGTACTGAAAAACTTGAATTTCGCCACAGCACGAACAATATCTTCAATATTGGGCAGAGAATAAGCATCTAAATACGTAAACCTGTCAATGGTTTGAGAGTAATCGATCACCAAATGTAATTTTCTGTATGTATGCCCCATCATTTCTAAGTCTACAAAGCAATGACTTAATATTTGAGACTGTAAGGCTGTTGTGGCCATTAGTATATATCCAGTGCTTGAATCTATGGGTATGTACATCGATAAATGAGGCAAAAATTTTACTAATGTATGTTTCTCCCTGTATCTACTGAAGCATCAGCGTTAAATCTAATTTTGATAAGGCATTTGGTTAAACTTCCAGGTGTCGCACAAAGAAGCCCAGAAGCAGGTATAATTGAGGCAGAAGCTTTGACTTTTCTTTTGCTTAGACATACCTTTGGAAAAATGTCCACGTTTACCGCATTCAGTACCCGTTGAATCTTTAGCAAGGCATAACGTGCGCGAAAATGGCTTTTAGTAATTCCACAGAAATAACATTCGAAATGAGGTCTTCTTCATGTGTTTCTCTACTTTCAGATTGAATTGAGTTTCCAGATGCCGCACAAAGAAGCCCAGAAGCAAGTATAATTAAGGCAGAAGCTTTGACTTTTATTTTGCTTAGACATACCTTTGGAGAAATGTCCACGTTTGCCGCATTCAGTACACGTTGAATCTTTAGTCGTTTTGACTTTCTTCAGCGCTGACAGTTTTGAAATTACAGTCTTTACAAACGGATGATATGAAATTGTTGAAAGTTGCTTTCTAGTGAGTCCACTCTTCTGCAGCTTTTGGAGAGTTTTAATCAGCGTCGAATTGTTCAGGTCTTCAGAGTTTATCCATCTTGTTTATTAAATTGTAATGATTTACTGAATTGCCTTGAGAAATTAGGCTTTAATAAACAAGAATTATACACGACATTCACAATGATGAAAAACTAATGACAATCACCATAGAATCAATGACAAATACAATATGATAATAATTAATACTGGTAACAAAAACTATATACAGAAGATATCGAAAGTACCAAAGGTTCTACATCATTCTTCTTCTTCAGTCTTTTATCGTTCAAAGCTCCCGCATTCTACTCTTTAAGCCATGCCTTCTTTGCATGTTCAGTTTTCTGTTAACTTTTTTCCAGCTACTCTCCGGACTTCATCTATGATCGATCGTCTTCTCTGAGGTTTCTTTGTCTAGCTGTATGTCCCGTCAATCTCCATTTAAGACACGGAGGACGCTCTGCTATAATTTTCTGATGCTTGACAGCCAACAGCCAGGATAGAACAACTCGATCAAATGTTGCTGGATCTCATGTGAAAAGTTGAATACAAACTTCCTCAAGAAAACCAACCCGAAAGGCTTGATCTACCCTAATCAGCCATCCACTCGATAAATCGCCTCCCCAAAAAATGTGTTTTTGGGTATTATGAGGCGTATTGTTACGATGCGCTTTCGCCAGCACATACAGAATCCATGCCTAATATTCCAGAAAAGACTGCCTTATTCCGGCAAACAGATAATCGTGTTTATTCTGGATTTTATAAGAATGGATTACGGATATATAAAGGCCGGTATTAGTTAGTAGTTTTTAAGTTCAAGATTGTTATTTAGACACGCCAATGAGCTAACTGAAATAAATAAATTCTGGACGCATCCCGATAACAGAAGGGAAAAGAAAAAGAGTTGGCACAAAAACAATTCTATTATAGATAGAAAGCTGAAACATGAAGCACCGGCTTCCAAAAAATATTAAAATTTCAGCGAGAATGGAACCGTAAATTCAAAAATACTATGGAGGAAATACGTGAAGAAGTTAGGAATGTTCTTCAGAAAGAAATAAATAAGAATTTCTCAGAATTTTAGATAGATTTTTCTGGTGATTTATTTTGTATATCAGGCGCGTAGTTTGTAGGTTAGGAGTCAGTGCAAATAGGAGATTGTTATGAAAATATGCCTTTAGTACAGCATTTTATGGCCCGAAACGCTACAAAGAAATTGTTGCTGTGGTCCTCTAGGCGTTTTCCATATTTATTGTAAAATGAGCAAAATTTTCTCATTGTTTTTAGGGAATTTGTTAATAATTTAAATATTGATTATTTTGTAATAAAAACATGGAGAACTTCTGGGCCAATTCTTTATTTTTACGGACCCAACTTTATTTCACTGAAAAGTTGTGTAGCTTTTGAACTGTCTAATTTGTCATGAAGGCCTGCAAGAACAGATCATTTCCACGCCCCTCTCAAGTTAAAGCAATGAGTTATTAGACAATTTTGTAAAGTTAATTAATCCAATGAAAAAGTTTTAGTGGATACACAAAATTCGTGACAATATTTTCTATTTGCGACAATCTTTGTTTTATTAATTTATTTTTAATCCCACCTATTTGGATCACGGAAAAAATAACTATTATTATCCTCTAAGCTGATAAGAAAATTGCACATAATGTTAAAAAAAAGGCTTCCGTGTCTTCTGTTGAAGTTGTGTATGGAAATACCTATCAAAAATAACTGGTAGAAACGTGTCCAATCAAAAATGGTATCGCTTCAGGAAACGAAAACGTTTCAATAGTAAATTTATTGTTGGCAAACCGCAGCACGTTTTCTTTCGATTTCCGTTTCAAAATTACAATTCGACGATGACCCGTTCAATTATATGTGCCCAAGAGTCAGGAAACCGTGTCATAATGTGGCTTTTTTTCCATCCAAGGTACACATTAAATTAGTAACCGCCAATCAATTTTGGTTTTCATATGCATTCGATTGCCAACTATATTTATAGTTATACTTTTCTCACCCAAAACCAAACCCCATTAATCTAGTTCAAGCGATTCAATGGCGTGATTCAATGTTATAAATTGTTCTCTATTATGATCTTAAAAAGGCGAAATCGTAATAAATATCGAGCACCCAGCTGAGATCACATAGATCTTCGCCTCACTTTACCCACTACTATTACTTGAGTAACAGATGAACGTAGTACAGCTGCCTGCTGTGCAAAGAATCGAAATTCCACAATAGAAGCGGGGTTTTTCAAAAAAAAAGACGAATTCCAGAGCAAATCCCTTCGACATATAATATTCATGGGGCTTATATTTCAGTTAAAATGTTGACACTTGATGTTGGGGTTTTAATGTAGTGCTGTATCGAGAATATGAATTAATGAGGAGATATATCTACAATAAAAATATAGATAAGATAATAATAATAATAAAGTGGCCAGAAGGTGTAGAGGGAAAATAGTTATTTATGGTACTAGTGTGTTATGTTGAAGATAAGTCATGCGAGAAAAATTTATACCACGAGGCCGTCAGGCCGAGTGGTATAATTTCTCAAGTGACTTAGACAACTTAACACACGAGTAGTATACAATGTTTTATCCAACAACTGATAGAAATCATAACACACGAGAAGCTTACAAGAACTGAAAAAACTATTTTTTGGGAATGATACTTTTTTAAAGCAGGATTTATAAGTTTTTATTTCATTACGTTTTGCATTGACGTCATAAGAGAGTGAGTTATATACCATAATCCACTAGTGGGTTATAGTTTATAACACACTAGTGTGTTATTTGATAGTTTACCTGTCTAAATTGGCACAAATAATGACTTTTATAACTAGCAGGTATTGGATAATAGTTATTTATACACCAAGTGAGTTAAATGAATGTTTATTCATGAGAAGAAAGTTTAACCCACGAGCCCTAGCGAGTGGGTTAATTTCCTTCGAATGAATAAACATTTTTTTAACTCACATGATGTATACAAAATTTTATCCCATTTTCATGGAAATTAAAAAAATAAGGTATTTAAAAGGAATTCATTTAGTGGTTATGAAAGCGCTAATTATTGAAATTGGTGGTTGCTAGGGTATAACTAGTTGTTTGTTTGTATTTGTAGCAGATTTTTATACTGGCAGAGTGACTAAAAGACCGAGAGTGAGTTAAAAATATTTTAAGTCACTCAGGTGATAAACGTCTACTTACCTTTGTTATTATGCGTTCAATAATGTCATTTTTAAACGTCAAAATGGGATAAAGTAAGTTTATCTACAAGCATTTAGTTATGACGTTTTTACATAACCATTTTTCTAGTACAGTATCCGCCAAAAAAATAAACAGTACTGAACAAATAAATTATACCATTTATTAATTTGTATCATGCGTATACAGAGTGGAAAATTAAAAAGGATCCACCTGGATTTTCTCGAAAATTATCAGGAAATTAAACAAACGCCGAAACACGTCGATTTTGTTTGCAAGGGGGACACTTTTTGGCTATTTCAAAATTTTCCTAGATTGCACCCCCTTACCGGGGTGAGTTGCACCCTCAAAGACTCAAAAGTTGAATAGGGAAACTGGGTCGAGTGGTACCTTGTATGAGAGGTATTTGACATGACTTCACAGATCTGTAATTTTTTTCGGAATCTGACTTCTAGTTTACAAGATATTCGCTTCGGAAGTTGCCATGGGGCGAAAAGAGAACGTGTTTTTCGTGAAAAAATGAAAAGTGGGTCTTGTGACGTCGCTAGGCCCCCCCCCCCAGAAAAAACTTTAATAATTTGGTATTTTATGAAAGCTACGTTACCTATTATAATTTTATGTTATTACCTACTAAATTTGAACGGTAATGCGCGGCGATCTCGATCGACCCTATTTGATCCTCCGATCCACCAACGAACGGGCTGCGTGCCATTGTGCCACCCAAAGGTCAGTGCAAATTGCAATGTGCAGAAGTAATACAGTATACCAAAGCCATTAAATTAGAATTAGCAATATAAAAGATTAGTTTGGGAGTTTGACTAAATATTTTTCCTGTGAATCCGTGAATCGGTGTTGCTGATATACAGGGTGTCCAACGGTGGATGGCGTATTAGACGTTTATGGAGAACTAAAAAGCGGATCATTTTGAAAATTTGACAACCGGGATAAACGACCCTGATCTACACTTTAAAAATATTTTTGTTTATGCGGTGTATCCGCTTCTACTCTAAACCAGTGGCAACATCGCTATTTTATATGAAACACTCTGTATGTGATTGCATATTTGGATTCTACGTAAAATTCTGAGCAGATTTCATGTGATATACCCTATACCTAAGTTCAACTGTTTTGGAAATATTGACAAATGAAAATTGACTTTTTGCAACTTTGACAGGTTATAAAACCTGAACGGTTAATTTTAGAGAGAAACCGATTTTACATTCCTGTCCTAGATTTTTATAAACTATCATTTGACACCAACTTTGAATTTAATCCGTGATTAAAAATTCCAATTAAATTTGATTTCCTGTTAAATTCAAAGTTGGCGTCAAATGATAGTTTATTAAAATCTAAGACAGGAATGTAAAATCGGTTTTTCTCTAAAATTAACCGTTCAGGTTTTACAGCCTGTCAAAGTTGCAAAAAGTCAATTTTCAACTGTCAATATTTCCAAAATAGTTGAACTTAGGTATAGGGTATATCACATGAAATCTGCTCAGAATTTTACGCAGAATCCAAATATGCAATCACATATAGGGTGTTCCATTTAAAATAGCGATGTTGCCACTGGTTTAGAGTAGAAACGGCAACACCGAATAAACAAAAATATTTTTAAAGTGTAGATTATGGTCGTTTATCCCGGTTGCCAAATTTTCAAAATGATCCGCTTTTTAGTTCTCTATAAACTTCTAATACGCCATCCACCGTGGGACACCCTATACTATTATACAGTGGCTGATAAGCTGGGTTAGCTAGGTAAGTGATTTAAGCCCGGTTTAGTCAGCTAATCGCCTATAATTGCACTGTTCTACTTTTTTAAAGATAAGTCGCAATAACAGGCCCTAGGCCACTAGCCCCAACTACATGGGGGCATTGGGGCAGGTGCTCCCATGAGCAACCTCTCATAGGTGCTCGGAGCTCTCGTAGGGAATGCGAAAGTACAAACGTATTTAATGGTCATTCCGCTCGGTGTGGTAGTATCAGTATCATTTATGTAATTTAAATTCACACAACTTTGCATAAGAATTACACAAGTGGTATTAGTCTTAAGTCTTAGATTAGGGAGGTATCAGTATTCTGTCCTTTCGTTTGGTCAATTCTATGCTCTATTACTTTATATTGCTAATGTTGTTATTCTCCATCTGTATTCTTTGATAATAATCGGGACATAGGGCATTTTAGGACATAAAAGTACCAGGCATAATTATTTTGATAATAGGTTCGTTCCAACCCTCCGTTTTCGTATCGTCATGAAACTGTTTCGGAAATGTTAGGATCGATTGCAGGCGCATGCGTTGACCTTGCACGGTTTTATCTTGGTACAGAAACAACGGGTAGTTGGAACGGTTTCATGACCGTCTTCGTAATGACGTTTAACAGTTCAAATAACTTTAACCCTAAATTTGTTTGTTTGCAAATTAAAATAGAAGAATAAACGATAACAGAATAATATAATATAAAAAGGAAAATCAAACACCAACCCTGATGCATTATCAAGAATCTGAAACTGAATCCTTGCAAGCTGATAACATCAAGGACCAGCAAATAGCTGATAATAAATTTTGTACTTTTTTTCACTTGAAAAAATAAAAATGCTACAGTTTCATAGGTTAGATTGGAAATTGGTTGTTTAACTACAACATGAACGACAACAACAGGTGACAAAAATTGAATTACGCATGTCAGTCATGGATCAGTCCACGCGGTTCTTGCTTTCCACTCGGGATCGAAATGACGGTGCTAAAACCAGTTCTCGAACGATCCCAGGTTTGGTTGGAACGCCAACGAAACTGTACGGTAAACGATCGTCTCTCGGTTGGAACGCGTTCAACCTATGGCGCATGACCGTGACCGTACATTGAACGGTTTTTGGCTGGGTTGGAACGAACCTAATGATGTGATATTTTAATGCCGTGGAATGCGTGTAGAAAAAGCATTTTTCGCACGCTCGTAGAAAAAAATAGAAAAACATATACCTACACTATAAAATAGACATTTTTGGGCGTGGCATCTGGAAAAAAATATTTCTCCCCCTCCCCCCATAAACAAATTTATAAAAATATTATCCTGCACCTAAGAGGACTTTCAAAAATCGGCGCCTCTGTCAGGCCCACCCTAGGCCCCCCCCAGGTCAGATGGCTAGTTACGCCAGTGTTTGAAAGGTTATTCAAAAGGTTCAAACTAACAAATAAACAAAGGTTCAAAATAAAAAAAACTGCCGTGTTTCAGGAATTTCAATTTTTTCTTGTAGAAATGTACGAAAAACACGTTCTCTTTTCGCCCCATGGCAACTTCCGAGACGAATATCTTGAAAACTAGTAGTCAGATTTCGAAATAAATTACAGATCTGTAAAGTTATCTCAAATACCTGTCAAACAAAGTATCACTCGACCCAGTTTCGCTATTCAAGTTTTGAGGGTGCAACTCACCCCGGTAAGGGGGTGCAATCTAGGAAATTTTTGAAATAGCCAAAAAGTGTCCCCCTTGCAAACAAAATCGACGTATTTCCGCGTTTTTTAAATTCCCTGATAATTTTCGAGAAAATCCAGGTGGATCCTTTTTAATTTTCCACCCTGTATGTTCAAAAAATGCATCATAGAGACGCAAAAAAGCTTCATAACGATTCTGCAAATCATTGAAAATATTTATTAAGAGCGGAAATTTTTCTGAGACTTGTTTCAAACTTGAGCCGTTATTTCTTCCAAATCCGTATGACCGGAAATAGTGCTCTACTAAGAAAACTGTTTCTTAAGTAGAAACATACATAATGAAGATTTTAACCTTAACTTAATGTCAACCTCATAACTAATGCCAAGTAAGCGAAATATGATAAATGCAACTTGCGTGCGCAATTACTCAGAGCTCTAGATTTCGGTAGGTACTATTTATTTTGGCGGATACCGTATTTGAGTTATGTCATGAGACCTATAACAGAACAGTGGTGTTATGGACTAGGTTATGAATTCATAACACAACTAGTGGTCTTATAGACAAGAGCTGCTTTCCAGTGCCTAAAATGTTAGAGTATCATGCTCCTGGAGTGTCACGCTCTTGAACTGTTCGACATAAGCAGCACTGGAACACTTTCGTCTTATGGCGAATTCTATTTGTCAATCAGTGCGCTCTGAATGTATTCGCATCTTTCTCTAAAAGCATGTAACATGCAAGGATAAGGATACATTTTTTTTGCACTGGTTTGACAAATGGAAATCGCTATTAACCCCCGCCATTTCGGACTTCAAGAGCATGGAACACCGAAATAAAGGCTGGTGCACGAGGGGGCAGGGGATAACAGAAATGAGTAGTTCAAGTGTAGAAAGCGCAAAGTAATTGTGGAGCACTCCTGAGCTGCTCAGGAGTAACTCAAATGGGTCACTGGAAAACACCTTAGGTTATGAATTCATAACACAACTATTTTTGGTGATTTGACAAATGTCAAAGTTAAACCTGTAAAAGTAAGATGAAAATAGACAACGACTAATAAACGAAAATAATTGAAAAAAATTCCTATATTTTTCGCTTTGTAGATAAAACGTTGTACATCACACGTGCGTTTAAACATGACTACAAAACTCGTGTGATTAATCTCTCACACTCGTTATTGTAATACTGTTCATAAACGAACTTGTAATGTAAATAACTATTATTCACAAGCGTTCGGCTATGACGTTTTTACATAACCATTTTTCTAGTGTTTGAGTTATGTCATGAGATTCATAACACAACCAGTGGTGTTAAAGATTAGGTTATGAATTCATAACACAACTAGTGGTGTTATGAACTAGGTTATGAATCTATAACACAACTATTTTTGGTGATTTGACAAATATCAAAGTTAGACCTGTAAATGTAAAATAAAGGTAGACAACTATAACTAACGAAAATAATTGAAAACAAATTCTTATTTATCGCTTTGTAGATAAAACGTTGTACATCACACGTGTGATTGAACATGACTACAAAACTCGTGTGATTAGAACGACTCGGTCTACGACCTCGTCGTTCTAATCTTTCACACTCGTTATTGTAATCAAGTTCATAAACGCACTTGTAATGTAAATAACTATTATGCATCCTTAGTAAATCTACTAAGGATCAAACGTAATTACTCTTATACAGGATGTTTTCTGATTGAATGTCAATATTTAAGGAGGCGATTTTTGTGACGAATGTCTTAAGTTTTGAGATACAGGGTGATAAGGAGTTCAAAAATAAATAATTTATTATGTATTGAAAATATACTGAATGACAAAAAAAACGCATCACCCATGAAAATTATATATTTTTTTAACAAATTTTCTACATACGTTAGTTTTGGCCAAGACCAAAAAAATTTGTTCAAAAAATATACATTTTTGGTGGGAGATGTATTTTTTTTGTTACTTAGTTTGTGAGTGAGTGATGCGTTTTTTTTTGTCACATAGTATACCGGGTGCCCACGAGATCACTTTCCGGCTGCCATTTTTTTATTTGTCCATTAATATCAACGAAACTTGGTAGGGTTGATATTCTATCCAAACGCCATTTTTATGCATTTATGACAAGTTTTCCTGACTTCCGGTTCCACCGGAAATGACCGGAACTTTTGATTTTTGAATGGCACACCCTGTATATTTTTTGTTTTTCGGATTCTACAGGTCATTTTACGTCCTAATGCACAATTTTTGAATCGAGTTTTGCCCAAATTTTGTTTTTAAATTAAATTTTAATTTTTTAACTTGAGTGCCACGATCATCCTAAAATAAGTCTACATACTTTACTTAAGTTCAGAAAAATACAAACTCAATTTTATCTTTGTAAACTTTTCTGATAGAGGGCTGTAAACTTCATTATTTTGGTATTTTTGCCCTAGCTCAAAAACTAGAATAGAAACATATCACTTTCACAACACTACTAAATGCAGTTTTTTAAAGCGAATCCAACGATATAATACACTACGACATTTTTCTTAATTTTCGTTCAAATATTTCTGTTTTTTTATGTAGGTAATTTCTTTTTTCTACTTAAAATTTAATTTTGAAAACGAAATTTGGACAAAACTCAATTTAAAAGTGGTACAGACGTTAAACGATCTGTATAATCCAAAAAACAAAAAATATACAGGGTGTGCCATTTGAAAATCAAAAGTTTCGGTCATTTCCGGTTAAACCGGAAGTCAGGAAAAATTGTCCTAAATGCATAAAAATGGCGTTTCGTTAAAATATCAAGCCTACCAAGTTTCGTTGATATCGATAAACAAATAAAAAAATGGCAGCCGGAAAGAAATCTCGTGGGCACCCGGTATATGTAACACTACTTTAGATATTTTAATGAAATTTGGTAAATATTATGTATCATGAGACATTTTTTGATGTATCACATTTTTTTCAATTTTCCTTCTAAAAATTATATACAATTAATCCATTCAATAGTGCTAACTCTAATGTTTTCTCTGGTTGAATGTGATTTTAACATTTTGATGTTTTTTTTTTCCTCTACTAAATGCGAAGTCTAGCAACCTTAATTACTTTGTGTCATAGGAGCAAACTTGCCCCTGATGATGAGGTTCACTATAATTGCCTCGAAACATGTAGGTAGGGTGCTATAGCCTAATTAAAGTATTTTGTGGACGAAGACTTTGTGTTTTCTTTTTGAATTAAATTTCAACTCCACTTTGAGAGATGGACGATGGACTACTTGTTCAACTTATACGTAGTTTCATAATAGAATGTTGGTTCTTATTATTCTTTTTGTAAAACTTTAAGTTAACACAATTCCTTCCCAGCTGCTTTCTTCTTTCCTTTTCTTTTACATTTACAACATTTAACCATCAACCACCCCCTATAGAGAAATAATATTTTTAAATACATCCGATTAGCATAAATGCATTAGAAAACTCATAAATATTTCTAATTATGGTTTCAGTATGTCAAACAGTTTTAGAAGGCTACTTCCTTTTAGAGGCAAAAGCTAAAACTAAATTTATGTTTCCCCTCATAACGTTTATGCAGTAATTAATACTGGGAGTTATTTATTATCGATTTATAAGCAAAATCCACTTTAGATAATTGTTGAAAGGATTAACTGGTCCATAAATTTTATTGTGTATTAAAATATCCATAATTTTCTAGAGTTTATTGCAATGATGGATTTATTTGAAATTTTTGAGTTGAATTTCTGGAAACATTTGAACCTAAATTGACCCAAAGAAGTTTAGATTTTGATTTCTTCAATGTCAACATATTTTTCATAATAAATCCTTCTGGTGTATTGGTGCAAAAATCATGCGTTTATCATAAAATCTCAGAATAAGGCGAATGATTTGGAAAGAAGAAACTCTCAATAAGTACCTAATAACTTTTCTAATAACTTATTAAGAAATTTTTTTTCGTCTGCTACAAACTCTTTATTTTCCATAATCAAATTTTACTAAATTCATAATAATTCATAAAATTCTTAATCTATAATAAAAGTTTAGGCATGTATCATAAACTTCAGAAGTTGACTCGATCCAATCAAGCGGCTCAATTTAAAAATACTTGTAAACGATTTTCAAACAAGAAACTCTCGTATCAATCAAAATGAAATAGGTAATGCTTGTGAGTTTCCATTAGGATTCATATTATTTTACTATATTCCTTACCGCTTTTCCGTTTCTCAGGCAGCACAAAACTCTTGCTCCTCTTCACCCTTAACGATCGCCTCCTCAAACTCCTCAAAAAATTGTCTGGCATTTTTTGAAACTTCGGCGGTTCCACTGGTTTCTTCGTGTCGGACATCATCAACCAATTTTTCACCATCGTCATGGATATGCCTTTGGATTTTTTCGGCGTTGGAGTTGGGGGTGGCTCCATACGTATATCAACCATTTTGATTCTTGTTTTTTTTTTTTCAATCAAGTATTTTTTATATATTATTTTTCAGGAATGACAGTATATTGGTTGGTAGTGGTTCCATTCCCTAAAGTAGGCTTTCCATAAAATCCAATTTTAAAAAAAAAATAATAATAATAATCCGTAAAATCACTATACACTTGTTTCCGGATAGTCACTATACATAGTCACAATTTTTTTTTGCTGTCACAAAATTTGATTTTGGCGCCGAGTTCGCGATCTTTTTTTTTCTCGAGCGACTCTTCCAACGACCACGACCGATTCTCGTTGTGCTTCCGAACGTTTTGGCGCCGGGCGACCGAATGCGAAAACGGTCATTCGAATCGGCGGGTTTTCCTTCCGACCGAAAACGGTATGTGGAAGTTGCATAGCAAGATGCGCACGCAAGAAGGGACCCTTCTAATATAAGGCCAATTTGGGTTTTTTCAAAATTTTGACTTTGATTATTGGAGGTAATTTTTTTCATTGGGTTATGGGACTTCTCTGAATGGAAAACATCATCTCATATTTAAAAAAAAAGAGCAGAAAAGGCACTTACGATGGTTAATGTGTCTCTAAAAACAATGTTTACAAAATCAAATCTTTGCTTTTGAACTGTTCCCAAACGACCTCCAATTTCTGTAATACCTATAGTCAGCTGCTGCTTTGAGAAGCTTCAAAGTGATCTTTAGTTGGATGTTTAGTTGAGAGAGTAGAGCAATCAGAGCAATCGTGATTGTAGAAGAACAAGTTTATTCGTAATAAACATCTGTTATACTGAAAGAATTGTGAATTCTTGAAGATTGCTGTGGTATTGGTTCTCTCTCCTGAGAAGTGGTTTTGATCAAGGAAGTGATTCTGTATTACTTTTTGAGGTTTGGAACGAAGTTACAATTAAACCACTCACCATGGGATAAGATGAGGATTATCAAACATATAAACTCTTTTTGACCATTTTAATAAATAAACTGCTTGCCAAAAAAAACGGGACAAGCAATTTTTAGCACCATATTCAATTTGTAATAGCTTTTTTATTTTATTTTTGTTTTTAACGCGGTTTGTTGTATTCGATAGTCCATGTTGTAGATCACGTGAGAGAATAGTTATTTATGATATAAGTGTTAAAAGTACATTTTTAAGGCACGCATGTGAAAGTTTGCAGAATGAGCGAAGCGAATTCTGCAATTCACATAAGTGCCTTAAAAATACTTTTAACACAAATATCATACAATATTTTTTCTACAAACGGTCATAAAAAGCAATAACCAGTAACAAATTGGATTTTTAAATGAATAATAAATTGGAAGCATCTTTCCTACATAAAATTACTGAATTTGGCATTTGTCAAAAAGTCCAAACAACCAGCACCTTGTTTTACAGGTAATGAAATGTCTTGTCAGTTTCTTGAAAGTCTGTCGTGGTCAGTAATGCTTTTTGCTTAAAATGCAACAAAATACAGAAGAAAAAGAGGGTTGCATCGATCCCTTGAAAAATATAGATGAGGCGGCCACTCGGGCTACCTCAGTTGTTCAAATTTCACCATTAAAATCAATGTAAATAACTGAAAATACAAACTTTTTTTGACGTTCGCTCTCAAAATTTGATGTTTCATTTTTAACACTAGTGCTATAAAGACTTTATGGCACTAGTGCGATAAAGTAACATTTTTAATGCTTCGGGGGGGTTTTAAAAATTGCATTTTTAACACGTTTGTAGAAAAAAATATTTTTTTTTGAAGAAATGCATTTCCAAGTTATACAGGGTGAATAATAAATTGATGCAAAAGTACAAAAAGTATGAATGTCCGCCATATTGACTATACTTTTTTTTCCGGATTTCCGTATAGGACTTCAGTAAGTTAATATCAATATCTCCAGACGTATTTGCCAGTTTTTTGATAAGTGCCCTTTGGCAGCAGATACAATATTAAACAACAAAGTTGGCAAAATCTTGTAAGCACAATGTTTAAAGGGCTGTATCTTGAAAAAGGTTGCATTGATTTCGAAAAGCTTGACAGGCTTCGAAAGCCCATTTTTTTTAGAGGTTCCACGACTCATTTGCTTTTTTTGCAGATGGCCCTGTTTACATTATGCAGGGGTCGAGGTAAACATACTGTATGCCTTTTGTTTTCTTTGAAAATTGGTTAGATGATACTTTGGGTCAATATATCGAAACAATTTTTTCATTTTTTGCATTAGAGTTTCCTGAGGAGCCATTCTAGGCATTCTAGCACCACAATGTTGGAACGATGTGGCTTACGGTTTAATGGATTGTGAAACGTTTTCCCACTATGAAAGCTTATTTTAGGAAAACTAATCGGCTATTTTGGGAAATTTGAATTTTGACATTATACAGGGGTTACGAAAAAGTAAACGTGAGTTTGGTAAAAATTCTCAAACGGCTGTAGTTTGAAAACGATTTTGGAAGCTTTATTTTATGAAAGTTAACTCTGTTATTTTTTTAATGAAAAACTTTGCATCATACAGGGAGGTTATTTTAGGAAATAAAAATTTTCTCATTATACAGGGGTTGCGGAAAACTAAACATGAGTTTGATAGAAATTCTCAAACAGCTGTAACGTGGCAACGATTTTGGAAGCTCATTTTATGACTCTTATTTTTTCAATGGAAAACTTCGCGTTATACAGGGATTACCGAAAAGTAAATTAAGGTTTGCTAAAAATGCTTGAACGGCTGTAACTTACAAAAAAAAAAAGCTATACAATTACCAACAATATAGGAAAACTAGCGTATCTGTAGCCAAAAAGCACTAATCGAGGAAGTAAAATCACCGCTTCGACGTTTGAACAGCAAGTTTGGAAAACAAGTCAATTCGCATAATTTCAAAACCACCAGTATTAACCATTTTCGGGCAATTTCAATTTCGTTTTTATACTTGATATGTGTATACTAAAAGGGTATATCATGCAAAAAAAGTCAAGCCAGGCGCCTTATTCTTGAATCTTAGGGAGTAGAAAACGTGAGAAAATTCCTAAAATTGAAAATACTGTGTTCTTGAAAAAAAAAATCTCTCATGAATTGATAGACAGATTTCTCCCAGGGAATTTCAATTTCTACTGGTCCCAAGTGAGAGAAACTAAAAATGGGAATGGAAATAAAGATAAACAAACAACAAAACGTTAAAAAATTGCCGGAGAAGTTTTTTTCAAAGTTAAAGTATGTGTTTTTTTTGGATAATGGATCTGAATAATATATATAATGCAGATAAACTAATAGAAAAACAAGAAAAGAACTTAAATAAACTATCTTCTTGATTCTCTCATGATATCTACAATGCGTAGTAAAGAAACAGAAATATTCTCCATTATATGGGTTTGATTTCTTAGCTCATCTCGTTTCTCTTTGATTTTTTCCAGAACGGTATGTATCGGATTCTTACCTAAATGAATAGTAACTTTAAACTTAGTGCAAAATATTTTTTTTTCTTTAACAACTTGTTCCATTTATTGAGCATGTTCTAAAATGTTCACAATTTTACTGGGGTTTTTGATAGATTCATTCAATTCCATGGTTTTTTTCACTCTGGGTTTGCCTCTGGGTATAGCATTATTCTTTATTTCAGGAGCATTGTATTTTCAGTTTCATTTTTCTCAAGCTCAGTGGAGGGATCTGAGTTTCCATGATGTTTATTACTTAGCTGTTGATACCAACTAAGCAAAAGCTTTAAGTTCTTGTAAATGTTTTTAATGATAATGATAATATGTAGGTATTTTACAACCCTTCCTGAAACAATGTTCACCTTTATATTCTGTACAGATCCTACCATTGCTAGTAGGTTGTTGGCAGGGAACATCTTATCAAATATTACCTCTTTATCAAGAATAATGCCTGGCTCAGGCACCTCAATAACTTTAGTGTCAAAATTATCTATAGTCTATAGTAACTGGTTCAGGAGGCCGCCCTCCTGTACCTTTTCGTTATTTTTTTTCCTAGCCAATTTTGCTCTGCTATTTTTTTTTGTCGATCCAGCCTAACCCAAAAAAGAAAATGAGGAAAAGGTTCCAAAGCAGTTTTTAACTATATTTTATGAAAAGTACCCTTGCGCCAAGCATTCCACTCTTTTTTGGCTTCATTGGGATGAGCATTTAGAATGTTGGTATTTATTAGTACCTAAATGCATAGGTAAACACTATAAATTCACCTTTGAAATAATCTAAATAAAGAGAGGGTTTTCTCACCCACTACTCACTGCACACTTGTGGTCTATTCGTGTCTATGGCCTGCCTAAGAATTGTCAAATAAGCCACAGATAAATTTAAAAAGCTTAATAATTTACAACAAAGTGCATTTGTCAAAAAGCTGTCACACCTGTGTGTCATACTGACAATTTTCATCATTTGTGATTGGTGAGAATTTTGTACTAAAATCTGGCAGCAGTGTTCGCTATTTCTCTCACTCCTTCCCACTCCCTATTTTCAAGAATACAGCTTTTTAAAATCGAGAGAAATTATGAAGGAGTAGAAAAATTAGGGAGCTCCCCGGGGAGTATAATTTTCTCTCAATTCAAGAATAAGGACCCAAGGTCGTGAAAAACGAGAGAAACTGATGAATTTCCAAAATCGTTCTCAAGTTACCGCCGCTCAAGCAATTTTCGCAAACTTAAGCTTACTTTTCGGTAATCCCTGTATAATGAAAAAAATTTAATTTCCAAAAATAGCCGATTAATTATCCCTTTATGATACAAAGTTTTCCATTAAAAAAATAAAAGAGTTAACTTTTATACATTCTTGCAAAATTGTTTTCAAGCTACAGCCGTTTGAGAATTTTTAGCAAATTCACGGTTACTTTCTCGCAACCCCTGTATAATGATAAAATTCAAGTTTCCAAAAATAAAATAGCCGAATAATTTTCATAACATGAGCTTTTACAGTGGGAAAACGTTTCACAATCCATTAAACCGTAGGCCACGTCGTTCCAACATTGTGGTACTAAAATGGCTCTTCAGGAAACTCTAATGCAAAAAATGAAAAAACCGTTCCGATATATTGACCCAAAGTATCATCTAACCAATTTTCAAAGAAAACAAAAGGCATACAGATCAATTTGTATAGGTTTGAAAGAACAATTATCATAATTTGAGGTGTATGTTTAGCTCGACTCCTGTATAATGTAAACAGGGCCATCTGCAAAAAAAGCAAGTGAGTCGTGGAACCTCTAAAAAAAATGGGCTTCCGAAACCTGCCAACCTTTTCGAAATCAATGCAACCGTGTTCAAGATACAGCCCTTTAAACATTGTGCTTACAAGATTTTGCCAATTTTGTTGTTTAATATTGTATCTGCTACCAAAGGGCACTTATCAAAAAACTGGCAAATACGTCTGGAGATATTGATATTAACTTACTAAAGGCCTATACGGAAATCCGAAAAAAAAATTATTGTCAATATGGTAGACATCCATACTTCTTGTACTTTTGCATCAATTTATTATTCACCCTGTATAACTTGGAAAATGCATTTCTTCAAAAAAAATATTTTTCTCTCACGTGATCTACAACATGGACTATCGAATACCACAAACCGCATTAAAAACAAAAATAAAATAAAAAAGTTATTACAAGTTGAATATGGTGCTAAAAATTGCTTGTCCCGTTTTTTTTGTCAGTTTATTTCAAGAAGAATGTTAATATTAAGTATATAACTGGCTAAATTCAATTTAAGAAACCAAACCGAAAGAGTAACTTCTCAAGAATACATTTGAGAAATAATTAAGTTAGCCAAAAAATGTAATCATGGAATTATAGGAAATGAATTAATAAGAAACCGTCTTGTGTTTGGAATTTTGGTATGTGTTACTGACGCTAATGGAAGAAAAACTAAGAAAATCATTCACTGTTCAGTGTTCGACAAGTTATAGGAACATTTAATACAGATAATATGATAACAAAAACTATAAAAATGACAATTTCGAGGAGAAACTTATAAGAACAAGAAAAGACATCATGTTTCAATTATTAGCGAACCATGAATGTTAAATTGCCGAACCTCGAAGGTGAAGTAAAATCTAACAAAAAATAAATCCTTATAATTATTATGAAAAAATTCTGGGCAAAACACCAGAAAATAATGAAATATTCTAAACCATAATTTGAAACCAAAGACCTTCGCGACATTTTATTGAGAGCGAAATTAAATCAGCATTAGTTGAAAGGCGAAATAGTAATTGAGTGGACAAGAAAGATTTAAAATAATAACTTAAGTTGTGCTTATTCCATGCTGATGGACACAATAATTATTACAACCAGGATAAAGGGGGTGATTTTACATGCAACAGTTTCATTTTTTGCAACTAAAAAAACGTACATTTTACCTTCTAATCGTTATTGACGTCAATAATATCAGAAATTAACTGATTTTATAAGAAGAAAATTAATTAAATAAATCAAAGCAAAAACTATATAAATTAATCCAGTTTTTAATATACAAATAATATAAATTAATCGCGCCAAAAAAGAAACTCAAATCGCATCAAGAACAGGAAATTATGACTATATAATTCCGATTTAGTAAAGCCTAGAAAACGCTATCATTAAACTAATATCGTCATTAGATGCCAAAGGAAAAAATGTTCAAAATAATTGCTTGAAATCAGTCGACAAGTAATTTACGTTGATTTGATTCAACCAGGATTACTATCTATCAATCAAGCTTAAAGAAACTTGCAAAGAGAAAACATTTACATAATTCCAGATTATTATCACCTCATACGATGCAAATCTGTTTAAAAAGGTTCTATTTATAGTTCTATCTCAAATAAATTGTTCCAAACAAAAATCCGCTGACTCATTTCAAGAAAATAATTACAGTGTCGCCCTACAAAAGAACGGAGGGGCTGGCCTAGAGGGATTTTCTATTGAGGGGGTGAAATAAGTGAAGTGTGTAATCATTCAGGAGGGATGATGATGATGATGAACGCGGCGAGAACTGAGATTAAGAAAATGCCTTTTGGCGATAGACATTGGAGAGATATGCTCTATTGTTTGTTTCGCTATAGTGGCGCTGAGAAGATAGCTGGTAGAACTTAATGGATGGATGAAAATTAAAGAATAGGTACGGATAGGATTTGAGGAGGAATGAGAACAAAAAGAAATCTAATAATGTAAATTGGAAAATGCAAAGGGAAATATATTCTTAGACAAGCTCGGAGAAGCTAAGTCCACAATTTTGATGGATTACATGATAATCTTTTATTAGGATAGCGTCAACTACGACGTATTTATAGTTTCATCAAATAAGAGAGTATTAGATATAGATTTTCCCTAAAACATATTGTTTCAATATTACAGCTTCAATTTAATTATCAAACTCCTCGTACTCTTATTGAGTTATCCCAAATTCCGTAATTCAATCCGACTATAATTTTCCACTGCCCTATTTAGGTACCCCCTCGATTGTATCGTCCGTCCCCCAGGCATACTCCAAAAGATAATCCGGCATGAGTCACTGAGTTCTCCTCCTTTTGCGGGCCTCAAAAAACTTTTCCCTAAGGGATAAGAAAGCCCAAAAAGGGGGTGTAGTTTTTGAAACGCTTAGTTATTTCTTCGCTATTGTAGTTTGTTGTGGTTAACTTTTAATATGTACTCAAATCAATCCACACCAGATACGGAAATGTTATTGATTTTTTAACACATTAAAGATGGATTGTGATTGGAAAAAAGTAAAAAATCGCGGTAAATGTGGTTGAAATGCAATTTTACATAGAAAAAGGAGAGTTTCTGTTTATGTTTTAATAGAAAAAGGCACAAAAAAACACATCATTTGCAGCTTTTTTATTCATGAAAATAATTGATTTCCGTAGAAACAGTGATATTCTCAGTGTTTTTCTATTCGGCCCTGATTTCGAAATATCGGGTCCGATCTTTCTGATTGTCAGCCATGGCGCACCGTGGCTAGCGGAGCTACTAGTTGTATTTACTACAACAGTAATAACTGAAAAGAAAATAAAAATTGATATTCTCACAAAAAGAAAAACATATAAAGATCTCTAATACTCCACAAGATATTGAAGAAAAACACCTATTTGAAATATTATTTCTTCAAATCTTAACTTTTTAAAACGTTTCCTGAAGAAAAGCAAATCAAATGGTAAATGTTGCATGCGCTGTCGAGAAGGGGCGAGCGTAGACGCGACACACAAAAAAAGTACCAAAGGGGAGATAAAAGAAAATGAGAGACTAGAGAAAAAGCTTTTCCCTTGGATCGCTTGTCCGCCATTGTTCATTATTCAATTTTTATTTTGCATTAAACTGATTGTTCAATCCAATTTGTGATTAGTTTGTGTGTCATAAGGAGCATTCACAGGCCAGTTGAATAATTGTTATTTTGTTTTTAAGAGCTCAATTTATACAAGTAATATTTTTTAATTTTTTTAGTCTGTTTATAACATATTTTTTAACATGTGCATTGTTCATGTATTTGACAAAAATCGTCTCATGCTGTCAACAACGCAGATAAAAGGTAAATTAAAACCTAAGAAATGCTATTTTGTGCTGGGATTTTGATTGTTGGTATTCAGAGCATACATTAGGGCCTTGTTGAATCTATTAACATTTTTCTACCCCGAAGAGCGAATATCCTGGCAAACAAATCGAAAAAATCAATCTAGAGATATTGGTTGGTATGAATAAAAACGAACTACGTGCTACTACTACAAGTATTAGTATATTCTACGCAGTATTTACTTCAAAAAGAAGCATTCACTAATTTCCGCTGGTTTCAAAATGCAGTATCTACTTCGTTTAAAAGTAAATACTACGGAGAATCTACTAATACTTGAAGTAATAGCAAATACTTCGTTTTTATTCATACTACCCATTAGTTCAAATAACAACTACAGGGTGTCCCACGGTGGACGGCGTATTAGACGTTTATGGAAAACTAAAAAGCGGATCATTTTGAAAATTTGGCAACTATAGCTGAGTAGCCTCCCGTACGGGACCTCAGTATCTACTGGTGAAACTGGCTAACTAACCAAAAACTTTTCAATATTGAATATAGGTAGTGTTGATAGAATGTGGTGTGTCGAATTAAAATTTTAGCACAAGCACAAAGGACGGTACCTAATTTAAACTTTTATTAACTCACAATTATTATTAAAATGACACGAAAACGGTACGATTTACTTTAAAATAAATTAGACGTTTCACTATTGTTTCGTTCATTTTACATATCACAACTTCCCTTAAATTTCCCTAATTTTCCTATTGTTGGGCGCATGTCAAGTAAGTAAAATTGAGTAAGTTTCCACAACATAGATCCTATTACGGTGTGAATTTTTATTATATCTTCTTTTAACAAATCATCTACAAAACGAAATGAAAAACAATTTCGTTTTGTAGATGATTTGTTAAAAGAAGATATAATAAAAATTCACACCGTTCAATCTTGCTGAACGAACCTGGTTATACTACAATATTGTAAAGCGTCTAGTCACTCCTATAGAAAACTCAAACCGGAATTTGACCATCGATAATTGGTACACAAGTGTACCACGCGCTGATTATTTGCTTACAAAAAAAATTACAGTATACAGCATCATAAAAATGAACAAAGCAGACATCCCAAAGGAATTCTTGCCGGACAAAATCAGAGCTGTTGGTTCCACTATTTTTGGTTTCCGAAAGGAATTAATGATGCTTTCTTATACCTCGGAAATATTACTCTCAACTTTACATGACGACAACCAAATAGATCTTGACACCAGAAAGCCTCAGGTTATCCTTGACTACAACGAAACCAAAGGCGCAGTGTAAACAGTCGACAAAATGTGTGCCGCTTACTCTGTCTCTAGAATAACAAAGAGATGGCCGTGTGTAGTTTTCTATACTCTAATAAATATTGGCGGCATAAATGCTCAAATCCTGTACAAATTTGCCTGTCCAGGAAAGGATCGAAGGATTTAGGAAAATCTGGAAAATTTGGCATTGACCATTATGAAAGAGCATCTTATCTTTAGATCGAATGTTAAACATTTGCACCAAATGATAAAGTGAACTACAGTCGGAAAGTTGAACCGATAGCAGATAAAGAAAAAAGAAGCCCTCCAAAACGCGGTATCTGTCGTTCATGTGCACTGGAGAAGAAAAGATCCTCAGCATCAATGAAGTATTGCCGTTGTTAGTTGTTCACATGCAAGAATCACTCTGCAGTTGAGGTGGTTCGCAACAATTGGAGAATATTTATTCTGGACTAGTCGATAAGATAAAAACAAAAAGTTTCATGTAAACGAAAATTGATTTTTTGAATTTCCGAACAGGAGGGAGATATTGAAACCATCCATCATCAGCGCGGTCACCGTCGTTCGTGCAAACGCCGTTGCGTGCGAAAAAGTAAAACTTTCTGCACTTGTTAGGTAAATAACTATTTTCTATGAGCGTGCGGAAAAGTGTACTTATTTTTAGGTATACAGGTACTTACAGGTAAACCGGTATACTACAAAAAAATATCTTAAATTGATAAATATGTAGATAAAAATATTATCTTTCATCTCGTAGAAAAAATAGTGTTCCTAATTCGTGCGGAAAGTCTCTTTTTCGCACTTGATCGCTTGCCGACAGACGCGCAGTCGCGTGGGGAAAAGCGGTACTTTCCGCAGTAGTTAGGAAATATACTATTTTAACTTAGAATAAAGTTTATTCAGTTGTAGTGTTTTATTCAGTTATCCGAAAATATATAAATAAATTTCTCCTGGAATGATTTTTCACTGGAAAATTTTGAAATTTTCCTCTAATGAGCTCCTCACTTTCCTCTTTCTCCTGTAGAAATTTCAAAATTTTCCCGTTGCCAGTTTTCCAGAAAAAAATTAAAATGTAAGAGGGTGAATTTTTCTCAATTTTGGCAATTTTGCCTTAATAAGTCAATTGTCTTTGAATTTTTCCTGGAATGATTTTTCACTGGAAAATTTTGAAAGTTCCCTCTAATAAGCTCCTCACTTTTCTCTTTTTCCTGGAAAATTTTCAAAATTTTCCCTTTGCCAGTTTTCCAGAAAAAAATTAAAATGTAAGAAGGTAAATTTTCCTTAATTTTGCTTAAATAAGTCAATTTTCCAGAATTATTTCTCGAGTGATTTTTCACTAGAAAATTTTAAAAATTTGCTATAATGAACTCCTCGCTTTCCTCTTTTTTCTTGAAAATTTTCACAATTTTTCTTTTGCCAGTTTTCTAGAAAAAAAATAAAAAGAAAGAAAATTAATTTTACTTAAGATAGTCAATTTTCCAGAATTTTTCCTGGAATGATTTTCCACTGGAAAATTTTGAAATTTGCCTATAATAAGCTCCTCATTTTCGTCTTTCTCCTGGAAAAATATCACAATTTTTTCTCTGCCAATTTTCCAGAAAAGAATTGTAATGTAAAAGAATGAATTTTGCTTAAAAAAGTCAGTTTTCCTGAATTTTTCCTGGAGTGAATTTTCACTGGAAAATTTTGAAATTTTGCTATAATGAAATCCTCACTTTCATTTTTTTTCTGAAAAAATTTCACAATTTTCCTTTTGCCAGTTTTCTAAGAAAAAAATAAAATCCAAGAAAATGAATTTTGCCTAAAAAAATCTATTTTCCAGAATTTTTCCTGGAATGATTTTCCATTGGAAAATTTTGAAATTATCCTATAATAGGCTCCTTACTTTCGTCTTTCTCCTGGAAAAATTGCACAATTTTTCCGTTGCCAGTTTTCCAGAAACAAATTAAAATGTAAGAGGGTGAATTTTCCTCAATTTTGCCTTAATGAGTCAATTGTCTTTGAATTTTTCCTGGAATGATTTTTCACTGGAAAATTTTGAAAGTTCCCTCTAATAAGCTCCTCACTTTTCTCTTTTTCCTGGAAAATTTTCAAAATTTTCCCTTTGCCAGTTTTCCAGAAAAAAAAATAAAATTAAGAAGGTAAATTTTCCTTAATTTTGCTTAAATAAGTCAATTTTCAAGAATTTTTCCTCGATTGATTTTTCACTAGAAAATTTCAAAAATTCGCTATAATGAACTCCTCGCTTTCCTCTTTTTTCTTAAAAATTTTCACAATTTTCCTTTTGCCAGTTTCCTAGGAAAAAACTAAAAAGAATGAAAATGAATTTTACTTAAGAAAGTCAATTTTCCAGAATTTTTCCTGGAATGATTTTCCACTAGAAAATTTTGAAATTTTCCTATAATAATTTCCTCATTTTCGTCTTTCTCCTGGAAAAGTATCACAATTTTTACTCTGCCAATTTTCCAGAAAAGAATTGTAATGTAAAAGAATGAATTTTGCTCAAAAAAGTCAGTTTTCCTAAATTTTTCCTGGAGTGATTTTTCACTGGAAAATTTTGAAATTTTGCTATAATGAAATCCTCACTTTCCTCTTTTTTCTGAAAAAATTTCACAATTTTCCTTTTGCCAGTTTTCTAGGAAAAAAATAAAATGTAAGAAAATGAATTTTGCTTAAAAAAATCTATTTTCCAGAATTTTTCCTGGAATGATTTTCCATTGGAAAATTTTGAAATTTTCCCATAATAAGCTCCTCACTTTAGTCTTTTTCCTGAAAAAATTGCACAATTTTTACTTGGCCAGTTTTCCAGAAAAAAATTGAAAAACTATGATATTTGTGTAAGAAACTCGAGTTCGAACTGCGATTATCGTCTAGCAATTTTTCAGCGATATTTTCAAAACAAAATCTTCCATTTTTTTCCCGCATATCGTGTTTTTTCACATCAGCGCGGTCACCGTTTTAAAGTTATTATACATATTTATATGGACATATGGCAACGCCGACTAGCCATCAATTGGAGCCCCGTTGATTACGGCGAGCCTACCTCTCCGATGGAGCCCGGCTCGAAAAGTCTGGCTCCATTCAGGGGTCAAAAAATATACATGGAATAGGTTTTCTATAAGTGTTAACTATAATATTCTTTGGTACTACGTTGATACGTCTTGAGTATTTTCGCAATGGAGATGTGCTAACGAGAATGTTACAGGATCTTGAAGTTATGTTTACGCTTGAAAAGCGAGAGTTAGAGTACTTCGGACATATACTCAGGAATGACAAATACCTACTTCTCAAGCTCATAATCGAGGAAAATATCGGAGGCAGGAGAAGCCCTAGTACGTCGGAAAATATCTTGGCTAATGAATTTGCGGCACTGGTTAGCGAAACCCTGACAAAGTCTATCCAGAAAAGCAGTCGACAAAGTACAAATGATTGCCGACGGTCCTATAGAGGACAAGGCAGGAGGAAAAAAAATCCCCAATTAACAGCGACCACAAATTAAAAAAAAAAAAGAAAAATAAAATCCAAAATCGAGAAAATAGTATATAAAACACACGTTTCCGAAGGCTATTCTCGCACTCATTCGTTCGTCCGCTCGCTCCTGCGTCGCTCGTATCCAAATTTCGAATTCGTGCGTGAATATGTGGCCTTCTGCAACTTGTATTTTATTATACTATTAGAAAGTTTTCACGGAAAGCAATTATTTCCCTAAATGAAAATGTTAAAAGTGTCCAAATTGGACCACCCTGTACACGCTAGAGATTAAAATAATAGGTCAGAGCGAATTTCATTGGTTGAAAACAGTCAGAAACAGTCAGAAAACTAATTTCAACCAATGAAATTCACTCTGACTGGTTTGTGATTTCTGCAGAAATAGACCTAACATCATTTTTCGAATATATATTATTGCTTTATTTTTACAAAAATGCCTGATTTTATCAACCAAAGTTGAATTATCGAATGTAATACCACAAGAGGTTTCAGGATTACCGGATAATAGATTGAGTGTCAGGTAAAAGTATTAGGTAATCCTGAAACATCGAGTGGTATTCAAAAGGTTATACAACGAACTAACTTCAATACACCAAGCGCGATAATCCCAAAAGGCTTATCACTTGTTAAGCCTCTCGTGTCATATGGAAATAATGTACAGTGAGTTGTATAACCTTCAATACTTTACAGTAGAAAATAAAAAAAAATATATTAAAATCTGTGATCTAATTTTTTAGTATCACCTTGTATCTCTACAAGGTCGGTGCAATGAAGGAAAATGCTTATTTCGACTTCTAAAGTTTTAACAAAATGAGAGATGTTTTTTCTCTTAATAGAGAAAATTCAATAGTTTGGAATCGAAACAAAATACTTTATGTCTATACTTGTTTACCAATTTCATTCGAATATCTTCCCTCTATTTCTCAAATTTCAGTTTTTGTCTATTCCCGGCTCTTGAAATTGTCGAAATAAAGAACATTCAGAATAGAAAAAATATCAATTTTCGTTTATCTACCAATTTTTTCTTTTTTTTTTTTTCATATTTCTTCTCTTAATTTTTCTATATCTCAATTTTTACCTATTTCCCTCTCTTGGGTTTCCGCTTTCTCTAAATAGTTATAAATAGAAAATTAGATTTTGAACTAGAAATAAAATATTTTGTGTCTCAATTTCTCTCGAATTCGAAGTTTCTTCCTCTATTTCTCAATTGTTGCAGTTCAATTTTTGTCTATTTCTGCCAGAAATAAGGAAAATTCAAGCTGCATGATAATTTGCGACAATCTAGATTGTTTTATTGTTCAACGAAAACTTGAATAGATTTTGACCAGGAGTAACAAATTGCGCAAAATGTCGTTCAAATGCAATCTTCAGGACGGTTTCTGCTGATATTTCAATAGAAATAGGCACATTTCCACAGAATTATGTTATTTTTGATCTATTTTTGCTCTTTCGAAACTGAATCTTTTTTTTTTTTTTGGTTTAAGCAAACCTTTTTTTTATATTTTATTGTTTTGTAGTATTGAATACATATTCTTCACGGATATTCCTTACTTCATATAGAAACTGTCCCTAATGATGGTTTTATTGATTCTTATGTCGTGGTAAAAGGTTTTAATACCTTCACGCAGTTGTAGGCGCTCAAGAGATTTATCAGTTTAAATTATTGATTTCAAACATTGGGGGACATCTGAGAATGGCCTAAAATCCAATATTTATATTTGTTTAATTTTCGCGGTAGTAGAATCGAGTATAATCTTCTCCTCCACTCTGAAAGATCTAGTATCCTATATCCATTTTAACGTTCTTCTTCTCACTCCATACACTTTTTCGTCCTTAGAAATGAATCTTACATTGTAGTTGGTTAGGTGCCTATAAATACGTTCCGTAGTTTGCTTTTACGTCGATCTTTTGCCTCCTCCAAAACCCATAATTAAGTTGCGTGATTCCGGACATTTTGTCCTACCTATTTGGGGGATCTCTGCTATTCTATACGTTCCACTTTCGAAAATATTAGCAATGAAAGCGCCATTCTTGCCAAGAGGGCTAACGAGTGAAGACCTAAACAACAGAAGCACGTTGGAAAGGTTTCTGTATCAGGTATGGATCATAAGCTCGAATTCGGATTTTTCCAAATATTTACTGCGTTCAAAAGAATACTTTTAGAAAATGAAAACTCTAAAAAAATGAGCTTAAACGAAATAAAAAATTAAGTTTATGTTAAATGTTTCAGCTAAAATTTTTGTAATTTACTTCCTTAAGCTGAGCAGTAAAGCCGATGAAAAGCTCCACCCAACTGTGTCACCATATAAGGGCGTATTCAGTTACGACACTCGATATGATTAGACGTTTCTGCAAGACGCCGCACGTATTGTCAAGCGGATTATCTATCCGCTTGCTTAAATTAAAGTTTGTTTTTTTAGGTTTCTTTACTCAGCCTGCTTTTTCCGATCCCTGCCATATTGCTTTGAAATCGAAGATAATGACATTTTATTTGCTGAAGCAGATTCTTATAATTTCGCAAAGAATGGGACAAACAAAAAAAAAAAAAGAAATATAATTGAAAATAATTATACATTTTTTAAAAAAGGGAGACACAAATACATGAGCATAAACACAAAAGAAATCAACAATGGATGATTTCCTAGATCAAATAATCCGTTAAATGTATTTACAAACACCACTCACTTAGATAAACGCTGGACCAAACTGGATTACCTATAAAGGGTTTAAAACACGTGTCTTCCGCCCACTTTAACCCTTCTGGACAATGACAGGGTCCAGATCAGCTGTCACAGTCACCGGACACTGGTCCCTCAAACAGCTAATTTCCTTTCAAAAGATAGGTCGACACACATTAGCAAAATAAAGGTTTTTTTTACTAGGTATTGTCACGGGGCCCGGACACAGAAAAACGCATTTAATTCGAATACAATCAGATATTTAGTTGTTTTTTTTTTTTTGGTAATAAAAATAAGGGTTTATATTTACAATAATTAAATTACATAAACGTTTGCAACCCCTGATGTATAAGTCGTTTTTTACGATATCGTTAAATTCCGGACAATGAATGTCACTTTAACCCCATTCTGTCGCAATATCAATTTGACCCACGCAATTTTCGCATACGTAATTCGGTAATAACGGCCCCCGAGGGCTGGAAAAAATCTCGTACGACACGTGACCAATCTGAGTTATTAAGGTTATTAGCCGAGGATTGTATGCACGCGAACAATCCAACAGCTGTCAGATATAGGATTTCGTTGTTGTGGTCAAAAGTCGAATTATTTTAGTATGGGGCTGCTGGGTATGTAATTAACATAAATTAGTTTGAACACAATTTTGAACTTAACAATATGTTCAAACATCATATTATAATGGTGTAGGAATTTATTTTTTGGTTCATCTTTAAATTTGTTACTAGCGATTTTATTTGCATTCCCCTATTGAATAATTACTTCAAGAAAGTTTTTTTTCTATTTATGATTTTCATACCTATCTATAGTCTATTTCATTCCAGTTGATAGCTCAAATCAAGGTTTGGGACCATGAAGTCATTGTAAACCCTATGGTTTACAATGGTTTTGTGGTCCTAAACCTCGATTTGAGCTATTAACTGCAATGAAATGGACGATAGTAGTAGTAATTATCATTCCTTCCATTCAGTCTAGTTTAGAACGTAGCACCAATGAACTTATTTCATTAAATAAAATAAACAGAAACCGATAAAAAAAAAATGATAAAGTCATGAAAAAAATTTGATGTTTTCCGAATGACTGACGACTGACATTAGCATTGAATTTACTATGGACAAGTTTTTGTCAAAATAGAAACATTAATAATGATTGACCAGCAAAAAATCACCATCTAACCCCTCTGGATTTTTTCTTGGAGTCTTTGCAAACAATCCTTACATCAAAATGAACTAAGAATAAGAAACCTTTTGATATTTCTCAATATTTTTTTTTATATACATACTATCATTACTACCAACAAGAAAATCTTATTACTCTCGAAAGTGAGCATTGCTCCTTTAATGAACCACTTGTGATCAAAAGACCTCCATTTAATCTCTGCCAAAATAAACTGGTTTAACCATTAATCAGTATTACAGAGCACAACTCTGATTAGATCATTATTCGCTGACATTTATCTCATGAGCACTTCGGGTACGTAGGCTTGGATAAAACGGGATACCAGCGAAAAAAAAAATTCACGAAACCAATTTCAAGGTTTAAATTGAACTGATTTATTAAAGGAAGCCAATGTAAGTGTGGGTAGCCGAACGGAACCACACGATTTTGATTTTTTTATTTTATTTCGGTTTAAAGAACCTTCGATGTAACAGTTAGGCTTAATTCACTTGAATTAAAACTAATTATATACGAAGGTAATATTATATTATTGGCTGCTTCATTAGTTTCTTATGTATGTGACTGACCAGCTTAATGATATGAGGATATATTTGAAAACGTGTTATAATGTAAATAGAGGAATTTGAATTAATTTTGTCATAAATTCGCTCATGGAATGCAGTTTAAATTTTCTATAGAGTTTCGAACGACTAAAATAGTGCAAATAGATTATAGAGGCATGTAAATTATTTCTAGTATTTCGGATTTAGTAAATTGTTCACTTGCAAATTAATTCCTAATCGGTTTTCTCTGTGTAGAATTGCAGTAATTTGATCAAATATAATTTCCGTTATGCTTAGTGTAGGTCAGTTGATAAAATTTTCCTATTAAAGAATAACTGTTAATAAATAATTATTGTTTACTGATGTTCCTCCCCGTTTTACTGGACCAATAATTATTTTTATAAATGCTATTTCCTGTTTGATGAACAAAGTAGCGTTAGCTTGTTACTTTGTATTGTTTGTTGAAAGATTAATTTGTCATTTTAAAAACTTTTTCGAATTGTAAATACGTGGTATTTCTCTCAACCTATTTTGGCCACACCACTTGAACGACAGATGCAATTTTCTTGTTACAAATTAAAACTTGTACAACAAAAATATCAGATATCTATACGGTGAGAAATGCTTATCGCTCTATCAAAAGGTACTTAAAACATATCGGTTACAATCTTGATAGCAACACGTTTCACGTTACACCTTTATGTTCTGGTCTTGTCCTGTGTCATTTGGACAATTTATATTGTCTTTTTGGATGTCTTTATCTCATGTATATAGTTTCTGGAAAAATGTTCTTCACAGGGGCAGCCTTTATCATCATTATAATCATCATCAAACATACCTACGTCCATTATTTCTATATGTGCTTATTTTGTATTTCTTCTTCTTCTCAATGGAAAGCAAGTGAACAATCATCATTTTAGTTTTAGAAAAATGTATCTTTAGTCCCACATCTTTTAGGGAATTAAGAAGTTTTTCGAGCATATTTTTGAATCATCCGCAAACCTGAGGTGGCTGAGGTCTTCTCCCATCAATGTGTATTATTATTATTATTATTATTATTATGATTTCTTTTCTTTCACAATCTCTGATCAATTGATATATCAGGTCTTATTGAACAACCGAAGTTGCAATGTCAATGTTTTCGGCCTCCAGGTTTCTGGGATATCTTCCGTGTAGTGCCTGTTCCTGTGCCTGTTATCATTATTATTATTGTGATCTCTCTTTTTCTCACTTTGCACAAAGTGGTGTTTCTGAGATGACGGGGTCTTACCAAGTCTTCTCAGAGTCTATTGCCCGAATTGAGGAATGAGCGTACTATATTGCAGGTTTTAAGGATAACAAACCTTTTGCATGTTTGTGTGAATGTTACGGTTGAGACAAAGTTTCTTAAGATGTGTGGGGTGATGTCTGTGGTTGAGATGATGAATGGTATGATTATAACTTTTTTCTGTTTCCAGAGTTTCCACGCTTTCTTTCCATTGGTATTATTATTATTATTATTATTATTATATTTTTTTTTTTACAACATTATGAATATTGGTGGTAAATCAGTAGTCGGGGCTTTTAAGCCAACGACTATTAATGAGCCATAACCCTACGAATTGCATTACACGTTGAAAGTATGACTGACTTTTGCATCTCCGCAGTGATCGGGTTTGCGTTTTCGATGCCAAGCATTTTCAAGCAGGTATAAAGTTGTTTCTCTACTATTCCACAGGCCGAGATGACTACCGGGATTATCTTTAATTCATGTGATAATTGTTGATATTTCGTAATTTTGTCATTTCGAGCTTTCCGAATATTCACTTCTAGTGGTATTATAATATCTACTATAAATGCCAGTCTCCGTTATTTGTTAAAAAGTATGTCTGGTTTGTGATGTCTTATTTCTTGATTTGTAATGATATCAGTGTCCCAGTACACCTTGATCTCGGTGTTTTCCAGGATTGGCATCGGTAAGTATTTATAATAGGGTACAGTGTTGTTCATTATTTTTTCTTTTTTACAGATAACTTGGTGCAAGATTCCTCCTATTTGGTTGCGTCTATTCAGGTAGTCCTTTGGAGCAAGGTAATTACATGCAGAAAGTGAGTGTTGTATGTTTTCTGTTTCTTTATTGCATAATCTGCACTTATCATTATCTAGTTTGTTTAAGAATGTACCTTTGTAATTTTTTGTGCAGATGACCTGATCCTGTATTGCACTTATGAATCCTTCTGTTTCAGGCATAAGTGATCCGTTCTTTAGGTAATATGTCGATCTTTCGATATCAGCAGTATCCGACCGAAGTGCAGTAGGGTAGCGTCCATGGAGAACTGTGAACATTCCACGTCCATTCATTATCATTTCAGTGTTGCCAGGTCAAAAAAATTAAATTCACCAGAAATTGGAATAAAAAATCACCAGATTAAAAAAAAAAAATCACCAGAAATCTTGAAAGTTGATTTTTCAGGCTGTATTACGAGTTGTAAACGAAAAAATGCGTTATTATTACAGCTTCCTAATAATTGAAGTAATTAATAAAACACAATTCACTAAGTATAAATTTCTTGATACGGTGACAAATGTAGAATATATCATTTTCTTGGCACCCACCTAAGGTACAAATTGAATAACTTTGCCCTGATTGTATGGTCGTATGGTTTTGAATCACTCAAAAGTTTGAATAGGTAGGTACCCAGATGAGGATTATTATGAAAAAGTATATTTTTCAATATAATAAATTTTTATTTTTCAATATGATGATTACTATATTATGTTTATACCTACCTACCTACTACTAATTTCATAAACTTACATTGAACACTATGTATTGTCAGTCGTTTTTAATCTGAGACTTTCGGTATGAGGAGCGAGGGGGTGAAGCTTATAGCAAAAACAGGTGTGACGTCAGGTGTCCATTGGCGTTCTAATGTAAGGAGCCACCAGCTCACATTCCTTTGGAGTATCAGATTAAAATCGACGGACTTTACATACGTTCAAAAATATAAATTACAAAAAAGCGCAGAGGTAATAGCTCTGTTCCAACCGACATGAGAGCCGTTCTAGAACGGTAATTTCTAGTCGATCAATTCATTTGTCAATTAGGATTAAAGTTCAACTTATAAAAAAATAGGTGAGCAACTGGAAATTACCGTTCTAGAACGGTTCTCAGGTCAGGTCGGTTGGAACAGAGCTAATAAAACATTTCGATAATCGATTAACGAGTTCACGATGAAATAAAATGATAATAACCAAAACAAGAACAGAACAGGACTGGATACTGAATGTAATGTATGTAAGTATGACGATTGTGGCGAATCCCATAACAGTTTAGGGGAATCACCGAAAAAAAAAAACTTGTTAGCTTTACTTACTTATACGCCTGGCAACATTGGTTGCATTCAGCGGACGTAGCGCTACAACCTAACGCTAGCGATCGCGGTTTTGCTGTTTCCTGTTACTCGTTTCCGGTTATTCGAAAATTGTTAAAAATATTCAAAATCGATGAAATTACAAAATCACCAGAAATTGCCATTTTTCAGAAAGTTTTTCACCAATCACCAGAATATTCTGACCATACTGGCATAAATTGGTCGGCGGATAACTGGCCGACCAATGGAATTACAGACTGCGTTTTTTATCCGTTGGATTCCATATCTGACAGTTTATTAGAAGGTGGATAAACCGGCCCTTAGTGACATAGTTTCCAAATTCTTTTTTTTTTACTTCCTTTACTTTTTTCTGTATGACGACTTGAAAGTGATACAGAGATAAAGGTTTATAATTTATGGAATAATCAAGGCGGAAGAATAAAATATTTACTTATCAATCTTTTTCAAGGAATCAAGTAATCCTCAATTTATCAACCAACCGACATCATGACAAATATTTTAATTTAAATCATTTAAAATCCAAATTTGCCTTTTATGTGGCAGAAGGGGCAAGGCTTCTTGAGTCCTATTGGTGTCACTAGATGCTATCGTTCTCACCCCCAATTTTATCATAAACGTGACGAAGACAGCATTTATTGACGAATAAATTCTACACAGAGAATTATGGATTTGAATTTCATAAAATGGGGTAGGTAAGTAACTACAAATTGAAATAAACTATAACAAGTTGGAGCCATTAAGTTTTTTTTTTCAAATCTCTCCCTCTTTATGTCAAATTACGGTGTAGAAACCTCACATTACGTGCAATGATCACAATCGAAAAGCATAATGCACGGAAATGAAGGTACAGCGGTGAACTGGTTTTGACAATAGTGTAACACGGATATTAATGATTTTTCGCATTTATTGTGTGGAAATGTGTTGAAAGTCAAATAAGATTAATGAATCATATAGTGTTGATGGCTTTTTTTTTGGGTAAGAACTTGAGGTCAGATTTTTTCCCAAATGGGTTGCTTAACGGTGCTATTTATGATTTTTTCTTTTATTGAAGTTATTAATGGAGTTATTTCAATTCCTGCTTATCAGAATTCAAAAGAATTGTACGAAAATAAATGAAGCTCAAATAATATAGACATATAATTGATTATGCTTTCGAAAAAAACGTATTTTTTTTACTTTTGGTAAACACATAAGTATGGCCAACCATTTTAGATCATTCAAAAGTTTAAATTCATTCGAGGACACACATCCAAACAATACCGCCCAAACCAAGGCAACAAAAGAATACCTAGGTACTTTAAATTTTCCATCCAAAAACGAAAATATAAAAGCTATATAATTTCTCCGAATGGAACAAAGCTAAGCTTTTTTGGACAAATTAATAACCGGGGCATGGAATGAAAATGCAAATGCAAGGGCGTACGCCACTTTTAGGACCAAGAATGGCCCTTAGTAATTACTAATTTGGTGCTTGAGCTTCGCCCCCTCAGTCAAAAAATCGGGGACCACCCCTTCGTTGTTCTATTATCGTTGGTAATTTAATGACACGGCTGCTATTGAGTCATATGAGTCATAAAAGCGGATTAGGAATGAAGAATTTTTCATAATATAAGTACCTCTGAATTGGTTTGCATGAGCTTAGGAGCAATCATGACTTTTAAAATTATACAGAAATCAAGCCAGCAATTTTGTCCTCTCAAAGAGAGATATTATTTCTGAAATTCAATTGCTGATGTCGGTTTTAGAAATTGCCTCAACTTTCATTTGCTATGATTCAGGTCTATCAACATCCACCAAAATTCAGTTTTTTTTGCTGTCCTTGAATCGTTCGAATGATATAAAATTACTAGGGGTCATTGATTATGAGGTGGATTGGGCTAGTTGAACAAACAACAGCAGAGGGCAATAATGTTAATGGAGAAGATACATGTGATAACTTCGGAACGCGATCGAAAAATGCCATAATATACCATAAGTTACATTTAAGATTCTAAAGTTGCTGTCACTTGACCGAAAGTGATGAAATTGGAGAAAAAGTTACCCAGATTCACAATGCATCCGTGTTAAACTCACTCAGATCTTGATAGGCCTGACTAATCAGTGAATTCTTTAAATATCGTCTGAACATTCTTATAGAGGACGTGTTCCGAAGATAGGCGGACGAGTCCTGGCAAAGGCAAGTCAGAAGTCTGAAGCGTGTGGTGGTCTAACAAGTGAACATTAATGTCGCGTTCTCGAACACAAAAAGGGAGATGTTATCGTTCCCTTTCAGCGAGACCGCCTTGTTCTCATTAACGCACTGGTCATTCCGACATTGCCGCATTCTCTCATCTTAGGCATAGGTTCTTGGTGTCGCATGGGTATAGTGCCAGACCTCCAGGCTGGCGAATTGCATTTTCGTAATGGTCGAAATGACCAGGATTCTTGTCCTGAAATGTCTCGGCTATCTAGAGTCGGAGTAGCCTCGCAACCGATCAGCAGCGTATTCTGGACAAGCTTATAGAAAACATATTTTCTAAGATAGTTCAAGGAATTGGTTGCACTAATTTCCCAATCAAACAGTGATACTATCCCCTTTTCCGTGCTCTTCAGACTGAAGTTAACTCAGAACTCGAGAAGATGTTAGCGTTCGTGTTGAGCCTTCTAACTTGCATTGGTCTTCTTCGATCGTGATGATCAAGAAAAAATGTGGTGGTTGGCGCTTTTGTGTGGATTATCGGGCACTTAATCCTGTAACGGCTCCTGACTCCTATCCCATACCTTATGTCTCAGCTACGCTTGACAAATTGCGAGATGCTCGTTCTCTCAGCACGTTGGACATCAAGTCAGCGTACTGGCAGATTCCAATTTCTGAGGAATCAAAACCTCTGACCGCTTTTACTGTCCCGACACGAGGTTTATTTCAATTTAGGCGTATGCCGTTTGGCTTAACTAACGCGCCAGCTGAGTGGCAGCGGCTGATCGATCGCGTTATTGGTGTTGAGATGGAATCCTAAGTCTTCGTCTACCTTGATGACGTCATAATCTGTACAAGTACATTCGAAGAACATATTAAGGTCTTACGTGAGGTCCTCAATCGGTTGACTCGCCCTGGACTAACCCTAAATAAGGACAAATGCGTTTTCTGCAAGCCAGAATTGAAATACCTGGGATACGTGGTGGAATCTTCGGGCCTTCTGGGGTCGATTCTGATAAGATAGAGGCTATTCTTAACATCCCTACCCTCAAATCAGTAACTGAAATTAGACGAATCATAGCTCCACTTAGTGCCTTGACAAGGAAGAATGTGGAATTTATCTGGGATGATTCTTGCGAGACTGCCTTTTGCACGATCAAAGAACATTTAGTTAATCCTGTATTGTCGTGTCCAGATTTCGACAAACCCTTCATTGTCCAATGTGATGCGTCTGACTTTGGGCTTGGTGCTGTGCTAATTCAGATATATAACGAAGCTGAACATGTAATATGTTATCTGACTCGATCACTCACCAAGAACGAACAAAAGTACTCAACGATCGAGAAGGAGTGCCTTGACGTTCTGTTTACAATCGAGAAGTTTCGCCCTTACATTGAGGGCCAAATTATGGACCAACTGGTAAGTGTCTGGTTGTTACCTAGCAGGTACTTTCTATTCTCTAGTGCATAGAAAGTACCTGCTAGGTAACAACCAGACGTTTACCAGTCAGTCCATAATTTGGCCCTGAGGGTACTTGATTCACGGTGATCACTGATTACCATAGCCTTAAGTGGCTTAATTCCATCAAGAATCCGGTACGTGGTATTGCTGGATGGGCCGTTCGCTTACAATATGACTTTGAAATCATCCACCGCAAGGGTAAGGACAATGTCGTTCCCGACACTTTATCACGTTCTGTCTCAGTTATTGATACTGTCGACATTTCTCCGTTGTCGCCCGACGACGTGTAGTCTTTCCAAATAAAAGATTAGTTGTACCCACGTGGTACCTGGGCATGAAGAAAAAAAGTATCAGTCCCTCCGAATTTCCACTGCGGTGGGTCGATGAGCAAAAGCTCTATAAGCGCGCTCATCCCAAACCATAGCCTGGTTCAGCAAGCTTCAGTTCGTCTTGGCTTTTCGTCATTCCCCGGGAACAACGTTCCGAAATTATACGCTCGCAGTATGATCCTCCCACCTGCAGTCACTTGGGGGTGTCGAAAACTCTTTCATTAATCATCTTAAATATTATTGACCAAAAATGAAAACTGACATAGCCCGCTTCATCAGGCGCTGCCATATCTGTCTTGAAACCTCTCCAAAAGGCTTTAGCTGGGCATATGCTGAGTCAACAGTCTACTGCTACTAAGTCGTGGCAGGGCAGGTTGTTAGTGTAGATATCGTTAGGCCTCTACCGCGATCCACTTCTGTGTTTGTTATATTTTCTCGGTGTGTGATGTCTTTAGAAAGTTCTGTCTGTTTTTCCCGCTTCGCAACGCTACAGCGTCTGGTATCGTGAAATGGTTGGAAAATCACGTCATCCTTGTTTACGGGGTACCTCGAAAAATTATAGCCGATAATGGTCCTCAGTTTCGCAGTAAACTTTTCCGCGAGATGCTCGCTGGTTATGGAATTGACTTGAGATACACTGCAAAGTATCAGCCTCAACCTGTTGAACGGGTAAATCGAGTGCTTGAGACCATTTTAACGAACTATGTAAAACAGGATCATCGACATTCGGAAAAATTTCTCACCAAGGCTGGATGTGATATCCGATCTGCTAGACACGACGTAACCGGTTTTACTCCAAACTTCGTTTTTTTTTTGGGAGAGAACACCATCTTCCTCACAGCAATGACATTTCCCCGACCTTGACAAACAACTTCGATCCCTTGCCATGCTCCCGCGATTTGAAAGAACTGCTCAGCGATATTCACAAGAAATTGACGCAAGCCTATGAAAAGTCACGGCATGGCTACGATCTGCGCCGACGTAATGAACTTTTTGTTATGGATCAATTAGTTTGGAAGAGAAATTACCATCTCTCTGATGCTGTCAAGAATTTCACATCTTAGTTTTGCTGGCCTTTTCATCATCTCTAAAATCAAATCTCCCTGGTCATATGAGTTGAAGGACCAGCAGTCGATCAGTGGGTCTTTGGCATGCCAAGGACCTGAAAGCTCATCCTCCTGATGTTGACGCGTTGGTTTTGGATGTAGTTCAAAAGGGGTCAAAAAAGTAATGAGTTTGGGATTACTATTGGGTTGTGAATAAGGATTGGTATTTCGTTGGTTCAGTTTTTTTTTCTAACAATTCACTATACTTTGACCACCAACATCCAATGCCAACCAACAACAGCTTGTGAGCGTCAGTGTAATAGGAGGACCCAGAACAGGTCTCCACAGGAAGAAAAAAGGCCTAAAACCATACGAACACTATTCAGATCCTGACAAAGAGGGTATATTTCATGGGTAATCTTGATACATAGAAATTGAGCATGGCAAATTGAATGAATAAAGAGACACTCACCAATGGATATTGGCCCTTTTATTCTCCTTATGAACACAGCGAGATCGTATGTGTGAAAACGTGTTTCAAATTCAAAAAAAAGAGGTCAGAGTTAAAATTCTCAGTGTAACGGAATAGGGCCTGCATGAGTCCCTCATCCTGATGCCTGCGGTATAACGTACAGCATATATAGTACTGAGATTATTTTCAGAGAAAGTGCAATAAAAATAGGTTTGTTCCAGAATGCTGTCAGCAGTGTCGGAGGCAGCATGAGGCATGCGCAATGATGAATTGGTGTCTCAGCAAAGTAATGTTGTAAACCACTTGTGGAAATTATTGTACATTTTTTTTTTGGAATCGCATAGTAATTATAATCAGGAATACATGGAAATCACTTGGGAATCCCTGGGAATAACCTGGGAATCGCTAGTAATCCATAGCAATCACATAGGAATCCATTGGCAATTACTGAGAATCATGTGGCAATCGCTGGGAATATCATCTCATTCTAACCTAGAAATCGTATATCATACATTTTAACGATATACAGCGTACCGGTCAGTTGTGTATTTGCCTTTAAGACTAAAGACGATTTCTTCACGTTTTGGTAATCTAGTTTGGTTATGGTTAGTCAAAAATGTACCAACCAATTTTGGCACGAAAAACAATAATTTTGGTATGTCAGATTGGGTACCGAGCTTGGAGCACGGTTATTTGAATTGGTAGCTTGCTTAACTCCCGCTAATTTGGAGTAATTTAACCTCACTTCTCTGTCTATATTTAAAATTGAACGTTTTTTTAATTTTATTTTTTTTTTTCATTCTGTCTGATGTAAGTACTTTTCACTATTCCCAATATTAATTCCCAACAATAGAAAGTATTCAGTAGTTTGTTCATTTTTATTTTCTCAGGCATACCATCGCCATCACGTCATAAACGTGACATTTGACAAATCGGCCGATTTCGGCAGAAAATGGTATGCGACGTCACTGTTGTGACGAAGAGCCTACTTAGTGGTTAACCAATTCACCTACCAACCAAAACGTGGCGATATCGACTCAAGTTTTGGGAACAATTGAGTGCAAGACAATTTGAAATGAATTTTACATCCCAACGAGCTTCCCAATAACTGATCCAATAACTGAATCCGAGACTACGCAAGAAGAAGAAGAAGAACGAGATGAAGATTAGATCTGTTCTCACAGAAATCACAAACCAATCAGAGCTTTTTTGATTGGTGCAAATTGCCAATAACCAGTTTTCTGACTATTTTCAATCAATGAAATTCGCTCTGAGTGGTTTGTGATTTCTGTGACAACAGACCTAAAGTATGACAATTTCGTAGAACATAAAAATGAAAACATGAATCTTGAAACTTCTCTTGAATCCGACTTGCCAAAAGAAGACACAGAATTTCTTCACACATCAGGGTTTAGCCATTGCGATTCGCTACAATTAAGAGATTATGCACGGCTCAACTTTAATTTGGTTCTTTTCAGAGAAGCAGAGACGTTTGTCGATCGAGTATTAAGAGCTATGGGAATGTCCCTGAGAAAAACACACAAAAAAAGTCGGGAATCCAATAAGAACTTGAAAAGGGAAATTAGAATAAATACTAAGCAGGGCGAGAAGCAGAGACGATAGCACATCTGAATCAGAATCAGAAATAAGTTTGTCGAGTGAACCTAACTGAAGATGTCTCTAATTCAGATGAACCTCGAGATGAACATCCTAGCGAAATCAAAGAAATTTCCATTATTTAAGATCCATATTATGCAGTGTAGACACTAGATATGCAATGGTATCTAGGACTCAACAATTATTTATACCTACAACACAGTCGGTGTGGGTGTGGACAACCATGAAAATAAAGGTGCTAAGTTTTGGAAGAGTTGCAAATACAGAAAGTTGCTAATATTTCAGTGGAAACGTGTTTTTATAAGAGAAAAGACTATTTATTTTGGTCATATCAATGCGAAGCTTCAGGGTCGGCGCAACCATTAGGCGAACTAGGCGATCGCCTAGGGCGGCAAACTTGAAGGAGCGGCAAAAAGGCTCCAAAAAAAAATCTTTTGAATTCTTCTTTGCTTCATAATATTCAGGATTCCATTTCTCTTGCAAATTCAAACACAAACTTTGCCCTTCTTAGGCCGGTGACACACTAGAGAAATAAGTTTCATGAAACTTGTTGGAAGAAACAGGAAATTTGTTTCATTATCACATGACACATATGTACATTCAAATGAGGCGGAGCACACTGGCGTTCCTGGAACAGGAGAGAAAATGTTTCGCCAGTGTCCGCCGCCTTATTTGAATGTATACAGGGTGACATGCAGATTGCTTCTTTTCAAATTGTCACCCTGTATGTCGTGGTCGTGTCGTGTGAATCAAATTTCCTGTTTCTTCCAACAAGTTTCATGTAACTTATTTCTCCAGTGTGTTACCCGCCTTTGCGCACATACTGCTATACCTGTTTCTGCGATTGCTATTCACTAGGGGTCGTGCGACCGGGTGGCGGGCGGCCAAAAACTACTTATTTTATATTATGAATATTTTTGACACAAAATTAACGCTTTGGGCGTGGCACCAGAATCAGAACAGGGTTTTCTCGCCTCGCCTCCGCTGGCTGTGTATGTATTTTTTTATGTTGATATTCTAGCGTAAGTCAGGTTTTATTATTTATAATCATCAATAAAACTATAAAGCAATTTTTAAAAAATAGCTATGCATATATTTGTATTTTCACTAGATGGGGGCGGCAGACAGTACATTTGCCTAGGGCGCCAAAGTCGCTTGCGCCGACCCTGCGAAGCTTAATAATTAGACATCCCGCATGTTGCTAAATTCACCAAAATGGTGCACCGCCACAGATGCGGTGATTGAAATTCACTTATGCCAATGCCAAACCACAGCTTGTCAAACCCTGTTTAATTTAACAACACTGCTTGTTCTACCGTTCCACCACGGTGCCTAAACCAGCTGAATTTAGCCACACGCGGATCGTTCTTATAATAAAATCAGCTGGAAATCGGATGATTGTAGGAAATCAGGTAATCAATTGGGAATGATATACGAATCCCCAGAAAAAATGATCACCTGGTAATCATTCATCGGTCCCAATTCTTGGGATGGGAATACATGAGATTCATTGATCAGTGATTGCCAAATATGGAAATCATTGTATATTTGTAAGCATGCTCGAATGTTAGTGACATTCTGCAAATGTCCAGCTTTATGGAAAATTTGTGAGTAATGAATGAAATGAAAAAACTAAACTAAATTTATCAAAATAAACAAAAGTAGATACCAACCGTCAAATGTAAATGTTCGAAACTCCCCCTAACCAAGCAATGTTTTGATTTTATTCGAATATTATGATAATGTTATTCGAAACGAAAAAGCAGTACATTTTTTTAGGGTGGATTTACTAATTTTCTGGTTTAAAAGAATACCGCGAAGCCGAAAAATAGTCCATGCACGATTCCCAAATCGGTTCATTACACGGTCCGCTAGTTCTGACGAATCGTTGTTATGGAAATGACCCAAAGGTTTCAATTAAAAGAAAAGAAGAAGGAAAGCGTAACAATTTTTCAGTTTTTTTAAGGGGCACAGTGCAAGAAGTGTTATGTAAGAGCAGCTTCACGGTTGTGAGCTCAGTGTTGTTACATATAATATTTAATTCGGTTGTTTCACTTGCCCAACAGATTTGCATGTATCTAAACAATAACTGTGTCGCATATGTTATTCTGCACGACTGAAATAAATCAAAGAAATACGGAACAGAATCTTTATTATGTATTTAAATGCAACATTTGTTATTTGCGTAATAGATTATAAAAACTCAAATAATGTACTTATCTAAATTGCATAAAGAAATGTCTCGTAATCCAGATGTTACTGCGAAAAAAGAGAATGGAAAACATTTTGTACATGTAAATGAACACAACAACTGGTGATTCCATTGCTTTCAATTTTTCCTCCTATTAATTGCAGTTTCTGAACAGTAAAATCTTAGCACACAATCCAATCTGTACCTACTTTAACACTTAGTTTTTGATTCAATAGATCATCAAATTTTTGAATTCTTTCGAAAACAAACAAACAGAACAAAATTGTAGCACAAAAAGTGTCTACTTTGAACTACTCGGTGTTCAATTTCTATTTTCTTTTGAAATATTAAATATTAGGCAAAACATATTTTCATTCATCAGATCTCTTAAACGGATACAGACATTTTTGTCTTACTACTGGTGCAAATGCTTTTATATTAGAATCAGAGATCAGAACTGTCTCAACTTGTACTTTTTCACGTATATCAAAATCGTCTCTTTCCATATTCAGATTTGTTTCCAAATGTGTAACTTGTATGAAGACATTTACTATAAGATACTCTATAACTTAATCAAAGACACATATTGTACCCAAAAAATTATCAAAATTTTGAACATTTATAAACTGATCTCGTCAATCAAAAGATCTTCAAGGAAGAACTCATCAATTCAAAAATGAATCTCATTCAAACCCATCATCAACATAATCTCAGCATCTGAATCGTTGATCTGTAAAAAGAAAAAGCAAATTTGCATTAATATTTACGCACGAACCCAAATAGGCAGATCGTAAAAATTCTTGTTGTAATACGATTACGGGCACCAATCCGCCACAACAAAATATTATAACGATAAATATATGGCGTTTAAATTGGCCCTTGTCAAAAATATGATAATACCGTGCGTCAAGGGTGAGTGAGGCTTGCCCTACATGAGAATTTTTATAATGATCTGTGACAGAAACCTATACATACAGCGCAACCCCTTTCTGAAAAAAAAAATCTTGTTTTTTTTCATTGATCAGAGGCGGACACGATGATTATAATAACGCGTCACTCGAAAATCAATTAATTTGTATGATTTTCTTTTTTGAAACGGGAGTTATTGCGTATGCGAAAATTCTTCGCGAGCATCAATGAAAATCAAAATAATGTAATAATTTTTTAAAGCACAAATAATGAAATAAATCCGCGCCACTGCTAATCAAATCGTAACTTATCATAACCCAGTATAGTCCAACGCCGAAATATTATCCAGAGGCAAAGGAAACATTTATACAAGTAGAAGGGAACAAGAAACTGGTAACAATGAGTATAATAACAAAAGGGAGTATTTGTAGCGTTTAGAAAAACACCGGCTTCAAATCCCAGCTGTCAAAATCAAGAGGTTCCTTGGTTAGTTGATGAACTTGAACTCGCATTTAGACGTGAGATTGGCCCGGCCCAAATGGGCCGGTCTTGTTTGATGGCCAGAAGTGGAAAGATGATGGGTTAATTTTTTGAGTTTGTAAATGAGTAAATAATAATGTATGTATTTAAACTGAGAGTTATTTCATAGTCTAATTATTTCTTCTTTTATGGAAAACATCAAAATAATAGCCGTAGATAATAGAATATTATTTAAACAATTTAATCTACGTCGGTGTCATTATGACACATTTAGCATTGTCATTTGAATGTCATTAGGTCCTTCATAATAGCACTAGTGCGTTTAAGAATTCATAAAAACACCCAAATTATGAAATGAAAAATATGCAAAAAGAAAGTTAGTTACCAGAAAAACCTTTTCATTGATGTTGTCTCGATATTCGAAGGGACACTTCCGAACTCAGAATCACCAATATTAATATCATTTTTCATTACAAAACTGAATTTATAGCACAAAAATGGACTTTAATATTGAAGCTGCCAAATTCAAAATTCTAAAAATCAAAAAGCAGGCTCCCGACTAGTACGGGCACCTGCTAAATTTTGAATTTTAATTTGAAAAGTTTTTGCTATTTCAAGGCAAATCAAATCCAGGGCCGTGCATAGGGGGGTGCGGCCGGTATAAATTACCGGAGCCCGGGTTCCGCAGGGAATTAGGCCAAGGCACTTAGCGAAATAACAGCCATATTTTAACATAAAATTTAACAGCAAACTATCAATGCAGTATTGTTAGGGATCATTTAAAGATGCTAAAAACCAAAAATGCAACATCTAATTATTTTTAGGGGATTTTATAAACAATATTTAGTGCAAAAACAGTGCTTTTTTTTGTTTATTTCACTGTATTTCAAAAACTAAGGATCGGATGGTTTTGCTACTGTGGCAATAGTTTTAGAGCATTGAACAAGCTTTAAAATGAGCCATCATACAAAGAGTTGTATGTATTGTTTGCCCAGCGGATCTGAGTCTACGAAAGGAATTCGGACGTAAATGTGCCATGTTGCCACGTTTAATTATAAAAAAGCGAAAATACTAGGCATGAGAATAGTTAATTTGAAAATCCATTTTTTAATGACAAAATATATTGATAACAATAATAAAATGCTAAATATTTCAACGTGGTTGTTAGATCTATTCTTATTTTAATCCTGATTGCTTCAATTTGTTCTATTGTAAAAAATAAACATTTTCTAAAGATACCATCAGCTTTTGACAATTTGGCAAGCATCCGTCCTGGATGAACCTGATTGGGCAGACATTACTCACTGGGCAGACATTACAGAGGTAGGTCTTTTAGTCTTCGAGAAATGATTTTTTTCCCCCAAAAAAAGAGATTTTCGTGAAAAATTCCTAACTTTTTTAATTTTCATGCTAGACAATTAATTTTTCACACATACATAATAGATGAGGCAGGCTTTATTGAGCCCAAATTTGGGCCCGGTCCGATGGGTCGTTTCGGCATAATACCCTTGTCAAGCAATATGGGGATGTTTCTAAAGCAGTCTGTCGAATTTAGGATAATTTTTTTATATTTATTTTGAAAAGTCCACTGATAAGTCTAAATGCCAAACTATCGATCCTCTATCTCAGATTTTCCATTTAATTTTTTTATCACAAGTAAAACGGCTTCGAACATGACTGAAAATGGAAAAAAAATGACGGGAATTCAAACGGAGTGACAGCGAGCTCCCCCCCCCCCCCCCACCGCCCACGCAAATTTCTAACGCCTCGTGGTTTAACGTTACACGCGTTTCATTATGGTGTTCATATCGAACTAGTATCATTAATAACTATAATAATAGCTATTAATTATGAAAATTTCATTGCATGAAATGATCATTCGAATGTTGTGACGCAACAACATCCGAATGGTCATTGCATACAATGTTTATCAAAAATCAATCCAGAACAACTCGGTTCGCTGTTGATAATTTTGGAGGCTGGAATCTGATTCTATCGGAAGGATTCCTCTGAATCAATGTTCCATTGGGCTACATTGACAACTTATAGTTTATGGTTTTCCAGGTTATGTTTGTATTAGCTTGCACTGAGATCTACAAACGATTACTGAGTCCCTCAGAAGGAGTCTTCAACGCGATGGGAAATGAAATACAACGGACTGTTGAAAAACAATATTAATAACTTAACTAGAAGTCACAAAGAAAAACAACGTAGCAATTATTGAAAAAGTCTTAGAAGAGAATGAAGATGATTTGGCACCCACACCCACAAAAGAATGTACATGAAAAATGAAGGAACAGAACAAATGGACAATTTACAGCTATGAGAATCATCTAGGAAGAGACGATTGACGATCGGGAACGTAACAAAGCTCCAAGAGTGCAAAGCAGCGAAAGATGATTGTGTATTTGGTTGATAGTGGACTGTATAAATTGCTGAATAAATAAGATGGTAAACTTTTATTTTGATGGTTTATTGTACAAACTAGGAAATATTCGTTACAAACAAAAAGGTAATGTTTACTGTTGAACTCTACAGAACCGAATGACTATCCTTGTCGCGCGCGCTCAATCCTTGGTTGGCGCTGCCAATTGCGGACGACTTGGAACTAAGATATTGCCAAGGATAATGCGAAATTTAAATTAAAATAATATTTTTTTCTGATTTAGGCCTTTGGGTATGAACATTCCGCCGACCTTGAAATACACACATTTCAAAAATAATAACGCAAAACATAACTTCAAATTGCCTTAAATTAATGTTGTCAAATTACTAACAAATGCTTAAAGCTAATGATCTAAAACTAATAGCAAGGCTTCAAATTAGCCAGATTAATTATTCCGCACTGGTTAATTCACCGAAATCACTGTAAATTGGTAGTGGACACACTTTAGTCAGAGCACGTTTGGCAATTGTTCCATTACCGAATCGCACACTAACGACTCTTGTCACTCCATCTTCACCTGGGAACAGCTGATTCACCCGCGCAAGCTTCCATTGCAAAGGTGGTAAGTTATCGTCCTTGATAATGACAAGGTCTCCCGTCTGGATAATACTGGATCCCATCTTTTTCCATTTCTGTCGAGCTTGTAGTTCTGAAAGGTACTCCTTGTACCAGCGATTCCAGAAGTGCTAAGTCATCTGTTGAAGTCGTTGATACTTGGATAATCGGCTTTCCTTGATATCACTAACATCTGGATCTGGCAATGAGACTAACGGTCTCCCAATAATAAAATGGCCAGGAGTTAAAGGACATACATCATCTGAACTTGATGATAATGGACTGAGTGGTCGTGAATTCAGCACGGCTTTGATTTGCTGTAGTACAGTCGTAAAGTCTTCAAAGTCTAAATGAGTATTACCGACCACGCGTTTCAAATGTTGCTTGAAGCTCTTTACTCCGGCTTCCCAGAGTCCACCGAAATGTGGTGCTCGTGAAGGAATGAACTGCCATTTCACCCCCTCATTGGCCAAATTACATTTTACAAAATCAGAATTGCTTTTCAAAAAAGACTTAAGTTCAGAATTAGCCCCAGTGAAATTGGTGCCATTGTCTGAAAAAATGCTTAAAGGTTTTCCCCGTCTTGCTATAAAACGCCTTAATGTAGCCAAAAATGCCTCACTACTCAAAGTTGTGACTGGCTCTAGATGCACAGCCTTTGTCGCCATACAAACAAAGATACAGACATAGGCCTTAATCAATTTATGGCCGCGTGTTTTCCTATCCTTGAGTAAAAAATAACCAGCGTAATCGCACCCAGTATTAAGAAATGGACTACATTGATTTAGTCTTTGAGACGGTAAATTTCCCATTAGATAATTGCACGGTTTTGGCTTGACCTTAAAACAAGTAACGCATCTATGTACTGTCCTTCGGGCTAAATTTCTGCCTGATAAGGGCCAAAAATGTTCGCGCACTGAATATAAAAGTTGTTGTGGGCCGCAATGCATCAATCGCCAATGTTCCCTAATAAATATTAAAGTAGTCAACTTATGATTATTGTGTAAAATAATTGGATGTTTATTTGAGAATGGTATATTTGCCTTCTGAATTCTTCCTCCTACACGCATTACGCCATCGTGCATGAAAGGATTAAGTGATAACAGTTTACTGGAGTTACTAACTGATCCCTTATTTTTTAAATCATTGACTTCAGCTTGAAAGGATTGTGCTTGAGAAAGTTTTACTAAATTAATTAATGCATCATCGATTTCCTTTGACTTTAATTCGCTCAGCAAACGCTCAGATTTTTTGCATCTTACATTTGATGCAAATCGTCGGATTAAAGCCACAATACGCAATAATTTTGTCAAGGTTGAATAATTATCGAATAATTTTAAATCATTTTTTGGTAAAACTACTAAATTAACTTGAAGTTTTTGTTCCGGAATTTCCTCCTCACTGATTACTTCATTTTTTGGCCAACAAAAACTAGAAGATTTTAACCACTGAGGCCCTTCAAACCAAAAAGAATTATTGATAAGAGATTCTGCAGGAATACCGCGAGATATTAAATCCGCAGGATTATCCTGTGACCTAACATGAAACCAATCTTTTACATTAGTCTTATTTTGAATATAGCCTACTCTGTTTGATACAAACTTTTTCCATCGCTCGGGAGAACCCTTAATCCAACACAGAGTGATTGTTGAATCGCTCCAATAAAAGCATTTGTCAAAATTTATATTTAAAGATGTTTTAACCTTTTCTGCTAATTTACAACCTAGGGCAGCAGCAGTCAACTCCAACCTAGGTAGAGTAACTGGCCGCACAGGAGCTACCTTGCTTTTTGCTGTAATTAATCTACATGAAAATTCATAATCGTTTATTTGGCAACGAATATAAGAGCAAGCTCCATATGAAGCTTCTGAAGAGTCTGAAAAGGTATGTAACTCAATATAGGTAGGATTTTTAATAAAAACATGTCGAGGAATCTTTATTTTATTGATGTGTATTAAATCCCTACAAAAGGAAATCCATTTATCGCGAATATCACCTAAAAGTTCTTCGTCCCAAGAAAACTTACCCTTCCAAAGCCCTTGCAAAATAACCTTGGCTCTTGTTATTACTGGTCCTAACAATCCTAAAATATCAAAAATTTGTCCAATAATTGAAAGTATTGTTCGTTTAGTTATATTTGAAAAGTCTGAAAAATTTTGAATTTTATATTCAATAGTATCGAAATGTGCATTCCAATATACTCCCAACGTTTTATTATTTTCATTTACTCCCAATTGTAAAATACTTGCATCTAAAGAACTGTTTATGTCAAACTGCTTGAATAATTCTGGTTTATTTGAAAGATATTTGCGCAACTGAAAACCTGCACCTGAAAGGATTTTGCTAACATCCCTTTGGAGCTGCAACAATTCTGTTTCAGAATCTGAACCTACAAGTAAATCGTCTATATAAAAACAATTCTTGATAACCTCACTAGCTAAAGGATATTTTATTTTATTATCAATTGAAAGTTGCAAAAGACAACGTGTTGCTAAAAATGGAGATGAGGCCAATCCGTATGTTACTACGTTGAGTTCGTAACATTTTAGATTTTCCGATGGGTCGCCTCTCCAAAATATACGCTGATAATGCCTGTCTTGCTTGTCAATGACTACCTGCCTGTACATTTTTGAAATGTCGGCATTTAAAACAAAAGTGTGTTTTCTAAAATTCAAAAGAATAGTGTATAAATCATTTTGTACTGTAACGCCTGTATGCTGCACGTCGTTCAATGACAAACCGCTGTCTGTGCGAGCAGATCCATTAAAAACCACGCGCAACTGCGTTGTGAGACTCGTTGTTTTTATTACTGCATGGTGACTTAAATAATATGCCTCAGCATCACCATCCGAGAGCTCTTCGATTTTTCCAGTCACAAGACTCATATGCCCTAATGACTCATACTCAGCCATAAATTCTCTATATTGCTGTCTAACTACCTCATTTTTCAATAGTCGTCGCTCCAAATAATTAAAACATTTCAGAGCGTTGTGTTTTGAATTTCCTAACTGCATTTTATTTTCTTTAAAGGGAATTTTAACTATGAACCGTCCATTTGCGTCGCGTTTATAATTTTCCTTAAAATGTAATTCAGAACTATCATCAATCTTGGCAACACTGCCAAATTCCTCAATTTCCCAAAATCGTGTTAAATTTTTATTAATTTCGTCCTCAATAGATAAACAAGAAAAAACCTTATTGTTTGTGAGTAAAGAATTATTAATTTCACCCGCCAAAATCCAGCCCAACTTGGTAGACTGTAAAATTAAATGCTTATTCAATTTTATTTGATTCATTAGAAGAATTTCGTAAAATAAACTAACTCCGCATAAAATGTCAATGTCTTTTTTGATATTAAATTCTGGGTCTGCAAGTGTCACGCCTTGAGGAATATTTAAAAAACTTGAATCGAAACTGCACATGGGCATAGGTTGTGTTATTTTGTTTAAAATCAAACAGCTGATTTCTTTCGAAAACTTTCCATTGCAAGCTTGTATTTTTACCTCAGTTTTAACATGTGTCCTAATTGAATTATTATTACCCACACCAGTTATTGAAATATTTGTCTTTGTTTTGGGTAAACCTGCCTTATTGCAAAAACTCTCTGTTATAAAATTCGACTGTGAACCTGGATCTAATAAAATTCGAGCCCTCAAATTATTAAAATTTTCTTTATTTTGAATAAAAACATCAGCAGTCGATAAAAGTGCATATTTATTATTATTAGTTTGTCCTAGCAAGGATTGTGAGGAGACAAGGTTTGTTTCTTCCTCTGCTACATGGTTTGTCTGATGTACCGCGCTTTCTCGCTCTTGTGGAGGTCTCGGTACCCCTTCAATTTCCCTTTTGCCGCCATTGTTGTCTCTGTCGGCCTGTGGTGCCAGTCCGTCTGGCCTACTATGTTGACTACCAGCTGTGTTTGGAGTGCCATCAATATGTAAAAATGAATTTATGAATCTTGAACATCTTCTACAAGGAGCCTTTGGACACTCCTGTACTGAATGACTTGGATTGAGGCAGTTCAAACACAGTTGTAGTCTCTTAATCTCTTTATTTCTTTTATTGATGTCTAATTTTATGAATGAATTGCATTTAAAAATCGAATGATGATTTTTACAATAATAACAAATGAACTTTTCGTTGTTTGATGCAACATTGGCTGCAATAAGAGGTCTACCTCTATTATACTGCCTTTGAGGTGGCTGTGATTTACTAAATTCGCCCTTGGAATTCTCCAATTTTTCCAAGAGTTCACATTTTTCGCTTAAAAAATCATTAATATTTTGCAAAGTGGGAAGGTCGCCCTGGTATTTATATGCCTCCCAATCGCGCCTTGTGCGATAATCAAATTTACTGCTAATTAAATAAATTAAAAGAACTGACCACTCATTGGTGGCTTGACCTAATGCATCTAGACTGCGCAGATTTTTTGTAAAAGTGTCAAAAAGATTGCGTAAATCTGCGTACGATTCTCTGGTTACTGGGGGTGCTTCAAATAAAGCTTTCACATAATTAAAAATAATCAATTTATTGTTGTTGTATCTTTGCTTGAGTAGCGACAAGGCAACATCATAATTTTGCTCAGTCACTTTTATCGATTCTATCATTCGCGCGGCCTCACCTTCTAGGTGCGCACGCAAATAATAAAATTTTTGCAAAGCATCTAGGTGACTATTGTTATCTATCATAGATGCAAATGCATCTCTAAATTCTAACCATTTATCATACGAACCTGAGAACTTGGGCAGCTTTATTTCTGGCAATTTGATAGAAAAAGAGGAAGTTCCCTGAACACTTTGTTGGCTTTGACCACCCTGTGACCCTTGAGACTGAGTACCCCTGACGGAGTTGGTGTTATTAGGTTTTAAATGTTTGTCTTCAAATTCTGATACTATGACAGTTGCTCTCGAAACTGCATCATAGAACTCATTTTCAAAGGTCACTATCTCGTCACTTTCCTTTTGCATGTCAGCAAGAGGTACATTTTGCTCAATTTCACTGTGGCATTCAGTAAATTCTTCAAGCAAGGGTTGAATTTTATTTAATCGTGCATTAATTTGTGCAATTTTGATTGTGTCAATGTTGTTTATATCAAGAGAATCAAGAAACGTTTGAAATCTAGTTAATGAGCTTTTTAATTGGCCTCTTCTAATTCTTAATTTGCCTAAATCGGCCATTTTGCTATGTCAAGCAATTGTTCGAATGAACACAAAAAGAAATGTAATAAAAATATTAACGAACCGTGTCAGGTAAGTCTACGTTTAGTCTAGCAAATCTACTTTTTAATAATTGGAATTGACTCACTCGATGATTCGGCCTGGTCGTCATACAGCGTAGGCTTTGCCAACCGCTGATCGTCGTCAAGGGGAGTACGTGAAGTCTCCATGTACAAAAATGGCTGCCTATTAATACAATTTATTTCAACATTCCATCACAAATCCATTTCGAAAAGTTACCATCCGCTCGATGGGACCAAAAATGTGTATTTGGTTGATAGTGGACTGTATAAATTGCTGAATAAATAAGATGGTAAACTTTTATTTTGATGGTTTATTGTACAAACTAGGAAATATTCGTTACAAACAAAAAGGTAATGTTTACTGTTGAACTCTACAGAACCGAATGACTATCCTTGTCGCGCGCGCTCAATCCTTGGTTGGCGCTGCCAATTGCGGACGACTTGGAACTAAGATATTGCCAAGGATAATGCGAAATTTAAATTAAAATAATATTTTTTTCTGATTTAGGCCTTTGGGTATGAACAATGATGATGAATAAAGGGAAAACGAAAGCAACTTCCAACACTGATGTCTTAGGTCTGTTCCCACAGAAATCCCAAACCAGTCAGAGCGTTTTTGATTGGTCCAAATCGCCAAACAACCAGTTTCCTGACTATTTTCAATCAATGAAATTTGCTCTGACTGGTTTGTGATTTCTGTGAAAACAGATCTAATGTCTACGATTGAGCAATTTTTCATCGGGCATTTCCAAATGGTTCAGTTGGAGCAAATACTTGAACATTTTACTTGAAGAAATCTTTTGGTCTGGGCGAAATATGGCATTTCATGGGCTCTTCTTCTTAAGGTGCCTTATCCATTGTAAGATATTCTATGTAGTTGTGTTGCTATGTGGCATGGCCTTTGTGCCTTTACTCTTTAGTTAATGTTGAGGTTATGCAACCAGCAACACAGCATTATAACTGGTAATACAGGGTGTCTCAACAATTTTAGAAGAACTTCTAATTTATTTATTAATCAAGATATCCAAAAACGAAAAATACTTTCTATAGGCAGTTTTTCAAGGAGAATCCAGTGGCATGAACAATTTTTCTCCAGATGCCTCCGATTTTGGAATATCGACCAAAGTTATGTTTTTTTAAATGGGACACCCAGTATATTATTTTTTTTATTGAATAACTCTTTTTCAGCTGATTTCAATGATATAAGGTTTTATACCTTGACCTTCTATAGTTTTGGAGAAAAAAAATTAATTCCGTTTTTCCATAAGAAACAATGAGCTAGAGAGAGATAAGTCATTAAATAAATTATGTGTTGCCAATTTATCACCCCTGATTCATAGTTCAAATTTAAAAAAGAATACCTGAACTGAAAAATTAGATTAGGAATTAAGAAATTTGTAGCCGATTCATAGTTCAACTATTTCTTTCTAACTCATTGTTTCTGATGGAAAAAACGGAATTTATTTTTTTTCACCAAAACTATTGAAGGTAAAGGCATAAAACCTTATATCATTGAAATCAGCTCACAAAGAGCTATTCAATCAAAAAATAATATACGGGGTGTCCCATTTAAAAAAGCAAAACTTTGGTTAATATTCCAAAATCGGTGGCATCTGGACAAAAATTGGTCATGCCACTGGATTCTACTTGAAAAACTGCCTATAGAAAGTATTTTTTGTTTTTGGATATCTTGAATAATAAGGAAATTAGAGAGTCTTTTAAAATTGGACAAAATTTGAAAAGTGCCCTGTATTTCCTAAACGCATCAAGTTAGCCGTGATTTGTCTTCGCCATTGTTATTTTCCCAAAAAAAAAGCTCGAGTATAAGCTCCCAGATTTTTGATATCTCTGCTGGTTTTTGATATAGCCCATCAAAACATCAAAAATGGGCCACCCTGTACAGTCGTATCTTTTACATCCATTTCATCCATTAATGATGGGGACAATTCTGGCATATTCTTTCCGATCTTGCGCGGCACTGAAAAGTGCATGGGTGTGCAGGTTTGTCCAGTCTCTTATGTTCTTTAGCCACTTATATTTCTTCCTCCCGCAGGCTTATTCTCTACGAACAGCAATTACATAGCAACCAGCAACCGGTCGCGAGTTGCTTTTTCTGAATAGTAAACTCGCGTTGGGCAACGACTTGACAGCGACAATTGCGCAATTCTCTGCGGTTGCAAGTTACAGAATAAGGCTGCCGATGCCTCTCTTTCCCTCGATCTTTCCTTCCATCATCAGCTTTGGGAATTGATACTTGGAATTTCTGAAAATACTTATGCAGTTTTCTTTCTTTTCAGTTTTCACTATCTGTAACAGCTCTCTGTCTCTCTTCCCATTCTTTCCAGTACTTCTTCTGGATACCCACGTTTCAAAGGATTTCAGTCGGTTTATGACACTCTCCTTTATTGTCCATGTCTCCATTCCATAGAGCAGCACGGAGTAAATATAGCATTTTACAAAACGGTATCGTAATGTCAAGTTAAGACTGCTGTTGCCGAGAAGAGCTCTCATATTCATAAATGTTGGCTTGCTCAATTCAGTTATTTAGCTTCCGAGATATCTAAACTTTGCTGGATCTTCACGCCATTCACTGTGATATTCAAGTGCACATTTGGTTTTCTGCGCATCATCATTTCTCTCGTTTTGTTTATGCTACTCTTTAGACCGAGTCGTTCGTATTCGATAGTTCGATAGGTATTTTATCAAAAAGTCGTTGTAATGCTTTCTTGGTCGTCTGCTATTATGACTGTCATCGGCGTAACGTATGTTATTGACAACCTGTACATTAATCTTGATGCCGTCCTCTGCGTCCTTCAAGGCCGAACACAACCCTGTCTTACTCCTCTTTCTATCGGGAATAACTGTGTAGTGTTACTTCCCACTCTGACCGATGCTATTTGATTTATGTATAGGTTCTTTTTAAATCGTAGATGGTTCTTATCTATCATCCAATCTTGAAGCATCTTTATTACCTCAGTGTGCTTGACACAGTCGAACGCCTTCTGATACTCTATGAAACACATGAAAATGACCTTACGCTGGCCTCCGAATTTCTGAAGTATAATCGCAGTGGTTTCTGTGTTTTTGGGATCGGCACAAAAATTGTCTGGAGCCTGTGGTATCTCGATCATGTCATAATATATATTGTTGAATATTACCACCAAGAAGTCTACGTTCTCGTCATTCAGCAGCTTCATTACCTATCTGTAAATACATATTCTGGTCCAGCTAGCTGCTTTCCTATTTGTTTTGAGGATTTCTGATTTCAGTATTTTTGCAGACGGTTCACCTTCATATTCTTCATTGAAATATCTTTTGCTATTCTCCGCATGAAGTTGTTGCGTGTAGTTCCTAAGGATACTTTTTTATAGGCTCCTTCAGTAATTATTCGTAAAGTAAGTTTTTGTTTCTGGTTTCGACTGAAATCTAGCTTTGTGGATTGATTTGGTAACCCTAAGCGAAAAGATAAATAAAAAAGAAAGTTGTGATAACCTTAAGGTTTAAAGTCAACCCCTATTTTCTGAACCTTGTGTTCAAAAATTCCAATAAAAAAATATATGTTTTATGGTTATCAATATACTTTAATCCATAATTTTTTCAAGCAAATTTGACTCGTCATTTTTGAGTTATATCGCAAAAACTGAAAAAAAAGTAGTTTTTTACCATTTATTTCAAAACGAATTGATGAAGTTTCCCATTATTTTTATTACGAACTACTATTGCAATTCTACGCGACATATATTTTTTTCGAACTTTTTGAACTTGTAGTTTTCTCGCTACTGCAAAAATAGTTGGAAATACGCCCGTAGCTACACTGTCTAGAAAAAAATCCGACGGATGAACGTTCAAAATTATTTGCGTTGGTCGAAACTACAAACCCTGTTCATGTAAAACAGAATAATACTTCGAATTTCCGCCAAAAAAAGAAAAAACGTTCCAACACACAATTTAACCAAATGAAGATTTCTATTTTTTTTTGACAGTCAAGTTAGGGCACACTATAGGGACGACAGCATTGACATCTTGCGTTGCTGTAATAAACTATAGGGCTTACTTTAAACCTTAAAAGAGACATGTAAAAATCCATAAAATTTGACGATGAGATTCTCGATGAAATTCAGATAAAAGTTTCTTTTCAAATTGTGTAACCACTGAAGAACACAAAAAACTTGTGAAGAAAATTTGATTGAATGTAAGTGAATATTTGGATGAAAGAAAAAACAGTATGTTAGTGTGATAATAAGGTATAAGGTTACCAATGACTATCTGATTGCTTTAGCTTTAGCCTTGTGGCAAAATCATTTTCTAAAAGGGTTTTGATAGCTTTTTTCCCACACCACATAATGAATGAAGAACTTTTTCAGATTAAGAACCAAAAGAAAGATATTCTTATTTCTTCACCAATGCAGGAACTCATGCCATCTATACGTTTCATGGAATTCAAACAACCGTGTTTTTTAGAAAAATAATTTTGTCTATTCAAAAATACCTAAAAACATACACAGATTTATTTGAAATGTTTTAAAAATTATCTATTTTTTTTTACGTCCACTTCTAGTATTAATATCGGTCAGTTTAATAACGCGTGCCTTAGTAAACTGTATTTCCTTCTCCATCCACTCGATAGTTTCTTGCAATTTGAACCTTTTGTCGTTTGTTATTACCAAGTTCGATTCAAGATCTTCGATTTCTTTTTCCATGTTCAGCATTTGTATGTCTCTTGATTCGATCATATCTTGTAATTCTTTAATCAGCTCTTCTTTCATTTTGCCACATTTAACTGAGCTTGACAAATGCTCTTGCAATTCGCTAGAATATTTGGACAAACTTACTCTTTCAAGTAACAAATCCTCTCTGTTTTCTTTTAATAGGTTAGTGATATTGGCACGGTATTGCACTAAATTCTTTAAGTAACTTATTTCTAAGTCTTTTTTCTCCATCATATAAGTGTGTTGTTCTAATGTTTGTTCATTTTCGATTGTCATTTTCCGTAATGCATCGAGCCTATGTTGACTTTCATAAATAATCTGCTGCAAGTGCCCAGTAGGGCAACTTGAGCTAATAGTTTCTTCTCTTTCTTTAAGCTGTTGCATTTCGAATCTTAAATTTAATATATCAGTGGATTTTTGCATTAGTTTCTTTTCACTCTCTTCTAATAGCAATTTATGTTTAAAAATACAATCTTCTAGTTTTGAAACTTCTTTCTCCATTTCACTAGGTTTATTTTTATCTATCGACATTCTTTCTTCTAACAGAAAGCTATTTTCTCTTTCTAAACGAATTACTTTGTCTCTCAGCTCTCTTATTTCTAGATCTTGTTCAGCTTCTTTGAAAACATCGTGTTTCATGTCATCGCAAACTTTATTCGCAATTTCCTTATTTTGAAATCTAATATCTGCGATGTGATTTGTTAATTCGGCACATTTTTCTCGTGCTTCGTCTCTTTCTTTTGCAGATTCTTTACTTTCCTTATAAAACTTACGGACCTGATTTCGTAAATATTCAATTTCGTTCTGTAGCTCACTTTTTTGACTGTCAATAACTTCTAAAGTTGCGTCATAATCAGTTTTTCCATATGCAATTTGCTTTAAGATGCCCTCTTGTTGGTTCATGGTCCTATCCATTTCTAGTTTTTCTTGGTTCCATTGACTCTCTTTATTTTTTAGGTTTTCTAGTAAAAGTGTATGTTTCCATTGCAAATCAGCAGTGGCAGCATCTGAAATCACTTTGTTATTTTCTAATTCGATAATTTTTTCTTTCATCGTTCTAATCATTTTAGTATCTGCTGTATGCTTGCTTTTAATTTGCTTAGTGTCATTACGTTCATTTTGTAAATCATTTTCAAGTTGTCGTAATTGAGTTCTTAAAGAATGCATATTACCATTCAATTCGGCTTGTGATTTATCATAAGCCACTCTACGCTCGTTCATTTTGCGTTGCAAATTATTAATTACATTGTTAGATTCTTGCATTAGTTTCTCATGTTCTTGACCTTGAAATTCCAATTCTTCAGAATGTTTGGAACTTGAAAGGGATTCCCATTTACCAACTAATTCATTTATGTTTCCTTGTTGGCCTGCTATCACGGCTTCTAAGGAACTTTCCAGTGTTTGACCTTCATTTTTTAAAGTTTCTAATTTAGTTGATACATCAGAGAGATTAAACTCGGAGTTAGCTAGTTTCTCTAAAATTTCCACCATTTGATCTCTGCTGCTGAGTAAGCTTTTACAAACGTCCCTCGTAGTTTTTGGTATTTGTTCCAAATAGTTTCTCATGTGTTGGGTTACTTCTTGTGGTAAACTTTTAACGTTTTCTATATTTTCCAATGTAACAAATTTTCCAAATTGTTCCAATTTTGTCTTAATTTTCATCAAAGTTTTATGTAGCTCCACAACAGGCATTTGTTTTTCTTTCAATTCACGCTTCATTTGCAAAAACATTTTATTTTTATTGATAAATTGAACTTCCAAAGTGTGTTTGGTATCAGTACAATTATTATTACGACTTGCAGATAATGAGAGAGGTCTACAGCTAGAGGATGAACCAGTTTTGATTAAAGCAGGAACCTTTATTGGTTGTGGTTTCGATCGCAGTGGGATATGAGATACTGAAGGCAAAAGGCTAAGTGGGTTCTTTGATTTGATACCATCAGGTTTGGCACTTTTGATTCTCCCAGTAAAACGTGGACGTTTCCGTTGCACAGCCACAGGACGTGGGGTATCGCGCATCGTTTCATAAATCAAATTTGTACTTTCCATAATGCTGCTCATCGACAGGAATTCAGTTTCCGGGCCAAGGCCATCGTTTGGATCTTCTTGCAGGATGTTATCGCATTGAAGGGACGTCATTTTTTTTCACATTAGATTTTTCATTAACAAGATTTTAAGTTGGGGCATTGAAATAATGTTTGATTTGGAATAATGGAAAAAAAATTCAGAAACGTGATCGATTCATTTGACATTGATGTGTCATACCTAAAAGGTATTGAATGCGCTACCAGGTGGGATGTGCAAATGTTCTAAGAAAATTATTTGTAAAATTCCAGTTCTTATCTCTTAGCGGCTTGCCTTTGTAGTTTTGCGCAGGAGTGTAATTTTACCAGCTTCTTCGCAAGATCGGTGCAACCAATATCATATTATTTGGGTGCTTGTTGGAAAGGAAAATTAACGTAAATTAATTAAACAATACCATACCCAAATTACCAGTTAACTTAAAACTGAACTACAAAATCATTCGTTGAATTTCCTTACATTCAACCAAATAAAATACATGAAACACCACCAACCTAATCAATTTTTAATTACACATACTCCTGTCATCACAATGGAGAATAATCATGCAATGATAACGGTTAGAGACCCATAGTGCACCCACAGCGACCATTGGCGCGCGACGTTTACATGACTCTATAAAACAAACGACCAAAGCCTGATGACATGGGTTGCGCAACCGTAGACAATTAATATGTGATTATGATTGCGATCTAAAACACCATACGTTGTTTATCTATTAATCTTGCTGGGTCGGATAATTTATGGTATTTTGTTCGTTTTGGTATTTTTGTTGAAAAATTGTGTTTTTTACAAAGGGAATGTAGTTCAGCTATTACCAATCGTGGGTCAGTTGTGTGCCTAGGTACCAAAAATAATTGATGAGAGTTACACCTTTTCCTTCCTGTTTTTAAATGTAAATAAATTAGGCAAGACAATACAGTCCGAAGGATCGCTGTCCGATTTCGTCACGAATTAAGTTCCGGCTTAAAATTTCTTCAGTACTGAATCACACCCTATAATAATTGACAAAGCGATTTGGAAGGAACGTTCAAACAATTATTAAAAATATTTTTTTATACAGTGTGTCCACTTAAGGACTGACCACCCTTCTAAATTTTTTATTTTTCAACCGATTCAATTCTTTTTTTTTGTCTCATATCTACTCGAACTTGGCACTTATTTGGCTCATAATTTTATTTCTGCGGCTGTACTGGTGTACAGGGTGTCCACATTTATAGGCTCAAATTTCAATAAGTACTATTAGGGATTTTTTTTAGAAAAAATCTGATAGCAGATTCTTGTTTAGAATGGTCTAAAACCTAAATGTACTGATTTTTGTTCCGATTTGATACAGGGTGATCACAACAAATTTCCAAAATTTAATGGACCGAACCGGAAAGATGTCATATTTTGAGGCCTTGAGTCTTGAGAACAATAAAACTTGATACAACATAGTTTTAGAACATCCTTAACCAGAATTTGTGGTAAGCTTGACTCAAAATATAACATTTTTGCGGTTTGATTCATCAAATTGTGAAAATTTATTGTCATCACTCTGTATCGTATTGAAGCAAAAATTAGTACAGTTGGGTTTTAGACCATTCTAAACAAGAATCTGCTATCAGATTTTTTCTTAAAAAATCCCTAATAGTACTTATTGAAATTTGTGCCTATAAATGTGGACACTCTGTACACCAGTACAGCCGCAGAAATAAAATTATGAGCCAAATAAGTGCCAAATTCGAATAGACATAGGACAAAAAAAAAATTAATTGAATCGATTGAAAAATAAAAATTTTAGAAGGGTGGTCAGTCCTTAAACGGGACACACTGTATACAGGGTGATTCAAAAGTAAGCGGCATCCTTTCGGGGGCCGGGGCGTATTCCTTCCATAAAAATAAGATAAAAAGTTCCTATTAACATGGGTCCGGAAATGCTTCCTAAGCCCCTCCGAATAGGACACCTGAAAAACGTATTTAAATCTACAACTTTGAAATCCTTCACAAATGGATTTTGAAAATTCAAAAATCTTAATCAGTGGCGTCACATACTAGGGAGGGTGAGGGTTAAAACATCCCTATTTTTTTTACTCGTCAGGTTTTTGCGATTCTGATTGAAAATTCAAAAAGTTTACAGTTTTTTACACAGAAAAGGAACTCTTGGTTCAATTCGATACAGCGAACCGTTTACGAAAAAAATGACTTTAAAAATTTTCTGAATGGGCTCTTTCAATAATTTTTGAAATTGGCATATTTGGATTAGGGATTGCAAATTTACCGAATTTTAATTTACCGATAATTCGGTAAATTATTTAAAAAATTACCGATTTACCGGTATTTACCGGTTTTTTCCGATATAAAAAAAATAATAAAGGAATAAGCCACAAAATAAATAAACAAACTTTAATTCTTATCAAATAATAACAACAGAAAAGTAAAACTCTAGGTGAACTTTAAAAAAAACTTATATACCTAACTTAAAGTCTAATATCAGGCCCTAAAACATTGGAAATAGTAAGTAAACGACTCTTTCGATTTATTTGTTTAATAAAAATGGCCCTTAGAAAACACAGCTTATCAATACTATTATCACTTAGCCGAGGCCTAATCTTAGTACAAATTGTTCCTGCCGCAGAAAAGGCTCTTTCGGACTCCACACTAGTAGGCCGAGTTGTCATGAGTGGTGCGAAAGCCATTTTTAAGTATTTCCTCTGAATTCCCTCCTTCCGAAAATATTGCATTTCTGTTTTCACACATTGATGAACACTGTTAGGCCTAACCTGCTGTCTTCTAATTGGAAGAGTACTGTTTACATCAATTTTCTTTCTTATCGCTAGTTGAAGTTTTTCTTTAATCGACAATGCAGTATTATCCGATTTTGATGTTGATGGGCCCAAAACCCGACTGAGGGGGATGTTATCCTCATCCTCATCAGAGGAATCATCGAGGTCAATGCTATTTGTATTTTCTGATGACTCTTCTAGTCCCACTATTGCATTTCTTATTGTAGATTCGCTGGTTTTATTAAATACTCCAAAATCTTCACCACTGGATTCCTCTGGAAACGGATTATGCAGGTACTGAAGAATATCAGAATAAATGGTCCGTCTCTCTTTTATACGATCTAACAATGCTTCTTTCAGTTCAATACTTAAAACTATGTTTTGACTTGTAGGCTCATCAATCATGAATTTTAAGGTAATATCAGCTACAAAAAGATTTGAATCCTCACTTGACAGTTATCATGCCGCGACCTGCGTTCCCGTTTAATCTTTGTTTACGATTACGACTCATCCCGTCCGGCGTCCACGCTGCCCTGTATCATAGAAAGATCCGCGCTGTTGTCAGCTTGGCATTTTTTACCGAAATTACCGGTAAAAAATGTCGATTTCTTCGTCGGTAATTTAAAGAACTTTTAAGGCGGTAAATCGGTAAACCGGTAAATCGGTAAACCGGTAGTGCAATCCCTAATTTGGATAAAGCAACTAAAGACAGAATTTTCTGTATTTTTACTTTTGAAAAATTCATATTCCTTCTTGAGAAAACAGAAAAAAAAGAATTACCTCCAAATAAAAACCCAGAATTTATTTCTATGACGTCGCAGCACGCAATTTGACCGTGTTGCCACTAATTGTCGACATTGAAAATTTGTAATAGATTTAATTCTGAAATGTTCGCAAAATATCATGAAAAGTAGTTAAATTAATCACTTATGGATTCAAGATTTTATAACTTTTTTATTGAAATTATGTTTAAACACAATTTAATACAATTTTTTATGTTTAGTTTTATTTTATTTTTTTACGTTGCACTACATCTAGTCACCACCGACAACAGCGCATTCGAACCTTTACCTGCTTTTACTACAGGGTACACAGCCGAGGCGGTAAGCTCCTTTGTAACAACAAGCGAAATGAAAAATATTTATGTGACGTCAGCAAATCCGCGCGTTTTAATTTAATTTGAATTTAGCCAATTTGAAATGCCTGTAAAAAACTTATTTGACCTTGTAGAACTTTTTTTTTTGGTATATATGCCTAAAATAGTCCCTCCTTTGGGATTTTATACTTAAATTACGTATTCAAATTTTAGTGAAAGACCCCATTGCGTATGTTTCGCAAAAACCTGAAGAATATAAAAAAATAGGGATGTTTTTACCCTCCCCAGTATGTGACACTGATTAAAATTTTTGAATTTTCAATTTAGTATCTTAATTGCCATTAAATGTTTATAAAATACATCAATTTTCAAAATCCATTTGTGAAGAGTTTCAAAGTTATACAGAAAAACACGTCTTTCAGGTGTCCTATTCGAAGGGGCGTAGCTCCCTTAGGAAGCAATTCCAGACCCATGTTAATAGGAACTTTTTGTCTTATTTTTATGCAAGGAATACGCCCCCGAAAGGATGCCGCTCACTTTTGAATCACCCTGTATACATATGTCGGTTTAGAATGTCTTTCTTCGTAATCCTCTATCGTCGCAATCCTCTTATGAGAAATTTCTTTCACTCATGGACTTTTGTATGGTCTTATACCATTTCAGTTTAGGTCTTCCTCGTTTTCTTCTACTTGTTGGTTGCCAGTGCAGCATTTTTTTTGGCCTTCTGGTATTTGGAATTCGTTCTACGTATCCGTACCAGGTAAGTTGTTTCCTTGCAATGTCTTGAGCTATGTGATACCGAGATACTCATATGCCTAACATTGCAGAATTTCCGAGAGAATTTCTTAACCATTCTCCACTTCCAAGTTTCCGTTCTGGGTGCCTACACATATAGATATTTTGTTTTATTTATAATAACTCTCAGGCCTCATTCTTGGTACTCTTCCATCAGCTCTCTAATCATATATTGCATGTCCTCTTTGTCACTGGCCACTATGACCTAATCATCTGCAAACTGAAGAGTAAATAGGCACCTATCATTTATCTCTATACCCATTCCAGATCTTCCTCTTCCAATTTTTTAGTGCTACTGCCTACCGCTAGATACGTATACATATTCTGTATTTTGAAAAGCGTAGGACGGATACAACATCCTTGAAGTAGTTCTTATTCACATTAAATGAGTTTTTCACCTATTGTTGCAAAAACTTTGAAGGTGTTCGCAGAGATGGCTCGGTGTGGCCTGGGAGCTGTCAACCCACAATACATGGTGAGCAGTCGTGTCAATCCCGGTGGTGATGTAGGTAGTGTAGGACTGGCTGGGGAGATGTGATGTCATGAAAAAAGATTACACGGTTAATTTTTAGTATTCATTCTGTGTATAATAGACCTGTCTCGCATAAATAGAAAAAGAGAGCTTAATTGTAATAAATACAAGTTAGAACGTAATAAAAGATGACATGCGCGCGCAACTCGTAGGTGCAGTGTAGCCAGATTGTATTGTTGCAGAACAAATGTAGAAAATACAAATCGAACATTATAACATTAAAAAAGTGATATAGTGTTAAGTGTCTTATAACACCTTAAATCAGACAAAAGAAGCGCTTGAAAAGTGTATGTTAACATCGTTTGTGGTGAGTTCAAGTTATGTAAAGTATTAGTTTGCTTTTTGTCGAATTACACGTTACAAAGAAAGAAGGAACGATTCATTCTGAACTGGCCCCTGAATAAAAATATGACGTAAGCCTGTAACAAACCTGCTTCTCATTGGACGCTCACCTGCAGCCTACAAGCGACGCGCGCAGTCCAGGTAATAGGAGATCGGTCTATTCTTTCTTTGTATATCAGAAGTGGGATTACCCATAAGCTAAGCTCTTCTTTCTTGTCGCTGGGAGAATGGCGGATCGATCGCCTAGAAAAAAATTCAAACAAAAACCCAAGTTTTTCTTGAAGCGGACTACAATAATGACTTATTGGATGACGAGAACGCTGAAGCTCTTCTGAATTTAGAATTAAACAAAGGGAGTGACCAGCTACATGCGCTAGGTGAGTCTAAGCATTAGTTATGAGAAATATTATTACTCAGGGGCGAAAATCGTCGCTTGGTGCTTGAGGCTGAAATTCAGCAGGAGGCCCAACGCAAGACAGAGGCTCAAATGGCAGCCGTTCAGAAAACCATGGCGAAGGGAATTGCAACAGCGATCGCAATCATGCATTCGCAAGCTGCGTTAGCGTCAGTGCAGGCTCCAAGAAGTCACACCGAGGCCGAGGTACTTGCGGACGCACGAGGGGCAGTATCTCCGTCAACATCGAGCAATCTGGAGAGCCATAGTGAAAGCACAACTGCACATACACCATGACAGGGACGATTGGAACCATCAAAGACAAAAGAGTGGCTGGACCTAGTGCAGCAGCTTGCTCGTGTTCATGGCTGGGACGACGATGGCAAAATTTTTCAGATTCATCCATGTGTGCGTGGAGAGGCTAGGCGATGGTTCAACAAGTTGGGCACATTGGAACGGGAGGGAGTGCAAGAGCGTTCTTGGCAGGAGTGGAAGCATCGATTGCAGGAGGCATTTCCCCGTGTGTACGGTTACAGGAAACAACTGGACGCCATTTCAATAAGGAGGTCAAAAAAACTTGATGAGTCTTACACCTCCTACTACCGTGGTGTTCTGAGAATGTGTGAAATGTTAAGCGCCCCGTCTGGGAACACTGTTGCTGTGCTTAAAGATGGACTGCCACGTCACCAGAGGAGTAATGCTGAAGTGCTTGAGTGCATCGTGCATCACACCTCTGGAGCTATATAATCGCTTCCTCTGTAAGCTGGATGCCCGCATAGAGTCAAGACAAAGAATTGACAGGTGTGACCGTCGTGAGGAGTCAGGTCACCGGGCTAAACGTTTTTTAGATGCATGTGGACATGTGAAGGCACCACGAAACAATTATAGCCTTATCAATCAGGAACGGACGACTGAAGTTCAACAGGGAGCAAGACCAAGCAGACCCACGATCACGGAGGCCCGTTGTTTCAACTGTCAAGTAAAGGGACACTTAAGGCGTGACTGTCCACAGCAGACGACCGTTGCAGATATTGCAGAGCGGAAGGTCATTACATGCGGGACCTTCCCAAGAAGCGAGCGCAGCAGGAACGTAGCGGCGGCGGAAGCAGAACCAAGGCTAATCAGAGAGGAGGGCAACCGACACTAAATGGAGGTCACTTAATCTTGCGAGGTTTGCGGGGACAGTGTGGTTGATAGACCTGGTTCGGCAGCTAGGTAACATGGAGTTCCCGGAGGTAACCACAAAAGCAAATGTGACACTGATACGAGGAGTCGTACTGGCACCAAGGAGCATTACTATTGTTGAGGCGCACATAGAAGGGCGTGAGCAAGTCGAGGTACTTTAGATTCCAGCCAGAATGCTCGGAACAAAGTGAAATCCTGTTGTTGTTGCAGCAATTACCTCTAAAGCGGCAAAGGAGTCTACCAAGGTCCGTGTCACTAATTTAAGAGAGGAGAACGTGGAATAGCCGGAGGGAAAAATCATCGCCAGGGCGCAATTAGTGTGCCAAACTCCAAAGCAGGGGATCGCGGAGGGCATGGTGAGTTTCATAATATATCTAGTATTAGAGAGCAAATGTCTGTATCAGATCTGGAAGAGCTTGATGAATGTGAACGTGATTTATTATTATACAGTTAACGTATATTTAGATTGTTCTACCGTAGGTGAAAATGATGTAGTTAATACCAATTTGGGTGAGATGGACATAGATTTTTGTCTAGTGACAAACCTATAGTGAGACGTTGTTACCGATTGGCCAGATCGAAGCGTGTTTAAATGCAGGAGAAAATAAACGGATGACTGGCTAATGGCATCATAAAGGAGGGCGAGTCAGAGTACGCCAGTCCCATGGTCATAGTCCCAAAGAAGAATGGCGACATCAGGCTGAATGGCGACATCAGGCTGAATGGCGACATCAGGCTGTGTGTCGACCTTCTAGACTTTGTGGCAGGATTTCTACTTATTCATTCTGCATCCACGCATAAAGGCCGGGACACATCTATCATGCATTCTTCCGATCCAACTCCGATCATACAATCAGGGTCCTTATTCTTGGAACAGGGGGCAGTGTTCCCAGGAGAATGAGTGTTCTGTCTTTCTCAATTATATGCAACTGATAATATGAGTAACGAAGACAGAACACTCGTTCTCCTGAAAACGCTGCTCCCCTGCTCCAAGAATAAGGACCCTGATTGTATGATCGACGGATCGGAAGAATGCATGATAGATGTGTCCCGGCCTCAAGACAGCGTTTGTGCGCGGAGAGTGTTGTGTCTGTTACCTATTCTATTTTTGCATAAAATCGTAACCAGTAATAAAAGTACGGATATTTATTGAGGTTTTGCTGGGATGATTATTGTGAGTGTCTACTGAGGACATTATGTCATTATGATTGTCATAAAAGATATATTTCAATAAAAGTAATTATCCAAATTCTGCATTTAACTAACTTTGTGAGTATATATAACTAACAGAGAGCAAGTGCTGGCTCACATGGATGACCTTCTCATTCCATCTCGTACGGTTCAGGAGGGTATATTACTGTTTCAGGGAGTGCTAAATAAAATCAGGAAGGCGGGTTTTAAATTAAACCTAACATAGTGTCCTTTTTCTCAAGCAGCAGCTTGACTATTTAGGTCATGAGCTGTCTGCACCAGGTATAGGTTCAGGAAATAGGAAGATCAGGGCAATTTCCGGAGCCAAAACAAGTCCATCAAGTGCGGCAGTTCCTGGCGAGCGTCTCCAGGAAGTTCATTAGAGATTTTGCGATCAAGGCAAGACCTCTGAGCCAATTGAATTAACAAAGAAAGATGTGCCATGGACTTGGAGCGAGAAGCAACAAGAAGCTTTTGAGGACATAAAAAGAGCACTAGTGGACAGACCCGTTGTGGCATTATACAACCCCGGTGCTAAATCAGAAGTCCATACAGACGCCAAGAAAATAGGACTCAGAGGGATGTTATTGCAGAAGCAAAGTGGTGGAAGGAGTGATGTATTACAGTCGCGTGACAACTTCAGCAGAGCAGTTGAAACGATCAAGCGTTTTCGAGTGTATTTGGTAGGCATACCGTTCAAGCTAGTTGCCCTGCTCTTCGGGCAACTTTTGAGAAAAAGGACATGATACCGCGGGTAGCTCGGTGGTGATTAAGCATCCAGGAAATGGAGTCCACCATTTAGTACAGACCGGGAACACGAATGCAACATGTGGACGCGCCGAGCAGGAACCCAGTAAAAGTCAGCGTCATAATTGGGGAGACCGACTGGTTTTTGACCGTTCAGCTTCAGGACGAGGGAGTCCGTCAGATTTATGCCAGTCTGGAGTCAGGACTAGCAGATGAGCAACTCAAGGCGGACTTCAAAGTTAAAAATGGGAGAGTTTAACGTAAAACCCTGAAAGGGGAACGATTGTACGTGCCTACGGCGGAAGCGTTCAACCTATTGAGAAAATGTCATGACGATGTGGGTCACTCAGGGTTTTAGAGGTGTCTCAGCCTTGTGAAGAGAACCTATTGGTACCCACGCATGAGGCGCTTCATACGAAAATATATGAACCATTGCATGGAGTGTGCTTTTAGTAAAGCAATTTATGGGAAAGCAGAACTTACACCCGATTGAAAAGGTTGCAAAACCTTTTGACACGGTACATACCGATCATTTGAAGCCTTTTAACCGAAGCGTCAAAGAAAATGCATATCTACTTGTAGTGATAGATGCATTCACTAAGTTTGTAATTTTACATTTGGTCAAGACTGTACGAGCCGAGGAGATAATCAGGACGCTAAGGGAGACTTTTGGTGTGTTTAGAAATCCTAGGAGAATCATAAGCGACAGAGGCAAGGCGTATGACAGGGCAGCCTTTAGGTAGTTTACGCGGAGGCAAGGCATAATGCATGTGATGAATGCTATTGCCACACCTAGAGCAAATGGGCAAGTCGAATGAACAAATCATACCCATGGCGTCAGTGGACGATGAGGCCTATTGGGATGAAGTGTTACCACATGTAGCGTGGGGCAATAATAACCAATGACCTATTATCACAGATAGACAGATTTATAAACAAAAATATGTGTTGACAACATGTCCGATTCTTTCTATCTTGACCAAACTCTCCCACTACTAAAATGCCACATTTAGTCGTAGGAATATTTATTTTCTCTTTCTAACACAGGTATTAAGTCCTGCCTTTCAATTACACTTGGCAACACACCACTAGACTAAACTCGGCCTGCTTCTTGTCGTAGTAATACATTCCGTTCCCGCCCAGAGTATCTTGTTGTCTCTATCTTATGCGATGATTATTAGTATATGTTAAAAAAAGACCGATACATAAGATATGTTCGTGTTAGTCTGGGAAACTTTTTGAATATCATCGTTTTGGTTTTGAGGCGGGACCAATTGGGTCTTGTTCATGACAGGGAACAGCTGTTGAGGCCGGACTTAGATCGGACGACTTATCCCCACCATGGACCGCCTGCACCCCAAATCCCCCCTGGCCTATAAACATGTTGTCAACACAACAAAGAGTATTTTATGAATACTCTGTCTATCTGTGATTATAGGTCGTTGATAATAACACAATAATCCATAGCGTCACACGGCAAGTGCCATCACACCTGATGTTTGCGTATAGTGGAGGGACTGTTTTGGAAGATATACCACCTGGAGAGGTGATAAGAAGGCGCGCTTCGAGGAAACAATTGACCGGGCATGTCCGTCAAGGAGGCGAGCCTTCCGAGGAAGGTCGCAATAGGGGCAATCAAGGAGATCACAGGGAGCAATTTGGTGGATCCGAGGATCAGAGGCGTCAGGCAGCGAAAAGAAAACTTCACCTTAGGGCTGAGAAAATTAATGAGACGTAAACGGCGAAAGACTGCCACCGTCTATCGACAAGGCGACTTAGTGTCTAGAGGAGTAAATTCTAAGCGCTCAAGGCGTTATGGAGACCCCTACAAGGTGTTAAGGGTATGTGATAACGATCGCTACCTGCTGTCAAGAGAGTTCGAGGGTATATGAGTAGATTTCTTGTGGCCGCAGACTCGTTACGGAGATATAGGATCAAGGAGCCGGTGGTCGCATCCGGCCCGGCTTCTCCTGAAGGGATCAATGAGCAAATGAATTGATGATTTGATTGATTTGTTGGAATCAGGAGTGAGGCGAAAGATGAGGGTGTCAGTAGTATCAATGAGCAATGAATCATATGGGATCAAGGAGTTATAGCGGTTGCTATCAGGGGAACCTTTTCGGAATATGTATTAATGAGGACATTAATGTTTTTCAGAATAGCCGAATGTTGCAAAAGCTTTGAGGTGTTCGCAGAGATGGCGGGGTGTGGCCTGAAAGCTGGCAACCCACAATATATGGCGTGATGTCGTGTTAGTGCCGGTGTTGATGTAGGTAGTGTAGGACTGTTTGTAAGAGGTGGCTGGGGAGATGTGATGTCATGGAGTAAGTTGTTGTTGTATTTTAATTGTTTTTTAATCAGAAAAAATTAAACGGTGAAATTTTATTATTTATTTATGATTGACGTATAATGTAAGTATTATATTTGTGATTTTGGCAGTATAATGCCATATATTATTCCCGCAGGGATTAATCGTCATTATTCCCGCTTGCACACCAATCACAAAATTTCTCAAATTAAATACCATGGAAAGAATATACCTGAATAATCTCAAAAGTGTCAGTGTCAAACGCGTAGTGCTTGTGTATTTGTATTGAGATGCGTTTTTGGAAAGGAAATTTCAAATAAATCAATTTTTCGTAAATAAAGTAGAGTATACTACTCGCAATAATAGCTATTATTCCCTCGGAATGTTACTCCCTCGCCGCTAACGCGGCTCAGTTCGTAAATATTCCTCGGGAATAATAGCTATCATTATTGACTCGTGGTATAATCTACTATTATTGTTCTAATACCTTTCATATTCCATAGTGGATTCTGGGACTATATCGTCTGCTTTTTGTAGGTCCACAAATGTTAAGTGGGTTTCCAAATGTCTAACAGATCTCTTTTCTATGACTTGTTTAATGTGCAGTGCTCTAAAGCCGCACTGCTCTTTTTCTTTCTCTTTATAATCTTCTTCAATGAGATCACGCAGGATTTTACCGTATAGTCTGCTTATTGTGCTTGTGACTGATACTCCCCGATAGTTATGCAGTCCAGCTTATTTCCTTTTTTTGTGAATGGATGACATAAAAGCCGTTTTCCAGTCTTATGGAACAACATGTCCATTTAGGCATTTATCGATAATACGTCATATGAGACCTTTAAAGAGCTTCTCAGTTCCCCATTTCAGCATTTCTGAGAACATTCCTTCTGAGCCGCTAACTTACCTGGCTTAGGATGCTTCGGAATCTTTCCTACTGTTTTTTCAGATATCTCCACTGCTTCTCCATGCACTTCAATATGTCTTGGAGAATCTAATATATATTCCGGTATCTAGGTTCTGGTAACAGAACCTTATTGTGTTCTGTCCAATGCTCTGGTTTGATTACCTGTATATCGTCGCCCTAGTTGTGAATGGTCGTAATCCACTCAAGGTAAGTTGTGAGTAAACTGCATTTAAAATTTTTGTTTTTGGTGAAAATATGCTTTTTAATTAGCAAAAATACTATAACAAGGTCAAATATTGATCACTGGCTTAGATTTATCCACCAACATGAAAGTTAAACATTTTTAAGTATGTTAAAGTCTGTGGTTAACAGTCACAACTCAAGAATGAACATTTTGTGGATTACGACCATTCACAACTAGAGCGACGATATTAGCTCTGTCCTTTCCTGGGTTTTTGACATTTGATATAAATCTCCATAACTCTGAGCATTTCCTTCCTATGTAGATGTTAATTTCTTCACGTTTCTATCTCATAACTCATTTCTAGCTATAGTGATACATGTTTTTAGTTGTCTTTTTATGTCTTCAAGGTTTTATTTTTTGTTGTAAGCCATTTCAGATATTTTTGCTTCTTCTCTTGAAATCCCTATATCTAATAATTTTTGCCGATATGTATTCAGATCCCAAAATTCTATTAACATCAGTGAGATATTCTTAAGTAACTATAATCTAATCACTAGATACTTTATTTCCTCGTTTATTTCTTATGTATGATCACAATAGGAGTTATTAATTTTTTTGTCTCCTTTGTAATAAGTTCAACTTTTTCGAATCGATCCTTTTTCCCACTAAGACATAAACAATGTTTTTCTATTCTGGTGTCATATCGAAGTCTTTTCGACACTAAAAGTAGTTTCGAAAAGAAGCTCTTTGTGACACTCCTTTTTTACGTATCGCAGGTTGGTAACACTGGCTGACTGATGGCCATCGAACTGTCATTCGCGATAAAAAATAATAGAAGATTTCTATATTTGGCATGTAGTGTTACCAACCTAAACATATGAAATCAGGAAATATGAGAATAAAATTTCCAAGAAAAGTTTTTTTTTTTAATTAAACAATACCAAAATAGAAAAAATAGTATAAAATATTCGTTTCATAAGACATTTTATCGCACTCGCCCTTTAGAAAACTCGCCTCCGGCTCGTTTTCTAATATAGGGCTCGTGCGATAAAATGACGTCTTATGAAACTTGTATTTTAATGTACTATTTTCTCTTCGACAACGAACTGTGAAACCTAAAAAGGAAAAACGAACGATTATTATACGGGAAGCAACGATCCGTACATTGTTAATTAATTTTTTTCGGCATTATGCACGGCGCGTATCGAACCGTTTGGGTTTGTTTCGAATTATGATTCGTCGGTATTAGTGTCAATGTTTTCATTTTCCCTCCCTCGTTTGTAATTAATAGGATTTTTGTCCCTCGATGTTTTTTTTTTCAATGACAAATTGCGTAGGTATTAAATTTCCGCTGTTTTATAACACAATAATTGTTTAGTAATGAGCCAGCTGTTTTTTTTTTCACATAGAGAAAAATCTCCCTATAATGTTTGAATTTATTGATATCAATTCGATAATAATATGAACCCCTCCCTTCTAAAATAAAATAATGATAATAAATTTTGGTCGTTTGTTTTGAAAACAAATATACCATAAGGAATAAAATTCTACTTTTTCGCACGCTGTCTGATTACAATAGTGCGGAAAATTTTCTAGTATTTAAGTCTTATTTCGGTTTACGTTTTGTCACGAAATTGCATCAGCGCTTTGTACGACCCGGAATATTGTGTTCCATTTGAAAATTAGATAAGGCACGGAAAATTTAACTTCGCCACAGGAGGAAAAACTACAAAGTATTCTAAGGTAAATAAACGACAGCAAACAGCCGAAATGGAACTAGTTAATCAAATGTTGCTAAGACCTCATTAAAAAGATCGAAGACAAGAGAAAAGAAGAGGATAAAGACGAGAAGTGGAGGTCCGGAAACAGTATAAAGACAGGAAAAAGTGCGAAGACATAAAAAAAAAAAACAAGAAATGGAAAACCGAAGAAAAAAATTGAAGACAAGAAAAGGAAGAGCCAACCCGAACAAAGAAAACAAAACAAGTGAAAGAATCCTAAAGACAGAAAAAAAAACAAGAAGAGGATGACCGAAGACAGAAAAAAAAACAAGAACAGTACCGGCTAACAGCACTTTTACAACAACTAGAAGATTGGAGACGAGAAGAACAAGACCGGCTTCAGGAAAATTTCAAATTTCAAACCACACTCGAGAAAATCAAGAAAGGATAAGATAATAAATTCAAGTACAAAAAAAAACATACATTATCAGATAATAAAGTGACAATGTAGAATTTTAACTTAATGAATATTTTATTAACTTTAAGTCCACTGTAAGATTACTTGCACGTGTCAACGGACCATCAAAATCTGACCCAAACCACCATAACTTATTGGGTCAAAAGGTCCTTTTTTTTTTGAAGAAGACATCCATGCCTATACATGTAGCAGGGAGGTTTTTGAGACAGGGGAGTCGCGTCGGGGGGGTAATGGGGTAATTACCCCCCCCCCCAGGATCGAATAATCAAGAGAAAAATCACGATTCCCAAAAGAAAATACGCAAAATATTGAAGAAAATACTTTTTTCTTGTTTTATTTTCCTCACAAAGGAAATAATTTTTCTGGAAAAGTGAATGACCTTGGAATTTTCAAAAAAATTTCGCCTGGGGCGCGTTTGCGGGGGGAACCCCCGAGCCCCCCGTATAATTTACCCCCCCAGGCTGCTTGTCACGCGTCGCCACTGTTTTGAGAAGGCTTGCAAATTAAACTAAAACATTAGGCATAATTCAATTTAAATTAAAAAAAAAAAGAATCAGGCATTTTTCTAAAGAAAACTAAGTACTACTCTATTTACCAACAAATATCTGAAATGCGGTTTGTGTAACGATATACAATGTTGTACATTCGGTTGCCGTATAATATTTCTCTTTTTTGCAATCTGGTGTTTTATTTCATTCTCGACAAAGTTATTACAAAACAGCAACAAAAATAGTCCTTTCTGCTTGAAACAACTTCCTTGATAGAGCCAGTTAGTTGTTAAAAGGCATGTTTATGCTTCTACGCTTTTTAGAAAATTTGACTCGCCTAGTGAAAAAGTCACTGAATTACGTTAAAGAACCATACCAAATCTGTTTCAATGCTTTGAAAAAAAATCCAACTTTTACCAAAACCTACAAAGTCGCAATTTTCGCACGGCTCTCCCCTACGCTCATGTCAATCAAAACTTAGAAGATCAATTTTTCACCGTCGCAACTAAGACTGTTATTTCAATATTAAATCAAACCCAAATTGGGGCACATTCAAAACTTCCTTTCCAGGTAGTTCGGGGTGTATTTCACCCTAGTTTAAATGAAAATTCCATTGGCTAGGAAGGAAAGGAATAAGACAGTGCACAGTTGAGAGAGCACCACGAAAGGTGGTATCAGATTGAGGAAGAGGAAGGAAGCACTGTGGTTTTTTTTTGCTTGCAACTCAGCCAGATTAAAAGAAATCAAAAGGGAAAGGTTATTATGTGAATGGGAATTAGTGCAGTTCCTGTTTGCATAATTGTTAAAATCTCATTTAAGCAAATAAACATTGGGAGCCCTGCATTAGTAAGTGACTGAATTTGAATATAATAGATACACTCGTATGCATTTTTTTTACTAAGTAAATATGAATATATTTTTTTCTTTGGAATCGTGCGAGAATGGTTTTAATAATGTTGTAGGCCAATAATTAGGCTGATTATTCGTTGGGATTATGTCACAATGGCCAATGGGTTAGGAATGACAGGAGAGAAGTCCAATAAAATTGGTGTACTGGAATTTATCAAATTCATTAAATAATCTATGTATCCCTGCGTTTTTATTCTCATCACCGATGGATCCACCATTCTATGGCCGTCATTGTCATTTTCCATTCACTAAACAAAGATAGCTAACTCATCGGTGAAGTCACCGATGAGAATAAAAACGAGGGGTATTTCATATTTTATCGAATAAAGTCTAATTCTGTGTTTGAATTTTTGATGTAAATTCGGCTAGAAATAGAGTCTCAGATCTTCACTTTTTTTTTCAAATTTTCTCTTAGGAAACGATGGAGATAACTATGCATTGGGAGATTTTTTGAAAAAATAAAAAATTCAAACGCTAGAACACAAATTAAGTATTTCAACACTTATTTTAGGAACATTTGAGTTTTCGTTGATTTTCTATAAAAAATATAAATTCCTATTTTTGAGGCAGCATTTCAATTGCCGAATATGACGTCATTCGCTACAACAAGCAATATTATACTGCAAATTATTAATTATTGTAACGTCAGATTGTCGTTGCATTGTTGATTTCCAAGATTGCGGTAGATTTCTACGTCATTCACAGGAGCCAGTAGGTTTGAATATGTGGTATGAAAACAGTATTTTTTACAAATTATTTATTTAAAAACAGGATATGTTACAGGCTACTAAAAGCAAGGGTATTTTTATTTTGGTTCATACAACTGATACCTGAAAAGAATCAAGACAAACTGAATTGCGACTGCCCAGGAAAGGGAGACATGACAAAAATAATAGAGTAATGAAATTCAAATATGGTGAAACTCCCAAAAGCATTGTCATCAACATTTATTTACAGAGCAAGGGTAGATTTACTATAATCCCTTTCAAAATAAATCCTCTTCAGTAGATAGGCAAATACAGTCTCATATGGAGAGTAAATAATATACACAGAGCTGTTGTACATACTGAGTATTTTAAATACTTGAAGTAAATACGTAAGTACAAAAATATACTCAAGTATTTGACTTAAGTACTAATCCAAATATTGGTACTTGTACTTGCAATTTTAAGTTTTTCAAATTTTACTTGTATACTTAATACTTAAAATATCAGTCAAGTATATTTTACTTGAAAGCTTTTGAAAATTTGTACTTAAGTGATATTAAATTACTTAAGTACCAGTGAAAAATTTACTTGACGACTAAATAAAGTTTTGTCTATTCATCGCGTGACGTCATAAACACACGCAAAAATTGCAAAACCTATTTAAACTGACGCAGCAATAGGTGTGAGAACGCAAAAACAATACGATAATGTCGATAATCGCTCTGTTCCAACCGACATGAGAAACGTTTTAGAACGGTAATTTCCAGTCGATCAACTCATTTGTCAAGTAGGATAAACGTTCAACATAGGGGGCAACTGGAAATTACTGGTTCTGGAACGGTTCTCATGTCGGTTGGAACAGAGCTAATATATGCAGCAATAATCAGAAAACGCACGCCAGCGCCGGTTGTCGGACTCAGTTTGTGCATATGACGACACAGTGCTAGGAGTGGGAACTTTATACCACAGTATCTTCGCAAGGGTTGGTCGTAGCCTAGTGCGGTTTGAAAATTTGTTCTTGGATTTTGTTTCTAAAACTTTTATTTTTGGGTCACAACCCTTTTAAGATTATCCATAGCAATAATTTAATTTGTTAGTTTGATTCGAACAATACTTGAAATAAAAAATACTTAAATAATTTTTTGAAGTATTTCTACGTAAATGTCATAACCCTTTTAAGATTATCCATAGCAATAATTTAATTTGTTAGTTTGATTCGAACAATACTTGAAATAAAAAATACTTAAATAATTTTTTGAAGTATTTCTACGTAAATGTCATTTCAAGTACGCAAGTTTAAGTGAATACTTGAACTTTAAACTTGACTCTGACTTTCGTGGAATTTGGTACTTGTAATTGAATTTGGAAAAGTCAAGTCAATTTACTTGATATTTTAAGTATTTCCTTCTGTACTTATACTTGTACTGGTACCTACTTGATTCGTATTAAAAAAGAAACTTGTATTTAATACTGAAGTACTTTTTCTTGGAACTTACAGCAGCTCTGTATACACTTGAATATTTTTATTCTAGTTTTTTGTTGTATGTTATTTTATTCAATCCGGACTAAATCTTATAGGTCACTTTCATATTTTTCAAAAACATATTTAAATTATTCTTTCATACATTCTAATACTGTGTCTGTATACTTTTTTCCAAAGGTTATTTTTGAAAATAAAATTATTTAGACATCTAATTTTTAAACTGCCGCGAAAACGGTGGACCGGTGTGTGACGTCACAAACCAGAAAGTCAGTAAAAATGCGAGGATGCCAAATTTCTCATTAGTACATAATTACACAACTCATCACCTAGAGACTATTTTCGTCCTTTACTACGTCATAAAAAAAAAGGATAGGTTGAACACATTTAAATTCCGCATTTTTAAATGTGGCAACAAAATCATGAATATCCACAGATTAACAACTAAAAACGACAAATACAACAATAAACAAATAATTTGTGATCCAACAGCCATAAGGTCGATTTTTGCATGAAATGCCTGGTTGCCAAGAATCCTATGTGATTTTCAATAATAAATGTCTTCACGGATAATTATTATTTGAAAATATGTTTTTTAATGTCGTATTTCCTAGTATTTTACAATTATTTAAATAGTGTTTGGTGGATTATTAATAAGTGAGCTTATGACTTAAATCCTTCAGTAAGTATTTTTAATGGCTTAAATCTACTATAAGTATTTTTGATTTAAATTATGATGATTCAAGAGTTAGGTGAATAAAATGACTGAAATCAAAAAATATGACTTAAGTCAAAATAACCACTCTCAAGACAAGACAACGAGAATTCAATTTAAGTACCTATTTTTTAATATACTATCAATTTTTAGGTACTACTTATCTATTGTAGATACAGATGAGAATAAAACCACTATGTTAAGAATTTAGAACGGTTTATTTTCAGAACACTCACAAACTAAATAAAATATTAAAACGCCTTTTTTACCATAGAGTCAATACATACAGGGACAGGGAGGCTATTTTTTCAAACACATATTATGGGTAGCTAACTTTTTAACGGTCATAGATTCAAACTCTGTTAACTTAGATAAATGTTGAAGGTTATGCTCCAATTTAAAAACTCATAAATTTTCCTAAACTTGTTTTCATAATATTCCAGGAACCCGGGAACTGTAAATAAATCCGAAACAACAAAAATCTGATTAAATCTTTTTTGAAAAGACTTAAATATTTTCTAAATTACTTAAACAATTTATAGGCTGTAGCTTTCTATGAAGACTTAAATCTATTTTTTGACTTGAATCGTTTCTAGATGACTGCAAATCGTATGTACTGATTTGAGTCTTTTAAATAATGATTTAAGCTCTTTTCTTTTTCGGAAAAAACATTTAAGTCACAAATCATTTTGAAAATGACTTAGATAGGGAGTTATCTATTGTGAATATTTGGGGTTAAGTTGAGTTAGTTTCATTTTATAGCCTCCCTCGGCCATAAAAAAAAGTCGCCTAATAAAGCTCTACTTTATGTGCTAATAACTTAAATATTTTGTCATAGAAATCTGTTCTACAACTCAGCTGTATTAATAGACCCTGAGATAGGGCCTGTTTAGTGGAGTCATTTTTTTTTGTCTGGCATTTTGATGGATGAATGTGACTAGTTAGCTCATGAGAATATAAGTGGTTTTAATGCCTGCCCCCTGTTCGAAATGTCCACAGAATGTTTCGCCGGAAAACTCGACTTCGAACTGTGATTACCGTCTGGCGATTTTTCAGCGGTATTTTCACAACAAAACCTTCCATTCTCTTGATTACCAGACAAAAAGTAAACGCGGAAGGTTCTTTTCTTTTCTCATGCAAGTTGACACTCATCCCCACTTTTTCATCTATTGAAAAGCATCTGGTATTTTTCATGGATGAATTGGGTACTTGCATGGAAAATTAAATTGATTATTGTTTATTGCAAACTGTAGGAAATGGAAAAAAAATCGTTACTTTTTTTTATTTCGCCCAAATATGATTATTCCGGAAGTTATTCAAATATTAAGTTTTGTATATATAGATATACTGCGCATGTGCAACGTCACTAATTTATTAGATAAGTGACGTCATAGGCAGATTTCATAGTGTTGTATCTCCGTCAATTTTTGACTAAGAAGAAAAAGAAAAAAACACGTTTTTTCATGGACTATCGAAATCAGCAATAAAAAAATTTGATGTAAGGAGCCTATTATTGATCTCTGATTATTAATCAATGTCAATCTTTTATTTAGAAGCCAAAAAATTTGAGATCATTAAAAAAAAATTCTTCATGTAAATCAATTTTTTTCTTCTGCAAATTTTCGAACGGGAGTCCGGCATTAAAATCACCCATATTCTCATCAGCTTAGTAGCCACATTCAGCCCTCAAAATGCCAGATAAAAAAAAATGACTCCACTAAACAGCCCCTATCTCAGTCTATAATGTGATATAGGTACTTACTTACCGCCAGGCGAACTACAAGGGGAATTGAAAACTCAGTATCACTTGAAGCTACCTATAACTCAATATCTCTTGAAGCTACCTATTCTTCATCATTACAGGAGGTGGATAAAGTAAACACTGATGCTTTTTCCGAGGCAGAATCTCCTCTAATCCGAATTCCAGTTTCAATAAAAAATATGTTAACCATAAATGGCTACCAAGGGTCTGTTCCCACAGGAGTCTTTGACAGTTTGCAAACTGTCAGTAAGCATCGCCCATGCATGTTTTCAATGTTGTCGTTCCAAGATTAATCTGTAAATCAGCTGAGCGATTGTTTCTGACAGTTTGCAAACTGTCAAAGACTCCTGTGGGAACAGACCTCAAGACGCTCCTCTTTTGGCCAAACTTGAAAACTTGTTATTAGAGATGGAAGAATTTGCAAGGAACGAACTGCCACAAATATCACCAAAAGTACTATGACCCTTTACTAATAAACCCAATATATTCAAATTTATCGGAGGTCACAAACAAATCATAAAAATGATCGCTGAATATTTCAAGGACAAAGGATCCAAATCTAGGAAACGTCAAAAACCACAGGATGTAGCTGAACCGAATAGGAAAGCCCGAACGACCAGTATGTTGACTAATGAAAAATCCCATGATATCGACACAGAGAGTCATGCTAGTGCGAGTGAAAAAAAATTACTTTTCTACGAATCTGACTGAAGAAAATGTACAAATTTTAACAACTCTAAAAAAAATAGGCTAAATCTAAAATTGACCAAGAGCAGTGGAAATCATTCTCGCTAAGTTTTGACAACATTCAGATCAATACCAAAAATTCTGGAGACAATCTGTATTGTATAACAACATGTTTTTGCGGGAAGAATATAAGAATCCGAAAAGTTACCAGAACAAGAACGAATGATGAATCAACATCTCGAAGATGGATATATGGCAACTTTCATTCCCATTTGTTGAAACAGCTCCTTAGTACTGGTTCAAATCAGCGTTCATCAAAACCTGACCGTACTAGCCTTTCGTTTTTCAAAGCAAAACAGACCAAAAATACTCAAGCAAAAACTAGTGAAATAGCAAATTTTACACAAGACTTTCCTCGACACGTCTCTTTACCAACACAACCATTAAGATTGGAATCACCAACCTCACTACAGACATCATCAGAAGAATCATTAAGTCTTAACGAACCAACCACAGATATTTCCGAGGATATTTTAATCGACAAACCCATACCAGGACCATCAGGATTAAACTCTATATCCTCGATAAAGGAACGAACTACAGATGTTGAATCAAGTTTTGAACCATCCGAGGAATCATCTCGACAAGATCATACTGGAAGTCAAAAATGGAAAACTTTAAGGTATCAAAAATCAGAGCGAATGAAGAGGGCAAGAGAAAAAGGTTATCTAAATCAAAGTCTTATGACAGATTACGTGAAGATTACTTTATGTTTGAAGAAAAAAACTTCAATTCTTTAACGCCAGATTTGACAGATATCATTGTCCAGCAATGAAAATGTGCAAACAAGTCAATTAGGCAATTCAAACCACGTGACATTCAAGATGGCGTGGCGGCCACACATGGGCCAAAAAAATATCTAGTTTCTGCCCGAATTAATAGTTTAGGTACCTAGTAAACAAATATTTTATTAAATGATGAAAATCAAAGTTGTAAGCAAAACTGTATGCAAAATAATTTAAAATACGCATAAAAACATATTCAAAACAAACTTGCTTGGCCGCCACGCCACATTGAATTTTCCTTTTTGACAGATGGATTGAATTGCCTAATTGAACTATCCAAGATGCTGTCAAACTTGAATTAAAATGGCCGCCAAGAGGCACACAAACCCTTTTTTTATGTGTCATTCAATGTGTCATGAAATTGTTTTCAAAAAAATAGTGCTCATTGTTCATTTGCGTTTTGATACTCGTTCTTTTTACTCGTATTTTTATTAATGTTAGAAATAGAACAGATCCCTAGGGCACTCCTGCAGTGATATCCAACCCCTCTGAAGTACTGCACCCCTAGAAGCAGTACTTCATGACAGACACAATCAAAAGCTTTTTTCAGGTCACAAAAAACTACCGCGGTCACTTCTTCGGCATTTATCTTCTAATACAGATCATCCAGGAGATGAAATATGGCATCATCAGTGTTTTTTGACTGCTGAAACAGAGACAGAGAAAGCAATTTATGTCTATCAAGGAAGCTCACCATCCACCTTAATTAGCCACTCTACAATTTTAGTCAAAGTTGCCAGTAAGGATATTGGCCGGTAATAAGATGGTAAATTCTTATCACCCCCCTATTAAAAGGTACTACCCAAGATTGCTTCAAAAATGAGGGAAAACTTTTGGTAAGAAAAGAATTAATAATGAAATCCGCCAACACATCAACAGCCTAACTGACATATCGTCCCATCCAGAAGATTTTCTATTTTTGATACTCAGTTTCTGAGCAATCGTAGAGTAGTATGAATTAATATTATCTGCTTTCAAATTGGAAGCACATATGTATATTTCTTTTTTTTTTCGCGTAGGTCGTTACTCTTTTTGTTTATTGGATGCGGATGCCCAACCTCTCATTGTAATAAATCTTCCTTGCCTGTTTCATCGTCTTTCTGTAGATGCTCCTGTATCCATTATTTAAAGTAGGTAGCACAACACTGGACGGTGGAGTTGCAACAAATAAATATTTTCACATTTTAAGAGTAGGTCCTGGGTGTCCAAGTGAAATGTAGGTAGAGCAATCTTGCCCAAACAATAGGGATTCCGTAATTGGGTAGAAACGGCCAAAAATTGAGACGCACGCAATAGAAAATGAGTATTTGATTATGATCATTAATGACATAACCTAGTGACGTTATGGTTTGTGTTTGTGTCAAATGTTTGTGTGCCTCTTGTCGGCCATATTTGTGTCACGTGTTTTGGATAGTCTAATAGAAAACCTATCACGACTTACGAGACAGTCATCACCTCGTCACCTGAATCCCTCGATGAGCAAAAACAGTACCTATCTTCATTTTAACGCAAACTTCTATTCAACGCGATGAAGAGTTCAGGGAAAAATTAAACAAATCATTTGATGCGAATTCACAAAGAAAGTAGCTCTTTATCTTTTTTACACTGCAGGGCGACTTGCCTACGAAACCTTATATTCAAATTTGAAAAGTAGTTTGCCATCGATATCAACACTTCATAGATTCGTTTAAAACAAGAAAGAGGACCAGACTATAAAGAACGTAATTTCGATTTCAAAGGACTTAATTTATTTCCAAAAAGAAGAAAACTTCCAAAGATAGTTTGAATGTCTGAAGATGGCACGCGGGTTAGTGGAAGAATCGAATATGATCCTATATCCAATAAAGTGGTAGGATTTGTACTACCATTAAAAAATAGCCTGCCTAAGGAGAACACGTTTATTGCATCGTCAGCAGGAACCATAGAGCAGTATTTTGATACAAGTATTAAAGCTTCATACGCTTACGTTATGGTAGCCCAACCCCTTGTTCCAGAAACACCATCATATTGTTTAAGTATGTTCGGTACTGCTAACAAATTCACCTATACAGATGTCTTACTGAGATGGAAATTGTTGAAAACTGAAGCAGAAAAATATGTGATTATCATTCTTGATTACTGGTCAGATGGAGACACACGTCTTTCATCAGGTCTGAGTGCTGATGTGAATACTTGTATGAATATTGGGATTTCAAGATAAGCGATACTCTATCTGGCGGCAAATTATGGAACTAGTTTGTAGTACATTGTCGTTTGTTATTGTATTGTTTACCATTGTGTTTTTGTGAATATTTTTGAAGTGTTTTTGAATTTTTAAAGCGTGTTGGGGAATAAATAAGTGTAAATTATATCAGATACATTCAATCATTACCTCAAATCACTACTGTTGTGATCCTCAGTGCAAGTTTTGGGCCAAAAAAGATGCTAACAAAGGATTGGGTTTCCACATATTTCCCCTTGAAACAGGCCTACGGGTTTATTTGGAAATGAAGATGGGAAAATAGTTAGAATGGAGAAGAAAAGCCTGGATTTTAAAACTTCGTATTAGCAAACCAGTCATCAAATTCATGAAAGTGTATTTCTCTGCATTTCAAGCAAGAAGTTTGTGTTAAGGTAAACAAACATAATATATATTTTTGTGTCCTGGCTTCCTTTTAGGACTCCTCCATTGATTAAGAACCTATTATCTATTTTTGAAATGTTTTGTTTGAAAATTTTGACTGTTTTTATTATTTACAGGTAAGAGTACAGGTAAAGGTCGGATATTGAAAAAAATAGCTGAACCATTCTAGAATTTGCCCTATTCTACAGTGATCCATAAACCCAGCCAAAAAACAAATTCCATGTGTGCTGAAACACCTGCCAAAAGAAAAAGAAATCAAGATTCTAGTGAGAGCGGTTCAAGTAATGAAAGTAGTGATACTTGTATTCAATTATTAAACTCTTTTGTGACAAACATACAAATGGACGAGCAAACAGCGGAAAGTGTCAAGTTTTTATTAAATTCTAATTATTATTATAGGCAGGTTTGTGGTCAAGTTATTTGACTTTGTTAATTCAATATTTACCTATTTATAAATAAAAATAAAGAGTTATTTATGAAATATTTATTTATTTATTGCACATACAAGTTATTCAAATACAGACATTATAAGGGACATCTGCCTTGACCCTTTTGGCAATGTCCTATAGTGGAAAATTTTAAGAAAAAGATCCGTTTAGGCTGTTGTATGGATATGACCATTTCGGGTCAGGTAAGCGCAATAGATTATATTGAATTTTGGCCTGCATCAGGAGCCATACAGCCCATTAACAAAAGACAAACATTCAAGCTTATGTAAATCATATGCAAATTAAGTTAAAAATAAAAGTGAGGTTATGAATCAATGTACTAGAAAGTAGTTGACCTATTCGCCACCGCGGCGCTACAATCTTAATTTGAAATCCCAATAGGTTCAAATTGGACATGGTATATGGATATAGGAGCAACAAATGACTGTTATTTTCAAGATTTCACACACATCATGACCAAACTAAGAGTGAGATTATTGAATTCAAGGATTGTGTTGAAAATGGGAAACAAAACAGCCTCCTCAGAACATCTTATTGAAATGTATTAAAAGATAAGCATTTACTCCGAATGACTGATCTGAAAGGGGAGGATAAGATGAACTTTCTATCAGCAAAAAAATAATAATAATAAATGTGATTTGAAGGTTATTGAGCTCTTGAAAAATATCCCTAACTCCGAAGCTGTATTAGGTGTAATTACCATACCTACAAAATGACTTTCTTATCTACGAAAAAAAAAACAACGCAAAAAATCTTCTTAGGGTCACTAGCTTAAAGTACGAATCCAGAACTAATGATTATTACCATTTTTTACAAATATAACAATTAGGCAATTCAATCCATCTGTCAAAAAGGAAAATTCAATATGGCATGGCGGCCAAGCAAGTTTGTTTTGAATATGTTTTTATGCGTATTTTAAATTATTTTGCTTAGAGTTTTGCTTGCAACTTTGATTTTGATTATTTGATAAAATATTTGTTGACCATGTACGTTAACTATTAAATCGGGCAGAAACTAGATATTTTTTTTGTATTTTTTGGCCCATGTGTGGCCGCCAAGCCATCTTGAATGTCACGTGGTTTGAAGTGCCTAATTGTTTCTGTTTAACTATATCTGAGGTCAGTGTCTCATTATTTAATTTCCATCTGCTCTATTCATAGTTAAACTTAAAAAAATATTTCTACAGTATGCCATATCCTCGGCCATATCATTCCGCTCGTGTCATGTGAATTTCAAAGAGTCCCGATAAAATCTCTTGAAGAATATTAAAAAACAAACCGCACACATATCCATCTGTCGCCACTTTGGCCTTTCTATATCGGCACACGATTAAAATTTGTAGTACTTTGAAACTATTAAGGGAGCACAAGTTGTTATGTAAAAAATTAAGGTGCATTTAATTAATGAGTTTGATTTACATAACGTAATAGATCGCCTGTAAGATATTGCATAGTTAATAAGGGGTTAAGAAATAATTTATTTAATAAAGAAATAGAGAGTAGAGACAGAATGGAAATCGGTTGGAAAGGAGTATAAACAATTTTTTTACGTTTCCACCATAAAAAAATAAAATAAAATTGTTGTATCAATCTTGTTTACCGATTTGGTATAGTCGCTATGTTGCACAAACAATAAGTTCAAAACCGGTCTGTAGCTAGCGAAGTATCCAATAAAATACCGGAATTTGTCCAGAAGTGTCTGGAAGCGATACAATGGCAGTGGATTGTACGCTTGTACTGTGACTTTTCTATCTGAATATTGGATAATACAATATATTTTTTAATTTAGCAAGAGGAAAAGTCATTAAACTATGATTATCCTTAATGTAAACTGTCTCAAATCTTCCGATTGAGCAATTTTCTCACTTTATATTTGAATGAACTTGAAATTTTAAATTAGAAGATGAATATGTCTAATGTCCATTTTTGACTGTAAGTTTAGGGATTTTGACTATTTTCTGATTAGTCCTTAATCGAAGCACCAAATAATAATTGTGCTTCCTCAAGAAACTGATAATTGCATTCCACATTCAACTTCTCTCTTGATGAAAAAATACATCCTGTATGGCAAATAATATGCAAATCAGTTACTCCCAACGCCACCAACCACCTCACTAATTTCATATGCAAATCACCATACGTAAAATGGGCCATATATTCATTTTACAGCCGCATAACACATTATAGTTGTAAAGTTACAGGGTGTACTGCGGGCGCGTGACCAATATGACACCTTTTCTTTTTTAGAGAGGCGTGATGTACTGAAAAGGGTGTCGGATTTGCAAAAATCTTTTTACGACGTTGGTCAACGGCTTCGCGTTTTGTCATCTGACACCCTGCCTATAAAAATGATCAAATTATATGGGTCGTGTGCGAAAATGACCACCAGGGATATTAAATATTTAATGGGGGAAGGGGCATTATGCGGAAAGGGTTTATTGGCCTCTAGATTTTAGACGACAGTGCATTGCCGAGCTATTAATGTAAAAATAAATTTTTGAGGTAGATTTTTAAAAAAATCAAAGAATGAAACGTGAATGGTAAAACTTATGAAAAAAGTATGCTCCGTCAATTCTTCCACCCCAATTTTTTCTCAATATCCGTCAATTTTGGACAGGACGTGAAGCGATTTGTTTCCCAACATGCCTAACGAACCGGATCCCAATTTAAAAACGAATTTTTCCTATGGAAGCAATCATGTGTCAATAACAAGGATTACTTTTAGGACAAAAAGAACGAAAAAAGAAACGCACTTTTTGCGTCAGTTCTGATAGAGGCTCAGCAGCCTCATAAGAAAGTTCCAGCTGTCAGATTATGGCTACGTAATCTCTGTATCCGATGAATGACCTAGTGAAGTAAATACTAAATATCGACAAAATTTAAAGCTATTGACAATATGTACTTAATTTATACAATAAGGTTTCGATTAAATATCAGTAGAATTATAAGATAATTCCGGAAGACAAAGTAATTTATACTAAATATAAGACTTTATTCTACATTTAAATCGCCTGTCTTTCTCGAAGGTAGATAATCAAAACGAACCCTAAATGGAATTCTCTCGTCAAAGTTTCGATTGATATGTTAATCTTCTTCATGAAAAAGCCCAAAAACTATCAAATTTAAACTTAACAAACATGTTAAAATTGCCAAAAATCAAACTCGAAAATTTCAAAATGATATTGGAAAGATTAAATAATCTAGGATAAACAATCAAGAAATTAGTGGAAACGAAAAGTACAGTCTGACTCAACAAAGCAGCGTGTAAATTACCTAAAAGCAACCCTACCAAAATGAATAAACTATGTATTTGAGGAAACGATCAAAAAGATGGAGAAAATTAGAATGAATGCAAAACAGGAATATACAGAAGTCGACAAAGGAACAAGAAAAGTGAAAAAAAAAAGCAAAACTAAGAAAAAAAGACATTAAAACTAACCGAGAAAAACAAAAATCTCAAATACCTAAGGAGGGAATTGAATTAAAACCAGAGCAGACATCGTAAAACAACTGAAAAATGATATAAAGGATAATACTCAAAAATCGCAAAACCTAAAAATCCAAAAGATGTGAGAATTATGAATGTAGACTGTAGGTTCGGATGGATATTCTTGAAGTAGATACACAAGGAAAGTTGCTTAGAACAAGAAAGAATATTCGATTAATTTAATGTAATAGGAAATTTGAAGGAGACCAAAAAACCTACGAAATACAATGGCAATAGACAATACGCAATATGTAATACAAACAAGAATGATAAAATCCCTGAGAAAGGAAATATAAAGGATTATAGCAATGAAGGATGAGAATCCAATATAAAAATGATAAGCAGAACAGATATAGTTATCCATGTACAAAGTATCGAAAAAATTAGGACAAAATCTTAAATTCAATATTTTTCAAACTACCTAGTACCTACGTAAGTATCCTTAAAATAGAAGAAATTATCAAAAATATAAAAAAACGCATTATACACCAAATGCTTTAGGTATTATAAATCATTATTGAATTCATGACAGAATAAATTCAGGAATACTTTTGTACCTTTACAATAATTTTATATTTCTAACCCCGATGTTAACTACGCAATAAACTATCCCGATTTAATTCACAGTCAATGCGGACAAAAAAAAAACACACCAATAAAAAAAAATACTAAAGAATTCACCTTCCAATTTAAATCTAACTAAGGGAATAAGCCCCGGGCATAAATTTCGGCCGGAGTAAGTTCCAATCACGTCATAAAAGAAGCGTCAATAGCGTATGTCATCGTAACTTTACCTTTCGAATATTGGAACTGTTTTTTTTTTGTATAGGAAGACTCCCGTCTTGTTATAGGAAATAATAAAAAGGGCGGAGGGATAAGACTGTTTAGGGAATCAGAAGAAGAAAAGGTCGGACATTGATGCGTAGCGAGCGAGAGGGTCTTTTTGATATTTTATGTTCGGCTTTTGTACCACTGACAGATCCTAGTCCTAGGCATCCGAATAAGACATGTTTCGATGCTTTGACACGCACCTTGGGGATTCGTCTTCAATTGAATTTCTACATGTAAACCAAAAAAAAAAAAATATTGGCAGATGCAGATGGGCTATTTGATTTGAATTTGATACGCTCGTGTTGAAATCCAAAGGAAAATTACGATTCTACACAAACAAGTTATTTTGCTGCTGCAAAAATATACTCACAAGATACGTCTGGAGAAAACGTATTTGATTTTTTTTCAAACGTATTCTTAGTTTCAGCGAAATATTGAAATGCACAGACGACACAGTCCTTCATCAACAAACTTTTTCGTCACTTCTTCTCTATCTTCTATTGAGCACGAGCAAAAAAAAAAAAAAAAACAGATATATTAGGTATGCAATATTCCTAACGTCCAAGTAATAATACAGAATACAGGTACCGTCATATTTTGATTTTCCGGTTAAATAACGAAAAGTGAGTTTCTGCAGGACCCGTATTTCAAATTAAATGTTTAAAAATGCTTGCAGGTAATACAGAAAAATATGACAGAGAATCGTTATTAAATAACGTTGCATTTTCGCCTTTTGCGACACCATTCCCATGAAATATTTTGATGGGTCATTTAACATCTAATGCATTGCGGAAATTGAATTATTTTAATAGCATGACAGAGTATTTTTTATTTTTTCCAAGAAATTCACTACGGACATCTGGTATTATCTGAAATACTATAAAAATGTATGAGATCACAAGGCAGCATCCTACAACCCTATGTTCATAATAGAAAAAAAATGTACCTCCAAATCAATAAAGGTTTGCCCCAATTGAAAAGTACCGAAAACGTCTCATAAATAATTGCAAATTGCATCGATCCCACCTTTAGACCTTTTTCTAGCTGATTGAAGGCTGCAATTTCCTTTATTCATCGGCAAGAACCCCATTTTACACTTGAATTCAGTAATTGGCCCCGATTGTTTGCCTCCGACTTTCGAATATCTTCTCTAAATTATTGGTTCTTTAAATTAACTCAGGACCATGATGTTTTGCAGAGTTGCCTTTCGGAAAAGAGGGAGTTTGTAGGCCATAATTTTTGGCAATTCCGGTTGCCCCAGAAAATACTGACATATTTGGTGGGTCAAGAAGAGATGACTGGTTTTTATCCTAATAAAGGGCTTACGGTCCCCATTGAAATTTAAAACTTTCACATGGGAGTGTTATCACCGTATCATTTAAAATTCGTGATTTATGATCCTCCAAATTTAATGTAGAATTATAAGGAGAAAGAGGTACAATGAATGTTATACTGTGTTTTCAATTATGATCAAGTAAATAAGGACTTATTCCTCAACAATTATCAGCTCAACAAACATGTACCTTCCTTCTCTTCAAAAATCTTTGGATTTTTTTGAGTCGCCGCATAAGCGGTTAGGTATACGAAAATTGTGTATGCAAGTTCATTCTCAATAGAACTTTTCAACACATGCAGCACAAGAAGACCGAAGACAGAAAGAAAAACAAGAAGACCAAAGACAGAAAGAAAAACAAGAAAAATAACAGGACCGACTTGCAGCACTTTTACAACAAGAAGCCCGACCCCTCGTGGGAGATTCAACACCTTGCCACGGTCGGGGGGATCCCGTCTGGCGGTTATCAGGGAATGCCATTGACACAGAACCATTGCGAAACCCCGAGAACCACCACTCGGGTCCAAGAAGCTTCTCAGCCCAATCCAAGATGTCAAGCGACCCTTGTCGATGGATGCATGGCGGTGGGGGAGCACCGTCGTAAACAGAGCCTTTTGGAAACCAGGCGTCATCCCGGAGTAAACAGCCTTAGCTCTGTACAGGGGGCACCGCAGAGCCCGACCACCCTTTCCCCCTCACTCGTGGGACATATTATGGAAACAGAAATAGAAAAAAACAAACCAAAAGCCCAAGAGATGGAGGTAGAAAAAATCCCAGTGGTTCAGCCTCAACCAAACCATGTCTTGAAACAAACTCGGTGGCAGGTCCAACAGACCAAACCACCACAAGATCACCGGAGGCTAGCACAAGCCTTGCGGAAGAAAGGGTTTCACCATCGGATCAGGAAACTGGAAGCACCAAAACTGAGGAAGATGATAAACCTATAAGGAACCTTGGGTCTCGAATCAACAAATTAAAGATAAACAAGGCTAAACTCTCTGGCGCCCAGAAACGCCAGAAAGCTATCAAATGGGCCAAAGTCAAATGGGAACCTATTATACCTCGCAAATTACGAGCAAACAGGAAACCCCAAACTCCTAAACAGGAACAAGGCACTTCAGGCACTGATAACGCTGGAGCACAACAAACTCCAACAGCTACTGCGGACCAGCAGCAAAAGGGGATTAAGAGAATCCGTTCAGAGGAATCAACACCATCCCCCTCACGAAACCTTCAAAAGATTGCGAAACACAATCAAGCCGCAACAAAAGCCAGTAAACCAACTGGGGTCAGTTATAGCAAGGTTGTGTCTGCGGAAGGGCTAAAAATGGTACCCCAGAACTAAACCCCCGGGAAGGGGCAAACCTGAGGGTGTCGCTCCCAGAGTAAGGCTATCGGTGTGGATACCCAAAGAACATCTTGATGCTGACGACCCGACAAGAACACTCCGTTGTCTAAAAACCAAAAACGAGGGGATAGATGCGGATGACTGGAAAGTGTTCATCATCAAGGTAGAACCAAAAGGCTCCATTCTCGTTGTGGGAATAGACGAAAACTCTCTGAAGGTGCTAACCAAGAAAGACTCTAAGCTTTACCTTGGCCGCACGATGCTAACCTACAGGGTCCTCGATCCAAAACCCAAAAATGCTGTGGGTCCTTCAAATAAACTTTCAGCATAAGAAGGCTGCAACTGCTGCCTCATGCAAAACCTTGGAGGCAGGGGGCATTGACGTGGCTCTGATCCAAGAACCCTGGACGTCGGGGAATAGAGTCATGGGTCTAGGCAACATCAGAGGTAAGTTAATCTGTAACTCAAACTCAGAGAATGTAAGAAGCTGCATTATTGCAAACAATATTAATGCAATAAAAATGACAAATTTTTGCTTTAGGGACATGGCAGCAATAAAGCTTGACTACCAAGAAGCAGGAACCACTAAGGAGCTTATTATAACTTCTGTGTACCTGCCATAGGACTCCCCTATTCCACCTCAATCTGCAGAACTGGAGACTAGTGCAATACTGTGGGCTAAATAACCCACAGATTCTCATTGGAGCATATGCCAACGCCCATCACACCGCATGAAATAGTAGCGACAGAAACCAACAGGTCAGTACTTACTTGACTTCATTATCTCTAATAACCTAGACATTCTGAATCGGGGAACTAAACCTACTTTTCTAACAAAAAATAGGCAAGAACGTATTGATGTAACTCTGGTGTCTCTCGGAATAAGCTCTCAAATATGTAACTGGAGGGTACATGATGAACCGAGTCTCTCGAATCATAGGTATATTCAAATGGAAATCAAATATATTGATAAACCAAGGCGTGTATATCGCAACCCTCGTAGTACTGACTGGTAATTGTAACAAGAACAGAGAAAGAGGAGGTATGTATGCCTGCAATTGCAGGAAGCTATCTAAACCTCATATCATAAAAACTGCACAGAATCGAGGCAAACCACCCGCAAACAAAAGTGGTGGAATGCAAACTTCGAAATGCTCAGGAAAAATACACGAAAGCTTTTTAATAAAGCAAAGAGACACGAAAACTGGGAAGCATATCAGAAAACCCTAACGGAATACAACAAAGAAATCCGGAAAGCAAAAAAAGAATCCCGGAAGAAGTTCTGCAGCGAAGTTGAAAACACTTCCGAAAGAGCCCGTTGACAAATTCAAATCACCGGGACCAAATGAAATAAGACCAGCACTCCTACAAGAGGCGGTGGACCTTGTAGCACCACACCTCTGCAGGCTGTGCAAAGCCAGCCTAGTAACAGGCTTTATTCCTGGATCCTGGAGAGAGGTAAAAGCGGTCTTTATCCCAAAACCGGGCAGAGACCCATCTCAGGCCAGGTCATACAGACCAATCAGCTTATCGTCTTTTATGTTAGAGGTGAGAGAGAAACTAGCTGAAAAGCACATCAGGGAAACCTCACTGAAACAGAGGCCACTCCACCAAAACCAACATGCCATCCAACCAGGTGAATCATGCGAACCAGCTCTACACCAATTGGTGACAAGAGTTAGAGAACTCACAAGAAAACAAGGAAATCGCACTAGGGGCATTCCTTGACATAGAAGGAGCCTTTGACCACACCTACTTCAACTCCATAGTCAGAGCTGCTGGGCAACATGCGATTAATGATACCACATGCGGATGGATCAAATCCATGCTAAAACACAGAACTGTAACCGCGACAAAAGGATGTCCACAGAGCGGAGTAGCTTCACCACTCTTGTGGAATCTAGTCGTGGATGAACTTCTGAGGATACTAAACGATCAAGGCTATTTCACTCTAGGCTACGCAGATGACATAGTCGTTGTTATTAGGGGAGTATTTACCAGGACGGTATCAAACCTCATGCAGGACGACGCCTTAGGAATCATTGAGGAATGGTGCACGAAGGAGCAACTTCGCGTCGACCCCTCCAAAACAAAACTCATTCTTTTCACGAGAAAAAGAAATCTGGAGGACTTATTCGCCTCGAGTCTATTTCAAAAAACCTTGGAGTTTGGCGTCATCCTAGATATGAAGCTGACATGGAACCAACACAGCCAAAAGATAACCACCAAAGCAAGCTAAGCAAGATGACGTTGATGTCACTACAAAGAGCGATTGGGAAAACATGGGGACTAAAACTGTCAGTTGTACACTGGATATACACTACGGCTGTAAGACCAATGATAACATATCATATGGTGCTTGTATGGTGGCCAAAAGTAAACCAAAGACAAGCAAACCTGGAGCTAGCCAAAATCCAGAGACATGTATGTCTGTGTACTACCGGTGCACAGAAAAACACACCAACGGCAAGTATGGAAACGATCCTAAACCTCCCACCAATTGACCTTATCGTCAAAGCGGAGGCTAGAATCGGGGCATATCGTCTCCAGCTGAACGAACCCTGGAACCTAAATCCAAATGGACATGCGGCAACCAACAAAATAATCACAAACCCGATTTGAACCATGGGTAGCGACCTGAGGTAGCGACTATATGATACCGGAAAAACCTTCGCCATCGAGATTATGCCAGTGGGAAATACCGGGGCAACACCTAAACAAGAAATTGTCGGGTTTACTGACGGCTCCAAAACAGAAACTGGAACCGGCGCTGGAATATATGGATGCGACATCAGTCAACCTGGGAGAATACGCTACTGTATTCCAAGCAGAAATATATGCCATCGACTTCTGTCTGAGAGAAAACCTAAGGAGGGGATACACAGGTAAAAACATCCGAGAAAACATCCTAATCAGCTCTGACAGTCAAGCATCGATTAAAGTACTAACAGCGTTGAAATAAAATCCAAACTTGTCTGGGAATGCTTGGAAAACCTCAAAAACCTAAGTATGGCCAACAAGGTAACCCTCAAATGGGTGCCAGGACATAAAATAATTGAAGGAAATTAAAAAGCAGATGCTCTGGCAAGAGAAGGTTCAGCAACCAGTTATACTGGTCTCCTCGAACCGGCAATTGGCACCACAAAATCTTCGGTAAGAACAAAAATAAACCAATGGACGTATAGACATAGACAACACCAAACCTACTGGCAAAGTCTTCCGAAGCTCAGACACAGTAAGCTAATGGTACAACAACCATCACCTAAACTTACTGAAGAGATCCTACAATTAAACAGGAATCAAGTCAGGCTAATAACTGGACTTATAACTGGACACTGTAGCCTGAGAAAACACCTTCACACAATGGGCATTCTCCAAGAAGAACCCATATGCAGACTTTGTGACGAGGAGGATGAAACCGCCACCCACTTAATCTTCGAATGTGAGGCTTTACGCTGGTGAAAATACAGACAGATAGGGCCAGAAGACCCTATCTCTAAACTTACCAAAAGTAACACGGTGAAGAGGCTCCTCAACCTAATCAAGGTCACGAAACTTTTCACTGACTAAACAGACGAATATACAATAAGCTGACGACTGCAGTGCCTAACCCGGCCTGTTCACTCTGCATCTCAACCAACCGACAAGAAGAACAGGACCGGCTGCAGGAAAACTTCAAATTTCAGCGTGAATGGATTCAAACCGTTATCTCTGAGGAACAAACTAGACTCGAGAAAATTTTAGAAGTGTAAAATAATAAATTCACGAATGCAGTGAAAGAAGTCCGTGAAGAAGTTGGGAATGTTCGTCACGAAGTTGGTAGTGTTCGCCACGAGGTTCGTCAGGAAGTTGGGAGTGTGCGTCAAGAAATGGATACTTTTGAGAATATTGACAAGTTGGAATGTGAATTGAGATCAGTGAATGTCTCAGCCTTGCCTAGACCTGGTATTGAAGTTAAGCCACCATCATGACAGACAGATTCGTGGGACATGTATCGACGTTAATTCGAGACTATTGGCTGGAGGTTGCTTGTAGTATTACGTGGCCCTGCCTTAGACCTATTAGAGACTCTTCCGCCAGCTTCCTAAACAAACTATGGTGCGCTTTTCGATGCGTTAGAGCGTCGTTATGGAGATCCATACCGAAGGCAACTTTACCAGGTATACAACTAAGAACAAGAAGCTGCAGAAGGCCTACAATTATTTGAATCCGACATCTGCCATCTGGTTATTTCGACCTATTCAGAAGCTGAAACATAAATGCGAGAACAACTTGTGACCGAAAATCTTATATATGGAATAGAGATATGGATGTGCAGAGAATGCTGCTCATAACCAAACCATCAAATAGCAGCGAAGCTCTAATCAAGGCCCTAGAAATTGAGACAGCCTATATATAATATTTCCGATGCAGAGATTAGAGCTGTGACGATTCCTGAAGAAAAAGAGTCAATGAGAGAAATTAACGGCACCATGTTGAAGGAAGTTCTGGAATAATTAGGGAAAGCTTCAATCAGAATCAAACTAGAGAATTTAAAAGGTAGCATTGAATGTTACCGCTGCGGACATTTTAAGTTTGAAAATTGAGTACGGTTGAGATCTTGCTTTCCTTTTAATGACTCTTAGAATTCAATGAGTAATTTGAACAAGAGCTCCGCATATTACCGCTGCGGAAGAAAGGGACATTTCAAATGCGAGTAGGTACAACTGAGATCTCGCTCTCCTTCTGATGACTGTCAACTTTCGATTGATAACTGGCAACGCCAAGATAAGAATTGCCTCATAATTATTGATCAGCTAGAAAGAGTTTCTGTCAGAAGCTTTCGATTGAATGCGGATCAAGAACGGAGTCCCGATCAGCTGGGAAGTGAGTGAGTCAATCTCTAATTATTTTACGAAGATAGGAAAGCCGGGGAAAGATCAATGGAATGCAGAAAAAAAAACATTCGGCAAGCGCAGAAAGAAAAATTGTGAAAGAAGATTGGTCGATTACGACTGATTCTGATCCAGAAGGTCAAAGTTATCCTTCAAACGGCCGCTCTGCAAATTTCCATGAAGAGGAATGGATTGCTAGGAGTACTGCCACCATGCACGAAAGCATAGGAAAGGCAGTTGGCAGCATCGCAGTCAACAGAGAACAAGAACAGGCAGCCATTCGTCTAGTATCCATGTCAATTCATGGAAAGAAGAGCCATGCATACATGATGAGGGCCGATCTGGGAAGTCAGGAAGGCTGAGTGTTTAAGTCGCAGTTCAGGCATAGAGATGTTAGGCAAAAGAAGAAAATAAATCATTATGAATCTGAGTGAAGATATAGACGGAAAAGAGGAGGAGGTGCTGTTTGGTAGTCAGATCGGGACGATCTGATTTGAGAGGGAGGCAGTGTTACGAAATTGCGATTGTTTGCGCGTCGCGTAAAACATTCTGAAAATTCTATGTGGGGCGCCCAGATTTTTCTAGCTAAATCCCGAGTTCACTGTCTGCTACAAATAGCTCGAAGACAAATTCGATGTTTGTCGTGTAAATTTGTTACTGTTTGTGGAGCGAATTTTGATAAACCCGGAATCCGTGACAATACTAAAGTAAGATCAGATATGAAGCATGAAGCACATATCAACAACGAAGAAAATACAAAAAATTCTGATACATAAAAAAGTACGACCAGCTGCAATTCTATAATGGTTGCATCGATGCTTATTAAACTCTAATAAACAAAAATAAAAAATGCTCTACAGTCCAATCTGATGAACATGAAAGCAAAGTCGCTATCATTCAAGGGTCTTTTTTGCATCCGCGTCGCAAACAATACCATCTGCGGTCGCCATAAAGTCTAAAGCGCCAAGGGTGGTGTTATCTCCAGTCAACAGATCATAAATAATCCCTAAATATGGGCATAAAGAAAAGGCCCATTTTCAAAATGGATAGATGTATAGATTAATCGCGAACACAAACCATTCTAGTTTTTAGCCCCGTTCAAAGCGGATAAACTTTTTTCAAAAAGGGTTGGTGTAGATTTTATGATCCGATTTTTAGTAATCGTGCATTGTTGATTTTATTGCAAGGGTTAAAATATGTGACATTCGATTTTAGTGCAGCAGTAAACAAGAATTTGTCATTTTTTACTGAAACTGATTACTGGGGGTGAGGTGGGCAAGTTACAAAAACTAACTTGACTGTATGATGAAAAATACCGAATTAACATAATATGCTACATGATAAAGTACGTGTCTCTGTGTTTATTACATGATGTATTTAGAGAAAGGAATTATTTTTTTGGTCTCGGTGAACTTGATCGTCTCCTATTTCAGACAGAAACAAAAATTTTGCATTGATTTTCATAATAATCGCACAAAATCAGAGAGTTTTTGTTGAAACTTTATAACGTACTTATTTGGCAATTACCTAATTATACTGCATACGGCTAGTCAGCATCAGTTCGGAGGCCATGGGTTTATGGGTTTCTTGTATACATCTTATCTCTGTGCGCCACCAAGTTAATTGTGACTTAACTAGAAAGATTACTCAATGATGTCATAAACAAAACCTGTGCAATTGGAGAGCTTAGCAATAAAACAACTAATTAGGTACAATAATGTATCTGGCTTTCTTTATTAAAAAATAATAACAATAATAAATAGGGATAGCCAGGAGTTGTTAAAATGTGTATAGATTATGGCTTGTACCAATTTATAAATATTTGATTATAAAAAAAAATGTAAATAATACCTATATATTAATATGCATTTTAAATAAACCGTTTTAACTGCTTATTTACACTGCGTGTTCAGCTTAATCCCAAAAATACAAACTGAAAAGTGGGTTGTGTAAAAATGACTGGTGAATGTTGAAAATTGCCTATAGAACCTATATCAAAAAGTAGAACAGGTTTAAAGAAAACGCCTAGACAAAACAGCTGTTCAATGACATGATCGAACTGAAAAATCAAAAAAGTAAACAACAATTATCATAACCTCAGATTATTTGATTGGATTTGCAAACAGAAATGATGATACTCTCTCCTTTTTATAAGATTCGAATCAATAACAGCGGGCCCTGCCGTACTGAATCAAACCTTCCTAGATCAATCAACCAAACTTGCAAACCTGCACCAAAAAACTTTTAATAGAAGGCAGTACTCAAGGTTATAAAATCTGGACACAGAAAAGATAGTTGTTTATTCATTTATTTCTTTATAGTTCTATATGGAATCATATCCACTAGAGCAAAACAAAGTAGCATACTTGGAGAAATTGAAAATGCTATAACTTTGGAATTGCAACATCTCTTTTTTTTATTTTATAGTGAACTAAAAACCATTTATTGTCGACCTTAAAAGAATCCCATATTCAATACCTGCCTGCTCTATATTTTAATAGATCCCAAATATCATTAAAGTTTGAATCGTCATCCCGACTATTTCTGCTCTGATGCATTCGGACAAAAGCTCCAATACAAAAACGTTTTACTTTTCCATTATCATTAGACGTAATTTTGTTTCGAAGACCGTTACATACAAAGGAACCTTCGTCATGGCAACAAAAACCCGTCTACTAGTCGCACTAAAAGCCAAAATATTCACTTCCTAATGAGACACATTCCCACCAGGAAAAAAACGGAACTGGTCCAGCCGAAATATAGGGTACGAAAAGTGTCGCCAAGGCTAAGAATCCGGAAACCAGGACCGTTTTGTCCAGCGGAGCGGAAAAAAAAGTCATGTCAAAGGTTACAATATAACGTTTATACTTGATCTTTGACTGACACGGCCATTGATGTAGTTGGTTCCGGTTTTTTTTTCTAACAACCCCAACGAGTATTATGTCACAAATCAAACCAAATCAACATTTAGGGCAAAATAAAACAAATCCTAATCCTTTGTAATTGGAGAAGAGAACGGAATATATACCTAGTTATTATTCAAGGGACTCAAAAAGAAAATCGGTAAATAAAAATTAATGAAAAAAGATTAGGTAAAAGGTAGTATAAAAGAGAAATAATGTGAAAGCTTTTCAATTCTCAAGTAGGGTAACGGAGGGTAAGAGTAAGCATGTACGCAATGTAATTATCTAATTTCTATCAGGAAGTAGCGGTGACGCGAGACGAGACTAGACGAGACTTAGGGTTGGTCTCGTCTCGTCTCGACATCTCGAGACGAGACCGTGATTTAGTCTCGGTCTCGAGTACCAAAGTCTCGTCTCGTCTCGAGTGGTCTCGTCTGGTCTCGAGTTATACAGGGTGTCCAAAAAATAGCGTAAAAACTCTTCTCTACGTGGTGGAGGACCCTACAAAGAACCCCAGAAAAATACTTTAAAAAATCTGGCATTCTTAAGAAAGTTATTTGCATTTCAATATTTATTAAAATTGGCAACACTGAAAATATCCCGTTGACAATATGTCAGAGAATTAAATTAAATACCCATGGTTACATGGTAGGTAGTTAGTTATACCTGAAGAATTCGAAGGTGAATTTTTACATCTACCTCTTCATATTACCAAGAATCAAGAATAATGCTAAAGAAGGATTTTATTAATTTAATTATTTCTCTAGGGTGTCTCAAAGAGTCCTCTACTACGTAGAGAGTTTTTACGCTATTTTTCGGACACCCTGTATTTATGGTTTTTGTTTTTATATTATAACGGAAGTCCAAACTGCCACAGTGAAAACGCAATTAGTGAAAAATCACAGTAAAGAGTAACCCTGATATTTTTAACTTACTGATTTCATATTCAAATAGCCCAGAATAGTCCAATAATAAAGATATGAAAGAAAAATATTTTAAGTGTAATCTCGAGACTCGAGACTACACGAGACTCTCGCCGAGTCTGGTCTCGTCTCGTCGAGACGAGACGAGACGAGACCAGTCTCGAGTCTCGCGGCATCACTATCAGGAAGTTTGGCAACGTCCACTTGTGTGTGTGTTCCGGCTTGTTGTTGATATGTGCTCAAAACAAAATTTAGTGCTGTCTGGCCGTTTGTTTTCGAAAAAAGGTAAGAAAACCAATAATAACCTATTCTGATGTAATTTTTGTTAATATTCAAAAGAGTAATACGCATGAACAACTCAATTGAGGAATCTTGTTTTGTTGTGAATATTTTTGATAGGCCTTCTTCAGGTAAACAATCATTATAATATGTTTGAGGTTATGATATCAAGGTCCACAATGTTGTCAAATTTATAACTTTTTAGTGAGCAAGCAAAGAGTACGCAGTCACAGAGTACGCACGCGTACTGTTTGTCGACCTGCGTACTTTTTGTCTATTAATTTTTTTTTGTTTGGAGATATTTCGAACAAGATGACCATGGGCAAGTACATGCCAGGATTAAAGGGGGGGCTAACGGGGCTGCGGCCCCGGGCCCCGCGGTCCAGTAGGGCCCCGGAGAGGCCCTACTTTCGAAATTGAGGCTTATGCTGGTCAAGGGCCCGTGGGCAAACAATAAATATCAAATGCACTAGTCTTTCGCGTCATGTTTCGCAAAATTTATTAAATTAAAAATAAATATAGAACAACAATGCAGAAGGAAAGGAACGCCTGTCTTCATTAGGCCGTGTTTATGTTGGAGCTGTGATAAACGATAAAAGCAACGATACTAATGATACTTTACATTAGTATCGTTGCTTTTATCGTTTATCGCAGCTCCAACATAATCGCACCCTTAATGTGCATAGAAAGAGGCATTCTGAAGAAATTAGAATTTACTGATGTCATATAAGAATTTGTTAGGTAAACTTAAGTTACCTATGAAAAATAGTTATTTATGCAACAAGTGTGTAAAGTGAACATTTTTTTTATGAATGTGAATTTTGACGCACGAGCCAAAGGCGAGTGCGACAATCACATGAGTGAAAAAAGGTGCTTTACGCACGTATTGCATACAAAATTTCTTCTACTACCGTGTGTAAAGTACTCACTTTACGCACTATTCAGAAGACGAAAAACTTCTCATCTTCACGCACTAGTGCGTAAAGTAATGCCAATGACAGATTTCGACCTGTCAAATTACTATTTTTCTGCTAAATTATTTCACGCACTAGTGCGTAATAAAGTGAAAATGCTTTACGCACTAGTGCGTAAAGAATATGTCTGAATTTATTTTTTTACATATATTTGATTGGTACCTAGTAGAAAAAAGATATTCTGACATAATTTTGTAAAACATGTAGGTATATCCTATTCACAATCCGTAGTCCAAAGGTAAAGGTAAATTTATCACCTTTCCCTATCAAATAGCACTGAAAGGTGATAAATTTTACCTTTACCTTTGGACATCGGATTGTGAATAGATAATAGGTATAGCAGTGTCAGGCTGTTAGATCAGGAATATAGTTTTTTTTTATATACAGGGTGGGGACTTTAACTGGAACTAATTTGCTAGAGCCTTCGGATAAAATATGTGGACAAAACGCAAAAACACGTCGATTAGGATTTTTTGCTGAAGATTTTTTCGCATTAATTTTTTTATACAGGGTGTTCTAAGAACAGTTGTACGGTTATAAACTTTATTGTTTTAAATGGTAGCCCCTGTATATTAGGACATTTCTGGATTCTGCGGAAAATTCTAGACATATTCCATTTACTATGTCATATACCTATCTTCAACTGTTTTGGAATTATTGACAGTTGAAAATTAACTTTTTCGCAACTTTGACAGGCTGTAAAACCTAACCGGTTAATTTTACAACAAAACCGATTTCACATTCTTATCTTAGTTGTTTATAAACTATCATCTGACACCACCTTTGAATTTAACCAGAGATTAAATTTAACCAGAATTTTTAATCATGGATTAAATTCAAAGGTGGTGTCAGATGATAGTTTATAAACAACTGATAAGAATGTATGATCGGTTTTGCTACAAAATTAACCGTTTAGGTTTTACAGCCTGTTAACAGGGACGCAAGTATGGGGGGAATGGGGGGGGAGGACGTCCCCCCAACCAGTTTACCTAGTTGGGATAGTTGGGATATCGGGTACAAATTGGGGGAATCTGTACACTTGAAAACATAAAGATTCACGGGGAAAATGAGAAAATATTCCGAAAAATGATAAAAAAAATGAAAAACAGCTTGAAAAAACCCTTGTTGGCAGGGGCGTAGCCACGGGGGGGTTTTGGGGGTCAAAGAAAGTATAATTAGAAACCACTCCTGGAAATTATTAGAAACTAAAAATTATAATACAAATACTCAAAAAAATACATGCTTTTGACTTTTATTTTTTTAGTAAACATGTTGATTTTGCCAGTAGCTTTCCCAAAGGGGGGCGAGGAGTCCGTGCATCCCCCAAACTGATTCATTTACAACGAATTTCCTACCTAAAATGTGAAGTCACGAAGGACATATGTATTGGGATATTACTAAAAATTCTAGAAATTTTCCTTGCGAAATCTATGTTTTAGCATATACCTACTTTTTGACCGTCAAAATTTTATTCTTTTCATGTAAAGCATTTGACCTTGAAATTCTACAAAATTTTCGCCTGCGGCGCAATTTTTTTTCTGATACCCCTATATGGTCATGCAATGTTTCTTAATTTCAATAGCGAAAAACCTCCCTTATCTGAATTTTCTGGCTACGCGCCTGCTAGTTGGGATTTTTGAGAAAAACCAGTTGGGAGATTTTACCTACGCCACCCCCCCATTAAAAAGTCTTCGGGACGTCCCTGCGTGTCAAAGTTGCAAAAAAGTTAATTTTCAACTGTCAATATTTCCGGAACAGTTGACGATCGGTATATGACATTGTGAATGAAATATATCTAGAATTTTCGCCAAAATTTAGAAATGTAATAACATACAGGGGTTACCATTTAAAAAATAAAGTTAATAACCGTACAGCTGTTCTTGGAACACCCTGTATAAAAAAGTTAATGTGAAAAAATCTTAAGCAAAAAATCTCAATCAACGTGTTTTTGCGTTTTGTCCATATATTTTATCCGAAGGCTCTAGCGAATTAGTTCCAGTTAAAGTCCACACCCTGTATATTTTTTTGCACTTAATTTATGAAGGGCCCCCTAAACTTCACTAGCCCCGGGCCCCATGAAAGCTTAATCCGGCCATGGGCAAGTATATAAGAAAATCGCAAAGAAAACTTATTTTCACAGAAGAATTGATAACAGAAATCCAAAGAAGATTAGAAGATGATGAGAGCTAAACGATCTATCGCTGAAAGTCTTGGAAATAACGAGGCAACCCTCAGAAAACGATTGAAAATTGGAACTGTACCTACATCTCTCGGTCGTTTTAAACCAATCTTTTCTCCTGAGATGGAACTCCAGCTGTCCCAATATAGCAAGGACTTGGATAATACATTTTACGGTTTAACAATTAAGGCTTTGCGTGACCTTGTATTTCAGTTTGCTGAAAAAAACAGCATCAATCATAGATTTAATAGGGAAACGAAAATGGCCAAAAAAAATTGGGTTAGGTCATTTTGTGAAAGACATCATTTGCGCGCTCAAATTGCCGAAAAAACTAGCTTAGCTAGAGCATCGGGTTTCAATGAAGTTCAGGTGAAAACATTTTTTGATAACCTGAAGAGGGTGATCGAGGAAAAACAGATATCTGCAACCCGTATATACAATATGGATGAATCTGGAATTCTGTCTGTACCAAACAAAATGTCCAAGGTGATTGCTCCAACCGGTAAAAAGGCAGTGAGTAAAATAGTTTCTTCTGATGAGAGGGGTCAACTGACCGTCAAGCACTGACTCAGATGAAGATCTACCGCTAGTTTATATCAAGCAGCGTGTCAACCAAAATGGGGCTTCTACGTCTATGCAGACAAATTCAGACCACATCAACCAAAATGAGCTAGCCTCTACGTCTAAGGTACAAAATTCAGTCGCTATCAACAAAAGTAGGCTAGCCTCTACTTTTAAGGAGAAAATATTGGTCGCTCCTATTAAGTCACGGGCTAAATCTTCTATGGCTTCTACACCCATAAAAATAATCTCCCAGGTGATCTTAAAACCAAACTTCCAACCGGTTACAATTATTCCTGAGCCTCAAAAATGTCAACGGTCAACTTATTCTAATTTTCTGGTTTCTTCACAAGCCTTACCTGCAACTACTGAGCCGGCACCTAATAATTCGACATCTGAAACCGAATCACGTTCATGTTTTCTAGTTTCTCCACAAGACATAAAACCTTATCCTAAAGCAGACGCTGATGTTAGAAAGGTTAGAAAGTCTAAAAAATCTGAAATCCCAACTGAATCACGAATCACCCTACCAGCAGGAGTTGGAAAGACTTAAGTTCGAAAAAGAGATGGCTGAAAAAGCTAAAGCAGTTAAGCGAAAGATAGGCTGTGAGAAAACTAAATCACAAAAAATATTAAAGAAAGACACAGGCAAAAAAATTTCGTTGTTCAAGATGTAATGAGTTGAGATCCACCAGATACAGATTGGATCCAGCGCAATTTATGTCGAGAGTGGTATCACGAGGACTGTACCGTGTATGCAGGACTTAGAACATTTATCTGTGATAACTATGACAGTGACTCCGACTAGGTTATGATTTTTTCAAAGTGCGTACTCTTATACGTCTTCGTGCGTACTCTTGGACTATGTAGGGCCTAATTTTCATTGTTTACAAAAAAAATTTGTATTTTGTAAAATGTTACTGTTTTTGGTATAAAATATTTCCTGGTTATAATTAATACAATAAAGAAACTATGTCTGAAACATTATAAGCTGCTTACGATCAAGCACTTTTCTTACCTAAGTTAAAGTTAGTTTCTTAGCTGAGCTAAGTTGGTTGATCGTACGCGCAATTCATATCTCGTTATTTTGTATATGTGATCTGTTCCATCGACTGGTATAGTTAAACTTATTATTTCCTCGTCGTTAAATTTAAAACTGACTTTGAAAGTTTCATATTCCATTTTGTGCAATGGCAATAATGAATAATTAATTTCATTAAGGGGGCAACATCGCTCCCATGCACACGATACAAAATACAGAAATCGGTTTTAGACTACAAAAAAAAACCGCACATCAGAATTTGCTGAAATTTGGCATAAACATTCCTTGATCGATTATCTAGAGAATAGTGCAGTTAGATTTTCCATATTTCGAATTTTTTTTTTGGCCTATATTGTGAAAATGAACTATTTCCCAAAAATAGAAAAATCCACGGTAAAAATTGAAAAAATAAGAGCACTATTCTCTAGATAATCGATCAAAGAATGTTTATGCCAAATTTCAGCAAATTCTGATGTGCCGGTTTTTTTTTTTAGTCTAAAACCGATTTTGGAATAAAATTACGGATATTTTGGCAAATATGGTTCAGGCTTTTTTTCGAAGATGGCGCCACCAGTCAATTCGTGATGTCATAATTAGGCGTTTTCGAAAACCCCGAACCGTTGGAGCAGCAGCTGATGTAGGTTCTTCAGCGTTTCCAAAAAAGCCTATTGACAACAGAACCTCTTTCTCACCTTGTGTTTTGGTTTTGTTTTTTATTATTGGTTTAGAAAATAATAGGCACAAAGCATGCTGTGCCATTAGTTTCCATTGAAAATAAATAAAGTTTCTATTTTACGTACCTAGGTATACATAAAAAAATTGGATCGTGTTTTGTAGGACAAAATGTCTTTGAAAAAATAAAAAGCTTCAATAATAATTATTAAAATTTATTTACAAAAGGTGGAAAGTGCTAAAATTAGAGTTTTTCCCTCGTGTTCTTGCATATTAGTGCAATAATAATATCCACCAATGCAGTAGAGCATTCAATTTAGGTATCTGGCGATTTGCAGTTCTTTTACTAGCTCTTGGATCTTCTACCAATATCTGAAATTGTGTTAGACTCCTGGTAAGACTATTTTTTTTATTATTCCTCCGAGTATTCCTCTATTTGTAAACCCATTCATGTGCCAGTTGCTTCCTGAAAATCTCATAGGTACCTACCACAACTAAACATACCTCAAAAACAAGCTCTACAACAAAACATCACTTTTATAGAGTAGAACAAAATTTGAAGTCATACCAGGCCAGGCATGGAAATACAAATTCCTCCATAATCCCATTAGCCAATCAGTGCGAACTGAGTGAAAAAAGTTGCACTGATTCTGCAAATTGAAATCGCTATAATATTTAAAATGCTCCACTGTAAAAATGCTTTCATCTTGGCGCCATCTATAAATTTTTTTTAGAACTTAAATATAATTTGAAGGGGGGCCGTTGAGGCCTTAAACTAAACACCTTTTCAAAGTTCCTGTTCCAACGACCAACTTTCAACAAGAAATATAACCTCAATTTAGAAATTATTAAACGTCAAAAATTCAAAAAATGCGTACTTCGCGCCAACTTAGGTCAGCTAAGTTATCTCAGTTAAAAATCCGGGTGTCTTAGCAGGGGTAAGGGGGGAGGGCAGATTCTAACTTAGTTGTGACAAATCGTACGCGCAACTTAGTTAGATTCTTCAAGTGAGGTAAGAAAAGTGCTTGATCGTAAGCAGCTATAGTTGGCTTATTTGTCTAATTGCTTAATCTGTGACGTCAAACTCTATAAGTGCGTACTCTTGCCCGACCTTACCCTAATTACCAGAAAAGTAAATATGAGGCCCATAAAAAAATGGCAAAATCAGATGAAACCCATAACACCTGCACTTAAATAGAAAATTATGTCCTCCTATGGTCGCAAACATGGCTCTATTACTTGACCCTAGAAAAACCTTGGATTTATGAATTTGTAGAGTGCTGTGCTCTGATTGCTTGATTTTTGAAAAATCAGATTTGTGAGCAAAACATTCTTTGATCGGTTACCTAGGATCGGTAAAACGTAAAGTTCATCATTTATTCTTCTAATAAAAAAAATCTTACACCCTTATCCTCACAACACCACCCCAAATCGCGCGATACCATCGCCCTCGTCCGTTTGAAAAACCGAAAAAGGTAATCCAATTACTTCCGGTCAGGCAATCACATTCACGACTGCAGAAAAGCGCATCTCGGGAGCTGTCAAAATGACAGGATTGTTTGTTTCTTCTGGCATGCATCGGGGCTGGATTAGTGCGAAATAAAAAAAGTCACTGTACTTTGAATGGACATCACTCGGCATGTGCAAACATTACACACATCTAGCTCATTTGAAATGCAAATCGAAATGTCGGTAAATATATTATTGTTCGAATTGGACATTGAGTGAATGAGATTTGTAACGGTTGTTGATACAATTTGATTCAAATAAACCAATGATATTTTTTAGTCCAATCATCTATATTCTTTTGTAATGATTTGACATGGTCATCCAGATTTGAGTATATATGTCAAACCAAAAATGATTCGACGATTGATGATATTCACAAATTATTGATTTTGCAATAATGACTTGATAATTTACTCTCTATTTTTACTCACACCTGATAATACAGATGTAACTGTTCCTGCGTCCGACATAATAAATAATAATGGTCAACTTCAGTTATTATAATAAGTGTGCTAACAAATTGCAATGATCCATCAAACTGTCACTGGCACGCTGTTGGACAATCATTAGCACCCTTAGCAAAGGCAGCATTATTACAGCACACCTACTATACATATAAAAAAAAATTCAAAGCTATACAATCGAGAGCTGGTAGGGGGATTGTGTTTTAAATATGCTTGGACACATCTCTTTATTCATTTGATGGCATAACGAGCTCGATATCCACCCCCTGCCCAAACGCAACCCTTTTCATAGGTGTCCCTTATTTGTTTAAAGGCCCATTGATGTCAAACGAGGGTTTAATGCAGTTTGGCATCTATTTTTCTCTAAATGAGACCAGCGGCTATTATTTGAAGTCATTACTGGTCAGCTATTTTCATTCAGGAATCCGATTATGCATATTTTAATGATGAATCGAAAACATCTGCTAATATTCGTATAGATGTTGAAAGGAATTACATATAGTTTTTTTATTGTAATTTCTTAAATCATTTTCCAGTAAGTCCTTTATCGGTTGTATTGATGTTTCTGTTTCTAAAATGTTATGGTATATTATTTACCTTTCAGTCTATGGGGTTTATAAATGTTACCTTTCCCGTCTCATAAGACTAAAAGAATAAAAGACAAATGATTTAAAGGCAACAGGAAAACCTTATAAAACTATGTGAAACCCCAAATGTTCAAGGTTTCAGATGGCTATGGTTCAATTCCATTCTGATATTTCCCTGAGATAATTTAAATGTCCTTCTGCCTAACAGAACTAATGATGTAATACAAACTAATAATGTTATACAGATGTAACTGTCGCTTAATAGCTGCCAAACCAAAGTCTCGACAGTGGTCACTTTTTCAAACAAATTAATGTGATCCATCATGTTGTCATTGACACGCTACATTCTGGCTGGACCGTCATTAGTAGAGCTAATGTGTTGGCATCTGACTGACACAAACCACCTTATAATAATACTGGACAATTTCGTTTCGTAACAATAAAGTAAGCAGCATAATTTATAAAATAACTTGCTTTGTGTCAACTTTTCAATTCCCCAAAGTGAAAATTTACATAAATTAATTGATAAAAATCTTATATGGACCTCAACCACAACGTATATCGACAAACCCATAGGATAGCACTTACAATTGGCACTCACCAGTGCCAATTTATTGTAAGTGCCTATTAGCCAATAATACCAGCTTTACAATGAAACCCCGCAAAGAACCACAGAAATACATATACCAACATATCCATTAAATTCACCCATAAAAAACTTTCGTATGAGGCCTTTATATTCAAAATAAATCCAATTGCAATAATATTATAGTAATGTTAGCATACAAACAACAGCTTGCGGTCCATACTCACTTAGAAACACGTAATTTACGTTCAATTATGTTTCATAATTAAGGGTTATTGTACGATTTTTGTTGGTTTGAAGGGCCGGACAGACGATATTCTTGAGCCCCCTTCTAAGGCAATGGGAGGGTAAGACCAAGACCTGTTTACCTTTAGAGGCATGAACCCTCTGAAAATTATCATCGAATGGTATATAGTAAAATATGAATATGTCTTCAAATATTGATAAACTGAGGGAACTAAGGTGAAATTTGTGGGCAGTTACTCAAGAAGTTTTAAAATTTTCAGTAAAATGGAAATTTACAATGCACAATTTTTACCTAAACTGTGTTTTTTTTTTTAAGATAAAAGTCAAAATGACATTATGTTGGCAATACAATGTAAAATTGTCAATTCTTTCAATTTTTTTACGTAGAAAAGGCTTGTGTTGCCAACATAGTTACTAAATTTTTGACTTGGGGAATTTAAAAACAGACTTTAATACATTTAATAAACAATCGAAACCTTCAATTTCTTGATCACAGAAAGTTTAAATACATATGTGTCAAAAATCTAAAGATTAATCTAAGGTTAGCACGTGTTGTCATTTTAAAAAATCAGCCTATAACTGTTGAGGTTCATCTGGGGCCCAAAGCCAATTCCTAAGAAATCTGACACCAGGTGTGCTGGCATGCCCACAATCGGTGCTCTAATTCACCTGGAGTAATATAAATCGTCCTTACAAATCAGTTTGGTGACTTGTCTCAACTTCTTTTTATTAAAAATAAAAACTAGGGGGACCAAGATGGGTTTTTTTTTTGGCAACGAGAAAAAAGTTAGAGAAGGAAATATTTGTTCGATTCTGTCCAATTTCCACCTGATCTATTCTAAGTACAAGTCAGATTTAGAATATATTCAAAACTTTCGTATAACTTTGAAAAGATCTCAATAGCGCGATGCTATACCGAAGAAGTCTTTGTGGTAGTAGATAATATCATAATCAATTTCATTAGACAGTGAAGGAATGAAGAATAGTAAAAATTATTGTGTTGGCGAATCGAATACTTATCTCATTCTACGAACTCGTGGATGAATTTTTAAAAAAGCTGCCTCACGCGGAGTACAACGTTATAATTTTTACTGCAAATATTTGCTCAAGAATTAAATCCTTGCCGTTTATTATTTGGAGATTTTCTTCTTGACAAAAGAAAACAGGACTAATACCTAATGCCCATTGTCTCGCGATGACCCAATGGAATGTAAAACCATTTGCGTTTTGTCCAGACGACTTTTTATTATAGTCGGATTTTTTTCTGATCATTCAAGTTTACTCTGACGCGAATAATTTTGATTAAAAAATTTCATTTAACCCCAGCATTTACCATGCTGGGTTTAATTTGAAAATAAAGAAAGGGGGCGCGGATGCTGATGGATGAACAACAAATAAAACTTCTTGAAAACAACCCGTCACTTGGGTTACCTGAGTCTACCCGCAAATTTATTGCCGACATACATTTTCAGACGTTCTACAGCAACTTTTATTGGCTGTATTTTTTGATAATATTTGAAATTCATCAACCTACCAAAAAATTAATACAATGATACTGAGCTACTCTAAAGTAACAATTAATTTTAAATTTTTCAAATACGAGAATACTGTTACGGTGGCGCTTTCACCAAACAGTGCCGGGTCTAACTTGAAATCTAGAAAATACTGCTTTATTCGGGCAAAGAGATTATCGCGTTTATTCTGGATTTTACACGAATAGATTACAGATATATAAAGGACGGTATTAGTTAGTGGTTTTTAGTTTGATATTGGCTGTGATACGTTTTAGATAGTGATTATTGTAAAGAATTAAGTTGTTTGAGTTAATTAGTGAAGTAATTAGTATCAGATTGTCTAGTAACGTGGAATAAATTATTGTTGTGTTGATTGGACTTTGATTTTGGAATAAAAGAACCCAAAATTTCTGTCACGCACGCCAGAGCCGTGACATTGGTGTCAGAAGTGAGATATAATTCGAGGACTGCAAAGTGAAATCCGATTGCAGAGTAAGTGCGCACACTAGTGTGGACACTAAGTGAACACTGAGACAGTTAGTCAGTGTAAGCAGTGACAATCACCAAAAAAGACTTGAACGATTCGATTGTGTAAATCACCCCGGAAGTGCCTGTATACCCGATTTCGACTGTGATAGTGAATTTTCAAGTAAGTACTACAGTTTATTTTTTCCCAAGATAGATTTTAACATTGTCAACTTTGAAACATAAACAATGCCGCTAATGCCGCTTATTGGTCGCAAAATGCCATTTGCACGAGATGCATTGTAAAACTAATGTCAACCTGTAGGGACACCTCATTTTGCAACCAATCAGAGCCAAGCGTTATTGCTTATGTTTCAAAGTTTTCAATGTCAAAATCTATCTTGGGAAAAAATAGACTGTAGAAAATTCTATTCGGAAACCAAGGGAGATATCGAATTTTTGACTTCACTGACGTGTTTGCTATGTCAGTCGACATTTAGAAAAGACATTTCAAAAAAATTCTAGAACATTCTATTCGAGAATAAAGCAAGTTATCCAATTTGTGACTTCACCGACGTGTTCGGCACTTCAATCAAAAACATACATACATGCATACATACAAGAGACCAATCGACAACAAGAAATACAAGACGAAGAGGCTAGGCAACAAAAAGAAAAACAAGAAGAAAAAGCTAAACCACATAAAGAGAAATAAGAAGAAGAAGCTAGATGACAACAAAAGGGGCTAAACGACAACAAGAAAAACAAGAAGAAGCTAAACGACAAAAAGAACAACAAGAAGCTAGACGACAACAAGAAGAAGCTAAACGACAAGAAGAAGGGGTCAAACGAAAGAAAAGAAAGGCAAGAAGACATTGAACAACTGCGGAAAATATTTCAAACCATACAAGGATCTGTCGCTAACCTAGAACAAAAGATTAAGAAAGTGAAAGCCGAAGTTGAGGACGATGTTCAAGAAGTTAAAAACGATGTTCAAGAAGTTAAAGACAATGTTCAAGAAGTTAACGACGATGTTCGAGAAGTTACAAACGATGTTCAGGGAGTAAAAGCTGAGGTCAAAGCCCATGTTCAGCAATTAAGACAAAAAGTTGAGGATCAAGTCAAGTTTAAGCGCACTTGAAAATAAGGTGAAAAAATTAGAAATACAGCCCATCAATCCAGTAGTGTTGGATCATTCTCTAGTATGAAGATAAAACCAACAACTTTTGACGGTTCTACATCCTGGGCCATGTATATCCGACAATTTGAAGCTGCTGCAAATACCCAAGGATGGAATGATCAAGAAAAAGCTACAGCACTGATAGTGGCTCTACGAGGACCTGCCTTAGACCTTCAGTCCATAAATTACCAGCATCTAAGTCAGACGTTAGAATTGCGCTTGGAGACCATTACAGACAAGAAGTAAGTATTTAGAACTCAAGTTAAATCAAGAATTCAAAAACCCGTCGAGAGTTTAGAAGAATTCGAATCGGAAGTTAAAAGACTAGTGAGTTTGGCATTTCCAGCAGCTGGGGAAAACATGCAGGAATGGATGGCAGTATCTGCGTTTATTGATGGTCCCAGAGATTCCAAGATCCAGGAAAACCTGAGAATGTCTAAGTTCAGGAAAAGCAGCGAAGCCCGTGTCCTAGCACTTGAACTGGAAGCAATCTTTGGTGCCTCAGGACCCAGAATTCGAGCAGTATCCATTGAAAACCCAAACAATCGACTAAAGATGGTAGGGTAAATGCACCAGTAACTGAACAACCTCCAGTGAATGAACAATATTCCAAATTGTGCCTATAATTGAGGTTTCGGAGGTCCAACCAATCAAACGCTCTATTTTAAATGCATTTGTGACATTCTAGGAACACTGTGTTTTTATTGGATACTTTTAGTCACGTCAATACTATTTTAGAAATGGTTGAAAATGTATGATGTTTGTGAGTTGGTCCTGAGCCCATGGCTTTAGTAAGGTAACGTACCTGGCATACCTTTGCAAGAATGCATTTTTGTAGAGTTTAAACTATCGTTGTGATAATATTATAGTTATTAAATGAAATGGTATCGAAAATTTGTTTAATTTTAATATTTAAACATTCATAAATACTAAAATTATAATTTTTGGGCATATGTTCATTCAATGGAACCACAAAATAACCAAAAAACTAGTGGTTGAACATTTCATTCATTCATTGTTCCTAGGCATAAGAGAGTTCTAGTAATGTATTATACATGAAAATATGCGAAATTCGATCTTCTGTCTATATTTATAAGCTATATATTGCATTATTACCTTCGGGACCAATAAATGAACTGGGTTTTAAAGTGAGTATTCACCTATGTTCATTTATTGGTTCATTCTCCTCCAGTGAATGAACTTGTACTTTTCTAGATAATTATTGTTTATATCTACCTAGAATGAATATTTATATTTGCAGATGTCTAAAAAAAAACAATATATAAAATTTAGATACACTGAAAAAGCAGCAATAAATGCTGTAAGAAATGGAGAGCTTTCCCAAAATGCTGCTAGCAAACAATATAATATCTCAAAAGCAACACTTAACAACAGAGTAAAAGAACAATTCCCATGGAACGAAAAATGGGACCGAAAACTGTATTGTCAAAAGCGGAGGAGGTCATGCTTTCAAACTGGATCATCGGAAAGGTGAAGCTGGGTTTTCCAATGCACGTCAATGACGTTCAAACAGCAGTACAAAAATTTCTCTTAGCAAGCAATAGGGATAATCCGATCACCAACAGCAAACCCGGAAAAAAATAGCTTTCCCTATTTTCTAAATGAAAGACCGGAAATTTCCAAAAGAAATACGGAAATAATTTCGAAGGCTCAAGCTGCTGTGACAGAGGAGGGCATAAGGGAATGGTTTAGGGATTTAAAAAGATTCATCGACGACGCAAACCTGCAGGAGGTTTTCCAAAATCGAAACCGTATATTCAACGCCGATGAGCTGGGTATGCAGTTTTGCCCTAAAACTGGCAAGCTTCTTGGTCCTGAAAAATGAAATAAGGACTTTTATATGATAAGTAGCGGCACAGAAAAGGAGAGCATGACGGTTCTGTGTAATTTCTCGGCATCCGGCCTACGAGTTCCACCAATTTTGATAGCACCCTATAAACGCATACCCAGAGACGTTGCAGCTTCTGTACCCAGATTCTATTTTATTGGACGATCAGATTCCGGTTGGATGCCATCCTAGACCTTCTACAAATATGTAGCCGATTGCTTTTTTCCATGGTTAGTGGAAAACAGCATATAATTTCCCATTATCCCACATTAATATCGACCACAAGTCGTTGATTATAGTAAATGTATATTTTTTCGAAGAAAAAAATTATTTCCACAGACTAAAACTCAAGAAGCCAACCATCCAACATCAGATGATTCCAAAGCTGTCCTGAAGGTCCTGAACTACTATTACGAAATACGAATCGCGACTTTTAGGAAATGAAACACAAGATGATGGTAGTCGAGACCTTTTTAAATTTTGTCAACATCAGATATCTTCTACTTCTTCTGGAACTAACTGCGATAATAATATTGATAATATAGCTCTCACAGAATCTGCATTAGACTATTTGGACTTAATGCCGATTGAATTTGATGATATAACATACTATTTCAATATTTTCAATGATCAAAACCTGATGGACAACCCTAATTTTGAACCAGATACAAATTTTAATACAATAACAGAGACAATAACTTTAAATGAAATAACCAAAGAAGACAACTTCATTGAAGGGGAACAAACAAATGATTTTGCAACTTTTGAGACAAATGAAAGCGATTGTGAAGTAGAAGTGTCGGCAGAAACAGATTCGGATGATAATACATCTAATCGAGCATCTAATATTACCGAAGCACAAAATGATACACAAGAGATAGAAAAAAATAACCATTGTGATGACTTGAACAAAATAAAAACAATTATTATTAGTGTGGACGAAAGCAAATTGACTAAAAAGAAATTTGAGGATGGAAAGTTTGAGAAAGAAAAAGAACATTGTAATATTGTGGACAGCGAAATAAAGATCCTGGAAAATACAACAGATCTGAGCAACAAAATATTCAACACGGATAAAAGCAATAATTCAAGCAGAAACAAATGCGATATAAGTAAAAAAAGTTTCAATGGACCAACGGAATTCATGATTTTATTGAAATTAGCCAATTTAGAAGACATTATTAATTCATTAAGTTGGAAACTAAAGCGGCTACTGATTCTACAAATCAATAACCTGGTCAGCCAAAACAAAAAATCTAATCTAGTCAAGTGATATTTTCGCAAATGATGAGCTTGTATATTTGCAACAGTGAGAGACCCTTTAAAGGGATGTTTTTAGTTTTAAACATTCGGCCATTTTATCACCAAGCAAGAACAAGTTTGATGCAACTACTATAGAGGATTTTTTCCATCATTTTCGGTCCGAAGTCCACTTGAAAATCCTGCCATTTTTATTCTGCAAGCATTAACGACACGATATTCATAAAAACGTTCAGTAATTTTCTGGTCTAATTGGCAAACTAACCGCCGAGCACCTCAAGTGGTCTACATCGGCCAGTTCCTTTGAAAAAACAGGCCGATCTGGTCACCTCCCTAACCTCCGCGTATAATATATTTATGAGACGAAGGATGCAGCGACCCTCTAGCTTTTGTGGCCGCACATATTCTGGACGCACTTAAATCATGCAGGCCCATTGTCTCGATTGATTTATTGCCCATGGACGGTAATTACCCCAACCGTATCCATTTTGTGTCTTCTTTCTTGGATGAAAACCGAGAAAAAAACGGTTGTGTTGTGATGGTTTATGGTGGTTGCGTAGCCAAATCGATCTTCACGCTATGCAATTTTTAAAATTTACAATGCAAATTTTGTGCATGTGGTCAATGCAACCCGGTGCCTTATTTGTCTAAACTGCTAAGTATGTGAGGTGTATAAAAAAGATTTTCAGTTTGGATGATAAAATTTGGTATTAAAATCCTTGTTAAAATCAATCATTGTTTGGTTGAAAATATTTCCAAATACATACAAGGCAATGGTGCTACAGGTGTTTTTTTTTTTTTTAATTAACTTGAACATTTTCTTTTTTTATTTTCTTCTCCATACTTGTTCACTTCTACATTTCTACTTACATTTCTCAATTTCAAAATGTTTATTGATGTTCCTTTGTTGCTTCCATCATTTCCCAATTCTACCAATTATTTCAATTGTCTTTTGCTATATTAGGCTCTTCTATTTTTCCAGTTCCATACTTACGAGTATTCTTTTTGTTTCATCATGTAATACAATTTTCAATTAGTTTACTATATCTTACTGAACATTCTGAACATCATCGTTTTAGGTAAAATCTCCTAAATTTCTGCTGTGATTAGGATTACCAAATCATCAACGAAAAGCCAGTCCAAGAAATTGATGTTCTGATAAAGTCTACTTAGAAAAATTAATTTTGAATACAAAATCTGAATACAGCCTTGTTCTAGGTTCAATTCTATTTTTTTTTGAAACTACCTACTTTCTGTTATTACATAGTTGTTTTTCTAATACACATATTTCATTTATTTTATTTATTGTATCTTCATGCACTCCTTTTTCTTGCAATATTTTCCTTGTTTGTTTGCTTTTTCTTTTAATTGTTGTAGTAAAAACATGGATCTTATGTACCGACTGTTTTTCATGATAGTGCCATGCCCCTATACTTGAAATTATTGCATTTGATTTTGTCCCCTCTCATAAAGATTTGCTTTATTGTTTTTCATTTTTCTTATCGGCATCTCTTCAATCATAAGATAAAAATCCTAAGTGACATGACCTACATAAAAGACATTCCTCCCAATAGCTTAACCATTATCTGACCAAAATCTAACTCACTTAATATCAGACAATACAGATATGCTGAAAAGATATTCATGTTGTCGGATCATAAATGTCCATCAACCAGAGAACTATACAATCTCCTATAAAACTCACTCAATATCGGATAATTCAGATATTTTAATGTTGTCCGATCATAAATGTCCATCTACCAAAGAAGCTCACGATGTTTTAATAGAGTTTAATGATGTAGAAATTATAAAAACGGCCGCAGTCGATAAAAGGTTCACATCGCCAGAGGACAGATGGCCCTTGGAAGGATTTACGAGTTTTTGACCATTGGGTGACGCAATAAAATTCGCAATAACTTTCATTATTACTCAGGATTTTACATAATTTATTTATAAGACTGTTCTCCCGTGATACTGAGGGGATTAAAACGTAAAATTTAATTTTTCTAGATCAGGAATAGTTAAAAAATTATTAGAAATAAACGTAACATTAGTAAACCGACATTCTTTATCCGACTCAGCAAGAAAGAGGCTTGCATCCTGGGCCTGTATTCTCGTAACTGGGCAATAGCGTTCTCAAGAGAACGATTGCTCTGGCTTTGTCAGTATCATGGAAATAACAATATTGGCGACTAAGCCACCTCCAGGTGGTAAGGCTCACAGGCCAAACCCTGGGGTGATGGGCGGAAATAAACGCAGGGGCGGCCTGAATAGGAACCGCTCCGACACTTCCGAACCCTCTCCAAGGGCCACCCTGAAGAGGCGGCCGGAAGTTGTCAACAGAGCGGCTTTCCCAAAAGCAGCCCCTGCACACGGCAGCTACTCCCAGAACCACCTAAGAGTAGCTATAATAGACAGACAGCACCCGCTTAGGAAGCTGACTGCTGAACAGGCAGGTGCTGTCCAGTCAAACCTTGAGGGTCTCTTGGACAAGGCGGTCCAGGAGAACCAACAAAGAGGCCTCGCATTCGAGGGTATTTCGCACTCCGGGGAGATCCTTAGGATCATATGCGGAGATGGGGAGTCCCTTGAATGGCTCAAAGGGGCCGTAAAACAAATCCCCGTCCTATGGGAGGGGGCTCAATTGGAAGTTGTGCAGGCAGATGACCTCCCCAGGCTGGCCAAGGCAAGCCTTTGGATCCCGGGAAAGGACTTGTCGTGGCACGACTGGCGGTTCAAAATGTCGGCATCGACATCAAAAAATGACCGGTCTTCCACACCGAAACCAAGGCTGAACCACAGGGCAGAGCTGGGATCGTTACTTTTGCTTAAAAATAACTCGTTACTTAAAATTTGCAGTTACTTTCGAATAATGATAACTTTATTTTCGTTACTTATTGGAAAGTAACGCATTACTGTAACTTCTTTACTTTGAAAGTAACTTCTTTACTTTAAAAGTAGTTCGTTACTTTTAAAGTAACGCGTTACTTCAAAAAAAACTATTTACGTCGAAAATTGCGTTATTCCTTAATTTGACTCACCAACACAGCAGTCCAAACAATCAAATAAGACCTATACGAAATTCCAATATTTTTTTGGTTTGTGAGTCCGACTATGTGGAAGAGTATTCTTGCAAAATTCAAATGGATTAAGGATTAAGCGACTGAATAGAGCACTTGGTTTTGGACAAACCTGCTCTTTGAAGCGTCCCAGTGTCTGCATATAGTGTCTTTAGAGCAAAGCGGCGCGTGGCACGCCCAAAAACGATTATTTTGAACTTTCAAAACAAATTTTCTGTACTACCAACATTTTATTTGACATACAAAGTTTTTGGATTACTTATTTTCCTTTTCTTCACTCGTCAATTATTTGTAAAGAAGTTAAACAAATTGAGAGAACGAGTTACTTTCATAGTAACTAGTAACGCGTTACTTCCAGCGTTACTTCAGGAAAGTAACGTCGTTACAGTTACTTATCAATCAATCTGAAAAGTAACGAAGTTACCAAGTAACGCGTTACTTTCAGTAACTCGTTAAAGTAAAGTAACTTTTTTTTGTCGTTACTCCCAGCTCTGCCACAGGGTTACTTTTATGTGTTCGGCGTACCGGAGGCCGACCAAAGGTTGATTATTGAGAGAGGCGGGAAACGGGAAACTGCATTATAAATTTTCCACCCTCTTACTAAAAAGCAGTAGGAGGCTCCAGGAGGACACACCTTCTCCCATGGACGTCGCTGAACCTCCTGTAACGGAGGGGGCGACTCCGGGGAGAAGGCTGGGTCCTCGGGGGATCTCCAACAATAGATAGTTTCTGGCAAAGGTTTTCGCTCAATCGGGAATAACCCTTGTGAAATCAACTTACAGCATAGTGGGGCAGCGACTGCACTACTCAGTCGACGCCTACAGGATTACTTCAACATAGCATTAATTCAAGAGCCCTGATGGATTGTAAAATCCAGGATCTCGGGATTAAGCAATATGTATAGCTTCTCAGATACGACCACAACGAAACCTAGGGCATGTGTTTATGTACCCAGAAACATAAAGACCACCTTCCTACCGCAACTGTCTACCCCCGATTTGGCAGTGGTTATGACAACTTGCGAAATGAAAGATGGCGCTATGGATATTGTCATCGCTTCCAGCTACCTCCCGGTAGACACACCGATGCCGGAGCTTACAATAGCTCTGGTGGAAAACTGTCGGAGACATGGACGGCAACTCATCATTGGAGAGGATACAAACGCCTACCACAATGTTTGGGGAAGCGAAGACAACAATACTCGAGGCGACAAATTAGTGGAATTTCTCATCTCCACACAGGCGGCGAACCGACATTTGTCACGAGCCGCTGCCAAACGAGGATATATATTACCATGGCAAGTTGGGAACTGACACAATGTATAAAGGGTTGGAAGATGTCAGACGAAGACACCTTATCCGACCATAGACTGATAACCTTCAAACTGGAGGCAAAGAAAATGGAGGAGCGTAGATATCGAAACCCACATTGCACCGACAGACACCTTTTCAGGGAGCAGCTGGAAGTGCAACTGGACAAAAATTTGCCCCTCACACAATATCAGACAGGCCCAGATATAGAAAGAGGCGTACTCAATCTAACTGAGGCAATAGGCAAAGCCTATGAGGCGGCATGTCCGCTGAAAACAATACGCTCAAGTAGAACAACTCCTTGGTGGAGTTTAAGACTTGAGCGACTCAAGAGAGAAAGCAAAAGGCTTTTCGATAGAGCGAAAAATACTAAAAGGGCGACTGACTGGGATACGTATAAAACACACCTATCGCTGTATAAAGGGGCAATTTGCAGATCACAGAGAGAAACTTGGAGACATTTCTGCAGTGATATACAAAACACTACAGCTGCAGCCCGACTGAAGAAGATGCTAGGTCTGCTGAAAAAAGAGGATGGTACATACACCACCACCTCAGCTGAAACGACCGAAGTTCTTACAAAGCACATGTTTCCCGACTTTGAGATCTTAGAAAATCACACCTGGAATAACCATAAGACTGTCACTCCTACGGAGGTTGATTGGCCCAGGAAGTGGTTAGTAAGTCAAAAGTCGGGGAAGCAATCAATAGCTTCTCTCCATATAAAGCACCAGGGCTGGATGGGATATATCCGGCGCTCATGCAGTGAGGACTGGATATTATCTTAGACTAACTAGTGCTTATTTTCAGAGCGTGTTTTGCTCTGGCATACATACCTGAGAAATGGAGAGAGGTAAAAGTAATCTTTATACCCAAGTCAGGCAAAACTGATTATGCTAAGGCCAATTCATACCGCCCAATCAGTCTCACATTCTTTTTATTAAAGGATCTTGAGAGACTGGGCGAACGAAATTTAAGGGAAGGACTCCTTGCACGCAACCCCCTTCACCGAAACCAACATGAAAATCCACGGAGACTGCTCTCCACGCAGTCGTGTGCAGGATTGAACAGTCTCTGGATTGGAAAATGTCCACCCTGGCAGCATTTATTGATATCGAAGGAGCGTTCGACAGAACGACCTTCGAACGATCATCATTTATTGATGTAGGTACCACATTTTTTTTCAATTTTCACCAGTGTCGTTTCATCTGCCTATTTTGGCAGACATTGGTGGTACGCTACTGATTTCTCTTATAATGAAAATTATAATCTTGAAATCCCCAATCATTTTTTAAGCAAAGATGATCACTTGATTTTTTACAATCCGACGCACGGTTTTTACACCTAAAAAACTAGAATCTATTCCCCTGTATGATGAGTAGGGTTGCCAGGCGTCCTGGATTTCGCAGGATGTCCTGGATTCAGGGTCTTGCACCCTGCGTCCTGCCGGAGTTGTCCGCAGGACACCAAATGTTCTGCATTTCATGAAATCCTTACTCTTAGAACATAATTTATTTTTTAAATTTTATTTCAGATACCTACGTTTTGAAAAATAAAAAAATGCTGTTGGCGGCAAAAAGTGACAAGAGGTCTGTTCCAACACAGCAGGAAACCGTACAATGTACCGTCGCGATTCTGCGCAAAGCTTAAAATTTGTGCGTAGATACCGAAATTCGTTCACTGAGTGGGTTCGAAACCGTCCATGGGACGATTTTTGACGTGTTGGAACAGACCTAAGAAGTATACTTTTTCTAAAAAGTGATTTTCTTCTCTTAGATGAATTTGTAAACTGAATTCACGTTACGTTTATCAGTTATATTTTATTTTTGTAGCTAACTTATGACTGTTACTCTATTTTTGTTATTTGAAACAAGTTATAATATTTCGTTCATTTTTGTTTTGTCATGTAATGTTGTCTACAATATTTTTGATAAATTTAATATAAATATTAGGAAAACATGTGAAACTAAGTAATTACCTACCAAAATCGTATTTAATTTGAACCTTGTTAGGTATTATTTAACGTATTTTTGGGTATTATAAATATTATTTTAGGAAAATAAAAAAGTCCTGATTTTTTCATTACTGTCCTGCATTTTCTCAACACATGTCCTGCGAATTCAATTTTCAAACCTGGCAACCCTAATGATGAGTCATATCAACAATATTATTGTTTTTTTTTGTTATGATTATAATCATGCAGAGAAACGGTTATATTTTTTAGTGAAATCCATATTACCCTGTATCTCAAATGATAAGACATTTATAAGACATATGTTCATATGAAGTTTTCTTTTCAAAATGAACCCGAAAATATTGACATTCAATTAGAATATTAGAGAACACCCTGTATAATTTCACGCAACTTGTTTCAAGAAATTAAATAAGTATGCATAATACCCTACAGAGCCATCTATTATCTTACTGCGGCATTAAAGTCAAAGTAAAGTATTCAAAACAAGTAAATGAACAGCGCTTTGAGACGAGACCAGCGCCATCTGTAAGTCCACTGACTGAACAGCGCAATGAAAATCATTGAACCAGTGCAAACTATTCACAAGCAACTAGATGGCGCAAGACCACATAACAACTCCATAGGTGGCGCCTCACGCACAAATTTAAAGCAGCTCGAATAGCTCAATTTTAGATGGGATAATACTGACGATAGTACGTTAATTGATACTATTTTATTGTTAAACAATATCAACAAATAACAATAAAAATGTGTTGCGCATCGTCATTCTATGGACGATTTCCTCTAGATTGATTATTGCTGCGAACCTAATAAAATAATGTTGCGTGGAGAGAGTTGAATAATTTTTTTCCTATATGGTTGAATGACTGGGTTAGTAGCATTCTAGGGAGCAATAATAATTGCAATAAAAATAACTCTTTCGAATTAGTAAATAAAATACCAGGTCTTCGGAGATCCATAATAATTATTTGGACTCTTTTGACTCTGTGAGGCAACACCAATACTGGCAATACTGATGTATTTATTTCAATACATAGGAACATAATATGAGGCTTTTTCAAAGTATCTATTACAATAATAATAATATTATATTAAATTGCAACATAATAATAAAATTCCTAGCCAAAGCGCAAAAGCTCACAAATTGATGCTCTAATAATCAATCGCAACTGAAACGAAACTTCATTTACCCACCACATGCAAATTGCCAATCCGACAAATCGATACAGAGCAATTTATTTTGTTCACAATGAACAAATTTCCTTGTCAAAAGCAAAACACAAACAAAAAAAAAAACTTTGACTTGATAATGAGAATTAGTGTAACTTAAGTAATCTTACGTAATAGCACACTGCAATTTATGGACTAATTAAAGCACAAGAACAGTTATATAGAAATATTATTTTTTCCGGCTTTATTCAAAAGAAAGTGGAAATAAATAATAGCTAGGTAAGTAGGTATTTGCAAGAACTACTATAGAGAAGATTTCTATGCCAGATTTCACTTTTATTATAAATTAGTTGATGAAATTTCAAAAAAAAAATCATTGATTCTGCATAGTACATAGTACGACATTTCGCCTGGATGGGAAATTCCGAGGGAAATTCAATCGTAAAACCACAGAAAGAAGATTTTTAATTGAAAGGAGAAATCCAGGACATTAAAAAGGTAAAGGATGACCGCAACCCAAAACCGAAATTGGTGGGAGTATATTATGGGGAGGTATTTGGTCCTATACATCCTACACGGAGACTCAATCTTATGTGATCGTTCCAGACATCTTGATTAGTAGTTTTGGATCTAAACTTTTCATTCAACTTCGCTATTTAGGCTAGTCAAAATAGGTGGTTGGGGTGGAAAAAATTGGTAACAAAGTGATCTCTGCGGAAATGAGTAGTCAATAGGGTCCTAATTAATCCCTCAAAAATCGCACTTTATCGCATTGGTGGAACTTGGAAAAAAATGTCCGCCATCTTAATTTTTTTGGAATTTATTGAATATTTCGTAAAGTATGCCATTATATCAAAAAAACTCAATAGAACGTTTTTGTGGAGAATCAAAAGTTAACTATATTGAAAGAAATTTCAAGACTATTAGCTGGAAAGTGAAAAAGTTATTGACATTTATTTCATTTCGCAATATGGAATTTTTCAAAACATCTGAAAAAAACTAAGATAAGTATGTTTTTTTTTGTGCAGAATGAAAAACTACATTTAATAGAAGAAAAATTCAATAAATTTAAAAATCTAAATATTTTTGTTGAGAGGCAGCAAAAACACATAATGACAAGAAAAACATTTGGGAAGGAAACTACCCAGAGTCAGACAGCACACAAAGTTTTAAAGACGTCTTTTTTAGGTCTGCATACTCCATTACATCTGAACGTCTGAAGACCAAAAAAAAATCTAAAAACTTCCATAATATGTCCTAAATTCACATTTTGAGGACAACTGAGCCACACTATTTCGTACAACCAGGCCTAAAAGTGAATAATGGTTCATGTATTCATGTATTCAAAAAAGATTCAAAGACTTTAAAAATTTCGTTGAAGACGTCTTTAGAATGCGTTAGTTCTAAAGGCAGACGTCTGAAAGGCATTGGGTTTTGTAACATACGTCTTCAAGATGTCTTTAAGACGCGCTAAAGATGTAAGCAAGACATGTTGAATGTCGTTTGGTGGACATCGTAAGAACGTATTTAAAATGTCTACGAAAATTTCCACATAATTCGTTTTTCATCTAATTTTAGAAGTTACTTGAAACCATTTAGAATGCTACAGAACACTTTAGAATTTTAATAATGAGCCTTTTCTAAAGTTCAAAACATTTAAAACTCAATTCATAATTTCGAAAAGCATTCTATAGCGCTTCAAAACATTTTGGGAACTTCAGAAGCATTATTGGAATGGAGCATTTTGGAACAATTTAGAAACTTCAAAGATATTTTAGAACAATAACGATTCAATTTAGAACTGGAAACCTTTTAGAATGCTTTTAAACCAATTCAACTTCACTTTAGAACTTCAATAGGGCTCTAAAATACTTAAAAATCTGTCAGAACATTTTGAAATTTAACATGCATCCTTCAAAGGAGCGGACTTCCCAATTTAGAAATTACTGAAAAACTTTTAGAATGCTCCAGAACTCTTCAAGCCAAGTTAGGACACTTTAGACAAACCTCAGAATTATTTCAGAGAGCCTAACGCCTGGAATAGATAAAAATTGAAAGTTATAAAATAAGTCATAAATAATAGGAAAATCTAAACAAGAAAATGGGCAGTGTGAATAAAAACTAAGCTTTCACTTTTAGTATTAAGTGATAGCTTTAGCTTTTACTAGGTAGATTTAGCTTTTGCTAATAGCATTTGCTGAAATTAAAGTGAATAACCTTTTCCTTTTACTTACTAGCAAAAGCTAGATATTTGAAGCGTTTTCTAAAAATACGGAGCTTTCGTGAAGTATCTATAGCATTTTCAAAAAGTGTATTTGCAAGTTTTTATACTGATAACGCCGATATTTATATTTTTATAAACCGGAATGGTATGAGTATTGTTCCAACACGTCAAAAACCGTCCCATGAACGGTCTACAAACCACGCTGTATACGAATTTCTCATTCTACGCACACATTTCTGGCTTTGCGCAGAGTCATATGACGGTACATTGTACATTTAACATTGTACGGTTTCTTGATGTGTTGGAACACATCAATGGTTAGAGTAAAGCTATGACCGGCGGCGTGAAAACATTGAAAGAAGTCAATAATTGGGTACGTTCACCAGTACTCAGCAGCTAACTTGCAGCGTAAAGCAGTTGAGGATAGTTGAGATACAGTGGATGTGAATTTCCTGAATGCCCGACACTTCTGCGTATGTCTAAAGCATAAGTTGAGTTGGTAAGCGTAAATTTCTACCGCTTAGAGAAATCGGCAGCAGCTTTTTGTCAGCTGCTGCCGGTTTCTCTAAGCAGTAAAAATTTACGCTTAGCAACTCATATTATTGAATTGTTATTTGTCATAACTCTCAACTATGCGTTCTAGAAATTTACATCCGCTGTATCTCAACTGTCCTCGACTCCTTTACACTGCAAGTTAGCTGCTGAGTACTGGTGAACGAACCCATTGTTTCCCCAACTCCAACTACTCAACTGGTAACATTTGAGTGCTGGTGAACGTACCTATTTTAAACAAGTAGCGGTATCGAACGCTAGCGCTTCAAGATGAAAATGAATAGTGATTCAGGCAATTCTATAAGTGATTTGTTGCAGGAGGAGGTTCCAGAAAAATTTTCAGTCAACCTCAAATTGACGGACTTTGGTATTCTTCGGCACGACTTTCTTTTCTTTCGGGATAAAATTTCGCAGACCTTATATCCATAAACGCAGCCATTTCTGCCAAACTTTTGAACATCACTAGAATGTTTTACAGTGACTAAATGAACCTTTACATACAGTGGCGACAATAGAGGTCCTGCCGCCATTTTGTGCCCAACCTCTTGTTTCTTTTAAATATGAATATATAGGATTTAAATGGACATCTATCATTAAAAATTGGAAACGACATCTCTAATTACTAGTATTGAGTACATAGACCAAATACGTTTTTTCCAATTTCCTATTATGGATGTCCATTTAAATCCTATATATTCATATTTAAAAGTAACAAGAGGTTGGGCACAAAATGGCAGCGTTTTTCTTATGAATATATAAGATTTTAAAGAACCGATCAAAAAGAAGACAGCAATTGGGCAGTGTGAATAAAAACTAAGCTTTCACTTCTAGTATTAAGTGAGAGCTTTAGCTTTTATAAGGTAGATTTAGCTTTTACTAATAGCTTTTGCTGAAATTGAAGTGAATAACCTTTTCCTTTTACTTACTAGCAAAAGCTAGATATATGAAGCGTTTACTGAAGCATCTACAGCATTCTCAAAAAGTGTGTTTACGAGATTTTATACTGATAACGCCGATATTTATATTCCTATAAACCGGAATGGTATAAGGTTTGTTCCAACACGTCAAAAACCGCCCCATGAACGGTCTAGAAATCATTCTGTATACGAATTTCGGGGTTTTACGCACAAATTTTTGGCTTTGCGCAGAATCATGACAGTACATTGTACGGTTTCTTGATGTGTTGAAACAAAGCTATGACCGGCAGCGTGAAAACATTGAAAAAAGTCAATGGGTCTATCCGGGTTCGAAAAACGGACGGTTCTACAACGGTTCAAAACAATCGCACAGTTTTATTGAAATTTGTGATAGCTGAGCCGTTGTCATTATCAAAAACTGTGCGATTGTTTTGAACCGTTCTAGAACCGTCTTTTTTTCAAACTCGAATAAAGCTGGAAATTAGGTACGTTCACCAGTACTCAGCAGCTAACTTACAGCGTAAAGCAGTTTAGGATAGTTAAGATATAGCGGATGTAAATTTCCTGAACGCCCGACAATTTTGCGCATGTCTAAATTAACGCTGAGTTGGTAAGCGTTAATATTTACCGCTTAGAGAAATCGGCAGCAGCTGACAAAAAGCGGGTTTTGCTGAATTAGGTACGATCACCAGCACTCAACTGTTGCCAACAGTTTAAGTGGTTGGGAATTGGGAAATACTATCGCGTTCAGCGGCGCTCGGTGAAAACCGCTTTTTGTCAGCTGCTATCGATTTCTCTAACGTGTTTCCCCAACTACTCAACTATTGGCAACAGTTGAGTGCTGGTGAACGTATCACTTTTAAACTAGTAGCGTTATCGAACGCCAGCGCTTTAAGGTGAAAAAGAATAGTGATTCAGACAATTCTATAAGTCATTTGTTGGAGGAGGAGGTTCCTGAAAAATCTTGAACCAACCTCAAATTGACAGACTGTGATATTCTTCGGCACGACTTTTTTTTCTTTCAGGATAATATTTCGCAGACTTTATATTTATAAACGCCGCCATTTCTGCCAAACTGCCAATCACCACTAAAATGTTTAAGCCAAAGTTTACCAGGCTTGAAAAAATGTAAGCTTCTCCTTCATATAATTAAGAATTGCTTATTTTTATTCACACCATTTAAAGACAATGCTAAAAACTATAGCTTGTACTAATTGAATTTTTAGTTAAAGCTAATACTCATTTTTATTCACTGCAAAGTAAGTATTTACTTAGGAAATGCAAGATAAAGCTTTTACTGCATTTTTATTCACACTACCCATTGTCGCCACTGTGGTAATAAAGTCAATAAAGTCACTGTAGTACTGTAGAATGTTTAAGCCAAGGTTTACCAGGCTTGCAAAAATTTAAGCTTTTCCTTCATATAATTAGGAATTGCTTACTTTTATTCACACCATTTAAAGGCAATGCTAAAAACTGTAGCTTTTACTAATTGAATTTTTAGTTAAAGCTAATACTTATTTTTATTCACTGCAAAGTAAGTATTTGCTTAGGAAATGCAAGATAAAGCTTCCACTAGATTTTTATTTACACTACCACACTCACCTCTTTCAATTCAAATTCTTGAATTTTTATAATTTTTTCTATTCCAGGCTCTTGATTTTTCCATTCCTGAATTTCAGGCTCTTGATTTGTTTTTTAATTTTCAGTCCTGTCTCTTCAAATGGTTTTCTTCCAAAATTAATTTTTCATATGTTTTCGTTTAAAGAAATCAAGAATTTAAGACCCTAGCGTTTGGAATAGACAGAATTGAAAGTTATAAAATAAGTGATAATAATAAAATATTAATCCTGCTGAAGACGTGTTTAGGCAGAAGTCTGAAAGACGTTGAGTTTTGTAACATACGCCGTATTTCAGATGTCTTTAAGAAATCTTGAAGACGTAAGCAGACGTCTAAAAGACGTCTTGAATGTCGTTTGTGGACATCTTAGGGACGTCTTTAAGATGTCTGTGTACTGTTTGGATAGACACTGAGTAATTCAAATAAATTAAATTATATAATTTAAGGTTTATAAAAAATCACTAAACCTTCCCAGTAGTGGAAGAGGAAGACTGGAAACTTGAGACCATGCTTTAAAACGTTGACACCAAACTTTTCGATAATTACTGATGTTTTTTTTTTAAATTTCAATATAGGTATCTTTTATCCTCTACTAAAAGGCATTCTTGAGATTTATTAGAAAAATGCATACATTTCGCGATTTTACCTAAAGTTCAAAAATTTCTAGATTTTTAAATAAATTAAATAACTTTTTTTGTTTTCGAGCTAATAGCAATGAAATTTCTTGTATTATAAGTAACTTTTTATTCTCTACAAAAAAGATTTTTTGATATAATCGAGGATATAATGCATACTTTACGAAATATTCAATAAATTCCAAAAAAATCAAGATGGCGGCCATTTTTTTCCAAGTTCCACCAATGCGACAAAGTGCGATTTTTGAGGGATTAATTAGGACCCTATTGACTACTCATTTCCGCAGAGATCACTTTGTTACTAATTTTTTCTACCTGACCTGCATAAACCTGCCTAGATTGACTACACTAATTATTGAATGTAATGAAGGGTTGTTATCAATCAGTATTAAAATGTATTCGAACAAGTATAGTAAGCAATATCAATTTCCTACATCTACTCGAATTAAAAAAGTGGTTTAAATATTCAGCAAACACCCTACTAGGACAATGATTAATAACCGATGATCATAAGAAAAAAATAAAAATAATGGTGAAACAACCTGTCATCTACAGACCAGAGGGCATCCTATGCATGGAAATGAGTTTAACCGTTAATATATAAAGTATTTTAATAATTTGCAAAACAAATCGATGAATAAAGCGGAAGCTCCGTTACTGTATAGCTTTTGTTTTAGTTTCCGTTACATTTTATTTGTACAAATGTTACATGGGGAATTATAACATGTAAGAGAAGAATTTCATTTCATTTTTGGGTATCTATGATGACACAGTTCTCAAATTAAAAAATCTAGAAAAATGAAAATTGAAATTTTTTCAAGGAGCATGCAAGGAAATTTCAGCGGCAATATTTTAAAAACCAGAAAAGCTATTGGCACGAAATTTTGTCTAATTGTAGATATAAATTGGGGCTTTACTTTGAAGGTTTTCCAAAATTTGACACAAAGTTTCAACTTTGCGGCTCAATATCTCAAAAACTATTTTACATGAATTATTCAATTTTGTTATATCTTAAAGAGCGTTTAATTTTGATCAAGGATATATAAATATGCATTAGAATTTGTAAAATATTAATTCAGTTATGACCGATATTACGAGGCAATATCGGCCGATCAAAATACAGAAAATCTTGCAGTGATTTTCAAATAATAATTTTTAATGCGAATATGCAAAAAGCCTTTGGCCCTTTTTGCACAAAGAAAAATCCTAATTTCCTTTCATCGATTTTCCCATCAAAAAAATGAGGCCATCACTTCGTCTATTTAAAGTGTTTTTATTTAAAATAAACTTGTCTCTGTTGTTTAGTAAAATGAGATTATAAAACTGTCCTTCTACCAGAGCCTATATTTATTGTGCCTGACGAGCTGGAAAATTGAAAAAGAAAACTGTTATTTACTTACTTGTCTATGTATATTAGGACTGACAACCGATGTAGAAAATTGCCTAGTCAGAGATTGTGGTTCAAATTGCGGTATGGGAAAAAACAAGGAAAAAACCTTTGATAAAAAAACCAAGAGCCTTATTATAAATCGATATTCAATACGAGTTTGATTAAACCAAAAATATCACGCTGGAAATTATCGTGTTTGCTTTTTCGCTTATTCCCGAATCGGCAAATCCTTGTATGGAATAAAACGGAAAATTTTCATTGGCGAAAAGTGTCTCGTTTCCGAGCAAAGCGGCAATTTTCAAATCCAGTCACGTAGTTTGCGCATACCGTAAATTGCCGGATTACGTGCGAAGTGTCCAGCTGGAATGCCATATATAGGGAAAAAAACACCCACTCATAAGGTCTGTTCCCACAGAAGTCTCTGATAGTTTGCAAACTATCAGTAACTATCGCCCATACATGTTTTCGATGCTGTCGTTACAAGATAAATCTGTAACTCAGCTGAGCGATTGTTTCTGACAGGTTTCAAACTGTCAGAGACTCCTGTGGGAACAGACCTATAATAACGCGGAGTCAAGTTAGTCACTCTATTTATGCTCTTCCTGTCTGGGACTTCTAATTTGGTACTATTACACTATCAGGTACTAATGACAAAAATGTACAATTTGAAAAAATAGGAATTAGATTCAATGAAAGATGCAATAAACTACAAGCAATTTAATCAAGCCTAACTAATAAAACCTAACTAAACCGCTCTAGTAATTAAGTAAATTGGATTGCGAGCATGGTGAATCAAAATGAAATATTTCGGCATTTAGGTGCTCTACCAGATATAATAGGAAAATTAGTTTACTAGGGCAGGTATGGTATAATGGCACAAATTGGGTCATCATACATAACGTAAAAAGCAACTGTTTAGTTTATCCTCTTGTGTTTTAGTATTGAAAAATAAACAGACATAATAATCATGCATATGTTTCTTAAAATATCCTCAAGTTCTAAAATTATCAGCAGCATACCGAAAAACTGCAGTAAATCATCCTTCTTTAAAACCGCAAATTACGTAATGGTATTGGTTAAACGGAAGCGCGGTATTGTAGTCTATCAAGAGGATCTCCCGACCTAAATGAAAATGCATAATACAATAATTTAATTATCATATTTTTTTCCGCAGTTGTTAGTCGCTCCTAGCCAAATATAGAAGTCGTTTGAAAAAAGAAGATAGAGGCAATTAAATATTACTTTTTTGGTCATCAGTAGACCTAATTGGTTTAAATGACGCAGGCAAGATAAACAAGCTTAATATTATTGTAAATGCGTATTTCATATATTTCTCTACATTTTTAATAGTACATAATGGAAAAATTTCAAACTCGTTTGAGATCACTATGAGGTTGTTATAAGGATGAAATGAATTGCAGCCCTGTGGCTTAAAATTCAAATCAATGATATTTAAAATGTGCCCTATAAACCTATCCCATGGTTTAATCAAAAGTCCACTTAATTTATATGGAAAAATCGAGGTCAGAAATGCGGCTTCGAAATCGTCCCAAAAACGTGCAGCAAAAATTGGTACACTGACCACCAGTCAATCGATGTCCGCGACCATTCTTGTTTAAATACAAAAATCGTGCCTAGACTATGGAAACCTCAAAAAAAAAGGCCTATAACGTGACATTTGTATAGGAGTTATGTTTCTACCTGAGCTCGAAGGTTTATCCCGTACTCAGTAAACAGGCAGTTTGAAGTCTAGTAATTCTCGTGACTACAAAAATTTATTAGCACCTCGACTGTCGTAGTTTTCCATAACAAAATAAACAAAAACATAAAACTCGTCTTAATAAATACATAAAGCAGTTACTTTATAGTGATAATGACTATGTAGTCATTAAATTTTTATAGACTTTGCTAGTAGGAAGTTCATTGCATTGCATAACATGTTTCTTTAATTTTCTCCCTTTCTTCGATATTTTTTTTCAATTCCACAAAGTGCAGTTTTATGTTTTATTATACATTAGCAACTTTCATTTTAATTGCCAACTACCTAAGCTTAAGAATAATTCTGATGATCACGATTAATCATTAAACTTTCAATTTTGTTTTTGATAAATATTTTTGGACAATAACAGAAGCTCGACCAGAAGGGTTCAGTAGATGACAAAAAGTAGGCTTCTATGACAGACAACTTTTATATAAGTCTCGATATAAGTAAAACCAATATGTACTAATTTTACTCAAATTAACTTATTCTGCTGAACTGCTATTGAAATTATATTATGTATTATTTACACCAGATTGTGTACTTGTCTGCATTTAAAATTCACTTTCATTATCAAAACATGTTTATTTCAATCCAATCTCAAGCAAAAAAAACAAACTAATTAATTATTATGAACTGGATTTTAGTTGTATCAATATTTCAATTATTATTGAACAACTTAATTTTATTGGTATGTAAGTATTATGTTTCCGTTGTCTTTTATTTCAAAACAACAAACAACACAATTGCAGTTAAGCCGCAGTTTACGAAACATGATAAATACTATATTAATTATATGCAGCTAGTTAATTACTGCATTTATTTATAGTGCACAATCTTGTAAATGACTTACCTTCGATGCAAACCACATGATCTCTAATTTGTTGTGCCACAATTCCATCGGGTATTAAATCGATCAAATCGTAAATGGCATATATTGACGGGTGCACACTCTCGAACCTCTGGATCTCTTGTCGGATGGCCAGGGAATTGTTCAGAAAAGAACCGGCCACGTGCAATCTGGAATTCATCGTCGTTTGATGTTGAGACGTTAGAGAGCTACAACAGATTTTGGGCCAACATCTGGAATCAAAAAAAGATGCTGCTACAATGCAATTTAGTTATTGACGATACTTTTGTCATAAATAAATAAGGCCCAGTTATAGGAAATTTGAAACAAATAAACGAGCAAATAATTTTATTAATGTAATGAACACTTCTGAAGATCTAAAACAAATGTACAAAATATATTGAACCTAAAACTCAAAAACACCCCAATATAGCAGATAACCAGATATCTCCCAGATTGAAATTGAGGCACTTCCTCCAAACGAGACTGCAAGAGAATGTTTCATTAAACAAGATCACAGGAGAACATTTCTTGATACCTGTCAAGGAGTTTCATCCTCGCCGTATGGGGGCAAAACCCTCCACAGCAAATTTTCAGAGGGGAGAAAGCGGAGACCAGGGACCAGTCTCATTAGATTGTGCTACCTTTCTGTACCAAAATGTTAGAGGCCTAAAAACTAAGCTCGGAGATGCTTTCTGTGCTGCTCGCAGCAAGTCGTTCTCAGTGATTGCACTTACGGAAACCTGGCTGAACTGTAGTATATGTGATGCTGAATTTCTTGACTCATGTTATACGGTTTGGCGCTGTGATAGGAGCAGTTAAAGCAGTGCTAAAAGCCGTCGAGGCGGAGTGCTTCTAGCAGTAAATAATTGCTTTAAATCTCATCGTCTGTCAATTGGTAAAGCATCGGTGGAGGAAACATGGATGTCAGTGACGCTGGGTGACTTGGTCATCTGTATTGGCTGTGTCTACATTCCACCTACCATGGATGTTTCGTATTATGAAAACCACTTGAAATCAGTTGCGTGTGCCTGTAAAATGTTTGATAATGTGCTTGTTCTGGAAGATTATAATCTTTTTCAAATAACGTGGTCCACGAGTGAGGATCTCTCTTGTTTATTACCTGGAAATGTAAGGTTAACTAGGGAAATATTGTTATGTGATGGTACTGCCTCTCTTAATCTGTCTCAATACAATGGGGTGACCAACGATCATGGTTCAATCCTGGAAAAAACCTAATTTTTCAAAAGAAAATTGCTCACAAACATTACAAGCAGTCGAATAGTGAAGTGGATTATTTTGCATTTAACATACTTCGGAGGGATTGTAAAAACCTCACCAAGAAGTGCTACAAATGATACATAAGTGATACTGGAAAGGCCATAGGCACTAATGTGAAAGTTTTCTGGGACTTTATTCATTCCCAATCTAATCAGGGTACTATTCCAAAGGAAATGTTTCTGGCGACAGAAATAGCGTCCAACAATGTTGACATAGCTAATCTATTTGGTGTTTATTTTTCCTGTCTATAACCCCCAGAGAAATTCCAACGCCAGAACTTTTGCTGATCAATTTGAGAATGTTTCAAGCGCTGTCATAGACCCAAACGATATTGAGAGGCGTTTAAAGCAAGTGGACATCAACAAGTCTGCAGGACCTGATGTTATTCCTAACAAAGTACTAAAATCTTGTTCTAACACTTTGTACCTCTCTCTATTTATTATTTTTAACAAATACTTCACCTCTGAAATTTTTCCAGAAATGTGGAAGCTCTCTGATGTTTGTCCTATTCACAAGTCATTCAGAAAGAATGATGTAACAAACTACAGATCTATCAGCATTCTGTCTGTAATTCCTAAATTATTTGAGCAGTGCGTTGAAAATATTCTTTCAAAAATATTTCATCAGATTGGGATTAGTCAACAGCATGGGTTTACAGCCAGTAGATCTGTTGACATGAACCTGTTTCTCTTTACAAATTTGATAAATTCATCATTTGATAACAATGCAGAAACTAATGCAATATATACTGACTTCAGTAAAGCCTTTGATAAGGTAAACCATAACATCCTTCTTTCAAAGCTCTCAAGTTATGGCGTATCTGGACCTTTACTTTCATGGATGAAATCTTAACTTACTAACAGAATGGTACAAGTCAAGATCGATGGCTATTTCTCTTTTCCATGCATCCTCTGGGGTACCCCAAGGCTCTCACCTGGGCCCCCTTCTATTCACCTTATTTATCGATGATTTAGGATCGTTGCTCTCCTCGGATTTTTCTTCTTGATATCAAGTTAGCACTACCACCGTCACCCGATGTTCCTACAGAAGATTTATTAGGTGAATAATTTGTCGTTTTTCTGTCATAAATTTGTCGTGCAAAAAAAAAATTGTCGCGTTTTTCTTTTTTCTTAAATACCCTGGTAGTGCCAACTTGATATCAAGTTAGCACTACCAACGTCACCCGATATTGTTACAGAAGTTTTATTAGGTGAATAATTTGTCGATTTTTGGTCGTAAATTTGTCGTGCAGAAAAAAAAATTGTCGCGTTTATTTTTTTCTTAAATACCTTGGTACCTACCAACGTCACCTGATATTCCTAAAGAAGTTTTATTACGTGAATAATTTGTCGTTTTTTTGTCGTGAATTTGTCGTGCAGAAAAATAAATTGTCGCGTTTTTTTCTTCTTAAATACCCTGGTAGTGCTAACTTGACTACCAACGTCACCCAATATTCCTAGTCTTAGGCTCCGGTTCAAAAGGGCGATATTCAAAACCGCGATATTCAAAACGGCGGTCTCATTTAAGCGACATTCAAAACAGCGACATATCAAAAGAGCGACATGTCAAAACAGCGACATTCAAAACAGTGACATTTAAAAAGAGCGACAAATTAAAACAAGGACTTATCAAAAGAAGTGCAGAGAGGTCTATCACCTAAACGCTCCTAACACAATCTAATCTAATCTATCAAAAAAGAGACATATTAAAAGCGCCACATTTGAAACAGCGACATCTGAGCAAAGCAGCGACATATCGAAAGAACGACATATCAAAAAAGCGACATCTAAATAAAAGAGCAACACATCAATTTAAATTAATAATAATCAAGAAAATGCAGACTTACTCAAACTAACCCAAACTAACCCGTCGGCCTAGTGCCATCTAGTTCTCGTAAGTTAGCATTTTATTTCAAAAACAAAGCGCGATCAAAAGACGCTACGCTATAAGTAAATTACCTTTGTTTTTTTTTTTCTAAATAAAATGCTCACGAGGACTAGGTACATCGCACTAGGCGGACGGGTTATTTTGGGTTCATTTGAGCAAGTTTGCATTTTCTTGATTATTATTGGTTCAAATTGATGTCGCAATGCAGACTTAGGCTAGCCGTCCATTGGATGCGTAGTCGTACGACTTTGCGATCGTGAATAATCGGACGACTTTGATCGTACGAATGTGAACGACTGCACCTCGTCCATTAGAAAAGATTTCTGGTTTATAAATAAAATAGATAGTTCATTTCTTTATGTAGTAACGTATGTTCAAGTGTGGCCTTTGTGTTGGTAGTGTTTAGATGAGATTGATTCAAATGGACTTTGAAGATATATACATATACTCTGTAACTTATCTTCACTATCCATTTTTTGCGCAACCTTCTTCCACAATTTGCGTTGGACATCTCTAGCATCATATCTGCTGTCTCTCATATCCCATACTGCTTTTCTTTCTCTCACCTCGCAAATTAGCTTCTCACAATCCATAGTTATCCACAATATGTAAAGAAGTAAAAACCTGCATTGGCTAAATTACAAATACTGACCGAGAGTCGTTTGAAAACGTCCCGACAAATCCCATTCAAATGGGACCAGTCGTTGGTCGCATAAAATCGGATCAAGTCGTGCGACTGAATTCGTGTGGAGTGGATGAGCGTTCTATTTATTTTCATGTAAAGGGATTAGTCGGACGTATACGGACGACTACGTACGACCGCAAAGTCGTACGACTATGCATCCAATGGACGGCCCGCCTTAACTCAAACTAACCCCAACTACCTTATATGAGTACTAGATCGCACTAGGCTGATGAGGTTAGCAAATTATTCAAAAAACAAAGCGCGATCAAAAGGCGCTACGCTATAAGTAAATTAACTTTGTTTTCTGTAAATAAAATGTTCACGAGGACTAGATCGCACTAGGCGGACGGGTTATCCTGGGTTAGTTTGAGTAGGTCTGCATTATGACATCAAATTTAAACCAATAATAATCAATAAAATGCATAATGGCTCAAACTAACCCAAAATAACCCATCCGCCTAGTGCGATCTAGTCCTCGGAAGTTACCATTTTATTTAAAAAACAAAGTGTGCTCAAGAGACGCCTCGCTATAACTAAATTAACTTTGTTTTTCAAATAAAATGCTAACTTACGAGGACTGGATCACACTAGGCGGACGGGTTAGTTTGGGTTAGTTTGAGTAAGTCTGCATTTTCTTGAATATTATTGATTCAATTTGATGTGTCGCTCTTTTGTTTAGAGGTCGCCGTTTTAAATCCCACTCTTTTGATATGTCGCTGTTTTAAAGTATCGCGCTTTTGAATGTCGCTCTTTTGATATGTCGCTGTTTTTTTTAGATGTCGCTGTTTTGAATGTCACTGTTTTGAATGTCGCTATTTTGATAGGTCGCTGTTTTGAATATCGCTATTTTGATATGTCGCTATTTTCAAGTGTCGCTTTTTTGATGTCGCTATTTTTGATATCGCTCTTTTGAACCGGAGCCGAAGTCTTATCAAGTGAATAATTTGTCGTGCAGAAAAAAAAAATGTCGCCTTTTTTTTTGCTCAAATACCAACGTCACCCGTTATTCCTACAGAAGTTCAATTAAGTGTATAATTTGTCGTTTTTTTTTCGTAAATTTGTCGTGCAGAAAAAAAAAATTGTAGCGTTTTTGATATCAAGTTAGCACTTCCAAGATATTTAAGAAAAAAAAAAACGCGACAACTTTGTTTCTTACACGACAAATTTACGACAAAAAAGCGATAAATTATTCACCTAATAAGACTTCTGTAGGAACATCGGGTGACGTTGCTAGTGCTAACTTGATATCAAGTTAGCCCTACCAGGGTATTTGAGAAAAAAGAAAAACGCGACAAATTTTTTTTTTGCACGACAAATCTATGACAAAAAAGCGACAAATTAATCACTTAACGCCATTTTCCGGCGTGCATGTGGTATTGCTAACTTGATATAAGTAAGTAAATCTTTACTGCACATTCCTTGCTGTTGTACTTCGTACATACTATTCAGTCCTGTTAAAAGAATATCTGCCAATGTAAATAGGTTCTATGAAGGTCTTGACTTTTTTAGTTTATCTCAAGATAAATTTAAGAGGCTTTAGGTTAGTTTTTTAGATTATTTTAGATTTAAACTTTGTGCCACTTAGAATGTATGTATTTTTTTATATGTAAATAAAGTACTTAAATAAATAAAGACATAAGAGAAAAAGTCGGGAATCACAGGCAATAAGAACTTGAAAAGTGAAAAGGGAAAGTAGAACCAATACTAGGCAGGGCTAGAAGCAAAGACAAAACCAAGATGATAGCACATCTAAATCAGAATCAGAAATAAGTTTGTCGAGTGAAACGTGAAACCCTAACTGAAGATAAGATGCCTCTGAATCAGATGAACATCCTAGTGAAATCGAAGAATTTATCCATTATTTTCTCGATTATTTTAGATCCATACTATACAGTGTAGACACATGGGCGTCGTTTGGGGGGGGGGGGGAAAGGGGGGCATTTGCCCCCCCCCCCCCCTAGCCCCGCCTAGAAATAGTCTTTTGAACAAGAAAGAAGTAAAAGATAGTTCGTATTCGTATTGCTTTTTTCCATTTTTTCAAAATTTGTTAGGTACCTTTTTCATAGTCTGGCGTAAAGACAATTACCTAAAGCTACTTTTACACTTGGAGAGTACTTGCCGTCACTAAACCTATTCATTGTTTTGTGTTTACATATTTTTAAGTTTATTTGCCAAACAGTAGAAAACAAAATGGCTCCAAGTAGGGTAGTGCGTGCTAGAATGCAAAAAAAAAAATAGGAAAAAACGAGTTTGGGTTAGAGATTGGATCAGACGTAGAAGTACCCACTCTTCTGGGTGCGTCGAAACGACTCTTGAAGGAGATATCAATTGAAGATCTTGATTCTTATAGGAATTTTATGAGATTATCATACCAAAAATTTCAAGAACCGTCAAGACTAGTTGAACCAAGCCTAAACTGACAAAGTCAGAAACGTAGATGAGAAGTCTTATTTCTCCTAAAATCAAATTGGAAGTCACAATACGATATCTTGCCACTGGTAATAGTTTTGCTTCCTTGTAGTAGGTATTAAGGTATTCATACAGAAACGTGGACGCTTGTTTTATACAGAAACGTGGACGCCTGTTTTTGTGATCCGTTTACCAGGGCCGGCCCTACCATAACGCGAATGGAGCGCTCGCTCCAGGCGCCAGACCTCGAGGGGCGCCTGTGACTAGTTCCTTGGTGAAAAAAAAAAGAGAAAAATATGTTTCTGAAATCTGTTTAATCCGAAAGCCCATTGAACGATATTTTTGCATTACAGCCCATGGCCTAATTTTTGATTTTTTCCTTGGAAATTTGGGATACTTTGGGAAATGTAGAATTTTTTCATATATCCAGGAGCCTTCTAGCTTAAACCACAGAATATATACCAAAACTTGAGTCGAAAAAAATCGAAGATGGCTGAGTTGCGATTTTTTTAATTCAAAAGTCCCACTGAGTGATATTTCTGCATTACAGCCTATGGCCTGATTTCTGTTTCTTTTTTTTTTCCTGGAAATCTGGAATACTTTGGGAAATGTAGATTTTTTTTATATATCCAGGAGCCTTTTAGCTTTGACATACTAAAATTTGATTGGATAAAAACCAAAGATAGCTGATGATGAGTTATGATTTTTTAAATCCGTAAGCCCCATTGAGTTATATTTTTGCATTACAGCCTATGGCCTGATTTCTGATTTTTTTCCTAGTAATCTGGGAAACCTGGAGGAGCCAACTATTTTTTGGCTTATTGAAGAAGCTTTTAGTTTCAACATATTAAAATTTCATTGAAAAATATTCCAGGATAACAAAGCTATGATTTTTAAAATTAAATAGACACACTTAGTGATATCTTTGCCATGACCTGATGACCTCATTCCTGATTTTTTTTCTAAAAATTCTGGAAACTTGGATTAACCAAATATTTTTTTATTTATTAAGGAAGCTTTTAGCTTCAAGATACTAAAATTTTATAGAGAAATAGCCCAGAATAACGGAGCTATAATTTTTAAAATCAGAAACACTTAGTGATATCTTTGCCATAGCCTGATAGCCTCATTCCTGATCTTTTTTCTAAAAATTCTGGAAACCTAGATTAACCATTTTTTTTTTATTTATTGAGGAAGCTTTTAGCCTCAACATCTTGAAACTTTATGGAGAAATAGTCCAGGATAACGGAGCTATGATTTTTACAATCAGATAGACACACTGCTCTGAATCCTGTCTTCGCTTTTCGATATTCTGCTTGCGAGCAAAAGGGTGGTAAGTCCGTGATAAGACAGCAGCCGAAACCCCCAGCCAGTAGGTAGGAAGAGTCCAGCTGGCGTCTCCCAATACCAATTCCTGTGGCTGTGGCGCCTATACTGAATATCTCCTATTAAAGGGGGTGTAACCTTGAAATACAACTTGTATTCAGAAAATAAAGAAGAAAATTCTAGGAACTCTTGTGAAAATCTCGCATCGCTACTCAAATTGATAAGGTAGATACCTAAGACTAAATAAAGTTTTGTCTATTCATCACGTGACGTCATAAATACACGCAAAAATTGCAAAACCTATTTAAACTGACGCAGCAATAAATGTGAGAACGCGAAAACGATACGATAATGTCGATAATAGCTCTTTTCCAACCGACATGAGAAACGTTCTAGAACGGTAATTTCCAGTTGATCAATTCATTTGTCAAGTAGAATATATGTTCAACTTATTGAAAAATAGGTGGACAACTTGAAATAGCTGGTTCTGGAACGGTTTTCCTGTCGGTTGGAACTGAGCTGGCATATGCAACAAGAATCAGCAAACGCGCGCCAGCGCCGGCTATCGGACTCAGTTTGTGCATATGACGTCACAGTGCTATGAGTAGGAATTTTATATTACAGTATCTTCGCAACGGTTGGTCGTAACCTAGTGCGGTTTGAAAATTTGTTCTTAGATTTCTTGTTTCTTCGAACAATATTTGAAAGAAAAAATACTTAAATTATTTTTTGAAGTATTTCTACGTGAATGTCATTTCAAGTACGCAAGTTTAATGGCGTTTCCGAGTAAATACTAACTTGACTCTGACTTTTGTGAAATTTGGTATTACTTGTCCTTGAATTTGGGCAATTCAAGTCAATTTACTTGACATTTTAGGTATTTTCTTTTGTACTTATACTTGTACTGGTACTTGATTCGTATTAAAAAGAAACTTATACTTGATACTTAAGTACTTTTTCTTGGTACTTATAACAGCTCTGATCGGTGGATTGAGTATACGATTCGCATTCACTTAATTAGAGGCGCCAAAGTCAGATCTCGCTCCATCCTAAAAGTAACCTCGGGCCGGCACTGCCGTTTACACACGGAAAGTACAAACAAAAATTTGGCGTAGCGGCAAGTAAACTAGCCGGTCCATCAACTTTTGGAAAGCGCTTGCTTGCCGGCAAGTAGCAAGTGCACTTTCCTGTGGTTTACACATGACAAGTTTAGTGGCGGCAAGTACTTTCCTTTAGGGCCAAATTATGGACTAACTGGTAGGTGTCTGGTTGTTACCTAGCAGGTACTTTCTATTCTCTAGTGCATAGAAAGTACCTGCTAGGTAACAACCAGACGTTTACCAGTCAGTCCAGAATTTGGCTCTTAGTAAACTTCCCAAGTGTAAACGTAGCTTAAACAAATGATGGGGACAGTGAATTTATTGCGGAAAAAAATACCATGATTTCAAACTATATATCGATATCAAATAAGTACGTTAAAATGTTCAAAAAAGGGACGTGGCACCAAAAAAATTTCCCCTCCGGCGGTTACCAGCGGTGCTATTGGAAATGATCTTATTATAGTGCTGCCCCCCCCCCCCCCCTGAGGAACCTCGTAACGACGCCCATGTGTAGACACGCAATGGTATCTAGGGCTTAAGAACTATTTATACCTACAGCAAAATCGGTGTGGGTGTTAACAACCATGAAAATAAAAGTTGCTAACTTTTGGAAGAGTTGCAAATACAGAAGTTGCCAATTTTTCAGAGTAAACATGCCTTGATAGGAGAAAAGACTGTTTATTTTGGTCATATCAATGCGAAGCTTAACAATTAGAAATCGTTTTCGTGATAAAATCAGCTGGGAATCGAATGATTGTAGGAAATCAGGTAATCAATTGGGAATGATATAGAAACTCCAGAAAAAAATGGAAATCACCTGGTAATCATACAAAAATATCTGACAATCATTGGCAACCAGTCGCAATTCTTGGAATGGGAATACATGAAATTCATTGATTAATGATTGCCAAATATGGAAATCATTGCAAATTTGTAAGCATAGTGGTTGACTCCTCGCATGTAACCCTTTGAAATGTATGGCAAATATAATAGTTTAAGAACTAACAGATTTTTTTTTTTTAAATAATTTAATTCCATCATCCCAACATGTTTTTTTTTTCAAAACGATCAACAACTACTAACTTGCTTGAAGGTTTAAATGACTGAACAGAAAACCACAGACGAGATTTTCCTGGACTATGAGAAAGCCTTTGATAGGGTGCCACATATAAGCTGTTATGTGGAAAGTTGGAGCACTTTGGAGTGCGTGGACAATTGCTGACATTGATTAGAGGGTCGTTGGATGAACAATACCACCAAGTAGGAGTAAATGGAGAAATGTCAAGTAGACACTTAGTTCAGAGAGGAGTTGCCCAGGGATTGGTGTTGGGGTCAATGCTCTTTACTGCCTATCTATTTGATCTTGTTGATCTGATTGAAATGGGGCTGAAAAATTTCAGGTCAGGAAGACTTAAAAATGGTTGAAAACTGGTCAGGGATAACCGGTGTGAAGTTAGCACGCCGCTCGAGCACGTCAAAAAGTAAAGTTAGCACGCCGCTCAAGCATGCCAAAGTGTGAGTTGGCACGCCATTCTAGCACGCCGCAATTTTTTTCCTTTCATTCACGTAAGATGATGTTTCACGTTCAAATTTGGTGGGATGCTTGCTCAAGGGATGCTTTATCATCCCTCAAATTTTCATTATTTTTACATATAAGCGCTGATTTTCCTAAGTTCGACGGCTTGTAAGGAATTTTCCTTTTGAGGGATGATAAAGCATCCCTTGAGCAAGCATCCCTCCAAATTTGAACGTGAAACACCATCTAGGAGTCTGAAGAAAAAATAGGAAAATATGAAATTTTCATTATTTTTCCATATAAGCGCTGATTTTCCTAAGTTCGACGGCTTGTAAGGAATTTTCCTTTTGAGGGATGATAAAGCATCCCTTGAGCAAGCATCCCTCCAAATTTGAACGTGAAACACCATCTAGGAGTCTAAAGAAAAAATAGGAAAATATGAAATTTTCATTATTTTTCCATATAAGCGCTGATTTTCCTAAGTTCGACGGCTTGTAAGGAATTTTCCTTTTGAGGGATGATAAAGCATCCCTTGAGCAAGCATCCCTCCAAATTTGAACGTGAAACACCATCTAGGAGTCTAAAGAAAAAATAGGAAAATATGAAATTTTCATTATTTTTCCATATAAGCGCTGATTTTCCTAAGTTCGACGGCTTGTAAGGAATTTTCCTTTTGAGGGATGATAAAGCATCCCTTGAGCAAGCATCCCTCCAAGTTTGAACGTGAAACACCATCTAGGAGTCTAAAGAAAAAATAAGAAAATATGAAATTTTCATTATTTTTTCCATATAAGCGCTGATTTTCCTAAGTTCGACGGCTTGTAAGGAATTTTCCTTTTGAGGGATGATAAAGCATCCCTTGAACAAGCATCCCTCCAAATTTGAACGTGAAACACCATCTAGGAGTCTAAAGAAAAAATAAGAAAATATGAAATTTTCATTATTTTTACATATAAGCGCTGATTTTCCTAAGTTCGACGGCTTGTAAGGAATTTTCCTTTTGAGGGATGATAAAGCATCCCTTGAGCAAGCATCCCTCCAAATTTGAACGTGAAACACCATCTAGGAGTCTAAAGAAAAAATAAGAAAATATGAAATTTTCATTATTTTTCCATATAAGCGCTGATTTTCCTAAGTTCGACGGCTTGTAAGGAATTTTCCTTTTGAGGGATGATAAAGCATCCCTTGAGCAAGCATCCCTCCAAATTTGAACGTGAAACACCATCTAGGAGTCTAAAGAAAAAATAAGAAAATATGAAATTTTCAAATAAAAGATTTTTTAAGTAAATTTTAATACTTATATATTTCCACAATTTTTTGTTAAACTTTTAACATGTTTCGCTAAACTTTAGCTTCATCAGAAAGATTTTATAAAAATAAAAATTTACTTAAAAAATCTTTTATTAGATAATGGATTTCCACCAAGTAAAAGCCGATTCAATCAAAATGAAATTTTCATTATTTTTCCATATAAGCGCTGATTTTCCTAAGTTCGACGGCTTGTAAGGAATTTTCCTTTCGAGGGATGATAAAGCATCCCTTGAGCAAGCATCCCTCCAAATTTGAACGTGAAACACCATCTAGGAGTCTAAAGAAAAAATAAGAAAATATGAAATTTTCATTATTTTTCCATATAAGCGCTGATTTTCCTAAGTTCGACGGCTTGTAAGGAATTTTCCTTTTGAGGGATGATAAAGCATCCCTTGAGCAAGCATCCCTCCAAATTTGAACGTGAAACACCATCTAGGAGTCTAAAGAAAAAATAAGAAAATATGAAATTTTCATTATTTTTCCATATAAGCGCTGATTTTCTCCTAAGTTCGACGGCTTGTAAGGAATTTTCCTTTCGAGGGATGATAAAGCATCCCTTGAGCAAGCATCCCACCAAATTTGAACGTGAAACATCATCTTACGTGAATGAAAGGAAAAAAATTGCGGCGTGCTAGAATGGCGTGCCAACTCACACTTTGGCATGCTTGAGCGCGTGCTAACTTTACTTTTTGACGTGCTCGAGCGGCGTGCTAACTTTTTACACTTTGGCGTGCTCTAATGGCGTGCTCACTTTATTCTTTGGCGTGCTGGAGCCGGCGTGCTAACTTCACACCGGTTGATTTCCTGGCAGTCGCTGCGATTTTTGCGACTGTTGAGGATTGCCATGAAAATCGCAGTGATGTCCAAGGATTGTCATAGATTTCCTGCTGATTGCGGGTCTGCCAAAATGATTGTGAGACTGTCAAAATGATATCTTGAGGGACTAGAAATCTGAGATTAATAATCTTGATAATGGCTGTGTTCCTTTTTTAACTGGCAGTACTGGCACAGCTTAACGTACTGGAACAGATTTCAGTATTGAATGAAAAAGCTAACCTAACTATTATAGGGCAATTCAATCAATATAGTGGCCTAGGGCAAACAGTAAAATAGACGCCATAAGGATTTCATTTACCTTTATACCTCGCTTTATAAACAACCAAACAAAAAATTAAAGAACTGAAAAACCAAGAAACTTGGGTAGTTCTGCCTTTTTGCGGATGACCGAAAAAAGGCATAATAAGCTCTAAGACAAATCGTGTTTCAACGTTGAAAACCTGTGTTTTGTCTCTCTAGGAACGACATAAAACGAGAGTTTATTATCACGAATCACGATATAAGAACGGCTTCCGCAACAACTACAATATATATCGCAGACATTTTTCAAAAAATAAATCCTTCACACCAATCAAAAACGGCAATTTAGAGGAAAAAAATCAATAAAACTTAGTTTCTAAACAAACACACATCACAGATAACAGATGTTTGACCTATGTCGCCATATTGAATGTTTTTGTGGCCCATGTATCATGTTTCAGAATACACTGCATAGTATTTCTCACAATGCGGATGTCTTTTGCGTCAGATGTTTTGGCTTGTACACCTTGATTTTTTTTTATCGTCCAAGGAGTTATCTAAGCCAGCCAATTCAGAATCTGGAGTGAAGTCCTTCTTGAGGTGTCTATTAGGTCGTGATTTAGAGCGTAGAGACAGGTTCTTTTTTTATTTTATAATTTTTTCTCGGTTTCTCATAGGAGGCTGTCATCCCTCTGCAACGAATCTGCCTATCAGATGAAAGTTTTCCTCCTTGATATTCAAAGTGTCAAGGTTTTCAAATAAATCAAACTCGTCTCTGACTTCCGAATTTTCGATGAGAATTTCAGGATCTTGAACTTCCCTAAAACTAAATCTATTTGCAAGGAAATTCATTCTAAAGAGGACTGATTATTTGGTTCAGAAACTATAATATTTAAATCTTTGGCATGGACATCAGCATCAGTTCTTGCATTTTCAAGTATTAGTTTTAGTTCGTCTATAGATGGAGCTCCGAGTCAATTTCACAAGTCGAGTTTATCGGAACTTTTTTCCCACTACCTAAGAATGTGGGTGATTGTCGTGATTGTCGCGATTGTCGAAAGATTGTGAGATTGCCAAAGGGATTTCGCGACTGCCACAATCAATAAAAACACGTCCTTTCATGGGATTTCCTCGACTGTGGCCGCGATAATGGGACTGCGAAGGCGATTGCGGGGCTGCGAAAGCGATTGTGGGTTTGCTGAATGGATTGCCAGCGATTACGGCGACTGCCCATTGAGAATGTGGGATTTTCTTACAACTGCGAGGGATTGCCCGCAATTTTATCAAAAAATGTATGTACACATATTGCGAGAGTGGTTACCCAGTCGATAAGAGCTATACCTATCAGGCCAAAGCTGGAATACGCCTTCACAGTGTGGAACCCCTATTATATTGAAGACATTGAAACCGATTGAAACACTTGAAAAAAATACAGAGAAGACTAGAGTAACCAAAATACCACCAGAGCTACAGAATCTAACTTACACTCGAAGGTTGACAAGAATGCAATTGAGAACATTAAAAAAAGAAGACATGAGATTTAATAGAAGCATACAAGATAACAAGCGGGTAATATAATTGCTATATTGGCCAGACTTTTCACCATAATCAAAACCAACAGCTTTGGGGACATTCAAAGAACCTGGACAAGGGAAAAGCTGCAAAATACCAAAGAAAACATTTTATAATCAACCGGGTAGTTTAGGCGTGGAATGCCTTATCAGAACATACAGATTAAACAGAGAACTTAATAGGGAAGTTAGGATGATTCACTATAGTGCATAGAAGTGAACAACTCCATAGATTTAACAATAGCTTCATCGTTTCTACCGCCTGCAATTGGAAAATTACAGAACTAGAGATGAAAACAAATGCATAAAAAACATTGAGCAAGAACTCTTAAAGTAACTCATTACAAATTACAAAATAATTATTCTACAAAAATATTCTTAGTTGTACAGATTGAACAATGATTACTGATTACAACATTGATTTCAAAGATTACAGCTTGATTTCAAAGATTACAAATGAATTTCATGGAATGCACATGGATTTCAGATGCTCACAATAGATTACACATGATTTCAGATATAATTGCAAGATTTCAATGTGATTTGGATTGATTTCAATGAGATTATATGTACAGGATTGTTTTGTATATTTAGACAGCATATAGCTCGCTTATGGAGCAAGATATAGTCCAGGAGGCAGTGAAATTTTTTAGCGCTTATTTTCCCAGTTGGTGTATATTAAATAGTTTGTTCCTCGGTTTGTTCTCTTGGTGATACAAAACAAGAATATTTGAGTTTTGCAAAAATTTTCGGATGGGTTCACGGTCACAAGATCAATGAAAAATACAAGTACACTTATTTTCCCAGTCGTAAATATTTCACATTCACTACAATAGAACATAAAGTATATGAAAATAGCAATGTGGCTCATCCCAGATAGTGGAAAGTGAGTCTGGCTAAAATTTTTCGGATCTTCAATTTTTCACTTGCCAGACGTATTATCCATACTCACCTCGATACTCACAGACTCGCTCACAGATTAGCCGGACTATTTTTTTACGTAACTTCAGTATACTTCTCATTAGTAGACCTATTTTTATCACTAGAAAAAAAAGGTCCGTGCATTCGTAAGCTCTAACGCATTTTGCGCCTCAATCCATCGGAAAACCCCCCCTAAAAATATATGAATTTTGCTTAGAATTAAGTACTAACCCTACAATTCTATCAATGTTGTCTGATTGGGAAAATAAGTGCCGAAAATCGTCACTGCCTCCTAGACTAATAAAAAGAAAATGTAAATACAAAGTAAGTAGGGATGATTCACGAGAACCGCTAGAAAGTTTAACTTTTATATACATATACAGGGTGCACGCAAAAGGTGTGACAGAATCAACTTGTAATTTTTTCACACCCTGTTTATTTTTGGCTGAAATGATAGATTTTTTTCTTCTGATTCCAAATATACATACCATATGTTTTGACTGTGAAATGATACACGAGTGGAACTGTTTTCCAGTATTCTTTTATATTATCAGGAGGAGATTACAATTTTTGTGGCAGCTTCAATAACTATTTCTGACAATTCTCTTACAGTTGATTCGACTGGTTTCGATTGTTAGCGTACTGGTTTCTACCTGGTTTCGATTGTTAACATACCGCCCGCCTTGAAAGTACCTAAGTACTTCAAAAAATACAAACATAATTCTATTACAAATTTCACTGATAAACGTAATATGAAGTCACCTCCTAATCAACTGAAATCATATAAATACTATTCTAAAAACTTACTCTACTAATACAATCTCAAAACAAGGTTACTAACAAATATACTAAATTTTGTTTAGCATCATTACCAAAAACTTCTATGCAGCAAATAAACATTAACCTATAACTAAAATTAAATATACTACAGTTTGTTGAATTAAGAGTCAATGGGCAACGCACAAACACGGTTAATTGCTCGAGTTATAACACCATCGTTCATTTTTATTTTTACAACTCGAATAACATCGTCTTGACCTGGGCACAATTCAATTACTCTACCTAATAGCCAGTGCATAGGTGGAGCATTATCATTTTTCACTAAAACTAATGTTCCAACCTTGATTAAACTTTCAGAGCGCTGCTTCCACTTAATGCGGGTTTGTAGCTCTGACAGATATTCTTTCTGCCATCTCTGCCAAAAATGCTGGTACATGGCTTGAAGATGTTTCCATTTAGTCAGGCGATTGGTCGGAATACTAGTTACCTCTAGTTCAGGAAGGCTAGTGAGTGGTTTTCCAACGAGAAAGTGTCCAGGTGTTAAAGGGGATAAATCGTCCGGTTCATGGGTAAGTGGACAAAGTGGCCGCGAATTTAGAACACCTTCAACCTGTGTCAATACCGTAGCGAATTCTTCGAACGTCAAACGTGTATCACCTATGACGCGTTTGATGTGACTTTTTGCTGATTTGATGCCAGCCTCCCAAATACCTCCGAAGCTAGGAGAAGAGGCAGGTATAAAATGCCACTTGATATAATCACAAGACATTTGATTAGCAATATACTCTGAGTGCCTTGATAAAAACTCATATAATTTACTAATCTCGTTACTAGCTCCCTTATAATTTGACCCATTATCCGAATAAATATTAGTTGGCATGCCCCTCCTACTTACGAACCTTTTAAATGCAGCCAGAAAGGCTTCCGTTGTCAAATCTGACACTAACTCTATATGTATGGCTTTCGTGGACATACATATAAAAAGACACATATAGGCTTTTACCATTTTGGCTCCGCGAGTCAACCTATCCTTCAACATGAATGGTCCTCCATAGTCCGTACCAACATTTTTAAATACACAGTGTGAAGCAACACGAACCGTTGGAAGATCACCCATAAGATAATGATTGTCCCTAGGAGAAATTCTGAAACACTTAACGCATTCTCTTACTACCTTTTTACACGCATTTCGACCGGAGATGGGCCAATAATTTTCCCTGACCGAATACAACAAATTTTGGATTCCACAATGAAGTAGCCTCTTATGTTCCGATCGTAAAATTTGTGTTGTCAAAAAATGATTATGTGGCAATAATATAGGATGTTTTTTACCAAAAGATTGATCTGAATGCTTGATTCTTCCACCTACCCTTATAATACCGTCATTCAAAAAAGGATCAAGAGACAAAATTTTGCTAGAATTTTTTAGTTTTTGACCTTTACTCAAACAAGAATATTCCTCCGAAAAACATTTTATTTGAACAGTTTTTATTATTAAAAATAGAGATTTTTCAAGCTCCTCTGGCACTAGAGGACCCTTAATTCTTTCTTGAGAATTCAATTTAACATTTTTGACAAAACGAAGGATATAAGCTACAATATTTAAAGTAGTGCGAAATGAAGAATAGTACTCTAAAATTAATAGCATCTCATTGAAAGTGCTGATAGCATAGAAGGCTACAACTCGTTGCTCACATAGATCATCTGAATCAAGTTCGGGTTCAATTATATTGGAAATTAATTCCTTTTGTGAGAACCAGTCAGGGCCGTGCCACCATAATTTCGATTTGTCTAAAATTTCTATAGTCGTTCCCCTAGTCAATAAATCCGCGGGATTATCCCTGGATTTCACATAATGCCAGTCATGATAATTAGTAAGAGATCTAATTTCACTGACTCTATTGGCCACAAACGTTTTCCATCTGCTTGACTCACCTCGGATCCAGTACAATGTTATTGTTGAATCGCTCCAAAAATAAAATTTATTAAAATTTATCTCTAAGACCATTAGTTTTTTCACCAAGTTTGCCAGCAGTAATGCTCCGCATAATTCCAAACGTGGCAAACTCACCTGTTTTAATGGAGCAACACGGGATTTTGCACACAATAAATTAGAATAATATTTCCCATCTGAAGTCAAACATCTTAAATAAATGCACGCCCCATAAGCCTTAATTGATGAATCACAGAAGCCGTGCATTTCAATATCTATATATTTAGAAAAAACTACACATCTGGGAATTTTCAAATTACTTATGTCATGAAAATTATTATAAAATGAATTCCAAGTAATTAATAAATTTTGAGGAAGTTCATCATCCCAATCTAGCTTCAATTTCCACAGATCTTGAATTATGAGTTTCGCAGTAATAACAATTGGACCAAGAAGGCCCAAGGGGTCAAAAACTTGACATATTGTAGATAAAATCGTGCGTTTTGATAATTTATTGACAACATTTTCAGTGGCATTTATTTTATATCTAATATGGTCATTATTAGCATCCCAAAATACACCTAAAGTCTTATTTTGTTCATTTTCTCCTATGTTGAGTATACCAACGTCTAAATCTTGGTTAATCTCAAATTCATTTAATAATTCCTTATTATTACACAAAAATTTTCTGAGTTCAAATCCATAGTTTGCCAATAATCTAACAATATCTTTTTGTAATTCTAATAATTCTGGAATTGAATCAGATCCAGTTAAAAGATCGTCCATATAAAAATCTCTCTTTATTATTTTGCTAGCTACCGGGAAATTTATTTCATTTTCATTCGCAATCTGAACTAAACATCTGACAGCCAGATAGGGCGCAGAAGCCGTACCATATGTAATGGTATTTAATTTGAAAACCTTCAGTTCTTGATCAGGTTGTGGTCGCCAGAAAATCTTTTGATACTTTGTCTCATTTGAACTAATAAGTATTTGACGGTACATTTTGGATATGTCCCCAGTCATAACATATTGATAAATACGAAATCTAACCAAAATTGAGAACACGTCTTGTTGTAAAGTTGGGCCACAATATTGAACATCATTAAGAGAGAGTCCTGAAGTAGTTTTAGCTGAAGCGTCAAAGTCTACTCGGCATTTAGTGGTAATACTACTGCTCTTTAAAATAGCATGGTGAGGCAAATAATAACCTTCACCTTCAATATCTTTAGTTTCTGTCATATGCTCCAAAACTTCATATTCTTTCATAAATGCCAAGTATTCTGATTTTAGATTTATATTTTTATTCAATCTATTTTCTAGTGACAAAAACCTGTTTTGTGCAATATTTTGAGAATTACCCAATAGCTGTAAATTTTTCTTAAATGGAATTTTAACTATAAATCTCCCTTTTTCATCCCTTTTTACAGTATCTTGGAAAAACTTCTCACAATATTTTTCTGATTCGGACAAAGTACTTATTTTATTATTTACCTCCTCAATCTCCCAAAATTTTACAATTTTCTCATCAATTGGACTCTCATATTCAAAAGTATTCAAGTAGCTCAATGAAGTTTCAGAAGATGCTGAGGTTATATTAATATTTAAATCTCCAGCAATTATATAACCAAATTTAGATTCATGTAATATTGGCATTTTGGGCCCAAGCTTGACCTGATTAGTACCTATTATAGACCAAAACATATTAGAGCCAAGCAAAATATCTATTTCTCCTGATTCATTATATTTCGGATCAGCCAGCTGCAAATTGGAGGGAATTTCAAAAATATTTTTGTTAAAGGAAAAAATTGGCAATTTTTCAGTAATACAAGGAATTACTAAACAATTTATATTGGCTACAAAATTATTAATACACGATTCAATTGTCATATTTACCTTATAATGTATATTAGTCAAAGCTTTTCCAACACCTTTCACAGCATGATTTATTTTTAACTGATTTAAAATTAATTTATTACAAACCTTTTGAGATACAAAGTTACTTTGTGAACCACTGTCCAGTAACGCTCGTGCTGTAATAGTCTTGGTTCCGTGACTGATCTTAATCAATGCAGTAGAAAGTAATACTTGAGATTGAGAACAACTACTTGACAATGCTGATAATCCTAAACAAGGCGCAGTATAGTTACCAGTGGAAACATCGATCTGCCCGTATTTGGAGGCCTCGGAGTTCATTAGGCAATTGGAGGCAGCAGCTTCCCGAGCACCACCGCCTTCATGTTGCACAAGTGAATTCAAATCACTGGCAGTGGTCTTAGCCCCATTCAATTTTTGGGTTAGACTGTTCGGACCAATATTTCTTTTTGAATTTTGTTCTGAATTAAATGAATCTAAATGTAAAAGTAAATTATGTGATTTTTGACACTTCGAACATTTTGATCTAGGACACTTCCAAGAAAAATGCGAATCATTAAAACAATTTAAACATAATTTGAGTCTTTTTACTGCATTAATTCGTTCAGCAACAGCTAGATTCAGAAAAGAATTACATTTGAAAATTGTATGATTGCTTTGATTACAATAATAACATTTGAAGGCATTATCGCGAGTATTATTTTTAAATTTCTCATCTATTGCAGCATGATTACTACTGCCTTCCCTATTAAATTTTCTACTTATTGCTGGTTTGTTATTATTCTTACCCGATTCTAGAGCATATTGTGATGCCTCCAACTTTTCAAGAACCTCACATTTATTTTTTAGAAATGTATTCAAATCCTGCATTGATGGTAAATCACCCAAACATTTAAAAGCTTCCCAATCACGACGTGTAGCATTATCTAACTTATTGGCTAAAATATAAATTATCAACCTATCCCAAGAATCGGTATCCTCGCCAAGGGATTTTAATGCCCTTAAATGTTTGGTTATCGCATCATACAATTTTCTCAATTCTGTGTAAGATTCTTTTTCTATGTTTGGGTGTTCAAAAATTGCACGTATATGATTATGAATAATCAAACCTTTATTTTCATATCGCTCATTTAACAACTGCCATGCAATGTCATAATTATTTTCTGTTACTTCTAGCGATTTAATAATGTTCAGAACCTCCTTACCTAAAGTAGATCTGAGATAATAAAACTTTTGTACATTATTTAAAGCTGTATTAGCATTTACTAATGCATTAAAAGAATCTTTAAATTCCAACCAATTACAATACTGGCCATCAAAATTTGGCAAATTAATGGGTGGTAATTTCACTAGTGATTGAATAGATAATACATTTTGATTTGGCGTTAACGCTAAATTATGCATTGAACCCACGAAAGAACTCAAAGGGCCTTGAGGAGCACCCTGATTAACTGAAGTGTTATCATCAGAATTATTATATTGCTTTATCAAGGCACTCATTTCAGAAATTAATTTAAAATATTTATCTTCAAATTCACTCCTCTCAGCTTCAGAAACCTGAGATTCGGCATCATCTAATTCATCACCTATACCTGCTGTCATTCGTTGTTCAATAATAGTTTGATCAATTTGAACATGCAATGCATTAAACTCGTCATAAATGGGTTGCAATCGCTCTAAACGCGCCTGAACTTCATTAACAATATTATCATTCAAATTATCTTTATCAATCCCTTTGAAATAATTTTCCAAACGCGTAACCTTACCCTTAATACTTTTCTTTTGGGATTTTAATTTTGCAATCACGACTCCAGCCATTCTGATTGACACAGATTGAATTTGTTGATAAATTTACAAATTTACGTAATTGAACCGACTTACCCAGAAAAAACGCAAGCAACCAAATGTGGAAACGTGACAGGAATAATTTCTATATTTTCTTACTCACTGCCTTTCCGATGCTATCGTTTTTGAACCAATCGCCACGACCAACTCCTCCAATGACTAAAATGGAATATCAAAATTATTTTACTTTGTCAATTATTTCCTCAATTTCTTCTTTATTCTGAGATACTTTTACCAATCCACATCCAGCGACGAAGGACCAATGTTTTGACTGTGAAATGATACACGAGTGGAACTGTTTTCCAGTATTCTTTTATATTATCAGGAGGAGATTACAATTTTTGTGGCAGCTTCAATAACTATTTCTGACAATTCTCTTACAGTTGATTCGACTGGTTTCGATTGTTAGCGTACTGGTTTCTACCTGGTTTCGATTGTTAACACCATATATATATATATATATTGATATTTGGTTCAGCAGTTTTTACGCTATTTAAGTTTGAAAATGCATTAACATTACCCTAAATTAGGTCTGTTGGAGGTGATGGATGATGGAAAAATGAAGTATGTGACATAGTAAACATTTTGATCTATCATTGGCGGGCGGTGTTGGGGCGTAAAAAGGGGTTGTTTTTTTGGGAAAAAGATATTTGGGCTTATTTTAGATAACTTTTTGTATCAGATTGAGAATTAGCACCCCCAAAAACCCCTTAATTTATATCAGGGATGTTCCAATGTGCACAATTGTGCATATTATGCACAATCTGATCTCAATATCCACCATATGCATAATCTTCATAAAACATGCACAATTTTCACAATCCAGCCAAAACAATTTTTTTTTCCTTCAGCAAAACTTTGGCCTTTGGCAACCTCGCGTTGCGCCTTGATTGTGGGTACTGAGTGTACTGACACTACAACCTAAACCTACCTAACAAGTAACAACTCGGTACACACCACTACTGGATAGCCCATCCTCATAAGGCCTGTGTAGATCAAATGTCAAGCCACCCTCCCACCTTCCGCCAAAAAACCAGTGATGATGTAGACAGCGTGTCATGTCTCGCCTTGACTTAGGGTGTTTGTACCACAGGCTATGATTCCGCTGGCTTTTGCTTTATGCATACATGGTTTTAGTACCTTAACTATCATTCTAATGGCCGTTTGCAACTACCATTTTGAGGGAGGTTTAACGATAATCAACGCTTAAAGTGATATGTACCATCGATCGTCACCAAAAGTAACTGGGACAGCATCCTATTTGGTCTTGTACTATTATATGAATTTTATTGTCAAATATTTGTCAAACTATGAATTAAATGCATTGAAATGAATGGCGTTAGAATTAGCCCAGGAGATTATTATGCATTATTTTTGTCCCAGATACTTTTGGTGACGATGGTACAGTGTAAAAATGTCACTTCAAGCATTGATTACCGGTAAACCTAAATGGTCGGTGCAAACGGCCATTAAACAACGCTTTCTCAGATCTCGATGGCATCTTCCTCTTTACTTTGCCTATTCTGTTAATCAAAATGAAATAATATTTTTCATCATAAATGTATATTCTAAACTATGACCGCTGGCGCAAACAGCTGACGACGTAGTTGACGACGTCGACAATGGTGCTACACAATATGGCCGCGATTTCCAAAATGGCGTCGGGGACGTGGCTTACTTCTATTTTCGATTTTTATATATCCTTATGAGCCACATAATGGCGGCTTACTTCCATTGTCATCACTTGGTGAAAAGGTTTATCGCGAATCACTGAAATTTCTATTTTATTTCGTCGCCATCTATAAAAGTCTCGTAAGTATCAATTTTTCGACATCTTGTAGGAAGTTCTACCCCTGCTTTTCTTAAGACCCAAGAGATGGGGCTATTAATTACGTCATTCACATCACATTTAAGCATGTGCACAATTTCAAACGAATATACACAATTTTTCATTGGCTGGATGCACACTTGAAAATTTTCATGGAACAACCCTGATTTATAGTTTCAAAATGTGTTGGTTTGGTAAATTGTGATCGCTGTCATCCTGCTTTATTACTGTCAATTCAATTTGAGGAAACAAATTATTTAAAAACTGCTAATAACTTTTTTTATGACTTTAAGTCCGCTGATTTTGAGCTAATGAACAATTATTTTTTGTCCTATGATTGGTTGTCGATTTTAAACGATAATTTAGAGATTACCATAAGTAACTTTTACTCCGTTGTATTCAATTGTTTTGATTTGTTTGTGCCTATTAAGCAATGTCGCTCCAACGACAGATTTCCTATCTGGTTTTCAAGTGAATTGAAATCCCTAATTTTTCAAAAAAAAGTAGCTCACAAAAGGTTCAAACAATCAAATTCAGTTATGGATTATAACTTATTTTCTCTGCTTCGCAGACAATGCTTATCCCTGTCCAAGGAATGCTACAGTCTTTACATAGCAAACACTGAAGATTCAATCAAGGAGAATGCCGGGTACTTTTGGAACTTTGTTCGTTCGCAGTCAAATCAAGGCTCCATCCCTAGGGAAATGTTTTCTGGCTCAAATAAGGCTGATAATGGTTATAACATAGCCAATCTCTTTGCTGATTTCTTCTCATCAGTTTATAATCCTAAAACCATTTCTGATGCAAGTGTTTCTTCCGTTTCTTCAACACACACCTTTCAATCAATTTCTGACATTCAGATCACTGCATATGACATTGAAAAATCGCTCTCTGAACTCGACATAAATAAAAGAGAGGGACCTGATGGAATCCCAAACAGAGTGTTAAAACTTTGCTCCCATTCTCTGTATCTTCCCCTCTATTACGTATTTTCCAAGTCTCTTATCTCTGGAGTGTTCCCGAAAGTCTGGAAATTGTCATATGTTTGTCCCATCCACAAGTCAGGAAGCAGGAACAATGTGTCTAATTATAGACCAATTAGTATCCTCTCAGCAATACCCAAGCTATTTGAGCACTGTATAGAAAAAGTTTTGTCGGTTGCCTTCCATCAAGTCATAGTAAATCAGCAACATGGATTCACCTCCGGCCGCTCCGTTGATACCAACTTGTTTCTATTCACTAACTTTATCAATAGATCATTCGAGAACGGTTGTGAGATACATACTATATATACTGACTTCAGTAAGGCCTTTGATAAGGTCAATCATGCTCTTCTACTCTCAAAGTTGTCCGGTTATGGCATTGCGGGTACTTTGATTTCTTGGTTGGAGTCTTATTTGTCAGGTAGGATTCAGCAGGTGAGAATTGATGGTTATCTCTCGGATAAGTTCGATGTCACATCTGGGGTTCCTCAGGGATCTCATTTGGGACCTTTCTTGTTCAGTTTATTCATCAATGACCTGGGCCATCTACTTTCCTCCAATTTTCTGATGTTTGCGGATGATCTGAAGATATTTCGGGAAGTATCATCAACTCGTGATATTCTTCTTCTGCAAAATGATCTGGACATTGTATACGATTGGTGTAACCTCAACGACATGTCACTTAATATCGACAAATGCTGCTTTATGTGCTTCACCCGCTTGATGAATACTATACCTGTGGAATATTCCATTAATCACGTTGCTCTTGCTGAGGTATTTGTTGTTAAGGACCTTGGCGTTTACTTGGACACTAAACTTACGTTCATCGAGCACTTTGAGTATATAGTAGGTAGGGCTAATAGAATATTAGGTTTTATCAAAAGAACCAGTAAAGACTTTAGGAATGTGTTTGCTCTGAAGGTGTTGTATACATCGCTGGTTCGATCCATCCTTGAATTTTCAAACATAATTTGGTCGCCATATTATCAGGTTCATATAAATAGACTTGAAAATGTTCAACTTAAATTTATAAAATATGCTAAATGTAAACTTTTTTGCAATGGTATTGAACTTGATAATGATCAGACTATGTTAGGAGGTCAAGATGGCCGACAGTCAAGTCGTAACTCGCGATAGCTCCGAGAAAATCAAAGAAAAAACCCGTGAAAAACCAGTTGAAAATTGCAGACACTGCAAAAAGCAGACAAGCAATTTCATCCAGTGCGGGAAGTGTAAGGAAAACTTCCATTCCTCGTGTATGATACAAGCTGCGACGCAAAAAGTGGCCAAGTGTCGTCATGTTCCAGCATACGCAACAGAAGAAGCCTGGGCCCACGAGAAGGATCTATATGAGATTATTATCAAACTGCTTGAAGAGAAAAACGAAATCCTGCAGGAAAATAACCGCCTGATGGGGGAGAAAATCGAAAAAATGGAAGAAAAGTTCGAAAATTCCAAAAGTGAGGTTAGTAAACCCCCTTTCCCACTCAGTCATTTCCCGCCATCAACATGTGCCCTGTCAACAAAGGTACTAAAAACAAACGCAGCTAACTTCAAACCACATTTGACTAACGGAAAAATAACGGAGCGGCACGGTTCGGCAAATGAAAGCACCTCTGCTGCCACTCAAACCGCCCCGAGTCCTCCGAGTCCTCTGGTACCGAATGACAAGCATATGGAAATTGACAGAATTGACACGCCAAGTGTCAACGAAAACAAAAATTCCAGGAAAAATGAAAAAATACAAGAAAAGCCGATACAACATGAGGAAAATGTCCTGCAAAAACGGAACGCCAAGTGGTTCCACCTTGGAGAACGGTTACCTACGGTAAAAAAACCAACACTCGACAAAATCCAGTATTGGGAGGATGCAAAAATTTTCAGCTGCAAGTAGCTCAAAGAAAAACTTATCTCTTCCTATCAGGGCTCTCTCCCGCCATAACAGAGGAGGAAATACAAAATTACATAATGGCAAGCACACAAACAGAAACAAGATGCTACAAAATGAAAACAAAAAGCAGCAACTTCAAGAGCTCTTTTAAAATTGAAGTTGTTGAATGTGAAACTGCAAAGATAATGACTCCAGACATTTGGGGTGAAGGGGTTGTTGTGAACCATTTTATGCACACCAGACGAAGCCTGACTCAAAGGGCCTATCCACCAACAGCCCAATAAAACAAAACCACAAAGAAAAAGCTGGAAAATTAAAAGTGTTGCACTACAATGCACAATCCATCAGAAGCCAGATAGATGAAATAGAAGCATATTTATGTGATAAAAACATAGATATAATATGTATTACTGAGCATTTCCTGAAAATCAATGAAATGGACCATTTGAGAATGGGAGAAATGACAGTAGCAGCATCCTTTTGCAGAACAATATCTATAGGAGGGGGATCCCTAATTTTTCTTAAGAAAAACACTCATTTTACTGAGCTGACAGACATCAAACAGCTAAGTGTGGAGAAATGCATTGAGATCTGTGGGGTGAAGTCCGTTGAATATAAAGCAACAATCCTGTCAGTATATCGCTCACCTTCAGGGGATTTTGGTAACTTTATTGACATACTTGATCATATTTTAGGCCAGGTTAGTCCTCAAGGCAGGGTCATCCTAGCAGGAGATTTCAATGTCAAATTCTGTACTGAGGATCGAATGTCCAAAGAACTCACAGACATGCTATTATCTCATGGGCTTCTCCAGACCATTTTTCAACCAACACGAGGAGAAAACTGTCTTGACAATATATTTATCAATTTTGCCGAGAGTGACTTTGTCGCACAAGTTGTAGCACCAGGTAAATCTGATCATGAGGGTCAATTACTTACAATAAATTGTTCATTCGATAAAATTAAACCAAAAACTATAAAAAAGCTCTGCCAACCAATTACACAAATTGGGAAAAACAAATTTTTTGAAAAGGTGGCAGGTTTTGACTTGAGCTTTGTTGACTCCCCTATCATACTAAATAAAAAATTTGAAACCCTTCTGCATCTTCTTGGATCTGCTTTCAATGACTCCTTTCCACAAAAAATGTGTAACATAAAAGAACATCACACAAATAACATAGATTGGTTTAATAACGATTTGAGAAATATGCGGGAACACTTGCGCCATCTAAATGACATCTACAGGCACTTCCCAAATGACCAACTTAAGTCTTATATCCAAAGCTACCGAAAAGATTACAAAAAAGCTATAAAAAATTCAAAGGTCCATTGCAATGATAGAAAAATTCAAAATGCAGTTAATCCAAGCAGGTGCATGTGGGAGATAGTAAATGAGCTGAGAGGTAAACCACAAAAATTTGTAAATGACGAGACTGGCATAACAGCCTCGGAATTTAACGATTACTTTGTAAATATAGCAGTTGAATTGCAAAGTAAAATACCCAATGAAAACATTAATCCTCTGGCAAGTCTGCAAAACCTACATTTAAATATAAAAGTGGGGCAATTCTTTTTTAGGGAGGTTACATTCTGTGAAGTTCGAGGGGTGATCGATAGGCTCAAAAATAAAACAAGCAAAGATATTTACAACTTAAATATTAACTTAATAAAGGGTGTCAAGAACCAGTTGCTTATTCCTCTTACAAAGCTTATAAATTGTTGCATAAGAGAAGGTACCTTTCCGGATTGTATGAAAATAGCTAGGGTGACTCCTATTTATAAAAAGGGTGAATCGAGTGATCCTGGAAACTACAGGCCTATCTCTCTTTTGCCTGTTCTTTCCAAAATCATTGAAAAATGTCTTGCAAACCAGATAACAAACTATCTTGAAATTAACGAAATATTGAGCCCAAACCAGTTTGGTTTTAGAGGGGGCAAAAACACCACTTTGGCAATCCTAAGACTAGTAGAAAACATAATGGAGGGTTTTGAAGACTCACAACACACAGTCTCAATCTTTTGCGACCTGAGCAAGGCTTTTGACTGTGTCTCTCACGACATTTTACTTGACAAACTACCTTTTTATCATTTTTCACCTCAAAGCATAAATCTTATAAGATCATATTTAACAAAACGTCAACAAGCAGTCAGTTTTAACAATATAATGTCCTATAAGCAGGAAGTCAGAATGGGAGTACCCCAAGGTTCGATCCTGGGGCCTATTTTGTTCTTACTTTACATAAACGACCTGCCAAACATAGCAAGAACAGAAAAAATCTTCAATTTTGCAGATGACACAACAGAACAAGTCAAACACACCGACATACAGACAGCAACCGACATGTCTAGAGAGGCACAGGCAAGAGCCAAGCAATGGTTTTCAGCTAATAAACTCTTCTTGAACGAAGCCAAAACCCAAAACTATGTTTTCTCATTAAAAAGAACAGAACCGATGGCAGGTAGTGTCGTATTCCTTGGGGTTGCTCTCGACCAGAAATTACTGTGGGATGCTCACACTGAGATGACTACGAAGAAGCTAGGTAGAAATACTTTTGTTTTAAGGAATTTGTCGGTGTGCGTGTCTCCAAGAATTCTCAAACAGTCTTACTTTGCTGTCTTCCACTCGCATCTCAGCTACGCGTTGCTCGTTTGGGGCCACTCTAGTGGTGCACAGGGGGTTTTTGCTATGCAGAGACGTGCTGTGAGGATTGTTGCGGGATTGGGTTATAGGGAAGATGTAAGACAGGCCTTTATTAATAACAGAATCCTGACTCTGCCATGTGAGTATATTCTCCAAAATTTGATGTATGTTAAAGACCACCATGACGGATATACCTGCCACAGTGACATTCACAACTACAACACGCGAAACAAAAACCACCTACAACCAATCTTTCACCGGTTACAAAGGTGCCAAAATGGACCCGGGTTCCATGCAGTCACATTTTTTAATCGGCTTCCTGATCCCCTGAAATATCTAAGTAAGTCTAAATTTAAAGAGAAAGTAAAGGACTTTTTGATTTCCAAGGCTTTTTATTCTATACAAGAGTTTAACAACTCCACACTTAGCTGGATGGATGGTAAATTGCAGTGAAAAATAGTATAAGTAATAATAATAGTAATTGTGCCATCTTAACCTGATGTAATGTTTTTATTCTTGAAATTTGTTTGTAAAATTCGTTAAGGTAAATGTTTATTTTAATTTATGTAAATTTTAGCCTGTTTTTTTTTTTTTAATGTAATTTTTAGCTTGTGTTTTAAACCTTTTTAAACTATTTTAATATGTAAATTGGAATTAGACAGTAGTTTTTATTGACAAGTGTAAACACATGAGTGTAAATTAACACAAAATTAACACAAACACAAATAAATTGATTTGATTTGATATACCTAGACTTAGCATCTCTTGTTCGCAGAAGAGAATACTATGACATATGCTTTGCATGTAATGTTCTGAACTACTATATCAAGAGTCCAGAATGTTTGGAAACTTTTCGATTTCGTGTACCTGGATATCCAACACGTAGGCAGACCTTGATGCATATACCAATTTGTAATTCTTGGTACTTATTGTATAGTCCTGTTAACAGAGTATCAGCGAATGTGAATAAGTTTTGTGAGTCATTAGAATTTTTTAATGTTTCTCATAAAAAATTTAAGAGTTGTGCAAAAAGGGCTGTTTTAGGTTAGTTAGTTTAAGTTCACTTGTAAACCTGTAAATGTTGATACGTTAATAAATAAATAAATAAATAAATAAAATTTCAAAAACTGATTTTAGCAACAAAAAAAAATTGTACATTTGTTTTAATTCACTTTTTCTAATAAGTTGTTTAGGTTTTGGTAACCAATATTTTTAAAAAAATCTGTTGTTTCCAACATTTCCAATTTCTAATGAAAAATGCGAGAAAGAATGTTAAAAGTTTAAAACAACCCCTTTTTACCCCCCCCAGCACTGCGCGCCAATGGTAAATAAATAAAAATGTCTACTATAGGTGGGTTCGGCTTGCTCACTCCGTGCACTTTGGGTGACTCAATTCGCACCCCCAGCCGTGCAGGTTAAGGTTTGGGTATTGCTTTTTACTGTATTAGGGGTGACTCCATTAGCTCTGTTCACTCCACTCCAACTCCGCGCTGAATAGCCGAACCCCAGGTTTTGTCAAATACTTCATTTTTCTAAAGGTGCGTCCAGACTAGAGTATTCAGGCCAAATGAGCATCGCTGAATGAGCAAGTTGAGGCAAAATAAATACACAGCAACAACTGCCTCATGTGGTTCGAACGCTCGTCCACAGTCCACACTTGAATCCTCATTCTGCCTCGGCATGCTCAGTGCTTGCTCATGTGGGCCGAAAGCTCTAGTCTGGACGTACCTTTACATACAATACTCTTTAAAAATTGAATTAAATCGTGTCACATTAGCCCTCCACGGTGAAAATGTCCTATAACTCGCTGGGGGATGTGGTGCTAGCTCTATAAGTTGGGTGCTAGGTGGGTGCAATAGGGTGCTAAAATATTGGACCTGTTGGAAAATCGGGGGGGGGGGGGGGGGGGGGGGTCGCGTTACATTAGGTGAAAATATTCTATAACTTGCTAGGGGGTGTGGTGCTAGCTCTGTAAGTTGGGTGCTAGGTAATGCTAGGTGGGTGCCATAGGGTGCTAAAAAATTGAACCCATTGGAAAAACGACAAGAGCTCATGTTGAATTAACTCACCACTCCACCCCGGTGAAAATTTTCTATAATTCGCAGGGGAGTGTGGTGCTAGCTCTGTAAGTTGGGTGCTAGCTCTGTAAGTTGGGTGCTAGGTAGTGCTAGGTGAGTGCAATAGAGCGCTAAAAATTGGACCTGTTGGAAAACCAGGGGGGGCTCGCGTTACATTAGCCCCCCCCCCCCCCCGCCCAGTGAAAATATTCTATAACTCGCTAGGGGGTGTGGTGCTAGCTCTGTAAGTTGGGTGCTAGGTGGGTGCAATAGGGTGCTAAAATATTGAACTTATTGGGAAACCAGGGGGGGCTAGTGTAACGGACCCTCTGTAAGATCATGATCTATTAAAAATTCAATGTCAGTTTTCTTAGTTCTACTGGTTTCACCGAGGGTTTCACTTGATAGGCCTTAAAATCAATAATAAATATATTTGATTTAGACGAAGGTGACCTGTATATTGTAAGAATATGAAAATTGGTAAAGTTAATTTAAAAAATTATTTGAGCAATATTTCTATTAAAAAATATACATACCTACAAGTTTTTATCACAACTCTAGTTTTGAGTTGAATTGTTTTCTAAATTGCATTTTTAGATTCTAGGGGAAAAAATACATAGAATGGCTATTTTAGATTTTCTCATAAATACAGGGAAAGTCACAAATGAGGTCACAAATTTGCTCCTGTTCAGTCATAGTTGGATGATATTTAGAAACAAGAGCCTAGTGGTTTGAAAAATATGTATTTATGTATTATCATTAGGTCTGTTTCTGCAGAAATCACAAATCAGTCAGAGTGAATTTCATTGGTTGAAACTAATTTTCTGAATGATATTCACTCTGAATGGTTTGTGATTTCTGCAGAAACAGACCTATTATCACCTAGAAGGTAGGTACTTAAAACTTTGGTACTTATTACATTTCATTTAACTACTATCATTGTCATCATTGAGACTTTTTATACAATGCTACTATCAAGTAGTAGGTGGTATTTATTTAAGTTACCTAATTAGGGTTTCAATTATTTTGTAGAAAATAAAAATGTATCAAGTCTAATAATTACCTAGAAAATTAAAAATAGTAGAAAACAATGTGGTAACTGCCAATTTAATTCAATAGAATATGCCAAGATCCAAGAATATTCAAAGCTCAATCTCGACCCCGATCTCGACTTTCAATCAATCAAAATCACCTCAGAAGTGCTTTATTTTTGTCTCGATTTTTGTGTGCCACCAATATTGAGACAAATTCTCGAACAAATTATAAAATCGATTACAAAAAACTTCTTGTCAGGTAAAAATTTAAAAGATAAGTAACTTTGGAAGTTCATTTGGGACAAAACAGATCAGCCCTCTTTGTCTGTTGAGTGCCCTTGATACATTTTAACGTAAAACCTAAAACAAACATAGGTACCAACATAAAATTGTGTATTTTCCATTAAAATTATCCCAAAAAGTAAATAATCCAAATAGTAATAAACAACACAGACGGAATAAGCAGGCCAAAACAAACACAAAATTTTATGAACAGCCGATGTTTTGTTTATAAAACACAAAAAAACAATAAATAGATCGAACAAGTGTACCTGGATTTTGAAAGGGTTTTTCCAAGTGGCACAGATCGGATCACTCGCGACCGTACATTTTACATAAAAAACACTGGCGTTACGATTGCAATTTTTTTACACGAAGGCGTAAAGTATTTTGCAAAAAATTTAAATTTAATAGGTTAGGTGAAATAAGCACGAACACTCCCACCCGCACGATCACCCATTAAAATTAAAATGAAATTTAGGCGATGGTAGCGCCAAAACAAAAAGTGACCATCGAAAAAATGTTCTCAGCATTTCCATATATTACAGATTCCTGTAAACGTTCAAATTTCTAGACAGCTAATGAAGAAAACTGTAATTTGAATTGGAAGGTTTTTTAGAATGAGAATATAAATTTATTTTTAGAAAACTGTATTATCTATTACTGTATTCTGTTAGTAAAAGCCGTGCTGCCCCAGTTTTACACTAACACTGAATCAGTTTAAGTTTAGTACATTCCCAGACGAACATGAATTTGGCTCCACTGTAAATTTGGCCATTTACACCATTTCAAATACTTTATTCCAATTTTGGTATATTAATTTCAATTTTACATTCTTTACAATTAGATACTAATATAGAAGGTAAATTGTTGCTGTTGGTCGGGGTGTTGGTGTTTGAAAAAGAATAATTGATATTTTCTAAAATATTAACATTTTCTGAACAATAAGAACTTAAATTATTACTGCTACTGGCTACGTCCCTTCCCAATATTTTTTCAGCAGTTATAACCTCAGAGTAACACTACATAAATAGAGAGGGCAAGTCATTCATAATAGTTATTTATGATATAAGTGTTAAAAGTACATTTTTAAGGCACCATTGTGAAAGTTTGCAGAATGAGCGAAGCGAATTCTGCAATTCACATAAGTGCCTTAAAAATACTTTTAACACAAATATCATACAATATTTTTTCTACAAACGGTCATAAAAAGCAATAACCAGTAACAAATTGGATTTTTAAATGAATAATAAATTGGAAGCATCTTTCCTACATAAAATTACTGAATTTGACATTTGTCAAAAAGTCCAAACAACCAGCACCTTGTTTTACAGGTAATGAAATGTCTTGTCAGTTGCTTGAAAGTCTGTCGTGGTCAGTAATGCTTTTTGCTTAAAATGCAACAAAATACAGAAGAAAAAGAGGGTTGCATCGATCCCTTGAAAAATATACATGAGGCGGCCAATCGGGCTACCTCAGTTGTTCAAATTTCACCATTAATAGAGAGTTATTGGAGCTATTAAATACTGCCTCGCAGTATTAAGGATCTACGTTATTTTATTAGTGCATCAGCACTATTTCTTCAAGAAAAGAACTGTTATTGGAAGACTGTAGTAGGTGTTAGAGTATTACCTTATTTTGTATTCATAGTTTTGACAGATGATAGCAATTTTTATAAATTTCAACCTTATAAACTGTTTATTTTTGTATGTGAATTTCTGCTGATACCCATTTTTTGATGTTACCTACAGTTAAAGGAAAAACTATTTTAAAAAACAAATTTTCTGAGCAAAATTATATCATCGTCGAAAAGCGAAACATCAAATTCGTCAAAAATGTCATAAGTATTGAAATAAGGGAAGTTTACTGCTTTGCACTAACCATACACAAATAAAGACAAGCAGTAACCTTATTAAGGGAATCCTTATTTTCTGACCCAAATGCGCATGCGTAGATGTCAAAATAAGGATAATTTAAATACTGCTTGTCCTTATTGCACGTCCAATAACTCTCTAATATCAATGTAAATAACTGAAAATACAAACTTTTTTTGACGTTCGCTCTCAAAATTTGATGTTTCATTTTTAACACTAGTGCTATAAAGACTTTATGGCACTAGTGCGATAAAGTAACATTTTTAATGCTTCGGGGGGGTTTTAAAAATAGCATTTTTAACACGTTTGTAGAAAAAATCGTTTATTTACGACTAATGTATAATGTGCGTATTATATTTGTGATTTTGGCAGTATGTATAATGACATAATATGTTATTCCTCCAGGGATTAAGGACGAGAAGCGGGATTAATGGTCATCATCACAGCCTCCTATAGTTAACAAGCCATGAAGTTGGAAATGACGGCAACGTCGCGTATGGTGCTATTTTGTTATTGGGTTATGTGTTTCTGTGTATTGCTTTCATTGTGTATTGTTGCAATTTAGTATTTTTATGGGCATTATTGACGAAAAAGTGGATAGAAACACACCAATATATTGCCCATATTTAGTTGATACCTGTTCCTTTGTGCTTTGATTGCAAATTTTTAGCAAATGGGTACAGGAGCAAAAATGAAGGTAAGGTAAGGTAAAACAATAAAAACAATATTAATATTTGTCTGCAAGAGCATATGTCTCGATATATTACCTAAGATATTTAAACTTGTTCCAGATGCCATGAAACTACTGTGTTCCTGGGTGCAAATCGAACTATTAGGAGTTCCTTAAAAACTGAAGAAATGCAAACATTTTTATTTCCAAAAAAATTCTGAAGTGCAAAAAATGTGGATGGAAGCAATACACCAAGATAATTATACCCGAGATTATACAATAACGAAGAATTCTGTGGTGTGTTGTAAACATTTTGAAGAAACCGAAATAATTAGATTTGAAACAAACAAGGATAAAGGCGTAGTTCGAGAGTTCAAACTAAAACGTCCAACTCTTAAAAGTAGGTACCTCTTATTTTCGAAAATCAGCTCAAGTATTTGAATGGACTTGCCTTCCGAAAAAATCCCGAAGAAAGAAAAAGTTAGATTTTCAAAAGACATACTGCAACATAGGCCTATAACACTTTAGACTCTAGAAATATATTCATTTAAATCAATTATTTACTGTTCTTATTTACACAAATAGTTAAATTATTCATTGAATTACTGTTTTTGGCCCTTTAGTACAATAAATTATGTATTTTTTGTGATTCATATTAATAAAATAAAAAATATATATTTATACAAACAAACACCACCAGCACCACTTGGCGGTAAGATTGCGGTGTTGCCTTTTTAACTTCATGGCTTGTTAAATGTAGGGGGCTGTGTCATCATGCATGTGCAACTCTTATGGCGTAATTTGTTCCGCTAAAAGCTTGCGACTACAGACGGCAGAGGCGCTGTCGTCCAATGCTGTTGTCAGATTTATACATAAAAACTCCAGATTATTCTTTATTTGTTTTAAAAAGCTTCCAACAATAGGAAAAAAAAAGTCGTGTACCTCGCTAACATATAATTGTTAGTAGTACGATTTGAAATTACATTTCTTTTTCAAAACCAATATCCCATGCTTTTGACATGTGGCAGCATCGCTTCACTTTTCTGACTTTTACTTTTTCATTATATTTTGACAAATTTTGACACATTCCATTTTTATTCAATAATTTGAATCAGAGATTGAAAATTTTCTCCGTTCAAAGCAAAATGGTTTTATCTTGTTGTGTGGAAATGTGTGAAAGCCGAGGGAACAGAGTAAAAATTCATCGAATTCCGAAAAATGATGAACAGGTATGTTTCAATCCCTACATTATACCTGTTATATATATAGTACCTACTCAAAAATCATAATTTAACAATTAAACAATAATCTATCTAGAACCTACTAAGAATATTATAGGTATATTCTTTTCCTTCTTCTTTGTAGGACTTCCAAGAGAGGGAGCCACGCGCTATTAAAGATCTACATCTTACCTCGCGTTTGAGTCACCTTCGAACCTGTTTCTCTCAGTTGGTGTGCTTTGACGAGAGCATAACAAGCTCGAAACCGGAGCTTTGGTTAAATACTTGTGTTTTCCAGAGAAGTTTCCCAACAACTCTTTCACTGCCTTTAATATAAAAGGGCTGGAAGGAGCATTATTTGGAAGCGAAAATTAACATTCCAAGTATATCCTTAGAATCAACCAAGAATGTTATGTCTAGGATGCATATTGAGAATGATATATGTAGATATATTCTAAGAATATTTCAAGCATATTGGTATAATATTCTTTTGAGAACATAACTATAATGTCATAGAAACATTCTTTGAATGTGAGAATACCTATACATATCGAGCATATTTTTAGAATCAAACAAGAATATTCTTTTCAGGATGTACTGAGAATCTCATAGGTATATTCTAGGAATATCCTAATGGATTTCTCAGGAAGTTCTTGGGTATTGCAAACAGTATTTCTACAATCTTTTCTTAGAACATTCTCAGGACATTCGCAGTGGTTTTGGCGAACATTCTAGGCACATTCCTCCTAAAAAAAGAACATTCTTAATACATTCTAAGGATGCAATTTTGTTATGTGGGATAAAACGAAGAATTGATAGTTATTTAATTTATTTAATAAATTGAAAAATTATATGATTTCGGGCTGACCTCTGGTGATGCTAAAACAAATAATACAGAATCGTTATTTTTTTAATTAACTTTTAAAAGGATAAAATTTACCAATTTTTTCGGAATTTCTGCTTGAGGCGCTGATTCGAATGAATAAGCCATCTCATCACCACCTTTGTCCGTCACCTCTTCACCAGTCAGGACTTAGAAAAAACAAACTAATTAATCAATCAAAAAATATTTTAGATCAAAATCAAACCTTTTAGAATATGCTCGATTTTGCAAATCCCTCATTTTGAAATAATTTTTTTGGCCAGTTCACGAACAATGTATAATGTATAGACAATTTACTGGCGAAACGATTGGCCAATCCTCTTCTTAAGAATTCGGCCCTATTTCTGCCTGCTACTTAAGTATAGGTATTTATAATGAAAAGTAAGAATGATACCAGCACAACCTTAATACCTAAAATAATAACAATTACATCATACATACTTTTTGTTAAAAAATAAACTTAGGTACTTTAAGATCCATCTTCAGAGACTCGCCTTGTTTGGTTTAGCACATCAATTTCAGAGGAGCACAATACAATTATATGTAGGTAGGTATAGGTACCTAAGTATACCTACCTACCAAGTACCACACAAAAAAAAACACTCCAAGAAAAGAAACACATAGGATGATATCTATAATTAAAATTATTTTTATAGCATAAACTTACCTATATTTTACCCAGTTTTACCTAATAAAAATCCAGAAACACCGATTTTTACACAGCAGGCCTGACCTAACCTAACCTCTAACCTGAATCTAAACAAATCTGCGGCGTTGTTCGAAAAAAATGAAAGTGATACGTTCTTTGGGACGTATCAAGCATGTTGAACCTAACAACATTAAAAACGTTATATTATCAAACAAGTTAGTTTCGAATTTGCAACGTTTATTTCGAAACGAAAATATAGAACAGAAAACGTCACAAACATGTCATCACGTGAAACGTAGCAAGAATGTAAATAATATACTGTCCATATAACGTTAAATACTCAACGTTGCTAGGGTAAACATCTATTTCACGTTATTGGAACGTTGGTTTTACAACAGAACCAATACAATTGCAAAATAACGTTCTGAAAACAGGAATATGCAAAACGTTTTGAAATGTAATAACAAATATGACTTTACTACGTTACATAAAAAACGTTCATTGAGTTTCGTTTTAAAAACGTTACAAAACATCCCAAGTACCTATGTTTCTTGCTCAGTGGGGTGGTGTTATGATGAATGGGAAAACGGATTTGGTTGTTTAACTGAGGGAATCGATGAATGCGGAAAGGTATCGAGACTGTATCAGTGATATTAATTATTATTCCTTTCTACAAAACTTTGGAGACGATTTTGTCCTGGTGGACGACAATCTCGTATTTGTGAAAATTTTAAATAAAAATTTCTATAGTTGATTTTTTTTTTGTGTGCATTTATGTGTCTTTTTTACGTCCAATGATTTACCCAGTATTTAGGGTTTCCGTGTTGGATACCTATTTGTCTATTGTTGGCCCGGTATGATGTTAAAACTAAAACCTTGCGTAAATTTCTTAGGTCATAGAAAATCTACATGAAATAGGCTTTCCGAATTTGAAGCGCTCGTGAAAATCCGCCATTTCGTTTTCGAATTATAGCGTTTTGAAGATTGCATAACCAAAATTTGATGTTTAGTAGTGTATCTAAAGCCAAAGGGCCTAAATCCAAAAAGTGACAAAAACGTCTAGAGATATTGATGTTACCTTGGTAACGAACCATATTGTAGCAACTAAAAAAAATTTTTCTACTACCGTGCGTGAAGTACTCACTTTACGCACTATTCAGAAGATGTAAAATTTCACTTCACGCACTAGTGCGTAAAGTAATTCATTTCACACACTAGTGCGTAAAGTAATGTCAATGACAGATGTCAACACTGTCAATTTGGCATTTTTCTGGTAAATTACTTCACGCACTAGTGCGTAAAGTGAAAATTCTTCACGCACTAGTGTGTAAAGTATTTGTCCAAATTTATTTTTTTACACATATTTGTTTGGTAGTAGAAAAATTTTTGTATGCAATACATGCGTAAAGCACCTTTTTTCACTCATGTGATTGTCGCACTCGCCTTACATTCGTGAAAAAAGGTTCACTTTACACACTTGTTGCATAAATAACTATTTTGCCGAATTGTCACACACACGAAATTTGTGCTTTTTGCATGGCATTGTTTATCACCCCGTATATCATGATAATAACTTTCCAACCAAAAATGTGTGACATGTATCCTAATCTAGGAGAAACGCGCTTTTGAAAGCCGCAAACCGCGTTCAAAAATATTTATTTTTAAAAAAGTTGCAGCTGTTTAAAAATAGGGCACAAAATTGAATGGACCGAACTTAATGTTGACCAGTTTATTTGGGGTAAATATAGTTTAAATGTAAATGTAAAGCCATTTCTCACAACCAGCAACCCAATATCTTTGTTGGACCAAACTCGACCAAACCCATGAAAAAAGGTTACTGCGAAATAGTTATTTTCCTAACAAGTGCGCAAAGTGTTACTTTTCCGCACGCAAACACAGTTATATGAACGACGCGAAGCGGAGTTCGGATACGTGTTTGCGTGCGGAAAAGACACTTTGCGCACGTGTTAGGAACAACATTTTTCCTACGAGCTTCATATCAGGTAGGTAACAAGATTTTTTTTTTTTTTTAAACCCATAATTTGTTCAATTATTTTTAATTAACTTGAAGCGAACCTATACATTTATCAAAAAATTACCTAATAAAAAAAATAACAGAAAATCCTCGTCAGAGCTGTTCATCTTAAAGCATTTAAATTTGATGATAAAGTTTGTAGATTCTTGCATATAAATAGAGAACAAATCTGACAATGTGTCAAGGTTAATTTATATTTGGTGTTTGTATTGATGTTGGCTGATATAGAAACCGAGAAAAAATTTGTCATCATGTGTCAAAGTCGACAGGTGCACTTATTGTTGCTTGACAAGTATTTTTACTTTTCGGCACTCAGTGCGGATAAGGCCTGTATCCGCACTGAGTGCGGAAAAGTGTAACTTTGAGCCCTGGAATGCGTGCGGAAAAGTACTTCTTTGCGCACGCTCGTAGGAAATAGTTATTTTCCTAACAAGTGCGCAAAGTGTTACTTTTCCGCACGCAAACACAGTTATACGAACGACGCGAAGCGGAGTTCGGATACGTGTTTGCGTGCGGAAAAGACACTTTGCGCACGTGTTAGGAACTAAATTTTTCCTACGAGCTTCATATCAGGTAGGTAATAACAAAATTTTTTTAAAAAAAAACGATAATTTGTTTAATTATTTTTAATTAACTTGAAGGGAACCTATGCATTTATCAAAAAATTACATAACAAAAAAAAATAACAGAAAATCCTCGTCAGAGCTGTTCATCTTAAAGCGTTTAAATTTGATGAGAAAGTTTGTAGATTTTTGCATATGAATAGAGAACAAATCTGATGTGTCAAAGTTAATTTATAATTGGTGTTTGTATAGATGTTGGCTGATATAGAAATAGAGGAAAAATTTGTCATCATGTGTCAAAGTCGACAGGTGCACTTATTGTTGCTTGACAATTATAATTACTTTTCGGCACTCAGTGCGGATAAGGCCTGTATCCGCACTGAGTGCGGAAAAGTGTAACTTTGAGTCCGGAAATGCGTGCGGAAAAGTACTACTTTGCGCACGCATTTCCGGGCTCAAAGTTACACTTTTCCGCACTCAGTGCGGATACAGGCCTTATCCGCACTGAGTGCCGAAAAGTAATTATAATTGTCAAGCAACAATAAGTGCACCTGTCGACTTTGACACATGATGACAAATTTTTCCTCTATTTCTATATCAGCCAACATCTATACAAACACCAATTATAAATTAACTTTGACACATTGTCAGATTTGTTCTCTATTTATATGCAAAAATCTACAAACTTTCTCATCAAATTTAAACGCTTTAAGATGAACAGCTCTGACGAGGATTTTCTGTTTTTTGTTATGTAATTTTTTGATAAATGCATAGGTTCCCTTCAAGTTAATTAAAAATAATTAAACAAATTATCGTTTTTTGTTTAAATTTCTGTTATTACGTACCTGATATGAAGCTCGTAGGAAAAATTTAGTTCCTAACACGTGCGCAAAGTGTCTTTTCCGCACGCAAACACGTATCCGAACTCCGCTTCGCGTCGTTCGTATAACTGTGTTTGCGTGCGGAAAAGTAACACTTTGCGCACTTGTTAGGAAAATAACTATTTCCTACGAGCGTGCGCAAAGTAGTACTTTTCCGCACGCATTACGGTTCTCAAAGTTACACTTTTCCGCACTCAGTGCGGATACGGGCCTTATCCGCACTGAGTGCCGAAAAGTAAAAATAATTGTCAAACAACAATAAGTGCACCTGTCGACTTTGACACATGATGACAAATTTTTCCTCTGTTTCTATATCAGCCAACATCTATACAAACACTGAATATAATTAACTTTGACACATTGTCAGATTTGTGTTCTCCATTTACATGCAAGGATCTACAAACTTCTTTCGCATCAAAGGACATGGCACGGATTATATGGAAAATAAAGGCCAGTCGATTTCTTTAAAATTTTAATATGTTGTAGAATGAGGGAAAAGAAACAGAAGTTACCATGGGCCCATTGTGCCCCGACCAATAGGAGACCCACTAAATGAGTTTAAAGAAAGCTTGGAAATGACCGAAAATGGCAAATTACTAAGGTTTTCATGTTTTATATTATTGTCTTTTTAGCTAAAAAGTTGGTTTTGAAAAAAATACCCAAGATTTTAACGCCTCTCCCCCTCGCAAGAAGAAGGAAGGGCCCCCTAAAGAGATAGAAAATATCTTTCAAAAAATTATATCGACAGGTATCACTTCCTTGTTGCCATTCCCAGACAAATTCGCGATGTTCAATTGTTCTTTTTCTCGCGAAAAGGATGTATCCATAACATAGGGCACTTTCCAAAATTCACCGGTTTCTGAACCGGTGCGATACCGGTTCAATAGTTTACTCACCAAACCGTTCCAAAATGTACCGACTTTTTACCGGTTGAACCTGATCGTTCGTTCCAAAATTGACCGGCTTGATCAGCTGTTTGAAACCGGTGAGGCACCGAATCCACCGGGAATTTTTGTCGGTTTTTCCGGTTGAAGATTTTTTGACACTTTTTTTTTTGACGTACATCAATTTAATTGCTTCGAATGGGCACTATTGGCAGTTTATCGTTAAATTGCTGCTTGAAGATTGCAGAATAAAAAAATGTTTGTGCGTGGGCGTAAACAATTTTTTTTACTACTAACCTGAGAAATTGTCATTATTCAATCTATTTTTCTAGGAAAAAATTGAATTTCTCTCCCTAGGTGAATAATGAAAATAATGAAAAAATACCTAGGTTAATAATGAAAATGACGTCATGACGCAAGGATATTGTCATGTTTCTATTGGTTCAATTTCATTTCCATACGTCAATTTGAAAAAAAATACAGGTTTCTGTAGGTACATAGGAAGTTATCATAAGCTGTTGATAGAGGGCAGCACTTTCAAGAGGGCGTTCAAAAAAAATAATTGGAGCACAGATTTTAAACAAATTTTTCATTTTCTACTAGCAGTAGTAAAAAAAATTCTATATATTCCTCGGTAGAGAAAGTCATTATATACCTCACTCATTATAAACCTCGGCGCGAGCGCCTCGGTTTATAAAAGCGCTCGGTATATAAGGACCAACTTCTCTACCTAGGTATATAATATACTATTTTTTACTACTAACCTGAGAAGTAGTCATTATTCAATCTACTTTTCTCGGAAAAAATTAGATTTCTCTCCCTAGGTTAATAATGAAAATAATGAAAAAAAACCTAGGTCAATAATGAAAATGACGTCATGACGCAAGGATATTGTCATAACGTTACAGTTTTCCATTGATTTAATTTCGATTTCAAACTGTCAATTTAATCAAAAAAACAGGTTCCTGTATGTATCATAGGAAATTACCATAGATGTTGATAGAGGGCAGCACTTTCAACTAGAAAAAATAATTTGAGCTCAGATTTCAAACTTATTTTTTATTTTCTACTATAACAGTAGTAAAAAAAATTCTATATATTCCACGGTAGAGAAAGTCATTATATACCTTACGCATTATAAACCTCGGCGCTACGCGTCTCGGTTTATAAAAGCGCTCGGTATATAATGACCAACTTCTCTACCTAGGTATATAATGTACTATTATCTTTATTCATTATGAACTCGACAAACCAAACACCCAGCTCACATAATCTACAAAAATCGTACTGAAAACTACCGTTTGTTGACTGTTAAAAATAATAAAAATGCATACCAACCTCACTGCATCCTACAAAAAACCCATTCTAAACAACAATAAGCAACACCACCAAACTTTCACACCAAAGCGTTCCAAAATGCACCAGAAAAATCTTGTAACCAGACTTGCATCTAACTTTTACCGAAATTTTTTGACAGCTGGTTTATTTAACCGGTCAATTTACCGGTGAAATCTGGAAAGTGCCCATAATAGAATAGTATGAATAAAGTGTAGATGGTGTGTTTTTATGTTTTATTTATATGTTTTTATGTTTTTAAAGTGTTCTTTAAACTCATTTAGTGGGTCTCCTATTGGTCGGGGCACAATGGGCCCATGGTAACTTTTGTTTCTTTTCCCTCATTCTACAACATATTAAAATTTAAAAAAAATCGACTGGCCTTTAGTTTCCATTTAATCCGTGCCATGTCCACTTTAAGATAAACAGCTCTGACGAGGATTTCAATTTTCTGTTTTTTTTGTTATGTAATTTTTTGATGAATGAATAGGTTCGCTTCAAGTTAATTGGAAACAATTGAACAAATTATCGTTTTTTTTTTTAAATATTTTTGTTGTTACCTACCTGATATGAAGCTCGTAGGAAAAATTTTGTTCCTAACACGTGCGCAAAGTGTCTTTTCCGCACGCAAACACTTATCCGAACTCCGCTTCGCGTCGTTCGTATAACTGTGTTTGCGTGCGGAAAAGTAACACTTTGCGCACTTGTTAGGAAAATAACTATTATGATAAGGTGACTGTTATGGTACGTTCGATTTATTTTATTTCAAATACCTACCCAAGATTAATTTGGAAAAATATTTTGGAATTGAATCTACCAGGATATTTTACACATTCTGGCAACTCGACTTTCTGTTTCATAACCCCGAAATTTAAAAAATATTTTGTCATCAAATGTCATTATTATACGAGGGTCAACCTGTTAAATTTCTAAGGATGATGCTACGCCAATAATATCTGAAAAGCATATATATGCTTTTCACTTAGTTCTAGAGTTCGTTTGGGCATATTCATAAACTAATCGCCTTGTTGCGTTTGGCTTCAGACCATAAAATATAGAAGTTCTTACAAAACCCCCATGCCATTTCAATAGGATTATATTGGCAATGATAAGGAGGTAATCTTAATCTAAGAACTTCGTGTCCGTGGCTTTTCAAAATGTCGTCAATTTTGTATTGTTTTGGTCTATTCCGAGATGGTTTTTTGGTAATTTTTGTGTCGAAGTCTACGTTATGTTTAACCAACCATTCCTGCATTTTGTCTTTCTTTGAAGAGAATGAAATCCAACGACTAATTTTCACATAGGCGTATCCAGGGGGGGGCTGCCGGGCTGCATATTCATTTTCTGCCAACGTAATAGGACCTTCGGCTGCATTCGTGTTCGTTCGAGCACAGCGTAGGCAAATTATGATTGAAGTGGACTAACGTTGGCAGTTTATAAAGCCTGCCTGGCGTTCGTGAAAATATTCTCTAAATAAATTCAGTTGGAAATTGGCAGTTATTGTTAGTTGTTGGCACATGTTTCAATGCGAAATGCGATAACGAATGAAAAAATACCGTTATTAAGAGTTTAAAAATTAATCATTGTGTCTATTTAAAGGCCTTAGAACTTTTTTGGCAGATTTGAGTTAGTTTCGGTTAGTTTTCGATAGCATTGGTTATTTTTGGTTAGTTCGGGTTAGTTTTCGTTTAAAAACCGCACTAGGCGCTGTTCCTTCCTGTTTCCTTTTTTCCAAGTAAAGACATGAAAAGTACCTAATCCAGATTAACCCAAACTGACCCGTCCTGAAAATGCGACCCAATCTCCAATCTCGGTTTCTGAAGTTGGCTTCTCTGACGTTGTGCGACAGAAACACAATTCAGCCGAGAGTTCAGCTGAACATTCATTTTATTCTTTTATTTCACAGAAAAATGAATATGTAGAACCAAAAGAGAAAAAAGATCTTCTGTATTTTCAACTTTTCATATTTTCGACATTTTGCATTTTCGACATTTCTCAATTTCTACCTTTTGGGTTTTATTATTTCAATTTTTTTCTCGCTCACAATCTATAAAATAGTTAGTATAAAAGGTCCATCGGGTAGTTCCAAAGACATCGGCAGTTTTATCTAACACAATATCATGCCATTATTGTTTTAGCTGAATTTTTCATATAAATAAAATTCTTATCTTTAATCTTCCCTTCCTTTTAATAAAAAACATTTATGGAACCTAATTATCAATAAAATGCTTGTAACATACAGTCACATGAAGTGCCAACGTCTGGTTGCGATGTTCATATTCTGCTAACGCTTCACGGAGCAGGTCACGAATCTAGCCGAATATCAGTTGCGTTGGCAAAAAATGAATATGCTGCCGGGCTGCAGCCCCCCCCTCCCCCCCAAGGCAAGTCTAGACTATTTTTTTTCCAGCGTATTTTATGTGACATGTACATTTTTTGTATAAAAGAAATAGAAATAAAAATTAATTTCTTTCTATAATAAGGTTTTTCTATGGCAAGCGCTTAATGCAGCAAGGGAATCAGTGCTTCATCTTAATCTTTTTTTTTGAAAACAATCATATATTTCTGAAAAAGTTTACAATTCAATTTTACATAAATACTCTAAACAGTGCATATAGCTCTGGCCTCGAGAATTGTAGAATATTCAACAAATCAGTTTAGCTCCTGTCATTCAAAATATATAATAAAAATATATTATCAGTTCTATTTCCAATATTGCTTACATCTATTTTGCAGAAAGGAAACATTCAAGTTTATTCACAAATGTCCTAAGTGATCGTATATTCTTTAAATTATCAGGTAATCCATTATATGCCCTAGATGCGCAATCAATTGGGCTATTCATTCCTATATTAGATATTAGTTCTACTATATAATATATATAAATTAAATTCAGTTCTGGTGTAATAGTTGTGAATTTCGTTGGAAAATATTATACTGGAATTACATTTTAATTGTTTGTTTAAGATTTTATGCATTACTTTACATTGTTCAAGAAGCAACAGTCTCTCTAAGTTAAACACGCCTAGTTCACTATACAAGGTATCTGTATGAGTAGCTATATTATATATTAAACATTTATTTTAAGCACCTTATTTTGCGTAACTTGAACTTCACTAAATTTTGTTTTACAACATGTACCCCATATAGGCAAAAGATATCTCACATGTGATACGAAAAAGGCATTATAGACATTCATTTTGGTTCTATGTGTTAAATAGCTTCTACTTTTATATATACATGGTATGAGGGAGTGAATTTTTTGTGTGATTTTATTTATATGCATTTGCCAACTAAGCGATCCATCTATTACTAAACCAAGGTATTTTACACATGAGGCCCTTTCTAAATTAACATTATTTATTTTAATGTTCATATTACCTACATGTTTGTTTTTCTCCAAACGTCAAAAAAACGTCACTTTGTTAACTCCTGTCAAGATGTCAGAAATTTGATTTCTATGCTGCTAGGCAAATCCAGCGGGTTAACACCTGTCGAGGTGGTAGAAATTTAATTTCTATGCTGCTAGGCAACCGCAGCGGCAGTAGAAGTACTTTTAGTGCCGCTGGAGCGGCAGCAAAAGTACTTTTAGTGCCGCTCGTACTTTTACTGCCGCTTAACCACCAACTTGTCCCCGACCTTACCCCATTCGTTTGGAGGAAAAATAGCGTGTTGCATACGGAGTAGAAGCACTTTTTTGTGCTTCAGCCTACCTACTGCTTCAGCACAAAAAAGTAAAGCTTCTACTCCTAATATAACAATATACTATTTTCTCCAAACGTCAGAAAAACGTCACTTTGTTAACCCCTGTCAAGATGTCAGAAATTTGATTTCTATGCTGCTAGGCAAATCCAGCGGGTTAACACCTGTCGAGGTGGTAGAAACTTAATTTCTATGCTGCTTGGCAACCCCAGCGGCAGCAAAAGTACTTTTAGTGCCGCTGGAGCGGCAGTAGAAGTACTTTTAGTGCCGCTCGTACTTTTGCTGCCGCTCAACCATTCACTTGCCCCCGAGCTTACCCCATTCGTTTGGGAAAAAATAGCGTGTTGCATACGGAGTAGAAGCACTTTTTTGTGCTTCAGCAGTATTGCAAGCCTCACTACGTTCGGCTCGCAAACCTACCGCTTCAGCACAAAAAAGTAAAGCTTCTACTCCTAATACAACAATATAATATTTTTTGCTTGAACAACATAAATTGCGTTTTTTCAATATTTATTTTTAACCTATTAGAAATTAACCACCTATAATACAGATTTAAATCCTCATTAATGATTTCTACCAGTTCCTGTTCATTATCCCCTACATATATTGGAGCCGTATCATCAGCGAACGTAAAATATTGTGCCCTTAATTTAGCAGATTTCAGGCTTAATACATATAAAGCATAGAATAGCGGTCCGAGTACCGACCCTTGAGGTACACCATAGTTGTTTATTAATAATTCGCTGCTAATACCGCCCAACGCCCAAGTTGACGTACTGCCTTCTATCCACCAAATAAGTATTTATAAGTTTCAAAAAAAGTGGCCCTAAGCCCAAATCTTGCAATTTTCTTAACAACAAATCATGACTAACGACGTCGAAAGCTTTTCTTAAATCAATAAAAACTACAACCACAAATTTCCCCCCATCCAATGCTTTTGAAATGGTGCTAATAAAATCCATAGTCGCAGCGAGAGTGCTACTATTTTTAATAAAGCCATATTGGTACTGATCAAGCAATGAATTTTCATCGATAAAAGACATTAATCTCCTTTTAATAACCTTTACCTGGACTTTCGATAAGGTATTTATAACGATAAGGTATTTATAACGGTAATCATCCTGCATATCCGAAATACTTCCTTCCTGAAGGGCTCGAGAGTAGAGCAGTAGAGCATAGAACGCATGTTTTGTCCTTGCCAACGTAATCGAAAAGTAAAAAACAATGATAAAGACAAAAAATTTGTTCTCTCGGGTAGCTCTTCTCCCTGAGACGGAACTCTTTAACAAATAGAGATATTTTCTCTATCTCTATTGACGTGGCGTCTCTATTAATTTCCGAAACAGAGAAGAAGACAGCAAGTGCCTTAGCGATAGGGTCGATAGGGATAATGATCTTTATCCGGTACAGAGTGCCAGCTCAGGGTACCTATTCTTGAAATCAAGGATTCTCGTGAGAACGATTTCCCTGTTTTTCGCAATTACATGCAAATGCTAATATCATTATGAGTAACACAGACAAAAAAGCTATTCTCATGGAAATGCTGCTCCCCTGTTTCAAGAATAAGGGCCCAGGAGAGAAGGTGCTCCGTGAATAAAATTTCTCCTCCTTACAAAAAAAAATAGGCGCGTAACATTTGGGTATGTTAAAGGTGAATTCCTGACAAAAATATGCAACTTTCACATTTTTAAACTATTTTGTTAGTCATTCTGATAACATCTGTATACTTTTTTCCAAAAAAAACTTTTATTTTTGAAAATAAAATGATTTGAAACACGAATTTTCAAACTGCTGCGAGAATGCCGGATAGGAAAGGGACGTTACTTTCTCAAACATGCGAGAATGCCGAAGTTCTCATTAGTAAACCATTCCAAAATATGGCTAATAAAAAACCTGGCTATACCTAGTAACATGATCCTAAAATATTTCATCATTTCTAATGTGGCAACATGCGCATGAATGCTTTAGTCAATGAGAGGCACGTGAAAACAGACTATTGTGCGCAGCTTTTTTTTTTTTTGGTCAACACTTTTTGTTAACAGAGCCCTCCTCAAACCAAAATCCTGGATACGCCAATGAATTTTCATAAATGTTTGATAAAATATTATTGCATATCGATATTGAAAACTGCCAGACACTTCCCGTCGGCCATAATTTCCGCCAGAGCTCCGTCTCTTCCGTAAACCCAAAACATCCCATTTAAAATTCTTTGCTGTCAGAAATGTACACTTTCACACTGTTTCGTCTTTGTTCGTTTCTATTTCGTCTTTGACCGTTCTCATTTGGCAGTAGGTTTGACTCCTCCTCGGATCGTTTCTATTACTTCTCGGACTTCCTGTCCAATATTCTGAAACAAAACCGGCGATTCTCTCCATATTTTGCTGTCTTCGTTTTCGTTCATGCGTTTTTCCTGTCTGTCTTTCCAGTCGTCTGCTTTTTTTTTCTTGCAGAATGTCTTGGAATCGGAAGACCCGACCCAGCATAACACGTTAATCCAATATTCATTTACTTCAAATCTACTTATTTTATTTTATTACCAGATAGGATCATAGGTACCTACCTGAAGAATGATTCTTTGTTATTTTATACATATACACGCTAACATATAGTCATACTACTTATTAATTAGAAACCTCATGCAGAACTAATACATACTGTTTCGCGGTTAAATTTAATTACGCTGTCATTACTATATTAAACATTCCAATAATTGATAAAATGTGTTTAGACGCGTAACGGTTTTTTTTCGCCTTCAAGAGTTTATTGATTTTGTGACCTCTCTCTGCATATATTTTGTGGTTGGTCGACTCAGCAAAAATCATTTTATATAAGTTAAAAAAAAAACCATAGGCGTACTAGATGTAAGGAAAATGCGATTTGAGGTTTGTCTGCAGAAATCACAAACCCAGTCGGAGCAAATTTCATTGGTTGAAAACCGTCAGAAACAGTCAGAAAATTAGTTTCAACCAATGAAATTCACTCTGACTGGTTTGCGATTTCTGCAGAAACAGACCTTATATGTAGGTACCTAACGTTTGAAATAATGTTCTGGATTAGCCAAAAATAAAATAATAAATTTGGAAGTAGGACATGGAAGCGCTATTACCACTGAAATAACCATAGAATCAAAAAGTTACTTGAGCTAAAAGAAAATCGTCGTAGGTACGATGTTATATTCAGAGATATTTTGAAAAATGAATCTCAGGTAATGTCAACAGACCTATGAAGTTCTTGAAGACCAAGCACTGCTTGGCAAGTAGTGAAGGATTCAGTATGAATCTTCAAAATAAATTCGAACAGGAACCCTAGTAGCACTTAGCAGCAAAATATAGAAATGATATTCAACAGTCGAACGTTACAAGTGCTAATCTGATGTGCTAACTTGATCAAATTATTAATTTATAGATAAAAGAGATCTTAGATCAGAACTAGTTATAGAACGGAAGCTGTTTAAGAATCCGGTAATAAATTGAAAACCAACAGATACTTGATACTTCTTCCTGTTAGCCAACAGTTAGGTGGTGTTGAAGATTTTTTTCTTTGATCAAGCAAGAAATTTCCTCTTGATTCGGCAGTATTGTTACGCCAATGTGTATTCCAATTTCGCGCCAATCAAAAGAGAACAAGCCGATGCGATTAGTGGAAACATTAAGTAGGTATATAAAATTATAAATAAATTAAAAAGAACCAAAGACTGGTGCGGTCGATACACTCCGGTACCTATACCTTTTACCAACCGGCGTGCTTTGGGCTCCGCTTTTGATTTGTTTTGTTGATCAGTCTCATTCAGAATTTTGTTTTGCTTGCAACTGTTGATTTGCGATTTTTAATTAACGGTGTGTGGTCGAACTCAATGTGAATGATACCGGTCATATTACTCATATTGCATAATTAGGAAAACGGGTGAGGAAAAATATGGCTTTTTAATTTTTAATTTGTTTATTTTGCGTAACATTTATTTGTATGAGTGTGCAAATTGAAGTTAAACACTATTGCTTGTTTAACGCACCTTTGAGTAAAAAGTTTGTAGAACTTTTTCTATTTTATTCTAAATAGCATAACATTAAGACACCTTAACATCTCAACAATTATGTACCTATAAAAAACTGAATTAAAAAATAAGTCGTTAAGTATATTATTATTAGAAGGCAGTAGGCATTAATCCTGAGAATATCCCAGGAATAATCTCGTGTTACAGAGAAAAAAACTTTTAGATAACTTTTGAGCCTTCAGCGTCCCAAGGTTTTCTAATATCCAAACTTCATAAAAAAAGTCTTGGGGTCAGAAATGTCAGGTTTACGTCCGTATATTCACCAAAACATTTGAAAAGTTATCTTTTATTTTTAAAAATCATTGAAGTCCGGTTAATATTAGGAAATTCGTAGAAAAGATTATTGAACTTTGATAATGTTGAATTTAAAATGACCCATTGACCGAATTTGGTAAATTATCATTTAAAAAAATATATCTTGTGGTGTGGGCATTGAGGAAATTCTTTTTCAGGGATAAGGAACAGTTTTTTGTCTCATTCATCATTATTGAATTTCAAGTTTAACGTATTTATAATGCTAAATTAGAAACTGCAATCTTCAAGTGGCATTTGTTAATTAAAATTTAAATCACAGAAATATTTTTATGTGTCTCCATTAAAATTTTATGGATGTAGGTAATATAGTATTTTTATTTATCTGGTAATACACGTTTTAATACCATGACCCAAATCATGTAGCATTTATAAATTTTGCAATATTTTCAGCAGCCCAATTAAAGTAGGTGATAAAAAAGTCTTTTCAAGGGCTATACCGATAATACGCATCTCTTCTATTTCAGTTACCTACCTATACTTAAGTATAAGCAAAATTCGTAGGCATAGTAATTATTTTATGTACGACCTATACTGTAAGAGCTTATTACGTAACTCATTTTAGCCTGTTTGAGTTACGTAATAAGTTGCATTATCGTGCTTAGTGATGTAATGAGCTCATTACATCACTCAGTGATGTAATGAGAGCTCATTACGTAACTCATTTTTATTGAATAACGGCACTTTTTAAAATTCATTTATCAAAAATTATAAATATAATCTTTTGTGAAAAATTAAAACCATTTCGAATATATGAAAAAAATCTGGGTCGTACATAAAATGTTGTATTTCACACGTACGGTAACGCTCATTACACCACTCGTGTGATTACCACGACTCGGTCTACGACCTCGTCTTGGCAATATTCCCCACTCGTTACTGTAATGAAGCTCATACCGCACTAGTAATATAAATAACTATTATTAGATATAATGTTCCAAAATCATTCAGCTAAAAATTGTTCCTGTTCAGATGAGAAAGAAACAGAAATTTAAATTATTTACTCGTGTATGTTGTAATACCTATGTGTCACCGTTGGACGATTTGCTCATTTGTGGTTTACAAAAGCAGATTAATTTGTATTGGAAAGTGGAATATAAATTACTTTAACTACTAATGGGTGTTCAGGTAAAGTCCGTGGCATGGTTCTTGAGCTACGATTACTGAATAGACAGAGGGGACAATGAGCTATTGCTGCGTTGTCATATCAATAATATTTATTAATACATGAAAATTGCAATAAAATTTCCTTCATTTTCATGTATTAATAAATATTATTGATATGACAACGCAGCAGTAGCCCATTGTCCCCTCTGTCTATTCAGAAGTCGTAACTCAAGAACCATGCAACGGACTTTATGTACTTATACGTGAGTTCCTAAATATAAAAAATCCGCACGTTATGTAAGATATCAAAATTATTCTATCATGTATACTCACTGTTTCCTGCCTTTCTGCATATGTTTTCAATTTCATTATTTTCAGATTTTTCACGTTTAAGTTCATCATGCCTAAAATTTATTTCCATAGGAGTAATATACTTAAGCTTTGCAGTTTTCCATTTCAAAAGATTTTTACACATTTTTGAGATATAAAGTATGTATAATATATATGCCTAAAAAATCTTTAATACCTACATCCTAAATCTTCCATTTTGAAATTCTGATCTAAATATTTTTGATTCCATGAACTTCACTCTCATTAGATTCAGCAATTATTAAATCATCAACATAAATTAAAATGAATATTTTTGAAAATTTATAGTAAATTTTAGGTTGCGTATTCATTTTGTGACCTTTCAAAATTATTTGACATCATCAAATCGTTAAATTTTCTGTACCAAGTTTTAGGCGAGGATCGTAAACCATATAAGTATTTTCTTAACCTAGCAAATTTACCTTCTTTTTCATTAAAGCCTTGTGGTAAAATAATCTGAACATCATCATCTATATCACCATTTAAGAAAGCACTGAAAACATCAAGTTGATGTACTTTGAAATTGAAATAATTGCAAATAGCTAAGAAAATTCTCACAGAGGGCAATTTTGCTACAGGACTATAAGTATCAGCATTATACAAATCAGTTTGCTGAGAACCTTTCGCTACCAATCTGGCCTTGTACTTCGTTACCTTACCTAATTTATCTTTCTTCTTTTTGTACATCCACTTACACTCAATGACAGCTCTTTTCACATCACTTTCACCCACTATCACCCATGTTTCATTTTCTTCCAACGCATGTAGGTACCTATCTTCCTCCATTGCCTCTCTCCACTTGATCGCCTGACTACTAGCTATAACATCCTCATAGCACATAGGCTCATCATTGTCATCATTCGCTGCCATCAAGGCTCTGCTTACGTACATTTAGTAGTCATCATATTTAGGGTTTCTTCTTATATTCCTTTTCAAGTTATATCTCTTATTCACCAGTTCTTCATTTAAATCTGAATCTATTTCATCATCTCCAGGTCATGAACACTCATCACTATGTAGGTATATCACTTTCATTCAATATGTCATTGTACATCTTCTGCCTAGGAGTCACAGTCTTTTTAAATATCTAATATCTCATTTACTTCTTCCAGTTCTAAAGAGTTCTCTGGTAGGAAAATATGGTCTATGAGTTTCAACTTTGTTCTTCTGAGAAATATACACCCTAAAGCCTTTTACATCGTCTCCATATTCAAGAAAAAAATTCTTGTTTATTTTTAGGGTCCCACTTCAATCTTTTTTCCTTGGGTGCATGTACTGATGATACTCTATTCCTAAAAATATTAAAGTTTTCTTATTTATATTTTCTTTTATGCCATAAGGAGTTTTTTAAATTTTTGTAGGGCCTGCACGGTTTAGAGTGTATGAGACAGTATTAATTGCTTCTGCCCAAAAGATTTTTCCCAAATTTTTATTGTTATTTATCACGGTTCTAGCAGCTTCTACCAATGTGCGATTTTCTCTCTTAGCCCTACCATTCTGTTGAGGTGTATATACCACTATACGTTGGGGGCATACACCTTTGTTTTAGGGAGAACAAACTATCGATAGGAATATCGATGCTATCGATATTTTTTTTATTTTCGATAGTATCGATAGTTCTGTAGCAATATCGATAGTTCCAAAGTAGCCAAAGGTGAATGAAGACGTCTGTAAATTGAGGGAAATATAAATAAATCTGTAGCTGTTTTGAGAAATCTGTAATTATTTTTTTGAGGTAGACATGCAAAATAGGTTCCTTCGTTTTTTTTTATAGGTTAGAGTAGAGCCTAGTTTACGTTGTATTTAGAGTTTTTGAGTCTTTTTTTCTCAAATAAAAAAATATGCCTTTATTTTTTGATTAATTTATACCAGTTATACCAGAGCAAACTATCGATAGTACAATCGATAGTTACTATCGATGGATAAGCCATTTTATCGATATCACTATCGATAGGTTTTTTTTCGATAGTTTGTCAACCCTACTTTGTTTTGCAAAATCTTTGTTATAGTCGTAATCACGATAGAAAGTGAAGTTGACAGTTCGCGTTGACATATCTAGTATTTTTTTTCTTTAGGTTGCCAGCATGCGTAAGCGTTTACATTCCTCCAGCTGGGATAAACGACAGGGTCGTATTTAGGAAAATGATATGCATTCCAGATTTATTTTTAATTTCTTTAAAGGAAGTCAAGTTATTAAAATCCTGCATAGTAATATTAAACATCTGTAATAGAACAAACGTAATATTTTCTAATAGTTGTTGCTGTAGCTGGCCGCCCAAGTACTCAGTTGATTTTTAAAGGTTTATTGATGCTAGTTATTTCCTTGGGTAGCTACAGAATTAAATGCTGAAGGGGGTTTACTTGCAAAAGAGAGAAACAACTGCAGTATCTCCACACATATTATACATATTCAATTTTAAATAAATGAACCCAAATTTTTCCAATAATAATATACAGTACTTAAATTTCTACTAAAATTTTCCATTAATAAAATTATACAGTACTAAAATTTCTACTCAAATTTTCCAGTAATAAAATTATACAGTACTAAAATTTCTACCCAAAAACTCTTCTCACGTGGCTTACATCAGGCTTTTCCATGAGGGCTCTTCTTGGATCATCCTTTCTAAAGGTAAATCCTAACGTGAGCAAAACCCTGCCTAAACTTGACTGGGAACCGTAATAAATTTCACTTTCTTTCAGCCTATCACTTACAGTCTTTAGGGTAACATATGCAATTCTAAAAACGAAAAATGCTTGTTTAAATATTGTAGTACTGTAGCAACAGCAAATTTTACTGATTTTAGTTAGTATATCTTGTTCAATTAGCTTTGAGACTTTCGTCAATAATGACACCGAGTGTATTCTTATGGAATTTGCTGGTGACACCATTATAACGTAACTCTTAAAGGTAATTGAACAAAGTAACTTAGTATTACTTTTTAACACCAGTCCCTATAACAAAAAGACTATACTACCCAAAAATGAACTAAAATTACCCAGTCTAGTTTGTGTTAGTGAAATGGCTTAAACTTATAATTGAAGAAGAGAGGAGTATGCATTCTGTGTAATAATTTATTAAGAAAATCCGCCGAGTGCTTCCGGCCTTAAGTCATCACCAGTGCTGCTTCGTCGCAGGTACAAACATCACACACAAGAGACAACTGACACAAGTGGACGTGCATAATTAAATTTAACTATTAATTAATCAATTACCTGTGTGGTAATGGGTTTTTTACCAAAAACTGCTAAATAATATAAAAAAGGAAGAATAACAGTAAGAGGTGGGCGACAGATGGGACATTGCCCCTCTAAATAATTTATACAAGCATAATATTAGATGATACATTAAATAGGAAGTTTAATTAGTGATACCATGTTTAGAGGTACCAAAGTCCACTAGAAAATATGACAACACAAAATGCTAAACATCTGAAAAACAATAAACCCAACACACAGGATAAAGCATGCAGCAGAAGTTACAGAAGCTCTGCAAATATCTGAACCCAAACTGTGTAAGTACGTCAAAGAGGGGAATATGAATACTTATCCTTATGAAAGACTCCAATAACTCAAGTACCTTTATTGAAAAGCAAGAAAACAATTCTAAAAAATATCATGAAATTATGGAATGAAAGAAATCCTAGCAGCATCTTAATTTGTGTTGACCTGAAATAAAAAATAGTATTAAACTATGAAAAACAGTTTAATTTGATCTGAGAAGTTCCAATGTTATCAGGTGTATTCTTTCGGAATAATCTACTGGTAATGTTAATATGAAGTAACATTGAAACAACTCTATGTTCAAAGTAGAACATCAACTTACTCTCTGTATACATTTTGTATATCTCTAATCGAATAGTCTGTTTGACGCTTCCACTTGAATCAGTTGTCTGCAACTTCTTACGCTTCCGCGTGACAGGGGTAATTTCAGACTCAACTGAACCATCCTTATATTTATAGACAGTGGTCTCACTCTCACTTAGTTTCAAAACCTTAGCTGTCTCCTAGAAAGGCAATGGAACAGTAAATTACAATTTATTTATTAAAAATTAACAAAAGCCACTCGGTTCGAAAATATCCCCTTCCAAAACTTGTACCTACATTTACTGAGATTAAGACGAAAACGTTTCTATGATCAATCAAGACTAACTTTATTGTTATTAACTTACAGTTATGGGATTTTGATCTTCATGAGACACCTTGAAATGGTTGTATATGAGTTGTATAAATTGCTGAGCCACAGGGTTCCCATGAATTATTGGTCTCTACAAAAGGATTATTTGCTTATTTTTACTAAATTTGAAAACACTACCTTGTCACTTTCCCTCTTGCTTAGAAAAAAAAAAGATTCGTCTCGTAAAGAAGAAGCATCTCCAAGGTTTATTGCTGTTCCCTGAAAATTATTGGCGATGAATTATGACAGTGGTAATTTAAAGTTGCCAATTTTACCGTATTTTCTTCACACCTAAATCATCTGAGATGCTGGAACAGAGCAAAGTCTCCAGGACCCTGGTACGATCGGACTTGTCCGGGGACTTTTCTGTCATCGCTAATAAGAAAACGGCACTTTTAAAATCGTAATATTGTGTAAGTTGAACAGCATTTCCCTGCGTGCCCCTGTGAGACAGACTAGGCAAGTGCATCTTTTTCATAGCGAGTATCATAGGACTAATTATGGTTTTTTCTGCCCTATGGCTAGAATATGCAGAGAAGCTAATCAGCTACCCAACAATTTTGATTTTTTTGGCATGTCTCTGAAAACTTGTAAACATTTGTTAAATAGTCTGCAGCGCTAAATGTCAGTGTATTTATATGTAGGTACCGTAAATGTTAAATTTTAAGTTCTTGTGTTTTTCGTTAATATTATAACGTCATATATTTTTGTATTATGTTATTTACTGTAAATGGCTTGTCCGTTAATAAAGTTTATTCAGTAAGTATTAGGTTTAACTTATCTGAAGAAGATAAAATAAACCAGATAAGTCTTGATAGAGTCCAAAGTGAGCACTTATAAAAAGACAAAACACTTAAATCCGAACTAAAACCAGGTTAGAAATGAAACGCAACACCGAAACACAAAGGCACAGAACACTACATAAAAAACCATAAAACCGATTGAGAATATAACAAAATATCAAAAAATAATGCAGAAAATGGCAATAAACTAAAACGATCTCGCGCAAAAATTCGAAATTCAAAATTCTAAGATCCGAATCTGCTAATTTTATATGTCAAATCGAAATGTCATGTATCATTATTTGATGGTTGACAGAAAAAGGGACAGATCTAGGGATTTTATTTACTTTCAACTGGTGAAAATAACGGTCAAAATTTAAACTCTATCGTGAATACGACTATACCTCTTTGTTCACAAACTCTAGACCATTGTCTGTCCTTAGAACCTTCATTCTCGTTCCTGTTTGCCTCTCAGCCATTAATACATCACATTTTTCACTTCAGATTTTTGTTTTAGAAAGTAAATATTTCTGTATGAGGAATAGTCATCCTTGAAGAGTATGAAATACCGAGCACCATCTAGTGAAGGAGTTTCCATCGGTCCACACACATCCGCATGAACCAACTCCAAAGTTTCTCTTGCTCGAGACCGACTGTTCTCAAAACTTGATGTGTGTTGTTTATCGGCTAGGCACTGTTCACAGATAAAATCTTTTTCTATGTCTATGTATTCTATGTTCATTTTTCTTTAAAAAAAATTGACATAGGTATGTGATGTTTTGTTGAACTAATTTGCAATGCCAATCTTTTAAACTTTCTATGTTTTTTATTTTCATACATTCAGAAATTATGTCAACTATACTGAATCATTGATATTTTGTTCTGGTTGTGAGCATAATTTGGCACTGTAATCTGCTGCCTTTTCTTAGGTAAAAAGCATTCCATATAATTTATTTTGCCTTCAGCGCCGTAGCAAGGCATGGATGGGCCCTGGTGCCAATTTTGTTAGAGCCCCCCCCCCCCCCAATTAGGCACTAGCTGACGTCACACACAACCTCATATTCGACAATCGATAGGGGGACAAACAAAGCGTTTGAACGTCTATTTCTACACGCAGACGCTAGCTATTACGTCGAAAATCAGTCAAAAATCATATAGCGTCGCACTTTCGATTATGTGTGTGACGTCAGCTAGTGCGTAATTGGGCTTTCTTCTTTCTCTTTGCTTTCTAATGCCCGTATTACATCTGTGTATTTTTCCGTGTATTTATTCATGTAGTTCAGACTGCCAACATTATTTTGTTTTTCATAATGCGGATTCATGTTGTGTTTGACGTTTTTCGGTTGTCACCCTGAACTACATGAATAAATACACGGAAAAGTACACAGATGTAATACGGGCATTATTTAAACTACTCATCGGAAAGAAACTCTATCACCAATTCATAACAGCAGAATAAAAATATTAAACAATGGTGTTTGCGAGTCTTTGAAGTTACCAAGTTTATACTAAATAAACTTTTAGCTACTTCATCACGGTCAGAGCGTTTCCGTCAACGGGCAGCTAACCTCTAAAGATAGGCGCCCACTGATCCGCGCCGAACGAGCTGCACGCGTCGCACAAATCGAAAGATAAGAAAACACTGTTTGGGGGTTTGCATTTCAGATTTTGAGATTTTTAACATGATGCAATCAAATTAAAATAATTGAGTTCAAGTCAGTGATTATCCTGCTTTTAGTGGGCCCCCCAAGGTGTGGGCCCTGGCGCCATGGCGCCACCTGGCGCCATGGTTGCTACGGCGCTGTTTGCCTTACTGCTTCATGCTACGCCCACAATAGTTATTTTTGTATCTAGTGCAGAGATTCACGACTTGACTTGATTTTCAAGCTACTTGACTTGATATCAAGTCAAGTATTTGTTTTTGAAATTCAAGTCAAGTCAAGTAGTTACACATCAAGTAACTTGAAAATCAAGTTTTTCAACCTAACTACTTGATTTTTCTTGAAAAAATAGTACTTTTTTGATATTAATCTGATTAACTGCCAAAACGCAATAACAATAAAAATCTATGTATACAGGGTATCCGGAAAGTCAACGATAATACTGAAAGGGCTGATGTAGCAACCCACTAGCATCTAGAAAAACATAATATGTCGATGGTTTCCGAGATTGTCACTTTATAATAAAATTCTCTAAAATCGTCCTGTTGGATCAGATTTTCGAGTGTCACCTTGAAATTTTCATTATTCTTATGGCGTTTCCGATTGGTAGATTCAGTGCGCACTAAGTGTATTTGCATCCTTTCAATCGACTTGTAGAAGAAAAAGACAGATCGGAAACGCCATTAGATTCTGAATTCAGTTTTGCAATGATGAATAAACATTCCATTTGTCACAGTTCAAAACATTTACTAAAAAATCTTTTTAAAGTGAAGTATCAGAAATAAAAATTTGAAGGTGACACTCGAAAATCTGATCCGAGAGAACGATTTTAACGAATTTTACTTAAGTGACAATATCTCGGAAACCATCGATTTTTTACTAAGGTCATATTATGTTTTTCTGGATGCTAATGACTTGCTCCATCAGCCCTTCCAGTATTATGGTTGACTTTCCGGACACCCTATAAATAGATGTAATCTTTTATTTAAAAAACATTTAAAAACGAAAACTCTAACAAACTCAGTTAAATAATAAATAAAATATTATGAAATAAAAATACGAAATATTCCGAATTCCTGGGCCTTGCTGTAACCTCGCTGAATCCCCTATTTAACCTCGGTGAATCCCCTATTTTAACGCTTCGATGCGCATTTCACAGATCGCTATCAAGTAATATCAAGTAGTTTGATTTTACTTGATATCAAGTCAAGTAGTTCAGACCGAAAATCAAGTCAAGTCAAATATCAAATTTTCAAAAGCTTGAGTTTTCAAGTCAAGTCAAGTATTTAAGAAAAAATTCAAGCTACTTGACTTGATGAATCCCTGATCTAGTGCGCGAAATGCTACTTTGGTGATCGAGAACTGATTTATAGTCGAGATTACCAAAGTATTTCGCGCATGAGTTGCAAACAATATTTTTTCTACAACTCCTTTTAATTATCGACCATTCGAAGCTTCAATTGCATTTACAGTCAAAGGCAGGTGAATTTTAATTATTTTTGGTTTCCTGTCTTGTATTTGTTACCTGACTCAATGCGCGAATAAGCATTTCGGCTTTCGCACGGCTTTTTAGCGTCCTCGAGATTATCTTGCCTCGGCCGCAAGCGGCCGAGGCGATTACTTTTCTCTACGTACGCTAAAAAGGCATTTCGCGGCCTTGGTATACAAATAACTATTATTTCACAGACAGCATGTTTGAAACATTAAGCATATTATGTATTGGTGTGTATCTATCACAATATAAAATAGTTTTCATGGCTCCGTTTTGTATTTTTTGAAATTCTTGCATTTTGTAATTTGTTATATTACATAACAAAGTTGAACAAAATTCCAAATGGGGCGCAACAATACTATTGTATATCAGAAGTTTTATGTCTATGATGTTAAATATCTATATATTATATCTAATACCTTCTCTACACATGAAATCTTTTTTTTTTGGGAAGAGAATTTTAGATTTGGGTCCAACATTACACCGAGATACTTTATTTCCTCCCCATACTCAATTCTATCACCATTTATAATTATATTTATTTGATTTCGGTCAACACTGGACAATTTTTGCTTTTTCCCAAATAAACAGAACTTAGATTTAGCAGTATTCAAACATAAGCCATTTGTCCACAACCAATCAAATATATTTCCTAAGTCATTATTTACAACCGTCTGCATTTCGCTTAAATTGTTTCCAGTTATGTAAATCATAGTTCGAATAACTCAATTTTAGTATCACTTACCACATTTACAATATCATTAATATACAACAAAAACAATAATGGACCAAACACTGTGCTATTCGACAGACATAAAATCAGACAATTCATTCTTAAATTTAACTCGTACTCAGTTGCAAAAATACGACTCGAACCAACTTAACACAGTATCTCTTAAACCTATATGTTTCAACTTATTCACTAATATTAATATGTCCCTATTCACCGTTTCAAAGGCTCTGCTAAAGTGTAAAAATACAGCTAATACATATTTATCAGAATCGATTGCGTTTAGAAAATCGTCACAAATACTTACGATTACTGACTCACAAGAATACCCCTCACGGAAACCTGGGGTCGTATTTTCGAATATTCTCGCATACGAAATTTGATACGATTTCGGATGCTCCCCATTCAATTTACGTTGCTGTCAGTCAAATTCCGTGTACGAAATGTACTCGAATGAATTTGAAAATACGATCCCTCATTGATCTTTCACTAAGATATAGTTTTCATTACAAAACTCTAATAAATAGTTGTTGCTTAACAGTGAGTTCAAGTAGCTTTTCATACACCGGAACGGTGTTGATAGGTCGAAACTGGGTGCACTTGTTGCTGTTTTGCCCCTTAGGAACTGGTATCACAGTAGAGGCTTTCCAAGCTTCAGGAAATTGTCCACTTGAGAGCGAAGCATTAACAATATCAAGAAAGCAGTTACCAACAACACTAAAGGCATCTCTAGAAATCTTAGTGGAAATTCCTCTTTCACCACCTCCCACATTCCTCATGCTTCTCACCAATCAGTTCATTCATTAATCCCTGTTGTTCGAAACCGATTTCATCTGGCAGAGCATGTTTTTGTCCTGGAAGTACTTACAGTCTTCAGATTTTTCCACAATTCATACAAATTGGTCCTAGTTTCGTCTATAATTTTCCTGTAGTAACTATTTTTTGCAGTTTTTATTCTGGTATATATATTTTCATTTCTTTCTGAACAGCTCTAACATATAACGAATCTCTTTCTTTCATTAGGTTTCTAATATCTTCATTTATCCATTTTTTGTTTTTATACTTGCGATTAATTTCCACTTCCACCTTGGGACACATTTTATCAAAAATATTAGAACTTCTTTTGCATATGGTAACTGTCGATTCAACTTTTATTTGATCAATATGAATAGATAAAAGGCAATGATCACTTTTTTTGGTGTCAGGTGAACTTTATGTGATATGTGTTTATCGTTTGTTACTATATACCTAGTCGATTAAAGTTCGACTTGATCTAGTTATTCTTGTTGGTGTTGTAACTATTTGAGTAAATCCATTCGAATAAGTCTTATTTAACACTTTTTGACTATAATAAGAGGGTTTAAGTAAGTCAAAATTAAAATCACCTATGATAATTATGTTTCCGTCAAAAGCACTCACTGTATCCAAATATTCCAAATAAATCGATGAACTTGGAATTCTCCTTCTGAGGTGGATGATACAGAACAGAACAATGGTACTTTACATCAGCTACAGTCAATTCAATGGACAACAGTCATACAAGATTCTGGAGGCATTCCCTTTTAACAGTCCTATATTTAATACACTGTAGCTTCCGCGCCAAGTAGGTACTGTATTATTTAAGTTAGATGGTAAATTGCGAGCGGTCGTATTTGATAGTTATTATTTCCTTGGGCAGCTACTGAAAAATAAAATTGTGGGGGCGGGTCTATTTGCAATTGAAAGAAACAACTGATTTATATAATTATCTGTTAATAATTATACTTAATTAATGAGAAAATAAACAGATTTTCATTTCCAATTACAATGGTACAAAATTTTCTAAACACTAATCCAACACCTTTCAATACAAAAATAAATAGTTCTAAATTGATGCAATCGTACAGCCACCTTTTCACTGTCTCTGAGCTTCTAAATCAAATGATGCAATCAAAAAGCCTTGTACTTTAATAACACTTTCATAATAGCCCTACAACGTTAGGTACAATATTTTTAAATCCTAAACACCTTTTACACCTCAAAACAATAATTCATAATTTAGTTTAATTATTATAACTTCCTGTTCTATGAGCGTATAAAATCCCTGAACTCGCTTACTGCCAAATTTTGTACAATACTTATACTCCAAATCGTGTACTTAGAGTAAATATTATCAAAACAATGAACATTTTATCTAAATTCATTTAATTAGAAACCAAAATATCTAACTAATAATTTTCTAGACAGCACAAAACAGTCAACTCGATAATCCAAACTCTTCAGTAAAATTCATTTCAATTAACAGTCATTTGAATTAAATTTCTCTATCTATACTAAGCACAAAAATATTCAAAGTCAATTAACTCAAGATAATAATATTTATACAATAAAGTTTCATCGTCAATTCACTTCATAGTCATTTCAATCATTGATAAAGTCAAAATAAAACTTGTCACTAGAGTACTTACATTTAAATTATCGCGCATTTAAAATACACTGCTGTCAGGCATTAATCAAATTCTATCAATTTTGACAGCAATGCATTTCAAATGGGGAAGTTCAAGTACCAGTCGAGTTCAGTTGAACTCTGTTTTGAACCAAGATTGTACAACTGGCCCCTTATCAGACAAAAGAAGAGCTTCAAAGTGTATGTTTGCACTTTTATTTTGATAAATGTTTCATCCGGCAACATCGCACAATAAAATTGCAAAGTGTCAAGTATAACCTTAAGCAACACTGCGGTGTATTCAAGTAATACGTAAAGTACTTACTTTGCTCTTTGTCGAATTACTCGTTACAAAGAAAGAAGGAACGATTACTTCTGAACTCACCCCTGAATAGATATATAGAAATATGACGCAAGCCCGTAACAAACTTCACTTCATCACCTGCTTGCCACAGGCTGCGTGCGCCGATTCAGGTATTACGAGACAGGTCAATTCATAAACCGCCAGAACCTAATGAATCTGGAATTCAACAGGCATTTCAAAAGTTAAGGCGATCACAAAGAAATCGTTATCCAACAATCCGTTATTCAGATAATGTTCATGTCAATGTAGATTGGAGTTGTCATTAATATAATTAAAAATCATATCACAATTACCTTATCAAATATAATAAATAGTTATACCAGTTATGGTTCCCTAACCATCCAAGAGTAAGCAGTACCTAGCGGTCCTAGCAGTATTTTGCGATCGCTCCGAAACTCTCGATTGTGGGAATTCTCTCAAATCTGGATTGGCTAGGTTTAAGAGGATTTACGGGATTCAAGAGCTTTTGTTTGGTTTCGAGCCTGTTGCGCTATAAGTCGTCGTCAACGTGTTTTGCAAAAGGTACTGTATTAAAGGAGTAATTGGACTATTTTAGCATCGATAATCGATACCTATCCTTACTGTCCAGTATTCTCTTTTTAGTTCTCAAAAAGCTTTTTGTTGACGCGATCACATCGGCACACATCACGTCGGCATCCTTGTGAATTCTGAACAGGAAAGGAGAAATTTGCCCACTCCTGCTAGCTGGGAAACCCAAAGAGAGGGATTTTTTTCTTGTGTACCTATGTCATTTTGACAACATTTTGTTTTGACAAATACCAACATTTCCAAAACCAAAAATGTATAAGAAATTGTATCCAAATTACAAACTTTAATTTTTTTCCAGAAATTAATCCTACAAGATGATACCAAGAATAATTATATGTCACCTAGCACTTGTATGTTTCCTAATATACTGTGATAAAATATTAGCCAAAGATGCTAATATCGAAGAAGAAGAATACGAAGCACGCAACTTTCTAATATTGTTGAATAGGCAGAGCGAAAGGGATGCTAACAGACTTGCCATAGCCCAATGGGCATACGCTTCTAATCTGACCGATGAAAACTTGCAGGCTCAGGTAAGTCTTTATATTTTTGCCAGAGTTTTTATTCAAATTGTTCTTGTTCGTAGCTAGCTATTGCTTCGGAAGTTGCCAAAAATGAAAAGGAAGCATGGCAAAGAGTGACCCAGTTTAACTGGCAACGATTTTCCGACTACAACTTAAGAAGGCAATTCCAAAAATATTCAGTATTGGGCACATCTGCTCTGCCCGAAGAGAAATTCAAACAACTGAACAAAATCATTAGCGATATGGAAACGATTTATTCCAAAGCTAAGATTTGTCCTAAAGACAGCAAAGATGGAAAAGAGTGTAATCTGAGTTTAGAACCTGGTAATTATACCTATTATAAAGGAGTCGCGCAAAGTTGCAAGAGTACCTACTAACAAAACGTATGTCCAATCTTAATACAACGTTTAGAACATTTTGCGTCCCACTAGGCTTGTGATTGTTCTAACTCTCAGTAATCTCTTTCATTTTCTCAACAGATATTTTTGATTTAGCTTTGATGGTAATTTTTCTGGAACTAATTCGATTTTCTCCTCGCTCCGTTCATTTCTCAAATTATCTTTTCTACTCTATTTCGCCGGTTTCTTCACTTACTAACTACATATTTTTGTACTTAATATTTTGTACCTTGAATTGAATTATCATTTTTATTTTTTTAGATCTAACTCAAATATTGGCTGTATCTAGAGACGCTGAAGAGCTAAAGCACACCTGGTTGAAATGGAGGGATGCCATTGGACCAAAATGCCGTGGATTGTACAAGGTATGTAAAAAAAAAATCTAAACCTATAAAAATACGAATCCAGTTTCTATATTTATAGGATTACGTAGAACTTTCCAACGAAGCAGCTAGATTAAACGACTTCACCGACAATTCCCAATATTGGCTCCACGACTACGAAGATCCGAACTTCAAAACCGCGGTCTTCAATTTGTGGGAACAACTTAAACCGCTGTACCTTCAAATTCATGCCTACGTAAGAACGAAGCTGAGAGAAAAATACGGCGATATTGTGAGCGAAAAAGGACCGATTCCTGCTCATTTGCTCGGTAATATGTGGGCTCAAACATGGAATAATGTTGCAGAATTCATGTTGCCATATCCGGACGTTCGTGATCATAATCTTACCGCCATACTTATAGAAAAGGTAATATGTTGGTAGGTAATTAGGTACTTACTTATTTAATTGAGATAATACGAAAGCAACTACCAGACTAAGGAATGAATTAAATCCAATTTCTAGAACTACACTGCCACAGAGATTTTTAAAACTTCCGAAGCATTCTTCAAGTCAATAAACCTAACAGCAATGCCGGAAACCTTCTGGAACAACTCAATTTTGGAAAAACCTGCGAATCGCGAATTGATCTGTCACGCTTCCGCTTGGGATTTCTACGACGGAAAAGATTTTAGAATCAAACAATGTACAGAAGTAACTGACGAACAATTTATAACGGCTCACCACGAAATGGGCCACATAGAATACTTTCTACAGTATAAAGATCAACCATTTCAATTCCGCGAGGGTGCTAACGATGGATTCCATGAAGCTATTGGTGATTTGATAGCACTTTCTGTTAATAGCAATAAACATTTGAAAAAAATCGGATTGTTACCCAATGAGAAAGACGATCCAAAAGGAGTTTTGAACAACCTATTCAAAGTATAATTGTTTGCTAAAAAAAAAATATTTAAAATAATAAAATATACATTTCAGCTTGGTTTAAGTAAAATAACTTTCTTGCCATTCGGTTACCTGATGGACTTGTGGCGATGGGATATATTTTCTGGAAAAACCACGTCGGAAGATTACAATTGCAAATGGTGGGAATTAAGAGAAAAATATCAGGGTGTAGAACCACCAGTTGATAGAAGTGAAGAAGACTTTGATCCTGCTGGAAAATATCATATTGTTGCCGATGTACCATATCTAAGGTATTCATATGGTGTCCTTATCACAGTTCAAATTTGCTTAAGCCAATTCAAAATCATATCGCTGAAGTTCTAGTAACCTTTTCAAAAATTCGGATTTAATATTAGTCCGGGTACAGAAAGAAGTTATATAAACAACTGCCGGTGATTTAATTTCAAGTTCTTAAAATCTCCCCGTCTGTATAACTACGTGAATATATTAACCAAATCTTTTACCTTTTATAGATATTTCATCTCTTTTGTGCTCCAATATCAATTCCATCGATCTCTTTGCGAAAAAGCCGGACAATATGAGCCGAATAATGTAGAAAAGCAGTTGCACGAATGTGATATTTACGAAAACACTGTAGCAGGAAATCTTTTGAAGTAAGTTGTGAATATAATATGGACAACGTACTGAAAATTATTATTTTTCCAGACAAATGTTGGAAATGGGCTCTTCGAAACCATGGCCTGATGCGTTGGAAGTTTTAACAGGACAACGAACCATGGACGCAACAGGAATTTTGGATTTCTTCAAACCATTATCGAAATGGCTCGAAGAGGAAAATAAGAAAAATAATGCGTTTATAGGATGGGAACGATCGAAAAAAGGTTATTTTGCTGGTTTCTATTAATTTTTTTTTTCCTCAATTTACTCTGTTATAGTTTGTACAAGAACTCGCCAAGAACTTCTAGAAAATTCACCATCAAGTAGTACCTCAACAGTATCAGAAGGACCTTCGACGACCGAATCTACCTAATGAATTTATTTTCGGCCACTAGGCGTATGTTTCATGTACTTATTCAGCTACTGATTTAACATTTCAATAAAAAGTATATTTTTATTAATTAGTGATTCATTTCATTTCAATCTTTAGAAGACGAATACTATAACTAAGTCGTAGCTGGTTTCATAATATGGGATGGGAACACCCTTATTGAAACATCTATGTCTGCAAATTGGAAATCTCTTATTTAAATAATGATGGACTTCAGAATTATTACAAATGAATAAAGAAAATATAGCATAAACAAAAAAAGTACTTGAGGAATAGCTTTACTACAACTAGGTCTCTCACTCAACCAAATAGTAGCATAAATAAAAAGAAATTGTTCTTTGATTTAATGAACAATTCATTAAAATCGGTCCAAAGATCTGTTTCTTTGATCACATGAACCCTACGTTATTGAAGGAAGAACAATTTCTTAACTCCTAGTTCGATTCATCTTGTGTATGAACAACGAACATTGAAGTATGTAGCAAGGTTTTTGTATTAATGAAACTTTTCATAGTAACAATAAACATCGTTCTTAGTTTATATGTACTTTTTCATTGGCCTGATGAACAGACGGCATAATATTAATGAAGCCCAGATATAATTTGATGAAACCCTTTCATTGCATTTATGAATCACAGTCTTGAATACTAAGAATTTCATTCATTGTATTTATTAATGACGTTTTCAATAATATGAACCATATTCTTTATTTTTATTAAAATAATTTCATGAACTACCTATGCCTTAAATATACTTATGATTTTAAATGGGGTGCAAGGTCATTTTTTATATTTGCGTGGCCCCTGTACGGATGAATATGAGCAATAAGAAAAAAGCTTTTAATGCAAAAGTTGGTTTCTTCGTATCATCTTCCAGAATTGAAACAAACCAATGGGCATCCCAAAATCTGAAAATTCAAAAATCTAAGTAGGTACTTATGTATGAGTTCGAAAGTGTCCCTTCAAATATCCAAACAGCATCAGTGAAAAGGTTCTTCTGATAACTAGCTTTCTTTTTGTATATTTTTCATTTCATAATTTGGGTGTTTTTATGAATTCTTAAACGCACTAGTGCTATTATGAAGGACCTAATGGCATTCAAATGACAATGCTAAATGTGTCATAATGACACCGACGTAGATTAAATATATAATATACCTACGTTTGCTCCAGCTGTTTTTGAACTAGCAACATCCAAAGTTTCTAAAACAAGCCACATCACAAAAATTAGATTTGATGCCTTGGCTGGTTTCCTTGCGGACTATGAAACACTAGCTGCGGCATTGAATCTTTTGCTTTTCTATACCTAGTGAAACAAAACCATTTAACAAAAATATATCGATGAAAAAAATTACAACTTGATGATTTGAGATTGGGTATACTTACTTTTAGAGACTTCAGGATTCCTTAGAAATTCTGAGGAGCTTTTGACGCTCTTGTCCTTCACGTTCTCCTCGGATGACATTAAAATCTGTAGGTCATTTCTTTCGCATTCCAATTTTGAGACTAGACCGTCTCCGTGCAGGGCATCAAAGTCCTACCTACATAATAGGTATACATATTATAGAGGTAATAGAGGTATACAACTTACCTTTAGAAAAAACCGGTGACAGGTATAACTGACTTTCTATTTAATACCTCGAACAACACAAAACCAAAAAAAACGACTTGAACGGAGTACGTAATGTCTGCCCAGCGACTCTGTGTCTACGGGGCAACGGTAAGGGGAATGCAGTTGTAAAAAAAAATGGCTGATTCCATTCATAAAATACCCAGCTGCGTGCGGAATTTTTTGGAAGTGTTATCGTATTGCAACTCCTACACGAAAATCGAAAATGACCAAACCTCCGCCACTGGATATTTCAATATAAATCGATATTCCAAGATGGGAGGATACAATGACAGAAGCCCTGGCCAATAGCGAGACGTAAGGTGACGTTTAGCCCATTGACAACTACATGGTTTCTCGTGGCAACGGCCATCCTGCCAAAAACTCCACCAATCAGGTTCATCCAGGCCGGATGTTTGCCAAATTGTCAAAAACTGATGGTATCTTTAGAAAATGTTTATTTTTTATAATGGACAAAATTGAAGAAATCAGTTATTAGAATAAGAATAGATCTAACAACCACGTTGAAACTTTTAGCGTTTTATTGGTATCTATATTTTGTTATTAAAAAATGGATTTTCAAATTAACTATACTTCATGCCTAGTATTTTCGCTTTTTTATAATTAAACGTGACAACATGGCACATTTACGTCCGAATTCCTTCCGTAGACTCAGATCCGCTGGGCAAACAAAGAAAATTGAAATGTAATTATTCTTATTTCAACATATTTTTCTATGTCGTTGCCCGACTGCAGCTACCTTTGCGCATGTGCAGCTTTGTTTCTAGGAATATTTGCTTGTTTTAAATGAACCGTACATTGTATCAATGAATTTCCTTCTTAAAAGGATAAGTTTCTAGTAAGGCTATATGAACCATATTCATATTATTCATATTATTATTCATTTATATTATGAACATTCCGTGGAAGCTCCCATCAAAGAAATTTTCTTTAATATCAAGGTTTAATTTCATAATATCAATGAACTTAGTTCTTGTAACCGATGCACTATTCAACATAGATTCATGTAGATGACTATTCACAACTTAATAGACCGGTGCATAACGACCATTTTTTCAAAACGATTTTCTCCCGTCTGCCATTAAGGGTGGTTATTCTTTATGCAATAAGAAGTGGAATGGCTAAAATTTCAAAGCTAAACGGCGGAAACCCTAGGTTAGTATAAAATGTCATATTACTAATTTTAAAATGTCGCAAAAATCCGACATGTGGATCAACGACCTCCCGTCTGCCAAAGTAAATTTATGTTGCATTTACGATTTAGAGATCAATAAGGAAATGGCAGAAAATCTCAGTTGTTATAATAATATTTAATACTTTTTGAAGTTGTATCAAAATCCTGAGATGCTGAAACAATTTTCTTCCATCTACCATTTGGAAGATAAGTTTGAGATGCAAAGTAAAATCCAAGAAATGTATTGGCAGATGTATCCAAGGTATATTAGCAATTGGCAGAAACAATAAAAATGTCAAAATTTTTCAAAGTTTAGATCAATTTTTTCCCGTCTGCCAATAATTTATATTAAATTAGCTACTACTAAAAGCTTAAATTTTGACTGGCAGAAATTGCAGGCTGATACAAGTTCTTAAAATTGATGAACAAAATTGGAAAAAAAATTGTTCATATCATTAAACATTTTTAACCCGTCGGCCGTTTGTTTCAGTGAAATGTAGTTATGAGAATATGCATATTCTCAATATGGCAGAAACCGCAATGAGCTACATACGTTGCACAATTATTGTTGAATTGCGAAAAATGTTTGTTTATGTGTCCAAACAACTTTCTCCCGTTTGACAACCGGGTAAATCAAATTAAAGTAGCTCTTAAGATACCTAAATATGATAAGGCAGAACAATACAAAATTGTATCTTTAGAAAAAAAAAATGTTTTATTCATCAACATCATCAAAAACAGCATCGTCATTATTATCATCAGCATCATCATTATCGTTTTCATTGTTATCTCTCACTTCGAAGTCACTTCCATCACAACTTGTTGGGGTTTTCGATGATTTCGATTTTCGAAGGACCAGTCAAACAACTAGGTTTGACAAAAACGATTTTATTCTGATAAAGATCTCGATAAAAATGGACTGTGAACGTGTGTTAACGATTTGACAAAGTTCAAGAATAATAATGACAAATAATGACAATTGGAAACGCCATGATTAATTATAACAAAAAAAAGTCTCATCCATGGTTACAAAAATCCAGGAACCATGATAAAATGTTTTTGTGGGTGCGCTCGGAATGGAACATGCCGCCCGCCTTGAAAATCTACTTTTCAACAGCAAGAAGTCCTAATGCGAACATGTTGGAGCACTAGACTTCCACAGGCAACAAGCACACTTTGTTTATGGCGCGTTTAACGATATTGCCATTTGGCAGTTTTACTGACACTACACGCACCACATTGTTTGAGCCATGAAATAGTTCAATCACTCGAGCCATCGGCCACTTTAACGGTGGTGTGTTGTCTTCGATCAGCACAACCAAAGAGTCCACTTTTAAGCCAGTCTCAATTGTGTGCTGCCACTTGGAACGAGTCTGCATTTGAGTAAGATAGTCTCTTGACCAACGTTGCCAAAACTGCTGCCTCAACTGCTGAAGTCGATGATAGCGATCCAACCTTGTAGTTTTGACGTCCCTGACATCTTCTTCTGGAGGACTCGTCAGCGAGTTCCCGATCAAAAAATGCGCTGGAGTTAGGCAAAGAAAGTCCCGGGGATCATTTGACAATGGCGTCAACGGCCGAGAGTTCAAGCATGCTTCGATCTGTACAATTAAAGTATACATTTCTTCGAAACTTAAAGACGATTCGCCCAAAACACACTTTAAATGGAATTTCGTGGATTTCACGGCCGCCTCCCAAAGACCTCCCATGTGAGGTGATCGCGCAGGAATGAAATGCCAATTTATTTGGTCTTCTGTCAAAAATCTGGAAACCGTTTGTTTATGTTTAGGATCGTTAAGGACACGATATAACTCGATAAAATGGTTGTTAGCTCCAACAAAATTTAACCCATTATCCGAGTAAATGTTTAAAGGCTTACCCCTTCGTGAACAAAATCTTTTTAACACGTTTAAAAAGCTCGAAGAAGTCAAGTCAGAGGCTAGTTCGATATGAGTAGCACGGGTAGAAAAACAAACAAAAATACATATATATGTTTTAATTATTTTACTGCGACGTAAAATACCATCTTTGATAAAGATTGGCCCGACATAGTCGATGCCGCAATTAGTAAAAGGCCGATTTGGAGTCACTCTAGTAGTTGGTAAATCTCCCATCAAAAACTTACACGGTTTGGGATTTACTCTGCAACGCCTAACAGACGATTTTATAACATGCTTAGCTGCATCTTTTCCATTTACTGGCCAGTATGCCAACCTAATAATCGATAATAAATTTTGAGTTCCGGCATGTAAATATTTATTATGATAATTCAAAATTATCAAATAAGTTAATCTATGTTTATTTGGTAAAATGATAGGGTGTTGTTGATTGAAAGTTAATTCCGATTTGGATAATCTGCCTCCCACTCTTAAAATATTCTGTTCATCTAAAAACGGGTTTAAATTTAAAATTTTACTCTGGCTATATTTAACTGATTTGAAGCTTTTTATTTCATCAATTTCTTGTTTGAAGGATTGAGATTGAACTAACATTATTAACCTCTGCTCAGCATAGCTAAGTTCTTCGCAACTTAACAATTTGTCCAAAGGTTTTGTATTTAAACAACGAGTTTTAAATCTTAAAATATAGGAAACCATTCTTACTAGCTTTGAAAATGTAGAATATTTGTCAAAAATGTTAAATTGATTTTCTGATCTAGTTTCTTCATTGCGATTAAGTACTGTAAAAGAATTTGCTTTTACCTCAGGTAAATTTTCAAAGTTAGATTCCGGGCTATATGTCAAGTCTGGATTAATTTGATGATTAATACATTCTGAACCATTAAACCAAAGTTTGTTGTTAACTAAATCATTTGGATTTAAGCCGCCTGAAATTATATCTGCTGGATTATTATTGGTTCTGACATGGTTCCATTGATTTACATTTGAAAGTTCGGTAATTCTTGCGACTCGATTAGCCACGAAAGTCTTAAGACAACAAGGCTCTATTCTTATCCAATCAAGTACAATGGTAGAATCTGTAAAATAGATACTTTTAGAAATGATAACATCGAGAGTATTTTTAATTTTATGCATTAATTGTGCTAATAAAACTGCTGCTAATAATTCCAAACGTGGCAGCGATAGACTTTTTAACGGGGCTACGCGTGATTTAGCAATTAAAAGTTTAACCATCACTTTATTTTTTGAAATCGACTTAATATAGACGCATGCTCCGTATGCTCTTTCAGAGCTGTCACTGAAACCTATAAGTTCAATTTCTTGAACATCATGTAATAAAACTTGCCGCTCGATCACTATATTTTTTAAGCATTTTATTTGTGAAGCAAATTGCAACCAACTATTTTTTATGTCTGGAGGAACCTCAGTATCCCAGTCTAAACTTAGTTGCCAAAGTTTTTGCAAAATTAGCTTTGCTTTTATTATTGTCGGTCCGATTAATCCAAGAGGATCAAAAATTTGCGAAATAACAGAGAGGATAGTGCGCTTTGTTATTTTAGTTTCGTTAATGTCGGTGTCAATGCAATATTTTAAGTTATCACTATTTGCATCCCACCTTATATCTAATGTTTTGAGTTCTTTTTCCTTTTGAAAAATTACCAAGTTATCGTCTTTATAATTGCTGTTTGATAAAATATAATTTAAGATATCTACATTATTTGAGGACCACTTCCGTAAGTCAAATTTTGCACTCGACAATATTTTCGTTAATTCATGATAAATTTGTTTCGCTTCGTTCTCAGAATTGACTATTACAAGAAGATCGTCCATGTAAAAACATGTTTCTATAATTTCCGAAGTTCGCGGGTAACTGTTTTTATTTAAAGTTGCTAACTCTTTCAAACATCTAGTAGCTTGGAATGGTGCACTTGAGGTACCATATGTTACGGTATTTAACTCGTAAACTTTGAGTTCGTCTTCTGGATTTTCCCTCCAAATAATTTTTTGGAATGACCGTTCACTTGGATCTATCTCAATGCAACGATACATCATTTTAACGTCAGCTGTTAAAACATAAGTCCGCAGTCTTAAGCGAAGTAATATTGAGAATAAATCAGGTTGTATGGTAGGGCCTATTAATAATAAATCATTGAGAGATATGTTTGTGGTTGTTCTAGCACTTGCGTCAAAAACCACCCTACACTTTGTGGTCACTGAAGATTCCCTGAGTACCGCTGTATGAGGCAAGAAAAAAGATTTACTGTTAATCGATTTGTCGTTTTCTAAAGTATTAATAAATGTCATATGTCCCAACGATTCATAGTCTTTCATGAATTCAATATATTGAGTTTTTAAACTTTCATTTTTCAAAAATCGGTTTTCTAAACTTTTAAATCGTTTGATTGCTGATGATTTGGAATCTCCTAGTTGTTCCATATAATCTGGTTTAAAAGGATATTTTACTACAAAATTGCCGTTTTCATTCCGTGTTGTTGTCGATTTGAAATATTCTTCACAAAACTGATCATTTTTTGATAGTGGAATTGTGGTATTTACTTCCTCTATTTGCCAAAATTTTGTTAAGTTTTCATTGAGTTGTTTATTTGTAATTTTACTGAAGTTGCATATTTGTCGATTGATATTCTTATTTTCATTTAAAAATAGATTTCCAGTAATAATCCATCCTAACCTTGTTTCTTGTAACGTGGGTAGATTATTTCCTAATTTAATTTTTCCCTGTTTCAACAAATCAAAAAATAATTCGGCACCAATTAAAAGGTCAATTGGTTTTGGATTATTAAACTGTTCGTCAGCTAATTTCAATTTGTGAGGTAAAGATAATTTAGTTTTATTGAATTTTTGCAATGGAAGTTTTTCTGTTATTTCTGGTATTACTAGAAGATGTAGTTCAAATTCAAAATCTTCACATCGCGATCTTACTTTTGCAATTGTTTTGCTATTTATCTGAGTTTCGATTTTATTTATACCACTTAAGGGAATATTTATTTTTTCACTTTTAAGTCCGAGTTTTTCAAAAAGGAATTTACTGATTAAATGCGATTGACTTCCTGAATCAAGTAAAGCTGTGCATTCGATCCAATTTTTACAATTATCTTGAATCAAAACAGTGGCGGTCGATAATAAAATTTGGTTTGAATCAATGGTAGTAAAAGTATGCATAGCATTTTGACTTAAAATAGAATTTTCCGACTCTTGATTTTGAATATTGTTAGTTCGATTCATGTTCAAATCATTTGGGCTGATAAAACACATACTAGGTGAATTTTCAAAAGGTGGCGAATTTGTTGCCGCTCCAGCAACTTGCCGCCCACCATTCGAGTTTTGGGATTGCTGATTAGAATTGTCTGCATTGCTGCTTTTTGAACTATACTTGTTTTGTTGATTTTCGTTTCGATTAAAACTGTATTGATTTTGATCAGGATTTTGTCTGCTATGAAACTCATTATTTTCGTGATGTAAAGTTGTATTATGTTTCCGATTGCACTTTTTGCACCCGCTAGAGAAACAATTTTGTTTGTTATGACCCGGTCTTAGACAATTAGTACAAAGTTTTCTCTTATTGATTTCATTATATTTTTCCGATATTGTTAACTTTGCAAATTGTGGGCAATGATAAATGAAATGTGACTCATTACATATTGGACAAGAATATTGTGTGTTCTGATTAAAATGTGCGAATGTTTGTGGATTAGTGTGACTGTGTCCAACTACTTTTTTAAAACTGTATGATGATGATGGATTTGCATTTTGATTATAATGATTCGAAGTTTTATTGGTTTGATGATTACCTTGAATCGCCTCTAGAGTAAAACATTTCTTTGATAAAAATTCGGTAAATTCTGTTAAAGTTGGTAAATGCTGATCATTTAGCTTACCCTCCCATTCTCGCTTAGTTCTTTCGTCTAACTTTTGCAATATTACAGGAATCAGTAATGCATCCCAGTGCTCGACTGGCAATTGTAACTTTTTTAAAGCTGACAAGTGTTGATGAACTAAATCAAGTAATTTTCTTAAACAAACAGTTGATTCCCTGTGAATAGAAGGTAAATTAAATAAAACAGTATTGATATGCGTGTTTATTATTGCTCTTCGATTTTCATATCGCTTCCTCAATAATTCAACAGCGATTGTATAGTTACATGCTATTAAATCTAAATTTTCAATAAGTTTTAGAGCGTCTTCCTGACAGCACGATTTTAGGTACATTAACTTTTTAATTTCGCTTATATCTAACCTATCTTCCACGATTGCTTTAAATTGATCCCAAAAACTGTACCAATTTTCGTATTTCCCATAGAACTTAGGTAGCCCTAAATCTGGCAAAGCCGCATTGGTATTAGTTGGTAGTTGGGAATGTGAAATTATGTGATTTTTTTCATTTTCCAGAATATGTGCGATTAGACGTTTTGCGATTGATATTTTAGAATAAAATTTCGATTCTGTGTCTAGCCTATTCTCTTTTTCTCCGGGCAATAAGAATTCTAAACGAGTTTGAACCCTATCGAATTCTGTAAAGTCTTCTTCGATACTTTTTAAACGCGATTCGATTTCAAATTGATCAATGTTTTTTACGTTTTCTAGCGATATTGATATTAGAAATTTTGAAAATCTTTCTAATCTTTCCGATATAACCGATCTGACATGTAAATATTCTGATTTTTCATCATCTTCGCGATTATTGAAACTAACATCCATTTGATGTTTACTATTTCTATTTTTTCGTGACATTTTTTGAGTTAATAAATTGGCAATTCTACCTGGACTTTTTATTTACTATACGACTTTTTTTTAAATATGTTTAATTTTTTATACGATTATACGATTTACGTGATTTCGATTTTAAATTAATTAAATATAACAAGAAAAGGTCGATATGACAAACTGAATGTCAATAAGTAAGATATTTCGAGTAAATTTAAAGAATTCTGGATTCTGAATACGAGTTAACGATTTTGCAATAAATTGTTATTAATGTCGATCGATATAGGATTATTGATATAGGTAATGTTTCGAGTTACGATGAGATACCACTGAGAGCAACCAATCAGAAAGTTTCGATTAGAAATGTATACATATATACCTATAAAAGGTTCGATTTCAATGATAAAAACTACTCATAAAAAAGAATTAAGAACATACATGCTCAAACTCTATGCCAATGACGCCACATAGTAAACCACAATAATGTTTTGGAGATTTTATTTTCCTATCCCCATCGAATTAATTGAAACGGGCTTACCGAGTATGTCCTAACTGCTTCGATGCTTCGACTCAAGCTGGGTTCTTCAATTTTTTTTATTTTTGGGTTTTTCGATTTTTCCACAGGATGCTTCGTTCTGAATCCGCTCGATGGGACCAAAATGTTGGGGTTTTCGATGATTTCGATTTTCGAAGGACCAGTCAAACAACTAGGTTTGACAAAAACGATTTTATTCTGATAAAGATCTCGATAAAAATGGACTGTGAACGTGTGTTAACGATTTGACAAAGTTCAAGAATAATAATGACAAATAATGACAATTGGAAACGCCATAATTAATTATAACAAAAAAAAGTCTCATCCATGGTTACAAAAATCCAGGAACCATGATAAAATGTTTTTGTGGGTGCGCTCGGAATGGAACACAACTGATGTCACCTTTTCCATTATCATCATCATTATTGTCGTCATCCAAATCTGATAGATCGCCAAAATCTTCGTTTTCATTAATTTCTTCTTCACTTTCATCCTTATCAGGAAAACCTATATGTGTGATAGGCATTGGAAAAAATTATAAGTTGTACATAATGTGAGATTTCAAACATTTGTACATAGCAGACATTTTGCCTTTTGATAGGTATTCAGTTGTTTTGATAGTAAATACTCAATTGAGTTGGCAGACAGAAGAAAATTGCCATTTATAACAACCATATGTGCAACTTATGTGACTTATTGCGGTTTCTGCCATATTGAAAATATGCATATTCTAATAACTACATTTCACTTAACCAAATGGCAGACGAATTGAAAACATTCATCATATAATAGTTATTTATGCAACAAGTGTGTAAAGTGAACCTTTTTTCACGAATGTGAATTTTGACAATCACATGAGTGAAAAAAGGTGCTTTACGCACGTATTGCATACAATTTTTTTTCTACTACCAATCAAATATGTGTGAAAAAATAGATTTAGACAAATACTTTACGAACTAGTGCGTGAAGTATTTTCACTTTACGCACTAGTGCGTGAAGTAATTTACCAGAAAAATAGTAGTGACAGTGTCAACATATGTCATTGACATTACTTTACGCACCAGTGTGTGAAGTGAATTACTTTACGCACTAGTGCGTGAAGTGGAATTTCACGTCTTCTGAATAGTGCGTAAAGTGAGTACTTTACGCACGGTAGTAAAAAAACAATTTTTGTCGCAATTTGGTTCATTGTTTATTATAGTAGGAGAGCCGGCAATATGAACGGGTATGTGATCATTGCAATGGATAATTTTCACATAAAAGAATAGCTCATAGTTACCTTTAAACTAAATGGATGGGTTGCCTTGATTCTCATGGCCGCAACCCTTTGATGGCTGGGCCTAAACTACCCCTCTTTTTTCGAAGGAACAATGTTATCGCTGCAATAGCTGAAAATTGGTAGATATATTCTTTAATATGTCTTCTCAAATAATATATCGATTTTGATTGCCGGAAATGATGGCAACCCTCATTTAAAGTCGAGCGCGCGCGTTATATTGCTTGCTAAATACAAATTTTTGAAAGTGACAGCTTTCAAAGTCACTTGTAAAGTTAAAAGAGGACTCTGTGAAGGGGATTTTGCATCCAGCTGTAGGTCTTTAGACAAAAAAAGAAACATGAAAGTAGGTATATTAATAAAGTGTTTGCCGCATATGATGAGAACCCCCTACACCGCAAGGTAGTTTAATTTGTTGCGCTCATGGTTCTTGAAGTATCTTTTTATAAAACAACTTTACGGCCATGAGAATCGAGGCAACTCATCCATTTGGTTTAAAGGTTACTATGAAGTATTGTTTTATGTAGAAATTATCCATTGCAACTGCAGTGTCGCGATAAATTGATGAATTGATAGTGGCAACACTGCCGTTCTAAATTATCAAGAATACTACAGAGTATGGAGTGACGAGCCTCTCTCCTACCACGACCATCAACGAAGCAACACCTAAATTATTCTCCACTCTCTGCACAAGTCAAACATAAATTATAATGAACCGAATTTCATAATCTGTCCAATAAACGAGTAGCTAAATAACGTGTCTTACTATCACCACAAAGACCCCAACAGCAACGATCACATACCCGTTAGTATTGCCGGCTCTTGGACTATTAGGACTTGTACCAGTCTGCAATTTCTGTCAGTCAAAACTTAAGCTTTTGGTAGCAACTTATTTAATATAAATTAATAGCAGACGGGAAATAATTGATCTCAAATTTGAAAAATTTTGACATTTTGAAAAAATAAAAATAAATATCTGTACCACTTCAATTTTTCTGCCGGTGCAAAGGTACATTATTTGTCTAAAATCCATTGTAACAAATCATGTTTTAGGCGGGAGAAAATTGTTCCAACATCTCAGCATTTTGATACAACTTCAAAAATTGTTAAATATTTTTATACCAACCGAGATTTTCTACCATTTACTTATTGATGTATTACATCGTAAATGTAACATAAATTTAATTTGGCAGACGGGAGGTCGTTGATCCACATGTCCGATTTTTGCGACATTTTGAAATTAGTAATATGACACTTTATACTAACCTAGGGTTTCCGCCGTTCAGCTTCCTTCTACTCATTTTTGTTTAAATTACTTTCACAATGTGTGGCAGACGGGATAATATTGATCCAAATCTCCACTTTTCATTACATTTTCAAATTAGCATATCATTGTATTGTAACACGCGGGGCTCTTTGAAATTTCAGCCATTCCACTTCTTATTGCATAAAGAATAACCACTCTTAATGGCAGACGGGAGAAAATCGTTTTGAAAAAATGGTCGTTATGCACCGGTCTATAATGAAGCTTCATTCTTTATTCTAATGATAGCTGTTCATGAAATCATAATTCTTACAGTTTTCTGTACTTGGGATTAATGAAAATTTCACTGAATCAATGAAAATGTAATTGATGAAAGCAGTTCATTGATATTATGATGAAGATTTTTTTGAGTGTAGTCTGTCGACAAAAATGCAAGTCCTTGGGTTCAATTTATAGAAAAGAGATCTTTCCACTCTACCTAATCCTCAACTGTTGCTGACCCAAGCGCAGTAGTAATATAGGTACAATCCCTGGTTTTCTTCAGCACTAAGAACAAGCACTACTATTGTTATTGACTTGAACTTTTGCCGCAGACTGCAGACTGAATAATCGCTCTTTTTTTTTTCAAATTTTAATAGCTAATAATTTAAACATACGTATTTAATTATTCGTTTAGAAGTTTTTTACTACTGCCGTTGTTCCAGATTAATCTAGTTTCTCCAGCGTAGGTTTTTTGTGAAATAAAATTACTAATATTTATGTATACCTACCTACCGCATTTTATTGAAAAATTCAAAAAATTAGGTCCTGGTTCTAAACACAACTTTGATACTCGCTTTGATACTAGTGTATTCGGCCGGAGTGTAAAATCTAGCAAAAAACTCTTGCCTATCATGTATTTCAAAATAATTAGGCCTCTCTCTAAAAACTCTTACTTTGGGAGCCCTCTCTCCAACTTCAAATATCCCATAATCACTGTAGTCACTTCGTATGCATTTATATTATCATAATATTCTTGTTTTAAAATATACGAATTTTTCATCAAAAAACATACAGTAGTTGCATGATACTAAAACACAGAAGATATGATCATTTGGTGGACGAAATTTGAACCAGTTCGCGCATGACGTCATCGCGTGACAAAAATCTATGGAGATAATAGAGAAATTAGCTTGTTCGTTATGATTTGACTGGCAAATCAGGATTTCCTGTGATAATAATTCAGATATACAAAATAAAACACGATTCAGCGTATAGTGTATAATTTATTTTACATAAAATACAGGATAGGACATTTCCTTGCGAGTGCGCATATCCGTAAAAAAAAAAAAAAAAAAAAAAAATATTTAGAAAATGTTTTTATCATTGAATTGAAGAAATTACAAATATACATAAATATAGATATTAGTTTTGGATACAAATTTCTACTTCTACTTATCATAAATATTAATAACACTTTTTCTACATTGCTTCAAAACTATTCCTGCTGCTTAATAAACATTTTGTAACCATAGTCTGGCTGAAGCACGTACAAATTCCAGTCCCCACAGGTAGAATTTAACAAAAATGTGAAAAATGTCACAGTTAAATAATATGTTAAAAGTAGACAACTATAATAAATGAAAATTGGAACAGCATTACACCACACATGGCTACTACATACTTTTTTCTACAACTGTCAAAAAATGATGATGTTCGCACACTCATGACAGTTTGCGAAGTGGCACTTTTTTCCCCAGGTATTGATTTTTTAACGTTCCCATGACGCCGTGCGCGAACTAGCTATTTCGCGCACGTGTGCGTGAAATAGCTAGTTCGCACACTGGATGTCATGGTGACACATACCTGTCAGGAAATCAAAAATAATTAAAATTCACCTACCTTTGATTGAAAATGCAATTTTGGCTTCGAATGATTGATATTTAAATGGAGTTGTAGAAAAAATATTGTTTGCAACGGGCGTGAAATACTTTGGTGATCTCGACTATTTTTTTAACTCGGCTGTGCCTCGTTAAAAAAATCAGATCTCGATCACCAAAGTAGAATTTCGCGCCCTTGATACAAAAATAACTATTTATGTATATTTTTGACCAAATCCCTTTCATTATTTGTTTTGTCATAGTCTTTCTGTTTAGATGTTTCAGTTTTCGGAGATTTAATTTTTGATACTGAAGTCCAGCTTCCGATAGCGTTTTTGCACCCATATATCACAATTATATCTATAACTAGGCATGTTTTTACTTTTTTTTTATTATTGTTACTGCTACCTGCTACAATCCACGACCGCACAGTAAACCATGGTTTATTCTGTTCATTTGTGTTTGAGTTTCTTTAATAATAGTTACAGCATAAAGTAACAATTATTAAAGAAACTCAAACACAAATGAACAGAATACAATTTTAACAAGGAGATTTTCACGTAAGAACGGACAAAAATACTAATAAACAGATAAAACGATTAAAAACGAACAAAAACACGCCAAGACGCCATTAATCGGACCGAATTTGTCACGGGATGACGTCAGCGGAGGGAGAGAGACAGAACATAAACATGCGCGTGATCTTATCTTGTGTGTTCTAGTATCATGCAGTAGTTGTAGGTTACTTTTTGAGAAAACCTAGGGTAAACCCAAGCATGAAGTGCTGGTAAAGTATACTGGCGGTTAACCAAAAGATTTTGGTATATCCGAGATTGTGGAACGAAATTTTACTGGTTAACCCTAATCCGTCAGACATCTTCTGGTTACCGGCGATTGTGATAATGGGCCTTACGCGTTTACCCAAGGTTCTTGTAGGAGATAATATATGTATATGTATGTATACGTGTCTGCCTTATAAAGACTAAACTGATTAAGTGCCGGTACTCATAGAGAAATATAATAGTAGTAAACTACGAGAGATTTTTATTTTGTTTTGCCTGTATCATAATATCTTGGTCTTTGGGTCCAGCCAACAGCCTGGAGAATACTGGCCATTCTGTCCAAGGTCAGTGGCGCCCATAAAAAACCCACCCCTACTCTCCGTATTTAATTTCTGAGCTAGGGCTAAATTTGCAACGTCCTAGACATCCAATAGACCAATTCTTTTAATTTCATAATTTCAATTTATTTTAATTACATTTCACTTTTTATTCATATTAACAAAAAAACGTAGCAAACTCAATACTCAATCCAAATAAGTGTTTTCTATTTCAGAAGAAACTGGAATTCTTAGAGCATTATGTACGAGCCCAGTGTTCTCCTATCCCGATCAAAAAGGCATGTTGATTTTGGACACTGATGCGAAGAACACCAGTAGTATTGAAGCTGTCCTTTGACAAATTCAAAATTCACAAGAGCATGTCGTGGAGTACTACAGCAGAACCTTATTGAGGCTAGAACGAAATTATTGTGTCACAAGAGACTTGCTTGGCATAGTAAAAGCAGTCGACCATTTCCATAAGTATCTCTACGGACGTAATAGCCTAGTGACTTGAGGGTTTCCTACTTCGGTTTTTGAGTAAAAGCAAATCCTTTTCACAAGTGAAAGAACATGTCAGAATTAGTAGGTTTTTGAACAGACCCATCTCAAAAAGTCATGCCGACCCCCCCTCCACCCCCCTCAAACTTGATAAGTGGATTGTTTTAGTGTTTATGTCCGATTGACCAATAAAGTTCTATTTATAGAACAGTTTTGCGTCAATAAAGTAGGACTTTATTGTACTAGTAAAATAAAATGCTACTTTATTTTACTTTATTTTACTAGTAAAATAAAGTGCTACTTTATTGCCTACCTAGACTACCTGATAAGGTGAAACAGGTCCTGACAACCTGCCAAAGTGAAACAGGTCCTGACAACCTGCCAAAGTGAAACAGGTCCTGACAACCTGCTAAGGTAAAACAGGTATACCTACGCGAATTTTACTTTTTTCATTCAATTTTTTTAATTTTTAACAAAAACCAGTCAGAATCGTACATAAAATCATGTATATAACGCTTACATAAACAGGCTTTATTGACTCATTATTTAATAGCCTCGCTCGCAAGCTCGCTCGGCCATAAAATTATTCGTACAATAAAGCCTTACTTTATGTACTTGTTATATAAATAGCTATTATTATTTTTCTCAAAAACGGTGAAAGATAGAAACGTCATTTTGGTGCCATTCTATGGAGCACAAAATTCTGCATAATGACTATATGACCTTATTTTTGTTTATGTTTTCAAGCTGAGGCCCCACGTGAACAAATATGTGGTGGGGGGTAGATCACAAAGACAGGTGTCGATCAATATCATTAAAACCGCTTGAAAACAAACAAAAAAATAAAGATACAAAAAATTAAGAATAAAGTTTTCTCTATCGATTGATATATACATTTTTTTCTTATCTTTCAAAATAAAGCCACCAGTGGCGTACAAAAAAGTAGTGGAGTAAGAGAAATGATTAAAAATAAATATTTTTGGTTATATCCTTTTAAACTAATTTATTTATTTTATTTTATTTATATGCAGGTGAAGAACATTTTGAAAAAATCAGGAGCGTATTAGAAGATAATAAAAGTAAATACCTGAAGTGTATTTTTTCCCAAGATGGAGATACAGTTTTATAATGCATGTCATGCGAATGACATGTTGCGACCAATAAGCGGCATTGTTTATGTTTCAAAGTTGACAGTGTAAGTCTATCTTGGGAAAAAATACAGTATAAGTGAATTTTTTAACAATTTTAACAACTCAAAACGTCTCCACAGAAAAGCTAGTGTAGCCTCTTACGTATTTACACCTTAAATTAATTGCAATATTCTGCACACAAGCACAGCCTAATGCATTTTAAATTTTTCAAAAAGCATTTGCATTTTGGATCACAAATTTTGCATTTACATTTTAATAAAATGTCTGATGATATTTGTTGTTTTTAAGAGTCCATCCCCATTTAGATGGGCATGGAAGTTCTAATGTCTGCCCAACGACTCTGTGTCTACGGGGCAACGGTAAGGGGAATGCAGTTGTAAAAAAAAATGGCTGTTTTCATTCATAAAATACCCAGCTGCGTGCAGAACTTTTTAGAAATGTTATCGTATTGCAACTTGTACACGAAAATCGACAATGACCAAACCCCCGCCACTGGATATTTCAATATAGATCGATATACCAAAATGGGAGGAAAAAATGACAGAAGCCTTGGCCAATAGCGAGACGTAAGGTGACGTTAACCTATTGACAACCGCAGGGTTCCCGTGGCAACGGCCATCCTGCCAATAACTCCACTAATCAGGTTTATCCAGGCCGGATCCTTGCCAAATTGTCAAAATCTGATGGTATCTTTAGAAAATGTTTATTTTTTACGATAGACAAAATTAAAGAAATCAGTTACTAAAATAAGCATAGATCTAACAACCACGTTGAAATATTGAGCGTTTTATTGTTATCTATATTTTATAATTAAAAAATGGATTTTCAAATCAACTATAGTTCATGCCTAGTATTTTCGCTTTTTTATAATTAATCGTGACAACATCGCAAATTTACGTCCGAATTCCTTCCATAGACTCAGAACCGCTGGGCAAACAATACCATGATTGGCACAGATTACCCCAAAAAAATCCTGCTTGAACAATACATCGCTTTATATGCTCTATTACAGAATATTTTGTGGGAATATCCTTAAATTTTTGTGTGACAGATGTGTGAAATTCCGTACTTTTTTTGCAGTGATCTATTGTTGGGGGTAAATTCTCAACAGTTCGGTTTTTTTGAGCAAAAAGTTGCATTCGACAAACGTCAATATCGTTGGTTTCAGAGTATTCATCGTACACTATGGTAACGAATTTTGAAATAATATTAAGTTGTTCAGGGCCGGTATAGACCTATCTATTTTACCAGACAAAGAGGTAATAATACGAAAACTTTATTAGATAGAAAAAGACGCAAAACGCTTATTGCGCAAGACGAGGCAAAACGTACCAAATTATGTTAGACTTACGTGTATAGCAACCTGTTCTTGTTATTTGCACGGGATAAAAAAGGAAGAAGGAAAACCGCGTGACGTGCAACGTATTTGTCAATCAAAAACACAAAAAAATGAAAATCGATCACTTGTCAAGCTACGTCAAGTTGAATATCAAGCATAATTTTATCCTTGTCAGACCGCGGACAATGAACAAGCACAAGGAGATGTCCAGCGTTCAAAACGAACACCTCGCACCTGTATACTAGTTAGCCAATAAAATGCATTGCCTCGTGTTGCGCGCGCATACAGGTAAAAATAGATAGGTCTATTTCTCGTTCCCGAAAACGCTCACACTCACCGCTTTTTACCGCTCGCCACTTCTAATGTAAATTTACATTAGAAGTGCCGAGCGACTGAAAAGCGGTGAGCGTTTTCGAGAACGAGAATACCGGCCCCCGATAAGTTCTTTTGGATGCAGCACTTGGTCAATGAACGTAGGTATAAGGGTATAACCTCCGTTTTTTCCAGAGTTTTTCAAGCTTCTCAGCTTTTTTCCTTTTCCAAAAAAAAAAATTTGTTGTTTTTAAGAGTCCATCCCCATTTAGATGGACATAGAAGTTCTAATGTCTGCCCAACGACTCTGTGTCTACGGGGCAACGGTAAGGGGAATGCAGTTGTAAAAAAAAATGGCTGTTTTCATTCATAAAATACCCAGCTGCGTGCAGAACTTTTTAGAAATGTTATCGTATTGCAACTTGTACACGAAAATCGACAATGACCAAACCCCCGCCACTGGATATTTCAATATAGATCGATATACCAAAATGGGAGGAAAAAATGACAGAAGCCTTGGCCAATAGCGAGACGTAAGGTGACGTTAACCTATTGACAACCGCAGGGTTCCCGTGGCAACGGCCATCCTGCCAATAACTCCACTAATCAGGTTCATCCAGGCCGGATCCTTGCCAAATTGTCAAAATCTGATGGTATCTTTAGAAAATGTTTATTTTTTACGATAGACAAAATTAAAGAAATCAGTTACTAAAATAAGCATAGATCTAACAACCACGTTGAAATATTGAGCGTTTTATTGTTATCTATATTTTATAATTAAAAAATGGATTTTCAAATCAACTATAGTTCATGCCTAGTATTTTCGCTTTTTTATAATTAATCGTGACAACATCGCAAATTTACGTCCGAATTCCTTCCATAGACTCAGAACCGCTGGGCAAACAATACCATGATTGGCACAGATTACCCCAAAAAATCCTGCTTGAACAATACATCGCTTTATATGCTCTATTACAGAATATTTTGTGGGAATATCCTTAAATTTTTGTGTGACAGATGTGTGAAATTCCGTACTTTTTTTGCAGTGATCTATTGTTGGGGGTAAATTCTCAACAGTTCGGTTTTTTTGAGCAAAAAGTTGCATTCGACAAACGTCAATATCGTTGGTTTCAGAGTATTCATCGTACACTATGGTAACGAATTTTGAAATAATATTAAGTTGTTCAGGGCCGGTATAGACCTATCTATTTTACCAGACAAAGAGGTAATAATACGAAAACTTTATTAGATAGAAAAAGACGCAAAACGCTTATTGCGCAAGACGAGGCAAAACGTACCAAATTATGTTAGACTTACGTATAGCAACCTGTTCTTGTTATTTGCACGGGATAAAAAAGGAAGAAGGAAAACCGCGTGACGTGCAACGTATTTGTCAATCAAAAACACAAACAAATGAAAATCGATCACTTGTCAAGCTACGTCAAGTTGAATATCAAGCATAATTTTATCCTTGTCAGACCACGGACAATGAACAAGCACAAGGAGATGTCCAGCGTGCAAAACGAACACCTCGCACCTGTATACTAGTTAGCCAATGAAATGCATTGCCTCGTGTTGCGCGCGCATACAGGTAAAAATAGATAGGTCTATTTCTCGTTCCCGAAAACGCTCACACTCACCGCTTTTTACCGCTCGCCACTTCTAATGTAAATTTACATTAGAAGTGCCGAGCGACTGAAAAGCGGTGAGCGTTTTCGAGAACGAGAATACCGGCCCCCGATAAGTTCTTTTGGATGCAGCACTTGGTCAATGAACGTAGGTATAAGGGTATAACCTCCGTTTTTCCAGAGTTTTTCAAGCTTCTCAGCTTTTTTCCTTTTCCAAAAAAAAAAAATTTGTTGTTTTTAAGAGTCCATCCCCATTTAGATGGGCATAGAAGTTCTAATGTCTGCCCAACGACTCTGTGTCTACGGGGCAACGGTAAGGGGAATGCAGTTGTAAAAAAAAATGGCTGTTTTCATTCATAAAATACCCAGCTGCGTGCAGAACTTTTTAGAAATGTTATCGTATTGCAACTTGTACACGAAAATCGACAATGACCAAACCCCCGCCACTGGATATTTCAATATAGATCGATATACCAAAATGGGAGGAAAAAATGACAGAAGCCTTGGCCAATAGCGAGACGTAAGGTGACGTTAACCTATTGACAACCGCAGGGTTCCCGTGGCAACGGCCATCCTGCCAATAACTCCACTAATCAGGTTCATCCAGGCCGGATCCTTGCCAAATTGTCAAAATCTGATGGTATCTTTAGAAAATGTTTATTTTTTACGATAGACAAAATTAAAGAAATCAGTTACTAAAATAAGCATAGATCTAACAACCACGTTGAAATATTGAGCGTTTTATTGTTATCTATATTTTATAATTAAAAAATGGATTTTCAAATCAACTATAGTTCATGCCTAGTATTTTCGCTTTTTTATAATTAATCGTGACAACATCGCAAATTTACGTCCGAATTCCTTCCATAGACTCAGAACCGCTGGGCAAACAATACCATGATTGGCACAGATTACCCCAAAAAATCCTGCTTGAACAATACATCGCTCTATTACAGAATATTTTGTGGGAATATCCTTAAATTTTTGTGTGACAGATGTGTGAAATTCCGTACTTTTTTTGCAGTGATCTATTGTTGGGGGTAAATTCTCAACAGTTCGGTTTTTTTGAGCAAAAAGTTGCATTCGACAAACGTCAATATCGTTGGTTTCAGAGTATTCATCGTACACTATGGTAACGAATTTTGAAATAATATTAAGTTGTTCAGGGCCGGTATAGACCTATCTATTTTACCAGACAAAGAGGTAATAATACGAAAACTTTATTAGATAGAAAAAGACGCAAAACGCTTATTGCGCAAGACGAGGCAAAACGTACCAAATTATGTTAGACTTACGTGTATAGCAACCTGTTCTTGTTATTTGCACGGGATAAAAAAGGAAGAAGGAAAACCGCGTGACGTGCAACGTATTTGTCAATCAAAAACACAAAAAAATGAAAATCGATCACTTGTCAAGCTACGTCAAGTTGAATATCAAGCATAATTTTATCCTTGTCAGACCGCGGACAATGAACAAGCACAAGGAGATGTCCAGCGTGCAAAACGAACACCTCGCACCTGTATACTAGTTAGCCAATAAAATGCATTGCCTCGTGTTGCGCGCGCATACAGGTAAAAATAGATAGGTCTATTTCTCGTTCCCGAAAACGCTCACACTCACCGCTTTTTACCGCTCGCCACTTCTAATGTAAATTTACATTAGAAGTGCCGAGCGACTGAAAAGCGGTGAGCGTTTTCGAGAACGAGAATACCGGCCCCCGATAAGTTCTTTTGGATGCAGCACTTGGTCAATGAACGTAGGTATAAGGGTATAACCTCCGTTTTTCCAGAGTTTTTCAAGCTTCTCAGCTTTTTTCCTTTTCCAAAAAAAAAAATTTGTTGTTTTTAAGAGTCCATCCCCATTTAGATGGACATAGAAGTTCTAATGTCTGCCCAACGACTCTGTGTCTACGGGGCAACGGTAAGGGGAATGCAGTTGTAAAAAAAAATGGCTGTTTTCATCCATAAAATACCCAGCTGCGTGCAGAACTTTTTAGAAATGTTATCGTATTGCAACTTGTACACGAAAATCGACAATGACCAAACCCCCGCCACTGGATATTTCAATATAGATCGATATACCAAAATGGGAGGAAAAAATGACAGAAGCCTTGGCCAATAGCGAGACGTAAGGTGACGTTAACCTATTGACAACCGCAGGGTTCCCGTGGCAACGGCCATCCTGCCAATAACTCCACTAATCAGGTTCATCCAGGCCGGATCCTTGCCAAATTGTCAAAATCTGATGGTATCTTTAGAAAATGTTTATTTTTTACGATAGACAAAATTAAAGAAATCAGTTACTAAAATAAGCATAGATCTAACAACCACGTTGAAATATTGAGCGTTTTATTGTTATCTATATTTTATAATTAAAAAATGGATTTTCAAATCAACTATAGTTCATGCCTAGTATTTTCGCTTTTTTATAATTAATCGTGACAACATCGCAAATTTACGTCCGAATTCCTTCCATAGACTCAGAACCGCTGGGCAAACAATACCATGATTGGCACAGATTACCCCAAAAAATCCTGCTTGAACAATACATCGCTTTATATGCTCTATTACAGAATATTTTGTGGGAATATCCTTAAATTTTTGTGTGACAGATGTGTGAAATTCCGTACTTTTTTTGCAGTGATCTATTGTTGGGGGTAAATTCTCAACAGTTCGGTTTTTTTGAGCAAAAAGTTGCATTCGACAAACGTCAATATCGTTGGTTTCAGAGTATTCATCGTACACTATGGTAACGAATTTTGAAATAATATTAAGTTGTTCAGGGCCGGTATAGACCTATCTATTTTACCAGACAAAGAGGTAATAATACGAAAACTTTATTAGATAGAAAAAGACGCAAAACGCTTATTGCGCAAGACGAGGCAAAACGTACCAAATTATGTTAGACTTACGTATAGCAACCTGTTCTTGTTATTTGCACGGGATAAAAAAGGAAGAAGGAAAACCGCGTGACGTGCAACGTATTTGTCAATCAAAAACACAAACAAATGAAAATCGATCACTTGTCAAGCTACGTCAAGTTGAATATCAAGCATAATTTTATCCTTGTCAGACCACGGACAATGAACAAGCACAAGGAGATGTCCAGCGTGCAAAACGAACACCTCGCACCTGTATACTAGTTAGCCAATAAAATGCATTGCCTGGTGTTGCGCGCGCATACAGGTAAAAATAGATAGGTCTATTTCTCGTTCCCGAAAACGCTCACACTCACCGCTTTTTACCGCTCGCCACTTCTAATGTAAATTTACATTAGAAGTGCCGAGCGACTGAAAAGCGGTGAGCGTTTTCGAGAACGAGAATACCGGCCCCCGATAAGTTCTTTTGGATGCAGCACTTGGTCAATGAACGTAGGTATAAGGGTATAACCTCCGTTTTTCCAGTTTTTCAAGCTTCTCAGCTTTTTTCCTTTTCCAAAAAAAGAAGAGGTGGTGTCGCAACCGGTGATTGGTTTAGTGCTGCATCTAGTAGAACTTATACATCAGAATAACTCAATATTATTTAAAAATTCGTTATCATAATGTATGAACAGGGTCGTAGCGATATGACTATCCCTAGGGGGGAGACTGAGATTCGGCGCTCCCTAAGCGCAGCGAAGGCAATTCAAAGGCGAGAAAAAATTAACTTTTTTGCAACTTTGGCAGACTATAAAACCTTAACGGTTAATTTTAGACTTCAGAGCAAACATTTGACACCAACTTTGAATTTAATCCATGATTGAAAATTCCTTACAGCCTAACAAAGTTGCAAAAAAGTCAATTTTCAACTATCAATATTTCCAAAACAGAGTTGAACTTAGGTATAGGAATGAGTATAGTATAGATATCACATGAGATCTGCTAAGAATTTCACCACCCACAGCATATCATATACAAAAACAAACAGCAGGTTAACTCTCACGCACATCTTTTCTGCGCAAGCTGCCATTCGAGAATACAGCCTATCACGGCAGAATCACATGATTTAATGCGTATCTCTTCTGCGCATGCCGCCATTTGAGGCTACAAATCTCGAGTTAGCCTGCTGATTGTTTTTGTATACTCATGCTATGATTTTATGTAGAATCCGAATACTCAATAATATATTAATATACAGGGTATTCCATTTAAAATAAGAAAGTTGCAAGTTAAACCACGACCAGCTTTTCTGAAACATCCTTTATATGCGAAAGTAAGTTTAAAAAAAAAAATTGTTTCAACCATAAAACCTTTATTTGAGACACTTGTTTCTAAAATTTCAAATAAAAAAGATGTGTGACATTTATAACCAATAACCCTGTATTTCACAACGTCACTTTTCTTTTTCTTTTCCCTTTTGATCTTTCAGTTTAACTAGGTGTTTCCTCACTTCTGTTTCCGGCTTAGGTTCCGAATTCCGATAAACATTTTATTTCTTCAAATTGTTTCCTTTGTCTACCTATCGATGACGGCCAGTTTTGGAGAAATAGGTACTTAATGATAATTTCCTTTGTATTATTTGAATAAACAAATGTGCGCCAGCAGGATTCGATTGGTTCGACGTTGTCAGATTGCACGGAAGGAACCCATTCAGGTATACCTTGCCTTCATAAGTGTTACTTCTTTCATTAGCTTCTGATATCCCATTGTGTGTCTTAATGTCTGCCCAGCGAGTCTGTGTCTACGGGGCAACGGTAAGGGGAATGCAGTTGTAAAAAAAATGGCTGATTTCATTCATAAAATACCCAGCTGCGTACGGAACTTTTTGGAAGTGTTATCGTATTGCAACTCGTACACGAAAATCAGCAATGACCAAATCTCCGCCACTGGATATTTCAATATAAATCGATATTCCAAGATGGGAGGATAAAATGACGTGAGCCCTGGCCAATAGCGAGACGTAAGGTGACGTTAGTTTATTGACAACCGTATGGTTCCTCATGACAACGGCGATCCTGCCAAAAACTCCACCAATCAGGTTCATCCAGGACGGATGATTGCCAAATTGTCAAGCTGATGGTATCTTTAGAAAATGTTTATTTTTTACAATAGACCAAACTGAAGAAATCAGGATTAAAATAAGGATAGATCTAACAACCACGTTAAAATATTTAGCGTTTTATTATTGTTATCAATATTTTGTTATTAAAAAATGGATTTTCAAATTAACTATACTTCATGCCTAGTAATTTCGCTTTTTTATAATTAAACGTGGCAACATGGCACATTTACGTCAGAATTCTTTCCGTAGACTCAGATCCACTGGGCAAACAATACTTGTTTTGTTCACTATTGTCTCCATGTTATAAGTGCACCTCACTTACGTCACCGAGAGCTGAGCCGGTGGTTGGGTTCGGTAATTGGGGTAATTGCATCTGCGAGCAAAAAGAGTGAATTTTGACGGACATCACGTAATCACTTATCCACCGCTTATTTTTTTTCACGTGTCAAATCACGTGATATCTGTCAAATTTTGCTCGCAGATGCAATTCCAATTACCGAATCCAGCCGGGATTCACCGAGTTTCCGTTGCCACGTTTCGATGGAACTTTTGGGGCGAGTTCACAATAGAAATTGAACTCTCGACTGGGGCGTGTTCACAATAGCCGGCGGGAAGTGTTCACAATACCGCCGGGGCGTGTTCCGGGCGCACTGCAGCCTCCGGTTGCATGTTGAATTAGCATAAAAATACTATCCTTTCTGAATTATAATTGTTGTAAAATGGTATTTAATTACCTACTCGGAAACTTGCCTTTTGTCTAAGATTATTTTTTTTTGCACTTATATATTTTGGCGCCCCTGTGTCAGCTGCGCCCAGGGGGGGAGGCTCCCCCGTCTCCCCCCCTGTTGGCTACGCCCCTGTGTACGAACATTCTGAAACCAATGATATTGATGTTTGTCAAATGCACCTTTTTGCTCAAAAGAACCGAACCGTTGAGAATTTACCCCTAACAATAAATGCGTTAAAACAGCCTATCAAGCGATGTATTTTTCAAGCAGGGGTAATTTGTGCCAACTATGGTAGAACTTCCATACCCATCTAAATGAGGATGGACTCTTGAAAACAATAAATGGACGCCACTATGAAACACTACGGAAAATGAAAAAATATCATCCGACATTTTATTAAAATGTAAATGCAAAACTTTTGGCCCAAAATCCAAATGCTTTTTGAAAAAATTAAAATGCATAAGGCTGTGCTTGTATGCAGAATATTGCAATTAATTTAAGGTGTCAATACGTAAGAGGTTACACTAGCTTCTCTGTGAAGACGTTTTGAGTTGTTAAAATTGTTAAAAAATTTACTTATACTTTTTTTTTTCCCAAGATAGATTTGGACTTTGTCAACTCAACTTTGAAAGATAAACAATGCCGCTTATTGGTCGCAACATGTCATTCGCATCGCACGACATGCATTGTAAAACTGTATCTCCATCTTGGGAGAAAATACACTTTAGGTAGTTACTTTTATTATCTTCGAATACGCTCCTGATTTTTTCAAAATGTTGTTTACCTGCATATACATAAATTAATAAACTAGTTCAAAAGGATATAACCTCGGATATCGGATATAACCAAAAATATTTATTTTTAATCATTCCTCCTACTCCACTACTTTTTTGTACGCCACTGATGGCTTTATTTTGAAAGATATCAATCGATAGGGAAAACTTTATTCTCAATTTTTTGTATCTTCTATTTTTTTTGGTTTTCAAGCGGTTTTAATGATATTGATCAACACGTGTCTTTGTGATTACCCCCCAGCACATTTTTGTTCTTGTGGGACCTTACCTTGAAATCATAAACAAAAATAAGGTCATAGTCATTATGCAGAATTTTGTGCTCTATCGAATGACACCAAAATGACGTTTCCATCTTTCACCGTTTTTGAGAAAAATAATAAAAACTAAAACAATCCACTTATGAAATTTGAGGGGGGTGGAGGGGGGGTAGGCATGACTTTTTGAGATGGGTCTGTTCAAAAATCTACTTATTCTTTCACTTGTGAAAAGGATTTGCTTTTACTCAAAAACCGAAGTATTAAGCTATTTTTCGGCGACAAGTCACTATACTATAAGTTTATTCTAATTCGAACAGATCACGCGGCTCTAAAATGGCTGTTAGAAATGAAAACTCCCGTAGGACAGCTTGCTAGATGGATTGAGAAATTGCAGCAATACGATTTCTAAATTGCAATCCAGTACAACTTCGGTCTCCCATTTGAAAGAATAGCGATAGATGTAGCCGAACCCTTCCCTGAATCTGAGCGTCGTAACAAATACACATTGGCGTATCCAGGGTGGGGGGGGGGGCAAAGGAGGCAATTGCCCCCCCCCCCCCCCAGAGCAACAACCTTTCATTTTTTAAAAATATCTCAAATAACACAAAATAATATTATCTACCCGCGTGCGCAAAGTTATTACTTTGCACACTTACTTGCGTGCGTCATTTTTGTTCTGGATAAGCTAATATTCAAAAAGAAGCGCTTGATGTTATTTTCGTTCCAAAAAAAGCATTCAGTTAATGTTTAGCTTTTTTAATTTGACACTTTCCGTATGAGGAGCAAGGGAGGAGAAATCCAGCAAAAACAGGTGTGAGGTCAGGTGACCATTGGCGTGGGCAGCCACCAAGTTTAATAGATACATTTTTGAATTTTTATATAATGAATAGGTAGTGATTGCTACTCTATTTTTTATTGCATTTTTGACGTGTGTAAGTCCTGGAGAGTATAATACCATTCCTTTGGAGTATCAGATCATAAAAGTTGGACATCAGTAAATTATACTCCTTCATATACTTCCCAACTTAAATGGTCTTGCGGAAAGAATGAATCAGACACCAATAGACAAAGCAAGATCTATGATAATTCAAGCAAAAATAAACCCACAAGAGTTACTGAAAATGGAGGTACCTGTTTAGATCACTTTTTATTAAAATGTAATGGCGTTTTCGATTGGTAGGTTCAGTGCGCACTGAGTGTATTTGCATCCTTTCAATCGACCTGTAGAAGAAAAAGACAGAAATAGAAAAAATTGCACTAGTTCCGCAATAGATCTACCAATCGGAAACGGCATAAGAGTGACTTTTTTTAGCAATATTAGGGCTGTGATTTTGGAAAATGATCTCACTGATCATCACCCCATTCTGCTTAACATTCAGTTAGAAACATCCTTCAATAACCCAGCAAACACGAACTGACGGTAAACAATCGGCCGAATGCCTTGGACGATGGGTAAGTGACGGCATCGGCAAAATGCAGTTGGCCCCTTGTGTTTTTGATCATTGAATTCCGGCTGTTGGCATTTGAGCGCTGGCATAGCGTCGGGGCTTTTCTATAAATGATTTCAAATTATACAACTGGTACTATATCACTGGACCGGCAGTTTGCCAATATATGTTTCCCAGCCTCCTTGAAAATTTCGAGCAAGCGCACCACGCACCCGTTCTTCATGTGTGTTCTGTGCATTGTTGAACCTGCTGAACGACATTGACGGCCATTACCTCGTTGGCGACGTATGTTTGTGGCTTCGTTTTTGTATTTTAATTTTGTTCTTGGTCTTGTGCTTTGGGTAATTTCTCAATAATTGTGGAATTAAGTTAGGTATTGTGTTGTTTGTGTTGTCGGAGACAACTTGGTGAGTATACTTGTAATTAAAATAACGCATGTACATTAAAAAATGTTGTTATTCTTCTTTCCAGATGGAAATGATGGATTTTTTTTTATATTTTCCAAGTTTATGTGTTAGAATTTAAGTTTATTTTGTATTTCTTCCAAAGAATTTATTTATTTATTTCTATACGCTAATGAAATATTGACTTTTTTCCTATAATATTGTATTATTACGTAAATAGTATTAACGTATTAACTATTTTAAATATTTTTATAAAAATGCATTTTTTATTTCCTTGTCATTTTTAAAGATTTAGGAGGAATGTAACTTATATAATAGTTCAGGAATGTTAGGCAAAATTTCGCCTAAACCTCAAAAAAAATCCCAGAGTTTTTCTGAGACCTGTTTTGGGTTCCTGTGATAGTGCTCTACAACGCATAAAAAGTCCCCAAAAATCCCCTCATTGGCATTTTTTTTAGAGGCCTTTTAAATATATACAACTTTTACACTAAAAGTTGAGAAGTAGCAATAGTTTCATGTTCGCTGTGAGACGTCGGGGCCATGTTCATATGCATTTGTTCGTAAAAGGGCTAGGACAGAGCGGGGCCAAAATCGGTCATTTTCCCATGTAAATCTCCATAAGAAAATCTAAGGTCCGTTCTGGCAATGGGCTCTTTCACTAATTTTTGAAATTGGCATATTTGGATAAAGCAACTAAAAACAGAATTTTCTGTATTTTTACTTTTGAAAAATTCATAGTTTTTCTTGAGAAAACAGAAAAATAATAAATACCTCCAAATAAAAACCCAGAATTTATTTCTATGACGTCGCAGCTCTCAATTTGACCGTGTTGCCACTAATTGTCAACATTGAAAATTTGTAATAGATTTAATTCTGAAATGTTGGAAAAATATCATAAAAAGTAGTTCAATTAATTAATTATGGATTCAAGATTTTATAACATTTTTTTTGAAATTATGCTTAAATACAATTTAATACAATTTTTTATGTTTCGTTTTATTTTATTTTTTTACGCTGCACTACATTCAGTCACAACCGACAACAGCGCATTCGAACCTTTACGTATACTTGCTGTACTTTTACAGAGCGCAACGCAGCCGAGCCGGTCAGTTTCTTGCAACACATGAGCGAAATGGAAAATATTTATGTGACGTCAGCGAATCGGCGCGTTTTAAATCAGTTTGAATTTGGCAATTTTCAAATGCCTGTAAAAAACTTATTTAACCTTGTAGAACATTTTTTTTTGGTATATATGCCTAAAATAGTCCCTCCTTTGGGATTTTATACTTAAATTACGTATTTAAATTTTAGTGAAAGAGCCCATTTTTGTACCGTTCAAGGTCATCGGTCCAGCCCGCCAGCCGCGGCTAAGCCCCGCCCCCTTTCCAGTGCCCGTGTCTTTCATCGGTCGCACTTACTGGTCAGCCGCCGCTGCGTTCGGGGTCATTGACCTGGCTCCAAGCGGCTCATCGAACACACATAGCAGCTCGTGACTTGGTACCTTATTCAAGGTGCATTGTACTGATGATGACATTACTAATAATAAAAACGTCGTTTCGCCATCAGGTCTGATGATGACGTAACTAATAATAAAAACGTCATTTAGCCATTGGATCTGATGATGACGTAACTAATAATAAAAACGCCATCGGGTCGTCAACGTTTATTGCAACCGCAGCGAAACCATAACTTGTTACTTTCCTGTGACCTGCGATAAACAAGCTCTGACTAGTCTGTAGCCAATCACCAGCTTCGTATCCACCTGCACACTCCAGCGAACTTTTCCTAGAAATATGGGCCATCGTTTTAATTTTATTGTTGCTTATTACGCTGGCATCCTGCGATAAGCAAGTCCTAACAAGTCTCTAACCAATCCGAAGGCTGAGGTCTCTCGTCTCAATATAAGAAACGAGCGACAAGCCGGAGATTTTTTTATTATTATTTACATCATATTAATAGCTACAACGCTTTCGCTCGTATTCAGAACAAAATCGCCGCTTGTTCGAGTGACTTGTTGAAAGTGATCAGTAAACTTTTGGATTGCGCCTATTTCTATATCAGTGTTGGAGTTAACAAAAGCGTAAGTATTATTACAGTTATTATTATTATCAACATGACTCATCATTTATACAAATATTTTTTGCAAAATAATTCCGTCTCAAGTTTTTTCCATAAGGATTTTCCTGGAATTTTTGCTTCAAATATTCATTTCCTATCAATAATATATTGTTAAATTATATCAACATGTTCACCAACAAAACCAAAAATTAAGCAAATGCGTCCCATAGGAAATTACACTGCTTGAGCCGTCCTGCGGCAATACTGATAAACAATTTTTATTTAGAATAAACAATATAACCTGTGACAATAATTCGTTCGATGTGTCCCATTATAGGATGCTGTAGTGGTAAATAAGGAAAATTCGTGACTGCCGCCGACGTTTAATGTGGGAATTTTATAAGCAAGGGTATCATATTTCACGGTTATTTTTACTTATAATTGATAAGCGTTTCCATTCTAGCAAAAACAAGCTCAAACTTGCATTTATATTTTGTCGATAATAAACAAAACATGTATGAATATTTTCACTGCCGACCAACTACCTACATATATTTAAAAACATTCCAGCACATAGCCCCATAATACTTCTTGTCAAGTTGGACAGTATCTATTACCCAACTAACAACCCTTGGGGCCAAAAAAGGGTGATATCAAAAATTTTAAAAAGTACCTAACTATACCATAACTCTTTTGAGGCGGGGACAGCAAAGCTGCTTTTTCCGGGGTGTGCGCAACCCTAACTATCAAGGGGATGTCTGAAAACCGGATTTTGACCATCTGCGCAGGATGTCTTAGGGCCTTATTCTATTTTTTCGATTATTTCGCCTTCTAGCCATCCGATTCACTTCGTTCTTTTACCAAGAATTTTCAAATAACTAGGTCATGAGCGCGCTTCGCGCGTTTTTTTTTTAAATCAAGTCCATCAAAATAATTATAAAATGGAAAATATTTATTAGGTGTTGTACAAAAAACAGCATAATTTTTCATTTAAATGTACATTATACATTAAATGTAACAGTGAGATAAGTTGTATAGATGTTATTCTAGTGAAGAAATTTCAAATGCGATGGATGGAGTTGGTGACTAATTATTTTTGTATGGTATAGGTATCATAATGATTTTAAATCGATCACATTTCTTGAATGTACGGTGTGCGTATGTCTACTTATCTCCTTCTGTTTTATGGAACTCGTAGGTGTAGGTATACATTTTTCGAAGTGGTTTATTTAAAACAGAATAATCATAACCATAATCAAGGTGTTATTATAAACCGAGTTAGTAACTATTTATGTGCTGTGGTATAATACGAGATATCGAGCCTTAATTTTTTTTTTACATTTTCATGAAGTTCCTTTTTTTTATTAGGCCAGTTATTGAAGTCTACTCGATCAACATTTTACTGCAAAAAATCGAAAAAAAAAATTTTTTAAAAGATTTTAAATTCAATTGCTCAATTATTCAACTTACATTTTTTGTTTGTACCTACGTGGTAGACATAAATTTTAAATGTGATCAAAGTAGTTGGTGAATTATTACTTTTGCGGTACATCGTAATGACTTTAAATCAATCTTATTTTTTGAATATACGGTGTGCATATGTCCAGTGGAACTTATTCTATTTTATGGAACTCGTAAGAATCCAAAGTTTAAAGAGTGCTAAGTCTTCATGTCGTTCTTCGTTATTTTCAATCATTTATGTTTATCCTGTTCAGGTTTTTGTCTTGTGATCTTCAAATATCTTGTAAATAAGTTGTAAAGATCTTCTGAAATCACCTATGACTGCGAAATTTCAAAATTAAATTATCAAAAAAACAATTCTTTAAAAACATGGTTTTTGACAACACTATTGCCTCTTTGTTTCCCTGAATAAAGTTTGAATGAGTCCCACGAACGAACTCTGAAAAGCGCCACATAAAGTTGTCCGTGACTAATACATCCTTTCTGGAGATCAATTACTATCCTATCAAATGTTTGTCCTTGAGATTTGTTAATCGTAACTCATTGCAAAGGCTAATTTTATTTTAAAATTGTCTTTGTTTGAACGTAAAGGGGTAGACGTTTTCGCAGTAGAGAGTTATTCGATTTATGAACACTATTTCTCCCTGTTTATCTACAGTCAATATCTCACAGCGTAACAGATTATCCCCAAGTTCCAGAACTAAAGGCCTTGTGCCATTGCAAAGGCCTGCACTGATGCTTAGATTTCTAATAAGCATACAATAGAATTCGTTTTCAATCGTAAATCATGGAGCGGGAATTCGGCGGATTAAGCGAATTTAAATATTTTGGAAGAATAGCATCATTTAGATCACTATTATCACAGTTCTTGACACTATCTATACTGGTGTAGAGTTTTTCGGTCTTGACGTCCAACAGTTCGACAACTTATTCGTTTATTTCTTCGACATCAACATTTCTTGCAGAAAGTATTGCAGATTTGGTCAAGTCCCTGAATCTTCCTTCTTTTAGTATTGTTCGTCGACTTTTCGTATGAGGAGCGAGGGGGTGAAGCGAAAACCAGGGGTGACCTTAGGTGACCATTGGCGTTCAAATGTAGGGTGCCACCAGCTCACATTCCTTTCGAGTATTAGATTAAAATCGACGGACTTTACTTCTCATAGATGTTTTCAACAATATCCGAATTATCAATACATTTCTCCGACAATTTTAGATTGTCGTTAGAATCATTTAGTGTTCGTTATCGCATAAAAATGGCTCAATTTCAGCAATAAGTGCTTAATATTGGCCTTTAAGGCGGCAACCGTTCGAGATTTGTCAACATAGACTTTGGATTTTAGAATGCCCAGAGAAAAAAATCCAGTGACGTTAGGTCGGCCAATTGTGGATTCTGAAGGACGATCGTTGACATCATAAATTGCACGGAGTGCACGAAACGTTTTCCGAATAGAACATTGGTTTTGATAATGATAATAATTTTTAACAATTCCGACGCGTTGCTCAATCGTGTAGCGCTCCATAATAAAATGCAGAGACTAATTGAATACGGCTGCCAAAGATAGCACCTGTGTGACTATCGAGTTTTTCATGGGCTATTGTCAAACATCGAGCGTTACTATTGGAAAACCCTATACATACCTAGATTCTTCTATTGGACCTAGAAAAAATATTAAACCACTTCCTTGCTTTGAAAAACAACCATCTACAGAGCAATATCTAATAGCACAGCTAATAGGCATATTGTCAGAGAATTGTCACATAAGTAACAAATTCACAGTCCTTCACAAAGATGCAACCGAGGAGAACATTGAAAATGCCGAAGCAAACTTCAACGCTAATGCTTGTGATTATTGTGAGCTTTGAGATCCGCTAAAATTCAACCCTTTCCAGATTTTCCAGAATTTTTCCGAGCCAATCCAGAAATTTCCATGCGTTTCCAGACGTTTCCAGAAATTTCCAGACTTTATCCAGATTTTTCCAGACTTAGCTAGACTTTATGCAGACTTGTCAAAATTTCTCCAGACCTTATCAAGCCTTTTCCAGAGGTTTCCCGACATTTCCAGACTTTCCCAGACTTTATCCAGACTTTTCTAGACTTGGCTGGATTTTTCCAGACTTTATCCAGACTTGTCTAGATTTCTCCAGACCTAATAGAGCCTTTTCCAGACGTTTCTAGAAATTTTCTGGCTTTTCCAGACTGTATCCAAACTTATCCAGACTTTTCCAGATTTAGCTAGACTTTACCCAGACTTGTCTAGATTTCTCCAGACCTTATCCAGCCCTTTTCTGACCTCTCCGGACTTCTCCCAAACACTTTCCCGACTTCAAATACACTTTTCCAGACTTTATCCAGACTTGTCTGAATTTTTCCAGACCTTATCAAGCCTTTTCCAGACGTTATCAGAAATTTCCAGGCTTTTCCAGACTTTATCCAGACTTTTCTAGACTTCGCTAGATTTTTCCAGACTTTATCCAGACTTGTCTAGATTTCTCCAGACCTAATAGAGCCTTTTCCAGACGTTTCCAGACATTTTCTGGCTCTTTTCCAGACTTTATCCAAACTTGTCTGAATGTCTCTAGACCTTATTAAGCCTTTTCCAGACGTTTCCAGAAATTTCCAGGCTTTTCCAGACTTTATCCAGATTTTTCTAAGCTCAGCTAGATTTTTCCAGACTTTATCCAGACTTGCCTCGATTTCTCCAGACCTAATAGAGCCTTTTCAAGACGTTTCCAGAAATTTTCTGGCTCTTTTCCAGACTTTATCCAAACTTATCCAGACTTTTCCAGACTTAGCTAGACTTTATCCAGACTTTATCCAGACTTTATCCAGACTTATCTAGATTTCTCCAGCCCTTATCCAGCCCTTTGACCTCTCCGGACTTCTCCCAAACACTTTCCCGACTTCAAATACACTTTTCCAGACCTTATCCAGACTTGTCTGAATTTCTCCAGACCTTATCCAGCCTTTTTCCGACGTTTCCAGAAATTTCCAGGCTTTTCCAGACTTTATCCAGACTTGGGTAGATTTTTCCAGACTTTATCCAGACTTGTCTAGATTTCTCCAGACCTAATAGAGCCTTTTCCAGACGTTTCCAGAAATTTTCTGGCTTTTCCAGACTTTATCCAAACTTATCCAAACTTTTCCAGACTTAGCTAAACTTTTTCCAGCCTTATCCAGACTTTATCCAGACTTGTCTAGATTTCTCCCGACCTTATCCAGCCCTTTCCTGACCTCTCCGGACTTCTTCCAAACACTTACCCGACTTCTATTATGTATAAGTAATTGCCTATCTATGAGTCGGCACTCAATGTATGCAAAAGCGGTAACAACCTTGAACTAACATAAACATATCGATTTTATATTCCGATTGCCTTATTTGCATAATTAAAGCGGTGACAACCTTGAACTAACATCTCGATTTTATAGTCAGATTGCCCATTTATGAGTCGGCATTTAATGTATGCAAAAAGGGTAACATCCTTGAACCAACATAAACATATCGATTTTATATTCGGATTGCCTCATTTGCATAATTAAAGCGGTGACAGCCTTGAACTAACATCTCGATTTTATATTCAGATTAGTCGCGTATTTGAAGACTAGTTCCACCCGTTTAGCATATGCCAAAAGGGCCGTATTCTATTTTTTCAGTTAATTAACGTTCTATCGACCCGATTCAATTTATTCTTCTGCCAAAAATTTCTAAATAATTAGTGGCATCAATGAAGACTAGTTCTACCCGTTTAGCATACGCCAAAAGGGCCGTAATCAGTTTTTACGATTAATCCACTCTCTATTGGCCCGATTTAATTTATTCTTTCACCAAAAACTTCTAAATAATTATTGACATCAATGAAGACTAGTTCCAGCCATTTAGCAGACGCTAACAGGGCCGTAACCAGTTTTTTTCGATAAATCCACTTTCTAGTGGTCCAATTTAATTCATTCTTCTACCAAACATATATTCCCAGTGGGTAATGCATTGGAATGTAAATATTTTAGAATAGAAAATCCTAAACGCAAAACAGCAGACATTTAGATTTCAAGATAAAATTTAACCATAGGCTAGATCTGAATAAGGAGTATACAAAAAAAAATATAAGAGTTGGGGGACCTTTCCTATCTTTTGGCTTTACCTTTTTATAATTTCTATGGACTTTCTATACAGTTCCAGATGACTTCGAGCGAGCGTGTAATCTCAATCATACGAGTTTAGATCTGGATCAGCAAGTCACAAAGCTTATTAACTGAAATGTTTGTACCTGTATACAAAAAAAAAGCGCTCAAAATAGCTGAATACCCATATTTGCTTCATGTTTTCATTGATTCTTATGAAAATCCTTCTCAAAAATCTGATAGTCGAGGAGCCTTTTTTGTCGCTGTCGTAAAATCATTGAGTCCTCCGTCCGTTCTGATACTTATAGTTCTGCCACAGCTAATTTTCATTCATTACTTTGCAGTTCCTCAAAGAGTGAAGACGCGCATAGCCTAGCTCTTCTATACAGATTTACGAGTTTGTGAAAATTATTAGCCATTTCCGGTAAGTTCTAAAAAATATACCCCAAATAAAACTAAGCGTCCTTCTAAAACCTATTATTTTTTTTTTCAGATTAGAAGATGTCTCTCTTCGCAGATTTAGTGAAACATATAGCCTCTCTCCTGGGGCTACTCACACCAAAATATAATGATAACATCGCTAAAGAAGGCCTGGAGGAATGTACTCGAGGACTAAGAAAACTCAACAAAGCGATCAAACACGCAGCATCCATGGGTGAAAAGCAACACTTAGAGTCATGTCTGCGGAATATGAGGAATCAGTTCAAGAATATGCAAAAGAAAGGGGCAGGACTTTCACCACGTCCTGAAGGAGCAAGAGAGCGAGTGCATTGGGATGATTCAGTTTCAGCGTTTAACAGCAGGATAAGGACTGGAATTATCTCAAATTTGAAACACAAAGAGCCAAAAGCATTCTTGGTTGATTGTGCTGCATTGTTTAAACGCAGGATCCAGATTGCTCTTAAAAAGGATGAAGCCATCAAAGTTAATGCTGCTTTCTGTGGGGAATTTACAATTGTCAAGGGCGATAAAGTACTTAAAGAATTCAAGTACTTCACTACATCCAACGCTGCCATCTTTAAAGATACTGATCTGAATCAGTGGTTCAACGCTAAGGTTTCAAACCCAATTATGCATGAGTTGGAAGAATTCCAAGAACGAGATAGCGGTTGGGCCCTAGAGAAGATAGTGAATTTAGGCATTAACATAAATAGATTCACTCCACAACTTGGCTCTTCATACATTGAACTCCCACCTTCAATAAAACGTAAAGAAGCCTGCATTAATGTTAAAAATAATGATCAAGCCTGCTTTGCTTGGGCAGTAGTTTCTGCATTGTTTCCAGTTGAGGAACATCCCCAACGCTCAAGCAAATATCCGGATCCTAAAGATGTGTTGAAGTTGAAAGGCATTCAATTCCCCATGACTTTGAAACAAATTCCCAGTTTCGAGAAACAGAATGGTTTTTCTATAAATGTTTACAAACTGGAAAAATCTGAGAAAAACTTCAAAGTCATGCCCATACTCATAACAAGCAACAAACAGGAAAAACATGTTAATCTCCTTCTCATCCAGAATAAATATGATGAAGAGCAGCGTGAAGACTCTTTACCTGTAAAATATCATTATGTGTGGATTAAAAATTTATCGAAATTAGTATCCTCACAATTGAGTAAGCATGATGGGAAAAAACATATTTGCGATCGCTGTCTGCACTATTTCAGATCGCAAGATAAGCTCAACAAACACCTTGAGGATTGTGCAAAGATAAATGAAACAGCTATTAAGATGCCAGAAATTGGGAAAAATATATTAAAATTCAAAAATTTCAAAAACAAGGAAAGAGCGCCCTTTATAGTGTATGCGGATTTGGAGAGCGTTTTGAACCCAACAAAGGAGGATTCTAAAAAGACTCAGCTCCATATTCCAGCTGCTGTAGGATATTACCTGAAGTGCTCCTATGATGATTCATTATCTTTTTACAAGTCATTCCGTGGTGCAGAATGTATGCAGTGGTTCGCTGATGAGATGGCTCAGTTAGCAGAAAATATCGCAACTGTATTCTGGTGTCCCTACGACATTGATATGACCAAAGCCGAAGAATCAGAGTTTCAGAAAGCTACACATTGTTACATTTGCGAGCACCCGTTCAATTCGCCAAGTGATAAAGTTCGAGATCACAACCACTTGATTCCTAACAACAACTACCGAGGTGCTGCCCATTCGTCGCCATGTAATATTAATCAACAAGATTCACACGTGATATCTGTGGTGTTTCATAACTTGAGCGGCTACGATGCCCATTTCATCATTGCAGACATAGCTAACAAAATGAAAGGATCTATTGATTTGTTGCCAATAACAAAGAAAAAATACATCTCATTCACCAAGCACATTGATGATTACCCAATCCAGTTTCGCTTCATAGATAGTTTCCGATTTATGAATTCTTCGTTGGATAAACTGGCATCAAATTTACCTGAACATCCCAACCTAAAGTCACAGTTCACCGGGCTAGACGAAGATAAGTTTAAACTTCTTTCAAAAAAGGGGGTGATGCCCTATGATTACATTGACTCGTTTGATCGTTTCAATGAAGCCTGTTTGCCGCCAATAGAAGCATTCTACAACACACTGAATGATGCACCATGTCCTCAAAGATTATATCTCAGAGCTAAACAGGTGTGGAACAACTTCGATTGCCAAGATTTAGGTGATTATATCGATCTATATATGAAGACTGATATTTTATTGCTCGCCGATGTATTTGAACAATTTCGCTCGAGCTGTCTCAAAACATATTATTTAGACCCCGCTCACTATTTCACGCTACCAGGTTTTACTTGGGACGCAATGATGAAATTATACCAGGCAGGAAATTGAGCTTCTTACCGATCAAGACATGTTTCTCTTTGTGGAACGAGGTATTCGAGGCGGATTGAGCCAAGTTTGCACAAACCGATATTCCGAGGCTAATAATAAATACATACCAACCTATAATTCCATGGAACCATCAAAATATTTAATGTACTTCGATATCAACAATCAGTATGGTTGGGCAATGTCACAGTATCTTCCCTATGGAGGATTCGAATGGGCTGATGCCAACATTGATGTAACCCAAGTGTCAGATGATGCCGATACTGGCTATATGCTAGAAGTCGACTTAGAATATCCTAGGGAACTACACGATGCCCATAAAGATATTCCCTTCTGTCCAGAGCATATTAATCCGAAAACTGAAAAACCTCCAAAATCAGCAAGAGAGCTAACAAAGCTAATGGCAACACTGCACAGGAAAGAGAAATATGTAATTCATTATCGAGCCTTGAAGCAAGCCTTAGAGCATGGCTTAAAAATTAAAAAAATACACAGAGTTTTAAAATTCAAACAATCACTTTGGCTCAAATCATACATTGATCTGAATACTACATTGAGAAAAGAAGCTAAAAATGAGTTTGAAAAAAATCTCTTCAAGCTAATGAATAATGCAGTATTTGGGAAGACAATGGAGAATATTCGGAAAAGAGTAAATGTCAGGCTTCTGACAAAATGGTCGGGAAGATATGGAGCTGAGGCTTATATATCGAAGCCAGAATTCAAGACCAGCACCATATTCAATGAAAATCTAGTGGCAGTAGAGTTAAGAAAGCTCGAGATATACTTAAACAAGCCAATATACGTCGGACAAGTAATTCTAGATCTTGCAAAAACCACCATCTACGATTTTCATTACGACTACATGAAAAAAGATTTCGAAGACAATTGTTCAGTTCTATACACCGACACCGATAGTCTCATTTATGAGATAACTGAAAAAGATCCATATGAAATTATCCGGCGGGACTGCTTCAAATGTTTTGATACATCGGACTATCCAAAAAATAATCAATACAGTATACCTTTGGTCAACAAAAAAGTTCTTGGTCTTATGAAAGACGAAAACAATGGCATTCCAATGACGAATTATGTCGGCCTCCGATCAAAATTGTATGCAACTAAAGTTATGGTAACAGAAGGAGATATAGAAAAGAGGAAAAAAGAATTACATGATGAAGAATTCGATGAAGATGAAATTAAACTTATTTTATCGAATTATGGAGTTTCAAAAAAAGCAAAGGGAGTTAAGTCACAAGTGGTTCAAACTAAGATAACGTTTGATGACTACATAGAATGCTTAGAAACCTATAGCGAAAAACATATTACGCAAAATTTGATACAAGCACAGAAGCATGTAGTATATTCAATAACTCAAGAAAAGATTGCCTTAAGCCCATTTGATGATAAACGTTTCATTTTATCTAATAGTTACAACACTCTTCCTTGGGGACATTACTCAATTAAGAATGAATCCTAGGATTGAATGTCAGTCAACATCAATGTGTCTAATAATTTTCACTTGTAATACTTTCCAAGTTTTAGCTTTAAGTTGTTGTTGTTGTGACAATGTAAATATTTTATATACATAGCCATAGATATTAATGTAGTATTATTTTATTTTTAAACTTTTCACTTTCAATATTTTTCAAGTTTAAATAGTTTAGTCATTGTAAATATAATATAAAAATGTACATAGTCATAGATATTATTGCAGTGTTATGATTTTTTAGTTATTTTTCCTGTACAAAAAATGTAATTTTTTATAATAATTTAGATAAAAAAACACGATATCCATTATCCATCCTCGGAGGTCACCAATACCCATAGATAGTAATTGTAAAATTTATAGTTTAGCTGTAATTAATATTCCTGCACAAAATGTAATTCTTATAATAATTTAGATAAAAACGCGATAGGTATCCTTCCTTAGGGGACACCATACCTATAGTAATCATAGTAAATAAGTAATTGAGAAAAAAAAAACAATAGTTTTAGCTGAAGTTATTATTATTCTTATACAAAATGTGAATTTTATAATGTTTACTTTAGTCACTTTAACGTAATACTTATACCATTGTAATTTTACTACTAATAAAGTTGAAAAAAAAAAAAACAAATGTAATTTTGATAATAATTTAAATAAAAAATATTTTCTAAAAACAATGCTTTACTTATTTTTCACAAACACCACCGAATGCGTGTGAAAATTCAGCACACAAGAGTCAGCACCAAGCCAATAGAAACAATTAATTTTCCTATTAATTAATGTTCTATCATTTTGATTCACGTTTTTTTTTTTTTTGAAATAAATACTCAAAGTGAAACAAAAGTATTAGTACCTAGAGAAACTTTTTTATTAAATCAATGCAAGATACGTTCATGCAGCCATATCCAGGGTCTTATTAAAAATTAAACTATAAAAAGTTTGAGTAACTAAGTCATCTGAGTCAGTTATCTAAACACGCAATTTCAATAGGGGCATAATGAAAAACAACACTATAAACAGGTGAAGTTCTATAATAGTTTCTATAACTAGCTAAGAGCACGTTCAGACTGAAAGATTTCTGATCTGCGCGTTAGGTCCCCCGATCTTTAAACGGATACAGGATTGATTTTAGACTAGTCTGTATACAGCCATACAGGTCTAGAGACAGGTCCGTATACAGCTGCTATACAGGTCTATAGACAGACCTGTCTCGAAAAGCTGTCTCTATAGACAGAGCTGTCTCGAAAAGCTGTCTCTATAGACAGAGCTGTCTCGAAAAGCTGTCTCTATAGACAGACCTGTCTCGGAAAAGCTGTCTCTATAGACAGACCTGTCTCGAAAAGCTGTCTCTATAGATAGACCTGTCTCGAAAAGCTGTCTCTATAGATAGAGCTGTCTCGAAATGCAGGAACATGTTTCAGCGATCCTTTCTTCGAAAGAAGAAATTTTCTCACAGAAATAACCAACCAGTCAGAGCGTGTTTGAATGGTGCAAATCGCCAACAAACAGTTTATTGTTAGACTATTATCAAAGTTTCTATTATCCACCAATGAAATTCGCTCGGACTGGTTGGTGATTTCTATGAGAAAATTTCTTCTTTCGAAGAAAGGATCGCTGAAACATGTTCCTGCATTTCGAGACAGCTCTATCTATAGAGACAGCTTTTCGAGACAGGTCTATCTATAGAGACAGCTTTTCGAGACAGGTCTGTCTATAGAGACAGCTTTTCCGAGACAGGTCTGTCTATAGAGACAGCTTTTCGAGACAGCTCTGTCTATAGAGACAGCTTTTCGAGACAGCTCTGTCTATAGAGACAGCTTTTCGAGACAGGTCTGTCTATAGACCTGTATAGCAGCTGTATACGGACCTGTCTCTAGACCTGTATGGCTGTATACAGACTAGTCTAAAATCAATCCTGTATCCGTTTAAAGATCGGGGGACCTAACGCGCAGATCAGAAATCTTTCAGTCTGAACGTGCTCTTAGCTAGTTATAGAAACTATTATAGAACTTCACCTGTTTATAGTGTTGTTTTTCATTATGCCCCTATTGAAATTGCGTGTTTAGATAACTGACTCAGATGACTTAGTTACTCAAACTTTTTATAGTTTAATTTTTAATAAGACCCTGGATATGGCTGCATGAACGTATCTTGCATTGATTTAATAAAAAAGTTTCTCTAGGTACTAATACTTTTGTTTCACTTTGAGTATTTATTTCAAAAAAAAAAAAAACGTGAATCAAAATGATAGAACATTAATTAATAGGAAAATTAATTGTTTCTATTGGCTTGGTGCTGACTCTTGTGTGCTGAATTTTCACACGCATTCGGTGGTGTTTGTGAAAAATAAGTAAAGCATTGTTTTTAGAAAATATTTTTTATTTAAATTATTATCAAAATTACATTTGTTTTTTTTTTTTTCAACTTTATTAGTAGTAAAATTACAATGGTATAAGTATTACGTTAAAGTGACTAAAGTAAACATTATAAAATTCACATTTTGTATAAGAATAATAATAACTTCAGCTAAAACTATTGTTTTTTTTTTTCTCAATTACTTATTTACTATGATTACTATAGGTATGGTGTCCCCTAAGGAAGGATACCTATCGCGTTTTTATCTAAATTATTATAAGAATTACATTTTGTGCAGGAATATTAATTACAGCTAAACTATAAATTTTACAATTACTATCTATGGGTATTGGTGACCTCCGAGGATGGATAATGGATATCGTGTTTTTTTATCTAAATTATTATAAAAAATTACATTTTTTGTACAGGAAAAATAACTAAAAAATCATAACACTGCAATAATATCTATGACTATGTACATTTTTATATTATATTTACAATGACTAAACTATTTAAACTTGAAAAATATTGAAAGTGAAAAGTTTAAAAATAAAATAATACTACATTAATATCTATGGCTATGTATATAAAATATTTACATTGTCACAACAACAACAACTTAAAGCTAAAACTTGGAAAGTATTACAAGTGAAAATTATTAGACACATTGATGTTGACTGACATTCAATCCTAGGATTCATTCTTAATTGAGTAATGTCCCCAAGGAAGAGTGTTGTAACTATTAGATAAAATGAAACGTTTATCATCAAATGGGCTTAAGGCAATCTTTTCTTGAGTTATTGAATATACTACATGCTTCTGTGCTTGTATCAAATTTTGCGTAATATGTTTTTCGCTATAGGTTTCTAAGCATTCTATGTAGTCATCAAACGTTATCTTAGTTTGAACCACTTGTGACTTAACTCCCTTTGCTTTTTTTGAAACTCCATAATTCGATAAAATAAGTTTAATTTCATCTTCATCGAATTCTTCATCATGTAATTCTTTTTTCCTCTTTTCTATATCTCCTTCTGTTACCATAACTTTAGTTGCATACAATTTTGATCGGAGGCCGACATAATTCGTCATTGGAATGCCATTGTTTTCGTCTTTCATAAGACCAAGAACTTTTTTGTTGACCAAAGGTATACTGTATTGATTATTTTTTGGATAGTCCGATGTATCAAAACATTTGAAGCAGTCCCGCCGGATAATTTCATATGGATCTTTTTCAGTTATCTCATAAATGAGACTATCGGTGTCGGTGTATAGAACTGAACAATTGTCTTCGAAATCTTTTTTCATGTAGTCGTAATGAAAATCGTAGATGGTGGTTTTTGCAAGATCTAGAATTACTTGTCCGACGTATATTGGCTTGTTTAAGTATATCTCGAGCTTTCTTAACTCTACTGCCACTAGATTTTCATTGAATATGGTGCTGGTCTTGAATTCTGGCTTCGATATATAAGCCTCAGCTCCATATCTTCCCGACCATTTTGTCAGAAGCCTGACATTTACTCTTTTCCGAATATTCTCCATTGTCTTCCCAAATACTGCATTATTCATTAGCTTGAAGAGATTTTTTTCAAACTCATTTTTAGCTTCTTTTCTCAATGTAGTATTCAGATCAATGTATGATTTGAGCCAAAGTGATTGTTTGAATTTTAAAACTCTGTGTATTTTTTTAATTTTTAAGCCATGCTCTAAGGCTTGCTTCAAGGCTCGATAATGAATTACATATTTCTCTTTCCTGTGCAGTGTTGCCATTAGCTTTGTTAGCTCTCTTGCTGATTTTGGAGGTTTTTCAGTTTTCGGATTAATATGCTCTGGACAGAAGGGAATATCTTTATGGGCATCGTGTAGTTCCCTAGGATATTCTAAGTCGACTTCTAGCATATAGCCAGTATCGGCATCATCTGACACTTGGGTTACATCAATGTTGGCATCAGCCCATTCGAATCCTCCATAGGGAAGATACTGTGACATTGCCCAACCATACTGATTGTTGATATCGAAGTACATTAAATATTTTGATGGTTCCATGGAATTATAGGTTGGTATGTATTTATTATTAGCCTCGGAATATCGGTTTGTGCAAACTTGGCTCAATCCGCCTCGAATACCTCGTTCCACAAAGAGAAACATGTCTTGATCGGTAAGAAGCTCAATTTCCTGCCTGGTATAATTTCATCATTGCGTCCCAAGTAAAACCTGGTAGCGTGAAATAGTGAGCGGGGTCTAAATAATATGTTTTGAGACAGCTCGAGCGAAATTGTTCAAATACATCGGCGAGCAATAAAATATCAGTCTTCATATATAGATCGATATAATCACCTAAATCTTGGCAATCGAAGTTGTTCCACACCTGTTTAGCTCTGAGATATAATCTTTGAGGACATGGTGCATCATTCAGTGTGTTGTAGAATGCTTCTATTGGCGGCAAACAGGCTTCATTGAAACGATCAAACGAGTCAATGTAATCATAGGGCATCACCCCCTTTTTTGAAAGAAGTTTAAACTTATCTTCGTCTAGCCCGGTGAACTGTGACTTTAGGTTGGGATGTTCAGGTAAATTTGATGCCAGTTTATCCAACGAAGAATTCATAAATCGGAAACTATCTATGAAGCGAAACTGGATTGGGTAATCATCAATGTGCTTGGTGAATGAGATGTATTTTTTCTTTGTTATTGGCAACAAATCAATAGATCCTTTCATTTTGTTAGCTATGTCTGCAATGATGAAATGGGCATCGTAGCCGCTCAAGTTATGAAACACCACAGATATCACGTGTGAATCTTGTTGATTAATATTACATGGCGACGAATGGGCAGCACCTCGGTAGTTGTTGTTAGGAATCAAGTGGTTGTGATCTCGAACTTTATCACTTGGCGAATTGAACGGGTGCTCGCAAATGTAACAATGTGTAGCTTTCTGAAACTCTGATTCTTCGGCTTTGGTCATATCAATGTCGTAGGGACACCAGAATACAGTTGCGATATTTTCTGCTAACTGAGCCATCTCATCAGCGAACCACTGCATACATTCTGCACCACGGAATGACTTGTAAAAAGATAATGAATCATCATAGGAGCACTTCAGGTAATATCCTACAGCAGCTGGAATATGGAGCTGAGTCTTTTTAGAATCCTCCTTTGTTGGGTTCAAAACGCTCTCCAAATCCGCATACACTATAAAGGGCGCTCTTTCCTTGTTTTTGAAATTTTTGAATTTTAATATATTTTTCCCAATTTCTGGCATCTTAATAGCTGTTTCATTTATCTTTGCACAATCCTCAAGGTGTTTGTTGAGCTTATCTTGCGATCTGAAATAGTGCAGACAGCGATCGCAAATATGTTTTTTCCCATCATGCTTACTCAATTGTGAGGATACTAATTTCGATAAATTTTTAATCCACACATAATGATATTTTACAGGTAAAGAGTCTTCACGCTGCTCTTCATCATATTTATTCTGGATGAGAAGGAGATTAACATGTTTTTCCTGTTTGTTGCTTGTTATGAGTATGGGCATGACTTTGAAGTTTTTCTCAGATTTTTCCAGTTTGTAAACATTTATAGAAAAACCATTCTGTTTCTCGAAACTGGGAATTTGTTTCAAAGTCATGGGGAATTGAATGCCTTTCAACTTCAACACATCTTTAGGATCCGGATATTTGCTTGAGCGTTGGGGATGTTCCTCAACTGGAAACAATGCAGAAACTACTGCCCAAGCAAAGCAGGCTTGATCATTATTTTTAACATTAATGCAGGCTTCTTTACGTTTTATTGAAGGTGGGAGTTCAATGTATGAAGAGCCAAGTTGTGGAGTGAATCTATTTATGTTAATGCCTAAATTCACTATCTTCTCTAGGGCCCAACCGCTATCTCGTTCTTGGAATTCTTCCAACTCATGCATAATTGGGTTTGAAACCTTAGCGTTGAACCACTGATTCAGATCAGTATCTTTAAAGATGGCAGCGTTGGATGTAGTGAAGTACTTGAATTCTTTAAGTACTTTATCGCCCTTGACAATTGTAAATTCCCCACAGAAAGCAGCATTAACTTTGATGGCTTCATCCTTTTTAAGAGCAATCTGGATCCTGCGTTTAAACAATGCAGCACAATCAACCAAGAATGCTTTTGGCTCTTTGTGTTTCAAATTTGAGATAATTCCAGTCCTTATCCTGCTGTTAAACGCTGAAACTGAATCATCCCAATGCACTCGCTCTCTTGCTCCTTCAGGACGTGGTGAAAGTCCTGCCCCTTTCTTTTGCATATTCTTGAACTGATTCCTCATATTCCGCAGACATGACTCTAAGTGTTGCTTTTCACCCATGGATGCTGCGTGTTTGATCGCTTTGTTGAGTTTTCTTAGTCCTCGAGTACATTCCTCCAGGCCTTCTTTAGCGATGTTATCATTATATTTTGGTGTGAGTAGCCCCAGGAGAGAGGCTATATGTTTCACTAAATCTGCGAAGAGAGACATCTTCTAATCTGAAAAAAAAAATAATAGGTTTTAGAAGGACGCTTAGTTTTATTTGGGGTATATTTTTTAGAACTTACCGGAAATGGCTAATAATTTTCACAAACTCGTAAATCTGTATAGAAGAGCTAGGCTATGCGCGTCTTCACTCTTTGAGGAACTGCAAAGTAATGAATGAAAATTAGCTGTGGCAGAACTATAAGTATCAGAACGGACGGAGGACTCAATGATTTTACGACAGCGACAAAAAAGGCTCCTCGACTATCAGATTTTTGAGAAGGATTTTCATAAGAATCAATGAAAACATGAAGCAAATATGGGTATTCAGCTATTTTGAGCGCTTTTTTTTGTATACAGGTACAAACATTTCAGTTAATAAGCTTTGTGACTTGCTGATCCAGATCTAAACTCGTATGATTGAGATTACACGCTCGCTCGAAGTCATCTGGAACTGTATAGAAAGTCCATAGAAATTATAAAAAGGTAAAGCCAAAAGATAGGAAAGGTCCCCCAACTCTTATATTTTTTTTTGTATACTCCTTATTCAGATCTAGCCTATGGTTAAATTTTATCTTGAAATCTAAATGTCTGCTGTTTTGCGTTTAGGATTTTCTATTCTAAAATATTTACATTCCAATGCATTACCCACTGGGAATATATGTTTGGTAGAAGAATGAATTAAATTGGACCACTAGAAAGTGGATTTATCGAAAAAAACTGGTTACGGCCCTGTTAGCGTCTGCTAAATGGCTGGAACTAGTCTTCATTGATGTCAATAATTATTTAGAAGTTTTTGGTGAAAGAATAAATTAAATCGGGCCAATAGAGAGTGGATTAATCGTAAAAACTGATTACGGCCCTTTTGGCGTATGCTAAACGGGTAGAACTAGTCTTCATTGATGCCACTAATTATTTAGAAATTTTTGGCAGAAGAATAAATTGAATCGGGTCGATAGAACGTTAATTAATTGAAAAAATAGAATACGGCCCTTTTGGCATATGCTAAACGGGTGGAACTAGTCTTCAAATACGCGACTAATTATTTGAAAATTCTTGGTAAAAGAACGAAGTGAATCGGATGGCTAGAAGGCGAAATAATCGAAAAAATAGAATAAGGCCCTAAGACATCCTGCGCAGATGGTCAAAATCCGGTTTTCAGACATCCCCTTGATAGTTAGGGTTGCGCACACCCCGGAAAAAGCAGCTTTGCTGTCCCCGCCTCAAAAGAGTTATGGTATAGTTAGGTACTTTTTAAAATTTTTGATATCACCCTTTTTTGGCCCCAAGGGTTGTTAGTTGGGTAATAGATACTGTCCAACTTGACAAGAAGTATTATGGGGCTATGTGCTGGAATGTTTTTAAATATATGTAGGTAGTTGGTCGGCAGTGAAAATATTCATACATGTTTTGTTTATTATCGACAAAATATAAATGCAAGTTTGAGCTTGTTTTTGCTAGAATGGAAACGCTTATCAATTATAAGTAAAAATAACCGTGAAATATGATACCCTTGCTTATAAAATTCCCACATTAAACGTCGGCGGCAGTCACGAATTTTCCTTATTTACCACTACAGCATCCTATAATGGGACACATCGAACGAATTATTGTCACAGGTTATATTGTTTATTCTAAATAAAAATTGTTTATCAGTATTGCCGCAGGACGGCTCAAGCAGTGTAATTTCCTATGGGACGCATTTGCTTAATTTTTGGTTTTGTTGGTGAACATGTTGATATAATTTAACAATATATTATTGATAGGAAATGAATATTTGAAGCAAAAATTCCAGGAAAATCCTTATGGAAAAAACTTGAGACGGAATTATTTTGCAAAAAATATTTGTATAAATGATGAGTCATGTTGATAATAATAATAACTGTAATAATACTTACGCTTTTGTTAACTCCAACACTGATATAGAAATAGGCGCAATCCAAAAGTTTACTGATCACTTTCAACAAGTCACTCGAACAAGCGGCGATTTTGTTCTGAATACGAGCGAAAGCGTTGTAGCTATTAATATGATGTAAATAATAATAAAAAAATCTCCGGCTTGTCGCTCGTTTCTTATATTGAGACGAGAGACCTCAGCCTTCGGATTGGTTAGAGACTTGTTAGGACTTGCTTATCGCAGGATGCCAGCGTAATAAGCAACAATAAAATTAAAACGATGGCCCATATTTCTAGGAAAAGTTCGCTGGAGTGTGCAGGTGGATACGAAGCTGGTGATTGGCTACAGACTAGTCAGAGCTTGTTTATCGCAGGTCACAGGAAAGTAACAAGTTATGGTTTCGCTGCGGTTGCAATAAACGTTGACGACCCGATGGCGTTTTTATTATTAGTTACGTCATCATCAGATCCAATGGCTAAATGACGTTTTTATTATTAGTTACGTCATCATCAGACCTGATGGCGAAACGACGTTTTTATTATTAGTAATGTCATCATCAGTACAATGCACCTTGAATAAGGTACCAAGTCACGAGCTGCTATGTGTGTTCGATGAGCCGCTTGGAGCCAGGTCAATGACCCCGAACGCAGCGGCGGCTGACCAGTAAGTGCGACCGATGAAAGACACGGGCACTGGAAAGGGGGCGGGGCTTAGCCGCGGCTGGCGGGCTGGACCGATGACCTTGAACGGTACAAAAATTGCCAGAACGGACCTTAGATTTTCTTATGGAGATTTACATGGGAAAATGACCGATTTTGGCCCCGCTCTGTCCTAGCCCTTTTACTTTTGTTCGGTTGGAATGCATGACCACTGTACCAACAACTGTACTGTGTGTGTAAGTGCGTGTGTGCGCGTGTGCAGTGCGGTGAATGCACTTGTTCAAACCCGCCATGGTTCCCCGTTCGCATCACGTTCTCGACGATCACATTGTTGGCCACGGTTGCCATGGTGCCCACTGTGCAAGAGGGGAATACGCATTCCGCTGGAAGTTTAAGAATATTCCTAATGTTTTTAAAGTTAACAAGAGAAGTATTGTGGCACCATGGTGAAGTGTATTTTGCCTCAGTGTGGTGGAGAAGCTGAATGAAACTATCTGCGCTCTGTACGGTGTGCCCGAAAGCCAGGCGCTCCTAGGCGTGCGCCACAGCATCTTCACTAGGCCAACGGCCAGGAAAGATCTCACCCCGGAGTTGAAGTTAAAACTCATGCCACCCACGAGTGGGGCTGCACGCTACCATACACTTCGCGTGTATCTTCAGGTAAATATTGTGATTTTTTTTTTTCGTCTTGCGTTACTTTTGAATATGTTGTACTAATTCCTATGTACGGTGCAGGTGCAGGATTGGCTCGGGCACGAACTGGATGCCACACAGTTTAGCTGGCGAGAAGGTTTTGGTCGATTGCTGCCAGTTATTTCGGACGACCCTCCTCCTTCGGACAGCCTACTGAAACTTAGCAGATGTGGCTGCACTACGTGCTGCAATCAGAACTGTGGGTGCCGCCGGGCAGGTATGCCCTGCAAGTCCTATTGCGCAAGATGTGAAGGCAACTGCACCAATAACGAGCCTGTAGTTCTCGATGACGCAGAAACAGACGCTGACGAAGACATCGATGACCCGACGATGTAAAGTATAAGTAAACACTTGCTTATGGGCTTTAGACCATTCGTCCAAGCAGCATGCATTAACAACGAGTGCTTGTCTCGTTTCAGGAAAACGTCCCTGTGAGAAACTCTTCAGATAATTTCTGATGTATTTTGAAAGATTTTACAAATTTAGTACTAGTTTTTTCTTTAATTAAAAAAAATATGTGCCGCGAGTTACACCCTTTTTATCGGGATTGCCCGATAAAAAGGGTGTAACTCGCGGCACATATTTTTTTTAACGACTTACCGTGATGTTTTTCTGGTGTGCTGGTACAGTGGTCATGCATACCAACCGAACAAAAACATATGAACATGGCCCCGACGTCTCACAGCGAACATGAAACTATTGCTACTTTTCAACTTTTAGTGTAAAAGTAGTTTATATTTAAAAGGCCTCTAAAAAAATGCCAATGAGGGGATTTTTGGGGACTTTTTATACGTTGTAGAGCACTATCACAGGAACCCAAAACAGGTCTCAGAAAAACTCTGGGATTTTTTTTGACCTATATTCCCAAGTTTCCCGGACTATAATATATCAATGATTTTTTCGATAAAACCTAAATTTGTTTGAAATTTTAGTTCTCCAGAAAGGCTCCGATTCCTACTACCAAGAAAAACGAACAGCAGAAAAAAATTATTGTGTCATACCAAGTTGAAGAAGTAAAAATCGATTTTTGAAATTATTTACTATTCTGGTATTACAACCATGTATAAAGTTATGGCCCTGTGATGAAAATCCATCAAATATACTGAGAAGGACCATAAATTTGAGGAAGTATACCCAGCGTTGGCCCAATGTAACGATTAAGACGTTGAATCGGCCCAACGTTGGCACATACTGTCGGCCGACTTGCGGCTCGACTGTCGGCCGGGCGGTCATATACGGTCCGGACCAGTACTTTTTTCATTTAGTTGGCCAGATGCCTGTTATCCGGCAAAGCGGCATTCGTACGATGCTGGGCCGTAGGAAATGTGTTTGTTGGGAACATAGATAATATTAATACTTACAAATCAATAAATTTCTTAAATGGTGGCATAAAAAATTGAAGGTGAGCGGTGGGGTGAGGTTTTGCAGGAGAGAGAAACAACTGTGTACAAATATATTTGTGAATAAATTTAAAAATATGATTATGGAATCAACAATTATAAAAACAATACGAAACAAGAAAAAGAAATTGAAGCCTTGGATCACTGGTGGGTTCTTATTATCAATTCGAAATAGAAATCGCCTTAAAAAGGAATCTACCTTGAATCCCAACAATTTTATTATTTTGAATGGGTATCAAGAATATAGGAAAATTTTGGGTAGGTTAATAAAAAATTAAAAGTATACTTATTACAAATTATTAGCACAAAGAAATTTAAATGATCCAAAAAAACTATGGAATGTGATTAGGTAGGCCACCAACGATCAGGTCTGTAGGTCAGAAATAAAAGCAATTAATAACCAGGTAAATTTAGAAACAGATTGCGAATGAATTCAATTCTTATTTTTGTAACATAGGAAAACATTTGGCAGGAAAAATTACTGGAAGCGCTCGGAATCATGGTGTGAGGGAGAGGAGTGAAAACTCGTTCTTTTTGAGTCCTGTGACAAATGATGATATAATTAGAGAAGTGATGAGCCTTATAGTCCCCAGTACATCGACCTTAAAATTTTGTAACTCATGTACACGCCCAACTTCCTGAGCGGCTTCATAACAACAAGTCGGACAATATTTTTCATGTCTCCACCCTGGGCGATGGGACATTGCTGCGCTAGCTCTTCGTGAAGTTGTCGTTCTGACGTCCCTAAGGAAGTTGATACATGCACGTGTGGTTTCAATGCCAATCGACTGTTTTTTACATTACATTAACGATATCACATTTGTCGGACAAAAACCATGTGGCTTTGGGGAAGATCCGACACCCTCAACATGTCGCTGTGGCGTCCCTGAGGAAGTTGATACATGTACGTGTAGATTTAATGCCAATCGACTGTTTTTTGTATTACATTACCGATATCATATATGTCGGACAAAAATCACGAGGCTTCGGGGGGCTCCGACGCTATCAACATGTCGCTGTGGCGTCCCTAAGGAAGTTGATACATGTACGTATGTTTTTAATACCAATCGACAGTTTTTTACATCACATTAACGATATCACATTTGTCGGACAAGAAATTTGAGACAATCAATGAAAAAATTAAAATAAGTTTGCCTTAACGCAACGTGCATATTAGTCAGTTTATTATTTACCTACTTTGTCAAATACCTGTGGGGCCCTGTGTCATATTCCCTGATCTGTTTTTCTGATAGTTTTCCGAGTATTTACGGAAATTATTTAGTAAACGCGGTCATTCAAAACCACGCGTATGAGAAAGAATGGATATTCAGTCGTGTTTTTTGTGCAATCTCAGGAGTGAAGATCCTGAATTTCGGCAGAAATTGATCAATAGGACTTTTGTTGTCCGACTGACTTTAATACTCATTTTATTTGTCCGACATTTACTACACATGTTTTAAAATTACATTGTTATTCATAATTATTTTTGTCGGACATACATGTATCAACTTCCTTAGGGACGCCACAGCGACATGTTGGGGGCGTCGGACCCCCCCAGAGCCACGTGATTTTTGTCCGACCTATGTGATATCAATAATGTAACATAGAAAACAGTCGATTGGCATCAAAACCACACGTACATGTATCAACTTCCTCAGGGACGCCACAGCGACATGTTGAGGGCATCGGAACTTCACCAAAGCCACATGGTTTTTGTCCGACAAATGTGATATCGTTAATGTAATATAAAAAAACAGTCGATTGGCATTGAAACTACACGTACATGTATCAACTTCCTTAGGGATGTCAGAACGACAACTTCACGAAGAGCTAGCGCGGCAATGTCCCATCGCCCAGGGTGGAGATATGAAAAATATTGTCCGACTTGGTGTTATAAAGCCGCTCAGGAAGTTTGGCGTGTACATGAGTTACAAAATTTTAGGGTCGATGTACTGGGGACTATTAGGAATGGGGTAAAGGGTGGGAATGATGCTATTTCATCTAACGTAATAAAAACATTCAAAGAAAATCTCAGCATTCCGCTTAAGCACATAACAAATCTATCATTTGCTACTGGTATTTTCCCTGATATATTGAAAAATACTAAAATCATACCCTTATACAAGCAAGGTGATAAAAAAATATTGAATAACTATAGACCAATTTCCTTGACTAGTACAGTGAGTAAAATCATTGAGAAATGCTTTAGGGGAAAATTAAACCTCTTTTTAGAGAAAAATCGCCTACTCAACTCAAATCAATTCGCTTTCAGGCAGGGATCATGCAAATACTGAAAATGCTCTTGTAAAGGTTACAGAAGAGATATTGAAAAATTTAGATCAGGGGAAAAAAGTGGTAGGTTTTTTTGGATCTAAGGAAAGCGTTTGACACAGTGGCACACCAAATTTTATTGAAACGATTAGAGAGTGTGAGAGTCAGGGGTATTCCAAATAACTTTATTAAGTCATATCTTGCTGAGCGAAAACAAACCACAGTTGTCTCTAGACAAGAAAGTAATGTATTGCAGGTCGAATTTGGTGTGCCACAAGATACAGTGCTCTCAACTTTGTTGTTCAACATTTACGTAAATGGCATAATGGAGCAGCTGGATGATGAAAATATTATAGTTATTAATGATACAAGTTCGATATGAACGCCATAATGAAACGCGTGTAACGTTAAACCACGAGGCGTTAGCCGAGTGGTTTAGTTACACAAGTTTCATTAATAAAGTTCATATCGAACGTGTATCATTCAAAATTTAATCTACAATGGTCCAAATAGATTTGATTTGCCTTGAAATAGCAAAAACTTCTCAAATTAAAATTTGAAATTTAGCAGGTGCCCGTACTAGTCGAGAACCTGCTTGTTGGTTTTTAGAATTTTGACTTTGGCAGCTTCAATATTGGAGTCCATTTTTGTGCCATAAATTCAATTTTATAGTGGAAAATAATATTATTATTGGTGATTCTGAGTTCGAAAGTGTCTCTTCGAATATAGAGACAGCACTATTGAAAAGGTTCTTCTGGCAACTAACTTTCTTTTTGTATATTTTTCATTTCAAAATTTGGGTGTTATTATGAATTCTTAAACGCACTAGTGCTATTATGAAGGACCTAATGTCCCTAATGACATTCAAATGACAATGCTAAATGTGTCATAATGACACCGCCGTAGATTAATATATATTAATCTATTGTTTTGCTGACGATACAAGTATCATAATAAGTGGTAACGACTAGGAAATTACCAAACTAAAGGCAGAAAAAGCATATTACAAAAAACTAAAAACTGGTTAGATGAAAGTTTACTTTCCCTTAATCGGGAGAAAACCAATTTTGTGGCTTTTTCGTTTTCCTCTCGCTCACTGCCGGATTTCGAGTGCATTAAAGTTCATGACTCAAAATGTGATTTGGGCCTACATTGTAAGTGTGATATGATCATAAAAAGAAAGTCTAGCCTAAGATACCTTGGAGTTATTTTGGATGAAAAACTAACTTGGAAAGAACATGTTGAGTATATAACTGCAAAAGTAAGGAAACTAATACAAAAATTCTATGAACTAAGAAAAATGTTAACATTAAAAACTTTAAAGACAATTTATTGTGCATTAGTGCAGTCCATGATAAACTATGGTTGGGTGTTGTGGGGGAATGCAGGCACAGCAACTCTATCAAAATTACAGGTATCCCAAAGATGTATTATAAAGACTATGCTGTTCAAGAAAAAAAAGATATCCTACAGCTCTTGGTCACAAAGATAGTAATATTCTAACCCCAAGCACACAGCCTGTTTGTTATATATGTATAGGCAACCAACTAAGCAACCAATTAAGTTTAATTTAAGTCCGACAATAATCTTAACTGTGATATTTTTAATACAACACTCATTATCGTTCGTGACTAGTTTTATTGATAACAGAAAGAACCCCTAAACACCACACTGTCAAAATCACATTTACTGTGTGGGTCCAAAGATTTACAATGACTTAATTACCTGATAACTTTAAACAAAAAAAATATTAGGTACAAAATTAAAAAACCCTTAACAAAATGGATTGTTGATAGTGGATATAGGATTAATTATGTGATGAAAAAAGTACAAACAAACAATTATTGGTACATTTGAAGATAGGAAGAAATTTATTGTATAAAGAAATTGCATCTGAAATGTTGAAATTGTTATTTATCAAATTGTATTAAAACCTAAAACATTTAATGAATGTACAAACCTCAAAATAGTTTAAATGAATTAAGTTTAATGGGTGCACACACAGTATTATAAATACCATTGTGCATCTAATACTGTTATAGCAGTATTAGGAAATTGTATTAAGATTGATATAACTATGTAATAGCGTAATATGTATTGCATTAAATTTTTAATCTACGTCGGTGTCATTATGACACATTTAGCATTGTCATTTGAATGTCATTAGGTCCTTCATAATAGCACTAGTGCGTTTAAGAATTCATAATAACACCCAAATTTTGAAATGAAAAATATACAAAAAGAAAGTTAGTTGCCAGAAGAACCTTTTCAATAATGCTGTCTCTATATTCGAAGAGACACTTTCGAACTCAGAATCACCAATAATAATATTATTTTCCACTATAAAATTGAATTTATGGCACAAAAATGGACTCCAATATTGAAGCTGCCAAAGTCAAAATTCTAAAAACCAACAAGCAGGTTCTCGACTAGTACGGGCACCTGCTAAATTTCAAATTTTAATTTGAAAAGTTTTTGCTATTTCAAGGCAAATCAAATCTATTTGGACCATTGTAGATTAAATTTTGAATGATACACGTTCGATATGAACTTTATTAATGAAACTTGTGTAACTAAACCACTCGGCTAACGCCTCGTGGTTTAACGTTACACGCGTGCGATCATTGCAATAGTCGCTCCAAGCAAAACATACCTTTACGAGTCAAAAACTCTATTTAGCATTTTTGCTATTTAAGTAATTGCTATTTTAACAGAATGATTGAAATATGACATTCAAAGTTAACAAGGCTAATGCCTAGTCATTAGTGTTTCCAAAATAAAACATCAATTTCTTTTTTGACTTTTTAACAAATTTATTAAAAGCACCGTGAATTTTACTCAAAATGATAATTTCTAAAAACTATCAAATTGTTGAAAAATAATAATAACATAAGTACAAATAGGTATTAGTTCCCTAAAAAAAATCATATTAAAAGCCTTGCTCATGGAAGGACAGACTCTTTCACAGCATAATTTTATGTCAATATAATAATAATGAATTTGGCATGAATAAGTAGTACGATTAAAGCCCTTTCTCAAAACTGGCAGCCCTTTTTTTTTTCAATTTTATTTGGTCACAAAACTAAATTCCTTTTAATTTTTTTCCTTTTTAAATTCTCTTCTTCTTTGAAATGCATTTGCAACACAAAGTAAAAAGAGTATTTAAAAAGGCTCGCTTATGCTGAAACCACATAATAATATTTTATCATAGCATTGGGTATATAATCTTATTTGTAATAAATAGTAATCGTTATTAAATATCATATAAAAGTAAAAAAATTACAAAATGTGGCTTAAAAAAATTGAGCCGGGTCGTGGGTGGAAAGCGAAGGGATCGGTCAGTTCAGGCGCTCTTTTCCTGATCGATGATTTCCTTAGTAGGAAGTGGGTTCTTTTCCTGCGTTTCTGCGTGCTTCAGCTTGCTGCTATCGAAATTTTCGATGCCGGAGAGCAGATTAGTTTGGGCTTTTTCTTGTTCAATTACTAAAGAAAAAAAAAAGTATTATAAAATAAAATGAACAACAACAAGATATACACAATTACACAATATACTGTGACTAAAATTGAAATAAATCAAATTTTAATGCTAGGGCACCATGTTTGATTTAGATTAGAATGTTCAATGTTGGTCAAAATATTTAATATAAGGCTTTTTCCAACATTGTTGTAAACAAAAGGGTGTAATTTAAAATTGGATTTTTTTTTGGTAGGCAGGAAAGGCCCTACCTATGAAACATACTTAACTAAAGTAAATCTGTTAAAAAAAAAAAAATAACGTGACAGGGATTTTTTTTGGTAGAGGGTGCAGTTTGAGTATTTTCTATAAAATTAAATCCTTATATCTTGAGAAGGCGAGGATTCAATAAATTATTATGGGTCACCTATTGATTTATTTGTTTACGTTTTCAGAAGGTTAAAAAGGTTGTGTTTTGTTTTGAACGCAGTTTGCTCTTGTGCATTTTAAAAGCCAAACTGTTTTTTATTTGTTGAAATACTGAGAATGTCAACCACATAAACCACTATCAGATTTATTTCAAGAAAACAGCTCTCTATTTTGGTAGGTACATTCTATTATTTTTCAAAGAACGGCGTTAGGATTGTTGTAAGGCTAGAGAATAGGTATCTTGGGAATAAATAAATCAATGGATATATTTTTGGTAGCTAATCACAAATCTGAGATCCGCTTTTGTCGCTCACGTTTCGTTATTTTCGACATATCCATCATCAGATCTAATTTGATCAGTTTGTGTCGGCTGCCGTCAAACTGATGCAGAACAACAGTGAGCAAAAGAAAGCTATCGTCCTGACTTCAGTAATCTGCTGAGACGCTACCACCCAACAAGGAACTTGTAGAACTGGCCAGGCACTGCCAGACCCAGGATTTTGAGCTGGTGATTGGATGTCACTCTAAGTTACACCACATCAGTCAGAATTATAAAACCAAGAGGTAAGTCTTTGTATGACTTTATAATACAGGGTGGCAAAAAAGTCGCGCATAATACCTTGAACTTTTTAGTTACCTCGTATACGAAAAAGTGAACTTAATGAAAGTTGCTTAGTAAATTATTTCCCACCTTTCTCCCTAGACGAATTGTTTCTGTCACTTCTGGTTTGTTTCCTATACAAACTTGAATTGAATTGAAACAGAAAATTGCTAGTATGAAAAGGGACAATTCGCTTGATGCTGAGTCAATGTTGTACAAAGTCGGCCAACGTGAAGAACGGGCTCTGAACTTGATGGATTATTTTGTCCTGAATCAAACTCCCTGAATCTGGAGGAGGGCATTAGTCACGACAGAACAGTGGTTTCGGAAGTTTCTGATAACTTGGGTCTAAAGGAGGAGATTCCGTCAGTTAGGAAAATTATTCGTGTGGGCAAAAATATGGTTAACAGCACTAGACCTAGACCTGTGAAAGTAATTTGCAAGAGTGTGGACACTGTTAAGTCAGCACCTAAATTGAGGAGAAAGTTACAAGGATCAGGCTTCAGAATATCTAATGATCAGACACCAATGCAACAAAAAGCCTATAAGAAGGCCAAGTTACTACTTGACAGCAGGAAAGCAGCTGGTGAGGAAAATTTAGCTATTGTTTAACGGACTGGGGTGCCAGTTGTGGAAGCTAAGCAACAGAATAACACAAAACACTCATTGCAACCCCATTAACTCTGTACTTCCAAAATGTTGGCGGTCTTCGTACCAAATTCCCCAAAATCCTTGAAGCTGTGGTTTCTTTTACTTATGATATTATTATTCTGGTAGAAAGCAATTTGAGCCAGGATTTTTCTGATATTGAAGTAAAATTAGATGGTTTTAATGTATTTAGATGCGACAGAAGCTCCAAAACGAGTAGCAACCCACATAACAGTGAAAGAACATTCATATTCTCAGAATATTCCCTCAAAGTGCTTTTTGGAATGTTCTTTTAGGAATGTTTAATGAATATTCTAAGATTGTTTCAATTGAAATATTCATTTTTAGACGTTCTATTTATGTACCAGGAATGTTGCTTCTATGCACCTACCTGAAAGATTGTGCTAAGGACCTACCTTATATACCATTATTTGAATATTGTCATACAAACATTAATATAATGTATCCTAAAAAATGTTCTTTCGGCTAATGTCTCTATCAAGTATTAAGAATATACCTGCAAAGTTGTGCTGAGAAGTTTATGTAGGTAGGTAACCATGATAAGAATATTTTCATATTGTTCACCTAATTATCTAAAGTACCTACTCAAGAATCTTAATTGAACAATTAAACAATAATGCTCTATCTAGAACCTACTAAAAATATTATAGGTATATTCTTTTTCTTTTGCTTTGTAGGACTTCCAAGAGAGGGAGCCACGCGCTATTAAAGATCTACATCTTGCTTTGCGTTTTAATCACCTTGGAACTTGTTTCTTTCAGTTGGCGTGCTTACCGCGACGAGATCATAATAAGCTTGGAACCGGAGCTTTGGTTAAACACTTGTGTTTTCCAGAGAAGTTTTCCAACAACTCTTTCTTTCACTGCCTTTCATATAAAAGGACTGAAAGGAGCATTATTTGGATGCGAAAATTAACATTCCAAGTATATCTCTAGAATCAAACAAGAATGTTATGTCTAGGATGAATATTGAGAATGATATATGTAGGGGAACCCGGGGCAGAACGGCATACCGGGGCACAACGGAATAGGCCTCCTAACACCAGCCGCAACCAGAATAGTAAACCGAAATCGCGTTATAACCATACCCTAGACTATACTCTATTATGTTTTGATAAATGCCAGTGCAAAAACAACTTTAGTCTAACGGAATTCATGCATGTCCATATTTGTGAATAAATTTTATAATTTTTTGCGAAATTTAATGACAAAGTAAGCATTGTACATAAATAATAAGTCATTGTTATTATATTTTTCACGAAGTACATGATGTCAAGCATTAGTGGTGGTAGTGTTGATATTTTTCCTCAATGATATTGTTTTATTTTTTTGAAAATATTTTAAAACCAAATTCGGGGCAGAACGGATCGGGGCGGAATGGTCTAGGGTACCATTCTGCCCCTCATGAAATTAGGGGGCGGAATATTCTAGGGTACCATTCTGCCCCGCATAAAATTAGCAAACAGTCATATGAATTTTTTCAATTATAAGAAGAGATTCACGCATGTCGTCTTTAATAGAATGCAGTCCAGATGAATCAATAGCAGAATATAAATAAAAAACCCAAAAATAAAAAAGTTATTCGCTCGAAGAGTATGCAAAAGAATAATAAAAAAAAAACAAAACATAAGGATTCCTGTAAACGTCGAAACAAGTTCTTCCACCGAAAGTGAAAGTGATGATTCCCAATGCCTCTACTGTGGAGACTTTTACTCAAAATCTATAGAATCTTATTAGATATCATGCTCAATCTACAAAAAATGGACTCATAATACTTGCGCGGGTACCGATAGCGACGACGATGAGACTGTACTTGTCTGCGAAATCTGGCAATAAGTTTAAAATTTCTATTAAATTGTGTATTTGATATTTGAGTGTTTCATTTGTTCCCAAAAATACGGTTACCTCATTATTTTACCATAATGACCATTCCGCCCCAAGATAGGGCCATTCTGCCCCATAGTCGGGGCAGAATGGTCATTTCGACATTTTTTTTTTGAGCTTCAAAAACTTTTTTTTTTCTGATAATATTCGTCTCAAACTTTTCTTGGATGTGATTTAAACAATAAAGAAGGACATGTCCTAAGTTGGTTTCGAAACTTTAAAATCCCTTGAAGAAAAGGCCTCTTAAAGCTTAGGTATGCCGTTCTGCCCCGGGTTCCCCTAGATATATTCTAAGAATATTTCAAGCATATTGGTATAATATTCTTTATGTCATACCAATACATTATTGTGTTTTTATACCTTAGATACCATCTACGTAATTCATTACTTTATGCCCGTGCGAGCATAAAGTACACATTATGGCCCGCGCGGGCATAAAGTACACATTATGGCCCGCGCGGGCATAAAGACGCAAAAAACAGTTTTCAATTAACTTATTATTTATTAAAAAAATATAAGTTTACGCTTATAAACATATTATTCAGCATATTATTTTTGTCAAAAAATAATGATGTTTGCACACTGATACTGATGACAATTTGCAAAGTGACATTTTTTTCCCAGGTATTTATTATTCACAACCAACTGGTATGACATAAAAGTTTGTATGCACCACGGGTACTAATAGATATATATACCCTCGGGCGACTTACGAACCCTCGGGCCAGAGGCCCTCGGCTTTGTAAGACTGTCGCCCTCAGGGCATAATCATCTACTTAGTACCCTTGATACATAAATAACTATTTGAGAACATAACTATAATGTCATAGAAACATTATTTGAATGTGAGAATATACATTTCAAGCATATTTTTAGAATCAAACAGTAATATTCTTTTCAGGATGTACTGAGAATCTCATAGGTTGTTAGAAGCAATATTAGTTCACAATGGATCACAGTTGCAAAGGATAGAATTGAGCTCTTTATTCTAGGTCAAATGAATACATAAATCCAGATTTGTTATTGAGGGAGTTCACATATCTCCTCAATCATCACGTGAAAGGGTAGAACATTTATGTGAGCAATATCCAAGGATGAATGTGTACTTATCTGGAGATTATAATTTACCAAATGCAGTGTGATCCAATGACTGGTTTGGAACAATGGTGCAATGTTCAGGTGGAGACCCAGCAATATAAGTAGCTCAATCTTTTGGTTTTCATAAGTTTTTTCGGGTCAATGAAATACCTAATGATAGGAATATTTTTTTGGATAAAGTGTTTTCTAATGTTAAGGATTTAGCTGTAACCAGGGCTTGCGATTCTCTTTTGGGTTTCATTATCTACCACATTAGTTATGAATGCTATGCTATATCGTCATGTTATGGTGAATTGGCGGCTGACAAATTAGCTTACAGTGAATTTGGGAATGGTCAATATGTAGAGCTGCAAAATTATTTGGCATCAATTGAATGGGTCAATTGTTTAAGTGGTAATATTGATGAATCAACTGATTTGTTTCATGAAATATTGAAAACGGGTATTGCCTGTTTTATCCCTCCAAAAAGGTAGAGAAAAACTTTTTTCCCAAAATGGTTTTCCTGAGAATTGCGTCAGTAAACTATACAGCAAAAAAGCACATTCAGTTTACAAAAAGGATCATTCCAGTGACAGTTACTTGAAGTTTTCTCAATTACGCTCGCAGTGAGGGAAGATCCAAAGTCTTTTTGGAAGTACATAAATGAGAAGAGATATGTCATAGTCTACCCCAGGTTCTGTGTTTTATGCAATAAATGCGCGTCTGAAGGACAGGAAATAGCAAATTTATTTAAAGATTTTTTTCAAATAGTTCAAGCGCATAATCCGGATCAAAAATTGCCTGATAGTTCTGACGTAGGTTGGAATTTCGATATCTTTAATGAAATTCAAAATTTGCCAAACAAGCTCACTTTAGTAAATCTTTAGAGTTGTCAGTGAGGTGTAATTTTTGATGAAAAATTGTCTTTCATAGATCACATAAATGCAGTATCTTTTAAGAGGTCGAAAATGTTGGGTTTTGTAATTAGGAATTGTAAATATTTTTCAGTTCATGCCACTAGAATGGTATATTGGCATGATACTAAGGTCATCTTTAGAGCATTGTTCAGTGGTAAGGTTGTTATTTTTTCAGGATTCCTTAGAAAGAATTTAACACAAATTATTTTTGCGTGTTCATGCCCACATAGTTGGTTCTAGGTTGAGAGACCATGATTATTGAGCAATCGAACAGAAATTATCTTTATATCCTTTGAACCAACGCAGAGATATGCTTGGAGCGATTTTTATATACAAGATCATCAGTGGGGTGACTGACTGTCCTAACCTTTTGAGTCAGATTGGTTTGAATGTGCCTTATTATCATGGTTTGCGTCACAATATTGTTTCAATGTTCCTTTCTTTAGAACCAGCTATGGTGTAAATAACTCTTTAGATAGATCTTTAATAAATAATTTAAATGTAGATGTTTAGAAGTTTAACGTTTCAGTTGTTAAATTGAGGAATGCTCTAAAAGTGTGATCTTTTGTCTACCACTAGTGAAAGGGTGAGGATAGTGTGCCTTCAAAGTTCAAGGTTAGTTGGACTAGTTGGAGGTGATATTCCAACTTATTTGCCTAGTTTTTTCTTCTCTATCTTCTGTTGATTGGACTTTGATTTTTGAAATTAACGTACCCAAGATTTCTGTCACGCAAGCTAGAACTGTGAAATTGTTGTCAGAAGTAGGATATAATTCGAGGACTGCCAAGTGAATTTCAATTGCAGAATAGTTAGTGTAAGCAGTGACAATCACCAAAAGATACTTAACCGATTGTGTAAATTACTCGAAAGTGACTGGTTGACTGTGAATTGTTAATTTTCAAGTAAGTTCTAGAAAAGTCGATTAGGAAACCGAGGAGATATCGAATTTGCGACTTCACCGACGTGTTTGCTATATCAATCGACATTCAGAAAAGACATTTCGAGAAAATTCTGGAACATTCTATTCGAGAATAAGACAAGTTATCCAATTTGTGACTTCACCGAAGTGTTTGGAGCTTCGATTAAAAACCAGGAAAGATATTTGAAGTGATTTTGAGGAAAATGCCAGAACATTCTGTACATGCCTATTACAAGACAACAAGCAAAAATTGAAGAACTTCTGCGCAAAATATTAGAACTTCAAGAGACCAAATGACAATAAGACGAAGAAGCCAGACGACAAAAAGAAAAACAAGAAGAAGAAGCTAAACAACAACAAGAAAAACAAGACAAAGAGACCAGACGGCAAGAAGACCTTGGAGAACTACAGGAAATATTTTAAACTATACACGTTAACCTAAAACAAAAGATTACAGAAGTAAAAGCCGAAGTTGAAGACGATGTACGAGAAATTAAAAACGACGTTCAGAAAGTAAAAGCTGAGGTCAAAGCCGATGTCCATCAATTAAGACAAGAAGTTGAGGACCAAGTTCAAGCACTTGAATATAAAATGAATAAATTATAAAATTAAAAAAAATTAAAAAAATATTATAATATGCCATATTCCCGGCACGTGAAAGTGGCCCATTGCGCTTCGGAGACCATTACAGACAAGAAGTATTTGAAACTCAAGTTAAATTAAGAATTCAAAAACCCGGCGAGAGTTTACAAGAATTCGAATCGGAAGTCAAAAGACTCGTGAGTTTAGCGTTTCCTGCAGCTGGGGAAGACATGCAGGAATGGATTGCAGTATCTGCGTTTATCGATGGTCTCAGAGATTCCAAGAAAACCTGAGAATGTCCAGGTTCAGGAAAAGTAGCGCAGCCCTTGTCCGAGCATTGGAACTGGAAGCAATCTTTGGTGCCCACGACCGAGAATACGAGCAGTGTCCACTGAAGACCCAAAGGATAAACCATCTTCAAAAGAGGATGAAGAAACTATTACTAGAAGTTAGACAAACAGAAAACGACTCCAAACAAACACCAACACCGAGAAACCGAGTAAAATGTTACCGGTGCCATAAGCTTGGACACAGCAATGGGATTGTAGACTAAGGATGTCCTCTCCATCTAGAGATCGTTCCCAACGCTTTTCGAGATCTGGAGAGGCCAACCACACATCGACCTAGAAACCTGCATGAAAATGTTCACGCTCTGTCTAGACGGCCATGCAAAGAAGACTGCGAGTCTCATCAAAAAAAGAAAGAGAAAAAGAGAAAAACACTGGTCCAGCCGTGAGAAGAACGGGCCGTTGATGATAAATGGACTAACAAACAAATGAGAGCGGATCAAGAGGCAGACCAGGACATCGGTCAAATTCTACATCTTAAAGAAAATGATGAATGTAGGCCAGAATGGAGGGAAGTGTCGAACAAGAGTTTGATTTACAAGGCGTTGGGCTCAGTGGATCTCTCTGGCCGTAGAAGTAAGGGTTTACTGAAAAGAGTTTGGGAATGTGTTGATGGGAAATCTACTAAGAGCCAACTGGTTATTCCAAAAGATCAAGTAGAAGATATCGGGTCTTCAAAAAAAAAACCAATCGAAGATTGCTCTGATTACGAAAACGTACGTCGAATTATTGTTTCTTTATTGGTCAGGATTTTTGACATGACATTTTGAGTAATTTTGACATTAAAGTTCATTGACAAAATCCAGGAAAAAGAAATACATGACGGAACTTCAGGGGCACATTTTGGAGTTAACAAGACTTTGGACAACATTCGGGAACGTTTTTACTGGGTTCACTATCAGGAAGACGTTAAAAACTCGTGCCGAAAATGCGACATCTGTGCTACCACACTGAAAAAAAAATCGTTCATAATATTGACAAATAGCGGTTGTTATTTTTTTGTCATCAATTAAATGCAATATTTCATCAATCCAATTAATCTGTGTTCATAGCCTAATTACTTCGTTCCTTAATGTAACGAATTTATGTTCATTATTATCATAAAACCCGTGAATTTTTATTTTCCATTGTTCAAACGAACACTTTCATCAGTACATATAAGGAACTTTCTTTGAAGACCAGTGATTCTATTCCTTGATTTTATGAATAATCGTTCATAAACCACATTCATTGTACTGATGATTATCTCTTATTCCAAAAAGTTTGTTCATCATTCATTCATTGTATTAATGAAGTTATGCATCGAATTAATGACCAAGAGTTCATTAATTAATGAATATGTTTCATCAGCTTGACGTATGTGTTAGTGATTTAATGAACGTTTATAACTAACGAACTTTACTCATTAACTTAATGAATTTTATAGTTTTGATATAGATCTTTTCATCATGCTAACGTATAGAATTCATCAAACACACCCGCACTCCATATTATCGACAGTATATCGTAAATTAACCGGAAATTATATTTTGTGTTGGTGTTTAATTCAACTATTTTTGGAATGGCCTAGAAAAATGCATTCATACGTTAAGCCAATGAAACCGCATACATTAAATTGAAAATTCGATTCATTAAACCAATGTTATTTGTACATTATATTGAAGAAGTTATTTCACTCAGGCAACGAATTCTATACGTCTAAATGATAGAATCTTTACACTACGATAATGAATTCAACCTTTAAATCAATGAACCTTTTTTTCATCTATTTAACGAACAGCTTTTCATAATATTAACAAATTCGTTCACCGGCTCAATATTAATAACGAGATTCACTGGCTTAATGTACTTTTTTGTTATATTTGAGGCCCATGAAACAGTACAACGTCGGTCTTCCATTTTAAAGAATAGCGATAGATGTAACCGGACCGTTCCCAGAATCAGAGCGTGGTAACAAATACATCTTAGGCCGTGTTTATGCTGGAACTGTGATAAACGATAAAAGCAACGATACTAGCGAAGCAACGAAATACAATGCCTGTGTTTATGCAGGGTCGTCTCTAACCATCTGGGGGCCCTAGGCACTTCTAAATTTGGGGGCCCCTATCCCCATTTCTGAAAATGTCAAATTAGGCAACAATAATTATTCGGAAGATAATTTATTTATACAGGGTGTCCACTTAGTGCAATATCGGACGATATCTCATTCCTGGTGATGCAAGAAAAAAAAATTAAATTATAAAGTTGTTTGATACTCTAAGATGCATTAGTTAAAAATTTTCGGAGATTAAATTTAACTGAAATTTTTAATCATGGATTAAATTCAAAGTTGGTGTTAAATGATAGTTTATGAAAATCTAAGACAGGAATGTAAAATGGGTTTTCGTCTAAAATTTACCGTGTAGGTTTTACAGCCTGTCAAAGTTGCAAAAAGTCAATTTTTAACTGTCAATATTTCCAAAAAAGTTGAACCTAGGTATAGGGTATATTAGATGAAATCTGGTCAGAATTTTACGTAGAATCCAAATATTCAATCACGTACAGGGTGTTTCATTTAAAATAAGGAAGTTCTGTCGCATATCCCATAAACGGAGCACCCTTTATATTCAAAAATATTTTTAACTAATGCATATTAGAGTATCAAACAACTTTTTTCTCTTGCATCACACTGTAAGGAGATATCGTCCGATATCGCACTAAGTGGACACCTGTATATATCAAAAATAACAAAATGAAACACATATTTTTGGGTACCTACATATAGGTACAAACAAATAAGTAACCTTTGCCTAACTAAATAATAATATTTAATAGGTATATCGTGCTACAAGAAACAAGTCACAAGTCATATTTCAAAAAGACATTTACAAAACAAAACAAAACAATTCTAAACGACGGGGCTCCCTATGACAGGGGGCCCTGGGCCAGGGCCCAGCTGGCCCATGCCTAAAGATGGCACTGTGTTTGTGCGCAGGTGTCTATGTTGGAACGGCAAGTAGAGCACCACTTTTTTGATACTTTTGATAGGATACTTTTGAATAGCTCTTATCACCGCTATTATCGGCCCTCTCATAGCTTTTATCGCAGCTCAAACATAAACACGGCCTTAGTTATCATGGATAACTTCAGTGAATGGCCAGAAGATTTCGCTATTCTCAATCAAGAAGCCATCACTATTGCTCAGGTGCTAGTGGACGAAATTTCGAAATCTACCACCTTTAAGAAAATGAGATCCTGGGAATTCGTAAGACAAGGATAACTTCTTTACATCCGCAGTCTGATGGCATGGTAGAACGATTTAATAAACCATAGAGAAACACCTGACAAAAGTGGTCGCAAAGAACCAGCGAGATTGGGACAAACATTTGCCTCTATTTTTAATGGCTTACAGAGCAGCTGTTCACGGGTCAACAGGTGAAAGTCCAGCTTGAATCGTTTTTGGAAGGGAACTCAGGTTACCTTGCGATCTGATGTTTGGAATACCTGAAGAAGAAAGAAAAAAATTCGAGATTATGCCGACCAAGTACGGGCACAACTTCTGAGGATACGTGATTTTGCTCGAGAGCATACCTATCCAGCTGGCCAGTGACCGAATGCAGACGAGATACGACTTCAAAGCCAATTCAGCTGAATTTCAAGAAGGTGATCTAGTATGGCTATATAATTCAACAAGAAAGAAAGGAGTGTCGCCGAAATTGTCTTCAGCATGGGAAGGATCCTACAGTATAATTCAAGAGGATCAATGATTTGGTTTATCTTGTTCAGCGCAACACCATGCAGGAGTAAGATGAAAGTTGTATATTTTGACATATTGACAAAATATCATGGGCGTGACGTTGACCGGGACGATCAACCTTAAGAGGAGGGCAGTGTAGCGGTGCGCTTTCGCCATGGTGTACAGAATTAACTTGAAATGTAGAAAATACTGCCTTATTCGGGCAAAGAGATTATCGCGTTTATTCTGGACTTTACAAGATTGGATTACGGATATATAAAGGCCGGCATTAGTTAGCAGTTTTTAAGTTCAAGATTGACTGGGATACGATTTAGATAGTGAATTTTGTAAGAGTTATAGAGAGTTAAATTGTTTGAGTTAATTAGTGGAGTAATTAGTGTCAGAGTAGTAGCGTGGAATAAATGGGTACAATAAGCCTTCTCAGGCTTCAGTGCTGCATGGGGACAAATAAGTCGGACAGGCCTGGAACAAGGGAAAAAAAAACGTGGAATAAATTATTTTTGTTAACTGGACTTTGATTTTGGAATAAACGAACCCAAGATTTCTGTCACGCACACCAGAACGGTGACAGTATGTTAATAAGGACCTGAAACACTAACTATTGAGTTGGGTCCCAGTTTTGTAATAATTTGTTTAGGGTCAACTCTTGAGTTTACTGGAGTATAAGTGCTGTAGCATACCCATACCACCCTCCCAAACTTACAGATACACATGTCATCAGCGATAGCGATATTAAGCTGGCAATCAATGAACAACATAAAGCATGTTTTGATTTGATTGCAATTGTCTTCAATTTGAGCCACAGTACTCAAATGTAATAATATGGCAAGCATGTGTAAACGAAAAGAACAGAATGTCAATAATTGCAAGTTTGATGGAGAAAACACAGATTACAGACAGCTACTTAAAAATAATAAAAAAAAACACATAATTGCACATATAAGCAAAGAGAACTGTTATCACATTGAACATAAATAAAAGCAGGCACAAGCCACACCTACCTTCAGTGTTGGGCAGAACTCCCTTTTCTGACGTTTCGGCATGCTTCATCGTCGATTTGTCGAAATGCTCAACGCCGTTCAGCAGATTTTGGTGCGTTCTCTCTTGTAGCACAACTAAATCAAATCGTGCAAAGCAAATTGATGAAAATAGGATCATGCAATAAAAAATCGGTTATTTACAACATAAAAACTCTAGGCTATTGAACTCATTTTCTCCATGTCATACATAACTCCATAAAACTTTTATTGCTTACTCACATTCCTTTAAATAATCTAATGTCACACCATATTCATGCATACATCAATTATTATTATCATTATTAACCACAATGGATCTATTTCTGTTATTGACTTATGGTAGTAGTGGGTTATTAATTAGCTATAGGTTTTTTATGGCTGTATAAGGAGAACTGATAGTATGGTAAAATATGAGTCAGAGAGAATATATTTATAAAAGCAAAAATGCTATCCAGACTGCTGGCAAATTAATTATACACACAATCTCATAAATTCGCTAAATTGCCGTAGAATCGTTCGATGTGTACCCAGTGATGTCTGCCTTGTGGTGAAAAATTGCGAAATTGCTGCAATTTGCGGTATTTAAAAAGGAACAGGGTCAATAAACTGTAATGGTGTTGAAATGGAATTGCCAAAAATATGCAACAAAAGAAGCGATTTTATTCACAAGCATGCGTTTTTTTTGTGAAAAATATAAGAAATAAGTAACATACCATCTTTGTCTGGTAACGGATTCTTCTCTTGAGTTTCGGTGTGCTTCAGTTTGGTGGCGTCGAATTTTGCGATGCCTTCGATGAGAGCTTTTTCAGACTTTTCCGCCGCTACATCTAAAAACATAATTTATTTAACAACAAATATAATATCTACAGTTTTATCGTAAACCTTCAAAAAATCACGATATTATCAACGAAAATTGCATTAAAATAAAACCAGGCTAATCAAAGGATTATATACCAACCCAACAACAATCGGTATTTTTGTAATGACTAAAAATAAATGTCATAAAGATTACATTCATTTTAAACAATATGTATGTGCTGTATGTTTTTATTAATCACCACTGTTAATGATTTTTTTTAAAATCATCAAGTCAATTATATCAATTTAATTCAAAGCAAAGTTAGAATATCAAGTTAATTTGTTATTAAAAGCCAAAACAAACATAAGCATCATTAATGGTATTACTATCTCACTGAACCCTTTTTTGGCAAAACTATCATTTTTTTTTACCTTGTGCATTTGGTAGCACAATCTTCTCTTTGGTGTCTGTGCGTTTCAGTAAGGAACTGTTAAAGTTTTCTACTCCTGCTATGAGGGCGTTGTGAGTCTTTTCTTGGGCTACATCTACATAGAAAATATACTACTTTTGAAACAACACTTTTATCTCAAATAACGGTTCAATCCTGTCATCCAAACATCAAACCAACATCCAAGATAAACTGAAGATTGGTTGTCTTTATTATCAAATAATGCTTTAAATTATTATGAATTAAGAAACAAAACCCCATTGATGACAAAAATCTACCTTTAACTCTTTTGCATTAAAGTAGAGATTGTTCTAAACTATTGTAAAATCCAATTTTCATTGTCCTTCACATCTTTTCGACTATTGGAAACAAATATCTAACTTCTACTAGCAACAACAAAACAGTATCCCGCCCACTTAAACATTCTTTTTTTACTGTTTGAAAAACAAATCCCGTCTCTGTATTAGCTGGTTCAGCTCAATCAAGCGCCCTTGTATAAATAGTTATTTTAACCCCAGACATTCCTTGACAAGCAAGATGAATATGGCGCAGATGGAGGGTTCTAAATTCGTTTCTTATTGAAACGAGCTGAGAGAAAAAAAAAAGACATAAACGACCGGGAGTTTTCGGATTTAATAGCCTGCTTGCACCGAGACATATTGCTAAATTTATTCCGGAGGAATTAGCATAAATCAAACTTATTTTCAATTGAGTCTTATTTCTGGAATATATACCTTCAGCGGACGGTAAAACAATTTTTTCCTGAGTTTCTGCATTCTTCAGTTTGGTCGAGCTGAAACCTTCCAGTTCGCTCTTGAGGTCACCAGCAACTTTGGGCAAATCTTTGAGAGCTGGTGGAGCTGGAGCAGCTGGAATTGCGCAGGAAGACATCTGAAACAACAAAAGAGATTGTTTTTATAACAAATTCATTATCAATTTTGCAAATTTTATGCAAAGTCGCAAACGTTAAGCTGTTACACTGAATTCATTAGTTAATTGGGCTGAACTCATTAAAACTGTTAATTCAACCATCCGGTGAAATACTTCTATTAAGATTATCTCTAATTTGAGAAGTAAACTGTGCAAAAAGAGTATTGTTTTGCATAAAATATTTAGAGGAAATTTCATGGTTTCATCAAAGCAAATCATTTTCTAAGAAAGGTTGAGAGTAATTAAACTGCAAGCCAATGACATTCACAGAAACTATAAAAAGATCATAGCACTAAGTCCAAACAGCAAAGTTTACAACAGAATTTAGACTCGTTAAGACAGACAACATAATCCCACACCCGTCGCCCACACAAAGAGATATATAAGAATTAGCATAAAAAATGAGGCAACAAGTACATTTTTTTGTTTATAATTATTATTGCTGCATTAGATTAAGGACACTTTCATTTTCATCATCTGGATACAATGTTTTTATTTTAAGAATCTTATGAGTTTGTTTAAAACAGAACAATACAAATATTTTTAAACTGTACCCTTCGACTATACATATAATTTTTTCGTCATGGCTCTTGGTCAATATACAAAATAGTATGAGTAACTTGGTAAATCAAATCAGACAAGGCACTTGTCTTTGTTAATAAATAAAACGGAACACGCTTTATAAGTCATAATTGTTTCAAATCCCAATATAGAACCAACCAAGGATTAAGAGTTTATAGGGACATTAAAAAAAATCTGTTTAAGGAATGAATTTTAGTAAACAGGAAAAAACTTCCTATATTAGGATTTACTATAGTTAGACAACAAATTCTACAAATATGAAGCTTAAATATTATATACTTTTTGTTTTATGTTGACATATTTATTATTTGTGGATATAAATTTGCCACTCAGACAAACTCGAATATTGAATTTGTTCAAATTTGGGATTATTTTATGGAGGGAGTGTGTTGTATAACACATATTACTAATGTGAAAATGGGTTAATGAAATACACTCCGAAAAAAATAACACACTCGGTTTACTTAAAACCATAAAGCATTAACAATTACCAAAGGAATTCGTATTTAACATAATATCCACCCTAAATATAATTTTTAAACCAAACACAGAAGCAAGCAGAGAGGCGAAGACATTGACCAATGACAGGGCAATAGCTTTTGCTCATAACTTTACCAAGTGTATGTGGGAAATAATAAATACAAAACGGGGTAAAAAAGTAGTGCTAAAAAAAGCACTGCTTCGGTATCTCCTGATGAATTCAATAACTTTTTCTAGACTATTGCTATATAACTTAATAAATGACTTGCCGGCCTCGGATGCTGATCCCCTTCTGAATCTACAAAAAATAGGCGCTGCCTGTGGTGTATTCCGCTACAAGGAGGTAAGCTTTGTGCAGTTTAGGTACAGTCTGGACCATTTGAAGAAGAAAAAATGCTCAGACATATATGGTATGTCTGTGGAACTTGTGTTAAGTGTGAGGGACCTGATAATCACCCCTCTTACTTAATTATTCAATCAATGCATCAGAAAGTGTACTTTTCCTAAAGTGCAAAAACGCGCGCTAATTACACCAATATTTAAAAAGGGGGATGAAGAGCAGGTGTCGAACTATCGGCCTATCTCCTTGCTTCCTGTAATATCAAAAATATATGAAAAAATCTTGGCCCTGCAGATGGTGGATTTTCTCGAGTCTATAATAGTCTATTCTTCGACAGACAGTTTGGGTTTAGAGGAAGTAGGAACACAATTCTGGCAATTTTGGACCTGCTAGGGGGTATCATGGATTCTTTTGAGAATCGGAAGTACTATAGCGCATTGTTCCTGAGCAAGGCTTTTGATTGCGTCAGTCATAGCGTTTTGCTGGAAAAACTAAAGTACTATTATTTTGATCAACATAGTATCAGGCTGACGCAATCATACCTCAGTGAAAGGTACCAGACTGTCATGGTCAATGGTGAGGCGTCTGCGGAGACCTGCATAAATATTGGTGTGCCATAGGGTTCGATTCTTGGACCGGTTCTCTTCTCAATATTATATAAACAACCTACCTTCTGTAGATGAGACCTCCAGGTTTGTACTCTTTGCGGACGATACCACCTTGTCTATAGAGACACCGAAGATGAGGCGGCCGGGAGGCTCATGGATGCACCTGTGAGGGTGGAGGATGGTTTCTGTCCAACAAATTGCTGCTATATCAGGACAAAACTCATGATATGCTTTTCACTCTCAGAGATAGCCATAGAGCCACTGTTGATTCAATCACCTTTTTGGGGGTTAGAATAGATCCCAAGCTAACCTAAGAGGACTACGTTGAGACTGTGTGCAAGAAGTTGAGAGGTAGTGTATTTGTCTTGAGAAATTTGGGTGAGTATGTGTCAGATGAAACGCCTAAGAATGCGTACTATGCATTATTTCATAGGGTTATGTCTTATGGAACATTTGTCTCTAGTGGCTCAGGACATGCCGAGAGGGTCTTCAGACTACAGAGGAAGGCCATCCGAATTATCGCAGGACTTGGATACCGGGAGAATTGCAGGGCTGCTTTCGTGGGATTGTGTGTGCTCACTTTTCCCTGTGTTTATTTTGCAGAATTTGCTTTACATAAAAGAGAACGAGTGTGCATTTGCTAGTCTGAGGACTCACATGGTCATAATACCAGGAACAAAACTAATCTGGTAACAGCATATTGTAGGCTTAGTAATTGTCAAAAAAGACCTGAGTCCCTAGCTGTCAGGTTGTATAACAGACTCCCACACACAAAGTATTAAGGTCTTAACTGTTAAGGCTTTAAAGTGAAAATTAAAAATTTACTGGTGGAGAGGAATACATAGATTTCAACTTCTAGCCTCTGATACTGCCCCTGTCATTTTTTCTTTTCATTTTGGAACTATTTTTGATGTGCTTATTGTTCTCCTAATGTTCGGATAATGTTGTAGAGTTGTGTCATGTTCACTTGTAATAGGTATGTCATTGTCATGTACAATCATTTTAGCAGTTTTTAATCCTTTTAGCAAGCCCTATTGGCAAATGTTACTATTGTGACAAATCTCAAATCTCAGCCTACTGACACAGCTATTGATGTTATCACAAACAGCTGTATGCAACATCCTCTCTTAACTTAGAAGTGCTTTTTAAAACTGGTACCTTCAAAAATTTGTATGGCTTAGAATACCTATTTTTAAAAGCGACCAGTTTTAAAAAGCGCTTTTAGGTTAAAATAGGATGTTGCAGTTGCATACATCAGTTAGTATTTTATATTATTTTTTGTCTGATGTGTGTAAACACTATAATGTCTAATTAACATAAATAAATTTTGATTTGATTCGATTTGATTTCATTAAATTTACCCTCTATACACTCTCCTCTTGTCTTCGCTCTTCACAAAGAGCTTAAAAAAAAACAAGCTAAAAATCTCTCGAATGACTCGAAGTAATCTGAGAAAGTAAGATTCACAAACCCAAGATCCTACACAGATTCACTTCAAGGTACAAAATATGTATTAATAAAAAACGAATCTATAATTAGGGAGAGATACAGAAAATCTATTGGAGGAACATAAGCATATCATTGACAGCTGATAAATAGTTTTAGAACGTCATTGAGGACCGAAATGGAAACTCTGAGAAACACACGCTTTCCAATAGATAAAACCCATTTAAAGACATAAAATGCAACAAATTTTATTCTGTATTAATATGTCCCAGTAAAATCATCTGTTACATTTATGATGTAAAGTTTATATAAATTTGAGATCATTTTTTTAACAGCATTAGTTTCATGTCAAGTTTATGTAAATATTATGTAAACTGTAAGTCATCTTGCATGTTTAAACACAAGAACACATGAAGCAACGGCGAAATAAACCGCATAGCCGGAAAATTGTAGCTAAGAGAAACACGAAGGAGATGGACAGCTGATTTAGTATAAAAACCGCGCCAAACGCATGGCAACATTCGGACCTGATACTCAGCACTGTTTAACATTTTGACCTTAGATTCGGCACTCCACATGGCTGTTGCTAATGGGCCATTCTGACCTACGGCTCAGCACCGTTCAACATTCAAGTACCGATTTCGGCACTCCGCATCAATTGGCGGTCCGAATTCAAACGGACCAATGAAATATGCCTAGGTGCCGAATCCTATACCGGAATGTTTAGATGCGCCCGGGCAAGGGCTTATGGATCTTGCGCTGATCCAAGAACCGAGGGTTTACAGGGGGCAGGTAAAAGGGCTGACCACCAAATACTCAAAGGTTATATGAAACGATAGGCACGAAACGCCCAGAGCCTGCATAGTCATAGTAATCAAGAGACAAATTAATTATACTTGTGTTTCAGAATATATGACAAGGGATCTAGTACCAATCATGGTGAATTTCCACCACTTGGCCCCCACTTTACTATCGCATACTTGGTAACTCTGAAAATGAAACCAGAATCAGTGCTACAAAAGTGTCCCTACCTATCCTTATAGTCTGAGATCCGGCTGCAAATTTTTGGACCGATCGCGTAACCACTCGAAATTGCGAGAATATTGAAGTTTTGTATAAAGACTTTTGAAAAATGCCATGATGCCAGTGAAATTTTGGCCGAAAGTGCAATAAAAAAAATTATTTATTGCTAAATTTTTGAACATTGCTTATTTTCGAGGGTAACCAAAAAATTCCTGTTCCGGAATATGCGCGGCAATAGGGTCGTTTCATGATTTTTTTTGATTTTTTTATTGAATTAGGCACATCAAAAACTATTCATGGTTTTTTTCCCGCATTTTTTAGAATAATATTAAAGGAGATATTTCATTCAATTTGAAATTTTACTATTATTCGTTATTTTTAAAATTATGATGACGTCACAAGGCGAGCTTGCGCATAAATTGACAAGAAAGTGGTGAAATTAGATGACAATGGTAGGAGCGGCACAAAAAGTTATCCAGATCCTCAAAATTTCAATTATATTGGATGACGCGTTCCGGAGTTATTACCTGGGAAAAACGTCGTGGGACACCCTGTATAAATATGCATTAGGATTTGTAATATATCAATTCATTTATGTGCAATTTTGAGAGGCAATGTCGGAGAATCAAAATTTTTCAGGACCAAAAATGCGAAACTTTTTCACAATATGGTTTACATCAATGTGATATAAATTTTATAAATCTACTTTACTGGATATGGGCTGAATCTTCTCTTAAGCTCGTTCTAAAATTCGCTTAAGTTCAGCATTGCTTCCTAATAACTTCCTTTGTCGTCAAACAAAGATGGTAAATACACCATTTATTGTTTTAAAAAGCAATACTCGTATGGAATAGGATATTACCATATAGGTAATAGATTACAGACCGTACAATACAAACAGGCGGAATGTCAATTAATATTCCATAAGATGCACCTGCGACGAGTTAGGATGAATAATATGAAATGTGACGTATGTTGCAGGCTTTGTATGCTCAAAATGGTTATGAGATTTTTTATGGATAGCATTTTACAGATTTAAAAACGTCAAACAAAAAGAATTCTTACTTCTGTAAGACATAATCTTTCTGAATTCCCAAAATCAAGTTTTATAGTTAATTGCAAGCTGATAAAGTGGACATCTTCGTGCAGGTCGTCGTTAATTTGACAAAGGGACGAATATGAGAAATAGACGATTTTTCGTTTTCAGGGAATTTATGTCGCAAAACATCAAATTTATACGCCCTCTAATTGGCGCATATGAACTGCCAGTAGTTTCTGAGATATACACATTTTTCTTTAAGACGTATGTTTTGAAACAAAAAATATGCATCTTCCTAAAAGGCGTATATCATATACGCTTGTAAAATTTAAGAAATTCAATATACGCCTATTAGGGCCAAATTATGGACTGACTGGTAAACGTCTGGTTGTTACCTAGCAGGTACTTTCTATGCACTAGAGAATAGAAAGTACCTGCTAGGTAACAACCAGACACTTACCAGTTGGTCCATAATTTGGCCCTTAGTGAAATTAACGACGAGGTGATTACCTAGACGTTTATCACCTATGATAAACCGATTTTTTTCAAAAATACCGGAAATGTCAAAAATAAGCCCGTATTCAGTCCTCGTTGGATGACCCTGTACTTTCATATAGAACAGAAAAAGATAAATATAAACATTTTAATTGAATTTAAAAACTATCTCTCCGAAAGAGATCAATTTCTGAAGCTAAATCAAACACTGAGTCACCCCTTGAAAATAAAAATTGGTATCCCACAAGGCACCATCTTAGGACCCATTCTTTTCATTACCTACATCAATGACTTACTAAAATTGAACATAAATGGTAAGTTAATATCCTATGCTGACGATACGGTTATTATCTTTACTGGTAAGACATGGGAGGAGACAAAAGAGAGAGTGTCGAGGGGTTTTGGCATCGTCAAAAAGTGGCTTGACTCATTCAAATTGTCGCTCAATTTATCCAAAACTAATTACATAGCCTTTTCTGTGACAGGCGCAAATAGACCTAATTTTATTGAAATTCAGACAAGCAAGGAGAAGAACAGTCATATATCAGCAGTGAAGAAAGCTAAATATTTAGGTATAGTTGTTGATCAGCATTTAAAATGGGTAGACCATATATCTTACCTAACAAAGAAATGTCGCTTCTTGATTCATAAATTTTATATTCTAAGAGAATTTCTCAGTACTAGAATGATCATATTGGTGTACAAATCTCTGGTAGAATCATTGTTGCGATATGGCCTTATTGTGTGGGGGGGAACATATAAAAGTAACTTGCAACCTCTAAATGTAATACAAAATTCCATCTTAAAAATAATGTTCAGAAAAGAAAGGCGCTACTCAACTAAATCACTATATGACAACAACATTTGCAACATAAACTGCTTATACATACACTCCATTTGTACATATATACATAGAAAAGAAACCCTAAAAAAATTCGTACACCATCATCATCAAACCAGAGCTAATGTTAATAGACACCTAATAATACCTCAAAATAGAAAAACAATAAATTTAAAATTTGCTAATTACTTAGCGCCAAAATTTTATAATATGATACCAAAGAAAATCAAAGAAATAGGTAGGATAAAAATGTTTAGTGAGAAGAGCAAAGTATTTATTGTAGATAATTATGAATCATTTTCTAAACTTATGTCATAGGATAAAAAAAAAAATAGGATTAAGTTGCCATAAACAAATAATATTGTACTTTAACAAACCCATACAAAATATAATGTCCTCTAAGATAAACCTTTATTGTAAGAACAGGTTGTGTTTATTACTATATTATAAATAGTTAAGAATTTACTTGGTGCATACAGAGGTATTAAACCTCTAGGTGCCAACAAAATAATTTTTAAATACAAAATACATGCATTGTGAAAGAAAAAAAAAATGTATTGTAAAAAATTATTAAACCTGAATAAAGATTATTATAAAGATATTATTATAAAGATTATAAATTGAATAATATATTACCAATTATTTTGCATAACAGTAAGACCATTCATTCAGTTATCTATTTACTGTTCAGCTTGACAAATTTCATGCATACATACATACCTAACTACGCTCTTCCTAATGGATTCTATCAATAGTGTTAAAACTTGCACCTACCAAATATTATGATCTTTTCACTGATTATAAATTTAATTGCATTAATCATAGCGACTTTGAATGAGTCACTATACAAGAATCTACAAATTCCACTAAAGTCTGCTTTGTCCCACTGTTAAAGTACGCAGTCACTAATCAGCACTATTATTGCATCCGTAATTTTTTTTTAACTGGGTCAACAAAAATTCATGTGTAGGTGAATTCAAAATGAACCAGTTGGCATTATTGGAACATAAATGAAATATGGATTATATTTTGTAATTAAAATTTATTCGACAAATTTCTTGAGATTTAATAGGACGAATTCACTGATGAGGATAAAGTTTCTTTTTTTCGCGCTCATATAAAGAACCTGTTTTAAGCATCGACAAAACGCACAAGGTTGAATACTGTGCAGAAAAAGTAAGATGTAGGTTATTTTGCAAACTGACAAGTCCTTATATGGGATGATATTAATATTCGGGGTGTGACTAGGACTTTGCGAAAGGGCTATTGAGCAATTAATTTTTGTTTATAGGCGATAAGTATTGATTCAATAGGCTTCTTATGTTGATATTTTGAAATCTGCTATTGTAAACCGTGATCGACTGCGTTTCATCGTAATGCTTTTGTTCACACAAAAGCTGACGTCCAATCTGGTCAGATAATCTTTAGACAGCTGTTACCTATTAACAAAGCTAGAGCTGGCATACCATATGGTTGTCAGACGCCAAACATCAGTTTGATCATTGGAATAAATTTCTTGTTGCAAATGAGAGAATTATTGTAATTTCAGCAGACTTTTATGGAAAATATGGCGTTTTTTTAGAAATCTGCAACTGTCTCTTCGCATATTATTGGGAAATTTAAGTAAAAGTGGAAAATATAATTGCAAAAATTTCATCAACAGAGAGTTCCAGGGTTCTGAAAGTCTGAAAACATCATTTTATTGAGGACACTGAAATAATTTCAAAGCCCTTAAGTGGCTTTAGCAGGCTGCTATAACAAAATAATTAATATAACTTAAAACTGACCCCTTGTGTAATGTTTCCAACAAAACTAGAAATCTCGAATATTTGAGGGTTGTTTTCCCATATTCCATCCATATTATGGAGAGAAAAGTACAAATTTCCAAACCATTTGTAAAGTATTCTATACAAATAAGCACAATCCCTACTATCCTTAAGTCCCTTTTTACCTACTTGCGATTCTAGCGAATGCCTATAAAATTTTACCTGAGAAATTATTTGGAAAGGAAGTACATACCTTCTTATAAAATAGAGGCTATAATTTTGATGAATCTCTAGAGCAGCCAGTTTAATAAGTTGTATATTACTGTAATATTGATGGACTAATAAGTATGTATTTTATGATGCCCCCTTTCCTCTGCTCTGAATACGGGTTTGTTTTCATTCCTGTGTCCGCAAATGTATTTTAATTTTCCATCTAAATATTTCATTCTTAGTAAGCTTACCTGTAATGAAGTCCAAAACTTGATATTTATTGATATTGTTTTTGATTTCATGTCAAATAAAATTTCATAACTACTTTTTCCTACGAGCGTGCGCAAAGTAGTACTTTTCCGCACGCATTTCCGGGCTCAAAGTTACACTTTTCCGCACTCAGTGCGGATACAGGCCTTATCCGCACTGAGTGCTGAAAAGTAATTATAATTGTCAAGCAACAATAAGTGCACCTGTCGACTTTGACACATGATGACAAATTTTTCCTCTGTTTCTATATCAGCCAACATCTATACAAACACCAAAAATAAATTAACTTTGACACATTGTCAGATTTGTTCTCTATTTATATGCAAAAATCAACAAACTTTCTCATCAAATTTAAACGCTTTAAGATGAACAGCTCTGACGAGGATTTTCAGTTTTTTTTTTTTGTTATGTAATTTTTTGATAAATGCATAGGTTCCCTTCAAGTTAATTAAAAATAATTAAACAAATTATCGTTTTTTTTTTTAATTTTTGTTATTACCTACCTGATATGAAGCTCGTAGGAAAAATTTTGTTCCTAACACGTGCGCAAAGTGTCTTTTCCGCACGCAAACACGTATCCGAACTTCGCTTCGCGTCGTTCGTATAACTGTGTTTGCGTGCGGAAAAGTAACACTTTGCGCACTTGTTAGGAAAATAACTATTTCCTACCAGCGTGCGTAAAGTAGTACTTTTCCGCACGCATTTCCGGGCTCAAAGTTACACTTTTCCGCACTCAGTGCGGATACAGGCCTTATCCGCACTGAGTGCCGAAAAGTAAAAATAATTGTCAAGCAACAATAAGTACACCTGTCGACTTTGACACATGATGACAAATTTTTCCTCTGTTCCTGTTCCAGCTAACATCTATACCTACAAACACCAAATTTAATTAACTTCAACACATTGTCAGATTTGTTTTCTATATATATGCATCTACAAACTATCTCATCAAATTTATAGCATTTTCCATTTGTCGAAACAGGGCAAAAAAATGTATCCTTATCCTTACATGTTACATGCTTTTAGAAAAAGATGCGGATGCACTCAGTGCGGCACTGATGACAAATGGAAATCGCCATTAAACGCTTTAAGATGAAGAGCTCTGACGATGATTTTCTGTTATATTTTTTTTTTGTTATGTAATTTTTTGATAAATGCATAGGTTCCCTTCAAGTTAATTAAAAATAATTAAACAAATTATCGTTTTTTTTTTAAATTTTTGTTGTTACCTACCTGATATGAAGCTCGTAGGAAAAATTTTGTTCCTAACACGTGCGCAAAGTGTCTTTTCCGCACGCAAACACGTATCCGAACTCCGCTTCGCGTCGTTCGTATAACTGTGTTTGCGTGCGGAAAAGTAACACTTTGCGCACTTGTTAGGAAAATAACTATTTCCTACGAGCGTGCGCAAAGTAGTACTTTTCCGCACGCATTTCCGGGCTCAAAGTTACACTTTTCCGCACCGCCCTTATCCGCACTGAGTGCCGAAAAGTAATTATAATTGTCAAGCAACAATAAGTGCACCTGTCGACTTTGACACATGATGACAAATTTTTCCTCTGGTCCTATATCAGCCAACATCTATACAAACACCAAATATAAATTAACTTTGACACATTGTCAGATTTGTTCTCTACTTATATGCAGAAATCTACAAACTTTCTCATCAAATTTAAACGCTTTAAGATGAGCAGCTCTGACGAGGATTTTCTGTTATTTTTTTTTGTTATGTAATTTTTTGATAAATGCATAGGTTCCCTTCAAGTTAATTAAAAATAATTAAACAAATTATCGTTTTTTTTTTTTAAATTTTTGTTATTACCTACCTGATATGAAGCTCGTAGGAGAAATTTTGTTCCTAACACGTGCGCAAAGTGTCTTTTCCGCACGCAAACACTTATCCAAACTCCGCTTCGCGTCGTTCGTATAACTGTGTTTGCGTGCGGAAAAGTAACACTTTGCGCACTTGTTAGGAAAATAACTATATTGTACCGTGCGTTCAATTTATCTTGATAACATTTTAATTCGCTGTAAGTTTTTTGTTTTTGAAGGTATCAAGGTAAAAAAAAAACAAAATGTAGGGTTAGTAGCCAAGTTTTTTTTCAAGTTACCTATAAAACAAAACACTATCAATTTTCTGACATATGAGCCTACATTATATTTTTTCAAATGGAACACCCTGTATATTATATATGTGCTTGATAGAATATCTTATTCCCTATAAAATGATATAACACACTTCATATTTTAGTCCACTCGTTTTTGACAAATCGGCAAAAATATGAAGTGATAATTAAAACACTCTCAATAATTATTCTCACCCCAAATATCAGATCGCCGCCTAATAAGGTCTGTTCCCACAGGAGTCTTTGACAGTTTGCAAACTGTCAGAAACAATCGCTCAGCTGATTTACAGATTAATCTTGGAACGACAACATTGAAAACATGTATGGGCGATGCTTACTGACAGTTTGCAAACTGTCAAAGACTCCTGTGGGAACAGACCCTAAGTTGCACTTCAAAAGTTTCATATATTTTTGCCGATTTGTCAAAAACGAGTGGACTAGAATATGAAGTGTGTTATATCATTTTAATCGGAATAAGATATTCTATCAAGCACATATGTATATAATATACAGGGTGTTCCATTTGAAAAAATATAATGTAGGCTCATATGTCAAAAAATTGATAGTGTTTTGTTTTATAGGTAACTTGAAAAAAAACTTGCCTACTAACCCTACATTTTGTTTTTTGTTTACCTTGATACCTTCAAAAACAAAAAAGTTAGAGCGAATTAAAATGTTATCAAGATAAATTGAATGCACGGTACAATATCTCTCTAAACTGACTTTCGTTTATGGTAGACTTTTTTTATATTGTGAGTTTTTGTTTCTGGCGCCTCCGAAAGTCGCAAAATTAAACCCGGTGGTTGGGTCATTGTCCACCAAGCAAAATATCGCATACAGAGAAAAAAAACCTCTTAATATGTTTGGTGGGTCCAACGCAAACTCGCTTTCTTGAATTTAATTGCACCAGCCATAAAGAAAAGAAAGTCATCTTTGGCTTGGTTATTTTTATTTTTGAAAAATGTTATTTTGGAATTTAGCAAGTGGAGGATTCAAATATGTAGGGAAATTTGAAAATATTGAAATATATAATTTTTGCTTAATATAATTTGAACTGCAGTATGATATTTGAATTGTATGATCATGGAAAGTCAACATGGTTTTATAAAAAATAGATCTACGGTTTCCAATTTATTAGTTTATGAGGAGTTTTTGGTTAAGTCTTTGGAATCGTATCAGCAGGTTGATGCAGTTTATACTGATTTTAGAAACGCATTTGATACTGTCATTCATGGTAACTTAATCAATAAGCATAGAGCTGCGGGTATTTTTGGAAGCATGTTGAACTGGGTGGAGGATTAACTTTGTAATAGATGTCAGATTGTTAAACTGAAAAATGTTTGCTCTAGGGAAATTTCAGTTACATCTGGTGTTTCACAGGGAAGCCATTTGTCTCCATTATTATTTTCAATGTTTTTATTAATGATATTCGAGAATATATTAAATATTCAGAGTCTCTTTCTTACGCGGATGACTTGAAATTTTTCAAAAATATTACATCAGTTGAAGATTGTCAAAAGATTCAACAAGATGGCTTGGTATTGTGGGGTCAAATAAATGGCATGCAACTTAACGTTACCAAATGTAAAATAATATCATTTTCTAGGAAGAATAACTTGATAAATTTTGAATACAAGGCTGCCCTTGGAAAAAGTTAATACTATAAAGGATTTAGGGGGGTCATTTTTGATCAAAAACTAACATTTACCGACCACATAGATTATATAACTAACAAAGCATTGAGAACATTGGGATTTTTGAAAAGAACGCTAAGGGATTTTTCTGATTTGTTGTGTTTCAATTGGTGCTTACATTCGATCTACGCTGGAATATGCATCCCAAGCCCAAGTTTGGTTACCTTGCTACAATATTCACATTAATCGGTTAGAGAGAGTACAATGTAAGTTTTTGAGGTTGCCTTAAAAATACTTGGACAAGTTAAAATGTCTATACCATCGGATCACATCATTTATTCGGAAATTCAAAAATTGCTTAATCTTCCATCTTCAGAACAGAGACGAAAATTTATAGATATGATATAAACACTATTCATAAGATTATAAACTGTAGTATTGATTGTTCACCTTTATGATTCTGATAAATGTACCTCAGAAATGCCTCCGTAGTTTTGACTTGTCTAAGATTGTACACCATAGAACAAATTATGGCAGATCATCGTTTGTAAATAGATCATTTGAATTGTGTAATGTTTGTTGTTTGAATTTCGAATGTTGATATGTTTAATTCTAGTCTACCCCAACTAAAAACTACAATAAAAAATAAACTGTTTTACTGGGATGTTAGTATGGCCTAAGTTATTTATTTATTTATCTATTAATATTTTTAACTAAATTAGGTTTTAATTCATATTGTTACATTGTATTTGTTAAATGGCTGGTTCCGTAAATAAACATGTATTATTATTATTCTTATTATTATATTTATTATATTGCATTCCATATATCACATTTTCTGCAAAAATGGAATGATTTTCAGATACATAAGATATGAAGCTTAGTTATTAAGAATCCTGTCCGCAAATGGATAAATATATGCAGATAATAACATGACAGATCCTCCTCTGCTTTTGTTAATTTTCTCCCTTTTTGTATCTAGTGTTTCTTCTATTTATTTATTTATTTTATTTATTTATTTACGTATAAAAAAATACATACATTTGAAGTGGTACAAAGTGTAAATCTAAAATATTCTAAAAATCTAACCTGAAACAATTCTCCTGGCCCGCATCTTGAATTTATCCTGAGATAAGCTAAAAAAGTGAAGACCCTCATTGATCTTATTAACATTGGCAGACATTCTATTAACTGGACTGAATAGTAAGTAACAAGTACGACAGTAAGGAATGTGCAGTAAAGATTCTGTATCCAATAACTTTGAGTGTGCGTCGATAAAAGCATCCAAGACATTCGTGGCTTTTTATGTAGAAGTTAAGGATATTAAAAGCAAAACAGACATCAAAGTATTCCCTTCTGCGAACAAGAGTAGTTAAGTCTAAGTAAATCATAGTCTGGTCAACACTGAGAATCACACCACTCAGAGACAGTTTATACCTAGCAAACTTGATAAATTTGTGTTGTACACTCTCAAGCCTACTGATGTGGATCTGATAGTAAGGTCACCAAACTATGCAAGAAAATTCAATATCTGACCAGTGATATGTAAAGAATTTTGATGGGGCGTATACTTGTAAAGTCCCTAGTCCCTTAATAAAACCTAACATTCTATAAGCCCTGCCAATTACCACTTCAAAATGCTTGGTGAACATTAACCTAGTATCTAGATAGACACCATAAGATCTTTGATGACAGAAACTTCAGACAAGTAAACATCACCTAAGCAATACTGAAAGGAAACCTTACAGGTGAGTCTACTGAATCCTATACAACAATACTCATCAATGTTGAGGAACATGTCATTAAGCTGACACCAATCATAAACAATGTTAAGATCGTTCAACTGTTCAACTGTTAGAATTTATCTTCCAAACAAACCTAAATATACTAAATGTAGGGAATACACCAACATTTGTTACTAGGGTCAGACAGGAGGTGTTAGACCACACTTTGTAGTCCAAATATTGACCAAATGATCAGGAATTGGAGAGTCTCGAATGAACTCTCTCTCTCTCTGATCATAGAATCATAATATTTGAAGTAAAAGGAGTGCAGGAACGCAGGAACGAACTGCCTCGTATAGAAACCCCAGAAACACAAACTGGGAAGAATACTCAAGCAAACTGCAACGCAACCTAAAACAAAATAAGGTTAACTGCAGGAACACACGTGAAGTAGAAGAAACCCTTCAAATCCTTAACGGAGCAATCATGGAGGCTTACGAATCCAGTTGTCCTGTGAAAGAACAAGTAAACAAAAAAGGTTGCCCATGGTGGAATAGTCACCTGTCACGACTTAGATCCGAGGTTCGCTGTCTCTTTAACAGAGCCAAACGGGACGGAGAATGGCAGGGCTACACCGAAAGGCTGACTGAGTACAACAGAGAATTGAGGAAGGCCAAAAGGAAAAACTTCCAGAACATCTGTGAATCTATCACAGAAACACCATCAGCAGCCAGACTATACAAAAGCCTGGCAAAAGGCAGGGCGCAAGAACCATTGACACTTAAGAAACCAGACGGTAGTTATACAGAAAACGAAGAGCAACGAGCTGCTCTACTACTGGAAACCCATTTTCCAGGAAGTATACCTAATGATACTGAAGAAAACAAAGAACGGCCCAGAAAAACCAGGTAAGAAAACTGGGAGGTTGCCAAGAACCTTTGCACTCCGCAGCGACTGGCTTGGGCGATTGACTCATTTCAATCGTTCAAGTCACCTGGAGTAGACGGCATTTTTCCAGCCCTGTTGCAAAAAGGGCAAAATGAAATTATGCCGTATCTAATCAAACTCATTAGATACAGCCTAACGACCGGATACATACCCAGTCAATGGAGAAGAGCTAAAGTAACTTTCATCCCAAAGGCAGGGAGAAAGGATGCCACTCTACCGAAGTCGTTCAGGCCTATAGGTGTCACGTCGTTCTTACTGAAGACAGTTGAGAAAGTTGTAAATAACTATATCAGAACAAATGTTCTAGAAAAGACGCTAGGCAACATGCTTACAGAGCGGGCAGATCAACAGAAACCGCTCTATTTGAACTCACTGACAGCATCCAAAACACACTGCTGAATAAAGAAGTAGCCATCTGCGCCTTCTTAGACATAGAGGGGGCTTTCGATAACACCTCTCATGAGTCAATAAAGAATGCGCTTGTCAGAAAAGGAGTGGACAAAACCACATCCACCTGGATGTGTGAAACGTTAGCCACCAGAACTGCAGAAACGGATGTGGGAGAACAAACCATACAAGTCACCACAACAAGAGGATGTCCACAGGGAGGGGTACTCTCACCCTTGATGTGGAGTCTAGTAGTCGATGATCTACTAAATACACTTACAGACCAGGGCTTCAACTGCCTTGGTTACGCCGATGATATTGTCATCATAGCCAGAGGCAAACACGAAGGAATACTCTGTGACCTTATAGAAAAAGAAAAAGCACTCCGAACCACGAAGGAATGGTGTCAGACTGTGGGACTGAATCTTAACTCATCAAAAACCACACTGGTAACATTTACAAAAAGAACGAAACTCCCATACCTGAGGAACATTCGCCTCGATGGAAGCACGCTTCACTGGAAACAAGAAGTTAAATTCCTAGGAATAACCCTAGACTCTAAACTCCTTTGGAATCGACACATAGAGAACATAACAAACAAAGCAATTTCGGCACTCATGGTATGTAAAAACATTGCGGGCAAAACGTGGGGTTGTAACCCATCGATCCTACGATGGATGTATACCATGATAGTGAGACCTATCATCACCTACGGAGCGGTAGCCTGGTACAGCCAAACCCAGCTAGTAACGGGTAGGAAAACCCTAGGAAAGGTACAAAGACTCGCGTGTCTATGCATAACAGGAGCAATGAGAACATGCCCAACCGCGGCAATGGAAGCCATCCTAGACCTAACACCACTTCACACAATAGTGAAGCGGGTTGCGGTTTGCCAGTGAATCACGTCTAAGACTGGCGCACTTTGGCAGAGCTTTCCCTCTCCCGAACTGTGCACACCTCATGGACTTACCAAAAAACGCGATTGTTGATAAATTCAGTTTCGAGAAAAACTTTTCCATAGAACTAAGTACAAAGAACAGATGGAACATAGAATGTATCCAGTACCTTAAAGCAAACACCATCGAATGGTTCACAAACGGCTCCAAAACTGCTGGGCCAATGGGCAAATCACCAAGCATATTCCAAGCCGAACTTCATGCGATCGGAAAATGCGTGCAGTTCAACCTGAACAGAAGGTACTGAAAACGAGAAATTGTAATAATGTCTGACAGCCAAGCAGCTATCAAAGCATTGAGCTCGCCGGTAATCAATTCTAAGATAGTATGGGAATGAACCTCAATGAGCTGGGGAAGGAAAACAAAGTAACCCTACTCTGGGTTCCTGGACACATGGGAGTCGAGGGCAATGAATGCGCAGACGAACTTGCAAAAACGGGAGCTGTCACTCCCTTCACAGGGCCAGAACCATTCTGCGGCGTCGGAAATGCGCACCAGCAAGAAATCCTCAAAAAGGAAGAGAACCGGCTAAGGAACAAACAATGGCTAGACCAACCAGGACTACGACAGGCCAAAGATCTACTGGGTAGCTACAACCAAAAAAGATCTGAACTTCTGGTCAACCTTAGCAAGAAAAGTTTCAAAACTCTAACCGGGTTTCTCTCGGGACATTGCAGACTGAATAAGCACCTACACAATCTGGGGTTGGAAGAAGGTAACAATTGCAGATTCTGTGGAGACGGTGAAGAAACACCTCACCATATTCTACTGAACTGCGATGCCGTAAGCCGCTAAAGAATGAAGAACTTGGGAAGTCCCCTTATACAGCTGGAAGACATTCCAGCCCTGGAACCACTAGACATCCCAAAATTCCTAAAGGACCTAGGACTAGAGGGGCTGCTTTAAGCAGGAAACCCGAACTTAGCAGCAGAAGGAAGGGTACAATAGATCAACCTTGGTCGCAGTGCAACTGACACCTCCAACACATACATACATACATACATACATACATACATACATACATACATACATACATACATACATACATACATACATACATACATACATACGTACGTACATACATACATACATACATACATACATACATACATACATACATACATACATACATACATACATACATACATACATACATACATACATACATACATACATACATACATACATACATACATACATACATACATACATACATACATACATACATACATACATACATACATACATACATACATACATACATACATACATACATACATACATACATACATACATACATACATACATACATACATACATACATACATACATACATACATACATACATACATACATACATACATACATACATACATACATACATACATACATACATACATACATACATACATACATACATACATACATACATACATACATACATACATACATACATATATACATACATATATACATACATACATACATACAAGATCGTTTTGCAGAATAAGTATATCTTGAGCTTACGTTACCTGACGATACAACTTCAAGTCATCAGCGAAGAGTAAAAAATTCGAGGAGAGGAACGATCGTAAGTCATTGATAAATAAGGTAAATAGAAGGGGGCCAAGTGAGAGCTTTGGGGTACCCAAGAGGATGCATGGAAAAGAGAAGAAAGATAGCCATTGATCTTGACTTGTTGTATTCTGTAAGTAAGGTAAGATTTCATCCATGAAACTAAGGGTCCAGAAACGCCATAGCTTGAGAGCTTTGAAAGAAGGATGTAATGGTTTACCTTATCAAAGGCTTTACTGAAGTCAGTATTTATATTGCATGAGTTTCTGCATTGTTATCAAATGATGGATTTATAAAATTTGTGAAGAGAAAAGGTTCATATCAACAGATCTACCGGCTGTAAACCCATACTGATCACAATCTGATGAAATATTTTTGATAGAATATTTTCATTTTCAACGTACTGTTCAAACAATTTAGGAATTGCAGACAGGGTGCTGATAGGTCTGTAGTTTGTTACATCATTCTTTCTGCTCGACTTGTGAATAGGACAAACATAAGGGAGAAAAAATTCTAGAGTATAAGGATTTGTTGAAAATAATAAATAGAGGGAGATACAAAGTATTAGAACAAGATTTTTAGTACTTTGTTAGGAATACCATCAGGTCTTGTAGACTTGTTGATGTCCACTTACTTTAAAGCCCTCTCAATATTGGTTGGGTCCATATCAATGCTTGAAACATTCTCAAATCGATCAGCAAAATTTCTGGCGGAATTTCTCTGGTAGTTATAGACAGAGGAAAAATAAACCCCAATAAGATTAACTTATGTCAACACCGTTGGACGCTATTTCTGTCCCCAGAAACTTTCCCTTAGGAATAGTACCCTGATTCGATTGGGAATGAACAAATTTCCAGAAGACTTTCACATTAGTGCCTATGGCCCTTGCAGTATCACTTATGTATAATTTGTATTACTCCTTGGTGAGGTTTTTACAATCCCTCCGAAGTGTATTAAATGCAAAATAATCCACTTTACTATTCGACTGCTTGTATTGTTTGTGGGCAATTTTCTTTTGAAAAATCGGGATTTTTTAGTTCGTAAAAAAACCAGATAGGAAATTTATCGCTGTAGCAATGTCTCTTTGTGGGAACAAACACATTAAAGCAGTCGAACAGCACCGATTAAAAGTTATTAACGTTTAGATCCTCAGTCTTAATGTATCGCCAATCAAAGGAAAGAAAATATTCATTAATTACATCGTAATTGCCATTTTTAAGGTCATAGGAAAAATGATTAAGAGGCTTCAGAAATTTAGCTTCACCTTGTTTCCCTTTTTCGATTCTTACATTTGTTTTCTTTTTCTAATGTTTACGACTATGTATGAAAAACTCTACTATCCAAGTTGCCTATGATTTATTAATTTTGCTTGTATGTTATGTCATTTTATACATATCTGTTTTTTGTGAACTTTGTTTGACTCTTTGTCAAGTTTTACATTGGAATGTTATTATTGGTCCCATTTGAAAAGGAAATTCTTGTAAACATTTTATTCTACGCCAATGCACGTTCATAAGAACCACAGCACTTTTTAAATCCACCTATGACGCATCGAAGTCTGACCTCAAACTGTTTAGTCCAAAAAAGGAATGACACTAAAACATTATGGACATAAATATTAGTGAAGAAAAGCAATTTCTTTTATTGAAAGGAACCTTGATTAGATTTTGATTGAATATGTTGATTTTGCAACAATTTCAAATCATTTTAATCATAAAGTCTGTCATGTAGATATGTTTATCTCGAAATGTTTGTTTAATGTTGCTAATGCATTTCCACTTTTATCTGAATGAACCAAGTTAAAAAAACAATTTGTCATTAATTGCTAGTAAATACAACTGCGAATGTGTAATTATTTAAACAAATATTTTTATCTCAACCATATATTTTTAGAAATTCGCAGATGGCTGCTAAATTTTGCAAAAAAAAAAAATAATTCAATAAGTGGATAAAATATTTATAGTATTTAAACAATTCTCCAAAATATCTGCAATTTTTCAACAGAATATCCACTGACTGAAAGTCTATTACAAAGTCATTGACTTTTGTTGCTATAACAGACTTTTCGCATTAATATTAGGTAGGTAATTAGTAGTGGTGTTGTATGGCTGTCTTTAGAAACAGAATTCTTATGAATAATGTAAGACTCGTCATCCTTTCTTCTTCTTCAATAATACAAGCAAATTTATGGCATCTCCTTCCGACCATATTTCCGGTGTTTCAAAAATATATATATCGCCTAATTTTTTGGTATATATTTATTTGATCGTTCACTGCCTCAAATGCCACAAACAAAAACCCAAGTATTAACATATTTATGATTCATTGACACTTGAAGATACGGCTGATAAACGCAGTACAATTTTTATCATGCATTTTGCAATGTCTGGGTGAGATTTTAAACAAACAAATCCATAATAGGAACGAACGTCAGACACGCCATAAAAGCTGACTGAGTGCTAAATCATTATGAGAATTCCACACAGTACCTACTGTAAATTGCATATTTGACATTTGTTTTCACTAGGAGAGCCGTTAGCGATTGTGGAAAGTTCATGAAAGCATTCTATAGATGAAAGATGTTCTCTTAAGTGGATCAAGTATCATTGTTTTTCTGATTTTATGTGAAAACCATATGTTGGCAAAAAATATAAAATGAGTAAATTATTTCTACCTACAATGCATTTCTCACTTGGTTTATTTTCAATGTAAAATGGTTGGTTATTTAAACAACCACAAACTTATTGGGTTAACTAAAAATACCTACATGTTATCTACAAAAACAACTGCAATTTGAATGAACAAAATCCCATTATAATCAAAGACTAATTGGTCATCATTTATTGGTAATACATTTTCAATGGTTTTTAGAACTGATAAGAGAATGAATATGTTCAAGAAAGGATAAGGTAAAGGAAATGTCGCATGTATTTGAAACAGAGTTTGATAAAGTACTTCCTGTGACAAGGCTGATAAACCTAGGATGAGACCTAGGATTTGAAGATGCACTGATAACTACTATAACTTGTATAAGATTATATTTTATGAAACGATTTTCTTGAGCCACAATTCTCAGACATGGGGTTAATTTATGCTTAAACCAGTTCATAAGTAGTGATTCAACCTTTTCCAACAGCAACCTTAGATAAGTTATTTTCATTTCAAAATTCAACAATTAGATTGAATGAAAGGAGTTATGCTTAAATTTTAAAAAAATAACTAAAGAATATTGAACTGATGGGAATGACCAGACCAAATGCATGACTCACCATCGCCAAATTAAGTTGGGGGAGAGATGAAAATATTGATTAGGGAAATAAAATACCTACAAGAACTTTTAGAACAATATTTGTTTCTAGATTAATAAAAATGTATAAGTATAGGTAAAGTAAATTTTAGGAGAACAACAAAAAATACATTTGCGTTTTGCGTGAATAATAAGTTAAATTCCTAATTTTTTTTTTTCAAATATAGTTTTTTGACTATAAGAACGCTATAAGGTAGATTCTAATTTCACAAACCACGGTTTATTATTGGAAATATGAACTTAACATTTATTGTGGAAATATGTATTCAATATAGGTATTGTATTGCTTATTCACAACAAAGAAACAAAAAGAATACAATGATATCACAATCCTTTTGTTAAACATTAACAAATTTATTATCGAAAACCCCACCCTTTGCTTTGAAGTGAAACGGTTCATGAACCGGGTCTCCTCGGCGGCACATTCCGTCCATCGAACACAATTTTTACCATAAAATATTCGAAAATTTCAACCGAAACATATTAAATACGGTTTATAAAACATTCACTTACCTTTGATGTGTGTTGAAGAAAAACTTTTCAGTCAGAAAAAAGACTAGAAGCGATAGGCAAGACTCCAAGAAGAACTGACGAACAACAGGTGACTCGAAAAAGGAACTCACCGGACCGAAATGAATCAACTGTTCGTTTCAAATTCGAAATTCGAATGAGGCAATGAGAAATGAGTGTGAGGAGTGCCGGCAGGATGGGACTGAAAAAAAGGACTGGGGGAAATGAAATGGGGGATTGCGCAGACTGCAGCATATGTGAGAAGAATGGCGAGAAATAAAATAGGATGTAGCCAGGCTAGAGTGAAAAAAAAATAATGTTTAAATTTTATTTAAAATGTTTGAAGTTTGAACTATATATTATTGATACTATTGATAGATTTTTGGCTGAAGGAAAAACAATCTACAAACATATCAATATTATACTTCTTAATACCTGGAAACCTTTACTACCACCTATCCGTAGGTAGGTAGGTATAGGCACAGCCCGTAGGTAGGCATAGCAAATGGGCTCTTTCACTAATTTTTGAAATTGGCATAATTGAATAAAGCAACTAAAAACAGAATTTTCTGTGTTTTCACTTTTGAAAAATTCATAGCCCGCCTTCTTGAGAAAACAGAAAAAAAAAGAATACCTACCTTCTAGCTCCAAATAAAAACCCAGAATTTATTTCTATGACGTCTCAGCGTGAAAGTTGACCGTGTTGCAAAAAATTGTCAACATTGAAAATTTGTAAGACGGTTTTACACTGAGAATTTCATGCATCTGTCAAAACTGGTATTCCAACAATAAACTGACATGTTTTGATTGTTGATATGAACTAATCAAATTGGAATTACGCGATAATTTGCACTAGTGCAAATTATCACGTCTCCATCTTCAAATACAGAGCAAATTCTATCTGAAGCCCATGAGCGTCATATTCGATCCAGAAATCTCATGGTGTTTGATGTTCCCGAGCTAGCTAATTCTGGACTACAGGAGAAGATAAGGCACGATACCTCCATTGTCCACAATATTTTCCAGAGGCTAGGATATGAAAATGAGGTTGAGGCGATAGAAAAGGTTATTCGAGTTGGTCCAAGGGAGGATGGTAAAAAAAGACCTACAAAAATTATCTGTAAAAACTCAGAAATTGTGCAGAAGGCCCTACGTGCAAAGAAAAAACTCCAAGCTGAGTCATGTCGCTGTAGAATAGCTAATGACTCAACAAAGATGCAGCAAGACCAATACAAAGCTGCAAAACAGGAACTAACCCGCAGAAATCAGGAGGGGGAGAACCTTGTAATAAGGTACATACATAAATGGAGTACCATCTGTTGTTGCCAAAAAAGCGAGGACGCCACAGGAAAACTAGGTGCATCCCCATTGGCGGTTTATTACCAGAATGTGAGCGGTCTTCGTACCAAATTGGACATCCTAAAGTTGGCTGTGAATTGTTCCTCATATGATATAATAGTTTTAGTTGAGAGTAATCTGAACTTTTTGGATAGCGAACTACAATGTACAAATTTTAATGTATTTCGAAGTGATAGGTCTAATTTGGCAAGCCTTAAGTCCAGTGGTGGAGGTCTTCTAATGTATGTGAGAAAAACTATTGATTCTTTAAGGGTTTGCATAGTCCAGGAAAATGATTACAACCTACCTGAAGCTGTATGGTCGAATGACAATTTTGGTGTTCAGGTTGAATGCCCTGGGACTTCATTTGTCGTACGTCTAGCTCAAAAGTTGGATATACCCAACAGTAGACATGTGTTTTTGGACTTAATGTTCACCAGTGACAGTAGTGTAACTGTAAGTTTAGCTAGAGATCCTATTTTTGATAGTAATCTTCATCATTCTAGTTATGAATGTATTTTAAGTAATATTCACAGGAAACATGTAAGTGACGGTCTCTGCTACCAGGATTTTTATTATGATTTTAAAAATGCTAATTACCTGGCGTTAAATAATTTTTTGGCTAGTATTAACTGGGAGGAGAGTCTGGCACATCAGGATGTCAATAAGGCACTAGAATATTTTTATGAGGTTTTAGCATATAGCATATCATTATTTGTGCCTTTAAAAAGATACAAGACCAGTACGTTTCCGAAATGGTTTTCTTCCGAGCTACGACAACTTACTGTTCAAAAAAGGAAAGCACATAAAATTTGCATTCAATCAGGATCTCGGATGATTGATTATATGAAATTTTCTAGATTACGCTCGAATTGCAAGAAAATACGTGATATATGTTGGTCTCAATATTTGGCTAGGGTCGACAATGAATTCAAATCAAATCCTAAGTATTTTTGGAAATATGTCAGAGATCTTAAAATTAATCATTCACTTCCTCAGTCCATGATTTATGGTGAGCAATTGGCTGATAATGGCCAGGACATTGTAGATTTGTTTCAAGGATACTTCGAGACTGTCTATACCCCAGGGAATGCTGTAGATTCATTGGAACTAGCCACGCCATCTAATATGTCAGAGAATTTTAATTTCAACCCTATTTCTAAAGAAGAAATATACAATAAGATAGTTAAACTTCCCAATGAAAGCACCTTGGGTCCTGATTGGATTCCAAATTGTTTTTTGAAACATTGTTTATGCACTCTTGTGGCTCCTTTGCATATTTTATTTAACAAATCATTGTGTTTGTCCACCTTTCCAGACCTTTGGAAGGATAGTTTTATTGTTCCTATTTTCAAGAGCGGTGACAGGCACAATGTAACTGATTATAGGAGTGTATGCATACAATCATCGATTCCCAAGCTTTTTGACAGTCTCGTCAGTGATCAGTTAAAATGGATGTGTTCCAGGTTAATTAATAAAAATCAGCATGGGTTCTGTGCTGGTCGTTCAACGGTAATTAACCTAGTCACATATCATAATAAAATAACCAAAGCCTTGGAAGATTTTAAGCAAGTTGATTCAAGATATACTGATTTTTCTAAAGCGTTTGATACGGTGGATCACTATACTTTCCTTAATAGATTACATGATATGGGGTTCAGTGCGGCGACTGTTGGTTGGACAAGGAGTTTTTTGTCTGATTGTAGGCAAAAGGTGAAAATAGGGTCTTTTGAGTCTGATGCAATTTTGGTTACATCAGGCGTTCCTCAAGGAGGGCATTGCTCTCCATTATTTTTTGATTTGTTTGTTGATTCAATTTTTGATTGCTTTCAGAACAGTGAGAGTCTTGCTTTTGCTGACGATTTCAAGGCTTTTAGAATAATTGACGACTTGTCCGATCAACAGCTCCTGCAGGAGGACCTGAACAGGTTGAGCGATTGGTGCAGTACAAACAAACTGTTTCTGAATATTTCTAAATGTTGTCAAATTAGTTTTTATAAGGGGAAAAAAAATATCATACTTCTTTTCAATCAATGGGGAAGAATTGAAATATGTAAAAAAAATCAAAGACTTGGGGATTATTTTTGATGAAGGCCTAACTTTCGTTGATCACATAAACACAGCTACGGTATAGGCTTCTAAGATGTTGGGTTTTATTTCGAGAAACTGTAACAGTTTCTCTGTTGATACTGTTAAAAATGTTTATTGTGCATTAGTGAGGTCGAAACTAGAATACGGTGCCGTTGTTTGGTCTCCGTACCACGCAGTTCACAGTTACACAGTGGAGAAGGTTCAGCATAGGTTTTTTCGTTTCTGTGCATTTAATCTAGGAATAATGATCGATAATCACAATTATGTTAGGCTAGAAAATCATCTTAACCTGCGGACTCTATCTGATCGAAGGAATTTTGCAGGGCTTACTTTTCTGTATGGTATTGTCAACAGTACAATTGATTGTTCTGATTTGTTAGGTGAAATAAATATTGAGATAGTTACTAGAAATAGAAGACAAAATGTCAGTTCCTTTTTCATTCCTTTTCACCGTACAAATTATGGTTTTAATACTCTCTAGATACTCTAGAGTTGTTAATGATCATCACATTGAAATATTTGGTATATCTTTGAGAGAATTCAAAAAGCAATTTGATGGTGTCACTTTTTAGGGTTTTGTGCTTTTTAGGTTTTGGTTGTGGTTTTACTCACTATATTTGATGGGCTAGTATTAAGAGGGGTTGTTTGGTTAGTTTGGAAATGTTTTATGTATAGGTACGTGCATTAGTGCTTTTTTTCAACTAAAAATGCATTCGGGCAAATTTCCCAAAAATTATCAATAACTTCCATTGCACTAGTTATATTACTATTGAGAATTTCATACATCTGTCAGAACTGGTATTCCAACAATAAATTGACATGTTTTGATTGTTGACTTGAACCAATCAGATTGTAATTACGCGATAATTTGCACTAGTGCAAATTATCAGATAATTGCATACTAACTGGTGCGAAAACTGGTGTTTTGACATTTTTTGACAAAAAATTTAAATTTTTGATTTATGAAATTCTCTCATTAAATACAACTCGTGCAATGGAAATATATTTATAATTTTCGACAAATTTGCACTCATGCGTTTTTAACTGAAAATGCATTCGGGCAAATTTTCCAAAAATTATCAATAATTTTCATTGCACTAGTGACAATTTATTGGTCAATTTATTGATCAAGTAGCTTGTCAAGAAATATTGATAATGTAAAATGTCAACTTGGCGACAATTTAACTTGTCCAAGTTGTTGCTCAATTTATTGACGGATTAGCGCATGTTCTATTTTTCCGTCAATTTTTGTGTCAATTCAGGCTTTCAACCTTGAAATGACACTTTAAAAATATTAAAGCCAAGTGAGGATAATTATTTTTTATGTTTAGTTTTATTTATTTCTTTTACGTTGCTCTACATTTAGTCACAACCAACAACACCGCATTCGATCCTTTACGTACTTTAACAGTGGGTAGATAATACAGCCGAGCCGAGCCGAAATGTTTGAAAAAAAAAACGTCAGGAAAATTTAAAAATCGAAAAATCAAAATATTCGCCCCAAACTGCTTAACGCGATTTTATTTCAGGAACTATTAGTCCAAATAAGTTGAAATTTTGCAGGGCTTGTAGTCCTCTATTAGAATAAGAATCGCTGAAAATTTCAGCTTTCCATCTAGGATAAAAAAATAGTATATTTCCTAACTAGGGCGAAACGTGCCACTTTTTCCGCACGAGTTAGGAACACTATTTTTTCTACGAGATGGAAGTTAAGTTAATATTTGTTCCTATAAATTTACCAATTTAAGATATATTTTTTTTTTTTCAATCTAGTTTAGGTCGTTATTTTAGACCAAAATACCTACACGTTTTCTCAAGATTCCGAGGTATCATTGTCATCGCAAATCAACCAGAATTTATCTTTGCAAGAAACAGCTTTGCCATCAAAATCTGCAAGTTCTCAAAAAAAGAATCAATGCTTAGTTTGTAAAAAAATTTTTCGTGGTGAAAATGGTCTAAACTTTAAACAAACACGTTAAAGCTATGCATAAAACGACTCAATATATTAGTTCAAGGCACGCGACGTGAAAACAATACGTCGAGTGACTAATAGACATGTTTTCGTAACGTGTTGTATACAAGATTTTTTCTACTGGCGTTTCATACTGAAAAAAATATAATTTTATTCCTCGTAAATAAGAGCCGATCATGCCAAAAAAGTTTGGCACCTGCTTTTGATTGACACCTTTCATAAGATTTTTTTGATTGAAAATTGAAATCCTATCGAAAAAAAACAACAGAAAGTTCTGTTTTGAGTAACGTTTACTTTAGTAGTTGAAATAATTGCATTTTCAACATTTATGATAAAATAGACAAAATTCAAATCTGTGCTTAGTGTGTTTTTTATTTCTGAACAATGAGTTACACTTTTAGGCACTAGTGCTTAAAAGTGTCACTTTTACGCACTAGTGCTTAAAAGAATGCCATTTAAAAACTAAAATGACAATCGAAAATTTGCTATTATGAAACGTCAGTAGAAAAAATTTCTTTCACTACATCGACAGAATACTCCTATTTTGGAAAGGATTCCTAAAAGTGCTAGAAATATTTTTGCAACAGAATTTGCTAGTTTAATTAAGAAATATATTTATTTATTTATTTTATAAAATTTTTTATTTATTTATTTACGGGAAAACCCTATAAACAGTTTACAATTAAAAAAATAAAAAGTTATGAATATACATTATACATAAAACATTTCCAAACTAACCAAACAACCCCTCTTAATACTAGCCCATCAAATATAGTAAGTAAAACCACAACCAAAACCTAAAAAGCACAGAACCCTAAAAAGTGACACCATCAAATTGCTTTTTGAATTCTCTCAAAGATAGGTATACCAAATATTTCAATGTGGTGATCATTAACAACTCTAGAGTATCTATCCATAGGCGTATTAAAACCATAATTTGTACGGTGAAAAGGAATGTAAAAGGAACTGACATTTTGTCTTCTATTTCTAGTAACTATCTCAATAATTATTTCACCTAACAAATCAGAACAATCAATTGTACTGTTCACAATACCATACAGAAAAGTAAACCCTGCAAAATTCCTTCGAGCAGATAGAGTCCGCAGGTTCAGATGATTTTCTAGCCTAACATAATTGTGATTATCGATCACTATTCCTAGTTTAAATGCACAGAAACGAAAAAACCTATGCTGAACCTTCTCCACTGTGTAACTGTGAACTGCGTGGTACGGAGACCAAACAACGGCACCGTATTCTAGTTTCGACCTCACTAATGCACAATAAACATTTTTAACAGTATCAACAGAGAAACTGCTACAGTTTCTCAAAATAAAACCCAACATCTTAAGGTCTGTTCCCACAGGAGTCTCTGACAGTTTGCAAACTGTCAGAAACAATCGCTCAGCTGAGTTACAGATTTATCTTGTAACGACAGCATTGAAAACATGCATGGGCGATGCTTACCGACAGTTTGCAAACTGTCAGAGACTCCTGTGGGAACAGACCTTTAGAAGCCTGTACCGTAGCTGTGTCAGAGCTGGGAGTAACGACAAAAAAAAGTTACTTTACTAACGAGTTACTGAAAGTAACGCGTTACTTGGTAACTTCGTTACTTTTCAGATTGATTGATAATTAACTGTAACGACGTTACTTTCCTGAAGTAACGCTGGAAGTAACGCATTACTAGTTACTATGAAAGTAACTCGTTCTCTCAATTCGTACAGAATTTTTGAACGGGCGGAACGAGCCTTGCTTCGGGAACGGAACCACCAAACCAGGAAAGACCTAGCAGCTATGGACAAGCATCTTCTATCGATAAACCAAAGGTTATCCAACAGCATACACTGGAGTGACTGGGACAAAGTTGACCGGATGACGTATGACGTGATGGAAGCAACACTAGCGAAAACAACCAAGAAACTGGTAAACAAGTTTAACTCCTTGAAGCCAGTAAACACTACGAAACCCACAGGCAATGATCGCACAGTTGTCAACCTGACCCAACGCGTTCTGACTGATTCGGAAACCAGTGTTCTGAGAAAAGGAGGCAGTTTTGCGATAATTCTACGACTTGCGAAACCTCCAAAGTGCAACCTGACATACGAGGAAAGGAAAGCTATTCGCAGCCTGAATACAGAGGAGAACATACTAGTCCTGCCTGCGGATAAAGGAAACGCAACGGTAATCATGAACGTGACTGACTATGAATCGAAAATCTCCGAACTTCTAGACCCCTCCACCTGCAGAAAGCTGAAATGTAATCCCACTGCTTCTATATTGCGAAAAACCAATCAACTCATCCGAGCACTACCGTTGGAGCCGGAAAACATAAGGAAACTCATCAAATCTGAGGCCTTACCACCTAGAATATATGGGCTTCCTAAGATTCACAAAACAGGCAACCCACTCAGGCCCATTGTAAGTGCAATAGATTCGCCCACATACAGCATAGCCAAATACCTCACCACCCTCCTTCAACCACGGATTGGCCAATCCAGCTCTTATGTCAAGGACTCAACTCATTTCATCAAAAAGATCAGTGATATCACTCTATTACCAAACGACATTCTGGTTAGTTTTGATGTCGTCTCATTGTTTACTAAGGTACCAGTAAATCAGGCCTTAGAGTATCTGAAAGATGTTTTTCCGGAAGAAATCAACAACTTATTTCACCACTGTCTGACGACTACGTACTTTCAATGGCAAAATGAATTCTTTGAGCAGACAGATGGAGTCGCAATGGGAAGTCCACTCAGCCCGGTTATCGCCAATTTTTACATGGAACACTTCGAACAAATGGCACTACGAACGGCTACAAAGAAACCTACTTGTTGGTTTCGCTATGTAGATGACACATTTGTTGTTTGGAACCATGGAGAGGCAGAGCTCGAAAACTTCCTTAATCATCTAAACTCGATAGAACCCAGGATACAGTTTACGATGGAAGTTGAGAAGGATAACAAAATTGCATTCCTCGACGTCCTCCTAGAAAGATTACCCTCAGGTAAACTGGGACACAGAGTGTACAGGAAGCCGACACATACGGACAGATACCTCAACAAGGAATCTAATCACCATCCTAGGCAAAAGAGAGGAGTCATTAAAACTCTATCTGACAGAGCAATCCGGATTTGTGAACCCAGATACCTTCAGGACGAGATGCAACACCTAAAATCGGCACTTGAAGGAAATGGGTACTCCAAGCAGGAGATAAATAGAGCCATAAGACCGAAGCAGCAGCGCACAACTAACAAGGAACCAGCACAGGTGGCAGGGAGAGCCTTTCTTCCCTATATCAAAAATGTCACAGATCGCATAGGACAAACGCTAGAAAGACACAACGTTAAGCCTATCTACAAGCCCACAAGAACAATTCAGCAAAGTCTAAGATCGGCCAAGGATCCTAGGGCACCTCTTGAATCGGCTGGCGTCTATAGAATTCCCTGCTCTTGTGGATCTGTCTATGTAGGAACAACCAAACGCTCTATCAACACCAGGGTCAAAGAGCACAAAAGAAACTGTCAGCAAGGACAAATAGATAGATCAGCAATCGCCGAACACGTGCTTACACAAACAAGCCATGTCATTCGTTTCGACCAGACTCAAACATTGGATAGAACCAAACATTTCTACACCAGGCTCCACAGAGAAGCCATAGAGATACAGAAACACCACAACAACTTCAACAAAAAAGAAGAGGGCATGAACCTCAATAAAAGCTGGTTGCCAGTTCTCCGAAAAACAAAGACCCTTCCTTTCCGAGAACGAGACAAGGAAAATACCGTAATCCAAGCCACGCCCACAACCCTGGATATAAATAACGCAGTTCCCTCAACGTCGAATTCAGTCATCGGAGAAACACGGAAGAGAACACTTCGTCCTCTACCACACCGCCTCTGAAGATGTCTACCGTAGCAGTAGACGAAACGTTAGGTAGAAATACTAATGGACCACGGCATTATAGCCCGGAAAAAACTTTTTTGCTAGACTCTTATTTGATTGTTTGGACTGCTGTGTTGGTGAGTCAAATTAAGGAATAACGCAAATTTCGACGTAAATAGTTATTTTTGAAGTAACGCGTTACTTTAAAAGTAACGAACTACTTTTAAAGTAAAGAAGTTACAGTAACGCGTTACTTTCTAATAAGTAACGAAAATAAAGTTATCATTATTCGAAAGTAACTGTAAATTTTAAGTAACGATTTATTTTTAAGCAAAAGTAACTGTAAAGTAACGCGTTACTTTTTTCAAGTAACGATCCCAGCTCTGAGCTGTGTTTATGTGATCAACGAAAGTTAGGCCTTCCTCGGCCTTCATCAAAAATAACCCCCAAGTCTTTGATTTTTTTTACATATTTCAAATCTTCCCCATTGATTGAAAATAAGTATGATATTTTTTTCCCCTTATAAAAACTAATTTGACAATATTTAGAAATATTCAGAAACAGTTTGTTTGTACTGCACCAATCGCTCAACCTGTTCAGGTCCTCCTGCAGGAGCTGTTGATCGGACAAGTCGTCAATTATTCTAAAAGCCTTGAAATCGTCAGCAAAAGCAAGACTCTCACTGTTCTGAAAGCAATCAAAAATTGAATCAACAAACAAATCAAAAAATAATGGAGAGCAATGCCCTCCTTGAGGAACGCCTGATGTAACCAAAATTGCATCAGACTCCAAAGACCCTATTTTCACCTTTTGCAGACAAAAAACTCCTTGTCCAACCAACAGTCGCCGCACTGAACCCCATATCATGTAATCTATTAAGGAAAGTATAGTGATCCACCCTATCAAACGCTTTAGAAAAATCAGTATATATTGAATCAACTTGCTTAAAATCTTCCAAGGCTTTGGTTATTTTATTATGATATGTGACTAGGTTAATTGCCGTTGAACGACCAGCACAAAACCCATGCTGATTTTTATTAATTAACCTGGAACATCATCCATTTTAACTGATCACTGACGAGACTGTCAAAAAGCTTGGGAATCGATGATTGTATGCATACACTCCTATAATCAGTTACATTGTGCCTGTCACCGCTCTTGAAAATAGGAACAATAAAACTATCCTTCCAAAGGTCTGGAAAGGTGGACAAACACAATGGTTTGTTATGTCCTGGCCATTATCAGCCAATTGCTCACCATAAATCATGGACTGAGGAAGTGAATGATTAATTTTAAGATCTCTGACATATTTCCAAAAATACTTAGGATTTGATTTGAATTCATTGTCGACCCTAGCCAAATATTGAGACCAACATATATCACGTATTCTCTTGCAATTCGAGCGTAATCTAGAAAATTTCATATAATCAATCATCCGAGATCCTGATTGAATGCAAATTTTATGTGCTTTCCTTTTTTGAACAGTAAGTTGTCGTAGCTCGGAAGAAAACCATTTCGGAAACGTACTGGTCTTGTATCTTTTTAAAGGCACAAATAATGATATGCTATATGCTAAAACCTCATAAAAATATTCTAGTGCCTTATTCACATCCTGATGTGCCAGACTCTCCTCCCAGTTAATACTAGCCAAAAAATTATTTAACGCCAGGTAATTAGCATTTTTAAAATCATAATAAAAATCCTGGTAGCAGAGACCGCCACTTACATGTTTCCTGTGAATATTACTTAAAATACATTCATAACTAGAATGATGAAGATTACTATCAAAAATAGGATCTCTAGCTAAACTTACAGTTACACTACTGTCACTGGTGAACATTAGGTCCAAAAACACATGTCTACTGTTGGGTATATCGTATATCCAACTTTTGGAATAAGTGCAGGTAACCAAACGATTGTGCCAGACGTACGGCAAATGAAGTCCCAGGGCATTCAACCTGAACACCAAAATTGTCATTCGACCATACAGCTTCAGGTAGGTTGTAATCACCAAAAATATAAATATACTGAGATGGATACCTATGTAATACATTTTCCACTGCTTCACAAATCACAATGAGAGCTATAATATAGGTCAGGCATACTAGGGGCGGGTATTATAAAACTACTTTCAGAGTTAACTTAAAGTTAACTTCTGGAATTACATGTAATTCAAAAAGTTAACTTCAAGTTAACTTTCAAAGCAGTTTTATAATACCCGCCCTAGGAGGGATATATAAACCTGCTATGACAAATTTTGAACCTTTGTACACACACGATATGAATAACTCTGTTCGACATTTTCCTGGACTATGCTAACCCTTACAGAATCAATAGTTTTTCTCACATACATTAGAACACCTCCACCACTGGACTTAAGGCTTGTCAAATTAGACCTATCACTTCGAAATACATTAAAATTTGTACATTGTAGTTCGCTATCCAAAAAGTCACTATTCAGATTACTCTCAACTAAAACTATTATATCATATGAGGAACAATTCACAGCCAACTTTAGGATGTCCAATTTGGTACGAAGACCGCTCACATTCTGGTAATAAACCGCCAATGGGGATGCACCTAGTTTTCCTGTGGCGTCCTCGCTTTTTTGGCAACAACAGATGGTACTCCATTTATGTACCTTATTACAAGGTTCTCCCCCTCCTGATTTCTGCGGGTTAGTTCCTATTTTGCAGCTTTGTATTGGTCTTGCTGCATCTTTGTTGAGTCATTAGCTATTCTATAGCGACATGACTCAGCTTGGAGTTTTTTCTTTGCACGTAGGGCCTTCTGCACAATTTCTGAGTTTTTACAGATTATTTTTATAGGTCTTTTTTTACCATCCACCCTTTGACCAACTCGAATAACCTTTTCTATCGCCTCAACCTCATTTTCATATCCTAGCCTCTGGAAAATATTGTGGACAATGGAGGTATCGTGCCTTATCTTCTCCTGTAGTCCAGAATTAGCTAGCTCGGGAACATCAAACACCATGAGATTTCTGGATCGAATATGACGCTCATGGGCCTCAGATATAATTTGCTCTGTATTTGAAGATGGAGACGTTTTGAGCACCTCTATCTCTTTTTTCAGCTTGATCACTTCATCTTGCAGCTTCTCAATTTTTTCTATTACCATAGGTGCCGATTTAAAAGCGTTTCGGCACTTAGCACACAAGTACATTAAGAGCCTTTTCTGGAGCACAACTTTTCTTTGTTCAGAGCTAGATAGTCCAGAACATCCTTCGGCCAGATGAAAGGCTACTCTGCAGCAGTCGCAGGTCACGTTCTTGTCCTCCACCCCAATGGCATCTTCACATTTATTGCAGCACCTAGGCATAGTATAACCTCAGCCTTCAAATTTATGAAATAATCGCTACAAAAACGAGATTAAACGCTTGCTTTAATTACTTGGTCCGAAATCTATATATATAAAACACAGTTGTGTTTTGTGGAAGCACTTATAACTCGAGAACGGCTGGACCGATCTCCTTGAAATTTAAACCACGTAGTCTCTATCTGGTGGGAAGTGACATAGGGTACTTTTTATCCCGGAAAAAAAATATTTTTAATTAATTAATAATTATAAACAAACTCATTCACATACATGACCCAGCTTTTTTTGTTGAGAACATGAAACAACGTTGCCACATTTATTTGAGCTTGTGCATTCAACCGACGCGACATAACTGTATTATTTTTTAGAACACAAGAACGACTGGACCGATCTCCTTGGAATTTATACCACTTAGGGTGGGTATTATAAAAATACTTTGAGAGTTAACTTAAAGTTAACTTCTGGAATTACATGTAATTCAAAAAGTTAACTTCAAGTTAACTGTCAAAGCAGTTTTATAATAGCCGCCCTTAGTCACTATATAAAGGGAGTAAGTATAGGCTACATTTTTTCTCGGAAAAAAAAATTAATTTTTAATTAATTGTAAACAAACTTATTCACATACATGACCCAACTTTTTTCGACAATATGAAACAACGTTGCCACATTTATTTAAGTTTGCGCATTCAACCGACGTAACTGTACTATCTATCTGTCGGGTTGGTTGCAGAACCTATAACTCGAGAACTGCTAGGACGATTTTTATGATTTTTGCTATATTGGATTTGTCTGGCCCGAATTACATAACAACTATTGGAACATTGGAACATATAAAAAAAAAGAAAAAGAAAAACATATTTATGAAGAAAATTCACTAAATGTGCACACGGCGCCATGTCTTATAACCGATACCAAGTTTGCCGCGTCAGATTGCGCGGTTTGTTCTATTTTGATTTTTGAACATTTATTGAACCACATAATTTATTGTTAGTAATTATTTTATCTTAAAAAACTGAATGTAATTAAGCTAATGCGTTAACTTAACAGTTATTGATTCTGAGGCGTTACGAAGTTCGCCGGTTCCGCTAGTAGTAGATAAATTTAACTGAATAACGTTGCATTTACTATTTAAAAATACTTTAAACTCAAAAATTCACTAGATTAAAAAGTAAACAAACAAAACAAACAACTCTATAGGAACATAACCTTCTTGTTATTGATTAATGAGAATTGAATTACAGCTTGGTTCTGCCTTTTGTTCTTTCCTTACGCAACTTTTCGTGTAGGTACCTGATAAATCGAGCAAGACGTCCCTCACTTCTTCAGTTAAACATAATTTAACCCAATGGCAAAATATAGAGAATCAATCAATTCCTTTTATATTCGAAAAATACAATCCAGTTAATTCTAAGAAAAGAGTGCCTTTCAAAAAGTCTATCAACAACGAAAAACTTCTATCCAGAAAAACCGAAAAAAAAAAAATCAAATGGCGATATACAAGGCGCAGTTAGATTATTATGTAGCGAAGATACTTTGGCAACTAATGACGATTCTACCTTTCAAATTTTGCAAGATAAGCATCCTTCACCACCTCTAGATTAATGTGAACTTGCAAATCCACAACATATGGGATTTTTTGTTACTAATAGCACAATCAAAATACAAACAAGGCCAAAAGTTGGTGCATGTCTAATAATCATATTAGGTGCACTTAGAATGGTTGCAAGTCAAACAGCATACAGGGTAGCTCAAAAAATATCAGAATTGTAGTAATATTTACTTGAATAAAATAAAACTTTTGCACTTTAAGGAGAGTTTTTTTAATATAGCTATTATCATTAGTTGATGTTTTAACTTGTTAAAAACTAAATTGCGACATTTTAACGTTGTGTTCAATATCATTGCAACAAACCATGCATTTTGTGATTCCATAAAAAAATTGAAAATCTAAGTTAATTTCAAAAATTTGCTTGAATTTGAACAAAGTTATGTAAAATTGATTTGATTTTAATTAATTTTTGAAAGTATTAAGGGCGGAAATAGAAAATAAAAAAACTATAGAAATTATAATAGATTTTTTTCGAAATAAAATAAAAAAAATCTTAGGAGGCTATGTTTTGGTACTCAGGCATAACTTTTAATTCCAAACAACTTTTCTCTATAACATTTTGCTGAATTTTCTAAAATAAGGGTACTTTACAGTACAGCTTTGATATTGTTTGAGCTTCCCTGTATGCTGTTTGACTTGCAATCATTCTAAGTGCACCTAATCCTAATATGGTTATCAGACATGCACCAACTTTTGGCCTTGTTTGTATTTGAGTTGTGCTATTACTAAAAAAAATCCCCATATGTTGCACACTTAAAAAATCACACTGTATATTTCAAGTCTCTGAGAACGATATCAAATTGGCAATATCTTCTTTTAAAACTGGTTCGGCTGGAGGCTTAGATGATCTGAAACCACAACATTTGGAGGACATGTCGAATGAATGTTCAGGAACAACTTCGGCAACACTTTTAGTTACATGCATTATCAAAATTCATTAAGATAGTCATTGGAGAAGACCTACCTGTGGGAATTCGTCCAATTTTTTTTTTTGGAGCAACTCTGTGTGCTTTGAATTTGAAAAAGAAGGATGGGGGATTTCGACCAATAGACTCTTTCACTAATTTTTGAAATTGGCATATTTGGATAAAGCAACTAAAAACAGAATTTTCTGTATTTTTACTTTTGAAAAATTCATAGTCCTTCTTGAGAAAACAGAAAAAAAAGAAATACCTCTGAATAAAAACACAGAATTTATTTCTATGACGTCGCAGCTCGCAATTTGACCGTGTTGCCACTAATTTTCAACATTGAAAATTTGTAATAGATTTAATTCTGAAATGTTCGAAAAATATCATGAAAAGTAGTTAAATTAATTAGTTATGGATTTAAGATTTTATAATTTAATACAATTTTTTATGTTTAGTTTTTTTTTTTTACGTTGCACTACATTTAGTCACCACCGACAACAGCGCATTCGAACCTTTACCTGCTTTTACTACAGGGTAACACAGCCCAGGCGGTCAGCTCCTTGCAACAACAAGCGAAATGAAAAATATTTATGTGACGTTTAAAATCAATTTGAATTTCGACAATTTCAAATGCTTGTAAAAAACTTATTTAACCTCGTAGAACATTTTTTTTTGTATATATGCCTAAAATAGTCCCTCCTTTGGGATTTTATACTTAAATTAGGTACGTATTTAAATTTTAGTGAAAGAGCCCATTGCTGTAGGCTGCACCCTCCGGAGGTTACTGTCTAATATAGTCTGTTCAAGGATAGGTGTTTCCCTGGGTGATTATCTTCGCCCAATTCAGCTAGGTTTTCGCACAAAATTTGGAATGGAAGCTACCATGCTATCCGCCGTTTTATTTCCTTCGATCAAATAAATCCTAAATTGTTATTGAATATTGACTTTTTAAACGCTTCCTTCCAATATGATTTCTAGATCATCTACTATAAGAAGTTTCTAACAAAATTCCAGAATATTTTCATTCCATAAAAGAATCATATTTTGAACCATCTCTACTTTCTTTTAATGACCCGTATATTGTTTCACAACGTGGCGTTCAGCAAGGGGAACCACTGGGTCCAGCATTGTTTTCTCTGACTTTACATCCATCAATTATAAAATCCTTAAAAAGTGATCTTAAAAAGGGGTTGTCTCTGTTCGTTCAGTCATAAGTGAACCGTACCCTATCTACTTTGAGTGGTTGCAATTCGCTCTAGGAGATAATTGTCTTTTGTTTTGGAAAATTCTCACACGTGTTAATAATGTCCCTGATAATCTAGTGTGACGTCACAAACACCTAGTTGTAACTCTAAACCGCCCTAACTCGAAAACGGACCATCATCGTAGCAAGACGCGGTTTAAATATTTATCTCTATTGCCCCAAATATTGGGGTGGTCGATTTTAATAAGCTTTTTCTCTTAGGTTGTCCTCTTACTGATACAAGTTTAAATATTGAACTTAATAACAAAATTCTAACTCTAAAACGTTTTTGCTCAAGATTAGGGATCTTATCATCTCATTCTGCGTTCTTTTTGCTTAAAAATTCACTTCCAATACCAAAAATGATTTATCTTTTAAGATGCTCTCCATGTTGGAAAGAGCCTAAACCTTCTCATCCTTTATGATTCTTTGCTTAAAAATATTTCGGAAAGCATAACAAATTGTAGCTTTGATGAGAAAAATTGGTCAATTTGTAAATTACTTGTAAAATTTGGCGGTTTAGGTTATACGAGATGTTTCTTCATTATGCTTCCCACTTTTATCGCGTCCAACAAAAATGTAAAAACTTATTATGGTCTAACTTATGCGATAACAAATTTTAATCTGAGGATTTCTCAAGACAGAAGCTTCTGATGAATAGGTAGGTATATAATATGCAGTTTTTTATTGACCAAATTTTGTTATTGTCGTAGCGCTACACAAAAAAACGTTTCAAATCGTGATAGAAATAAACCGCTTTGGCAGAAAGTTTACTTACATACAAAGTGTTCCTAAATATCATGTACAAACGAAAGGGGATGATTCTTTAGTTAATTTTATGACTAAAATATCTAATAAACATAGGTCCGCAAACGCTTCGTTACCGATCTACAGGGTGATGTTTTTTCAGGGGTCATGTCCCCTTTTCTGCCCCTGAACTTTTTCGCGGTGCGCCGCTGCTCGATTCTAAAAAATAAAATAGTTTTTCTACCCTATTTAGAAACTTTTTGTTCTCTTGTAGTTTTTTCTACTGAATCAATAAACCTTTCCTACCTACAGTGGCGACAATAAAGGTCCCGCAGCCATATTCTTGCTCATTTTCAATGGGAAACTAGAAGTGAAGTAAGACCAAAGAATCACCCCCTTCTGTTTGTACATGATATTTAGGAACACCCTGTATAATAGGTCAATTTGGCCCGTAGCACCTTATCAGGAGTGGCGTCATATTCAAGATGGTGGATTTTTCCAAAATGGCGCTACTCAGGTTTTTTCTTATGGGACTAATGGGTTTGAAATCAAATAAAAACCAAATAAAAAATCCAAAAATAGCGTAGTTTCTCAGAAAATAGCGTCGTTTTTTATAAAGAGACTCATAACATATCAAGAATTGATTTTAATATAGGTACCTACCTTATATTATGTGAAACTGGAACAAAACTACACGATTTTGACAATTTAAGATGCACCATGTCTGCAGGAAGTGCATTGCAAAGTACATTTGGAAGAACAGACCGTAGAGGTGTCCACATTATTCCCTTTTCAAGCCAGCCCCATCCCTTCGATGACAGCGTTACATTATCCATATCATAAGAACGACTCCAGTCCCCAGACTTGGCCAGCTCAATACAGTAATGCTAATAAATGGGTCATACATCTGGACAGTAAAACTGCCAAGGTATTTTACGACGGGCGAGGGGAAACCTGAGAAATCCGGAAGGTCGAAAGGACGAATTCATTCGCGTTTCGTCGCAGGCGTCGAAACTAATTCGTGTCATTCGATACATATCGGGCGCTGCAGGTTTCTCCGCTCCGTCCGTATTCTGTGGCGAGTCACCTAGGCCCTAAGGAAGCCACTGGGGTTCCTCTCGAGGTTTACCCGTAAAACTGGCGTTGGACCACCTTATTCCAGGCATCTTGCCAACGGGCGTCGGCGTCAGAATAAAGACAGGTAGCTGTGTTCACCTGGCAGCGTGAGACTAGTCTATGTCAAGACCACGCATCAGGGGTAATGCTCGGTTCGCTATGTCTATAACTAGTACTGCGGGGGGTAGGACGCTCCGTCGGCCTAAGCTTCCATGGGAACGGTATCGCAGGGGCAGTGTTGCTAGATTTGGGATAGTGACTCTTGACGGTCTGTTCTTGTGGACACGGGAGCTTAATCCAGAAAAGCCAGTCGTGTGGAAGCACGATAGACAGGTCCCGGCCTTACAGCCGCTTGACGGAGTTTGCGACTGCGTCCGCTCAGTGGACCGTATTCTCCGCCGGCGCAGGGATGTGCTGACCCCGTCGCCGACGATTCGAGTTCAATGCTTGATCGTACAATCGTCCTAGTTTCTATGCCATTGGGTCGGAACTCGAGGTTAGGTACCGTGGGTCTGCTGACTGTGCATCAGCATACTTACGTTAACAAAGGCATCTTCTATTCTAGGGCAAATAATTAAGACCATCAAGTCCAAAGCACACCAATGTCCTTCGGCGATTGGCAAGTTGCGACGGGAGCAGGATAGTGTAGTCTGAAAGCTCTTAGTGACAAACCGACACCCGGAGGCCTGATCGCCGTTTTGCTCAAGGATTGATGTGGCGCAACTCGTGTGCTGCATCCGTGACTGAGCAGCCCTATTTAGCTCTGCTTACCATGAAAGGTAAGGAGCTATAAAAGGTACCCTGAACATATAGCCAGACAGCAGCTGTCCGACTAGATAACCGCGTTCAGAGGGTGCACTCTATGCGGTCGAAACATAATAAAGAAAAACAAACTCAATCTTGCCACGTGGAATATTCGGACAATTATGGATACCAGCACCAATATAAGACCACAACGAAGAACGGCAATGGTGGCACGGGAATTAAAGAGATTTTACATCGATATTGCAGCTCTAAGCGAAAGAGCAGGCGGAAGGTCAACTGAAGGAGCACGGATGAGGCTATACGTTTTTCTGGAAAGAAACGGGAGAGGATGAACTTCGCATTTACGGAGTGGGTTCGCCATGAAAAATAAATGTATGGACCTCGGTATGGACCATTTTGCTGAGCTTCCATCCGGCATATGCGAAACACTGATGTCACTGCGGCTAAACCTCAGAAACAACCAATAAGCTACGCTAATCAGCGTCTAAGCTCCAACCCTCACAAACTGACAAAAACCAAAAAGAGGAATTCTAGGCCCAGCTTAGTGAAACTATATCATCTGTACCTAGATCTGATAAACTTGTTCTTTTAGATGATTTTTTTTAGTGATGAGCAAATGCAAGGCCAAGACCAAGACTGGGCTAGTCTTGGTCTTGCATATGCGGTCTTGGTCTTGGTCTTGCAATCTAATAAGTGGTCTTGGTCTTGGTCTTGCAAGGTCCAGTCTTGGTCTTAATATTGGTCTTGCAGCAAGACTCTTGCAAGTCTTGCATTTATTATTTGGTAGATTTTTACTGGAGGGAATTTTAACAAAGAAAATTTTTAAAATAATCGTTTTTCATGCCACTTGAAGTAAGTAAATGTTTAAAGAAAGGGAGAGTATATGCCAGTATCAAAATTTTGGTTTTTCAATATTGAGTACCTCTACCACAGCAGCAAATTTAAACAAGTACTTAAATCAGGCAATTTTTTCAAGTAAAAAATGCTCAAAGAAACATTGGGAGTTAAGGGATCACTTGTTTAAATTTATCCCTGTAATATTGAAACATATTTATTTGTATTTACCAGTGGCGCACCCAGAGAATATGTTTGGGGGGCCCCTACATATAGGTTGTGGATTCTGTCTAAAAATCTAAACAAAAAATTGAGGTGTCAGGGTGCCACGCCCTGATGTTGCCACATTTTCTTATATACGTAAAAATATAGACTTGGATAGCGGCCTGGGGGGGGGGGGGGCGGCAACCCGATGCTCCCCATGGATGCGCCACTGATATTTACAATTAATTGCGGGCGGCGCTAACACAAGAACCATTCTATTTAAACGAGCATTTCATTTGATTTTTTTATGCTTATCTATAATTGAGTTGAAATCTATCTATTTTTTTGATAATCATGCAGCTATTCTTTTAATAGTATATCTAAGTTACTGGGGGCCCGCTACCTTAGCTGGGATTAGAAATAAACCAAAATTATGATTGCTCAATGAAGAAAGTATGTATGCTTTTCTCAGCAAATGAAAAATTTTATGAACAGAAAAATCTTTTACTTTTAAACAATAATTCGATTTACATTGGATATTTAGATATGTTTGATAATTGTGTTTGTGAGTATAGTTCATATTCTCCAGAGTTTTTAGGATAGGGTAAGCCCCAATACCAGTAACAGAGCCTATAACAATAGTTAGATTATGTTATATTCAACTACAAACAACTATATCAAATATATCCTATTCACAATCCGTAGTCCAAAGGTAAAGGTGAATTTATCACCTTTTCCTATCAAATAGCTTTGAAAGGCGATAAATTTTACCTTTACCTTTGGACATCGGATTGTGAATGGATAATACATAATATATCCTGTTCACAATCCGTAGTCTAAAGGTACAGGTAAATTTATCACCTTTCCCATTTGTTGCGGAAATAACCCACAACAAGTTTAAAATGTTATTATTTGTAGTTTATCAATATAATCTCAATTTCTATTATTTATCATAAAAATAATATTCTAAAAAAAGAATCCTGTAAAACTGGCAACAGCAGCCCTTTTGAATCGGTAAAATTACAGATTTCTTCATTACCCTATGAGCAATGGATCTATTTTGTTGTTGTGATTGGTCAGTTGCCACCCAACATCCCTGATTTATGTGACCTGCTCCGAAAAAGGCAGTCGACTCGACGCACGGTACACAACAGTAGTAATCAAGAAGCAGAAGAGTAAGCAAAGACTCTGCACCCTCTCGCCTCTGAACGCTCTACAGAGGAAAAAACCCCCAGAAAATCCCCGTTAGTACGCGAATTATAGTAAAATACTACTCCCAGTGTCTCAAGGCCTGACATGGCCTATATTATCAACGATATTATTGATTACAATTCATGTAATTAACCCCTAAATTGTTGCAAGTCATCTCGGACCTAGCAAAATTCTCTACTACGCCTGTTTAAGGTTATTCCTGTCTCACTCTCGACGGGCTTCAACTCTGTATATCATTGTGTTCTCTCTCTTAGTGGAAAATCCCTTAGCTGACAGTGCAAATTACCAGTGGCGTACCCAGGCATTGGCTCTGGGGGGGGATAAAAATTAACCAAAATTAAAAAATATAGGTTTGTACAGCAAATAGTGGCGTCTTTACGATTTACCTCTGGGGGGGGGGGTCTAGCCCAGAACCACGGTCCATGTGTATTGCCAGAGAGTAATCCAGGAGGAGGCGAAAGCTCGCCGCAGGCGCCGTGGGAGGCGCGAAATTTTTTTCGGGTGCCACGCCCAAAAACAATTATTTTGAGCTTTCAAAAAAATGAACCGTAGAAATATCGAAAAACTTTAAATACTCATTCCATTCGATGAAACTTGCAAACTTGCCCGAATAGCGTTTTATTGGTTTTTATATAAAAACCATTTTCGGAATCTTGAGAAAAACAAAAATGTTGCTGTTTTTCATTTATTGCAGGAGGCGACACCCCAGAACCCTTCATAACAAGCGATCATGATTTCTTTCCCACTATTTCAATACAAAATAACAAATACATAATAGCCTACATAATTTTTATTAGCCTTTTGATGTAGCGTTTGAGTTTGCGAACTTTGCGAGACCTTCTGGGGGGGGATATATCCCCCTTATCCCCCCCCGTGGGTACGCCACTGCAAATTACTACGAATAGTGATAAATGGATAAATAATCACTATATGGATTTACCGGTATGAACTGGATTAAGCAAGTAAGACCGTTTCAATTTCTCAAAACAGTCGAACAATAAATTAATAAATACTGAATACCGATTCGGTTGAAATGCACTATAAATTGAAGTGTTTGTTCTAACCTTTAATACAGAAATTTGGTTTTCACACTCGTGAAATGAACATTAATTTGTAAATTTGTATATAGAAACTGAGCATATATATATAGACTTTTCTTGCACTTATTGTTTACACACTTCAGCAGAAAAGTGCTCAAATTATTAACTCTCAATAAACAAAAGAACTTTCAAGGATTATAAACATTTTGTGAATACAGTGAGCTGATTGAAGTTCACGAATTATTTGTGTTGTGCTCTCGTAAATCTAATTAGTTAATTTGTGTTCTCGTTCATCGAACATTTAACCATAATTGATATTATTATTATGAAATTTCACTATTTTTATAAATCAAGATACTTATTTACTCGCTTATTTACTTTAGATTAGTATAAAATTTGTAGTTCGACTGGACGTCCAAATAGGAATTATTAGATAGGATTTGATTGCTGATTAAACCGAATTAACTTCATTTATTAATTAAATTGATAACTATTCTATTTCAGCGTTTTATTTGTATAAATGAGAATCAAGGCACCCCTAGTTCAATACAAGGCTTAAATGATCCAACACCTAATGGTTAAATTTTTACAGTCAGTCAAAGTAAAAACTTTTGACATCCCTGGTGCGGTAATGACTAGAGTCCACAAAAGGGTAATAGCTAGTTCCGTCACACCATTCAAATAGCACTGAAAGGTGATAAATTTTACCTTTACCTTTGGACATCGGATTGTGAATAGATAATACTAACTTTTAGTAATATTCAGAAAAAAATGGAACAAAAACGCAAGACCGCAAGATTCTTGCATGCTCGGTCTTGGTCTTGCGTAAGTCTTGCAATGCTAAGTCTTGGTCTTGCATTTTCTGCAAGACCAAGACCAAGACCAGTCTCACAACTAATTTTTTTAACGCCCGTGTCGGTACAGAGTCAGATCTATGAAAAGCAGGGCCGGATTAAGGGGGGGTTTTGGGGGCTAAAGCCCCGGGCCCCGAAATGAGGGGGGCCCCAAAACATTACCTCTTACCTCACACGGGGAAGAAATCATGCATATAATTTTAAGGGCCTCACGGACTGCGTTTCTGTCTGACGGTTTTGTTCGACGAGCATATCTGGTCGAGCAAAAACGACGGAGCGGAGTTGCACACACACCTTGGTTTAGTTTGATGAAGATCATAATACAAAATTCTATAGCTACGCACCAAACACCAAACAAAACCGTCGTTGTCAAAATTCTTAGCCCACACAGTTCAGATTTGTTGACATTTCGAACATATCCAACGGACAAAATCAGGTGAAGCCAGATATTTGCATCGGTTTTGTATGCCAGCAAAAACGACAATTTTTCGCACACACTTCAATTTTGTGTCGTTTTTGCTCGATTAGATTTGCACGTACAACAAAACTGTCCAATAAAAACGCAGTATGTGGGCCCCTTTCAATTTAAGAGCGTTAACCACCAGTCATTCTGTAATCATAACTTTTTGGGCTTTGGCGTTAATAGGCATAATATCAAAAATATTTATATGAAAAAGTTGTAGAGAACTACTATATCTAGCTGATTACATGGCAAAAATTTTAAATTTCCAATTTTTTAATTTTTATTTTGATTTAAAAAACAAATTTTTGAAATGTTACTAAGTATGGCGATAGTGGTGGTCGGTGGATAATTCAGAAATTTATTCGAGAAAAAAAAATTCCAAATCAAACAGTTTGTCCAAAATTACATTTTTTTAACCTGCAAGGTAAAGTTTTGAGTAACGTTTGAATATATTTCAGGGACCTAGGGGCCCCTTTTGTGAAAATAGCCCCGGGCCCCAAAAGACCTTAATCCGACCCTGATGAAAAGGCGTGATCGGCAAGGAAGGATCGGGTTGGAAAAATGGATTCGAACGAACTTCGCCTACTAACCACATACTCAGAACATGACCTTGTAATAACGAATACACTTGTTCGACAAATGAATAAATTCAAGAATTCTTGTGAACACCCTAGGTAGAAGCACTTCAAGCACTGACACTAATCGATTAGGTATATAATTGTATGTATACGTTCTAGAGACCAAACGATGTATGCATTCATTGCATTATACAAGTGCGGATGGACTGACCATCGGCTGATAGGGGTCAATTAGAAAACATTTTCCACATAAATCAAAAGAACCAACATTTGAAATCAACAATTTTGGAAAACGCCGCCATTTTGAATTAGACGCCACTTGAAATAAGGTGCTGCGGGTCAAATCGATTGTTTATGTATATAGACCGCCTATACCTTAGATTGCCTATCCAGCGGTTCCCAACCGCAGGGTCGCGACCCCTAAGGGGGTCGCATAGGGTTTTTGGAGGGGTCGCAATGCCAATATTAATATACAGGGTGGTCCATTTAGCCTGAGGCAGTCTAATATGTCGAAAACGGCGCGTTTAAAAAAAAGAGTTCAAATAAAAGTTGAAAGAGTCAAAAATCATTGCTATCATTTTCGTTTCCCCGTGACACCATAGCTTCTATTTGTTTTTTTTTTCAAAAACGCGTCGTTTTCGAGATAGATTATCGCAAGTTAAATGGACCACCGTGTATATTTTTCTGCATTTGGCAACACGCCTTGGCCTTCGCCTCAAAAGCCGCGTGGCGTTGCTTGGGCGCTGGGACTTGCGTCTATATCTCAACGTGACTCCTTCAGTATGCGCGTGCGCCTACTTACCATAGAAGATTTTTAGGTTAGGTTTTTTTGTTTTGTTTTTGATCTTGTACGTTGTTACGTAAATTCCCTAATTTTGTTTCTACTGACTCTGGAATTTCTATCCACCCCGTTTAGGATAATTTTTTACTTAGCAAAAAATTAGCGCAAGAAACTCAATCTAGCCCTTAACTATTTATATCTGTAATAAATAAAACACAAAGGTACCTATGTATTTGGGTGAAAAATTTATTTTGACACAGAAAAAATCAAAATGCACATAAAATCTAAAAGAAAGTATCTATAGTCCCCGCCACAGATAATCGAGGTTCCTTCAAAAAATGATTTCTCTGTCGGCGATGCCCGGATAAGCAAAAACTGTTGCAAAAACTCTACACATAAAGAATTGAGAATAAATTTAGTCCAAGAGCATCAATTTTTTGATTTTGTTTATCCGGGCATCGCCGACAAAGAAATCATTTTTTCTAGGAAATATTGTTTTTTTCCTTCCAGCCACCAACGAATCATGCATATTTTTGGTATGTCTGCTTAAATTGCCCTGATTTGAAAATGTTTTGGAACACCAAGTACAGACATATACATATCTACGAAATTTGGATACATCTTCACTTCTGGACTTACTTCTCATTAGACTTACTCAATCACTTTTACTTATCTATAAGCCCTTTTTAATGTTTTCACTGTTTCCCTCCATCACGATACGAATCAACAGATATGTAACTACAAAAATTACCCTAAACGGAGTGAATAGAAACTTTACGGTCAGTAGAAACAATGTTACGTTACGAAACAAGTACAAGTTCAAAATCAAAACAAAACAGGAAAACCTAACCTTAAAATCTTCTGTGGAAAGTACGCGCACGCGCATACTGAAGGAGTCACGTTGAGAAATAGACGCAAGTGGGCGCTGGGCGCTGCAGTAGTAAAGAACCTTAGCCTCGTTAGATGTTGCCGACGTTCCTGATGAAGTACAGGATCAATTTTTAGAGCTGAGAAATGATCCCACAGCACCGGCCCTATTGCAGCAGAAATTCTTGACTTAATTTTAATGTGCCATGCATAGTTCATATCCTTATGTCGACCTCCTTGAGCTTTCTTTTCGGATACTAATACGCTAATACCATTTGCCTCTACCTACCTTCGTGAAAGTGGGGTTTTCAACCATTTTGTGAATTAGAACAAAGGCCAGAAATAGACTGGGTGTTCAAGATAAGATTGGCTTTAACAAAAAATCAACCAAGAATTTCGAGAGTTGTTACAGGGATGCAAGCTCAGTCATCACATTAACAAAATAAAAATTCAATTTTTGTATTTAGATTTCTCGAATAAATGAAATTTTGTTTTTTATTTTTTAATGGGTACGGGGGTCGCGACCTTATGAACAAATCTGTAAAAGGGTCGTGACTAAAAAAAGGTTGGGAACCACTGGCCTATACCAAGTGGTTTGCTTCTATCATAGTTTGAAACGTTTTTGCTGTATTCCAAGTCTACCGCTACAACTATTAGAAACAACTGATAAATTAGATAAAGCACGTCTTTTAGCTTTACAAGAAAAAGAAAATGGAGCTTGGTTTAATGCTCTACCTTCATCTTCCTTGGGTACCCATCTGGACGATTCTACTTTTAAAATCTCTATAGCTCTTCGAACTGGTCAACCTGTGTGTGTGTCTCATACCTGTTGCTGCGGCAAATTTGTTTTACCAAACGGGCTTCACGGCCTTTCTGATACCTATTATCAAAAGAGCTCTAGTCTCCGCTTCGATATCCGCAGCCTTGGAACTTCCAGGAATATTCAGAACTGATAGGAAACGAGTCGACGGTCTCTCAAGATTACATGGAAAAGAGGTAAACCATTGGTTTGGGATGCAACCTGCTCTCATACCCTAGAACCCTAGCTACATCTTATGTCAACATGACATCAAAAAAAGCCGGAGAGGCTGCAAAAATTTGGTAAAGGACCCCGCACACTTCTTATGGGATTTCTTTCTGACCGCGGTCAAATTTAACCAAATTTCAGTATGTGTAGATCTCGCATTTCCAGGGGCACAACTTAATCCTATGAGTTGTTTCTGAGATACAAGTAGTTTAATGTCCAAGAAATGTACCCACTTTATATGCATTTACATCTACCTGTCAGTCCTGTCATAAATGTATAAAATGGGTACATTTCTTGGACATGAAACTACCTGTATCTCAAAAACTAGTCATAGGATTGAGTTGTGCCCATGGTAGTTACTGATCAGAAAGGTGAGATCTAGAACATACCTACTGAAATTTGGTTAAATTTGACCGCGGTCAGAAATCCCGTAAGAAGTGTGCGGGGTCCTAAAACAGATATTCTGAAATATTGAAAAATTATTTTTTTGTCCGGTTTTGTGTAAAAACCTTTGGTCCTTGGGGTGAAAAAGCAAAATCATTTTTTAAAGAATTAGATGACAGAATCAAATCTGTTTGTCATAAAACCAGGGCCACCTCGTTCTTGTTACAGAAGATTAGCATAGCTATCCAGAGAGGGAATGAAGCTTCGGTGTTGGGCACTTTACCCAATATGCAGGAGCTGGACGAAGTTTTTTATCTTTAATTTTAATTATTTTTGTTTGGTTTATATTTATATTTTTTTATTATTTATGCAGCAGCAGCAGAAAGCCCTTCAAAAACTATGCCTAAATATAAAGTTTCATTATATTCCATTCCATCAATAATTAGGTTTGGCAGCACGTTTTTTTTGCATTGTGGTCAGCAACTTATTTTCTCCCAAAAGTATGATTAAACAGTTTTTAAAAATTCATGTTCAGAGTTCAGAGGGAGGGTCATCCGTCAAAATTTCGATTTTTTTTTGTGTGAAGATTTCAACTGGACGATCAATTGGGACGCCACAAACTTCATACACTGGTTTACTGTGGGATTTGAAATACATTGCAACTAACTGAAAAAAAACTTTAGGCCAAGAAAAGTCGAATGGCCCAAATCACAGGTAGCTAGCACACCTGGTTTGAAAGTTATAGGCATTTAAAAATTAAAATCGGTCATATTGGGACATCCTGTATATGAGAAAAGAATCTCAGAAAAAGTCAAGAATCCAAAAATTCATCCCAAATTCCTTAACGCGATTTTTTCTCAGGAATAGGGTTGCCAGACGTCCCGATTTTAACGGGACAGTCCCGTTATTGGAGATTTTGTCCCGTGTCCCGATGGACGATACGTCGGGACGCTAAATGTCCCGATTTCCCGATTTTTTTTTAAAGTTAAAAAAATTTGAAATTTGAAAAAAATTAATCGCTTATTTTTGAATTGTAGCTACTTGTTAATTATCTATTACTATATTATCAAGATTTTTTTGGTTTCGACGATTTTGCGTTATTTTTTATTTTCAAATTTTATTAGAAGTTATTGTTCAGTTTTATTCGAGGGATGTGTCACTCATGAAGTAGGTGTACAAATTTCATACATTCATGTATATGCAGTCCATACATTCTCATGCAGTCATAATACAGTCGCATGCAATCATAATACAGTCACTTGCAATAGTGTACATTCCATATACATTCGCGAAAAATCGTAAGCAGTCGCTGCGAGTGGAGCCTGTAATCTTGTTAGATATTGCTCAAAAGTAAATGCAGTCAACTATCATCTTTGATGCAATCCAATCAATGCAGTCAAATACAGTAGGTGTATAAAATTTAGTGGGTGAAACACCCCTTGGTTTTATTTAATTTTCTTTATATTAAATTATTCCTTCAAAAAAACAAGTGTCCCGATTTTTATTCAACGTCCCGATTTTTTAACAGCTTTTTGATTGGTATACCCGATTTATAGATATTCCAATCTGGCAACCCTACTCAGGAACTAGGTATAAGTCCAAATGAGTTGAAATTTTGCACGGTTTGTAGTCCTCTATACTACTAGGATAAGAATCGCAGAAAATTTCAGCTTTCTATCTATACCTAATTAAAAAAAAGTTAGGATATTTTCAAAGTTTTCAAAAATCTAAATTATAAGCGTTGTAGGAAGCCACCAGCTCACATTCCTTCGAAATATCAAATTAAAAACGTCGAACTGTACCTAATTTATCAAATTAAAAAGAGTAAAAGGAAGCTTTTCTACATATAAAGGAATTTTTTTTTTTTATAGATTATTTAATTATAATTTTAAGAAATTTTTCATTGGTACAAAAAAATATTTTTCAGTTGTTGCACTACAAAATGGAGGCCTACCAACGCCGTCATGATGTCAAGAAAATCGAAACTTCCTAAATACAAAATTAAAAATAACCAAATCACTTACCTTACCCAGTAACTAATTAGGATCAAATTATAGCTAAACTTTCACTATTTCAACAGTTTTCACACCAAAAACGATGTTTTCCTGAAAAATCGAGATGCTTTTCACAGGCACGTCTTGTTTCGAACATGACCGATGCCTCCACGATGTCAAGAAACAAGAAAATTATTTATTTACGTTCATTTTAAATATTTCAACAGTTTCCACGTTAGTGCCACACTAGACTAGAATCGAGTTTTTCCTGGAAAATCCAGTGGAAACTCAAGATTCCTTTACAGGTGCTATGTATGAAGTGTGACACCAAGAGCCATCTAGTGAGAGAATGCAACAATAAATCCAGTAGGCTTTTGCTTTTCTGTAAAGTACCTACTTAGTTTTTTTGATATAGTTATTTACTTAACAAGTGCGGAAAAGATACCTTACGCTCGTGTTGTTTCCACTACTTTAATTGAATTCAGTAATATAATAAATATCTCTAATTAATTTCATAGTCATTAAATTAATGATCACGGACAATATCTAAACCATAGTTTAAATTTAAATATCACGTTAAATCAAGTATGTTTATTGAATTATTTAAACTGCATCAATTCTGAATTTTCCTTATGGTTTTTTTAACATTTTTTCAATGGTTCTTTATATTACTAGTACGGTATGAGCTTCATCACAGTAAAGAGTGGATAATATTACCACACGAGTGCTATGATGATATGCAACATTTTATCTACGAGCTAGATTTTAGATTTTTGTTTTTATGTACGTACTTGAAATGGTTTCTGACAACAGATTATATTCAGCCAGGCTGAAAGAAAATATTTCCCCAACAAGTACTTCAAGCAACACTGCAAGCACGTACTTCTCTCACCATCTATTGAAAATATTGTAATTTTTCCCTCAAAACTACTTAAATTCAGTTAAGTAGAAAAGACTCATTAAGTTGGATGGATCAGAGTCCAAAGAAATGCACAAAAAGACTGACAATGAGTTTGGAAGAATTCTATTCATCACCTGTCAAACGATGAATCGATTACTCTATCCTTTTCCTTTCCCTTTGAACATCTTCAGCACCTTCAGTTTGATACTAATTTGAGCTTATATTCAAAGAATTCCATTATTTTTACTCAAAACCACAAGAAGAAAAATAGCAAAAGGTATTCTTTAAAATATATTTGTTCCAATGTTAACAATTTTCCTAGCCGAAAATAGTCTAGTTTTCACTACTGCCCACAGAGAGCTAGCTCTAAGGTTGCTATATACACTGTCGATCATTTTAGCTACCTGTAAAACTGCTCCAAGCAAAAAAAAAAACTTAAATATAGGTCTCAATAATAACAAGGAGTTCAAATAAAAAAAAATTTGTGTGAAGAGGCTTTTTATTGATTTACATATTAGAAATTGCACCATGGGAAACTTTATAAATTTCGTACGCAAATACATCTTTTTAAACCCGGCTGCGTAACTTGGTTTAATTTAATGATACATGAAACATGGAATTAAATATTCTATGAAGCATCATAAAAATCAATTCCAAAATGTTTTTCGTATAAGAAATTTTGTGCTAAATGAAAGGAAGCTTTTGGTGAATAAAAGTACAACTTGTTTTATAGCAAAAGAAAACAAGTGTCTTTTCTCTCAAAAGGATTAGAAGAAAAGGTAAAAGAAGCATATAACCACATCAAAAATTTAAGAGATTTTTGTTTACTTGAAGATTTATATTACAAAAAAAAATTATTTTTCTATCATTACTTATTTACAAAAACGTAACAGTAAAAAATCAGTCTTTATTATACACTCTTAAATTTTTGTAGGGTTTTATTTTATTTTCTAATAATTATAATAAATCTCTGAATAAATAGAATTTATTCTGTACACCTAAATTTGATTTTTTTTTTTTAGAACACTCAATTTTGTGGTGTTAAAGATGCTGAAAATAATGTAAGACTTTGAAACAATACTAGTGAGGCGCCACAAAAAACTAGAATTCTAAATTTTGTTTTAAGAAATACTATACAAATTTTCACATTAAATATAAAACCAAACTACATATTATATTCAATTTAAAAAATAAAATAAAACTTCATATTCCACAGTTGCATGTCAATTGCTGAAAGGGCGCCTAAAAAGGTATACAATGATGTTTTGAAAACGCAACACTTGCAAATGCGAACCTTGCTACCTATATTATCTATTATTATGGTCCCTAACCTATCAAAAATATCTAATTCAGATTCACAATTCATTATAATATGGCAAAAAAAATAATCTTCTCAACCCTGCTAACAAAGCTAAATTAAAAAAAAAAAAAAACTGGTCTTTTACTCCAGAGATCAACAATTTTAATATTTGGCAGAAAATAAACACATAAATAGATATGAGCATCTAGTTTCAGTACCCCTTAACACAGTTTATCACAATATGTAGATTATCGTATGTATATACAATATTTTATTTATGCGCAATGCATGAACTGCTACAACGCAATTAACATAAACAAAAATCTGAATTAGTTGACAAATCCTTTTTCTTTTTAACCTACAAGTTTTAAATTATTAGGAAAACAAACTTCTTTATGAAATCCCCTTTCAAAAAAATATAATAAAAATAAAATTTGTATATTATCAGCATCTTTAACACTTTTATAAAAAAAAAAAACATACAACCTCCGTAGTTACCTAACAAGTGAATATTCTGACTACCTTATTAACCGAAGTGTTGCATATCGGACATCTCTTGATGGATTTTAGAGTTTTCTTAGCGCAAGCATAGCAGCAGCAGCGATGCGCAATCTTAGCGTGCAAAAATATGCTGTCCTTGGGAGCGCTGTTGCAAAACATGCAAAGATCAGACTCGGTTTTATCAGAACTAAAACTATTCGTTTTTTCCAAATCGATACTACCACCGGACTTGTTCGAATTGAAGCCTATATCAGAAACAAAACTGTTGTTTTTCTCTGAAGATTTTTCAGATTGAATCCCATTCTGGTCCACGGAGAGAGTTGATATGGTAGAGGTAAAAGATGAAGTAGAACTACTAACTTCAGAGCCCAGATCGGAAGTGATATTATCAGGTTTGGGGGTGAGTTTTGTTTTTTTTACTTCATAGTCTGAAAGGCTGCTCTCTGAGCTTTGCCGTTTCCGTCTTAAAGTAGATCCCTTAGCATTTGACGACATAGAAGTTGATGCCGATTCTTTTACAATGTTTGTTAACAATTCAGATTTTGTAGAGGATTTTGTATTGTTTAGTTTAGTAAGGGTTGATGGTAAATCTGCAGATTTTGACGTACCTAGTGAAAAAAACTAATTGTATTCGAATTCATAAATTAGCAAATCATGTTTAAATAAACTTGATAACTGTAATCATATTGAGTTAAATGATTCAGCTTTTAACCAATTTTAATGTTCAATTCACTACTAACTACATGGCAACCATTATTAAAAAATAATGAATCTCAATAAGAAGGATTTATGGAATTTTGTGGGACAACACATTGAAAAGCAATAATATTCTACATTCAATTATAAACTTCCCAACAAATACCATAAACACTACTCAAAATTAAATAAAATAAGACATTTACCTGCGTTGTTCAAAAACTCCGGAACGACGATTTGATCTAATCCAAGTGGCGGACACTCCTGGCTGGATCCGATCCCCGAATCTTGAGACAATCCGCTCAAACAATTGCGTAAGGTGGCCAACTTGACAGGATCCTGTTGTTTCTTTCGTCTGTTTCTTCTGGGCCTTGGTGGGAAAAATTTCTTTCGATCCTGAGGGCAAAATCAGAAATATTTGAAGAGAAAGTTTACCAAATAATCAGGGCCCTTTGTGACAACATGATAACATAAACAAACATACCGATGGGTGGTGGATGATAGAAGAAAATTTAGTGATTTTGTACCAATACCTTTTTATGATTTTTAGCTATACTTAAACATTGCCATTGCCGGTTATTAAATTGATATCCACGGCCAGTTAAAAAAGCGCATTTTTTTAGTTGGTAATATCTAGAATCTACATACACAAATATTGTTAAATATATAATATTCTCATAGAAAGTGGCGCTTTCGCCACGGTGTACAGAATTCGATAACTGATTCTAGATTTTTCGTTGCTTTTCGGGAAAGAGGTTTATCGCTTTTTTTCCTGGATTTTGCAAGAAAAGATTACGGATATATAGAGGGCGGTATTAGTTAATAGTTTTTAAGTTTAAGATTGACCTTGAAACGATTTAGATAGTGAATTTTGTAAGAGTTGTAATTTATTTATTTTTTTTCGAGTTAATTAGTGAATAGATTTTGGAATAAACGAACCCAAGATTATTGTCACGCATCCCATCTCTTCTCTGAGTGACATTGGTGAAATCCTATTGCAGAATAGTGCGGACTACTGCGGACACTAAGTGAACATTGGGACAGTGAGTCAGTGTAAGCAGTGACAATCACCAAAAGATACTTAACCGATCGTGTAAATTACCCTGGAAGTGACTCTATACTCGATTTTGACTGTGATAGTGAATCTTCGAGTGAGTTCTAGAAAATTCTATTTGGAAACTAAGGGAGATATCGAATTTGTGACTTCGCCGACATATTCGGAACATCAATCGTCATTCAGAAAAAGTTTTTCGAGGAGTTTGCGGAAAATTCTAGAACATTCTATTTGGAAACCAAGGGAGATATCGAAATTGTAACTTCACCGACGTGTTTGCTATCAATCGACATTCAGAAAAGACATTTCAAGAAAATTTTATAACATTCTATTCGAGAATAAAGCAAGTTATCCAATTTGTGACTTCACCGGCGTGTTTGGAACTTCAAGCAAAGATCAGGAAAGATATTTGAAGAAAGTTTGAGGGAAATTCTAGAACATTCTGTATATGCCTATTACGAGACAACAAGCAAAAATGGAAGAACAAAAAGGCCAGACGACAAAAAGAACGGCAAGAAGACCTTGGACAACTACAGAAAATATTTCAAACCATACACGGATTTGTGTAAAAGCCGAAGTTGAAGACGATGTTCGAGAAGTTAAAAACGACGTTCAGGAAGTAAAAGCTGAGGTCAAAGCCGGTGTTCAGCAATTAGGGCAAGAAGTTGAGGACCGAGTTCAAGAACTTGAAGATAAGGTACATAAATTAGAAATACGATCCATCAATACAGTTAGTGTTGGGGCATTCTCTAGTATGAAGATAAAACCACCAACTTTTAACGGCTCTACGTCCTTGAAGCTGCTGCAAATACCAACGGTTGGATCGATCAAGAAAAAGCAACAGCACTGATAGTGGCGCTACGAGGACCTACCTTAGATCTTTTTTTATTTATTTATTTATCCATGACCCCAAAACAGTATTGATACTGGTCACAGGGCATACGAAAGAAGTTTATACATATCAGGAATATTAATTCTGAGTTAGGTATAGCTATACATTTGAAAGTCAAAAGTTTCGGTAACTTCCGGTGAAACCGGAGGTCGGGGGAGGTTGTCGTGGATGCAGGGGGATGGCGTTTTATCGGAATATCGGGCCTGCCGGGTTTCGTTGATGTTGATGAACGGGTGGAGGGATGGCAGCGGAAAGGTGATCTCGTGGGCACCCGGTATAGTTATTATTATTTTGTAAATCTTTAAAGGAAAATAGAATACATAATATGTACCTATCTTTGGGCGTCAAGAGCACCTAAATTGTCAATTTGGGAGGCTGAAATAATAGCCCTTTATTCCATGTAATTATAATAGGAACCTACTTATTTCTCAGTATTATAAAATTAATTACTTGGATTAATAAACGTTTTTATTATTATTATTATTATTATTACATTAACATTGTAATAAGGCAATATAATAGTATATTATGCAATGATCATGTAATGATAGCCATTAATACACGAGCATGTTGTAGGATACGAAACGAGCCGCAGGCGAGTTTCGTATATAACATGCGAGTGTATTAATGGCCATTACATGAGAGTTGCATACACTATTTTTTCTACTGCCATTGATAAAACTTATGATATTTAGATATGTCAACATTATGCTTAACTTTGAATAGAGATTTTATAATTGAGTAATGCGTCCATACAGTTGAAAGTTTCATTTTTTGTTGTAATTCTTCAAAATATACTATCAAAACATTTTCTGAGAAGGACGATGTGTTTTTGGTGTTTCCAATCCATAAATTGTCCATATAATTTTTCGCAAATTTTCTTGGACTTGTCCGGTAGTATATTATTACCTGCATTTGTCGCCCTTTCTGTAATTTCTGGACCTGTTAGTGAAAATTCTTCGTTATCACTCAATATTTCCATAATAATGCCTTATCCCAAACATTAGGTAACTTTTAATAACAATTCGAAGTATTTTTTTCATGAAATTATTGTTTTTCGCTAAATTACCATGGAAAAGCTATAAATAGAGTGCTGTCATCATTCAAAAAAAAAAAATCTAAATTTCTTAACTGGTGGCGCCATCTATTGACAATGTATAATAATGACAAAAGTAAAAATTCTTCCTTATCACTCATTATTTCCATAATAATTATTCTTTGTCCCAGACTTTAGGTAACTTTTAAACAATTCGAAGTATTTTTTATAGTTATCAAAATAATTGTTTTACGCAAAATTACCGTTAAAAATGTTTAATATCTTAACTAGTGCTGCCATCTATCAACATTGTATAATATTAAAAATGAGTATTATAATGAAAATCTGTATCGTAATGAAGTTCATTATAATACAGATTTTAATCGTTTAATAGCGTATTATGAAATGTCAGTAGAAAAAGTATTTTAAGTTAAGGTTGTAAATAAACTTTAAGATTTCGGTACAGTTCTTGGGTTTTCTTGGCATTTATAACACTTTCAGGTATTTTATTGTATGCTCCGATGCCTCTGTATATAGGAGAGTCTTGAACTTTTTTTGTCCTCGCATATTGGTTTCTTAGGTACCCCTCCATTCTTATGTTATGACAATGGATGTCCTGCACTTGTTCAGTTTAGAGTATTCGTTTTGATATTGTTGGTTTTCATGCTATGAATAAGTTTAATTTGTTCCAATATTTTCAAACTATTTATGTATAAAATCTTGGTTTTTTTAAATACATCTGTGTAACAAAGAATTACGATTTCATCAAGTTATAACCTTTGATACAAGATTTAGAAACAATCAAAGTTCTCTACTGGATCTTTTCCTGACAAGTGACAAAAAAATTATGTCATTGATAGAGGCTAAAGCACCACTTGGGAAAAACGATCACATCACTATTGCGGGTGTAGTGCAGCTGAGATTAAAACAAAATACAACAAAGTAACTAAAAAAGCGAAACTTTCACATTGCTAACTACGATGAATACATCAAGAACTTAACAGGAGATAATGAGATATCGAACCAAGTGTCAAGAAGTACAAAGAATTTGAAAGCATTTTGACAACAACAACAGATATTTTCTTCTCTGAGAAACTATGCTGGTCCAACGTCCAAAAACCTTGGTTGAATGCATTCATTTTCAAAGAAATTGACCTCAAGAGGAAATTATGGGACAAATATAAAAAACAAAAATCAGACCAAAACTATATAACATACAGGACACACAACAACAAACTGAGGTGTATGATCAAGAAGGCAAGACTCAAATATGAACAAGACATCCTAGAAAAGAATGATAAACACTTTTACTCTTACATAAAAAGAAACCTCAACAGTCAACTACACGACATAATATTGAAATACCAAGTAAATCAACGAATAATAATTGATAACCCCAGCGAAACGGCAGAGGCCTTTGCCAACCAGTTTGAATGTTTTCACCAAAGTATCCTTCCGCAATTTTCCCACGATGCCAGACCAAACATGTGACCTAAATCAAATAAACAACAAGATTATCACACCTGAAGAAGTATACAAGGTGCTAAAGGAGCTAAAGACCTACTCGAGTCCGGGACCCGAGGGTCAATCATTGAGGGTCAATGGAATCTGTTCCGACCTACGCCCCGTAAACAGCGGTGTGCCGTAGGGATCAGTGTTGGCTTCTATCCTCTTCATACTCTATATAGCAGACCTAACCAAAAGTTTGAAAAGTAACTCAGTATCCTTTGCAGATGACAAAAAAACTCTTCTGCAATCCATTGAAGCAATTGGATCAGTTCAAAGAGGACCTCGGTACAAGTGAACGATGGACTGACACGTGGCAGCTGAATCTGAACGAACAGAAATGTACAGTGCTGCATGTAGGATAAAATAACCCGATGATTGACTACAAAATTAAGGGAACCAAGCTTCTAGGCGCAACTACAGCCAATTCACAGATGTATGCACTGAGACGGACTGGAGCGTTGTTCTGGGGGACAATGCTCTGCACTTATTTCACCTGAGACTTGTTGATTTCTTTAATGCCACTTTTCCTATTATAAATATTAAACCTAAAAAAAGAAAACCATGGATTACCGAAGGCTTAAGAATTTCTTCCAATAACTTGCGATGTTTGCACACCATCAGAAAATTTACAGTGACTAACGAAGGTTTTGTAACATATTTCAATAAATATAGATCAATATACCGAAATACAATTAAACTAGCAAAAACCACTTACTACAACAGTAGAATATCATCTTCAAACAATAGTCAAAGGGAGATCTGGAGTATAGTGAATGACTTGAGGGGAAGAGAATCCAAGCAGGATGATTCGGCTGAAATTGACGTAAACACCTTCAACTCATATTACTGCAATATTGCAGGGCACCTGTGGGGCAACATCCCTGAACAAACAGTCCCTGATCCTTTATCATTGTCCTCCTTGAGCAGTTTTTTGATTCCTAACTCTTTCTTTTTCAACCCAGTTACGGCAGAAGAATTTAAAAAAATATTTTTGAGTATCAAAAATAAAACCTAATCTGGTTGGGATAATATTTCTATTAAAATCTTTCTTGCCCTTCCGGACCCTGTCCTAAATGTTTTGGCAAATGCCATTAATAATTCAGTGGAAGCAGGTAATTTCCCAACCTTTTTAAAAAAAGCCAGGGTGATTCCAATTTTCAAGGGAGGAGAGAAGGAGTTACCTTCTAACTATCGCCCAATATCATTGCTGCCTACGCTAAGCAAGATAGTTGAAAAGCTCATGAAGGAGCGGATGGTGGTTTTCCTGGAGCAAAATGGGCTATTATCTTGCAATCAGTTTGGATTCCAATCTTCAAAAAATACGAGTGATGCCATTTTCAATGTCCTGGAGCAGGTATACCTCAGACTTAATGATGGTGAGAAGGCTGCAGCGGTGTTTTGTGACTTGACAAAGGCTTTTGTCTGCGTCAGTCACGAGATACTGCTGCGCAAGCTCGAACTCTGTGGTTTTAGGGGTGTTATCCTGAGGTGGTTTGGTTCTTATTTGTCACAGAGAAGTCAGAGTGTTGTCTCTCGGGGTAGCGTTTCCGGTAGCCTAAGTGTTAGCGCCGGCGTTCCGCAAGGGTCTGTTTTGGGGCCATTGTTGTTTTCACTATATTTTAATGATCTTCCTGCAGCTGTGAATAGTGGTCTATGCACTTCCTTTGCTGATGATACCACAATAGTTTGGCATCATAAAGCTGTGGACACTGTCATGCTGACTGCTATGGTGAACGATGACTTAGCGATAATCAAAATGTGGTGTGACTCCAATCGGCTCATTTAATATTCAAAAGACATCCATCATGAATTTTAATTGTAATCTTGGTAATGTTTTTCTGGATGATACTATTATAGGCAGAAGCATGGAGACCAAATATCTTGGCCTGATTGTTGATGATCAGCTCAGGTTTGACAAACACACTAAGCATTTATGTAAAAAAATATCATCAGCATGCTTTGCTGTTAGAACTGTCAAGGCTGAGCTGGGTGAATCAGTTGCTAGACGGGTGTATTTTTCTTTGATCGAGTCACATCTTAGTTATGGCATTTGCTTCTGGGGTTCATGCTCATTAACATTGTTCAACATCATATTTGTTCTCCAGAAGCGTGCTATAAGGTCGTTATGTGGTCTTAGTCCACGGAACTCTTGCAGACCATTCTTTATAGACAGACGTATTTTAACCTTGCCTTGTATCTTGATTTTAGAATCGGTGTGTCTCATGCAGAAGAAGTACTCCTCTAATATTCATGCTCCCTCCTTGGTCAATACCAGAAGTTCACATGTAATTGATCTTCCAATTCCCACATCCTCGCTAACTCAAAAATCTATTTACTATAGGAGTAAGAAAATGTTTAATCACCTACCTCATAGCATAAAAACAATAAAGGAGAGTAGATGTTTCAAGAGACAAGTCAAAAAATTACTTTTGGCTAAGGGTTTTTACTCTGTAGAGGAATACTTCTCATCTCCTCTGTTTAATGGTCAATAATTTTAAGTTTTTTAACTTTATTTTTACCTACCTACTTTGTTGATGATTTTAATTTTAATTATATTATATTTGGAAGCTTTGTTATCAAGATTTGTATCTTTAAACAATAAAGCATATTTTGATTTGATTTGAAGCTAGAGAATGTTAACCAACAAAAAGATTTGGGAGTGCACGTAAGCCAAGATCTTGAATGGGAAACACGAAACACACATAGGCCGAGTTGTGAAGAGAGCAAATCAGTTGGTGTACCTAGTAAAAACGGCTTTTACCAATCACTCTATCCAAATGATAAAAAAAGTCTATACAACCTACATAAGGCCCAAACTTGAGTACGCACACACAGTCTTGAATCCGTACTACTGCAAGGATATAGAGCTGCTTGAACGTGTGCAATGAAGAATCACAAGAATCCCAACTGAAATGCATAATCTTCTATATGATATCAGATTGCAAAGATTTAACTTAACAACAAAGAAAGAAGGGAAAGAGGCGACTTGATAGAGACCTAAAAGATCCTGTGTGGACACTACTTCCCAGAACTCATCTAGGGATCGTTCCCAACGCTTTTCAAAAACTAACCCAAACCAACCAGTACAGGGGGGCGGATGCTGGTTAGTAATGACGAAGCTCCCAGGGTTGTTTACATAAAATCATTGGGAAATCATTATAGAGGATTGAAATTCGAAGGACAAATTAATGGAGAATTTAAAAACCTTTACTTTTGATACAGGTGCTGAAGAGTCTATAATTAGAAGAACATTAGTCAAGTTTCGGGCAATCCAACCGCTCACTAGAAACCTGCTGTCACTACGAACAGTCACGGGCGAATCAGCACCAGTTCAAGGAGAGGCTATGGTTCAGCTTACTTTTGGATCTACCACCTTTAGGCACAGAACATTAGTCGCCGATATAGAAGATGATTTTATTTTGGTAATGGATTTGATGGTTTCTCTTTCGATCCTTCTATGATGATCCTTAAATTTGGTAATGAAGAATTTGTCCTAACTACACAAAAAGAATCCCAAGCCGTTAAGATCCTGGCCACAACCCCAGTGAGGATTCCAGGAAGTACTGAGGAGATCATTTGTGGAAAATTCGAAACAAACCCTGGGTGCTGCGTTGCACTAGCACATAATTTTATTGAAGATAAACCAGAAAATTTCTTGTGCCAATGTTTCTTCTGAAACAGTAAAAATAAAGGAAGGAGATATTATTGGAACTCTCGAGCCAGTTAAGCAAATCCACAGATAGACCTCAAGAAGCTACTTATTTCATCTTGAAAGAGGCAGACGTATTTGTGATGGATAATCAAACCGGACGGACCAGCTTAATTCAACACAAAATTAAAACTGGATTGGCACACCGATAGGCAACTACCATAACGTATGCCAGTAGCTAAACAACAGGAAGTAGAGAACCAAATTGATAGAATGCTTCAAGAGGGAATTATTGAAGAGTGAAATGGTCCATGGTCTGCGCCAGTAGTATTGGTTACAAGGAAAGATCGAAGTCTTAGATTTTGTGTGGACTACCGTAAGCTCAATGACGTCACCAAGGACAGCTTTCCTCTCCTGAAGATAGGCGATACATTAACAACTCTTTCGGGCTCCGGGAAATTCGGTTCAAGAACATCTCAATAACCTGAAAGAAATTTTTGACCGCTTCCGGAATGCCAACTTAAAATTCAATCCAAATAAGTGTTTTCTATTAAAAAAAAAAAGTGGAATTCTTAGGTCACGTGGTATCTGAATATGGCATACAAGTTATGGAAGGAAAGATAGATGCCACGCGACAAACATGAACTAAGGAGTTTTCTAGGATTATGTTCTTATTATCAAAGATTTGTGGAAGGATTCGCCAATATAGCTGCTCTGCTTCATCGATTAACAAAAGAAAAATCAACATTCAATTGAACCCAAGAATGCGATTCCGAATTTAGGAAATTAAAAGGAGCATTATGTATGTACAAGCCCAGTGTTGTCCTCCTGTCCTATCCTGATCAGAAAGACATGTTGATTTTGGACACAGATGCAAGCAACACCAGTATTGGAGCTGTCCTTTCACAAATCCAAAATTCACCAGAGCATGTCGTAGAGTACTATAGCAAAACCTTATCAAAGTTGGAACGAAATTATTGTGTCACCAGAATAGAGTTGCTTGCCATAGTAAAAGCAGTCGACCACACCCATGACTATCTCTACCAACGTAAGTTTCTAATTCGAACAGATCACGCGGCTCTTGGAAGACCAGATACGACTTAAATGCCAATTCAGCTGGATTTCGAGAAGGTGATTTGGTGTGGCTGTACAATCCAATAAAAAAGAAAGTAGTGTCGCCGAAATTGTCCTCAGCTTGGGAAGGACCCTGCAGAATTATCACGAGGATCAATTATTTGGTTTATACAGTTCAGCGCAACACCAGGAGTAAGGTGAAAGTTGTACATTTGGACATATAGACGAAATATCATGGGCGCGAACCTTAAGAGGAGGGTAGTGTGACGCGTTCGCCAGCATGTACAGAATTTAACTTGAAATCGAGAAAATACTATATAAAGGTAGGCATTAGTTAGTAGTTTAAGTTTAAGATTGACTGTGATATGATTTAGATAGTGATTATTCTTGAGAGTTGTAAAGAGTTTAGTTGTTTGAGTTAATTAGTGAAGTAATTAATATCGGAGTGTATAGTAACGTGGAATAAATTATTGTTGTGTTAGTTGGACTTTGATTTTGGAATAAAAGAACCCAAGATTTCTGTCACGCACCCCAGTGCCGTGACAATAATATAAAGTTAATGAATTACATTTTATTCATGAAAATGAAAAAAATCAAAGAGCTTTTTTTTGATTTCATGACAGGATAAAACAAACAAAATGCATTTTAGTTTAGAGACAGTGAATTCTAATGAATTATAAAAACAAAACCTTCCAACTGTTCTTTTTCATTTGAAATCTACATGTATACAAATGATATTTTATGTGTTAGTGTTATTCTGAATAAGGCCCAGATTATTGATCTTCAGATAAACTTGCTGGTAACTATTTGCAAGATAAATTCACCGTTTTATAATTCTATTTGTCGGCGGCTAACTGGCCGACTAATGAGATTACAAATTGCGTTTTTATCCGTCAGATTGCATACCTGACAGTTTATCAGAAGATGAATAAACCGGCCCTAAATGAAAATAAATTCACAATGTCATGAACTAATAATATGAATATTACATAATATGTAATAAGTACTGAGGATAAACAATAATATGGATAGATTTACCAGCATATTTTCCCTGGATAAGAAATAACGCTAACTTTTGTTTACTCAGTATTTATTACATTATCATATACAACTAAAAAGATGAAAGTAAAGATTAAACCTAAAAAAAGAAAACCATGGATTACCGAAGGCTTAAGAATTTCTTCCAATAACTTGCGATGTTTGCACACCATCAGAAAATTTACAGTGACTAACGAAGGTTTTGTAACATATTTCAATAAATATAGATCAATATACCGAAATACAATTAAACTAGCAAAAACCACTTACTACAACAGTAGAATATCATCTTCAAACAATAGTCAAAGGGAGATCTGGAGTATAGTGAATGACTTGAGGGGAAGAGAATCCAAGCAGGATGATTCGGCTGAAATTGACGTAAACACCTTCAACTCATATTACTGCAATATTGCAGGGCACCTGTGGGGCAACATCCCTGAACAAACAGTCCCTGATCCTTTATCATTGTCCTCCTTGAGCAGTTTTTTGATTCCTAACTCTTTCTTTTTCAACCCAGTTACGGCAGAAGAATTTAAAAAAATATTTTTGAGTATCAAAAATAAAACCTAATCTGGTTGGGATAATATTTCTATTAAAATCTTTCTTGCCCTTCCGGACCCTGTCCTAAATGTTTTGGCAAATGCCATTAATAATTCAGTGGAAGCAGGTAATTTCCCAACCTTTTTAAAAAAAGCCAGGGTGATTCCAATTTTCAAGGGAGGAGAGAAGGAGTTACCTTCTAACTATCGCCCAATATCATTGCTGCCTACGCTAAGCAAGATAGTTGAAAAGCTCATGAATTCAATCCAAATAAGTGTTTTCTATTAAAAAAAAAAAGTGGAATTCTTAGGTCACGTGGTATCTGAATATGGCATACAAGTTATGGAAGGAAAGATAGATGCCACGCGACAAACATGAACTAAGGAGTTTTCTAGGATTATGTTCTTATTATCAAAGATTTGTGGAAGGATTCGCCAATATAGCTGCTCTGCTTCATCGATTAACAAAAGAAAAATCAACATTCAATTGAACCCAAGAATGCGATTCCGAATTTAGGAAATTAAAAGGAGCATTATGTATGTACAAGCCCAGTGTTGTCCTCCTGTCCTATCCTGATCAGAAAGACATGTTGATTTTGGACACAGATGCAAGCAACACCAGTATTGGAGCTGTCCTTTCACAAATCCAAAATTCACCAGAGCATGTCGTAGAGTACTATAGCAAAACCTTATCAAAGTTGGAACGAAATTATTGTGTCACCAGAATAGAGTTGCTTGCCATAGTAAAAGCAGTCGACCACACCCATGACTATCTCTACCAACGTAAGTTTCTAATTCGAACAGATCACGCGGCTCTTGGAAGACCAGATACGACTTAAATGCCAATTCAGCTGGATTTCGAGAAGGTGATTTGGTGTGGCTGTACAATCCAATAAAAAAGAAAGTAGTGTCGCCGAAATTGTCCTCAGCTTGGGAAGGACCCTGCAGAATTATCACGAGGATCAATTATTTGGTTTATACAGTTCAGCGCAACACCAGGAGTAAGGTGAAAGTTGTACATTTGGACATATAGACGAAATATCATGGGCGCGAACCTTAAGAGGAGGGTAGTGTGACGCGTTCGCCAGCATGTACAGAATTTAACTTGAAATCGAGAAAATACTATATAAAGGTAGGCATTAGTTAGTAGTTTAAGTTTAAGATTGACTGTGATATGATTTAGATAGTGATTATTCTTGAGAGTTGTAAAGAGTTTAGTTGTTTGAGTTAATTAGTGAAGTAATTAATATCGGAGTGTATAGTAACGTGGAATAAATTATTGTTGTGTTAGTTGGACTTTGATTTTGGAATAAAAGAACCCAAGATTTCTGTCACGCACCCCAGTGCCGTGACAATAATATAAAGTTAATGAATTACATTTTATTCATGAAAATGAAAAAAATCAAAGAGCTTTTTTTTGATTTCATGACAGGATAAAACAAACAAAATGCATTTTAGTTTAGAGACAGTGAATTCTAATGAATTATAAAAACAAAACCTTCCAACTGTTCTTTTTCATTTGAAATCTACATGTATACAAATGATATTTTATGTGTTAGTGTTATTCTGAATAAGGCCCAGATTATTGATCTTCAGATAAACTTGCTGGTAACTATTTGCAAGATAAATTCACCGTTTTATAACTCTATTTGTCGGCGGCTAACTGGCCGACTAATGAGATTACAAATTGTGTTTTTATCCGTCAGATTGCATACCTGACAGTTTATCAGAAGATGAATAAACCGGCCCTAAATGAAAATAAATTCACAATGTCATGAACTAATAATATGAATATTACATAATATGTAATAAGTACTGAGGATAAACAATAATATGGATAGATTTACCAGCATATTTTCCCTGGATAAGAAATAACGCTAACTTTTGTTTACTCAGTATTTATTACATTATCATATACAACTAAAAAGATGAAAGTACAATAAAGAAAAAAATGTGCACCTTATGACAAGACTGGCATAATGGAAAACACTTGAATGTTTTACGCTTGTGGCACTGTCTGCAGCTCTGTTAAATCATAAAAACAAGGTATTGTTTATTTAGTTCAAACACACAGAAGTAAGAAGTTATCATCATTGTTGCCGGTGCATTATCATTATCTACTCGAGGCTGGGATAAATAAAAAAAATAAAATACATATTATTAAAGACTGCTGAAATATGTCAGGTTTTTGTAATTTGTGGACCAAAAATACTTACCTTCATGAGATTTGCTTAGAAGGAGGAAAAGTAATTTTTTTTTTTTTTATAATCCTTACCTGCTATTTTCTTTTCTAAAAAACTTCTAGAGTAATGAAAGAAAAGTCTGATGAGAAGCGAGGCTTCTTGGCCATGCACAGGGACTTATAGTCAGTTTTCTGGGTCGATAGCCCGTAGAAAGCTCTAATTGGATAGTCTCCCTTTTTCTTACCTTCCCCACCCTATAGTCTTGTGCCACTTCTCTAGACATCCTAATAACAAAAAGCTAAGATACAATTTGCCAGGGGACGCAAAATGATCAGTTGCTAAAGAGAAGTCTTGTTACTCCTTACTTCTATAAAATAAGAGTATGTACTTACTTCTCTGAAGGTTCCAAATCATTATTAAATAATAACAGCTTAGATACCTAATGCGAAAAAAAAAAATCTGCTTCCTAATAATTGAAACAAAAAATTGAATTAAGCAGCCTTCAATAATACGATTAATATGTATAAGAAAAGAAAAAAAAAAAGAAAAATCTTACCCACTTTGCTTATTAAAGAAATTTTTACCTGATTAAACGGGAACTTAAAAACAGCTTATGAAGAGAGGTGTCATTTTCTGTCCTTATTGAAAAAAATAATTACTGAAAGCCCAGTCCACCCTTTCAGATTGTAGAAAAGTTCGTTTAAAATAATTCAGCCTCATGAGCAGCTCATAAAACACTTTTTTGTCTTTTTATTTAAAGTCCACACACTTATATTTCATAGCGAATCTATATTTTTGTTAAAATATAGATACCCCAAGTTCTAATACCAGTGCAAAGTTTTCTAGTAACTAAATTTAGGTCCTTATTATGGATCGGCATGGAAGATTGATTAAGAGCTTTATAAATGGAGTATAATATGCTCGAAATAGGGAGCTCAGATAAAGATATCTGTAACAATAAAATAATTATTGAGAACCTCAGACTTTTGAGGATGCTGGAGCAGAAAGATATAGTATGATTTCCATATTGAGATACATATAAATTAATAATAATTATGCCCTTAATGTTCCTTATGTTTGAAATGTATTTCTATTGTTTTGAATGCATAGTGCAATGAAAGTTTTGATTGAGATTGTCCTTAATTATTTTTTTAAAACAGAAAAACGTGATGATGCTTATTGATGTATAACATTTTTCAAAAATATCATTATAAGTAGAGACACCGATTAAAGGACCAACTGTTACAGATTGAGGAAGAATTTTAAGGTGCTTCTCCAGAAAAATAGATAAGGAATACCTACATAGGAATTTTAGATTTAATATTTTCAGAGGCTTTAAAAGATAACTAAAAAATTAAATAATTAGAACAACAACGGTATAAATAGATACCAAGAAATAATTGAACCCAAAATATTTTTATCATCCATGAATAATTAGTGTGCATGAATTCTTATCAGAAAGGCAATGTTCAACATTTATCACAAACAAATTTGCTGAATCATCCAACAGAACATGTTAAAACTTGAACGTTCCAAAGAAGATAATTATTTATACCCCAAAATATGCTTAATGACAACAACCCTGCAGATCCACTAAAAAGGAACCTAAAATTATTAGTAATATCTACCTGAAAACATTTTTCACAGTATCTGTAAAGCGGGTTGCGGTTTTCACCCTTGCACTGCACACAAGTGGCAAAGTCTGTCTTTCCAAATGACATTTCTTCCGATGAACTATCCGAGTCTTCCACATCAGTTATCCAAGCTTCCAGGGAACTGTCGCAAATGGCGGCTGCTGCAGCAACTAAGATCATATCCTATAAAGACATAAAGTTAATATAGGAATTTTCAATAGCCGCAATAGTTTCTTACTTCAGTTACTTCTGAATCTGTTGTTGAAAAATCAAAATTATCTTTGTCGCTCGCCGATAAGCTGGCAACTTCATACTCAAACTCCGAATTTTCGGTGCCTGTTCCATTTTTACTTTCAGTGTCTGAAGTGTCTCCGACAAAATCTGAAATATTCGCAATTAAATTTACAATCTTCTTGAAACCTTGGTGCAACAATCTTCTTAAATATGCAGGGTCCTACCGGTCTCTTTAGCTTGGACACTGGCAATGCTTTCAGTATCATCATCGGTAGCTTTAGAGCTTTCACTTTCCAAACGGTAATAGCAAAGTCTGGGACGTTTTGCTTCTATTATCTCTTTTATGTCCAAGTTTAGACCTTCTATAGTCCTTTTCCTCCATGGTGACTCTGGAATAAGTAATTAACATATTTTTATTAAAAAAAATCAGATTATTTTAGGCCTGTAGATTGGCAAAATAAACCAAAATAAGACAAAATGACCATCTAATTATAATAACATGCAGAATTCGGAATTATACTGTATAATAATTGGTTTTATCGAGGGTTTTATACTCTATGCGTATTATACTTGAGAGTCTGGAATAGAAATGCCTGAAGAAATACTAAATTATTTTACCCTAGTTTCTTATGTGTAATGTAACATCTTACCTATTCGCGAGTCAAGGAAGAAAAAACTAAATGAAATATTTTTCCCTACAATTCTCATATTTTTTTGTCTATTTCAGATCTTAAATTTTCTTTATTTTTCTATTCCAGGCTACGAAATCTTCTTTATTTTCTTATTCAGAGAAGAAAATCATAAAGAAAAAAGAAAAACAGAGTGAAACAATACCTTACAATGACATGTCTTTTTTCTTCCACTCTGTGAAAATGTAGAAGCTGCATTGAAACTTGGCTAGATTTAGTTGGCCTTAGTTTGAGCCTAATTATTAAGTTACAATCGGATTGAAACTAACAAAATGAGTTGTCTTTTTGGATAACAAAAAAGGGACGTTTCACATATTTGTTTTGAGGTACAAATTTGCGAAATGGGATTGATAAGTATTTCCCAAATGGATACAGAAAAAATTGAAATTAACGAAATAGTTATTGATGTTACAAAGCCCATAATCGCGATTTAGATTAGTTTTCAGCGAGGTTTTCAATTTGTCGAGGTTGCAGTTTGGAATCATCAGCCATGTTCTGGATTTTTCGTTATACTGCAGATTTTGAAAAACAATCATTATGCTTTGTTCAGAACGAATTTAGTTGCTTGTATATGAGAGTTCTTTTTATAATGTATTTTTGGGTTATCGCCAGAAACTACAACTGTTCCTATAGAGACCAACATATCTTTTATTGTCAAATTGAATGATTCTTGGTATTTGGTAGGGAGTTTGTGCAGCTTTGAAAAAAAAAAAACACCTTATATTCATTTATTTATTTTGTACAGGTACAGGGTGTCCCCGTTCAACTGGTCAAAAATGTTAGGGTATATAGAGGAACCATAGAAAAGTAGTTTGAGATAGGACACCGATGGTCGGAAGGGCGTCGTTCCAAAATACAGGGTGTTGAAATTTCACAAAAAATAGAATTTTTCCCTCTGTATCAAGAATTTTAATTTTTAATTAATTTTAATAAAATTTCCAGGATTTAAATGATAGGTGGTGATGCAACTTTTTACGGAATTTCAGTTGATTTGATTTGTCCAGGGTCAGAATTTTAGGGCAATAAAAGTTTTAAGGTTCTTGCATGGATTTCATTTTCTCACCCGGAAATGGTGCCTCAGAGAGCAAAAACTTATAGGTCCTTTTTTGTTGAAATCAGGGTTGGCAATATCATGATATTTATATTCAATATCCAAATATCCAATTATCCGATACTTATATATCGATATATATCGGATATACCGGGTGCCCACGAGATTACTTTCCGGCTGCCATTTTTCTATTTGTTCATCGATATTTACGAAACTTGCTAGGCTTGATATTCTAACGACACGCCATTTTTATGCATGTTTGACAAGCTTTCCTGACTTCCGGTTTTACCGGAAATTACCGAAACTTTCGATTTTCGAATGGCACACCCTGTATATTCTTTGTTTTTCGGATTCTACAGATCGTTTTACGTCCTCATGTACCACTTTTAAATCGAGTTTTATCCAAATTTCGTTTTCAAATCAAATTTTAGGTATAAAAAAAAATTGCCTACAACAATATTTGAACGAAAATAAAGAAAAATGTCGTAGTGTATTATATCGTTGGATTCGCATTAAAATACTGCATTTAATAGTGTTATGAAAGTGATATGTTTCAATTCTAGTTATGGGCTAGGGCAAAAATACTGAAATAATGAAGTTTACAGCCCTCTATCAAAAAAGTGTACAAAGATAAAATTGAGTTTGTATTTTAATAAAACTAAGGAAAGTATGTGGAGTCATTTTAGGATGATCATGGCACTCTAGTTAAAAAATTAAAATTAAAATAAAAAACATAATTTGGACCAAAATCGATTCAAAAGTGGTGTATTAGGATGTAAAACGATCTGTAGAATCCGAAAAACAGAAAATATATAGGGTGTGTCATTTGAAAATCAAAAGTTGCGGTCATTTCCGGTGAAACCGGAAGTCAGGAAAACTTTTAATAAATGCATAAAAATAGCGTTTGGTTAGAGTATCAACCCTGCCAAGTTTCGTTGATATCGATAGACAAATAAAAAAATGGCAGTCGGAAAGTGATCTCGTGGGCACCCGGTATATCAAAATTTGGATATTTATTTATATTTTTAATTACTTAAATTAGTTCATCTGTTTTCTGTTATCTATATTATTAAAATTCAAAATAAATGTATGGTAAATTTAACAAAATGTTAAAAACATGCAAAGTTGGTATGGCGATAAAAAAAATTGTGCTCCTATCTCCTATAATATGTATACAAACGTAAAGTGTAGTAGGTAAATAAAAATTCGAGTTTAGGAATATGAAAACATTTATGTCATTTATACTACTTAAGTTTGCCTTAGGCCGTGATTCAACAACAACAAAAAAAAGACAACTTAGGGCCAGTATTATAAAACTATTTTGACAGAATAACTAGAAGTTAACTTCTGGAATGACGGTATTTCTCATAGTAACTCCAGAAGTTAACATTTAGTTATCTCGCTGTCAAAATAGTTTCATAATACTTGCCCTAAAAAACTTGATATTTCTTATATACGTAAATAAAAATAAATAAAATAATAATTGATAACTGACGTAATATAGACTGTTTCGGCCGAGATCCTTGTGATTTCCTTCTCACACAATACAACTACGGCCGTTAAACTTCTCAACATAAAATAATAAAACTATAAAATAAGAAAAGAAGGCCATACACATAATATTGATATATATCATGATATTTATGGCATAAATATCATGAATATATGAAGATATATATCAGGATATTTATCGCTGATATATATCCTGCCAACCCTGGTTGAAATTAAATGATTAAGTACCTATTAAAAAAAAAAATCGATAAACAGTGGCGTACCATTTTTTCTACAAACAATTTAATACATGTGTTGCAAGTCCATCCCTGGAAAAATCAAATCAACTGCAATTCCCTAAAAATTCTCATCACCACCTATCATTTAACTCCTGAAAATTTCATCAAAATCGCTAAAAGCGTTTTTAATACAGAGGTAAAAATTCGAATTTTTTGTGAAATTTCAACACCCTGTATTTTGCAAAGGACGCACTTCCGACCATCAGTGTCCTATCTCAAACTACTTCTCTAGGGTTCTTCTATATACCCTTATATTTCTGACCAGTTGAACGGGGACACCCTGTAATCAGCAATAGAGCTGAGAAAAAAATAGTTTTCCATTCCAAGGTGCGAGGAGAATTCAAATATATTTGAATACCTCCGAGCACCTAAAAAGGCTTCTGCAGCGTGTAATGTATCAAACTTTTCATTCTTCCCCTTCAGAACTGTCAAAGATACTTTTAAAAAGTATCTAGTTACAAGATAAGTTACTTTTGGAAAAATTATCTGAAGTTACTTTGGGTATTTAGTTACTCATTCAAAAAAGGATCTCAAATACGTATCTTAAGTTACTTTTTAAAATACTTAATAAGATACTTATTAAGATACTTTATTATTACTTCCAAAGCTATTGCTGTTCAGTTTATTTGGTCCACAGGTTTCGGATTCAATTTTAAAAACCAGAATTTTTATAGTTTAAAAATCCCAAATTCGAGAATGAGGTTCAAAATCGCAGGACATAGAAAGTTATCACAGTTACAATCACAAATCATAGTTACATTTTTATAGAATATAATGGATAAATTGCGACGTGAACTATTGAAGTATAAAATCGTCAATCAACTCTTTTGTTAAATGAGTGATGTACACTAACTTATTCACAGAACGATTGGGCGAGTGGAAATAAATAATACATAAAACGTAAGCTTGATGTTGTTTGAAGTTTGAACCAGTTTTATCTTTTTGGGTAAACGTCTCAAGACTTTTTTCACGGTAACTTATACTTTTCGTTAACTTAGATTAGACTTTTCAGTGTCTACCTACTTCTAAGTGTCTGAGATACTTTTTGGTATCCAAGATACTTTTTTAAGATACAAGTTACAGATTCTTTTGGAAAGTAACTAAGATACTAGATACTTTTGCCAAAAAATAAAAAGTATTTAAGATACAGTATCTTAGATACTATAAAGTAACTAAGATACTCTTAAGTAACTAAGATACTTTTTTTTCTGACAGCTCTGTTCCCCTTCAAAAATCGTGAATAGGCATGCGGAAGTGAAACATACTAGTAGCGAAATTGAAAGTAACTACTAGCGTCACTTTTGCTTTCGCTCGCCTATGCGAGATAAAAAAATCTACTTTCGTAGGGGGGAGAATGAAAAAAACATTTGAAGGTGCCATTAAAGCATGAAATACAAACTTAGTCTCACCAATTTGAAATTTGACACGGGGAACTTGACAATTTCTTTAATTGGTGTGAAGATAGTCATTTGGCTCTAAAAAAAGAATAAGTGCAAAGTTATGACTTTTCATAAATCTAAAAATCCACATATTTTCAATAACTTAATAAATGGAATTGAACCAGCATTTTTCTGGATGATGATTGAATTTTTGCAAACATATTGAATGAGTAACCAATAAAGCCATACGATTATAAGGATTTATTATGCATAACTTAAGAGATTTTAACTAGAATTTTAGTAACATTTACACCTTTACACCGGAATTGATGAATTAGACTTAGAATTTATGAAAAGGCTTCCTGAGCAGTGCCAAGACCTGATGGTGTCGGCCATAAATGATTTGTGGTATTTTCCCAAGCAATATATATTTATCAAGGATCATTCCAATTCACAAAGGTGGTGACAACAATGAACCCTCAAACTTCAGACCCATCGCTGTGTTGTCAACCGTTTCAAAAATAATGGAAGCAATGATTAAAAACAGGATGCTAACATTCATAGGTAAATACCATATTTTACACAAATATCAGTTTGGCTATTAGAAAAATGAAAGCACAGCAGACACTATCGTAAATTGCATGGGGCGCATATATGAGGCAAGAGACTCAAATAAAATAATTGTAATGGTGGGTCTGGATCTGGAAAAAGCGTTCGATTGTGTCAATCAAAAAAAATTATTATCAAAATTGGCTTCCTATGGATTTTGTGAGACAATAAGTGCTTGGTTTGAGAAACTAAAAATCAACACTGCCACGTCATTAGATCACAGATCAAAGAGTTAAATAAAGTATGGTGTTGCACAGGGATCTACTTTAGAACCCCTCATGTTTATACTTTACATAAATGAACTGGCGAATCTACCCATAAGTGGACACCTGACATTGTTTGCTGACAACACAACAATCACATGGACTGGCGACTGCGATCAAGACGTCCAGAGAAGAATAAACGAAGATGTGGAAATGTTAGACAGCTGTTTTCATACAAATAAACTGTCGCTGAACATCAGAAAAACCAGGTGCAATCATATCAGCAATCCGACGGAAAACAATGGAATTCTCTTGTGGGGTCTGTCCCCATCAGTAAATCCAGAAACTATATTCCTATCACAGAAAAGAGCAGTTCGCTTGCTCAAAGGAATATGCAGTCAGAAAATACATTGCACGGCATTGTTCAGTAAGAAAACCAAAAACTGAAGGTGAAATTGAAAGGAATGGAAGAAAGAGTAAATCTTCTTAAGCAGAGAAAAGGAAAGAAACATAGTGGTTTCAGGGATACCAAAACAAAATGAAGATGTAAGTGAGATCATCAAGAAGGTCATCAAAGCTATGAAGATTACCATGTCAAATGGAGATGTACAGGGAGTTTTTAGACTAAATAAACAACATGATGGACCAATACTGCTAAAACTAAAAAGCGTTGATTTAAGAAACGCACTGTTTACAAACATTAGGCATAAAGATAAATGAATGCGGGCTGACTGGTGGGCAAGCAAACATCTACTTCAACGAGGATCTCACTAGACAAAACCAGCTGCTCTTTAAAAAAGTAAGGGAACTGAACAAAGAAAAAAAGTATGAGAAGGCGTAGTTTCAAATGGAAAAGTGTATCTGAAAAAAACTGAGAGTGATCGACCACCAGCAAGGATCAAAAATGAAGCAGATCTGCTGAGCCAGTTCTGATCTGCCTTATTTAACAATAACAAAGTTAAAATGTATAAAACTCTATTAAAAATTGGAATGGCGAATGAAAATTTCAATATTCTTTGTATAAATGTAAGAAGCCTTAGAAATAAAACAGATGAAATGAAATGAAATGAAATGAAATGAAATATATTACAGAATGGCATATAAGTATACATGTTATAAGCAAAAAACCCGTTATTTACATACTATAAAGTCTTTGAAAAAAACTATGCTAAACTTAAACTTATACTCATGCCCCTTTTATTAATAACTTAGTATAGCATTAGAACTGTTAGTACCCTAAGTCACAGGTGACTTGTCGGGTCTCAGTCTTTTACCCATATAGATATACTTTTTGCAAGTAGGTACAATTGGTAGATATAGTTAGTAATATATTACTTACAACGCTACATTCATCATAAATTACAATTACTACAATAGCATGAAACTTTCAAAAGGCAAACATTGAACATATTCTAAAAATTTTTCACTTTTCTTGGGAAAATTGAAACCAATGGGAATTCATTAGGATATTGTATTACATTAATTTATTTTTATATTTTTAAAAAAGGTAAGTTCCGTACAATGAGGTCTTGACTACGTTTTAACCATTCAACTATTTTCAAATCGAACACCTTTTTTCTCCTAATATGCTTATATTCTAGAGGTAGAAGATTAAAAACTCTTGGTCCCACATATGAAATATGACGTTGACAGGCTGTGAAATTTACCCTGCTTGAACAAACGTGTTCCCATGTTATAGATCTTGTATTGTGAAGACCCACCGGAACAGTTTTGTATGTATTTTTATTTTGCATATAATGCAATGTTTTTTTCAGATAGAGCTCTCTTATCGTCAAAACTTCACTCTCAACAAACAAATTAATTGAAGGGTATCTTTTTGGCTTCCTTTTTATTATCTTGAGAATATATTTCTGGGTAACCATCAAGTTCGACAAAACCGTGCCACACGCGCCACCCCAGATTCTTATGCCATAATTCAAAGTAGATTCAATCAGGGCTTGGTAAACTATTTTCAAAAGTGCATAAGGCATGAATTCACGGAGTTGGTAGAATTTATAAATTGTTTTCCTGATCTTTTTAGTTATGTAATCAATGTGCACATTATACTTCAGGTTCTTATCAATGTAAACTCCAAGGTATTTCAGACAAGCTACAGACGAGATTTCAGCTGTGCATCTACAATCTGCCATTTCTTTAGAATAGCAGTTATAATTATGTATTGTTAATTTTGCTGGTTCATCCTGCTTTATGTTGTACATAGAAAAATTTATAAAATGAGTTTTACTGTTATTTAGTGTTAAAAGATGCTGATCCAGCCATAATCCGACCATTGAAACATATTTTTCTGCCAGCGTACGTGTTTCTTCCCATGTTTTGGCTTTTACCAAAATCACAGAGTCGTCAGCATAACAGATCACCGAGCCATTTATTTCTGGTAAAATTCTTGTAAGATTATTTATATATATCACAAATAATAGCGGTCCGAGGACTGTACCCTGCGGCACACCACATTCTACAGTTCCCTTTTCCCCAATGAAATTATTTACCTTGACTTGCTGAGTTCGATTACTTAAATATGACTGGAATAGTGATAACTCTGTTCCTCTTACACCTATTTCACTTAGTATTCGCAGCAAAATGTGATGTGCCACAGTGTCAAAAGCCCTTGCTAGGTCAATAAAAATACCAATAGTTTTGTAACCCTGGTCAAAATTGTTCAGTATCTTCTCTGTTACAAGTTGGATAGCATCCTCAGTACACATCTTACTTCGAAAACCAAATTGACTGTTTGATAGAAAATTTATATCTTCTAGATGTTTTTCTAATTTGATTTTGATACACTTTTCCAATAATTTATTCACCGTACTAGTGATCGCAATAGGTCGATAATTCTCAACTTTTCGTCTATCACCAGTCTTGAATACAGGAGTTATAATGGAGTTTTTAAGAACACTGGGGTAGACACCTGTTGCAAGAACTAAATTTACAATATACTTCAGGGGCTCCAGCAGAGCTAAATGATTGTCTTTAATAATAACGGCGGAAATACCATCATTTGCACTTGACGCCTTATTCCTAAGAGATGATTTCTAAGATATAATTTTAACTAGTACAAAAACAATACACCTTATTGTTTTAACGGAAACATGGCTATATTCAAATGACCAAATGAACAGAACTTCTTTAACTCAACTTATAATAGTTATTAAGGTATCAAGGATATTAACACTTGATGTCAATGGTGTATTTCCCGAGGACCTCTGGCCCGAGGGATATACATTGACCAAAAGCGTTAATATCCTTAATACCCGTGGTGCCTTCAACGTTTAATATCTGACTTAATTTTTTTTCATATGTATGAGAAAAATTTGAATGATTTTTGAATAAACTAATCTGAAACAAATCAAATACCTGCTGTCTAGTGAGTATGGTATCAATGACTATATTATTGTCATGGCAGGGGTGCATGACTTTTTACAGGGCACTGTTCCTAAATTCAAGTCAATTTGGAACAAAGTGAAATTGTGCACACATACTAATTTTATCTTTGTATCATCTCCATATCTTTACAACAATAGTAATCTAATAAATAAATTTAATTCTAGATTTAATGATTTTTTGAACAATGTTAACAGAATTTCAAAAAGCGCCATATCGTTTATTGAAAATAGAAACATGTATCATTCTAATAAAAATACAAATGAGTTGGCACTGGCTATTAAATTTCACATAGACAGCAAAAATAGGCTTTTGTACAAGACATTGACTCACATTGATTTAAGGGATGGAGATGTTGTAAGCAAAAGTCATGTTAACTTATCAGGTGATTCTTGTGTTGACCACATAATTAATTTACAGGGCTCATCTGAGATTGATATAATTGGCAACTATACACTTGGGTCAAGTAGCACTACAGATGTGTCAGATGTGTTAGAGGCTGTAAATAATTTAGATTTACGTTCCGAATCACATGATCTACGTGATCTTTCACAAGTCTGTAATAATTCTTTTTTAGAACGGATAAATACATTACCCAAATTTCCCTAGTTCTTCTGAACATACAATCGGTTCGTAGAAAAACCAATGAGCTTTCATTATTCTTGGAGGAAATTAATAGCCCCAATATTCTTATTTTAACTGAGCACTGGTTGAAACCTGCAGAAGTGTTTAGCTTGCATCACTATGTTTTACTTGCGAAATACACTAGAAAACAGCATGTACATGGTGGAACCTTAATCATGGCACATAAAGATTTTTCTGAGAACAGTGGATTTGTTTGTATCAATAAGTTTGACCATCTCTTGGAAGAAAAAACTTTTGAATATTGCATGATATATGGTGCTAAATTTAATACTTATATCTTAGGAATATATAGGGGACCTTCTTCAAACATCGATATATTTTTTGAAAAACTAGAATTACTTCTTTCATATGTGCCAATGACTGCCTATTTAGTTTTGACAGGTGACTTAAATATTAACTTTTTGGATAAGCAAAGTAATCAAACTCAAATGTTGAGTAATATTCTAGCTAGTTTTAATTTAATAATGCATGTCGATTCTGTGACTCGACTAACAGCGTCTTCCGCTTCGATATTAGATTTTGTTTGTTCCAACTGTGATAGCAGCGATGTTAATTGTGTAGTTTTAAATGTCCAAAATAGTTATTTATGATATAAGTGCTAAAAGTGACATTTTATTTTGTGAAAAGGGAAGTTTGGGACACGACGCCGAAGGCGGAGTGTTCCATCCCTTTGAACAAAATAGAATCACTTTTAGCACGAATATCATACACTATTTTTTCTACAAACACTGTTTAAAAGTCCAAATTAACGCATCCTTGAAATCCTCAATTTCAAATCTAATTTATTTATGAAATAGGTTGCTGGCAAGAAAAAAAAACGAATTTGTTTATTTTTATTTGTCATCTCTGTTTGTCATTGTTGATTAGTAACGTCAAATAATCACGAATTTTTGCTTAAGGTTTTTGCACAATTTTTGATTTTTGCGTGGTTTCATCCAGTTTCATTGTAGTTTATTTTCTGGGCGATGGAAAGTGATCAAGACAATGAATTTCTCCCGGCGGAAATTGAAGAAGCTGCCAATAAAACTACTTTCGAATTATTGCCTAGCAAGTCAAAGCAACAGTACGAGTTTTCATACAGAAGAACATTGCGGATCAAATTCTGCCCAAAACTTCGGAGAATAACATTGCTCTTTGCCCTCCTGGTACAAGTTTTACCAAAATAAATTCAGTATTTGCTACCAACGAGATTGGCCATGGAGTTTCTTATTCTAATTGCAGTTTCGCTAATTATACGTTTAATTAAATAAATATTTTATTTTGATTTAAAATTTCCTATGTTTTTATATTTTCTGATCAGTGCTAAAAGTGATTACTTTTAGCACTAGTGCTAAAAGTAATCACTTTTAACACCAGTGTCATAAAATGGCATTTTAGACACTGACAGCATCCGTTAAAAATGACACTTTTAGTGACGTTTGTAGAAAAAACAGTTTATATAGCTTTTGATGCATATTGCGACAGTGTCCCTAATTTTTTGAACATAAAAATAAATGATAAACAAATTAAGAGAGTAGATAGTTGTAAGTACTTGGGTGTTCATATTGATTATAGGGTTAGGTGGGATGTTCATATCGAAAGTATTGTCAATAAAACCAAATATTTATTATTTATTTTTGCTAAACTGGCTAAAATAATGCTTCCAAGGACGCTGCTGTCAATTTATTATGCCCTTTTTCATAGTGTTTGTAATTATGGTATTATAGCCTGGGGAGGTGCTTATGGCAATGTTAAGTGTATTTTGAAGGCGCTTCAAGGGAGATTGTTGAAAATTGTCCTCAGGGGTGCCATAAATCCGAGTTTACATCTGTCTGTTCCATTGAATTTGCATCAGTCCTTTATGCTGGAATCTCTTGTCTATTTCTATGAGGAATTAAAGAGTAACTTTATGCAGTCAATTAGCATCACCAGAAGTAAAAATATTATTCTACCGAAATTTAATCCAACGTTATTTACAAAGAGCAGCTACATCACTGCGATTAAAACTTTCAATAACCCTCCCAACGAATATAAAACCCTACAGCATACTAGAGCAGCTGTAAAACAAAAGTTGAAAAAATGGATTGCTTGCAATCCGCTAAGAATATAGTTTTTTGCTAATGATTACATTTCCCACAATTTCATCTCTCACAGGAAAATTTCGATCTTGGAGCGCCCCAGAACATAAGCATTAGTATCAACTATATACACATTATTATTATATTATTTTTTTATTTATTTTGTTACATAATTTTTCTTGAGATTTTTCTATTGTTATTATTATGGATTTTTTTTATATTTTATATATTATATTATTTGAAGCAATGCCTAATATGTAGGTATTTCCTTCACACTGTGAGCATGTCTATAATTGAGTTAGGTGCACATATCCTTGTGATAGCTATATAGGGGCATTATGCACATGGTGGGTTTTTATAGATTTTAAGTTTAATTTTTAAGTTTCACCAGTCCTATGTATAGGTAACTGATTACCTCTATAGGTATTATAATGTTAACATTGTAATAATTTTCTGGAAATAAATAAATAAATAAATGAATGCTGGTCTTTCCAATCACGAGGCGGTTTTCGCTACGTTTAGGTGCGTTAAGTTTAAAAAGCAATTTGTCAGAAAGCGTGGTAGACTCCATACTAGGAAGAACTTCGAAAAATTTTCTTTACGCTGTAGTCAAGTTGAATGGTGGGATGTTTTAGACACTTTGGACCCATTGGAGTCTTTTCACGTTAAGCTAGTCAATAAATTTAATGAAGCTTTTCCCATAGTAAATTTGAAAAAGAAAAAAAGAAAAGAATGGTGTACAAGGGCTTTAAGGGTCTCTGGAAGGAATATGCGTTGCCTTCATTACTTAAGGAAATTCTTTCACAGCAATGTATTTTTTATGAATTACTTTAGTACATATCGGAAAGTTTATAGGGGCGCCATTGAATTGGCAAAGAAAGGGTATTATCAGAGTAGAATTGACAGAGCACATAATAAATGTAGTGAGGCCTGGAGAGTTGTTAATGACTTGAGAGGGAAGCACAATGGATGTAACATTTCTAATGACCTTGATGCAGATGCTCTCAATTCATTCTACTGTTCCATTGCTGGCCAGCTTTCTAATAACATTAAGCATAAGGGTGATCCTAGAATTTATTTGCGTCATGTTTCTGTGTCTGAATCATTTTTCCTTGCGCCTACTGATGTGGAAGAGATTAGGGATGTAATTAGACTAATTAAAAACAAAAATTCAACGGGATATGATAAGTTATCTAAAAGGGTGTTTCATGCTTTGCCTAATGAGGCTCTTGAAACTCTGACTGAGGCAATCAATGTTTCCTTTCTAAATGGAAATTTTCCATCTTGCTTGAAAAAAGCAATTGTAATACCACTGTATAAGGGTGGCGCCACTGACGATCCATCAAACTTTCGACCTATAACTCTGCTGTCTACACTCTCAAATATAATTGAGAGATTGGTAAAAGAAAGAGTGTTGACTTTCTTAATGAAGCATAATTTATTGAGTGCCAATCAGTTCGGTTTCCAAGTGAATAAGAGTACTAATGATGCCATCTTTAATTTTCTGGATGACCCATATATTGGCTTTAACTTGGGTGAGGTTGCTGCAGCAGTGTTCTGTGACTTGTCCAAAGCATTTGACTCTGTGTCAATCACAGAATACTGCTGTGGAAACTTGAAACATATGGGTTTAGGGGAACTGCCTTGAAATGGTTTGAGTCATTTCTTGGAGGGCGCACTCAGTCTGTTAGTCTGAATAACACGCAATCAACTGAGTTGAGTGTTACTTCTGGTGTTCCTCAGGGATCTGTTCTTGGCCCTTTACTGTACCTTCTGTACATCAATGACATTACCAAGGTAATTGATGGGGGTAAATTTACTGTTTTTGCAGATGATACCACTATTTTGTGGCATGATACTGACGTGAATAGGCTTTCGTATACTATTAATCGAGATATCTCTATGATTAAACAGTGGTGTGACTGTAATTTGCTATCTTTTAATATTTCTAAGACAAACATTTTGTCCTTTAAATGTAGTGTTGATGCCGTGTTCTTGGATGGTGAACCTATTTCCACACCAAATCATAACAAGTTTTTGGGGTTGTCGATTGACTGTAGTTTAAAGTTCGAGCAACATATTATAGGTAGGAATCGGTTTGATTTGTATAACTTCACAATTCTTAATGTCAATGGGTTGGTGATTCCGTACGCCGAGAACGCTAGAAACTTGGGATTAATAATCGACAGTGACTTAAGCTTCAGTGTTCATATATCCAAAAAACTGTCATTAGTCTATCTTAAACTAAAATCCTTATATGCATTTAAGTATTTACTACCATGTCATTACTTGGACTGTTTTCGACAGGAGTATTTTATTGTTATGTACCTAATCAAACAGTTTTAAATAAAGTTATTATGTAGTACAAAAATGATGCTGATTGAATCATTAATTTACCCTCACTTGGATTACTGTAGTGTTGTTTACTTCAGCTTCTTGACAAAAGAACTGAGAAATAAAATTCAGTTAGCACAAAATTCTTGTCTACGATTTGTCTCTTGTACTGGTAAATTTGATTATATCACCCCAATTTACATGCAGTATGAACACTTGAGGTTTGAGTCGCGCGTCTCTTTGCATTTTGCTGTTTTTCTTTATAAGATTTTTAAGAGTAATTGCCCTGGTTATCTCTGGTCTCTAATTGTGCCTAGAAATGACTTGCATAATAGGGATCTTAGAAATACAGTAAGATATAATATACCGCTACATCGAACATCCAAATTTAGAAGTTGTTTTGCATTTCTGTCTGTAGAATTACTTAACTCAAATATCTATGATTTGTTAATTATTAATTCATTAGTGATTTTTAAAAAGGTTTATAAAAGTCAATTACTGGAATCTGTGTAGTAGTATGAAAGTGTTCAAGGAGACAGGGCATCATGGAAGAACGCCTCAGCGAATGTTGCCTTTTGTGTATTGTTTTTGTATTATATTTATTATATATTATACTGTACAAATTACGCAATAAATATTATTCTATTCTATTCTATAAGCCTTTGTTCCAAAATATCGTCGGGTTGTTATGCAATCAGATTAATCTCAAACAATCTGGATTTTTCTATTGCTAAAAGTGCGTACTATGCACTGGTTGAGAGCCATATCCGCTATGGAATATGCTTTTGCGGTTGTTGTTCTGACTTTTTATTTAATTCTGTATTTGTTTTGCAAAAAAGAGCTGTGCGTTATATGTGTTATGCTAAACCTCGTGATTCGTGTCATCCATTTTTCTTGAAACATGCATTGTTGACTGTTAGTTGTATTTTTATTCTTGAAACTGTCTGTCTTGTTTTTCGAAAATATAAGTCCACTCATTTACGTGATAATCCTTATGAAACCAGACAAAATTTCAATATTAGGTTGCCTTTACCGCGGTCGGAACTTGTTAGGAGTTCTGTTATTTACTGTGGTAAGAAAATGTTCAACCATTTGCCTCTTAACTCAAGAACGATTAATTCCGAAAAACAGTTTAAAAAGCACACCAGAGATCTTTTGCTCAAAAAGGTATATTATACTTTGAATGAGTTTTTCAATGATAGCTTTAATTGATTTTTTTTTATATATATATTTTTTTTTTTTTTCTCCTTTTGATCCTTTTTTGTGCTTCTTTTCTTTTAAATTTTTTGAATTGTGTTTTATTAAGATAAGTGTGTTGTTTGTTTATGATATTGTTGTTTATATTATTCTTACTTTGTCCAGTATACACATTCTGTTTAAATTTATGTTTTTAATTTTATACATTTTTATTAAATTTTTATGTAGGAACACTGTTTCTTTCCGACTTTCAGCTGTATTGTATTCTACTTTTATTTGCTATTTTTAGTGTAATTTTTATTTAATTTTAAAACTTTTCTATGAACTTTAATTTTTTCTTCTTTTTATTTATAACATAACATGCATTTGTATTTACTTTTTTTTATTTTCTTTATTGTATCTTTTTATGTTAAGGCTTTGTCTACAAATGTTTATTTTTTATGACAATAAAGCTAATTTTGAATTTGAATTTGAAAAAAAAAAAAATTGTCATAACGCCCTAGGGCGGTATTTTTAAATAACGCCCAAACAAACAAATAAAAATATCAGATGTAATTTAAAATTAGAAGACCATAAAAAATCAGATCATAAGGTTATATACATAGAAGTTAAAAAAATGATTATTAAGCCAATAAAAAACAAAATACTAAAAAAACATAGGTACTGCGACATAAACAAATGGAAAAATCAAGTTAAGCAAACTCTGCAACAAAGTAAGTAACATTAGTACATTTCAAAAACTATCAGAGATAATATGCGACACAAAAATATCATGTACACGAAAAAGAACTATAACAATAAAAAATAATAATTGGATAACTAACGAATACATTATAAAAATGAAAGAAAGATAATTCCAATTCCAAGAATTGCAAGGAGACAATAGAAAAACTTGGGCTTTTTTGAATGACCTATGTAGCAGGAAAATAAGGGAAAGCAAAGCAGTAAATAAGATCATGGATAAAGATGGAAATGTTTGAGAAAATAAACAGGAAATTGCGGAACATGAACCATCATTTTACCAGTATATAAACACTAGCGGCAAAAATAGAACAAAAACCAGGATGCAGTTCTCAAGAAGAAGCAGTACAGGACAGCATAAACTTAGAAAAAACAGATCTTGTAGAAATGAAGGAAATCATAAATGAAATGAGGAACGACTGTGCGCCAGGACTAGACAGGGTCGCAAAGAAAGATATTGTAACTCTCTTTGACATCATCGGACCCACTAATGTGCAATTGACAAGCCAAGGTATTGATGAAGGCGTCTTCCAAACAGAACTGAAAATTGCAAAAATAATTTCGGTGTACAAAAAAGGAGAAAAAGACAATCTAAATAATTACAAGTAGATTTCTTTGCTCAGTACTTTCAGTCACATAGTTGAAAAAGGTCTGAAACCGAGGCTAGTAGAGTTTTTAGACACAACATTTAAGATTGACAAAAAGCAATATGGGTTTCAAAAAAAAAGTAGCATGGGAGTGACCGTAGATTTGTTAGAGTATATATCAAGTGAACTGGACAAAAATAAATATTTTGTAGCTGTGTTTGTAGTCCTCCAAAAAGCATTTGGCACGGTTGACATTTCATTGCTTTTAAAAAAACTACAAAAAATGGGTTTTCGACGTTTTCATGGGAAATGCCATGACTTATTAAGAACCTATTCAACAGGATGAAGACAGATAACTCATATAAATGGAAAAAATAGTGACGAGACTGAAATCAGTGTAGGAGTCGCTCAAGGCTCAGTACTTGGACCTATTCCAGTCGTATGCATAAAGTGAAACACTATCTCCTTCTCTTTTTGCTGCATTGAAGCTGAATATGTTTATCCCAAAAAATTCAAGCAAAAGCATATGCTCGTGTTTTATGCATATGACCCAGTACCTGCTGCACGTCGAAAGTCTAAAGTTTGCAGGTCTGAGAGCAAAATACTTCAAGTTCTGTGATGACACGGTACTAGTTTTTTCTGGAACTAACCAAACAGAACTGGAAAGAATAATAAATAATGATCTCAAGCTCAAGTGCTATTACGATTGGCTCTGCCACAATAGACCCACTATTAATTTAGAAAAAACAGTATACCTACATGGTTTTGCATATGAGAGGCAAAAAGAAAATTCAACCAGTGATTAAAATAAATGATTCTGTATTGAAGCAGGTCAAACAGTATAAAAACCTAGGACTCATAATAACAGAGAACCTAAGTTGGAATGCACATGCAGAAAGCATTATACAAAAACTTTCTTCAATGCCTGGTGCAATAAGAAGATGCAATCATATGCTGAACAAAAATGCAAGGTTCCTGTTATATAATAGCTTTGTAGAGCCACACATAAGGTATTTAATATCATGCTATGAAAACACTACTGCAGAGGTGATAAATTAACTACAAAGACAACAAAATAAATAAATCGAGAAATAAATCAAGACTATATTTTCTAGAAATTATTATACCTACATCAGTCATCAAGTGATTCTCTGTACAGGATGTTTGTTTATACTAACTCAGTAACTTTTTTTGTTATTGAAAATAAAGGGCATGTTTAAATTGGATTTTTTTTTGGTTATTTGCAATGATCTTAATCACAATAACGATATTTTTTTGTTATCAAAGGTATACAGGGTGCGGCAAATGGTCATTTTTTTTAATGGATCGCCCTGTATATTTTTGCATGTTTAAAATTTCTAGAAAATTAGCTTCCCAAAAATATCAACACTATTTGAATAACAAAAATAAACTGCTGGACACTTGATCTTACACATACAGATTTTCAGGCAAAATTCAAAGTTTCATATTTTCGGCAAAAATGAAGCTTTTTTAATGTGGGGTTCAATAGCCTGTTTCTTCCGGATAAAGCTACTTGTAAATTTTTTATAGGACCCCAGAGTTGTGATATACAGGGCGATAAATTAGGTGATGTAAAAAATCGGAATGTTTGTGTTTGTGCCATTTCGGCAAAAAAAATTGTAGTCATAAGAATATGGTTTATCACCAAGGTAACATCAATACCTCTAGACGTTTTTGTCACTTTTTGGATTTAAGCCCTTTGACCTTGGATATACCATTAAACGTCAAAATATGGCAACAAAATCTTTAAAATACCGTAATAGACCATAAATTCACTGCTAAAAAGTACAACGATAGTATAACGTATGCCCTCTGAGGTTCTGGTAGCTATGCATAGGCTCGTCAACCTGCAAGAAAATTTAGCGGGTGACTGCAGGACTTGCGCTGAAGAAGTTAATTGTTTATTGTTCAAAACAAAAACGAGCTTTAGAAAGATAGTATAACGTATGCCAAGCATACCAATCGATTTTTATGAATAAAAATCCATCGGAAAACGATCAAACCAAAACGGTCAAAGGGCTTAAATCCAAAAAGTGACAAAAACGTCTAGAAGTACTGATGTTACCTTGGTAATAAACCATATTTTAATTACTACAATTTTTTTTTGCCAAAATAGCACGAACACAAACATTTCGATTTTTTGCATCACCTAATTTATCGCCCTGTATATCACAACTCTGGGGTCCTATAAAAAATTTACAATAAGTAGCTTTATCCGGAAGAAACAGGTTATTGAACCCCACAAACCACATTAAAAAAGCTTTATTTTTGCCGAGAATATGAAACTTTGAATTTTGCCTAAAAATCTGTATGTGTAAGATCAAGTGTCCAGCAGTTTATACAGGGCGTTCCATTAAAAAAAAATTTGTTTGGCGCTTAAGGATGCAATTGACAGTTGAAAATTGCCTTTTTTGCTACTTTGACAGGCGGTAAAACCTAAATGGTTAATTTTCGAGGAAAACCGATCTTACATTCTTACCTCAGATTTTCATGAACTATCATTTGACACCAACTTTGATAAATTTTTAACCAGAATTAAAACAGTTGAACTTAGGGATTAAAATTTAGTACCAAAATGTATGGAATTAAAAACCCTCCAAAATGATGTTTCACTTGACCCCCCTCCCAATTTAAAATTTTCTAGGAGGTGGCTGTGGTGGATGGGTGGTTGAAAGGGAGGAGTTAAATTTTACGTAAAAACTCATCTCCCCTCAAATTATAGTTGATGTGTTTCAGGAATTTTCTCCAAAAATGTTCTTCTCCTATAATAGGGGTGGTAAGTTTTAAAATGAATACCCTGTATAGTCCCCGAACCTTTTTTTTCACCTTGGGACTGCTAGGTTTATAGACCAGGGCCGGTATTCTCGTTCCCGAAAACGCTCTCCGCTTTTAAGTCGCTCAGCACTTTTAATGTAAATTTACATTAGAAGTGCCGAGTGACTAAAAAGCGGTGAGCGTTTTCGAGGACCAGAATACCGGCCCTGGTAGAGAAAAGACTGAAATTTAGGGAAGAAAATAAAAATTAGGTTCTGCTCTCAATTTTCTCAATTACTGATTGAATTTAAGAAATATCCATACAAGTATCCATATGAAAAAAAGAGCACAATAATTTTCAGTGATTCAACATGTTTTTCAATAGGCTTATGAGCTTTCTCAGAATGTGAGATCCGCAAACACCTTCAAAATGTTCAATGAGGCCTTTTAGTGTGAATAAAGTGTTTCAATCTCATCCTATTATTGAAAATTTGTTGGACAAGGTCAATCATGGAATAGGCCTTTAATATGCTTAAGGTTGGGTAAATTTCACTTTTCACTTCATCTGGAAATTTCACTTTTAAATTTTCATGGAAATATTGAAATTTTTGAAATTTCCGTGAAATGTTCAATATTTCCGAATTTTTCTGAAAATTTCCAAAACATCATGAAATTTTCAAAATCAAATGATTCACTATGAAATTTTCAATGAAATTTCATAAAATTCCATGAAATTTTCTATAAAATTCAATTATGATGTGACATGATCACTACAAGACTTTGTGTATTAAGCTGGGGGGCTTTATTTGAAATTGATGCAACTTTGCGTACACGTAAATGACGTCCTCGATGACGTCATTCGCAATTGAAAATTGGTGCACGGCTAATTTTTTTTTTTTCATTTCATTTCATTTATCATTATTACCAGTATTACAATATCATTACAATAAATTTAAGCATACAATATGTATACCTAATCTAAAACTTTCATTGTACAAATTAGCCCCTAGATGCGGTAACATCCGTATGGGCGAAACAAAAGTTATACATAAAGAAATTTTATTTATATAATGCGAAAATAAAACATCAAGACAATATAATCATTTGAGAATCATAGACCTTCTTACTTTTGATTTAGCTCTCCATAATCTTAAAAAACTCACCATACTGCTCTACTATGTATGTTTTTGACAATTTAGAAAAATAATTTATGTTTCTAGCTTTTATATTATTTGGTAATAGGTTGTATAATTTGGAACCCAAGAAAGTAATGGATTTTTTACAAAATTCACTGTAACATCTAGGAATGATTAGATGTTTGTTTGTATTTATTCTAGTGCCATGACTATGATTCACAACTGTACTATTCTTATTATGCCTGTGAATATGACAACATGTCATGTAAAAAAATAGTGTTCTTATATTAATAATAACTTTGTTATATAGTAGCTGTGTAGGATATAATATATTTCTCTTGTGGATTATCTTCAATATTCTATTTTGCAAAACCTGCAGTGGCTTAAATGAGTTATTATATAAACTTCCCCATACTACTATTCCATAGCGTAATATGGATTCAACCAAGGCCTGATACAGAGAAATCAGTATTTTCACCCCAAGCATCTGCCTTAATGTATAAAATTTATGTACCAGATTCTTTAGCTTTTGAATGAGATAAGTTACATGTTTGTTCCATTTCAAGTTCTGATCAATCATTATGCCGAGGTACTTAGTATCTGCGACAGAATGAATCCTATCCACAAGGCCATCAACCTCAATAAATGAAAATGATGGTCTGTTGACTTCTGTTTTTGTGAAAGCAATGTAATTGGTTTTTTTTTACATTTAGTGACTATTTATGTGCATCCAGCCATTTTTTCACCAACTCAATGCCATTTTGGGTTTTTATTTTTGTTTCTTTGACATTTGACATGCACTTCTTCAATCGCAACTGACATCATCTGCGTCATATTTATGTGCACTTTATGTGTACGCAAAGTTGCATCAATTTCAAATAATAGTTGGGGAGCTGGCGTCAAAAACATGCAAGAGTTTTCGCAAGGCGGATATTTTCAAAATAGGTCGTACTTTAGTGTTAGAATGCTAGTGTACAGTCAGCACTCACAGTTCCGGGACAGCTGGCTCTGGGACGCGGGCAAAGTTGTAATTTTAAGAAGCATCTAAACTGTTTTCTCAAAGCTCAAAATTTATAGAAATTTTGCACATTATCTGTTTGAAGGTCACAGATAACGTATGTAAATCGTCAGACGTCTAGTTCGTTGCAAAAAGGGGGTCAGACGTCCTCAAAGTTTTTATTTTATGGCATTTTCTACGGTGTCCTGTCAAAACATATTTTTGCAGGTATTTGACAAATATATCTGAAGAAAATGCCATAAAATAAAAACTTTGAGGACGTCTGACCCCCTTTTTGCAACGAACTAGACGTCTGACGATTTACATACGTTATCTGTGACCTTCAAACAGATAATGTGCAAAATTTCTATAAATTTTGAGCTTTGAGAAAACAGTTTAGATGCTTCTTAAAATTACAACTTTGCCCGCGTCCCAGAGCCAGCTGTCCCGGAACTGTGAGTGCTGACTGTACACTAGCATTCTAGCACTAAAGTACGACCTATTTTGAAAATATCCGCCTTGCGAAAACTCTTGCATGTTTTTGACGCCACCTCCTGTACTATAAAGCCCCCCTGTGGTATTAGTTTAGTATGGTGGGTGTTTATGCGGTGGTGGTAAGGTAGGTACACATAAAAATAAATGAGTAGGTACAATGGTTGGACATTCTTCAGACATTTTATTCTGGCTCAAGTGTCGAATGTAAATAAATAATAGCCATTTTCCTAACAAGTGCAGGAGGAGACATTTCTGGCACAAGTGTGCAAAGCGCCCGAGTGCCGGAAATTTATTCTGGCAAGCTTCAGGAACTATATTTTTATATTATTTCAATTTATTTATTACATTTTAATTAGTCATTCTTTGGCCTTATGTTAATTTTAGGAATTTTAAGATTTTTATGTGATTTTGTGTAATTCGTATAACTATTAATGTAGATTAGTATATAAATTAGTATATTATATTATCCGCTTTGTCAGTAAAGATTTATATTTTTTGGACAATAAAGCATATTGAGTATGAGTATGAGTATGAGTATATTTTTTCTACAAGCGTACTTAAGGTGATGTTACGAAAAATGTAATTTAAAAAAAATGCGACTGTACAGAAAGTAAATTTCAAATGTATTGGGAAGAAAACAACACACAAAAGAAGAAAGGCTGCCTGCACAGCAAATAGTGCGGAAAGAGCCATTTTCCGCACGCTCGTAGAAAAAACACATTCTACCTTTCTGTTATTTATTTCCTAGTCAGTTGAGTGAAGTAGGTCCAAATATTGTTTTTTGGTTTAACTTTATTTATCATAAATTTAGGCTTCCAACCTAAGCTAAGAAATTGGCTAAGAATTAAAATTCTAACAATCCAAAGCAAGACAACCAGTGAGCAGCGTTGCTATAATTCCCAATAATTGTATGTCCCGGCGAAACATGTAAACTTTCTGAAAATTTCGATAAAACTTATGAAATTTCCAGTAGAAATATAACTAGTGCATAAAATATTTCCAGAAATTTTTGAAAATTTTGTCTGTAGCCATTTTTTTAACAAAATCATGAGTGCATAGCCTGAAAAAATCCCGAACCCGAAGGGTGAGGGATTTTTTCTTTCGCGCTATGCACGAATGGTTTTGTTTAAAAAAATTGACTAAAGACGAAATTTTTATAAATTTCCTTTAGGAAATATTTTATGCACGTGTTATATTTTGATAGGAAATTTCCCTTGTGCATATTTAACTGGAAATTTACCTCGTAATTTTCAAAAATTGACAAGTGGAAATATCCCTGGTGAGAGGGATATTTCCGGGTGCAATTTCCAATGCGACAATGCCGCGCGGCGTCTGTCGGAAACCCACCTTTAGGTTGTCATTTTTGGCATTGAGACCAGCTTTTCTATTTAAAATGCATTGATGTCAGAAATCTGACAAAGTGTATATTTTTTGACAAACACAATTTAAATGGGAAATATCAATAACAATCACCATCACAGAACACATCATCATAATTAAAATATTCGCCACAACTTATAATAAATAAACTTCAAACTCGGGAAATTTCCTATCAAAATATAACACGTGCATAAAATATTTCCTAAGGGAAATTTTTAAAAATTTGGTCTTTAGTCAATTTTTGGCTTCAGACAAAATTTTCAAAAATTTCCGGAAATATTTTATGCACTAGTTATATTTCTACTGGAAATTTCCCGAGTTTGAAGTTTATTCACTATAAGTTGTGTCGAATATTTTAATTGTGGTGATGTGTTCTGTGATGATGATTGTTAATGATCTTTCCCATTTAAATTGCGTTTGTCAAAAAATATACACTTTGACAGATTTCTGACATCAATGCATTTTAAATGGAAAAGCTGGTCTCAATGCCAAAAATGACAATCTAAAGGTGGGTTTCCGACGGACGCCGCGCGGCATTGTCGCATTGGAAATTGCACCCGGAAATATCCCGCTCACCAGGGATATTTCCACTTGTCAATTTTTGAAAATTACGAGGTAAATTTCCAGTTAAATATGCACAAGGGAAATTTCCAGTGAAATATATGAAATTTTCTACAAAGTTTGGAAAATTTCAAATTGAAAATTTCACCTGCAATTTCAGTGAAATTTCAATTTTTTCGAATATTGAATATTTCAAACATGGAAATTTCATTTGAAAATTTCAAACGGCACAACCCTAAATATGCTGCAGACTAGATTTGCTGAATAATGTCAAACGATGGACAGACTAATGGAATAATGAGCAATAGCAATAAAACAAAATGCTGCAGTTTGGAACTTGTTTTGGACATCTCTCTATAGACCTTGAATTGAAATGCTGATATTGTTAATGCAACAAAAAGCTATAATCTCCACGTCCACCATGTCCAATCAAACAAAATGCAGTATGGGTACCTATCATGCCTATCTCAATGGTACCTAGTAGATTTTTTTCCTTGTTTTATCTCAAATGAGGGAAAAAAATGGTGGAAACGTGAGTGAGGTTAGAATTTGCGACTCATTTAAATTTCAAATGTAAACAATATGCAAATAAGAACAAAATAACATCAGAACAGAACTCATGCAATAACTTTAAATAAAGGCATAATATGGACACAAAAATGTTTAATTAAATCACACAATCAAAACTAGAGAAGTATGGAAGAAAATTATAATAAAGGAGGCCATAAATATCGCCAGTTAAGCAAATTTTTTCAAAAAATATTACTTACCAGGCGTTTGTTCTAAAGAAGTCATAATTAGATTAATCCACTACTCAACATTTAACACATTATTGTACTTTTTACCTCGCCTTGTGCGATTCAATGGGATTGTAGACTATGACTAGGTTGATGACTACACCAAAGATTCAAGAATCAACTTGCTTGTGCTTGCTTGCCAAAATTTACGATTTTCCACGAATCACAATCAACTATCAACTTTATAATGGCTGGTGCGTGCGTGCACCGGAAATTAAACTACAGCTGCCTTGTTTTGGGCATGCGCCCACGGATACAGCATTGCCAACTCAGATTTCAAACCAACAAAAAAAAAATAATTATTTTGAAAATGTACGCGCTTGGTTTTTATTGAATCTTATTTTAATTCATAAAATGTGGAAATTATCCAGTATTTGTTTGAGAGTTTTCTGCAAACAGCATAATAAATAATTAGGCAATTCAAACCACGTGACATTCATTATGGCGTGGCGGCCACACATGGGCCAAAAAACACAAAAAAATATCTAGTTTCTGCTCGAATTAATAGTTTAGGTACCTACTTAACAAATATTTTATTAAATAATGAAAATCAAATTTGTAAGCAAAACTCTATGCAAAATAATTTAAAATACGCATAAAAACATATTCAAAACAAACTTGCTTGGCCGCCACGCCACATTGAATTTTCCTTAAATTCTTCTTTTTTTCCTTAAATTTTGTACACAAACTGTGGCACTTGCTACTTGCTACGAGGCAACCTCTCCGTTTGTTGTCAAGAATCTGCCAAGGCGCCAAAAAAGCTTGTTGTTAACATTACATAACCTCGTAAAGTAAATGTGGTTTATTGTTTTTAATTTTTATTACGCCTTTATTTAATTTAATTTTCATTAATGAAGGCAGTTCAATAGAAGCTATATAAATCTTATGTAAATTGATATGTTCCATAAAGTAATAAAACAAGGCTTTTGTGTTGGAAATAAACTGTTCCAGATGGGTGAGTATTACCAAAGTTTGTGTATTACCAGGCTTGTTCCAAGAAAATTTTCAAGTGTGCATTTCATTTAACCACTGAAAAATTGTGCATATTCGTTTGAGATTGTGCACATGCTTAAAAATGACGTAAAACTGATGCAATTATGCGCCTCTCTTGGGTTTTACAGAAAGCAGGGGTATAACGTCCTACAAGTTGTCGAAGCATTGATATTTATAGATGGCGACGAAATAAAAATAATAAAATAAAAATTACAGTGACTCGCGTCGCGATAAAAAGAGCTCTGTTCCAACAGACATGAGAACCGTTCCAGGTTCCAGAACCAGTAATTTCCAGTTGCCCACCTATTTTTCAATAAGTTGAACGTTTATCCTAATTGACAAATGAATTGATCAACTGGAATTTACCGTTCTAGGACGGTTCTCATGCCTGTTGAAACAGAGCTCTTTTTACCAACAGTGATGGCAATGGAAGTAAGCGGCCATTATATGGCTCATTTGGCTCTCTTTTCCCAGTTACAAGTCTAGAGCTTAGCATTCAAAATAACAGATGTCAGTAACCACAACCAAGGCGCAAAGCGAAGTTGCGGAAGGTTTTCTGAGGGGAAATCAGGGGAATTTTTTTTGTTTTGGCTGGATGTGAAAATTGTGCATATGTTATGAAGATTGTGCATATGGTGCATATTGAGATCAGATTGTGCATAATATGCACAATTGTGCACCTTGGAACATCCCTGAGTATTACCACTGAATACGGGAGGTGTTTCACCTACCAACACATTAACCTTTTCAAAAATAAATTTCCCCATATCCTAATTTTTTTTTTAAGATTAAATTTGCTATTAACTACCTTTTATTTCACAATTTTCTCAATAATTTGAAATTTTATTTCATTTGTCTATTTGTACTTGTATTTCCCCAAGTATTTCCATTATTTTTCCACTCAATTTCACCAGAATTGCATTATACATCATAATTATCGAAAATAGTATAATTTTCCATTATTCCCTTCTAAGTCAACTTTTATTTATAAAAAAGTGAAGATGATTAGGCGCAAAAGAACCACAGCCTGAATCGTAAGCTTCCCATCGAGGCATGCGGGTTACGTCACTACGATAAGCTGCTGATAGTGGTGACGTCACTCGCAGGCATGCCGACTGGAGAATTGGCAAACCTACACCTTATTAAGATGAGCAATCCTGTAATCCTGTTAGTATACGGTTCTTGATTAAGGTGTAATATGCTCACTTAATAGTCACTTATAAATATAATAAGTAATAAATATTAAGTAATAATACTTACCTTGCGTTCGGTATTTTGCTCAAAGAGCAGAGCGTGCTGAGCGGAGCCGTAATCACGTGACCAGTGAGCGAACAGAGCAGTTGAACGCTGTATAAAAGTGCGAAAAATTTTAATAAACGAACGCGAATGAGGCTGCACCGAGTACACTTTTTAAATAAACGAACGGTAAAGTCAAGCTCGGAGAACTCGGATCAAAATAACGAACGCACGGTTAGAACGTTGGATCTAATCATCTCTAATTCTAGTGTGCATTTAAGTGTTGGTGGATCTGACAGTCCCCTTGTCATAGAAGACCCGTACCAACCAGCTCTTTCAATAAACATATCATTTGAGAAAGCTCAGGCTGAACAGCATTGGCCCAAGAAATATGTGTATGATTTTTCTAAGGGAAATTATACTCTTTTGTATCAGCTGTGACTGGTCAGAGTTATGAGTTATGGCAGTCTCAGGACTCTGAAACGAGCTGTGGAGTATTTTATAAGATTCTTTATGGGTTATTAGATGCCTCAGTACCTAAGTATCAAAGCAGGGATTCCAGGGGCGTTGCTAAATATCCCATGTGGTTCTCTATTGACCTGGACACTATCAAGAAACAATTATATATCACCTCTTTGCTTGTTTTTTTTTGTTTAATAATCATATTATTATTTACAGTCTTGTTTTTATTTACAGATAGCTTATTGTATAGTACAGCCATGAATGATAAAGATTCAACTCATCATTTGCTAATTTTTCTAGTTCTTTTAAACATTTTGCTGACAGAACCAAGATAGTGTCATCAGCAAATATAAAATATTTTGCTCATAGGCGCAACTAGGCTCCAAATTTAAGGGGTGCTATAGCACTTTTTTTTTGGTGGGGTCTGATGGAAAGTAAATGACGCGCGTAAAAAAAAAACTTTGTTTCACGAGGGTTTGTATTTACGTCATCATTTGCCTTCCTTCTTTAACAAATAGGTTTTTTTATGTCTGAAGTTTCAAATAAACATATAGGTACCTAGTTCCTTGCAGAAAGGTTTGTATTTACGTCATCGATGACGTCATAACTTCGAAAAAAGGGTTTAGTTTGGCGTAGATTAATAAGGTATTAGCTGACGTCACACACATTGAACGTGACGTTACATCATGTGACACTTTGTTTATCCCCCAACGAAAATGAGGCTCTATGTGTGGCGTCAGCTAGTGCCTAATTTTATGAATGGCTTCTGGGCCCGTATTCTCGTAACCAGGGAACAGCGTTCTCAAAAGAACGATATCTCTGTCTTAGTCGCCCATATTGTTATTTCCATAATACTGACAAAGACAGAGCAATCCTGTTCCCCGGCTACGAGGATACAAGCCCTGTGAGCCGATTAAACGTGATGGAATATTAATAACCGAGTCAAAAATGGTATTACCATTCACAAAAACGCGGTTTTGGTTATTTTTGATCATTTCGTAGTGACGTCATCATTTGACCCTTGGTGTCGTATTAAATCAGCTTTTTTTATTTTTGGTTCAACCATTTTTAACCTACCTTTGGAGCTAGATTATTATGTTCTATTCTTGTCTGAAAAAGTAAATAAAGGAGACATACCCGAAATGGCGGATTTTGACGGGTTTTTTATTGTTCTGTTGTGTTTTGTGTGTTGTTTTTTTGTGCAGCCCCAAACAATGAACTTCGAACAACACAAAACTAAACACTAAACTTCACCTAATAATAAAAATAATAATTATGTACTGTACTTCAGGTAAAAATTCAACAAAAAACAAGACAGAACAGGACGGAATAAACAAAAAAACATGGGGCTGACCAAAGATATAACCGCGGTTATCAATATTCCACCGCGTTTAATCGACTCTGGTTTTGAAAACTGACGAATGTTTACGACGTCATCAATTTATTTCAGTCATTTATAATTTTTTTAAAAAGAAGGCAAGATGACGTAAGTACAAACCCTCGTGAAACAAACTTTTGGTCCGCAAACGCGCCGTTACCGATCTACAGGGTGTTCAAATTTCAGTATGTTTTTTTCTTTATGTTTTGAGGGATTGAGACGAAAAATTTAATATGGCGTGGCGGCCAGTTAGTTTTGAATATGTGTTTTCATGCATATTTCAATTATTTTGCTTCGAGTTCTGCTTGCAGCTTTGATTATGATTATTCAATAAAATATTTGCTCACTAGGTAGGTAAACTATTAAGTCGGGCAGAAAATAGACATTTTTTTGTGTTTTTTGGTCCATGTGTGGCTGCCACGCCATCTTGAATGTCACGTACGTGGTTTGGATTGCCTAATAGTAGCAAACATTACACAAAGCAAAGGTTTACCAGAATCTACAGGGTGATACTTATTTCCACCTTATTTATAAACTTTTTTTTCTCTTGTAGTTTTTTCTTATCACCGACTCTTATCGAGAAAAAAAAATAAAAAACAATTCTCTTTACGTAATTAGCTAGGTGAAACTAATTTCTTTGAAATGTTCATAGAGAAAAAACAGAAAAAATATTGAAATTTCTATGTTTATTTGAAATATCAGTCATAAGAAAAAAACAAAGAATCACCCCTTTTAGTTTTTACATGATGGAACACCCTGTATAATACACAGTTAAATAATTTAGATATTTTCGGATGACTCAAATGAACTCTATTCTAAGTTGAAATTTTTATAACAAAACGATAATTCCGAACGTGCTCTATAAATTAATCAACGACAAACCCTTTTTTCCAAGTTATGACGTCATCGATGACGTAAGTACGTACAAAAAGTGCAAAAAAATAAATAATTGATTGTGACAACGTTAGTTCTAACTATGTGGAAACAATATTTAAAAATAATCTTGTACCAATATTGTTTTCATGTATTAATTAACTTTTCAGTAATTTGAATATTGGCTCAAGACTTCTCACTACAATATTGATTTATGAAATATTTGCCAAATATATCATTTTATATTATCGAAACAATATTGTAATATAATATTAATTCAATATTGGCATTCAATTTTTTATTGATATTTAAATTCACTTCAAAAACTTTGTACACCCAATATTTATTTTCAATTTTTTCACAATATTGATATTTTTTGAAAAGCCCAATGAAGGGCCAATATTTACATACTAATTTTTACCAAGGTTAGATTTTCTGAATTGAAAATGTTGGTCCAATATAGGGTATTCAATGTGCGCAGTTGGTGTGCCGACCAAAAAATAGATGGAGACTCTGTCTTGACTTTACCTGTCTTAAACCTGGTTCCGGGATGAAGCCAAAAATTGGTTGTTTTCTCTCTGCGAGACCGTGGCGGGACTTAACCGAGTTGTGATACAGCGAAACGGGTCCACGGATGGTCCGGCAGAGAGAAAACACTTCTTAGTCGGTCCTTATAATTGGTCCGTTACCTTAATGAAATATAATATAAAGCCAAGATTTACATACGTCTTCGGGCCCATATTGGTAACTTCAATTGGCTCTACATTGCATAAAGTTCTTGATATGATATTGATTATTTCTTTTTGGGCCAACATTTGGTTACGTTATTGTACCAACGTTGGTATTTGTTTTTGGGTATATATTGACATACGTTCTTGGACAAATATTGCAAAATGTCCACATATTTTATTGGGCCAACATAGAGAATCTGACTTGGGCCAATAAATCGTAGTTATTGTCCCAATATTGGCCCAACATGGGAGTGCTGCTTGGGGGTGTTGTTTTTAAGATCATTTATGTTATTATTATGTTATATTTCTATTCTATCTGTGGGTTCTAGATTGACTCATTGCAGTCTTCTTCTCTAAACGTTTGGTTTGTAAAGGGATTTATGTTCAAAGCTAGGTTTTGTCCAATTTTCGAAAAGTATGTGTTGAATTCTTCTGCTATTTTTTGTTCATTTCTGAGAGTCTCTCCTGTCATATCCTTTATATGAGTTATTTTTGCACCTTTTGTTTTTCTCTCGGTTTTTCTTGAGCAAAGATTGTTCAGTAAGTTCCCCCTTTTTTTTGAATTTGTTCCAGCCTCATTAATTTTTTTTTCAACATAGTCCTTCTTTTATTTTCTCTTTAAGTTGTTCACCTCATTCTTTAATTTTTTAAAATTTCTTTCAGTTTCTAAATTTTTTACCAATTTCCATCTTTTATAGAAATTATCTCTTTGTTTGATTCTTTCGATAAATTCTGCATTTATCCAGTAGCTATTACTATGTATTTTTATGTTGTGCTCAGTCGTGGATTCAGGTTTTGCTTTTGCTATTATTTCTAATAGTTTGCTAAATGATGTGATTTCATTTTGTTGTAGTTCCTGTTGTACGGATTCTTTCCATTTTTGTGTGTGTAATTTTGATTTCTTAATATAGTCTTTAATGTTTTTGGTAACTTTTTTGTTTAGCTCTATACAGGGTATCCCAAATTCAAGGGTGACCATTGAGATATCGGAAAGTATTAGAGATACGAGGTTGGTTAAATTATGGCATAGTTGCGCAATTTTATGACCAATGAAATGCCGTTTTGAAATTTGAAAAATTCCGAATACTTACTTTCGAAGATATTCGGAAAAATCGAAATTTCTCAAAATCATTTTTATTTTTTCCTGAGTCTATTTGAAGAACAATTTTAAAATAAATATCACTTCATCATTGTCACTTTTTCCCCTTTACAAGATGTTGCTACCAAATTTGATTCGACGTTTCGTCTTTGGGTGGCCATCATCAACTTTATTTTTCTAAATACGGACCCTTATTTTTTTATTTCAGATTTTAAGAGCTTTTGATGTCTCAAAACCTATGACGTATCGCATTTATTCGAAAAATTTATACTATTGGCACTTTCCATAAGAACTAAATGTGTTAGAGACGGACAGAGAAGAGAATTTTGATAGGAAATTACTAAAAAATAATTTTCGAATAAATGCGATACGTCATTGGTTTTGGGACACCATAAGCTCTTAAAATCCGGAATAAAAATTCCAAGGTCGTATTTAAAAAAATAAAGTTGAAGATGGCCTCCCAAAGATGAAACGTTGAATCTGAAATTTGGTAGCAACATCTTGTAAAGGGAAAAAAGTGACAATGATGAAGTGACATTTATTTCAAAATTGCTTTCCAAATAGACTCAGGAAAAAATAAAAATGATTTTGCAAAATTTCGGTTTTTTCCGAATATCTTCGGAAGTATTCGGAATTTTTCAAATTTCAAAACGGCATTTTATTGGTCATAAAATTGCGCAACTTTGCCATAATTTAACCGACCTCGTATCTCTTATAGTTTCTGATATCTCAATGGTCACCCTCGAATTTGGGACACCCTGTATACATGATTTTATGATCTGATATTATATGATCTGCAAGACTGATCTTGTAGTTCAAGTCTTTATTTGTCAAGACATGATCCAATATGGTGGCTGCGGTATCTGTTTTCCTTGTGGCATTTTCAGGTGTGAGAATATTTTGTATTTTAAATCCATTCATTTCAGCAACATTCTTATACTCTTCAACTGCATCAGATTCACAAAGTAGATTTAGGTTTATGTCTCCAATAATAACACAGGGTGTTTTTTGAGCTTCCATTGTACTATCTATGTCCTGTACAAATGACATGGCCTGGTTTTTAGGGGGTCTGTAAATTGTTATGATGGTGCAGTTTATCTGGGTAAGATAAATACTTACTACATTGCAGTCACTTACTCTTATTTTTGAGATGACTTTAATCTCATAATCTAGGTTTTCCCTGACGAACAAGCATACCCCTCCACCTCTTGAGTCTCTACAATGATGCACAGCACTGTAGTTAGGTAGATTAAAATATTGTATCTCATTTTGATAGATCCATGTCTCCGTGAGAGTAATAATGTGTATTTCTTGTTCTTGTTTATGTAAGATTTCCTTAAGATCCTCAACCTTGTTTCTCAGATCTCTAATATTTATATATAGAATATTAAGTTTAGTATCCATTTTAAATTTTATTTTATTTTTTTTTTGTAAATTCTTATTAAATATTTTTTACAGGCTGAGGTCTTAGGGCACCGTTGAAAAGAGAATTCGATGACCTTTGAAATGAGGTATCGCTCGACCCCTACTGCGATTTAAGATTTAGGGGTTGGCGCTTACCCCCGCGAGAGGGTTGAAGTGACAACATTGAAAATATGTGCAAAAGATTTCCCCCTCCGAATAAAAATCGACGGGTCCGAGCGATTTTTTTCAATGAACGATCAATACGAGATATCGACCTTGTTTCGTTTTCGCTGGCCCACCCGGTATATGGTTGCAAATAACAAATAATAGTATATTACATACTGAGTAGGGAAGTGTTTCATTACTGTCGAGAGATTTACATAGTCAATCGAGACGCGAAGCGTAGAGATTGACTATTTATTAATCTCGAGACAGCAATGAAAACTTTCCTCCGAGGTTTGTATACTATTTTATTTGCAAGCACACCATTAATTATGATTAGTAATTTAATTTTTTAAATATTAAAAAAATAAAACAAACATGCCAAAATGTGTCATTCACTGTTTTGACGTTTTTACCTGACATCTTCTCATTGTTGCCAGCAAAGGTAAATAAATCACAGTGAGGGAAATCGGTGAGGGAAGTCGAATAGGAAAATCGAAGAGAAAAGTGACACAGGTAAAGTGACACTTCCAAAGGACCCCGCACTCTTCTTATGGGATTTTGGTTGAACGCGGAATTTAACCAAATTTTGGTATGTTGTGTATTGTGTATTTCGACCTGCTGAGTAAAAGTTCTCATGGGTACAAACCGATCCTATGACTAGTTTCGGATATACAGGGGGTTTTCTAATACTCTTAGGCAACCTAAGTACCTATATAAAGTGTACATAAAGCAAAAAAAAACCTTTAAAAATTGTTTATTTCATCTTTTCTTAACTAAAAATGTTTAGTAGGTGTTCGTAACTCTTCCGTTATATACCAGGGGCGCTCAAAAACTATGGCTATTACTAAGCTAAATGAGTTAATGACCAAAAATGTTCAAAAGTGTGAAAAATTTTGTACTTGTAGGTACTCAGGTACCTACGTTTTGTGATAAAAGTGACTTTCTATCTCAATGAATTCCAGTTCTCGCTACGCTTGTGCTAAAAACTTTTTGCCTCATAATCCCTTGGCCTAGGGTTTAAGTGTTTAGTTATTAGGTATACATACACTCAGGGTTGCCAGACGTCCCACCTTAGGAGGGACAGTCCCGCATTTTGTTAATCGGTCCCGCCTTTTTTTTATTAATTTCAGGTCCCGCTTTTTACGTGAATTGTCCCGGTTTTCCCGCTTTTTCCACCCAATCTTTACATTTAGTGCAAAAAACACGCTCATTTTACAACTTACATAAATAGCTATTTCTTCATTTAAAATCGACGAAAAAATCAAATAACGAGCCTGAATCGCAAGCATTTCATCGCGGTCTGCGGCTGGCGTTAACACTATTAACTGCTGACGTGGTGACGTCACTCGCAGACCTTGTGGACTCGAGAACCAACAAACGTACGCCTTCTCAGGATGAGCAATCCTGTTAGTTTACGATTCTTGGGTTTTAATGATAAATGTTTGTTGTAGCAAAGACAATACTACTACTATTTCGTAGTAGTTTTGTCTTTGGTTGTAGGTATAAAAATGTCAAAAATTCCAATAAAATCCAAATCTTTTATTGCACACACTAGCATCTGCAAAAAACTTTTTTTCTGGCTATTGAAAAATAAACAACTTTCGTCATATTTCACCTTAGCCGAAAACATCACGTTTATTTATTGGGTATAAATAATGATATTTTCTGTTATTTTGTCGTGAAGCGTTTATTTTCTTATCTAAAAGGATTTTCTTTGGTCGAGTTTTGGTTGAATTCTTAACAAAATTTGGGCGTGGCTCCAAAAAATTTGTTGCGTTTTTGCTCAAAGGGGTGCATAGGAGGGGGACACATTAGGCCTGTTCGCACAGCAACCACAAACCAGTCAGAGCGAATTTCATTGGTTGGAAACAGTCAGAAAACTAGTTTCAACCAATGAAATTCACTCTGACTGGTTTGTGATTTCTGTGCGAACAGGCCTATTGGGCACTTGCCCCTCCCCCCTTATGCTTTTGGGCGTGGTACCCGAAAAAAAATTTTAGCGTGCTTTCCTTCTGGATAACCTCAGTCCCGCTTTTTCATTTCATAGATCTGGCAACCCTGCATACACTTGGTGATTTGTTTGAAAAATCTAAACAGTCATGGAAAGAAAAGCAATGAAAATTGTTTTTTCATATGTTATATTTCACTTGGTAACCATGGAACCAAAACAGTGACCCTGTCAATAAAGCGAATTGTCTTTTTTGTCACCTTTCTTGTGAAAATGGCAATTCGGGAAAGGTAATGTGCTACGTGTGCAATCAGTGTTACCAGATTGGGGGATTTTCAAGTAGATAGGGGAAAATCTGGGGGATTTTTTGGGGGTAAGAATTGTAAGAATTTTCGCTATTGGGGGAAATCGGGTATATTTCAATGAATAAAACTAAAGTAAAAAATGTATTAAAACAACTGCGCCATCTATTTTTTCAATCAAGTACCAATAAAAAAGATACAGTTTGCTCCTTCTCGGGATGAACGCAAACGCTCAGTTCTAGATCTATTTTAATTTGTAATGACAAATGACAATTGACTCGACAAATCGGATTGGGGGAATCCCCAACGACCGACGTTGCTTCCCTTGTTTATTTTTTATTTTGCGTTTTGCATTTCTTTGCGGTTATAGTGCGTAGTGCTCTAATGTCCATTTCCACCAACTATTTTAGAGAAGCCCCAACGATAGGTATGCCTCAAACTAACATTTCTCCGTGTAAAAATGTCATTTTAGGGAATACTTATCGTTACGGCTCCCCTAATATAGTTGGTGGAAACGGCCATAAGTTGCTGTATTCTAAATTTTAATGCAGCTTAATAATATAATAATAAACTATCCAAACTCCTTGGAGTTCTTGGTACAACTGTACTTATCTGTTCTGTCACCAGTCACAACATTTTATTTCATTTGTCATTTGTCAATTGTCATTTTATTTTTGGTATTAGAAAAATATAATAGTAGATTAAACCACGAGTCAATAATAATAGCTATTATTCCCGAGGAATATTTACGAACTGAGCCGCGTTAGCGGCGAGGGAGTAACATTTCGAGGGAATAATAGCCATTATTGCGAGTAGTATACGCTACTTTATTTACGACAAATTAATTTATTTGAAATTTTCTTTCCAAAAACGCTCTTTGTTCATCCATCTCAATACAAATACATAAGCACTACGCGTTTGACACTGACACTTTTGAGTTTGTTCAGGTATATTGTTTCCATGATAGGTACTAATTATTTAATTTGAGAAATTCTGTGATTGGTGTGCAAGCGGGAATAATGACCATTATTCCCTGCGGGAATAATATATGGCATTATACTGCCAAAATTACAATACAATACAATACAATTATAATACTTACATTATATGTCAGTCGTAAATAAACAATTAAAAAAGTGGTAAGGGTATGAGTTTTATTTTAAAATATTCACCGAATTTGTCTTTTTTTTTTGCAAGTATGAGTCGAGAATAAATCTATATTTATTTGGGGGATTTTAGTTGACAAACAGTGATTTTTGGGGTATTTTTGAAATCCTTTGGGGGAAATTAGTTATAACCATCTGGCAACCCTGTGTGCAATGAAGGACTAGAGTAAGAGTAAATCGCACTGTTTTATTACTGAAAGATGCCGAAGTCCGTAGATTGGCTGTAAAGCGTTGAAACGAGTTAGGATTTGAGGAAGAAAATCTTATTGTTGAGAACTCAAGGTGGATTTTGACATTGAAAACTTTGAAACATAAACAATAACCGAGACAATAACGCTTGGCCCTGATTGGTCGGAAAATGAGGTGTCCCTGCAGGTTGTAATCAGTTTTACAAGCCGACACTAATTATTTTGGGGGAATCCCAAGAAAACTTGACCATATAGGAATGCTACCATTTCAGCCGCAGACCTCAATTTTCAGCGTAAAATGCATAAGCCGAACCTGAATCGCAAGCATCCCATCGAGGCCTGCGGGTGTCGTCACCACTTTACTTCAGCCTAGTACTCATAACCGCGAAATTCGCTCTTTTTTGACATTGCGTCGACAATTTGACGTTTTATGCGTGAATCAAACGTCAAATTGTCGGAGCAATGTCAAAAAAAAGCAAATTTCGCGGTTATGAGTACTAGGCTTTAAGCTGCTGATAGTGCGCCTAAGGGAGGATTTTCATGCATCCGTTTTTCCGTCGAAATATGTCCGAAAAGTCTTCTATTTTGACATATTTATATACGATTATGTCAGAATAGAATGTTAAACGGACATATTTCGTCGGAAAAACGGATGCATGAAAATCCTCCCTTAAGCTTACTTTTCATGCATCCGTTTTTTCGTCAATCCGTTGATCCGGAAGTATGCCTATTGGTCCAATTCTTTGGTGCCAAAATATTGGACCAATAGGAATACTCTCGGATTGACGGATAAACGGATGCATGAAAATCCACCCTTAGCTTTATGAGGATGAACAATCCAGGCGGGCTTGTGTAACGGATAGAAATCGTTGCTGTCTTCTTCTTTCTTTTGCAAATCAATAGAGAGGGGACGGCAATAGCGAAAATATCTCTATTCGTTACAGAATTCCACATCTGTTAGTTTACGTTTCTTGAGGGAATCCCAGAGAAAAGCGAAAGCAGCGTTGCGGTTGCCTGTACCCACCGTATATCGAATTCTCAGTGGGCGCGCTCCTTAAACCGGCACAGGCTGAGGTGTTGTGTTACGTTGTTGCCGGCATGAAGGCAAGTTTTCAGGGGGGCCGGCTAAATTTCAGGGGGGGCCCGGGCCCCCTCTGCCCCCCCCCCCCTGGCGTCGCCACTGCCAATAAGCGGCATTGTTTATGTTTCAAAGTTGACAGTGTCAAGTCAAAATCTATCTTGGGAAAAAATACAGTATATAGTTTGTCATACTTCTATTTGTGTTTGTTTTAAAAACACACAAAGGCCTACCAAACAAGTATTTTTCAAAATACCCTCGTACATTCACATATATAGGCACCTAACTAAAAACATGCACCTTTCTGTAAAAGGTCTAAACTAAATCAACAATTTTTGAAGCTACCTACCACAAATAAACGCAAAAACCATGAAAATTCAGTATTTTCAGGTTGCCTGAGGTAGTATTAGAAAAACCCCCGTATATCCGAAACTAGTCATAGGATCGGTTTGTACCCATGAGAACTTTTACTCAGGAGGTCGAAATATACAACATACCAAAGTTTGGTTAAATTCCGCGTTCAACCAAAATCTCATAAGAAGTGTGCGGGGTCCTTTAAAAAACCAGTAATGTCAAGATTACATATTATATGGTTGCAAATAATAGTATATTGTTGTATTAGGAGTAGAAGCTTTACTTTTTTGTGCTGAAGCAGTAGGTTTACGAGCCGAACGTAGTGAGGCTTGCAATACTGCTGAAGCACAAAAAAGTGCTTCTACTCCGTATGCAACACGCTATTTTTTCTCCAAACGAATGGGGTAAGCTCAGGGGTAACTGATTGGTTAAGCGGCAGTAAAAGTACGAGCGGCACTAAAAGTACTTTTGCTGCCGCTCCAGCGGCACTAAAAGTACTTCTACTGCCGCTGCGGTTGCCTAGCAGCATAGAAATTAAATTTCTACCACCTCGACAGGTGTTAACCCGCTGACTTTGCCTACCAGCATAGAAATTAAATTTCTAACATCTTGACAGGTGCTGACAAAGTGACGTTTTTTTGACGTTTGTCTAAAATGCCATTTTATGACACTGGTGTAAAGGGCCCCATACACTACGATGAAACACGACGGTTTTCATCGCTTCGATGAAACACGTCGTTCCAAAACCGAAGTGTGTGTCAGAAAACCGTCGTGTTTTTCTACCACACACTTCGGTTTTGGAACGACGTGTTTCATCGTGGCGATGAAAACCGTCGTGTTTCGTCGTAGTGTATGGGGCCCTTAAAAGTGATTACATTTAGCACTAAAATCTGTTTTTTTTTTAAAGATAATTCCCCAAGTCAAAAATTTAGTATCTATGTTGGCAACACAAGCCTTTTCTACATGGAAAATTTGAAAGCATTGACAATTTTACATTGTATTGCCAACCTAATGTCAGTTTGACTTTTATCTTTAAAAAAAAAACGCACTTTAAGTGAAAAACACGACGGTTTTCAACCACACACTTCGGTTTTGGAACGACGTGTCTCATCGCGGCGATGAAAATTGTCGTGTTTCATCGTAATCTGTGGGGCCCTCATCAGATTTCTATTCTTACTTTTTGTTTTCTTCCTGCAAGGTGGTCAGTCACTTAACTTGAAAAGGCTCCATCAATCTTTTAATTTTTTTCCCAGAATTTTGTGATCGACATTGTCAAACGCCTTGGAGAAGTCGGTATATATCACGTCTATTCGAAACCCCTCCCCCACTGCATCAAACAGGTTCCAAAATTCTAACAAATTGGGACTGTAGATTTGTTTTTCATAAAATAACGTTGTTCTGGTATTTGAAAAATGGAGTTACAAAACTAGTTTTCCCAATTGTTGCAAAGATTCCTGCAAATAACAATCTCTTATATAGGCTGTTCATTGGTACTGCTTTTCTTGCTTCAAGCAGTTCACTTGTCCCGAGACATGTGCATAGGCACAGCTTTAAATAGTTAAAGCTCTTAAATAGCAGCTCCTAGCAGAACTTTCTGATTTTGATTCTACTTAATTTGTTCTACTTAAACATCATTCAAAGCCGAGATGTATTTCATTTTTATTAAGAAATTCCACAAGAGAAAGTGAACATATACATATATTAAAAAATAATTGAAAAACAATTTTAATTAAAACTATGTAGAAAATCAGCAGATGATGGTGAGAAGAAATTTTGAAAAAAATTATCAATCCATTAAAACCAAAGTTTTTTAAAATCCCTCAACATCCCTCCAAGTGAACCCAAAAATGCCCTAGATCTTAATTCAAATTAAATAAACTTTCTTTTCTAGGCCTTCATAAAAGCAATAGTTGTAACAGTACAGTAGATGGACTTGCAATAGCAGCTGGCAAGCATTTAGATTTTGAAATGGACCGATTAATATGGATCGATATGGAAGTAGGTAGTAAGTTTTAAAATTAGTTTGAAAATGTTAACTAAAATGTAATAGTTAAAGAGACAAAAACCTGGACAAATGTTTTATTTGAAAATGGTCTGCATGATTCGATTTGTTGGATTCTGTTTAATATTCTGCTTCAAAGGCCGAGACCCTGTTAAGAAATTCACATTTACTTGGTTAAACTTAAAATTATATTTTCAATATGATCAAACTTGTTTTCAAGAAAACTACAGTGTTTTCATGAAGTGAGTTGCAATGATAAACCTCTCTGATTTCTTTTTTCACAAATCTCTTATTTGGACATTTTTTTATATTTTTTAGATGACTGGCTTAAATGTAGATCAAGACAAAATAATGGAAATAGCCTGTCTAGTAACTGATTCCAATTTAAACATTATAGCTGAAGGTCCAGATTTAATAATAAAACAACCAAAAGATATTTTGGATAACATGAATGAATGGTGCATAAAGCAACACCGGAAAGTAAGTGCAAACTATTTATCGAATACTAAATATATTTTAATCAAACATTTATTTAAGACTGGTTTAACAGAAGCCTCCCTAAAATCGCAAACAACTTTAGAAGAAGCCGAAAATATAATTCTTGATTTTTTAAAAAATCACGTAACATCAAATACTTGTCCCTTAGCTGGCAACAGTGTTTATATGGACAGATTTTTCCTGATTAAACACATGCCCAAACTGAACGGGTACCTACATTATCGCATAGTGGATGTTTCAACAATTAAAGAAATTTGTAGAAGATGGAATACCTCAGTTTTCAAAGGACTTCCCAAAAAAGAATTTGAACATAGGGCTTTGGCTGATATTAGAGAAAGTGTTGCAGAGTTGAAATATTATAGGGAAAATTTTTTCAAAGTAGCTCAATAGGAAAATTTAGTATTTATTTTAGGTAATTTTTCACTTAGACTTAGATATGAATATGTTGATAGCTTTATATCAAATAATGTGATGATAACATCACAAAACTGGTTTAATTTTTTATATTAAGAGACAACATATTTAAACAAATAATAATTATTTTATTAAATGAATAGAGATAACAAATTTGTGTATTTGACTTAAAATAACATAACTTAATTAGTAAACAATACTCATATGTATGGATTTTTATCTGAAATATTAGGTATTTGCAGTTCTTTTTATGAAATAAAAAAAAAGCAAAATTAATATAAATACATAAATAAATGTGCCAATACCTGAAATTTGTATTTTATACTCAAAGTAAAATAAATTGGTGAAATAAACTAGTAGTGTTTCCATATTTGAAAAACACTTGATATGCACAGTGACTTGACTACAAGAAAATCCACAGAGTATACTACCTAGTCAAAAAATTATCAATATTGTTACACTTAGACAACTAGAGGCAAAGAAACAAAGTAATGTTTAAAATAAAGTCTATTAAAGCAATTCACACGAGATAACATTAACAGCTCTGTATAAAAATACATTTCATTAACATCAAAATGCAAATATAGGCCCTTCGCAGACTACAGGAACATTCAGGAAATAGATCATTTAGTGGAATTTTTTAATGCATTAAATTCTAAGGCCTTTCGTTCTATTAACTATCATTTAGGCTTGGATATTTCTTTGTTTTTTTGCACTATAGCAAAAACAGCAAGCTCATTCATGAGCAGAGTAGGTAACTTCTTCTTCTTTTGAGTTTAACACTGCGTTAGTGCGACAGCACTCTTACGCAATTTTGGGTGAGTCTTACTTACTGCCATGTGTTGTGTTTTCAGTTAATTTTTGTTCAGGGAAAGGGAGGGGAGTGGGGAAAGGATAGGAAGGAAGGTAAAGGACGGAAGGGGATTTCATTCACTAGAAAAGAAGTGGAGCTCTTAAATTTCTGAACATAGTTCTGTCAGGGTTAACAGTATAGTTATCGTCAAATAAAGATTTAATTATGTCATTTGTATGGTTAGTTACTTTGTCAAGAAACCGCGTATGTTTCTCAACAAGGTAATCCTGGATGGTATCAACGCTCAGGTCTGTATGTAGGTCCGCATTGCGGACATACCACGGAGCGCCGACCATCCTGCGGATTACCTTGCTTTGAAACACCTGCAGTTTCTTTTTATTTTGACGTGTTGTCTGTGAAAAAACTGTTGCACCGTAAAGTAATGTAGGTCGGTTAACTTGTTTGTATAGTAATAGTTTGTTTTTTAGAGTTAGTTTACTGTCCTTGTTAAGTAATGGATAAAGCAATCCCACTAATCTGTTGCATTTATTCAGTTTATGATAAATGTGGGGGGTCCAACAAAGTTTACTGTCCAGTAATAGTCCTAGATATTTAATTTGATTTGTCCATGTAATTTCGGAATCGTCTAGTATGAGAATGTCAATATGCTTGTCACGTTTGTTGGAGATCAGGACGGCTTGGGTCTTATCGATGTTAATTTTAATTTTCCATAATTTTGCCCAGTCAATTATGGAGTCAAGATGATTTTGTAGTCGTCTATGTATGTGATGTAAGTACTTTTGTGAAGTGTAAATACAAGTGTCATCTGCGTAGATGGACATTTTAGTATGGGGATTAATGGGGATGTCAGCCGTGTAGAGATTATAGAGCAGTGGAGCTAGGACAACCTTGAGGAACTCCCGCTTCTATAGGTCTGACATTTGAGAAAGTATCTTTGTTGAGTTTGACACGGAAACTTCTGGCTTTAAGGAAATTAATGAGCATTTTGACAAGAGATAATGGCAGAAAATATTTGTCATGAAGTTTGACTATGCGTCCAGCATGCCAGACGCGATCAAAGGCTTTCTCAACATCCAGCAGCACAACACCCGTTGAGGCGCGGCGCTGCAGGGCGCGAGTAGTTTCTTCAACCAACCTGGCAAGCTGAATCTCAGTGGAATGATTTGGACGAAAACCAAATTGTTCGTCAGGGAGAATGCTGTCCAGATAATGTAAGGATTTAAGTTTTTCATGAATTATTTTCTCAAGAATTTTAGAAAGTGAAGACAGAAGACTGATTGGACGGTAATTTTGTGGAAATTGATGATCCTTATCTGGTTTTGGGATCAGTATCACGGTTGCCAGTTTCCATGCTTTAGGAAGTAATTGAGTTTAAGTTATTCGTTTAGAATGCGAGTAAATGTCGCGACGACGTTGTCCGGAAGGTTTTTGAGGACTTTATTACTAATATCATCGTAACCAGAGGCTTTTCTGCTGACTGAGCGGGCAATGAAAAATTTTACGTCGTCGGTGGAGACAGGTATTATTGTATCATTCGGAGGAATAGGCAGCCTACAGATTTCTCTATAGCGCCTGTCTACGTCCTCTTCATGAACAATATCATCATCAGGGTGTTCATTAGGTGAAAATTGTGATTGAAGAGAGTCAGCAAAAGCACTTGCTTTTCCTTCATTAGTATACACCAAACCAGCTCTACCATAAATGGGGGGAATCTGCCTATTTTTCTTATTTAAAATAGAACGAATTATTTTCCATAGAGAATTATACTCAGGGGACAAGTCAGCTAATAAATTACCCCATTTCTCGTTTTTGTGTTCCTTAATTAAACTTTTAATTAAGTTTCGTAAATCTGTTACATTCAAGTCAAATATTTGGGTCTCTAGTCCTTATTGCCAGCCTTTTAAGTCGATTTCTCAACTTAATTTGCTGGCGTATGTGATGTGGTAGTGAGTATGGGTTATTTTGTTTGGTGGTTATAGAAATTTTAGTGCTATTTAAACAGTCATTTACTTCTTGAGTAAACGTGTTAATAGCACTGTCAATGTCCAGAGTCGTGTTTAACACGACTGGTGGGATATGCTTGGCTTCAAGATGTGATTTGAATTGCGGATAGTTGTTAAAGGAAAAAGTATGGTGAGTATTTACATCTGGGACCTGACCACCAACTTTAAGACTAATTGGAGTGTGGTCGAAGCTGAGATCGTTAATATTGCCAATACCAATGTTATAAGGGACATTTTTGGATAGAGCAAGGTCTAGAATGTCAGGGGTAATATTATGAAAATGAGTTGGCTCTAAGGGAGCATGAACTGAGATGAAATTGTCTTGGGTGAATTGAAGTAGAAAAGTGCCCGCTGTATTATTAGCGCGACGCCCCCAGGCTCTGTTTTTGCAGTTTAAATCTCCTGCAACTAAGGTCGGAGCATCAGAACCGAAGAAGAGGTTCATATCATCACGGGTTAAGCGTTTGGAAGGAGGCTTATAAACGCTGAAAATATTAAGCGGGTCATCTGCAAGGTGGACTTCCACACCAGTGTATTCCACATTGTCAGAGGCAGGAGTGGCAATAGTATCATGAGGAATATTGTTTTTAACGAAAATGGCAGTACCACTACCAGCACGGTTACGTCTGTCATTTCTGTATATAGTATAGTATTGTATGTGGTCTAAGCATAGTCTCCTGGACTAATGCTATGTCAACATTATCCTCATGTAAGAAGGATGCAAACTCATATCTTTTGGGAAAGATAGAGTTTGCATTCCAAGAGATTATGTAAAGTCGTGTGGGTCTAGGTGTATCACCCATTATCTAGTTTAGTTGTATTAAAAGTTTGAGGCTAGGATGATTATTAATCATCTTAGCCAGTCTGTTCAGTTTATTTGAAATCTCTTGCTCTGAAAGAGTCAAGAGACTCAAAATGGGGTTGTTATAGTCAAGTTTAGTTGTTGTTGAGGTGGTTTAGTATTTGTACTGTTATTCATATTGTCTGTATTCAATTTCATTTTTTGAGCGTAGCTCACAGATGGGTTTGTAGTTTTAAATAAAGCTGCTGTGTCCCTTGGGGGAGAAGTGCTTTGATCTGGTGTTGGTTTGGGGGTGGAAGGGACATTTCTGTTTGGACACTTCGGACAATTTCTATAATTGGCCGGATGTGCACCTCCGCAATTGACGCATGTAGGGGGAGAGTTTATGTCTTTGGTACATTTAGTGTAGAAATGATTGCCAGCACACCGATGACATTTGGGCTTTGCATAGCAATTAGACAAAGTATGCCCAAAATGCTGACAATTGTGGCATTGTGGAACATACTTTTTATCCTTACTATGCTGGGCCTCAATGGTCACCGGCATGTAGCTAATCCTCTTGATGTCGTAAAATCTGTCAGCTTTCATCTGGGAAGACCAGGAGTTTTATCAAAGAAGAGCCTTTGAGGCCGCGACTTTGAGAAGGCTGGAATCTTTGGATCTCTTTAGGAGAAAAACCCAAAGATTCAAGCGTCCTCCTGGACTTCACCAAGATCTTGATTTCTGTCAAGTCCCTTGATCACCACATTTATCATTTTTTCGTCTGGAAGAAAATAAGAGTGGAATTCAATTTTTTGTTCTTTAAGAAATTTAGTGATGCCACGATGGTCATCAGGAGAGTCAGGAGTGATGGAAATGCACAATCGGTCTTTTTTAGGGTCAGTAAAAAATAGTTTCATGTCCGTAAGTTTTGTTAAAAGTTGTTTAGGTCTCAAAATATTCCTTAAAATAATTGGAACGGTTTTTTTAGGGGGATTGCTTTTTGTGGGAATGGTTTCTGTACTCTGTGAGGTATCGTCATGTTTGTTCTTTAGATAAGTCATTAATTTTTTGTTAGTACTGTGAGGAAAGTTGAGCGAAGCAGTATGTTTTGGTTTTTTAAGTGGAGGAAAATCAACATCAGAGACGTGTCCATTTTCTCCTGGGAAATGACATCTTCATCATCAGATACGGGGCGGTCAATTTGAATGTCCATGTCATGGTCTGTATCTGATGGAGTCGGTACGTCCTTGTCAATTTTACATGATTTATTTTTATTAGTTTTTGTCGTTTTCGTCTTTGATAAATTATTACTCCTAACTTCCATTAGAATTGTATCTAATGAGGCTTGTAAAGTCTGTAATTGTTCTTTTAGAATTTTAATCTCTTTTTCTAAGAGCTCATACCTCCTTTCTAGTGACTGAAATGTTGATAAAGGAACTAGGGTGTTTTGTGTGCTTTGTGATGTCGCAGCTTTCAACTCACCCTTCTGCATTTCATTTTCGGTTTCAGGATATTGGGAATTGGAATCAGGAATTTTTTCAGGACCAGGATCAAAAATAGGGGTTTTCGGCATCTTGCCAATAACGCAGGAAGCCAGCTTTTTCTTCCGCAACAAAAGGTTATTTTTCTTGGCTGAAGACTTGTGATAAAATATATCTGGGCGATTTGGCATGCAAATTGCAGGGCTTTAGCACAGAGCAAAATTACAGAGTAGGTAACTGGAGATAACGATAGAATCCAGGATTCACTTCTGTCTTTTGACTTCACATCTTTTTGATCAAGGTTTCTCCCACGTCACTGGCACTAACTTAATAAGAGAGAAATTAAACGAAATTTAAATTCTCGGCGTTCTTTAAGGCGGCTACTCACTGCGTGATACTTTGCAAGTAACTTGGCTGTAGTTTGGCAAGTACAATGGGAATCATTGCAATTGGCACACACCATATAAATATCCCTCGTAATGTGTCAAATCTGACACACAGTAATAGCAAAATGCTGCACTAAATAGATTTATTGGTTAGAAGTTTGACTTAATACGAGGGATTTTGAAGAGTGTATGACAATTGCAATGATTCCCACTGTACTTGTACGAGTGAAAGTAAACTGTACACACTATGTGCCGAGTAGCCAATGCTGTATAGAATTAATTCGGGAAGTTGCAGTTGTAGTTAACGCAAGCTTGTGATTGAATGTGATGGTGGATTGTTTCATGGAATTCGAGAGTGATAATCGTATTCAGGCTGCAGCATTTGTAGTCATATATTGTGGTTACCTTTTATTAAAAAAATAAAAAAAGTCTAAACAGTTTCTAAATATTGCCATTAACGATTTTTTTTCTTTAAATCCGCAATAGCAATTTCTTCAGAAAACTCGGCTTGAACACGTTTCCAGGCATCATGGACTTCGTTTATATTTTTGTGCAAAGCAAGACATCCCACTAAACATGTAATGTTGCAAAATTTGTCAGCAATATTGTATCGACCTTACTTTAGAAAATTTATTACGTAATGTGACGTTAAGCTTTCTAAAATATTACTTATCCAATGTAAAGGGATATAAATTTGATATAACTTTGATATAACTTCAATAGAGAAACATTCGTTTTAGTTATCAAGTAAATGTTGCAGTAGATACAATAATGTTTTACATTTGAAACATTATAAAATGTAAGTAAAGCAAATATTATAACAATGTTATGAAATGTAACTTTTCTCAACTCTATCGCTTTAATGTTGCGGAAATATTTACGTTTGTAACATTGAAAATATATAATAAAATAAATGGTTGCATAAATATTATAAGCTCAACTTTTCTTAAAACTGTCGCTGTAATGTTGCAGATACCTTTACATGCGTTACAAACGTTACCTAAATATTTCAATATAAACTTTGGAATAGGAAACATAAATTTTCTCAATGTTGCATAAAGCTTGCAGATAGATTTTATTTGCAATAATGCTGTCTTTATCTCTGTCATGCAAAAATATATTTGACTGACAAAGACGGGACAATTATTTGGGAATTCGGAACGGCGCAGACGCACCACCCATTTGTTGTTGTCTTTTCTGTTGACGCCACGCCACCAAAAGCCAGGACGCTAGGACGAAGGACGCAGACGACGCTTCTTTTTTCTTGGCTTGATAAATAATACAAGAGAATTGAACAGGACGAAAGGGTTCATCAAGATCTTGAGATTTTGGGAGAGGAAGAGAATAAAGCCAATGTTGTAAGATTTTAACATTTTAATTTTTTGTGATATTTTAATACTGTTTAATTTTTAATTTTAGGTGGCTTTTTTACAATACCTTTGTTGAAGGAATCGAGGCATGTGTGATAAGATCAATTGGAAATTGGAAGTTTATTAACCTAACCATTGTGCCCGGTCTGTAGTTGGACTGGCAGAAAAGGGAATTTGAAAATAAAGGATCTTGCATAATGCAGATCCTTACGATATATTAAATATCTATCATATATACAATATTTCAATATGTAAATTTCTGTAAAGTACCAATAAAAATATTGCAACTGTAATATTTATCTAAGTTTATAAACAACGTTAAATGCATGTTTCTGTAAGCTAGCATTTTTAATGTTACAAACGTAATTAATTTTTTATGAAAATACAAGTTTGAGGCGATATTGCAGAAAAGGTTATTCTATAAACATTGCATTTGTGAATATTAGAATAAGTCCGTTTCAGTAATTGCAGCAACCTTGCACTTATACCGGGTGGTCCTCCGGGAATGACATCGATTGCTTATGGGAAAACTGTGAAAGGTAAAAATTTGAAAATTTGGCAACATAGCAATGTCGATGGGGGACATCCAGGTAAAATATTTTCAAGATGGCGGCATTTCCGGTCATACCGGAAGTTGATACCAACTCGGTTATTTTAAATAGAACACCCCATATATTAATGTATTTTTGGATTCTACATAAAATTCTGAGCAGATTTCATGTAATATACCCTATACCTAAGTTCAACTGTTTTGGAAATATTGACAGTTGAAAATTGACTTTTTGCAACTTTGACAAGCTGTAAAACCTAATTGGTTAATTTTAGAGGAAAACCGATTTCACATTCCTATCTTAGATTTTGATAAACTATCATTTGACACCAACTTTGAACTTAAACGGAGATTAAATTTAACTGAAATTTTTAATCATGGATTTAATTCAAAGTTGATGTCAAATGATAGTTTATAAAAATCTAAGATAGGAATGTCAAATCGGGTTTCCTCTAAAATTAATTGTTCAGGTTTTACAGCCTGTCAAAGTTGCAAAAAGTCAATTTTCAACTGTCAATATTTCCAAAACAGTTGAACTTAGGTATAGGGTATATTACATGAAATCTGCTCAGAATTTTATGTAGAATTCAAAAATACATTTATATACGGGGTGTTCTATTTAAAATAACCGAGTTGGTATCAACTTCCGGTATGACCGGAAATGCCGCCATCTTGAAAATATTTTACCTAGATGTCCCCCATCGACATTGCTATGTTGCCAAATTTTCAAATTTTTACCTTTCACAGTTTTCCCATAAGCAATCGATGTCATTCCCGGAGGACCACCCGGTATAGCAGTAATAAAAAAATGAAATATTACAATATTATCTAGAAATATTACTGAAATATTAAAGCTATATTACATTGCTTAGTGGGATGGGTAGCTTCCCAAATAATAGGATCCTTTGCATAGCTGAAATTGTTGTAATCATCTTCAACCCGTATTACTGCAATATTGCAAGACACATGAGGCAATATCCCTGAACAAACAGTCCCTGATCCTTTATCATTGTTCTCCTTGAGCAAATTCTTGGTTCCTAACTCTTTCTTTTTCAACCCAGTTACAGCAGAAGAATTAAAAAAAAAAATTGAGTATCAAAAATAACGGTTGGGACAATATTTCTATTGAGATCTTTCTTGTCCTTCCGGACCCTGTCTTAATCTTTTGGCAAATACCATGAATAATTCAGTGGAAGCAGGTAATTTCCCAACTTTTTTAAAAAAAGGCGGGTGATTCCAATTTTTAAGGGAGGAAGAGTTGTCCTCTAACTACCGACCGATATCGCTTACGCTAAGCAAGATAGTTGAAAAGCATTAATGAGAGGATGGTGGTTTTCCTAGAGAAGAATGGGCTGTTTTCTTGCAATCAGTTTGGATTCCAATCCTCGAAAAATAAGAGCGATGCCATTTATAATGTCCTGGAACAGGTATACCTCAGACTTAATGATGGTGAGAAGGCTGTAGCAGTATTTTGTGACTTGACAGAGGCTTTTCACTGCGTCAGTCACGAGATACTGCTGCGCAAGCTTGAGCTCTATGTTTTTAGGAGTGTTATCCTGAAGTGGTTTGGTTCTTATTTGTCGAATAGAAGTGAGTGTCTCTCGGGATAGCGTTTCCGGTAGCTTGAGTGTTAGCGCCGGCGTTCTGCAAGGGTCTGTTTTGGGGCCATTGTTGTTTTTACTGTATGGTAATGATCTTCCTGCAGTTGTAAAGAGTGGTCTGTGTAATTCCTTTGCCGATGATAGCACAATAGTTTGGTATCATAAAGACACTATGGTTAACGATGACTTAGCAAGAATCAAAATGTGGTGACTCCAATCGGCTGTCATTTAATATTCAAAAGACATCCATCATGAATTTTAAGTGTAATTTTGGTAATGTTTCTCTAGATACCTAATGCTATTATAAGCAGAAGCATATATGCCAATATGGAGACCAAATATCTTTGCCTTATTCAGAGCTGGGCAGTAGCTAGCTACCAAGTATTTAAGCTACTAACTTAGCTACTTTTTTGGTAGTTAATAACTTATTCAAGCTACTTTTACCAAAAAGTAGCTTGTAGCTGTAGCTTTTGGTAATGTTTTCCATGTATTCATAAGCTACTGTGATAAGTAGTTGATGATCAGCTCAGGTTTGACAAACATACTGAAAGACACTGAGCATTTATGTGAAAAAATATCATCGGCATGCTTTGCTGTTAGAACTGTCAAGGCTGAGCCATGAACAAGTGTTAGAAATCTAAAAATATCAGTAAAAACGGAATTTTAGTCCCTCTTAAATAAAAAAAAAATACTCTGACGTTAAGTGGTTAATTGTGGCAAATGCCGAGGAAAAATAACAACATTCCAGAGCTCTATTCAGTGCGATAATTGCAAAAGCTGGATACACTTGATTTGCTCAGGAATAGATGATATAGAATTTAAAGTTCTTCAAAAATTAAAAAAAAAAATGGAATTATGGAGAATGTAAAAATAAGACTGAAAAAGAAATACGTAGATCTATCGATCCAAACACCAGCAAATAGTTCTACACCAGCAAACTCTTCCAAAAAATCAGAAGCATTAAAAACCAAAACATGATAGGAGAACAGGAAGCCAAGACCAACAACATGAGCAAAAAGACATGCCTCAGAGCTGAAAAGTAAGACAGATAAAGTGTTAAACTACATCGACCCTAGGCTTCGACCTTCCGATTACAAGGTGAGAATTCTAAATCTAAATAAAGAAAACTCACCGATTCTGATAACTTTCCAAACACAGCAACAAAAGTTCTCTGTAATATCCAAAAGAAGAGAAGAAGGAAAAATAATCAACAACGAGTGTGGCTTAGAAGTCCCGAGCCCAATGCAATATTTGGTAATGAAGATCTTACTGGTGAACAACAACGCAGAGTATTCCGAAGCGTCCGGACCCTGCGCGAAAAAGGTTGTTTGGGTGAAAGGTGGAAGGGTGTTTGTGTGAAGAAGTGGATCAGAAGACGTAAGAGTGAGAAACGACGAAGATATCCAGAGACTATGTGAAACTTAAACAAAATATTATGTTAACTGTTAATTGTTAATTGGAAAGGCTAGTAGGTAAATATATAATTTTTCTTAACAATGCTTCACGGCTCAACGGAATTTTCAACTGAAAAGTACAGTAAAACGTGATAATTTGACCGAAATGAAGTACTTTACGGAGCCTATGAAAGACTTTAATATAATGCTTGTCAACATACGTGGTATTTACTAACTTTAATAATTTCTTAGTGCACCTGCAGTCCTTAGAGGTGGACTTTGATTTTATTGCATTGTCTGAAACCCACGTTTTTAACAACCTTGATCAGTTTCGAATTGATGTACCATGTTTATGCTTCCCGTTAAACTGTTTTAATAGAAAACATTTTACTATAAAACGCTTGTATAAACACCCCATAAGTAAACCGTTTTATCTCGTCAAACCGTTTTGATTTAAAATGTTTTGAAAACGTGTTTTAACCGATTTGAAAACGGTTTAAATACTCCGTAAACATCTCAAACCGTTTTAAGGGAGTGTCAGCACTGCTTGTTATGACTGACATTTAAAAACTGTTTTGGGGAAAGCCCCAAAGAAGAATAAACACAGGATAAAACGTTTCAAGTTGGAAAAAGTTTTAGCGGTTAAAACGGTTTAACGGAAGCATACACTTGGTAACTGATTCTCAGATAATTAGAACTAATGAAGCTAAGTTTTTGAGAGTTGCATTCTTAAAAAAAATTGTATCAGTTGGAGTCATTGCACACTATAGATTGCCTTCATTGCCAGAAAAACAATACATTGGTGATCTAACTGAGTTAATGCAAAATAAATTTAAAAGATGTAATGTTGACAAGCGTCTGCGGATCACACGGAGGCAACGCCACGAATATGGTCGAAAGTGTACGAACGAAACTTTTAAAATTTGGCGCGACGCAACAAACGGCGGTTCACTAGCATTTTTCTTTATCGTCTCTTTATTTATTTGACACAAAATTATTATAGTTATTTACCTAACAAATGCGGAAAGTGATACTTTACCGCACGCAACGGCAGTTGACCGAACGACGCGAAGCGGAGTTCGGTCAAGCCGTTAAGGGCGGTAAAGGCACTTTCCGCATGTGTTAGGTACAAAATTTTACCTATGAGCATCTACATCTCCAAAAAAAGACATTTATAAAATTAATTAATGAATCAGAATAATTAATGAAATTAGATAAGATTTAGAAATGATCAAAAATCCATTTTCTGAAAAAGAGAGGATTTTTGATTATAAATATCAAATTCTACTTTACCGCACACTATGCGGTAAAGTGCACTTTACCGCACACTTTGATTTCACTTTACCGCATACTATGCTGTAAAGTTAACTTTACCGCACACTATGCAGTAAAGTGCACTTTACCGCATAGTGTGCGGTAAAGTGATACTTTCCTTTTGCAAATACGTGCGGTAAGGTTCACTTTACCGCACGCTCGTAGGTAAACACATTAAATTTACATTACGTAGGTATTACGGTTACATAAACAGGCTTTATTGAATATTGAGTCGCTCGCAAGCTCGCTCGGTCATAAAATTATTCGTACTATAAAGCCTTTCTTTATTGTACCTACTTGTTATTTAATGCTATTTATATAAATAGCTATTATTCAACAATCTAGATTAATCACTGTGTCTTGCCAAATCTTACAGAAACAGCTTGGTTGTGATACAGCCTACAATCAACTGTGAAGGGCGAAGGGCCATGTATCATTGGATTGTTCCACCTGACTTATCAATTATTTTCGCTTGATACCCCATCCCGAAAAAATTAATTCTTATTAGTCTTTCTAAAATTTTTAGGTAAATATTATCGATATTTTACGAAATGGAAATTGCAAAATAATCATAGAATATAACAATAATATTCATCAGGATTCAGGACAAGGAGGCGGAGGCGTCAAACAACAAGCAGCAAAAACGTTATGGGCGCTGTATTCGTGGCGTTGCCTCCGTGTGATCCGCAGACGCTTGTTAAAAGTTGTATTGGCCACATTGCCATCCAAATAGGTAACACAAAAAATATCAAAAACAGCAATGCTGTTTTTTTTGAAACACAGCGCAGCGTTTCTGACCACTATGCGGTTTTATTGAACATTGAGCTTCAATCACACAAAAAAAAAAACAAAACCCACAAACGCTTAAATTTAATGAAAAAATTAATAAAAACCTGTTAGCTGAACTAATTAAGAATGAAAACTGGCAAGAAGTCTACTATAGTAGCGACCCTGAGTTTATTGCAGGAAACATTGTTAGCAAGCTTCAAAAACATATAAAACAATCTTCTACAATCAACGCTTCTACTCAGATTGAAATTAAATCAAAACATAAATGTATTAGGTCCTGGATATGGATAACGCAGGGGCTTTGTTACTTCAATCAGATACAGAGATAAACTAAAAAAAAAGCATCTTGTGATCCGCACAATGTTGAGCTACTCAATGCTCAATGAGTTTAGAAGATATAGAAATTTGGTAAATAAATCTATTGATAAAGTTAAAATCTTATAGAAATTCAATCGACAAAAACTCCAAAGATGCAAAGAAGATATGGGAGGCAATAAAAGAAATAACAAATCAAAGTTCACCAAAAAATGCAATAAAAACTATAAATGACGATGATGGTAGAGAAATTTGTGATGACGTATCAATAGCTGAAGACTTTAATAGGTTTTTTAGTAGCGTGGGAAAAAAATTGTTAAGAAAATTAAGGTACCGAGCCAAAATATTGTAGAAACACCCCTGAGCAATAAAAGCATTTATATTACGCATGCATCATAATCAACGATTATCGCACGCTGCAGCGTGCATAAAATGATGTTTTTCTACTGACGTTTCATAATAGCAACTTTTCGATTGTCATTTCAGTTTTGAAACGACATTCTTTTAGGCACTGAGTGCGTGAAAGTTACTTTTAGGCACTCAGTGCGTAAAAGTGACTTTTGAATGCGTAAAAGTGACTTATGAGTGCGTAAAAGTAATTTTTAAGCACTAGTGCCTAAAAGTGTCATTCATTATTCAGAAATAAAAAACACACTAAACACATATTTGAATTTTGTTTTGTATTTATTATGAATATTGAAAAACAGAAGTTTGTGTTATTACCTACTTTCTAGGATTTTAATTATTGATGTCGAATTTTGAAAAGAAAATCGCATGAAAAGTGTCAGGTGTCAAGTAAAAGCAGGTAACAAAGATTTTGGGTGTATTCACATGAAATAAAATTGTGTTTTTTATTATAAAATGCCAGTAGAAAAAATCTTGTATACAATACGTTACGAAACGATGTCTTTTAGTCACTCGACGTGTTGTCCAACTCGGCTTTGCCTCGTTGGACAATTTTCACGTCGCGTGCCTAAAAGACGCTCATTTCGTAACTTATTGTATAAATAGCTATTATGATGCGCCTACCTTTTCAAAGGTTTGCTATAAAAACGTTTGATCTACCTTCATTACCTAGATATTCACCTGCCGTTTAAATTACTATTCATCAAAATGAATGAACACATTTAAAACATTTTTGAGATTATGATGCATTTGTAATATAAAATAGCGTATGATATGCGTGTATAAGAGGCCTTTAAATCCCTTGCGACTTGTGCTTTAAAGGCCCTCTTATACACTTATATCATAATATACTAAGTTTATGCAATTAACCCAAACAAGCATTTAACTAATAGCATTTTTTCCGAAGGTGTATTCCCCACTATATTCAAAAACTCAGTCATAATACATATACATAAGTCAGGAAGCAAGAACGAAAAAACCAACTATATGCCTGTAGCACCTATAAGTACAGGGTGTTTCCTTATATTTTGACCCCTACCTACAGCTTTAGCTATACAAGGTGGAAAAAAACAAATATGAAAGTTATAGTGCTTTATTGTTCGTCGATTTTTAACTGACACTTTCTGTATGAGGAGCGAGGGGGTGTTTAACATTACAAAAACAGGTGTGATGTCAGGTAACCATTGGAGTTCTAATGTAGGGAGCCACCAGCTCACATTCCGTCCGAGTATCATTAAAATCGACGGACAATATGTCTATTATCTTTTGCGAATGTCAAAATGGGCAAATGACAGGTGCCAAATGTCACAATGACAAACACTAGCATTTTTTAAATGGGACACCCCATATAAACTGGTCAACATTAAGTTCGGTCCATTCAATTTTGTGACCTATTTTTAAACAGCTGCAACTTTTTTAAAAATAAATATTTTTGAACGCGGTTTGCGGCTTTCGAAAGCGCGTTTCTCCTAGATTAGGCTACATGTCCCACATTTTTGGTTGGAAAGTTATTATCATGATATACGGGGTGATAAACAATGTCATGCAAAAAAGCAAAAATTTCGTGTGTGTGACACTTTGGCAAAAATTTTTTTTAGTTGCTACAATATGGTTCGTTACTAAGGTAACATCAATATCTCTAGACGTTTTTGTCACTTTTTGGATTTAGGCCCTTTGGCCTTAGATACACTACTAAACGTCAAATTTTGGTTATGCAATCTTTAAAATGCTATAATTCGAAAACGAAATGACGGATTTTCACGAGCACTTCAAATTCGGAAAGCCTATTTCATGTAGATTTTCTATGACCTAAGAAATTTACGCAAAGTTTCAGTTTTACCATCATACCAGGCCAACAATAGACAAATAGGTATCCAACACGGAAACCTTAAATACTGGATAAATCATTGGACGTAAAAAAGACACTATAAATGCTCACAAAAAAAAAATCAACTGTAGAAATTTTTATTAAAAATTTTCACAAATACGAGATTGTCGTCCACCAGGACAAAATCGTCTCCAAAGTTTTGTGGAAAGGAATAATAATATCACTAATACAGTCTCGATAGCTTTCCGCATTCATCGATTCCCTCAGTTAAACAACCAAATCCGTTCTCCCATTCATCATAACACCACCCTTAACAACTACACCGGCACCTACAAACAGTTCTCTTGCATCCATGTTTCCTTCCAGGGCCCGTATTCTCGTCACCGGGGAACAGCGTTCTCTCAAGAGAACGATTGCTCTGTCTTAGTCACCAATATTTTTATTTCCATAATACTGACAAGGAAAGAGCAATCGTTCTCTTGAGAGAACGCTGTTCCCTGGCTACGAGAATACGGGCACTGATATCGTTCATTTCTCCCTCTCCATACTAAAACTCGTCCATCACTTCCACATAAATTAAACCTACATTCATCTGCGAACATGCACCTACTCCATTCTGCTATTAGCCGTATTCTGCCGTAAGTCCACGCTCGTGAAGTCTACGCCTTATGGTTTGCGTTGATATCCTTATGCCACTTGCTGCTTTAAAGCTCTGACAGTGTTTGATGGCAATAAGGGTTCTACTCCGTGTTTCATTACGAACAATCAAACGATCCTGCCTTGATGTTGTTTTTCTCGTTCGTTCGCAACGGTGTTGGTAGCGATAACTTGAACTGCCATAAGCTAGGTTTCACGGGCTAGTACCCTTTTCACACCCTAAATTAGGTAGGTATGCGTATGCGTCTTTTGTTGATAAATTTTATGGGCTCAAACGTACCTCACAATATTTCTCAATTCATTTGGGCCAAGTTTAATCATTTGGTAAAATAAAATTTATTGTCCTTCGTTTTTAATCTGACACTTTCCGTATGAGGAGCGAGGGGGTGAAGCATATGACAAAAACAGGTGTGACGTCATGTGATTTTTGGCATTTTAATGTAGGGAGCCACCAGCTTACATTCCTTTGGAGTATCAGATTAAAATCGACGGACTGTAACTGATACAAGATAAAATTTGCAGTTGACGCAAAAAGGTCATGCCATAGAGTTTCATGCTGAATAGGGTTCCATGACAACATTGGTCCATCGTTGTTATGGAAACCTATTGCTATAAAGGATTCCATACACCACCGGCGAGAATCGTACCGTTTGCCAAAGTGTCACACACACGAAATTTTTGCTTTTTTGCATGACACTGCTCAGAGCTGGGCAAGCTACTTGGAAAAAGTAGCTAGCTAGAAGCTACAAGCTACTTTATATTGTAAGTAGCTAAGTTACTTAGTAGCTCAACTACCTCTTTGAAAAAGTAGCTAAGCTATTAGTAACTTAACTACATTTTGAATTAGTGAAAGCTATTATTTAAGCTACTTTTGTCAATGTACATGCCTTATCTAATTTAATTTCATAATATCATCATACGAAAATAACATATTAACTTTCTCTAAGAAGTAGTATTCATATTTTTGTTAAAAACCACTCGACATCATAATTTATTAGGTTCACTTTGATCACAGTGATCTGCGAATGCGAGAATAACTTAGGACACATAAAACATAGGTACCTACAGAGATAACTAGAAACTAGTCTAAGCAAGGCACGATAAGAATTTTCCGGAAAATGATAATTGTAGCTTGAGCAATTAAAGTATAAAGTTACTTTTATCGAGCGGTAAATTCAACGCGGGCGATAGGTTGGTGGAAAGGTGCCTTTATAAGGGAAAACTGTTTATTTTTGAAAACCATGTTGAATGGATGCCACTATATTATAGGTATGGTATAGTTATTTCATTTTTGAACTAGAAGAGTCCGCTGCGTATAAAACGTAATAAGTATTTTGGGCGTTAAGTATAGTTAACCACACCCTCGGGCGGTAAATGACACCTTCCGCCATTAATACCTAAATAACTATTAATTATCTACCAAAAGTAGCTTAAGTAGCTTGTTTTAGTAGCTAGCTACTTCTCACAGTAGCTTATGAATACTTGAAACACATTACCAAAAGCTACAGCTACAAGCTACTTTTTTTTCAAAGTAGCTTGAATAAGTTATTAGCTACCAAAAAAGTAGCTAAGCTAGTAGCTTAACTACTTGGTAGCTAGCTACTGCCCAGCTCTGACACTGCTTATCACCCCGTATATCATGAAAATAGCCTTCCCACCAAAAATGTGTGACATGCAGCCTAATCTAGAAGAGACGCGCTTTTGAATGCCGTAAACCGCGTTCAAAAATATGTATTTTTAAAAAAGTTGCAGCTGTTTAAAAATAGGGTAAAAAATTGAATGGACCGAACTTAATGTTGACCAGTTTATTTTTGGCTAGAATGATAGATTTTTTTCTTCTGATTTCAAATATACCTACTATATATGTTGATATTTGGTCCAGCTGTTATGACGCTATTCAAGTTTAAAAATGCATTTACATTACCCTTAATTTAATCAGTCCTGGTTTCTTATATCAATGATGAGGCTTGCTCAATGCATTTTTAAAATTAAATAGCGCAAAAACAACTGAACCAAATATCAATAACATATATGGTATATTTGGAATCAGAAGAAAAAAGCTATCATTCTAGTCAAAAATATACATGGTGTTCCATTTGAACAATGCAAGTGTTTATCATTGTGACAGTTGGCACCTGTCATTTGCCCGTTTTGACATTCGCAAAAGATAATAGACATAAAACCCTATAACTTTCATGTTTGAAGTTTTTTTCCACCTCGTATAGCTAAGCTGTAGGTAGGGGTCAAAATATAAGGAAACACCCTGTACCCTCAGTGGGCTGGTTGAGAAATGTATCAAATTAAAACTTTGTAATTTCTTGACAGCTGAAAATCCGAGAAGGATGCAATACAGAAAATGCGATTGACGAGGTCATTGAATTTATAGTAACTAGTTTTAATGAGGGATATAAGCCACGCAGTTTTTCTGGATCTGTCGATGTCGATGGCATTCGACACTGTGGAACACCGCACTCTACTCAGCAAAAACAACATGGTGTAAGAGGGAAAGTTCCACAACTTTTTAAATCATATCTCGCAGTTCACACACCGTACTCAGGTGGTGAAGGTTCAAGATAGCTTGAGTAGCAAATTGCCAGTGGAGTGTGGTGTCCCACAGGGTACTGTGCTAAGTCCGATACTTTTTTTAATTTACGTTAACTCGTTAACAAAATCCACTAAGGAGAATAGGGTCATCTGCTTTGCTGATGATACTGCCCTGTTAATTAGAGACAGAACTTGGCAAGGTCCAAAGGTACAGGTAAAATTTATCACCTTTCAATGCTATTTGATAGGGAAAGGTGATAAATTTACCTGTACCTTTGGACTAGATTGTGAATAGGATATAAATTTACCATTTACCTAATACTTTGTTTTCATGTCTACAAAGACATATTATCTCATACATCTTGCCAAAAATTTACAACATTCTTCCACCTCAACTAAGAAAAAAGACTTTTAATTATACGAAAACAAAAAATATTTTGGATTCATGGATTGTAACTAACTATGATAACATCTGTAATCAATTCCCTCATTTTTAAATTTTTGAACAGTGAAATTGTGATAGTTAAATATTAAAAATTGCAACTCCAATCCTGTATTGAGTAAGATTTTTAATTGTATAAGGTTTAAAACGTGAATAATTACCGTTTCGCATAATATATACACAGTGAGCACGTGAAGGTTGGAATAAAATATACAAAATATACAGGGTGGATATTTTTCAAAAAACTCGGACACGACCATTTTTGATTTTATTGGTCGTTTTTTTGATGATAATACTATATATACAGTGACCCAAAAACAAGTTATGACAGCTAAGTTTTTTTTTTTTCAAATAAAAACACCCATTTTTTATTTCATTTTTAAATTTTACATTGAATTCTGAACATATTTCACAGTGGTGTGCCTGAAGTATACCAGAATTGTGTTCTGCCTTCCAACTATTTTTAGTCCTTGCGGTTACCTTAGCTCAACCGGAAAGGTCATTTTCCAAATTGAAATAATAAGAAATCTCCTTAGGTCGACCATGTCTCATACTCGCCCAAGTAGCACATAAAATCTGTTTTTTTTTTAAAGATAAAAGTTAAAATGACATTATGTTGGCAATACAATGTAAAATTGTTAATGCTTTCAAATTTTTTATGTAGAAAAGGTTTGTGTTGCCAACACAATATAGTTACTAAATTTTTGACTTGGGGAATTATCTTTAAAAAAAAAACAGACTTTACATGTCCCTGCGACTAGGTATCAACCAAATACAACGTCGCCAGAAGTGCAGATACAGTACAGATAAGTGACCGTCAATGATTTTTCGTTAAAATTACGTTGTGCCGCCGTCCCTAATATGTAGTCAAGAAATCGGACCTTTATCTCTAGCTTAATTTTGACGTAATAAATGAAAACCAGTTTTAACGTTAGATTGATGACGCCAATCCGTTGTCCTCTTGTAAACTTGTGACCTCTAAAACGTTTTTTAAACGTCGTCTAATACGACCAATCATAAGGTAAGGTGAAAATCGTAAATTGGACGTCATAATATTGTAGCAAATTCGACGTTGCATTGAAGACGTCAATCCATCGTTATTTTCATATTCTGTGACGTCTGAAAGGTTTCAGAAACGTTTCTGACACGACCAATCATAAGGTCAGCTAGAAGTCTTAGAAAAACGTCCGGCCAACGTTAAAATCGGACACAGGTAAAATTTGGTGTAGTATTTCATACTTTTTGCCTCGTTTGGTAATGACTTGTCATCAGTCAAATAAAAACATAAACAAACAATAGATATAACATTGCTATAAAAAGTTTTTGAGAATTTAAATAAGTATTTGTTTTTGTATTTTTGATATGAGACGAAACAGGAGCTTCAAATACTCATCCACATAGAATAAGATTTCTAGGAAATGTATTCCAAATATAAAGGAAATGGAGCAAGAAAGGAAATTGGTAGAGCACCTTGTAATTTCTAATCAGAAAATTAAAATAGATTCATTAAATGTCGAGTTAAAAGGAAATATTTCAAGATTTGAACAACATAATAGTATATTGTTGTATTAGGAGTAGAAGCTTTACTTTTTTGTGGTGAAGCAGTAGGTTTGCGAGCCGAACGTAGTGAGGCTTGCAATACTGCTGAAGCACAAAAAAGTGCTTCTACTCCGTATGCAACACACTATTTTTTCTCCAAACAAATGGGGTAAGCTCGGGGGTAAATGAATGGTTAAGCGGCAGTAAAAGTACGAGCGGCACTAAAAGTACTTTTGCTGCCGCTGGGGTTGCCAAGCAGCATAGAAATTGAATTTCTACCACCTCGACAGGTGTTAACCTGCTGGATTTGCCTACCAGCATAGAAATTAAATTTCTGACATCTTGACAGAAGTTAACAAAGTGGCGTTTTTTTGACGTTTGGAGAAAAAATAGTATATTACATACCGAGGTGGAAAGTGTTTCATTACTGTCGAGAGATTTAAGTTAGACCTCGGCTGCGCCTCGGTCTAACTTAAATCTCTCGACAGTAATGAAACTTTTCACCGAGGTATGTATACTATTTTATTTACAATCATTCGAATTTTGAAATTTTCATTTGGATTAAAACTCAAAAATACAATAATTAACAATTTCATTTACTTTCGGCCCACGGGTCGAAAGTTTACTTTCGACCCGTGGGCCGAAAGTAAGAATCAAAAAATACAATAAATTTTAAAAATTTCATTTACTTTCGGCCCACGGGTCGAAAGTAAAAGTCAAAAAAGTGACATTTTCGAACTTTTTAAAAGTCAGTAAAGTCAACATAACATGTATGATTGTAAATAAATACATTTTCAATTTCCTGTAAAATTTCAAATAAATGAGAGCGTTGAAGCAATTAAAGTACTGGTTAATACGAATGTTACGATGGGTTACCATATGGGACCTATAGTCAATCTAGGTTTATGTTTGTACCATATTATTACCTATGGTCCTATATTTATATAGATTAAGTCCATTTTCATGACGAAAACACGCATTAGGTTCTGATAAGGTGCAGAATATTGTCTACGTTCACCAGAACCAAAACGGATTGTAAACAGTTTACAAATACCAACAGAATATGTTGGGTAAACTCTTGGTTCTGCTGAACGATTCAACTTTTCAATGATAGAACGTCACCTTCTGAATGACAGGTCACCACACAAAATACAGTGTTGAAAATTATACACACTCTGAAATTATGCTTGCAAAAATGGCGACCGTTTGCAAAACATGTTTGGTTTTAACACAAATTCAACGTAGCGTTCAGCAGAACAATCGCAAACCGTTTACTAACGTTTGTATCTGGTGAACGCGGCCATTAACTCGGCCATTTTATATATCGTAAGGTCCTATCTAATTATCCGCCATTGTTGCAGGTTTAATAAAAATAAAATAATATCCGAAAAATCAATCCCTAATAAGGAAATTTTGTCAAAATTATTTATTTTTGTGTTAATCGGACTTGCCCAAAGATATTTTTGCACCATCGGAACTATACAGTGTCATTACTTAAGTGTGCAACATATGGGATTTTTTTTAAGTAATAGCACAATCAAAATACAAACAAGGCCAAAAGTTGGTGCATGTCTAATAATCATATTAGGTGCACTTAAAATGGTTGCAAGTCAAACAGCATACAGGGTGACTCAAAAAATATCAAAATTCTACTAATATTTACTTAAATAAAATTAAACTTTTGCACTTTAAGGAGAGTTTTTTTAATATGGCTATTATCATTAGTAATGTTTTAACTTGTTAAGGGTATTGAATGCGCCGTTTAAAATATATTGTAACGCACGACTCCCAACAAGTTAATGCTATTAAAGATGCGAGGTTCATCGCGATTATTGCATTGGGCTACTGTTGGACCCAGTGTTGCCAGAGTTTTTCGACGACATTCCTTCAACTAAGATGCTAAAATCCTTCATATCCTTCAAAACAGTGGCGGGAGGGGGGGGCGGCACAACGGTATATTTAACCAAAAAAAAAATACAGTACAACCTTGATAATCCGAACTAAATCAGTTCGAGTCTTTTTTCCCATTGGTCGGCTAGTTATCCGCCGACCAGTAGAATTACAGACCGGTAAATTTATCTTGCAGATAGTCAACAGTAGCGTAACGTGAAGATAAATAAACCGGGCCAGGCCTTAGAAGAGAAATGTTCTCAGTTGTTTTAGAATTTCACTCTGCCCATTTCAAACAAGTCTGAAAGTCTGAAAACATTTTACTGCTTCTTTGTGAGTCACGTTGGTCAGTACGATTTCTTCAGCTTCTTCTCCGGATTCTTCTGATCTGGCTTTGAGAACATTATAACGTATTAAATTTTACGTAGTGTAGAGCCACAACCGCGTAGAGCGGTTTTCAGTAGTTGTTGGGATTATCAAGATTTGTTCGGATTATGCCTTTGAGCGTGCGCTGTTCGGGTTAGCGAAGGTTCGGATTAATGCATGTTCGGATTATCAAGGTTGTACTGTACTGTACTATAACATGAACGAAATTCTTCAAAAAAAAAGACAAAAAAAAAAAACAAAACAAACAACTTAAGGCCGAAACCCACTAGCAACACGCCAGGTCATGTTTTGCCACGCCGCGCCATGTGACGAAAATGTATGCGTATATTCTCCCATTTATTTATATGTGCTGCGTACACACTTGCCATACGCGATACCACGCCATGGCACGCCACGCCATCCGTCGATTTGCACACAAACTGTCCCACGTGAACCTGTGTCACAGTCACATGGCGTGGGGTGGCGTGGCGTGTTGCTAGTGGGTTTCGGCCTTTACTCATAGCCCATCATAAATTCTGACGCAGTAGCTTATTGGAAATTGGCGTTTCGGATTTTTTCTCATAAAACTAATTAATTTATTTTCATAAAAATTAAATTTGTTGGTGAAATAAATGGAAAATTTGCTAAATATACAATTTGCCTCAAAATCCTTCAAATTCGGATAAAAACCTTCAATCCTTCAGTAGTCAAAATTTTAGATCAAAACCCTTCATATTGAAGGAAATCCTTCAATTCTGGCAACACTGGTTGGACCGGTTGGCCTTAGATCCTTCATGATAGCGATTTAAAATTTATCGCAAATCAGGCGGAGGAAAGAGCCATAGGGTTTGATGCGGGTATAATAGAGACAGGCAAAATGACAAGAAGAATTAAGTAAATTTCTACAAAAAAAACTAGATGATTTTTGGGATTCTGGTTTGTGCTATTGTATTGCTATTGCTATTGGCGCTAAATAAAAAAGACACCATAAATTAATTAATTTTCTTGTTTTTTTCCAGTTTAAATTACATTTTTGTAATTTTTCGAGAACTCGTTTCTATTACCGGATTTCTAAAAAGATAGCGCCATTCTTCCCTATATTATAAATCGAATGCAAAAAAGAAATTTGATATAACTTCAACTGCTAAAAAGTTACGTTGAAACTAAGAACGCCGCAATGCATTCCTTGTTTCATTCATCTCATTCCCACTAGGGAGTATTAATAGGAGGGGAAGAATACAATGATAGACTGCGTTAGGTGCTTCGCGCAGGAAAAAATATTTTGGCATCGAGGCGCATTCAATCCCCTTAAAAAAAAAATTGCGACATTTTAAAGTTGTGTTCAATATCATTGCAACAAACATGAATTTTGTGATTCCATAAAAAATTAAAAATCTGAGTTAACCTTACAAATATGCTTGAATTTGAACAAAGTTATGTAAAATTGATTTGATTTTAATTAATTTTTGAAAGTATTAAGGGCGGAAATAAAAAATAAAAAAAATATAGAAATTATAGATTTTTTTCGAAAGAAAATAAAAAAAATCTTAGGAAGCTATGTTTTGGTATTTAGGCATAACTTTTAATTCCAAACAACTTTTCTCTATAACATTTTGCCGAGGGGGATTTCATTGTGGTAATTTAGTGTACACAAATGAGTGGTAATGACTGGAAATTAGGGGAAATATAGTGGTATTGAGTGGAAATATATGGTAATTAGTGGAAATATAGTGGTAATTCGGGGAAATTTTTGGTAATTTAAGGCAATTTAAGGAAATTTTTGGGGTAATTTAAGGAAATTTTGTGGTAATAACTCGAAGTTCTGTAGTGATAAAATTATGATATGCCTTTGAATTTGCTTTAATTTAGGAGTAACAGAGCTTCAACTAAACTATTCAACTAAGCTTTAAGTAAAATATTCTTCTGAGTCCCTATTGGTCAGTTAGAAACATCAACTTTTATTTTCTAAAGAATGTTTCATTTGAGGTTTCATTACATGAGAAGTGGCAACCTTGCAATAGTTCAACACTTGGTTCGACATCATCTATGAGCATCGTTTTTACTACTCATTTTGAAACTTTCAAGGCCTCGTTTCATTTGAGGTCCAGTTTTGTGCTTCAGTGTTTCTAAATCTGAAAGAAAAAGTAGAGAGAATGCATTCTTGTTATATTAGGCCTCCATCACACCTTCGGCAAATAGCTACAAATATTTGGCAGTTTATGTGTTCTCGTCTCTCTGTTTCTCTAGTTTCAATTTTCTAGATTTTCACCTATCCGAGATGGATGTCAAATACCGAGCAAAATACGCAAATATTCGTGAAGAGCTTTACAGACTTTTGAGGTGTATGTATTAATTTTGACTGCAAAGGCGTGTAAAATTTCGTATTTTTTCATATTTTTGTCTTCTAGATGGAATCCGAAATAAAGTCCAAATGTTCTGAAGTCGCTGTTGAACTTGATTCCGAACTCGGTTCCAATCGTTTACGTTTTTTGGTAGATTTACATTTCCAAGGATCTTCTCTTTGAGATTTGGCGAGCGGAGCGAGCAATCGAAGACCAAAAAATAATTTAAATTTCAAGATCCCATAACTTGAAGTTTGTACTCATGTTCTTACTAACAACGTTGAAAGTTATTGGTCGTTTTTCAAGTAATAATAGGTACTTAAGGAGGTTAGGAGTAATGCAGCCTCCCTTTCTTATGGATTATATCAACCAATTTGTTTGGTCTCAAATTGGTAGGGAATTTTCATAGTAGTTGATTTTTGAAAGGTGTTCAATTTTGATTGAAATTTTCTGATGGAAAATATGCATTTTGCGCATCAATAGCTTAAACGTTTCTGTTTGATGGAATTTTTCCCAAAAAAAAAAAAAATATATATATATATACAGGGTGTTCCACGAGGTTTGTCCCAAATGATAACTTCGGAACGCATCATCATATCTTCCATTGTATAATTTTTTATCATTTTCTTTAACAAAGCCTTAACAAATATGACATTGCCGATTTTGTAATCTAATTTTCTAACGAAAAAGGCCATAATATACCATAAGTTACATTTAAAATTCGAAAGATGACGTCACTTGATCGAAATCGAAATTGAAGCGAAACTGCTGAAATTGGACGAAAATGATAGAAGCGGCACAAAAAGTTACCCAGATCCTCAAATTTTCAATTATATTGGATGACGCGTTCCGAAGTTATTACCTGGCAGAAACGTCGTGGGACACCCTGTATAAAAGCCGTTTTTATTTGGACGGCACTATAGACCCGAAAATCGTTAACTGTGATTTTAAACCACCAAAATTGGAGGTTTATTTTAACAGCAGCTTAGAGGTACCTACTTAAACAAGGATTAACTTGCGGTGCAAGTCAGTTACAAAAAAAAAACCTCTGTTTAACTCATGGTGCAAGTGAGATAAACTATTGTCACAACTGGAAAGTGATGTTGAATTATTTTTTTTTAATATCCCTTAAATTTCATATTTCCAAGTCTAGTCGAGATAATGTTATGAAATAATTTACTTACTTATTAATTTTTTTTATTGCACAACAGTTTTTTCATGGATTTGATTTCAATATAAGAATGAAAAAGTGTTTTTTTAAAGAAAGTAATGATGACTAAAGTTTTTTTTTTTATGCACTTATTCTAATTTTTTTTCGAGCTCTGATATAATTTTTTTTATCTACAAGCGTTTGGCTATGACGTTTTTACAAAACTATTTTTCCAGTATTTGCGTTATGTCATGAGACTCATAACCGAACTAGTTGTGTTATGGACTAGGTTATGAATTCATAACACAACTAGTGGTGTTATGGACAAGGTTATGAATTCATAACACAACTATTTTTGGTGATTTGACAAATGTCAAAATTAAACCTGTAGAGGTAAAATGAAGGTATACAACGACTAATAAAGGATAATGGTTGAAAAAAAATTCTTATTTTTCCCTTTGTAGAAAAAAAGTTGTACATCACACGTGCGTTCAAACATGACTACAAAACTCGTGTGATTAGAATCTTTCACACTAGTTAACTTATCGAGACGACCGACACCGTTTTTAAAAACTTTATTCTAAAAATTAAAACTAATTGACAATCATATAGCTAAGTAAAAAGTGAACTAAAGTTCGATGGAAGCAATTTATATAAAGAAATTAGAGATGCTATGTCAGCGTTATATCGTCTTGGTTGGTGACATAACTCCTCCATCCTCGGATTCAACTAGGCCGTCTAGAGGGGTAGTTGAACAACTCGGGGGTCGATTCTTCCTTCGTCTTGTTCTGGATTTTTCTTTAAACATCTTGGTTGGATATACTTTTTGTAGGTCATTACCCCAAAACAGGTGATAAGAACCACATAAATGAACATGGTCCATATACTTGGGTAATGGTAGAGCTGAGGAGAGTGCAACTGAGGGTAGTTCGCTTGAATTTGCTTCTTTATGTCAACAAGGTCGTCTAGCTTGATTTCTTTGATATGCACTGATAAATCTAACTGATTCGGTGCAATTGGAATGTTCGGCCAGTCAGGAAATATTATTGGTTGAAGGGTTGCATTCGTCGATCGATTTCCATTTATTATTGTTTGATTATTGGTTTTGATCAAACAATCGTTAGGGATTTGGACAAGGTACGTTCCGTGTAGTCTTCGGATTTCTTCTTGCGCACTGCATTTAAGTTTGATGGTTTCTTCTTTTGGCATTACAAAAATCCATTGATTTGAATTTTCTAGTTGGTTGATTATTGGTCGGGTGATAATTACTTGTGTTTTTTGGCAAGTTGACGTCTGCGGATCTGCGTCTAATAGTGCAATTTCGCAAGAATTGTTGTCTTCGTTTTTCTGGAGCTCTTCTTGTTTACAAAGATAAAGATTGGTGGTTACCTTTGTGCAGGGCTGACCGTAGTACGCATGGTGCAATTCATTTTTTATTAAATAATTATTTCGCGTTAGAACAGCCCTAAACCAACTCTTATATATGACTGGTATGGAATACAAATGAAAATACTCGAATAATTTTGGGTAAGAAACAGGTATGCGAAGCAAGAAATTGATTTTATTACTAAGGATAAAGCAATCGATATTAATCAGTTTTTCGTAAAGAAAAGTGTTTTCTAAGGAGATTGGTAAAACCATTTGGTTATATCCTAACTTTTCTTGCATAATAAGGAGTTCCTTATAGAGATCGTTAATTTTAATTATACTGGGATGAATGATGCTTAATTTTGCAAATGTTATTGAATTTTCCAAGTCTTGTAGTATGGATTCAATTATTTCGTATGTATTGATCATTTGTATCAAGACATCCTTGATAAACAGTGAATTTTCTCTATAAGCAGAACCTTGAACTATCATGGCGATTTGATTTATCTTTGATTCTAAGTATTTGTCATTGTTATACATTTGTTGCAAAGTTTGATTAAATTTATTGATAACATTGACGGATAAGGAGTTTTGTTTCAAAATGTTATTTGCTAACTCATTTTGGTTGTTTTGTAAATTTTTTATCACTTCGTCATAATATTCGCCGTCAGATGCGTCTAAGTTTCCTGTGATAGCTTTAAACATTGATCCAACAACGTTAACTAATCCTCTTTTTAATCGTTTTGGATGAGGCACAATTTCTGATATCTTGGTTGCAATCCTCACTTGTAAAATGTTAAGGAGCTTAATATAGTTCTGACTGTCATTCAAATATCCAGGGTGCGTGTCTATTAGGTTTGAAATGTTGTTATGTCTTTCGTATAGTTTATTGCATTCGGATAAAATTGGGTTTAAATCAAAATAATGCATTAAAGTATAAGTATATTCGACACATTTTGCAGATCCTAGCTTAATCGGCATAATTCCAACATTGTCGTCCAATTTTCTTAAAGTTATCTCGTTACCAACGACAAGTGCGAAGCCGACGAACCTGAAATAGGAAACCTAGCTGTAAAATGAATTCTAGTCAAAACTGTACGTATTTCTAAGAGGTTTTTTAAGATTATCCATATGTATTTTTCCGTGGGCGTCTGTAGTGATCGTCTTTCGTTCAGGGTTAACCGACTTTATTTCAGTTGGCTTAGAGAATTTATCAGACAACTTTTTCCGTTCATGTTTTCGCACATAGACAATTTGATTAGGTTGGAATAGGTCAGGGGTGTCACGTTTTTCGTTTAATTTTTCTATAAGTTTCGTCTTATCTTCGATTAATTTTTCGTTGATTGTTGAATAAAGTAATTTTGATTTTTCTTTATGTTCGTTAACGTAATTGCTCAGGAGTGTATGTTCTAGATTTTGATTAAAAGGGTCATTACTAGAAATATGCCCATTTATTATGTCTATTGGTTTCATTTTGGTAGCTGAGTGTATGGTATGGTTATACGCCAAAATTGCGTAAGTCACTTTATGGGTTATTGGACTTTTCGAAAAACCTTGATTGTTTAAAAGTCGGACGTGTTCTGCCAAAGTTGAGTGCATTCTTTCAACTATTCCGTTGGATGCTGGATGATGTGGGGATCCAAAATGAATTTTTAGTTTATGTAAAAGCAATAGTTCTGTGATAACATTATTTTTGAATTCAGTCCCATTATCAAAAGTGACTAAATCTGGTAGTCCATGATGGGAGAAGAACTGCAATAGGTTATCAGCTATGTCGGTGGCGTTTAGCGATTTTAGGTAATATGCTTGGGCGTATTTTGAGAAGCTATCGGTTATTGTTAGGAATTTTGAATTTTCTAAAGTGTAAGTATCTACATGTAATACTTCGAAGGGTTTTGAACTTGTTGGTGTTACATTCATCTGCATTTTAACCGGGTGCCTCTCGTACTTACTTTTCTGACAAATTTCGCATTGATTAATAAAAGTCTGGATTGATTTTTTGAGATTTGGCCAATAATATTTTGATTTAATCCTAAGTTCTGTCTCGTCTATTCCTCTATGGTTGGTTTTACTTTCGTGGTAGTTTCTTATGATGTTAGGGATTTCATTATGATCGAATATGTCTAATAATTTGGTGGTACATTTTTTAAACCTTAAGGAAGGATATTTAAAAGTTTTACGGATTACTTCGCAAAATGGTTCATAAACTTCCGGGTTTTCGAAGAATAAATAATAAAGTTTATCAGGGACTACATTTTCTTTAACAAGATTTATTACGTCGTTTTCGAAATTGTTTTCTGAGAGTTGGACAAGTATTCGTCTCTTTTTTTCAAATAAAATGGACATTTTGGGTTTTGCGGGGGAGTGGAATACTTTTGAAATGATAATTTGATTAGCGCCATAATTCACCGCAGTTTCTATTATTGGTATCCCAACAATAGGATCTTCTTCTACATTTGTATGTACTGTGACGTCATCGTTTAGTAGTCGCTCGGGGTCATGATGGGTGTTTTCGGGAGGTTCGTCATTTGCGTGGGTGGACATTTCGTCTGCTTGAGCTATATTTGAAATTAAATCTAGATTTTTGTCTTGTTTGTCAGCAGATTGTTCTGATTGCTCCAATTCTTTGTTGAAGTCTTCGATATATTTTTTCAGAGGAAAATGGTCTTCTGTTTCTTTCATGTGGAGCTCGATGCGTGAAAGCGCGTCAGCGTTGGTATTTGATTTGCCTGATTTATAGACAATATGATAGTCGAACTCTTCTAGCTTAATGCGCCATCTTAGGAGTTTGGACGTGGGATCCTTAATCGAAAATAGCCACTGAAGGGGTTTGTGATCGGTTATAATGCTAAACTTGCGTCCAAAAAGATAGGGGCGAAAGTATTTAGTGGCCCAGATGATGGCTAATAATTCTCGTTCGACGGTAGAATAATGTGCTTCGCTATTATTTAAAGTGCGTGACGCATACGCAATTGGCAGATCTTGCCCAATTGGTCCCTGGGACAATATTGCGCCCAGAGCAACGTTACTTGCATCCGTTGTGAGATTGAAAGGTTTGTTGAAGTCGGGGTATTGGAGGATTGGCTCATTTGTGAGGATGTTTTTACAAGTTTCGAAACAGGTTAGAAATTCTTCATTATGAACTATTTTTGCACCTTTTTTCAGACACTTTGTAAGGGGTTTGGTTAATTTTGCGAAATCTTTTATAAACTTGCGATAGTAGCCAATCAGACCAAGAAAACCTTTTATTTGTTTAGTGGTTTTCATAAGTGGAAATTCTTTGATGGCACGAATTTTGTCGGGGTTTGGTTTAACTCCTTCTGGTGTGACAACGTGACCTAAATAGGCCACCTCCCTTCTCAAGAATTCTGACTTGTCGAGTTGGACTTTGAAGTTTGATTCGCGGAGGCGTTCAAAAACCAACCTGAGTTTTTTAAGATGTTCTTGTAATGATACAGAGTACACGATAATATCGTCTAGGTAGACTAGGCAATGCTCATTATGAATGCCTCTTAAAATGTTGTCCATGACCCTCTGAAAAGTCGCAGGAGCATTCTTTAAGCCAAATGGCATCCGCAGATATTCAAAGTGTCCATTTTCTGTACTGAAAGCTGTCTTTTCTACGTCATTTTGAGCCATTTCAATTTGATGAAATCCGCTCGCTAGGTCAAGAGTTGAAAAATATTGACATTTACCGAGTTTGTCTAAAAGGTCTGTAATGTTGGGGAGAGGATAGCGATCGTCAATCGTCTTAGCGTTTAATGACCTGTAGTCGACTACGACTCTCCATTTTTGTTTCCCAGATGCGTCCAATTTTTTGGGGACCACCCAAATTGGTGAACTCCAAGGAGAGCTACTAGGTCGAATTATGTTTTGGTCAAGCATTTTTTGGATTTGCGTTTCTACTTCTTTCTTATGTATGAAAGGATATCGGTATGATTTAGTGTATATGGGAATTTCATCGCTGGTTTTAATTTGATGTTTTATTTTATTAGTAAATGTTAATGGGGAGTTCTCGTGATAAAATATATCTGAGAATTCGGTGATTAATTGTAAAAGTCCGTTTTCTTCTTCAGGGTTCAGGTGATCAGTACGGAATTTTGAAAGATCTATTCCTGTATCTGGGGAGTCGTTGAAATTATTTAAATTTATTTCTCTGATTTCATTTCGCTGGAATTTTTCCACGGTAAATGGGATCGAGAAGTCTAATGTTACTGGTTGAGTCGTATTATTGAGAATAGTGGTTAATGCGAAACCGTTTTTTGCTGTAGTAAGGCATTCTGGTATTTCACAATTCTGTATTTTCTGATGAGAGATTATTATCTCGCCATGTTTTATATTCGTTGGTATTTTTATAACTTGTTGAACTCGAGGAGGTATTGTGATACAGTTTATTTGCGGCTGGGTTTTGTGGAATCGTAATTTAATGCTGACATGAGGTGTTACAAGAAATCCGGTTCCAAAGTCAAGATTCGCTTGTAATAGTTTGAGGTTGTCGATTCCTAGAAGGCCGTCGAAATAGTCGTGGAATTTAAATAAGTAGAATTTTAAATTTTGCTGATATGGCAGATTAAATAATTTTGACGAGGGAATACATGCACTGAATTGGTGGGCCGATTTTTGGTAGACGGTTGAAACAATAAATGGGTCAATAGAGATAAAATTTGGGTAAAATTTATTTACGAAGTTTGGATCTAAGAACGATTTAGTTGATCCAGAATCAATCAATATTTTTATATTATGTTCAGGAAAAATAACATAGGGCAATTCACTTGAACAAGCCATATTGAATGATATGGCTGTTGGATTTATCTTTTGTCCTCTATTTGAGGTGTTTCGGTAAAATTTACGGCCTCGTTTGTTTCTTCAGATATAGAGGTTGAATCTGCGGTTTGTTCATTATTCAGGAGTTCATTTTGGGGATCATTGATTTGGTAATAAGCTTGTTCATAAAAGATTGGGTATTGTTGGTCGTATGTATAATAATATTGATTGTAGTATTGGTTTTGGTCATACTGCCTATACTGGTCAAAACAGTATTGATCATCGTTACTTGATTGATCGGTCTCAGTATTGAATAACTCTTCAACATCCATTTTTTGCGGTTGTTGTTGGTTAAAACTTTGAGAAGCATTATTAGAATTGTTGTTGAAGTTTGGTCTTCCTGTGTTTCTAGTCGATACCGACATAGGAGTGCCAGGAGTAGTATAACGTGATTGATTTGGTCTAAAAACATTCTGGGGTCTTCCAAATACTTGCGAGTTGGTGAAGAATTTTTGAGGGGTCCTATAAACTGGCCTAATGTTTATCGGTTGAGAAGGAAATTGCTGCATCATTGGTCTGAATGATTGGTTGGGAGCGAAAATTTTTGAAGGTTGAAAATTTGGTCTGTTTTGGAAGGGTCTTAGAATCTGCACTGGTTGATTTTGAGTAACTTTAGTAGAATTTTGGAAATAATGTGTGTTACTTTCCTGTGTCACAAATTGCAATGCTTTCGATAGGTTTTCTGGTTTCATACACCTAATTGTGGTACCTAGTGGTTCTTTCAAACCAGATAAAAACGTTGTTAGAGCAAGATCATTGTACAAGTCTCTTTTCAAATTTTTCGCTTGAATGGTAGTCTCGTGATTGTCTACATAAGAGCATAGTAAATTAAGGATGTGCAAGACTCGGTCGTAAAATTGTGTTGCTTTTTCGTTTGGTTGTTGGCGAAGCATAACCAGGTCTCTATTCAGACACGATTCGTCTCTTTGGTCCGCAAAGTGACGGCAAAGCGTGGTTTTGATATCCTCCCACGTAGTAGAGGAATTAATGTTAATAACGAGTTTTGCATTTCCTTTCAGTTTACTAATCAATGAGTTAAGTAGATAAATATTTTCAAAACAATCGATGTTAGTTGTATTATAAAATTTATCTATAAGGGTTTGACAAATATTTAGGTATCTCGATAAATCATTCGGATTACCATCAAAATCAGGTACACAGTTCAAATATTCAGCTTTGAAGCTCATATTGGAAGAATCAGTATTTTCGTTAAATAGATTGTCTAAACGTAAATTTTGTTCTTCAGAAATAGTTTCCAAAGGAGAATTGAATGAATTTTGATTAGAAATTTGAGCTGAGTTGGCTGAAGGTGTATTTATGACTAAATTTTCTAATGAATTAATAATTTGATCTAAATCGGACATAAATTATTATAATTGCAACTTACAGTACTAGGTAAGCGGAGATTACGGTCATCTCTTCTATGAGAACAAGGTTTTCGATCAGCGATTTGGTCCTCCCAAAATTCCTTGTTCTTGCGAAACTAGACGATTTGGTTCTAGTTTCCGATGATCGTGTTCTTCTGCAGGTCTTCGATAGACTGGGGTGTTCGATTTTTAGAAATCCGCTCTGCCAAACACAAATCACCAAAGTTCGATTTCCAGTTAATCACGGATCTGAACAAATCGATACGACGCGATGCACTATCGATTCCTGGAAAATCCTATTCCGACTGCGCCAGTTAACTTATCGAGACGACCGACACCGTTTTTAAAAACTTTATTCTAAAAATTAAAACTAATTGACAATCATATAGCTAAGTAAAAAGTGAACTAAAGTTCGATGGAAGCAATTTATATAAAGAAATTAGAGATGCTATGTCAGCGTTATATCGTCTTGGTTGGTGACATAACTCACTCGTTATTGTAATAATGTTCATAAACGCACTTGTAATGTAAATAACTATTTTTTTCTTGTCGCCACTTTGTTATAGGTATCGAAATATAAGGTAATAAATAGGATATTTAGGAAGTTTTCTCCACTACCCAATTATTACATATTATTTTAGAAGCAAGGTCGCTAAAATAATACCCCCAATAATACCTACGCAGCTTAAAGGGGGTGTGACCCAAAAATGAAAGTTTTAGTACAAAAAAATCTAAGAATAAGTATTCAAACCGCATTTTGCTACGATGGTCCGTTTTCGAGTTATGACGGTTTAAAGTTACAAATAGGTGTTTGTGATGTCACACTGGATTATCAGGGACAGTATTAGCACGTATAAAACTTTCCCAAAACAAAAGAAATTATCTCTTAGGGCGAAATGAAACCACTCAAAGTATAGGTACGGTTCACTGACGACTGAACGAATAGAAGACTCCGATTTCGGCGGTTGTGACATCACAAGTTCCTGGATCTTCATAAGGAATTTTCTCGGAGACTATTTCGAATATAGGACTGCGGTTTTCACGAGAGATCTTAGAATTTTTTTCTTGATTTAGGTAGCTTAAGTCGTTTTTTAGGGTCACACCCCCTCTTTGTAGGTACACAATTATATTTTTCAATACCCTAAAGACGTATAAAAATTTACATAGTGTTATTATTATCATGTAAAAATCCCATATGTTGCACACTTAAAAAATCACACTGTAGGTATAAGAAATTATGTAAATTACACATTTTTTTTTTTTTTCGGAAAATATTTAAAACATAGGAGCCCGTTTGTTTTTTGTGAATTTCATAATTATATTTGACAGAAAAATTTACTTCCTTTGAAATTTTTGTGCCTCCAGGAGCTAAATATTTAGTTTCATGTATTTTATTGTTGACAGGCGCTCCATTATTATTTTATGTCCCCCGATATTCTTATATTCATTTTGTTTTTAATGTGATGAGTTGGGAAATAATATAATACCAATAATAAAACTACCTAGTTCTACCGTTGAATGAGTGTGGTGAGTGGTGGAGGCATGATGAGGCTATTATATAAAGCTTATTGGTTTTGCAATATTTATATGGGAGTAAGTACATTTGCTGCAGACCTAATGTTTGGTTCGTTAAAGTGTGAATATGGTGCACTATATTAAACCTGGATTTAGTAAACGTTCAAATCTGGTCGTGTATGCTGACGTATATAAGTTAAAAATAGGTAATGCCTCGCGACCTGCGACGTCGTTACAACCATGAAATGATTCTCCATTTTGGTGAAAATAAGGGTTGTAAAGTCGTCTATTTGACGTCGCGCCTTAACGTCAAGAAATCAATAACGACGTTGTTAAGACATAAAAGCGCTGCTTGGGATCCTCTAAGTTCTTTAGCTCTCATCTCATTAGAGCACGAAGGAACTGAAGATGTAAATATTGATGAACTAGTTAATCATTATTTATCCAGTCGTTCTACCAGTCGACACAAAAAATGCTAGGCTCTACCACCAAATAAGTAATGAGCCACTTTCACATTTTTCAAAAACATATTCAAATTATTCTTTTAGTCATTCTAATACTATCTGTATACTTTTTTGCCGAAAAAAAACGATTATTTTTGAAAAAAAAAATAATTTAAAAATCGAATCTTTAAACTAGCGCGAAAACGTGAACTTGGTTTGTGACGTCACAAACCAGAAAATACCCGAAAAGATGCGAGGATGCCAAATTTCTCATTAGTAAATCATTACACATTTCACTAGCTAGAAACTATTTTCGTCCTTTACTACATTATAAAAAACTAAAGGATAGGTATAATCCTTATTAACTCATTTAAATTTCGCATTTCTACATGTGGCAACAAAAACGTCAAAATCGGCTTTAGCCAATCAGAGAGCGTTTTCAATCACGTGATTTTTCGTTTAAATTTTTAGTTTTTTATTTATTAATTTATTATTATTTAAAATCTTGCAAAATATTGTTCATTCTCGGTTGCATTGATGTATCTGCGTCAAAAAATATCATAATTCCAGGTACGTGAAAGTGGCCCATTAGAGAAAATGGTTTTTCTCCAAACGTCAGAAAAACGTCACTTTGTTAACCCCTGTCAAGATGTCAGAAATTTGATTTCTATGCTGCTAGGAAAATCCAGCGGGTAAACACCTGTCGAGGTGGTAGAAATTAAATTTCTATGCTGCTTGGCAACCCCAGCGGCAGCAAAAGTACTTTTAGTGCCGCTCGAGCGGCAGTAGAAGTACTTTTAGTGCCGCTCGTACTTTTAATGCCGCTCAACCATCCACTTGCCTCCGAGCTTACCCCATTCGTTTGGAGAAAAAATAGCGTGTTGCATACGGAGTAGAAGCACTTTTTTGTTACTCCTATTACAACAATATACTATTTATTACACTTTTCTGTATTATTTCTTAGTTTTAGTTTTGCTTGAACCAGAGTTTGGTTATTATTTTTTTATTTTCACAATTTTTTCCATAATTTTAGTACTTATTTTTTTATCTCATGTTATGATCTTTAATGAATTTTTTTATGATACCTATTTTTTGTTTACTTTTATTTTTACCGAAACTGTTCGGGGCCCCCAAGGAAAATCTCGCGGGAGGGCCCTCAAGAAACTCGGCACGCCCTTGATATTTCATGTATCATGCATGTCATATACCTATCTTCAACTCTTTCGGAAATATTGACAGTTGAAAATCGACGTTTTTGCAACTTTGACAGGCTGTAAAATCTAAACGGTTATTTTCAGAGCAAAGCCGATCACACATTCTTACCTTAGTTTTCCATAAACTATCATTTGACGCCAACTTTGAATTTAATCAATGGTTAAAAATTCCGACTAAATTTAATCTCCGGTTAAATTCAACGTTGGTGTCAAATGATAGTTAATGGAAAGCTAAGACAAAAATGTATGATCGGTTTTGCTCTAAAATTAACTTTGAAAAATATCCACCCTGTATATTTTATAGATTTTATTCCAACCTTTACGTGCTCACAATATAACAAGCGTCTGCGGATCACACGGAGGCAACGCCACGAATACAGCGCCCATAACGTTTTTGCTGCTTGTTTTTTGACGCCTCCGCCTCCTTGTCCTGAATCCTGATGAATATTATTGTTATATTCTAGGATTATTTTGCAATTTCCATTTCGTGAAATATCGATATTTAACTAAAAATTTTAGAAAGACTAATGAGAATTAATTTTTTCGGGATGGGGTATCAAGCGGGACCCGGGTACAAAAAAATAATTGATAAGTATACATGGCCCTTCGCCTTCGCCCTTCACAGTTGATTTGTAGGCTGTATCACAACCAAGCTGTTTTTGTAAGATTTTGAAAGACAGTATTTAATCTAGATTGTTGAATAATAGCTATTTATATAAATAGCATTAAATATCAAGTACAATAAAGAAAGGCTTTATTGTACGAATAATTTTATGACCGAGCGAGCTTGCGAGCGAGGCTATTAAATAATAAGTCAATATTCAATAAAGCCTGTTTATGTGAGCGTGATACGGTGATACCTACGTAATGTTTTAATGCGTTTATGTAAATTTCCATCTCGACGATAAATAAAATAAATAATTATTGTACCATTTTTCATCTTAACAGTTCCATATTTTATAAACTGTGCTCTGATGGTATCTTGCTCTAATTTTCTTTTCTACTCATTAAAGTCTTCCTTATTATTAAATGTTAAATTCTTGGGGAGGTGAGACTTTCTCGAAACTCCCTCTCATGTCATTGATAATAAGACAAACTATCGAATTATAAATAATAATTTTGTGTCAAATAAATAAAGAGAAGGTAAACAAAAATGCTAGTGAACCGCCGTTTGTCGCTTCGTGCCAAATTTTAAATTTTCGTTCGTACACTTCCAACCATATTCGTGGCGTTGCCTCCGTGTGATCCGCAGACGCTTGTCACAATATAATAATGTAAATCGATAATAATGATGTCCTTATATAATCACTATAGTGCACCCACAGACGATAAGTCTACTTGCCCCTGAAATGTATTTTTTTTATTATTGTATCATATAATCATATTGTGATAATTATCTTTTCTTTGGAAATAAACCTTTTTTGATTTTGATTTTTTGTTTTTTTTTTAGCTGGGTGAATCGGTTGCTAGAGGGGTGTATTTTTCTTTAATCGAGTCCTATCTTAGTTATGCCACATGCTTCTGGGGTTGTTGCTCATTAACATTGTTCAACATCATATTTGTTCTCCAGTAGCGTGCTATAAGGTCAGTATGTGGTCTTAGTCCACAGAACTCTTGCAGACCATTCTTTATAGGTGACGTATTTTTACCTTGCCTTGTATCTTGATTATAGAATCTGTATGTCTCATGCAGAAGAAGTACTCCTCTAATATTCATGCCCCCTCCTTAGTCAATACCAGAAGTTCACATGTAATTGATCTACCAATTCCCATATCCTCGGTAACTCAAAGATCTATTCACTATAAGAGTAAAAAAATGTTTAATCAGCTACCTCATAGCATAGGAATAATAAAGGAGAGTAGATATTTCAAGAATCAAGTCAAAAAATTACTTTTGGCTGAAGATTTTTACTCTGTAGAGGAATACTTCTCATCTCTTCTGTCTAATGGTTAATACTTTTAAGCTCTAATTTTAAGTTTGTTTTTAATTTTAATGTTGAGCAGTCTTTCGATCTTGCTTTCTGGCTCTTAACCTTTGCCTATTACCATTGCTTGACTAGTGAAATATGTATACATTTTATCTAGTTGTTTTTATTCTTCTTCTATTCTCTTGATTTTTATATATGACGATGTCGTTTCATTTAAAATTGGGGTTAAAGAATCACTTTTGAAGGGCCTGCTAGATCCAAACCTCTGGCCTGTAGGCATTGCAGTCAAAGTGTTTCATCCTCGTCGTATGGGGACAAAACTCTCCACAGCAAATTTTCACAGGGGAAAAAGAGGGGGCCAATCTCATGGGATTGTGCTACCATTCTGTACCAAAATATAAGAAGCCTAAAAATTAACCTCAAAGATGCTTTCTGTGCTGCTCGCGCCGACCATTTCTCACTTTCTCAGTGATTGCCCTTACGAAAACCTGGCTGGACTGTAGTATTTGTGATGCTGAATTTCTTCACTTACGTCTTACGTTACACGGTTTATCGCTGTGGAGGTGGGGTGCTTCTGGCAATAAATAATTGCTTTAAATCTCATCGTCTGTCAATTAGTGAAGCATCGATGGAGGAAACATGGGTGTCAGTGACGCTGGATAACTTGTTCTTCTGTATTGGCTGTGTCTACATTCCACCTACCATGAATGTTTCGTATTATGAAAACCACTTGAAATCAGTTGCGAGTGCCTGTGAAATGTTTGACAATGTGCTTGTTCTTGGAGATTATAATCTTTCTCAAACAACATGGTCCACTAGTGAGGATCTCTCTGATTTATTACTTGGAAATGTAAGGTCAACTAAGGAAATATTGTTATGTGATGGTACTGCCTCTCTTAGATCTATCTCATTAGAATGGGGTAACTAAAAATCATTGTTCAATCCTGGATTTATGCTCTGCCAAGTTTGAGCTTATTCCAATTGTAATATCTGACGGTCTAGTGGGCTGTGATCGTTATCACCCAGCTCTGGAGTTTTCCATACCTGTTGATGAAGCTAAATTTCTGAAGCCTCTTAATTATTTTTTCCTACGAGCGTGCGCAAAGTAGTACTTTTCCGCAAGCATTTCCGGGCTCAAAGTTACACTTTTCCGCACTCAGTACGGATACCGACCTTATCCGCACTGAGTGCCGAAAAGTAATTATAATTGTCAAGCAACAATAAGTGCACCTGTCGACTTTGACACATGATGACAAATTTTTCCTCTATTTCTATATCAGCCAACATCTATACAAACACCAATTATAAATTAACTTTGACACATTGTCAGATTTGTTCTCTATTTATATGCAAAAATCTACAAACTTTCTCATCAAATTTAAACGCTTTAAGATGAACAGCTCTGACGAGGATTTTCTGTTATTTTTTTTTGTTATGTAATTTTTTGATAAATGCATAGGTTCCCTTCAAGTTAATTAAAAATAATTAAACAAATTATCGTTTTTTTTTTTAAATTTTTGTTATTACCTACCTGATATGAAGCTCGTAGGAAAAATTTTGTTCCTAACACGTGCGCAAAGTGTCTTTTCCGCACGCAAACACAGTTATACGAACGACGCGAAGCGGAAAAGTAACACTTTGCGCACTTGTTAGGAAAATAACTATTTTCTACGAGCGTGCATTTTTTATCACTTTCCCGCACGCATCTTAGTTCCGAAAATGTCACTTTCCCGCACTAGTGCGCGAATTTGTTTTTTCCCGCACTAGTGCGGGAAATAACTATTCCCGTGACTTTAAAAATGCTAATTATGAAGTAATTAATGAATATTTTCTTTCCTTTGATTGGCGGTCCCTTATGACCTTCGACCATTGAACACTCTCGATGCTTATGACTGAGGATCTAAACGAAACTGTTAATCACTTTTACTGGGCGTACATGAACTGCGGACCAAAAACCATAATTGATTTCCAAAATTGGTCCTGTATATTTAATGAATGTCTTGTCGTCAGTATCAAATAAATATGTCGGTATTAGAGTGTTTAAGTGAACGAGGAAAACCTTTGTTAGTGTTCGAAAACGCAAAATTTTCTTCCAAGAAAACATTAAAAAGCGGTGAGAAGTTTTGGACGTTTGGACCTTCAAAACCTGCACTGCTAAAATTTTCACGGGGCGCGAAGAGAACGTACTTTCAAGGAGTATACTGAATCACAACCATACGGTGGATATTGAAAAATATAATCGACAAGTGATTTTGAATAGTGTTACATTCGGCATTCAGACAAAATGCAGTGAATATGTCAACCATCACAGCAAGAGATGTCAATCACATACGAAATAATATCTACTACCATAAGCGCAAAACCCAACCACGATTACCGAAAAGCCTAATGCCCGTGTGCACGGGTTCGGCTTTATATGTGAGCGGAGCTTAATTTATAGTTTGGTTTGCAAAGGTGGCGAATATCAACGTAAGTGGCGTTTACCTGTGTTTAAGACAAGCCGCAGAATGTCTTCGGCTTAAACGTCACTTTGAGGTTATGTGTGCTTATTTTGTTTATGTTTTATTTCGTAATTTTGTCAAAACAGAAGTATTCAAGATAAAAGTAGGTATTAAAATACAATTATTGGCTATTTAAATTGTCTGCCTTGAAATGGAACTTCTTCGGGACGACGAAGAAGATGAAGAATTAGAATTTGTGATAAATGGAATTCCAAGAAGAATTTTTGAAAGAATGGATTATTTCAATAGTTTCGATGAAGATACCTTTCGCAAACGGTTTAGAATGTCGAAAGATACAAGCCTTTTTGTGCTCAATCTTATTGAAGGTGATATTGAGCATCCATATGATTTGTGAGTTCATATAAGTACATACATACTACATACCTATTTTTATTATTACAAAAAAAGAAATGTATGGTGATATATTCATAAACTTTGGTTTTAGTAATAATAGTGTTGCACCTATAAACCAATTACTGGTTTTCTTACGGGTATGTGCAACTGGAAGCCATTTGACATTAATTGGTGATTTTTCGGGCATGCACTACTCTTCTGTTTCAAGAATAATTAAAAGGGTTGGAATGGCCCTTGCAAGAAGAGCAGATCATTTTATTAAAATGCCAGCTACTCAAGAAGAAAGGGATAAAGAAAATCTCCTATTTTATCAGAAGGCCAGGTTTCCCAGAGTGATAGGAGTCATAGATTGTACCCATATAAGAATACAGTCTCCTGGTAGGCATAATATTATTATTATTTGTTATTTTGTTCAGGTAATATGATTTTTTTAAAGTTGGAATGTTGGAAACAATTTAGGTTTCATAAAAATCTGTCATTCATGCCATGAAAATATGCCCTTCCTCCTCTAATTTTCAACTAATTTAGGTTATTCATTTAAACTGAGAAAGGCGCTTGTGTAGGTACTCCTGCTCTTTTTTAACTTAAAAATGAATATCAAAAAGTGATGCTTACATTACAAAATATTATCAGAAGGAGGAGGCACTTTTTCTTTAAATAGATTTTGGTTACCAGTAACGATGCATTTATCTGATATTCCTCTTTTCAACATTAAATCAGAAAATAAACTACAAGAAACTGAAATTAATATTTCAATTACTTCGTTGTCATTTTTAGGTGGAAATGATGCTGAAATTTTCCGCAACCGAAAGGGTTATTTTTCAATAAATACCCAAATCATTAGTGATGCCAATCTCAAAATAACTAACATTGTTGCACGATGGCCTGGATCGAGTCATGATAGTACAATTTTTAATAACAGCCGAATTAAACAACTTTTTGACCAGAATAATTTTCCAAATTGTCTTTTGCTAGGTAAGTAAAACAGTAGATAGGTATATCCTTTGGAAAGAACCTTAAAGCTCAAGGTAAAAACAGACTTTTTCTATGAGCGTGTGAAAAGTCCATTTCAGTGTGGAAAAATTAACTTCATGTAGCACACTAGTGTGAAAAGTCTCACTTGTGGAAAAAATCTTGTATAATATACAATACATGCGAAAAATGCATTAAAAGCATGCTCAAAAGCATGCATATTAACATTTGTGGAACAAGCAAAGCGATCATTTTTCACACTTATTATAACACAATTATTTTTTTTTTGCAGGAGATAGTGGTTATTTTCAAAGGCCATATTTGCTTACTCCATTACTCAACCCACAAACTAGGGAGCAACAGCTATACAATGAGGCTCATATAAGAACCCGGAACATCATAGAAAGGGTAAATGGAATAATAAAGAGGCGTTTTCCTATACTTGCCTATGGATGTCGTCTTAAACTGGAGACGCTTTTAATAATTATAGTAGCTTTGGCAGTTCTGCACAATATATGCAGAGAACAAAATGAGGCTGATCCACCAGATCCAGAAGACTTGGAAAGATTTTTGAGAAGGATGGAAGAAGATTTAGTTCCTGGAATTCCACCTGTGGACCAAGCTGCAGACTTACAAGCACTTGGGATAAGAGAGGGAATAATAAATTATTTTGCAGATTTAGATAGATAGAAAATGTATATAATTATGCATAATATATTTTTGCTGTTTGGTTTTTAGTGCAATCTAGAAGTAAAATAATTCCATTTCAAACTTAGTTTTTTTTTATATTCTCCCTGCATAATATTATAGAGCAAGCCTTTTTCGCAGTATTTTGGAATAGTTCATAATTTGACGAGGTTTGCACAATTTTATTTTAGTTCAATCAAATGAAGGTTTAAAGCTGTGCAAATTATTTACATGTGATTGATAACTAGCTCAGTTCATAAGTGGAAAAGCTGGTTTGTTAATTACAGTTTACGTAATATTTATCAAAATTTTTAATTTTTTAACAGGATATATTGCACAATGCCTTAGAAGGTACATTTTAATTCAAACAAAATCAGTGTTTCAGTTTATAACATGTCTTAAAAGAAACAAAATAATATGATAATGAAAATAAAAAATAAATATTTTGCTCTGCAACACAATCACAACTTAAATATTGTTGGACTATTCCTAACACTCAGGTACTTAAATGTAATTAATCAATACATATCTAAATATTTTCTTTGGTATGTTAACTAATCACATTGACTTTTTTTATTCTACAACAAATGCTTGAAGTGGTTTTTCTCCAACCGTTTTTTCTCAGTTTCTAAATTAAGGCTCTCTTTATTAAGTTCGTGGAGTTCTTCTTCCCTTTTTATTCGACTTTTAGCTAGTTTCAATTCCTCCGAGTATAATTCAAATTTTGCCTTAGCCAAGGAAGAGTATTCTCTTTTTAAATCTGCCCCACCAGTTTCCTTCATTGCAGGTTTTCTTCTGGAACCCCATGCACTACATCCATCCACATGCGAGTCCACATGTAAAGCATCATCTTTTTTTGTTTTAAAGATGTTAATATCCTTGCTTGATTTTTCCTGTGAAGGAAAAAAATTATTGGTTACAGGAGCAAAGAAACGAAACCAAATATCAACTCAAAAAGCAAGCTAATTTTGTTTGGCATTTAAAAATAAGTAAACCACAAAAGAAAATTATGTTGGTGTGATGGCTTGTATCAAAATTTCAGTTTTTAACTAAAACCCATTATTAGACCTAAGTTAAAAAAGGCATATGAAATATTTGATTTTTTTTAAATTGAAGTGATTTCCCCAAGTGATTTCCCCATCAACCCTGGAAAGGTAGAAAAAGAAAGCACATTTCTATAAAATAAAGCTACAAAAATTCAAAACAGATTTTACCATTATAATGCTGTCTTCATTTGTGGTGGCAGCAAATTTCTGGCAGGATTCATGTTTTTGGTATTTATTGTTTTGTGGTTCTGTATTCTGATCAGTATTCTGTAAAGTAAAAATAATTTGAAGGTCATTCTCTATCATACTTACGGTTTTCCCATATCTTATCAATAATAAAATTTTCTGAAGTGCCAATTTAGCAGAATTTTAACTTTTTGAAGTACCTACTATAATTTTCTCAATAAGAAAATATACCAAAGGACAAAAAATATCATTGAGCAGCTCCATCCCCATCGAGATCCCCACCTTTCAAAAAAAATGCAGTACCTATGTGAAAATTGTAATCATCATTATTTGAAATTTTATCGTTTCATCTTTAAAGATGGTAGGTATAACAGCTGAAATATGAGCAACACTTAGAGCAACCTATAATTTTTTGTATCAAAAACATGGTTAAAACAAAAGTATAAAAAAAACAAAACCTTCCATATCTTTTTATTTATGAGTCTTGTAAAATTAATTTGTATGTTTTAAGAATAGAAAGGAAAACATGAAAGTAGGATTCTATGACAAAATACTAAAAATTACAGCTGCTCGAGTTTCTGTTATAGTTTACATAACAGATCGAACAACAAAGTTCAGAAATGAACATTGGAGATCTATAATTACATAAAACGAAAAATCCATATAAATGTTCATATTGAATAAACATTATAGGTACTTCAAAAATTAAAAAAATGTTTTCTTAACTAATAAAAACTCGCAAAGTGAAGAAAGTGAATGCATTTTCTTACCACTAATATTCCCTTTCTAGGAGTGGATGTTTCCACAACTATAACTTCATTTTCATTATCGAAGGAGAAATAATCATGATCAGTGTCTAGTTGGTAGAAGTCTTTGCTGCAGCCTGGCTGAGGTGATTTATCTCTATTCTCCTTCACAGCATCTCCATCGACAATACTTGGTAGACCATAAACAGTCTTACTGTTAACAATAGATAATATTTGTTCCTTTAAATCATTTTCAGCCTTTGGTTTCTTAGCAGGTGGTGGCCCTCCTCCAGTACAAATAAGTAGTTTTTTTTCGTCAACCACCTGTTTCCTAACATTTTTTTTTAAATTTTCGTAAAGCTTTCTCAAGGAATCTCTCGTCCGTAATACTCCTGTGGATTTTGAGCTGAAAATCTCCGCTATTTTCTCCCATGCAGAGTCTTTTTCCCTCCAGGTAACTGCGTCAGTTTTCTTGTTTTCGACAACGTTTTTAAAACGTTGGGCAATACTAAGCAATAAGCTTTTCTCGCTTACCGAATAATTCACTTTTTTTTTCGCAGTTTCGTTCATTTCCGACCAACACAATCGTCACAACAGAAAAAGCAAAATTTATTTTAGAAAAAAAAACAAATATTTTTCAACAGCTGACACTCCTGACAGAAAATAATCAATAATAATCATTATTGCCACACAAATAACACAAAATAAACCAACTTATTGCATTGTTGCCATTAATTTCCTCCTCTTCTCAAAGCCGAACATATTCCGAGCTTTTGCAAACCAACTAAACCTCAAGGGTTACCCTCAGCTCAAGTGGCGCCTAGACAAGTTGTAGATGTAGGGGCGAGTGGTGCACACGGGCATAAGTGAAACGATAGCAATTTTGGAAAAAACCGACGAACGAAGTACGGAAAGTGAGAATTTTTTATTTGTAAACGATTAAGAGAAGAAAATTGTTGTGTTTTCTACAGAAAGTAACATGACTGCATTATGTAACACAGATAAAATATATTTGGATAGCATGTTTTCCTACTGTGTCAAATATTTTCTGCAATTATTCACAATTCATATAGAGCGTAATGGCTATTACATTCCTATAGCATTTTGTTTGCTTCCAGGCAAAAAAGAATGCACCTATACATTTTTGTTCGAGCTTCTCTGTGAAAGATGTAATACAATTAATTTACAACTTAAGCCTAAAATAGTGACAGCAGAGTTTGAACAAGCTATACATAGCGCAGTACCTGCAACATGGAATGACTCAAACATAATTGGATGCCGGTTTCACTAGGGACAGACTGGTTTAGAAAACTAGAAAGCATTGGTTCGACAAAAGAATAAAATAAAGATGACAGTAGTGCAATAGGAAAATGGTTAAATAGTTATTTTCCTAACAAGTGCGCAAAGTGTTACTTTTCCGCACGCAAACACAGTTATACGAACGACGCGAAGCGGAGTTCGGATAAGTGTTTGCGTGCGGAAAAGACACTTTGCGCACGTGTTAGGAACAAAATTTTTCCTACGAGCTTCATATCAAGTAGGTAACAACAAAAATTAAAAAAAAAAAAACGATAATTTGTTCAATTATTTTTAATTAACTTGGAGCGAACCTACGCATTTATCAAAAAATTACGTAACAAAAAAAATAATAATAAAAAATCCTCGTCAGAGCTGTTCATCTTAAAGCGTTTAAATTTGATGAGAAAGTTTGTAGATTCTTGCATATAAATAGAGAACAAATCTGACAATGTGTCAAAGTTAATTATATTCGGTGTTCGTATAGATGTAGGCTGATAAAGAAACAGAGTCATCAACAACTTGTCATCATGTGTCAAAGTCGACAGGTACACTTATTGTTGCTTGACAATTATTTTTACTTTTCGGCACTCAGTGCGGATAAGGCCTGTATCCGCACTGAGTGCGGAAAAGTGTAACTTTGAGTACTGAAATGCGTGCGGAAAAGTACTACTTTGCGCACGCTCGTAGGAAAATATATTTTCCTACGAGCGTGCGCAAAGTAGTACTTTTCCGCACGCATTTCCGGGCTCAAAGTTACACTTTTCCGCACTCAGTGCGGATACAGGCCTTATCCGCACTGAGTGCCGAAAAGTAATTATAATTGTCAAGCAACAATAAGTGCACCTGTCGACTTTGACACATGATGACAAATTTTTCCTCTATTTCTATATCAGCCAACATCTATACAAACACCAATTATAAATTAACTTTGACACATCAGATTTGTTCTCTATTCATATGCAAAAATCTACAAACTTTCTCATCAAATTTAAACGCTTTAAGATGAACAGCTCTGACGAGGATTTTCTGTTCTTTTTTTTTGTTATGTAATTTTTTGATAAATGCATAGGTTCCCTTCAAGTTAATTAAAAATAATTAAACAAATTATCGTTTTTTTTTTTAAAAAATTTTGTTATTACCTACCTGATATGAAGCTCGTAGGAAAAATTTAGTTCCTAACACGTGCGCAAAGTGTCTTTTCCGCACGCAAACACGTATCCGAACTCCGCTTCGCGTCGTTCGTATAACTGTGTTTGCGTGCGGAAAAGTAACACTTTGCGCACTTGTTAGGAAAATAACTATTTCCTACGAGCGTGCGCAAAGTAGTACTTTTCCGCACGCATTTCCGGGCTCAAAGTTACACTTTTCCGCACTCAGTGCGGATACAGGCCTTATCCGCACTGAGTGCCGAAAAGTAATTATAATTGTCAAGCAACAATAAGTGCACCTGTCGACTTTGACACATGATGACAAATTTTTCCTCTATTTCTATATCAGCCAACATCTATACAAACACCAATTATAAATTAACTTTGACACATCAGATTTGTTTTCTATTTATATGCAAAAATCTACAAACTTTCTCATCAAATTTAAACGCTTTAAGATGAACAGCTCTGACGAGGATTTTCTGTTATTTGTTTCTGTTATGTAATTTTTTGATAAATGCATAGGTTCCCTTCAAGTTAATTAAAAATAATTAAACAAATTATCGTTTTTTTTTTTTAAATTTTTGTTATTACCTACCTGATATGAAGCTCGTAGGAAAAATTTTGTTCCTAACACGTGCGCAAAGTGTCTTTTCCGCACGCAAACACGTATCCGAACTCCGCTTCGCGTCGTTCGTATAACTGTGTTTGCGTGCGGAAAAGTAACACTTTGCGCACTTGTTAGGAAAATAACTATTTCCTACGAGCGTGCGCAAAGTAGTACTTTTCCGCACGCATTTCGGTTCTCAAAGTTGCACTTTTCCGCACTCAGTGCGGATACAGGCCTTATCCGCACTGAGTGCCGAAAAGTAAAAATAATTGTCAAGCAACAATAAGTGCACCTGTCGACGTTGACACATGATGACAAATTTTTCCTCTGTTTCTATATCAGCCAACATCTATACAAACACCAAATTTAATTAACTTTGACGCATTGTCAGATTTGTTCTCTATTGATATGCAAGAATTTACAAACTTTCTCATCAAATTTGAACGTTTTAAGATAAAGGGCTCTGACGATGATTTTCTGTTATTTTTTTTTTCTTCTTATGTAATTTTTTGATAACTGCATAGGTTCGCTTCAAGTTAATTAAAAATAATTGAACAAATTATTGTTTTTTTTTTCTAAATTTTGGTTGTTACCTACCTGATATGAAGCTCGTAGGAAAAATTTAGTTCCTAACACGTGCGCAAAGTGTCTTTTCCGCACGTAACACTTATCCGAACTCCGCTTCGCGTCGTTCGTGTAACTGTGTTTGCGTGCGGAAAAGTAACACTTTGCGCACTTGTTAGGAAAATAACTATTTTGGTAACTAATATAATTTGTTTAAATGAAATCGAGTCCTATTATAAATATTTGTGCGCCTAAGAAAAGTAGCTTACATTTATTATTTCGTAATTTTTACGCCTTACCCTTACCCTAGTTGTATAAACTTGAGCCTGGTCCGCAATTCATGGTTTTTAAAAGATTGGTCTTCTTGGTTTAGTCCGCAATTCGAGTACGGGATTATTAAAATCAGGTAATCGGTCCGCAGTTCGAGGCCGCCGCTTTTACTCGGTACCGTTCGACTGCTTTAATATGTTTGTTCCCACAAAAAGACATTGTTACAGCGATAATTTCATATCTGGTTTCAAAATAAAATTGCTCACAAACAATACAAGCAGTCTAATAGTGAAGTGGATATTTTTGCATTTAACGCATTTCGGAGGGATTGTAAAAACCTCAAGAGATACTGAAAGGGGCGAAAGGGCCATAGGCACTAATGTGAAAGTCTTCTGGAACTTTGTTCATTCCAAATCCAATCAGGTTACTATTCCTAAGGAAATTTTTCTAGCGAAATTCCAACCCCAGAACTTTCTCTGATCGATTCAAGAATGTTTCAAGCATTGTCATAGACCCAACCGATATTGAGAGGGCTTTAAAGCAAGTGGACATCAACAAGTCTGCAGGACCTGATGGTATTCCTAAAAAGGTACTAAAATCTTGTTCTAACACTTTGTATCTCCCTCTATTTATTATTTTTAACAAATGCATAAACTCTGGAATTTTTTCCAGAAATTTGGAAGCTCTCTTACTATGTTTGTTCTATTCACAAGTCAGGCAGCAAGAATGATGTAACAAACTACAGACCTATCAGCATCCTGTCTGCAATTCCTAAATTATTTGAGCAGTGCGTTGAAAATATTATTTCAAAAATATTTCATCACATTGTGATCAGTCACAGCATGGGTTTACAGCCGGTAGATCTGTTGATACGAACCTGTTTCTCTTCTCATTACAAATTTTATAAATTCATCATTTGATAACAATGCAGAAACTCATGTAACACATACTAACTTCAGTAAAGCCTTTGATAAGGTAAACCATAACATCCTTCTCTCAAGTTATGGCGTTTCTGGACCCTTACTTTCATGGGACGAAATCTTACCTCACTACAGAATACAACAAGATCGATGGCTATCTTTCTTCTCTTTTCCATGCATCCTCTGGGCCTCTGGGGTTCCCCAAGGCTCTCACTTGGGCCCCCTTCTATTCACCGTATTTATCAATGATTTAGGATCCTTGCTTCCCTCGAATTTTTTACTCTCCGCTCGACTTGAAGTTTTATTGTCAGGTGAAGTCAGCTCAAGACATACTTATTCTGCAAAACGATCCTAACATTGTTTATGATTGGTGTCGGCTTAATGACATGTTCCTCAACATTGATAAATGTTGTTGTATAAGATTCAGTAGACTCACCTGTAAGGTTCCCTTTCAGTATTGCTTAGGTGATGTTCGCTTGTCTGGACTTTCTGTTATCAAAGATCTGGGTGTCTATCTAGATACTAGGTTAATGTTCACCCAGCATTTTGAAGTGGTAATTGGCAGGGCTAATGGAATGTTGGGTTTTATCAAGAGAGCTACAAGGGACTTTACAAGTATACGCCCCATCAAAATTCTTTACACATTACTGGTCAGATCCGTTCTTGAATTTTCTTGCACAGTTTGGTCAGCTTATTATCAGATCCACATAGGCTTGAGAGTGTTCAACACAAATTTATCAGGTACAAACTGTCTCTGAGTGGTGTGATCCTCAGCGTTGACCAGACTATGACTTACTTAGACTTAACTACTCTTGTTCGCAGAAGGGAATACTTTGATGTTTGTTTTGCTTTTAATATCCTCAACTACTACATAAAAAGCCACAAATGTATTGGATGCTTTCATCTACACACTCAAAGTTATCGGACACGAAGTAAATCTTTACTGTACATTCCTTACTGTCGTACATGGACTTGGTACTTACTATTCAGTCCTGTTGATAGAATATCAACCATTGTAAAAAGGTTCTATGAGGGTCTTGACTTTTTTAGTTTATCTCAGGATAAATTCAAGACGCGGGCCAAGAGAATTGTTTTAGATTTAAACTTGGTACCACACCACTTCAAATTTATGTAATTTTTTATACGTAAATAAATAAAGTATCATGTAGTGAGTAGCCGCCTTAAGAAAAAGAGTATCAAGTAATTCTAGTAAGAAAAAACAACAAAGACAATGGAGTTACCCCAGATAAAACGGAAGAACTAAAAACGGCATTGCCTTCAACTTTACCAGGAAAAAAATAATCCAAAATAAAATAGACAACGGATTTGATACAGGAGGTATTACAAGAAATTAAAGAAAGAGCAAAGTTGTTGAATTGCAGATATGAAGGAAATTCAAATACATCGAATAATCAATGTTTAAATCTTGAGCAAAAAAGAAGATTCTAATAAAAAAAATACATCAATGATTTTTCTATCTTTGAACAAAGGTTGACGACTCTTTTTGTGCTAGAATAACTTTCTATTGCAGATATTATAAATAATGGCTGTAAGTCTGTGAAGGACCTTAGAACACTTACATATGGCGAATATATAGTTACATAATCTTAATCTAGTTCTTCGTTTTTCAATAGAGGAAATTGACTGGTTTTGGTTAGCCATACAGAATGATTTATTTTTAGTTACAATAATTAATATTTGTGAATCTCTATTACCATAAGAATAACAGTTTAGAGGAATGGTTGTGTTCATTCTGTACAGCATAAGACTATAATTTATACAGTTTTTAACATTTTATATGTGGCAATGACTAGGTACCAAATATACAGGGTGGTCCATTTAACTTGAGACAGTCTAATATCTCGAAAACGGTGCGTTTTTGAAAAAAAAAGTTCAAATAAAAGTTACATGGTATCATGTGGGAAACAAAATGGCGGTACTGATTTTTGACTTTGACAACGTTTTCAAGGTTATTTCAAGGTCAACTCTTTTTTTTTCAATGGAAATATATATTTTTATTACAGAATCTTATTCTACAGAAAAAAACAAGTAACTTTTACTTGAAGCATTTTTCGATCCGGTTTCAATTTAACCTGATAAAAAAGAACGAATAATTTTTTTTTCCTCCTCACAAAATCGAAAAGTAGAGAAAGGTTACCAAAAATAAATCAAAAAATATAACAATTGATCAAATTGACGACAGCCAACTTCAACACACTTGTTAATTCGCTGTAAAAAGCTTTCATGGCACCAAATTACAGTTTCTTTACTGACAGCTCTAAGCATTTCTTATGTGTTCCATCATATTATCCGGTGTTGTGGGAACCTCTTGATGAACTGTGTGTTTGATTTTTAAAGTGAATTGACAAGTGTGTTGAAGTTGGCGATCGACATTTTGATCAATTATTATAGTTTTTGAGGTATTTTTGGTAACCTTTCTCTACTGTTCGATTTTGTGAGGAGAAAACAAAAAAATTATTCGTTCTTTTTTATCAGCTTAAATTGAAACCGGATCAAAAAATGCTTCAAGTAAAAGTTACTTGTTTTTTTCTGTAGAATAAGATTCTGTAATAAAAAAATATATTTCCATTGAAAAAAAAGAGTTGACCTTGAAATAACCTTGAAAACGTTGTCAAAGTCAAAAATCAGTACCGCCATTTTGTTTCCCACATGATACCATGTAACTTTTATTTGAACTTTTTTTTTCAAAAACGCACCGTTTTCGAGATATTAGACTGTCTCAAGTTAAATGGACCACCCTGTATAACGACAATCATTGAACAATATTATGTATGATACACATTAACAACAGATATAAGTACATAATTACAGATAAATAGGTTTATGGTTAGTTTTCTGGCACTGGTGATTCATCAAAAGATAGAAAAATATATTGTTTCTTACTTGCATCAAATATGAAATTCCTCCACCATATTTTGGCAGTCAGTAAATTGAAATTCAATTTTCAATTGGAAGTATTTTTGGCACAAAATCCCGTCCACTTGACACTGGTGATGTATTTCATGTTAGAAACAATACAGTTTTTTTAATATGGAAGAATATGGTTACAGCAATATCACGAATATAACAACCATGGCTTGATTAAAATAGAAATATTTCAGTTTTTCACTGTACCAGTATTTTACACAGAGCAAAATTGAAATGTTTAGCGGTCAAGGTATATAATAACTCTGTATAAAATTTTGTGACAATCTAATTAATAATATTGATTGTTTCGATATGGAATTAACATTTTTTTAAGCTCAAAGTATATCAACTCTCGCAATATCTAAAACAATCTATTCAAATATGGTTTTAATTTTCAACAACATCCAACACATAGATAAATTGACCAATTAACAAGCTCTTCTCAATTTTAATAGGCTTTAAAATAACGAAACAATAATTCATAGCAAAATTTAGAAATTAAACTAAAAAAAAAATATATTGTACTTTTGGAATTTCAAAACTTATAACATTAATAAATCACAAATATAAACAACCGAAAAAATCCCACGGAATCACTCTTACTGCTGCAAATGTTTAAACAAAAATAAAACAACTTGAAGCAAAAATTAAAAAAAGCATGGATCCATTCAAACAATATCCAAACGACACAATTCAACGATATCCCATCAACAAATTTTTATCAATTCAATTTGCACTCTGAGGTTGGATTTCTGGTAATTGACTAAAACTAGAGTTAGGTTGATGATTGTTGCGCTCGCTGCGACTTATCTCTGAATCTTCGCCTAGCTAGTTCTGACATAGCTACAGGACCCAGGTGGGCTATTTGAGGTGAAGTTGCTATTGCCCTGAAAAGAAAAAAAAATTGATCTGATAGGCTCTAACTTAGAAGTAATCAAAGTGCTAGCCTTATTAACATTGGATAATCTTTTTGGTTAATTATATGGGTAAATCCATTTTGATAAAAATTTCTATATCGGACAAAATTATTCGAACAAGAAACCCCCAAAATAACATACCTGAATGTGGCAGCCACAGTTTCCTTTAAATGAGCTTCTCCAACTGTTGGTGCTGGTACTAGTTCGTCAACTGGCGTGTGCGCTTTCAAATTTACAGGTTCAGGTTGTCCTGATCTCTGAAAAAATTAAACAACAATTTATAAGAGCGCAAAGGTACTACTATAAAAAATATAGCGAGATACTTCATCTGGGAAAGATCTGCAGTATTGATCGATTCAATTTTATTTATCAAATCTATAAAATCTGAATTTTGTAATCAATTCTTACCAGTTGAGCATAATATTCGGCTACTTGAGCATTTAGCCAAGGATTCTTAACTAAAGTAGCTGCTGTAGGCCGTCTATGGGGCGCAATATGTAACATATCAGTTACTAACATTTTTGCTTCGTTTGATACATTTTTCCAACCAGGATTCTAAAAATATATTGAAAAGTGAACATTTAACAATTTAACTTAAAAAAAAAAGTGCTTACTTGATGTAAATCTAATTTCCCTGAACTTATCCTCTGTAGAATCTTTTGAGGACTATCATCAGGGGTTGTACTAAAAGGACATTGTCCGCATAACATAATATATAAAATCACTCCTAGGGACCAAATATCACAAGCAGCGTCATATCCTGAAAATATCCAGTTAAATGATTTTTAAATTTGATAGGCAAAAAATATACCTTGACGCTTTAATACTTCTGGAGCTACAAAATGTGCAGTATAACAAGGTGTCATCAGTAAACCATTATCAGCTCTAAGCTGAAAGTTGGAAATTAATTATTGCATTGAATAATTTGGCAATAATTAAATTATCTAACCTGTTTGGCAAAGCCCATATCACAGATTTTAACACTATCGGGAGCATGATCTTCATTGATAAATAAAATATTGGCAGGCTTCAAATCTCTGTGAACAACTCCGTTTTCGTGCAGGTACGCCACTGTCGTTGCTAATGTTTTTAATATTACAGCCGATTCTCTTTCATCAAGTCTCTTCTGCAAATAAACTAATTTGATACCAATTTGTTTTATGAAAATAATTACCTTTTTTGTCATGTATTCTAGCAAATCTCCGCCTTTAAGCAGTTGCAAAACCAGGTAGATTTTAGTGGCTTCTTCGTACACGGTTTTCAAGTTGACTATTCCAGGATGTTGGCCATATCTGAGCAAGATTTCCACTTCTTCACGGCAATCGCATAGGGATTTGTTGATAATCTGCATTAAAAAAAAGTAGCAAATTAGTGAAGCTAGTCTAAAATGGAGGATGAGCAACTTAAAGCTCCTGTCAATAGTTCTTTTTCTTTTTTATTTGTCTCTTTAGAAGGAGAAGTTTGCATTTTCAGTTTTTGAAGCTCCTTTTCTTTAATTTTCTGATCAAGAGATGTAATTTCGGTAGTGGCAAATTTATCAAAGATACTTTCGAAAAAGTAAGCAAGTAATGTTTCCCAAGGAACCGATTAAAACAGAAGGGGAATCACTTACTCTAAGGAAAGCCATAATATGATAGATTATACATTATAGTGAACAACTTTAATAATCATAAACAACACTTCGCTCGACTGGCCTGTTAAAACTGAAATAACTTTTTAAACTTGTTAATAAGTACCTAAGGATTAAAAAATTACTTGTTGTTTTTTTCATGCTTACATGCAACCCAAATCCAAGATGGCGTCGAAAAAAGTAAGAAGAAAATGTAGTATTAAATTAAGATATCAGTCTCACAACTTTCATTTATTTTAATAACTAGCTAATGACCCGCTACGTTACCACCGTGAAAATACATTTTGAAATAATACACTTTTTGTCAAATTTTTTTGTTGATTTTCTAAATTATTTTTTTTTAATCCTATACCAGAGTCGCTTGCCAGTGAGTTCAGTGACGCATTTTAAGCACTCCAGAGCTGCTCTAGAGCGCCCCGGGCTGTTTATAAACGTTCCAGTGTGTCAGAGTTGCGCGCAACTGAACGTTTTTTTTCGGGATAAAAAATAGCCTACCTATATCACTCCCCTCTATAGCCGAATTCGATTGACCGGATTAGATCGATCTGGTTCAATTTAAGTGAACCACACTGTGTTCGATTGAGGTTGGATCAGTGCACCCACATCAACAAAAAAATGATCTAGATCAGAAGAAGTTCAGTTAAATTGAACCCAAATCGATCTAATCTAGGTCAATCGGATTCGGCCTATATAGAGATACGTGTTATTAAATTCAAGATCGGTCCAGCCGTTCTCGAATTCAAAAAATAATAAAGTTACGTCGGTTGAATGCCCAAGCCTAAATAAATGAAATGTGGCAACGTTGTTTCATGTTGTCAAAAAAAAGTTGGGTTATGTTGTTATGTAATGTGAATGAGTTTGTTTATAATTAAATTAATAATTAATTCAAAATTAATTTCTTTTTCCGAGATGCGTAACCTTGCCACAAACCTTCCTTGGGATGGCCATAACAACCTACGAAAGTTTCATCGTAATCGGATAAGTGGTGTAGGAGCGCATAAGGCACAAACAAACAAACATTGATTTTTATATACAGGGAGGACTTTAACTGGAACTAATTCGCTAGAGCCTTCGGATGAAATATATGGAGAAAACGCAAAAACACGTCGATTAAGATTTTTTACTTAAGATTTATTTATTTATTTATTTATACAGGGTGTTCCAAGAACAGCTGTACGGTTATCAACTTTATTTTTTTAAATTATAGACCCTGTATATTATGACATTTCTAAATTCTGCGGAACATTCTAGACATATTTCATTAACAATGTCATATACCTATCTTCAACTGTTTCGGAAATATTGACAGTTGAAAATTGACTTTTTCGCAACTTTGACAAGCTGTATAAAACCTAAACGGTTAATTTTACAGCAAAACCGATCATACATTCTTGTCTTATTTTTTCATAAACTATCATCTGACACCTACTTTGAATTTAATCCATGATCAAAAATTCTAGTTAAATTTAATCTCCGATTAAATTCAAAGTTGTTGTCAAATGATAGCTTATGAAAAGCTACAGACGAGAATGTGAAATTGGTTTTGCTGTAAAATTAACCGATTAGGTTTTACAGCCTATCAAAGTTGCAAAAAAGTCAATTTTCAACTGTCAATATTTCCGAAACAGTTAAAGATAGGTATATGACATTGTGAATGAAATATGTCTAGAATTTTCCGCAGAATCAAGAAATGTCATAATATACAGGGGCTACGATTTAAAACAATAAAGTTGATCACCGTACAGCTATTCTTGGAACACCCTGTAAAAAAAAAAATTATGTGAAAAAATCTTGAGCAAAAATATTAATCGACGTGTTTTTGCGTTTTGTCCTCATAGCCCCTGCATGATTCTTCCCCAGCTATTCAATTATTGGTTTTATATGTATTTTCCGCGAGGTTTTGCCTTCTCCAGTGAACAGTGAGATGTTGGGAGGCAGATTTTTGTGCAGCTGAATCAACAGGAGTAACACGTCTGTATCTGGGGAGTAGAACAACCTCAACATCCTTGTGAATTGTACCTGCATGAAGAATCATGATGGTATCTGCTTCTTCCTGGCTGTGAGTTTGGGGTACTTTAGGAATGCGTACATTACGTCTGGTAGTCGTGCCTGCCGTGATCATAAATTTCTTTAAGCTGTTACTAGATACAACCTCATGCAGCGTCTTTCCAGCTCGGTATTCTGTCAGTTCTGCATTTGTCCTATTGTGCGCTAGAAAACTGCTCAAAGAAATGTTACGAATTAAAGTATTGTCTTTAATTCACATTATCACACTATCACTAGTAAGTTGTATTTCCACTAGTTCGTTTTCTTCTCATCTTACCCTTCATTGAATATTCTAGGTACCTATCGAACACCAACCTATCTTCATCATCTGGCTTCACTGTTTCTATAAGTTTACAGATGAAAGCAACTGCAAAGTCATTACAAGTTAATATCGTGGATGTTTTCTTAATGGTATGTTCCATCGCTATTCCATCAAATTATCAGTATCACAGTTCCAGAATCGCTGCGTGACGCATTCGAACTATGGATATTACCGTGACACGTCTCACCAGTATCTTCAGAACCAATTACTTCCAGTTGATGGAAGCACTTGACTTATCGTAAGGTAGGAGTAATGATCCATCAGATGCGAACAAGGATCGTGGAACTATGCCGAATTCGTAGCCTCCAATACATTCCTTCAGATCAAGTTCAGGACGGCTTCTAGCTGCTATAATAAACCTTCTTTCTTCCTTGACCTTGATAACCTCATCACAAACAGATACCGCCTTCGACACATTTGATTACTTGAAAGTCTTCAGTTTTAAACCTAATTTATAAACTTGCCGTCGAGATTCCGTTCGCGTCGAGCATGCCGTTACCAATTGAATATTAGGAATCTCATAAGATCGTTTATATTCGCCGTCGGCCTCACAGTTCACCGTCAGCATAGAGACTACGGTAAAGGCGAGGCCGACGCAAACGGAATCCCGACGGCGAGTTTATAAATTGAGCTTTACTTTAGTCATACGATCCCACATGCATATCTTACCTTCATTTAAGCGCTTATGGACAAACGTTTCAAAACACTGTTGTCCTATAGTGTCAGGATTGAGGATATCATTTGCTTCATTTTCGGCCATCACTTGGTTCGTAAGCAAGGTATATGTAGTTCTGTTTCGTTTTCATCGGAAGGATTTTCATGTGAAGTAAGTACATTTTTCATTTTTGCTGCTTTAAGAAGTGTTGTGTGGAGCTTGATCGGTTTTCATGCTCAATTCCATGATCAGGGGAACATGTTGTGAAAAGTCCACAGGAGATTCCAAACTTTCCGTTCATGAACTCTTCCCAAGTTTCGGAATGATGTTGTTCCGTATGTTGCATTGAAGCCAAGTACAAAGAAAGCAACCGAGCATAGTTTTGATCTAAGGTTTTGATGATCACGTGCAAAGAAGTACTTCATGAGGGATTGTGTTGCTGCTAAAGGTAGGCAAAAATCGTTTTGTCTGGTCGCGCGAACAAAGAGCAGAATGGTTTGAAACTGTTTGAAGTAACTCATCACAAATTTCTGCATCTTGTTAGGACTGCCTTCATATTCGGAAATTCTGTTCTGAATCTCTTTAATGCTTTCTCTTTGAACTGTATCGCTGACTGCTCCGAGTAAACTTGACCCTTGAGGACTGCGACTGATATCATTATCGTAAGCCTCTCCTAACGATGTGGCTATTTCCTTCAAAGAATTTCCAATATCAGGATTCTTTATTGCTAGCTCGTCAAGATATAGTTGATATAGGGCTAGCAATGTGACCATGTGAACATCAAAAGCTCTGTACATATTCTTCCCAATAAGAATTTCCGATACAGTAGTTGAAGAATATAACCCTGTTTCTATCCAGGCTTGATCAATTCCACTTCCTTCTATGTATTTTCCAAGAGCTGCCAAAGACCGAAACACAGTGTGAGGTTCACCTGGTAGGAATATGAACTGTTCCCTGATATCTTCCCTTTCTACCAAAGCTTCAAAACCATACTACATTATTTATCTATTAATATCTTGTGCTCTCATTAGAACTGTAAACAAAGCATCGTAATTGATTGGTGGTAATCGCAAAAGAGGGGCACATAGTGATACGTTAGTGCAAGTTTGGCTTGAACTAATTAATGAGTTAAAGGCATTAGGCATTCCATGTTCTTGGAGCTTTACTACCATTATGAGAACAACGCTGAGTGCAGCGTATTGCCCACAGCAAGTCAGTTTAATTACTGTGTTCCAGATTAGGTGCGATCGAATTTACACGAAGGTCACATGCAATTATACAGTGAGGACATAAGGTCCGTCGCCCCCCTCTATGTTTTGAACGGCTCGGTATATTGCAACGAAATTTGGAAAGATATGTGAGTAAATTCTCCATTTTTTGAAAACAAATGATAGCTGGGCGCAGTTTTGAAACATTTTTTTCAATAGAAGGCGGTGTGGAGTGATATATCGTTTTAAAGCTCTCTTCATTCTTAATTTAATTCTGAAAACATTTGGTTTAGCGGTTTCAAAAAAACATCACTTTGTCAACACCTGTCAAGATGTTAGAAATTTAATTTCTATGCTGCTAGGCAAATCCAGCGGGATAACATCTGTCGAGGTGGTAAAAATTTAAATTCTATGCTGCTAGGCAACCGCAGCGGCAGTAGAAGTACTTTTAGTGCCGCTGAAGCGGCAGCAGAAGTACTTCTAGTGCTTCTCGTACTTTTACTGCTGATCATCCATCCATCCGGTGCTGATTAATCCATCCATACGGAGTAGAAGCACTTTTTTGTGCTTCAGCAGTATTGCAAGCCTCACTACGTTCGGCTCGCAAACCTACTACTTCAGCACAAAAAAGTATAGCTTCTACTCCTAATACAACAATATACTATTTCTACAACTGTCAAAAAATGATGAAATTTGCACACTGATATGACAATTTGCGAAGTGACACTTTTTTTTCCCAGGTAGATTTTTTTTAACGTTCCCATGACGCCGTGTGCCATATGATTCTTCAGTGTGCAAAATGCCTAGTTCGCACACTCAGGTAACAAATACCTGACACCTGACAAGAAACCAAAAATAATTAAAATTCGCCTTTCATTGTAAATGCAATTTAAGCTTCGAATAATCGATATTTGCATGGAGCATTTCGCGCACTAGATACAAATATAACTATTTTAGTAATTGAATCATTATTTTATTATTCATTATTTCTTACTGAAAAAAAAAAACAATAATGAATAAAAAACCGATAATAGTTATTTACATTACAAGTGCGTTTATGAACATGATTACAATAACGAGTGTGAAAGATTAGAACGACGAGGTCGTAGACCGAGTCGTTCGAATTACACGAGTTTTGTAGTTATGTTCAAACAGACGTGTGATGTACAACATTTTATCTAAAGTTGGTTTTTTATTTAAAAATAATTCCCCAAGACAAAAATTTAATAACTATGTTGGCAACACATTCATCATTTTGACAGCTGAAGCTGTCATTTGTTTTTCAAAAAATGGAGAATTTGCTCACATATCATCATTCCAATTTTTTTTTTTAAATTTATTAAATAACAAATTACAATTTTCATATAATCTAAGGCACAAGTTAAGCTATGCACTTTGTTATTCGCTCCTAAACAGCTAAACGCTGGTAACGGGGCAAGATGTAGTTTGATTCAGACCACAATATTCAGACCAATAAAACCTTAATATTACCAAAGTTATACAATAAAAAAAACACTTATATAATTAAAAACATAACAAATGTTGCAATAGACCGAGCGGTTCAAAAGTTAGAGGGGGGGCGACGTACTTTATGTCTTTACTGTATGTTTCGAAGGAACTGGAGGAACACAATATGAAAGCTTGCAAGAAAGCGCTTCTGGTAAGGCTCCTTCCGCAGTTGTGCGATCAATAACCATCTGATCTGTAATGGGTTCTCCGCGTTCTATACCTTGGACTGAAATGCAGCTAGTGCAGTGCCATGAAGAGTGTTCACCCCCAATGGAGTTGCTTCGAGGAAGTCAATGTTGCCAATAGGCTCGTTCAGTGAGGTTCCATTACCCACGTTTTTTGATATTTTTATGGAGTATTACTCACATATAGCACACAAAAAAAAATTCAGCGCAATTGGATAAATATTAAAAAAGTTATGCGGCTTTGAATAATAAAACATTATGCCTCAGAAATTCATCGCTTAGAGATGGTATGACGTCATCTCTCAAGTCAAGACGGGCTAAAGGCCGTCACACGACCAACTTGAGAGATGCAGTGACGTCACCGCGTGTTTCGAAATTTCCAAACTTGCAGCTTTTTGATAATTTATTTAAATATGAACAAGGGCTCGGAAAATTATGAAATTTTGCACAACTGCTAAACTCAATACGCTCTTTTAGAATATGTAATAAAAAAAATATGCTGAACGAGCCTATTGCAAACCGCATAAACTCATTTTTCATAAGAACAGATGGTATACATATAACATCGTTGATTTCACTTTGCCCTTGAACAGCCTTAGGGAATCCTGTTTCAATCTGCATTAGTTTAGGACTCGGTTTAGGGTAACTGATGCTTAGATCCAGATCATGCAGCTTTTCAATAAGCCTTTTGGATCTTGTGAGTTTATGAATGTCCAGTGCCAAACCAACTGAAAGCGGAGTCTCACCACTTGAGTGAAAGGAAGTGGCCTCCTTCTTTGGACAGGGACACTATGATACCTGTCTGTCGGATTTGAATTCTTGAACAACATGTTGTGCTAGAATTGACGTGTCTCGTAATAACTGGTGTGCGCGCGCAACTCGTGGGTTGTAGGTGAGCGTCCAATGAGAATCGAGTTTATTACGGGCTTGCGTCATATTCGTATTCAGGGACGACTTCAGAATTAATCGTTCCTTCCTTCTTTGTAACGTGTAATTCGACAAAGAGCAAACTAACATTTTACGTATTACTTGAACCAAAGAATATTATAGACTAACGTCTCTAGAAGAACCGTCCGGCGGCGAAAATATAAACCTGCGTGATGGCGCTAGTGTCCTAGTAAAATCAGTCGTTTCTGCGATTAAATTAATTTGAGGCACTAAATGCAGGCGTATTTGCTAGACTGCGTTGCCAAGTTGTCTTTTGTATAACAAATTAAATGCCTGTGTTTTATATAGGTACTTATTATACATATACCTACCATAGAATAGGAATATTTTATAATTTAAAAAAAATAATAAATAGGTAAATAGTTATGTATTTTTGTGGGTAGTAATTTTCTGTTACTAATAAATAGAGGAATAAAACACAAAAATTGTTTCTGTCTGTGTGTCTACCTATGTCCGTTATAGACTTTGAAACTATCCAATCGATGTGCCTCAAACCAGTTTAATGTTTAATATGAAAGGCAATAATAATAAGAAGGTTTTAGACCACTAATGACAGGTGTCAACTGTCAAATTGAGACAGTTGCAGATTGAACCATATCTTCACAACGGATTTTGCTGAAATTTAGCATACACTTCAAGATCAGGTGATTAGATGATAATACATTTTAGATCACTAATGACAGGTGTCAACTGTCAAATGTGACAGGTGCAGATTTTTGAACCATTATTTCGCAACGGATTTTGCTGAAATTTTGCATACACTTTAAATTCGGATGATAATACATTTTAGACCACTGATGACAGGTGTTAACTGTCAAATGTAACAGATGCGGATTTGTGAACCATTTCTTTGCAATAGATTTTGCTGAAATTTTGCATACAGTTTAAGTTCGGATGATAATACAATTTGGAATACTCAACAGCTGTCAAATGTAATTTTTGACAGCTGTCAAAATATGACAGGTCGAGAGGTGAACAGGTTGTCAGGACTACCCCCGTCTTTGAAAATTTGCTTTTTTCGACAAATAGACAAATTTCAAAAATAAATAACCCATAATTTTGCACACCGATTTTCAAAATTTGCACACTTTTCTAGGGAAAGTTATATCGTATCAAAAATTTGCATAACCCCACCCGTTTTTAAAAAAATTGATAGACCCCTATGCTACTCGTTTCATCTAACTTTGGACAATTTTGCACACCTATTTTCAAAATTTGCACACTCTTCTGGGAAAAGTTATGAGGTGTGATAAATGTGCACTTTTTTCCCCGTTTATCTGAAACTTGAAAAATTCTTATGCTACTCGCTTCGGCTAATTTTGCACACCTTATTTTTAATTTTACACATTCCTCTGGGAGTTGAATGTTGTATTAATTTGCACGTTTTCCCCTGTTTGTCAAAAAATTGAAAAACCCTTGCTACTGGGTTCACTCAATTTTGTACGTTTATTTTCAACCCGAATTGAGTAACATAAAAAAATTTAATTTTCTCAAAAAACCGGCGGAAAAGTGCACATTTTGCAAAATTTGAAAATAGGTGTGCAAAGTTGTGCAAAATTAGGTGAACCTAGTAGCATAAGGATTTTTCAACTTTTTGAAAAACGAGGGGGGGGGGAGAGTGGGGAGACAAGCATAGGATCTTTTAATTTTTCGACAAACGGGGGGGAAAGTGCAAATTTTTAATGCCTTAATAACTTTCCCCAGAAACGTGCGCAAAATTGGCCAAAGCGAGTAGCATAAGCGCAACTAGGCTCAAAATTTGAGGGGTGTTGCAGCACCATTTTTTGTGGGTTTGTACTTACGTCATCATTTGCCTTTTTTTAAAAAAAATTGATCTTTTTATGTCTGAAATTTCAAACAAACATATAGTTTGTTTCACGGCACGCAAGTTTTTACTTACGTCATCGATGACGTCATAACTTAGAGAAAAAGTTATGTCATAGATTAATTCATGGAGCACCTTCGGAATTATTGTTTTGTAATACATTTTTTAACTTAGAAGAGAATTTATTCAGTTACCCGAAAATATATAAATAAAATTTCTCCTAGAGTGATTTTTCACTGTAAATTTTTGAAATTTTCCTTCTGCCAGTTTTCCAAAAAAAATTTAAAATTAAAAAAATGATTTTTTGTTAAAAGTTAGTTTTCCAGAATTTCTTCTGGAGTGATTTTTTACTGGAAAATTTTGAAATTTTGATACATACATATAATGAACTTCTCACTTTCCTCTTTCTCCTGTAAAAATTTCAAAATTTTTCTTCTGCTAGTTTTCCAAAAAAAAAAAAAATGTAAGAGGATGAATTTTCCTTAATTTTACTTGAAAAAGTCGATTTTCCAAGTGATTTCTCACTGGAAAATTTCGAAATTTTCCTATAATGAGCTCCTTATTTTCTTCTTTCTCTTGGAAAAATTTCACAACTTTTGCTTTATTAGTTTTCCAGAAATAAATTGAAATGTGAGAGGATGAATTTTCCTTAATTTTGCTTTAATAAGTCAATTTTCCAGAATTTTTCCTGAAGTGATTTTTTACTGGAAAATTTTGAAATTTTGTTTTAATGAGATCCTCACTTTCCTCTTTTTTCTGAAAAATTTCCACAATTATCCTTTTGCCAGTTTTCTAGAAAAAAAATAAAATGTAAGAAAATGAATTTTGCTTAAAAAAGACAATTTTTCCTTAGTTATTGCATTTTCGAAAAACTCATAATTTTCGTAATTCCCCCATAACTTTTTCGTAATTTTCCCATAACTTCAAAAATCATAATTTTTTCGTAATTCCCGTAATTTTTTGTACTTATTTTTAATTCTCGTAATTTTTTAAAAAACTTCGTTATTTTTAAATTCTCCCGAAGTTTTGTAATTTTCATAATTTCAAAAATTCGTGATTTTCATAATTCCTATAATTTTTGTAATTTTTATAATTCTCTTTATTTTTATAATTCCAGTAATTTTTCGTAATTCCTGCAATTTTCCGTAACTTTTCAAAAATTGCGAAAAAGTGAATGTCAAAATTGCTGGAAAGTGACGTTGGAATTACGAAAAATAGAAGTAAAAATTACGGAAAAATGAGGTTGGAAATGTTGGAATTAGGCAATCCAACGACCTGTCCAAATGGCGTCTGGTTGGCAAACAATAAACAAAACACATATGTTTTTTTTGGCAGGATTAAGCCTAGTACTCATAATTTGCTCTTTTTTGACATTGCATCGACAATTTGACGTTGAAAAAAGAGCGAATTTCGCTTTTATGAGTACCAGGCTTTATCAATACACGGGACGAGTTCTCAAATCTGACATTTTTCTGACATCGTTGACATGTAGAAACCCGTATTCTAACCTCATAAAAATTTCAAAATGCCGGCTGGTTGGCAAAAGTCACGTGGTTTGGATTCCCTAATTGCGAAAAAGTTGAGTAAAAATGGCGGAAAAGCAAGGTTATAATCGAGAAAAAATGAGGTTATCAATACGAAAAACAAAAGTAAAGATTATGGAAAAATTAGGTTGAAATTGCGGCAATGTGAGGCGAAAATCGCGGAAAAGTGAGCTTATACTTATTGAAAAATGAGGAAAGAATAACGGAAAAGTGAGGCAAAATTCGCGAAAAATTTTGTTGAAATTGCGAGAAAGTGAGTTTGGACTTTGAAATTGCGGAAAAGTGAAGGTTAAATTGCGAAAAAAAATTGTTGAAAGCCGTTATTTCTCAAATAAATTTCGTTATTTTTATAATTTTTCCTTAGTTTTTGCAATTTTTGCAAAACTCCTAATTTTCGTAATTCCCATAACTTTTTCCTAATTTTCTTAATTTTTCGTAACTTTCCAAAATTCCCGTAATTTTTGAATAATTCCTGTTGTTTCTCAGATTTTCGTAGTTTTTTAATTTCTGTAATTTCTCAAAATATTTAGTTACCTACTTATTTTATAATTCCCCCTAAGTTTTTGTTACTTTCAAAAATTCGTAATTCTCGTAATTTTAAAAAAAAATTTATTGTGAATTTTCATTATTTCCGTAATTTCTCAGATAATTCTCCTCTCCCTATTTCTATAATTCTTCCTTAGTCATTGCAATTCTTCGAAAACTCGTAATTTTCGTAATTCCCGTAACTTTTTCATAAATCCCGTAAGTTTACCAAAAATTATCGTAATTTTTTCGCAATTCTCGTGATTTTTCCTTATCTCTTCCAATCTTTATATTTCCTGTAGTTCCTCAAATTTTCGTAATTTTGTAATTCCCGTAATTTCTCAAAAAAACTCCGTTATCTTTATAATTCCCCCCCAGTTTGTTGTGATTCTCAAAAACTGGTAATTCCCGTATTTTTTTTTTCTTGGAATTTTCGAAAATTCTTAAATTCCCGTCATTTTTCAAAAAATTCTCGTTAATTTCATAATTCTCCCTTAGTTTTTGCAATTTTCGGAAAATTCGTGAATCCTGTAACTTTTTGTAATTCTTGTTATTTTCGTAATTTTTTGAAAATTGTCACAATTTTTTTAATTCTCGTGATTTTTTCGTATTTTTCATAATTTTTGAATAATTCCTGTAGTTTTCAGATTTCCGTAATTTTTTAATTCCTGTAATTTCTCAGAAAACTCCGTTATTTTCATAATTTTGAAATTATATAAGTCTCCTAATTTTCGTATTTTATTTTGGGAATTTTCGAAATCTTGTAATTCCTGTCATTTCTCAGATAATTCTCGTTATTTTCCTAATACCCCCTTAGTTTTTACAATTTTCGAAAAACTCGAAATTTTCGTAATTTCCATTACATATTTTCGTAATTTTTTAATTTCCGTAATTTCTCAAAAAAATTTCGTTAGTTTTATAATTTTCTTTAAGTTTTTGAAATTTTCGAAAATTGGTAATTTCCGGATTTTTTTTTGGGGATTTTCGAAATTTTTTAATTCGTGTCATTTCTGAGATAATTCTTGTTATTTTCTAATTCCCCGTTCTTTTTTTCAATTTTTGGAAAACTTGGTAATTTTCGTTATTCCCGCAATTTTTCGCGCTTTTTCCAGTAATTATTTATATTTTCAATTTTTTAATTTTCAATTTTCCTAATTTCCAAAAAAATTCGGAATTTTCTAATTCTCCCCAAGTTATTGTAATTTTCGTAATTTCAAAAAATTGTGATTTCCGTTATTTTGGGAATTACCGTAATTCACGTAATTTTGAAATGACTTTGTAATTCTTTTCCGTAATATTTCGTAATACCCGTAATTTTTGTAATTTTCGTAGTTTTTTGTATTTTTCTCAATTCCCGTAATTTTCATAATTTCTCATAATTCCCGCAAATTTTCGTCATTTTACTAGGTTCCGTAAATTTTTAAAATTCCCATTATTTTTCGTAATTCCCGTAATTTGTCTTGTTAGTTTTCGTAACTTTTCAAAAATTAGTAATATTTAAATAATTGACGTAATTTTGGAGTGACTTCGTAATTCTTTTGCGTAATATTTCGCAATTCCCATAATTTTTGTAATTTCCGCAATTTTTTGTTATTCCGTGATTCTCGTAATGTTCCGTAATTCTCGTAAATGTTTGCAACTCTCTCTAATTTTTCATATTTTACGTACTTTAGCGTAATTCCCGTAATTTTTCGTAACTTTTCAAAAATTATCGTTATTTTCGTAATTTTGAAATGAGGAAAAATGAGGATAAAATCGTGGAAAGTAGGGGAACAATCGCGGGAAAATGAGGTAAAAATCGCGGAAAAATGAGGATGAAATAGCAGAAAAATAAGTTTGTAATCGCCGAGGAGTGAGAGCCAAAAATCGCAAAAAAGTGAAAACAGAATTGCAAAAAAGTGGGTCAAAAATCACAAAAAAAATGAGTCAAAAATTTCAAAAAAAGTGAGTGTGAATTTGTGAAAAAGTGAGATAAGAATCGCGAAAAAATGAGGTAATATTTGCGGAAAAGTGGGTTTACAATCGCGGAAAAGTGATAGTAAAATCTAAGATTTCTAAATTATGACGTCATCAAATTGGATTTTTCAATGAATAATAAATTGGAAGCATCTTTCCTACATAAAATTATTGAATTTGACATTTATCAAAAGATCCAAACAACCAGCACCTTGTTTTACAGGTAATGAAATGTCTTGTCAGTTTCTTGAAAGTATGTCATGGTCAGTAATTATTTTTGCTAGAAATGCAACAAAATACAGAAGAAAGAGAAGATTGCATCGATCCCTTGAAAAATATAGATGAGGCGGCCAATCGGGCTACCTCAGTTGTTCCAATTTTACCATTAATATCAATGTAAATAACTAAAAATACAAACATTTTTGACGTTCGCTCTCAAAATTTGATGTTTCATTTTTAACACTAGTGCTATAAAGACTTTATGGCACTAGTGCGATAAAGTAACATTTTTAATGCTACGGGGGGTGTTAAAAATTGCATTTTTGACACGTTTGTAGAAAAAGTTTTTTTTTTTTAAGATAAAAGTCAAAATGACATTAAGTTGGCAATGCAATGTAAAATTGTCAATGCTTTCAAATTTTTTATGTAGAAAAGGCTTGTGTTGCCAACATAGTTATTGAATTTTTGACTTGGGGAATTATCTTTAAAAAAAAACATACTTTAACTTTCCCCAGAAAAGTGTGCAAAATTTGAAAATAGGCATGCGAAATTGTGCAAATTTAGGTGAACCAAGTAGCATAGGAATTTTTCAAGTTTTAGACAAACAAGGGGGAACGGTCAAGTTTGCCCCTAGTTTAAAAAAATGCTCTAGTTTTCGTTGTGTTGTGTGCAATATTTTAGTTATAGTGTACAAAATTATTATGGTTTAGGTATTTATTTTTGAAATTTGTTTAATACAGGCGGAAACTTGACCGACCCCAAAATTTACTTGTTGGTAAATAAACCGATCTACTGGAAAATAAATAAATAATTCATAATTCGAAATTAAACATAAATTTCTAAGTGGCAAATTTGCCAAATATACTGAAAAAAAAACCTAAAGAAAATGATAGAATAGCATCCATCTATGATATTCGTTGGTAAATTATCAAATATGTTAGAAAATATATGCTTAACTTCCTAATTCCTTTTGGCACGCGTCTGTCTCCCTATGCACGCAAAGCAAATATTTCACTTTAATAACTTCATTCAGAGAAGCAGACACGGATGCTGGCTCGCTGGCTGGACGCTGAATCAACAGCACTGACAACTCGGCAACAGTGGGCAATAGACTCGAGCCAGCGTCCACACCGGCAAAAGCCGGCGTCCATCGAGGTATCAAAAATCAGAATACGGACGAGACTTCTAGAGACGTTAGTCTATAATATTCTTTGCTTGAACTTAACCAAACACTGTTAACATACACTTTAAACCTCTTCTTTTGTCTGATTCAAGGCGTTGTGAAACACTTGACACTATTTCACTTCTTTAATGTTATAATGTTCAATTTGTATTGTGTACATTTGTTCTGCAACAATACAATCTGGCTACACTGCAGCCACGAGTTGCGCGCGCATGTCATTTTTTATTACTTTCTAACTTGTATTTATTACAATTAAGCTCTCTTTTTCTATTTCTGCGAGACACGTCAATGCGGCCTTTCTCTCGGTCTGGATCGTCTTTATAGGGAACTTGCAAATGAACTAAAATTTTCCAAATTTGTTTTAAATCGATAGTTTATACTGCACAATGTTTATATGTCCAGTTTTTATTTTACTAATACCGCTCTTGTTACACAAAAAATAACACAAAATTTAAAATAAAATTTCTCCCGCCAAAACGATGCTTCCATGATGGCTACCTTTTTTGACGTCACGATTCTGTAAACAAACCTGTCAATAGGGAACTTACAAGTGAAATAAAGTTTACGAAAGCAATCTTTTACAATATTCTTCATCCATTGCCACAATTTTCACACACACAACACAAAAATAGCACTAAGTCAGCAAGAATTCGTTTGCTGCATTTGATGTTTACAAAATCTTGACATCATGAGCGCTGTCATATTGAAATTTCGCGTTTTCGCGCTAAAGTTTTTGATTTGAATTTCAATATTTTTTTTTCGTAGAATGTATAAATTAAAATGGAAAAAAAGAAAACTATGTAATATCTGATGACTAGAAGTATCTAAAAAAAAATAAATTGAGAAATATGAAAATTCCCTATAGAGCATTACCGAAGGAGTGTAGCTATCGAAAGACCCTTCGAACTGCCATTTTGGTGATTCTGAAATCTCTTTCCGATTTATTTGTGCTGCTTTCGATATCTTCTTTAATTTGGCTACAATCCATTGCCATCCCCACTGCGGTTTCCTTTGTTTTGGTGGATAATACCTGCTCCGGTTAGCTTTTCTGCAGTGGTTTATTAAAGTGCAGATCCGGAATGTTTTCTTAAATAAGCTGTATAAGGTACTTTTTATACTGACGTAACTTCATGAAGATCCACGCTGCTACTTTCCTGACACAAAACGCCTTTATCTCTATCATAGCTCTCTCGTGATATTCTTCCAAATGTAGATCTATCTGAGCTTGTAGAAAGAGGTCTTCCTTTTTTCTTCGAAAGGACATATTCGGATGTGGTTGCTTGTGCAAATTTTTTCTTGTCTCGTTCTGTCTTGACAGTGCTAGTTAAATTTTGGTAGTAGTCTCTGTGATAAATGGCCTTCTGCTTCAATAATTCCTCAACTGGCAACTCGTGTAATAAATTTTACAAACTACGGTGCTCTATGTCACCATATCTGCAACGATTATTAACATACTCTTATAATTTTTGAATAAGAATGCTCTGTACATGAAGAGGTTGCGCCCTTTGTAGATTTCTGCCAAATTATACAATTATTACTTTTGAAGGACTTTGACTTGCTAGATTGCAGACACGCCATTCTCAATAGCTAGTGATTAGCTTACTCATATTCATTCCTGCGATAAAGAAATCACTATCAAATTATAGAATGTTCCGCGAAATATAGAAACACACATTTTCGCAGACGCAGCCATAGTAATAATATTACCTACCAGTCTGTAGATCACTTTCGAACAGACGATTTTGCGATAGCTGCCGCTGACTGGATCTGAGGTCTGATGGGAAGCCTATTCGCAAAATTCTGGTATCAATAGATGGCGCTAAATTATGGCGATAATAGCAATATGGCTGCCGAGCTCAGTGAGCAACAAAGCCAGATTTTTGAGGTTAGTTGGTGTTAAATTGTGTTTTGTGGAACCTTGGTTTTGTGGCGTTTTTGTGATTCATATAACAGAAACTATATGATTTATACAGGGTGGAATTTTTAAATGGAATAAAATTAGTATCAGAAAGCCTGTTTATTTTCTGGAAAAATTTTAAAAAACGGGTCTCTTTATTTTTAGTTTGGCAATTTTTTTCGGCCTTTTCATGGAATTTACCCCTCTTTTAGGGGTAGAAACCACCCCCAACACTTTTTTTTATTTATAAATTCGGTTATGTAATTATTTTTGACATTAACGCACTATTTTAGGGTTGAGAATCCGAGTATCAGGCATCAAATAGTGTGTTAACGTCAGAAATAATTACATAACGTTACAAATGGAGTTTGTTTCGCATTAGGGTTCTACCAAGAAGAAATGCTGAAGATATTCAACAATTTTAACTGTAAAAAAAATATCTTTTAATTTATATCCATAATATATAACAACGAGCTATCACAATACATATCTTTACATTTGAAAAAAAAAAGTTAGGGGTGGTTTCTACCCTTAAGAGAGGGGTAAATTCCATGAAAAGGCCGAAAAAATGTGCCGTACTAAAAATAAATGGACCCGTTTTTTTTTTTAATTTTCCAAAAAATAAACAAGCTTTCTGATACTGAATTTATTCCATTTAAATTTATTCCATTTAAAAATTCCACCCTGTATAACAGAAACTATAAAAAGAATAAAATTCTGTAGGAAATTGAAAACTTCCAAAAACAATGCATCAAGCTAAATACAAATTTGCTTTGCTGTTCTCTTGAGTACGAGCTTTCTCACCTTAGAGCTTTCTACTCGATAAACCTTTTTAACCACTTTGCTGACAATGGAAGTAAGCCGCCATCATATATGTATCTCATAGATAAATATGAAAATAGAAGTAAGCCACGCCCGCCGCCATTTTGCTGCTCCAAATTGCATATGAATATATAGGATTTGATGGAACCAATCAAAAATAGGACGGCAATTGACGCCACTGTGGATGAAAAGGTTTATCAAGTCACTGTAAAGATTCCGCGAATCAAACTACGATGTCAATCTGGAAATGTCAATGCACGCATTTGATGGCGTTTCCGATTGGTAGATCTAGTGCGGAACTAGTGAAATTTTTTCTATTTCTATCTTTTTCTTCTACAGGTCGATTAAAAGGATGCAAATACACTCAGTGCGCACTGAATCTACCAATCGGAAACGCCATTAGTTATGTTTTAAGGTTCGATTTGGCAGGTAAGAAGATGAGATAAAAACAGGCAACAGGGCGATTTTTACTACCAAACATATTGTTGATAATGTAAAATCAACAAATCAAATTTAACACGTGAATCTAACCAGAGCGTGAATTCTTACAAACCAGGACGCACTATACATTGAGAATGCCTAAATGAGGTGATACAAATGGAAAGAAATCACGTAGATTGTTTTAGCCTACTTGCTCCTACATAAATGCGATATTATCGAGTAAAATAAAACTTGTGAAATCATCTATGATTATAGTAGAAACACCAGTTGCATTTCCTATTTCAGAAGCTATCAGCTTTTTCTAGCTATAAGTATTATCCTTCTGTCCTCTACAGCTTGTAGGCTACAAAAATGTTTACAATTCTTTCATATAGTTTACTTTTGGAGCCCTCTGTATATTAATAAAAATGTTTATTAGTAAAAGATACATCTAGGTGCAATGGTAATATTATTAAATTCCAAATAAATACTAACCTTTACAGCATATTGCTGGCCTGTAGCTTTTTGTTTAGCTAATTTACACACACTATAACTCCCTGAACCCAAAACATCCATAAGAACATATTCTTCAAAGAAATTACGATCCGGCGTCCTAAAAGATTTTATAGGCGTTTCCATCGACTTTTTATAGACGGTACCATTTTCTAACAAACAGGGAGCAACAAAACTAAATCTGAAATAAAACAAATATGACAAAAACTATTTAATAAAAAAAAAACAGTTAGTACCCTCTAAACAACTCGTGAGCATTGGCACTGGCAGGTACTCCAGGAGAGTCTTTTGGCGTTTTACTGGTATACTCTGAATCGAAATAGGCGTCTTCGGGACCACAGACGGCAGGCTGAAAGGGAGGCCTAATTTTTTTGGCAAGAAGTGCTTCAAAGTCTATAGTAGCGAAGAATTCGTGGTGTTTCAAATCTTCTACACCTCCAACACCAGCACCCAACCTACAACAAAATCAAAACGTGTTCAGTAGATATTTAAATCTAATACATATGATTATTTTAGAGTTTCATGGATGCAGTTATGGTTAACAATAAAGAAAAAAAATGTACCTATTCACGGGATTCCTTTTAAACAAAGCCCTCAGTAAACTTTGGGCTTCAGTACTTAAGTTGGCTGGCATACCGAGTTTGGCCTTGAGAATTTGAGTCATGGTCTCCTTACGATCTTGCCCTTGAAAAGGTAAAGCGCCTGTTAACATTTCGTACATCAACACCCCAAAAGACCACCAATCTGCAGCGAAAGAATGACCGTTTCGGTTGACTACTTCAGGCGCCATGTATTCCACCTAGAAAACAATCTTTACAGTAATATTTAGAAACATAAAACTAGTCAACTATTGGTGTTCCTTACTGTGCCACAAAAACTATAAGTTTTTCCTTCTTCTACTGGTAATTTAGAGAGACCAAAATCTGTGAGTGCAATATGACCGTCTGCATCTAGCAATATGTTTTCCGGTTTGAGATCCCGGTATATAATTCCAACTGTGTGCAAGTGATTCAATGCTAATGCTAGTTCGGCTAAATAAAATTTCACATCCTCTTCTGTGAACATGACCTGCAAATATTTTATAATATAATATAGGTACTCATTTTGAATTGAAAAAAAAAATACAAAATACTCACTTCCTTACTCAATCGAGAAAACAAATCTCCACCTCTTAAAAAATCTAAAATAAGGTACAGCTTTCCCTCAGTTTGGAAAGCATAATGAAGTTTGACTATAAAGGGATGTTCGACGTCAACTAGAATGTTTCTTTCCATTTTTGTACGATATCGATCCCTAACCTTAAGAATAAATTCTGTATTAAGCATCTTGAAAGGAATATAAATACAAGAATTAAAAAATCAATGATGACAGAAAAGTATGAAATGTAGGTTTAAAAATTACATTTATAAGCACAAGACACCCACTGTGGTAAACTTTTGACTAGGTTTGAATTATTTTAAAGTGGTTTTGACTAAATTTGGAGTCATATTTCAAAGATTCAAAGGTCGCAAAATAACTTCAAGTTGCTGCGAATTATCCATCAAATGCTCAAAATTACTTGAAGTGCAATAATTCCAAAAAAAAGGACAAATTATCAAGAACTGTTATTGATAGGAAGAAAAGAAACACCATGACTATACCTCAGGCATAAGCCAATTCCTTGGACTCAAAACAAGAAATTGAGGGAGAATAAGAATCTGGAAGACTATTATGGGCAATTTATTAGGAAATTAAACATAAATAAGTTACCTTTAGTGTAGCCTTCTTTAAAACTTTCATAGCATATAATGTTCCTGCATCGGTACCAACAATTTTTCGTACAAGAAAAACTTTGCCAAAAGAACCCTCGCCAAGAACTTTGAGCAGTTCGAATTGGGAGGGATCAGCTTTGTCGTGTCCATTTCTTACAACCTACAATTTGAATTTCAATGTGTAATCTATTTATTGTATTTTATAATTTTTACATCTCCCAATTCGATTTCGTGTTCCTTTTCGCTCGAGCCTGCTGCCGTCTCTTCAACAGCCAAAGATTCATCTGCGTCTCCAGATTGGGACTAAAAATACAAATGAAAACAATATTTCTAAATTATTAAAATATTGAATATTATACCATATTAAGCTTAGGCATTTTGTGTCGTTAGTGAGTAATCTTTCTAAAGAAACTACTGATATTCTATTGTTAAACGTAATGCTAGTTGCAGTTATGAGTGACTAATTAAAATATAATTTCAACATTTATTTAAATGGTCAATCAACTCTTGATTTAAATAAATAACCACAAGAAAATGATGCGTTTTGGAGTAGTTAATATTATTTGAACCAAAAAAGTAATGTGAAACGTGAATTTTATTAACATTGTTGACCAACCACAAACTCATCATTAATCAGCACAGTTCCAAAAATTTTGTCTTACATTCCAATAACATTATTTCATTTTAATTTCTGAGAAATTCCTCATCATTTTATTTGTTGACAAATAACCACATAATATTTCCATTTTCATTGTTTTACAATAAATTAATTTAACAATATGTAGATACTATTATTACTATTGCAGCTTCTTTATTTATTTTGTTAAATAGTTTAACATTTTTCGCCATTAGATTGACAAGATTATCTATTTTTACTAATAATATAATCAGATTAAAGAATATTAAAATTCATTATGTGGTTTGGAAAATTTATCATTTTTAAAATAGGCTTGTAAATGTGAAGGTTACTGGTAAATGATAAAATTGTGCCTGAACTGAAAAAAGCTAAGAGATAATAATTATTGTTAAGCCAAACCATTATAAAATACCACTTATATAAAATTTCAAATTATATATCTTTTTTTGCCGAAATGAAGAGCCTACACCTAAAATTTCGCAAATTTAATTTTACACCCTCCAAGCATAGTTTCTCTTGACATTTTAACAGGAAAAATGCAAAAGGAAACAGATTTAGAAGAAATTTATATCATTTTAATCAATTTTAAACCATTTCGTGAATGATCCATGCTCTTTTAGTCTTCCAGAATAATGCTTCTTAATAATCTTAATTGGTATTCTTGGTATAGAGCTACCAAAAATACCAAGTAATGTTCTAGGTAGAGGGTGGACAATTTTAATAAGTGTCATTTTTCTGTGTTAGATGCAAATTATATTTGGTTGAATAAAAAATGTGGCTATCAACCGAGTGGTAGTATGACTCCTAAAGCTCGTCCTAAAGTTGAATGTATTGCCGATTATTTTTCATTTTTAAATTTTTCTCAACATAATAAAACAACAAACATATATGGTATTATTCTTGATTTGATTTTTAGTAATCTCACAAATGTTAATCCAGTTGCTGAGCCATTCATATGACTCATACGGTCGCTGCCTTAGTACTAAAATCGAGGGGTAAACCGCCAGCCAAATTTATACATGGCTGAATACATGGAGTACAAAGGAATACATAGGTCATACATAAGAATAAATTGAATTACATGAGAAAATAAGAATACTGCGCTGGAAATCACAGTTGGCAGATTCCAATAGCCAAGTAAAGACTGCCCAACACATTTATTTCATATAAACAAAATCAAAGGGAGAATTAACTATGGTAGCTGAAAAAATTGGAAAGAGAAAATAATAATAAATCTATAGTTGTTTTTAGTTTTTTCTCTGCATTTAATAATCACATAGCTGATAAACATTTAATTTAAATAAATTCAAAATTTTGAGCATAAATAAACATAAAATAATATCTGATTTGGATCAATTTGAAAATACGGTATCCGCCAAAATAAACAGTACCGAAATCTAGAGCACTGAGTAATTGCGCACGCAAGTTGCATTTATCATATTTCGCTTACTTGGCATTAGTTATGAGGTAGACATTAAGTTAAGGTTAAAATCTTCGTCATTTTGTATCTTCTAACTTACGAAACAGTTTTCTTAGTAGAGCACCATTTTCGGTCATACGGATTTGGACGGAATAAAGGCTCAAGTTTGGAACAAGTCTCGGAAAAAGTTCAGCAACCACTCTTAATAAATATTTTCAATGATTTGCAAAATCATTTGAAGCTTTTTCGTGTCGCTATGATGCATTTTTTGAACGTATACGCATGATACAAATTAATGAATGATATAATTTATAATATGTTCAAGAAGAAACAATGTACTGTTATTTGGATTTAAAGTGCAAAATAGAGCAGAGTTGCTTGTAAAAACTCAAGAAAAATTAAACGAGCTTTTTTCGCTTTCACTCACCGTACGTGATATAAATAATATATACTTTATAGGAAAGGAAGAAGGCTCACCTATTTTAATAGAGTTCTTGACATACCTGAAAAAAGCTGAAATTTTTCAAGATTTTGACAAATTGAAAGCTCTGAAGGGCACAGGAATTTCAGTCTCTCACGATTACTGCAAAGAAGACCGAGAAGAGTTAAAGATACTAAGGAAGCACATGAAAAAAGCTCGTGAAGAAAATAAGGAAGCAAAAATAAAAGGCTTTAAGTTAGAAATTGACGGTCAGCAATACTCTGCAAATGAATTAGACGACATAAACAGCGTTACCGGAAGTTCGAGAAACGAGTCTGGATCTGAGGACTTTATTCCAGAAGAAGCAGTGGAAGTCTTAGATAGACAAAAAGCAAAAAAACGAAAACCGAAGCACACTCCAACTCGAGGAAGCGGAATCGGGTTGAGATCCAAAAAAACTAAGAACAGAAATAATAATTGAATTGATATTTCTTTAAATATTGGTTGTTCTTTCATTATAGATTAGGTTAATTTATTTATAAGTTATATAATTGAATTTATTAGAGTGGTTTTGGGTTAGTTAATTAATATTTAGTAAGTAGTTTTGGGCTAGCTATCTTGAAATAAAATGGATCAATTCCTCAGAGATTTGAACGAAAATATTGTAGTTCCACAGTTGATAAAAAATTTACAATATTTTAATCAACAAATTATTGCAGGTACACATTTCAAAATAATTCATTTGAATATATGTGGTATCAAGACAAATTACACGGAATTTTTGTGTTTTTTAGAACAATTTAAACAAAAATTTGAAATAATCGTTTTAACAGAAACACATATAATAAGCGACTTACAAATCTATAACCTACCTGGATATTCTTGTATATATAGTGAAGGAACATTAAATAGGTGTGATGGAATTGTAGTTTTTGTCAAGGAATCAATTAAAATAGAGTCTACCTTCAAATTTATTGGTGACGTAAAATGCATTGAACTTCAAATTGGTGAAAATCAACATAAATTTCTCTTGACATGCATATACAGATCACCATCAGTCAATGAAAACGTCTTTGTAGAAGATTTCTCTGATTACCTCGATTTGAGCAAAAATAGAAAAAAACACATTATAATCGGAGATATCAATATAAATTTATTAAAAGAAAACAAAAATCCTACAGAAAACTACAAAAGTGTCTTAGCAGCTTACGGCTACACCTCATATATTAATAAATACTACACAAGACCCTTGACGAAAACTTGTCTTGATCACATATATGTTAAGGGCGAAAATGAAAATTGTTTCAAGAACTCTAATTCATATATTATAGATTATAAAATCACGGACCACCATCCAATAGCATTCACATTTGAAACGTCAATTACGAATACACAGAAAATAAACGAACGAACAAAATCATACACAGACTATAAAAAACTAAGAAGGGCTTTGCGAAACGAGGGGTGGGAAACGGTTTTTAATGCTCAGGATTTAAATCTTGCAGTCTCAAACTTTTTACATATACTTCAAAATAAAATCTCAGAAAACACAAAAACTATTAAACAAACAAACACAAAAAATGGTAAAAATAAGTGGATAACAAAAGCTCTATTAAACAAGATAAAAGAAAAACATTTACTGTATGTACAAAATTCTGAAGGAACCTCAAAATGCTGATCTTAAAGATCGTTATAAAATTTACAAAAATCAACTTACAAAAGCAATAAAAAAATGTAAGACACAAACTGCTCAGGACCAAATCAATAAAAATAGAAATAAATCTGATGCCCTATGGAAGTGTGTCAACCAAATATGCAACAAATCATGTCAAAAAACACAAATTGAAAACATTAAGACGTCAGGATCACATATTATTACAAACAAAACTGAGATTGCAAACCAATTTAATAATTTTTTTTGTGAAGTGGGAGAGAATTTAGCTAAAAATATCAGCCCTTGTCAAAATTACAGAGAACAAATGAGTTGGTCCAATAAAAGTTTATATTTCTTAAAAGAAACATCGGATCGAGAAATTATGATGATTATCAAGCAATTGAAACTTAAAAAAGCTCCAGGTCCAGATGGAATACGCTCCGAGACTCTTAAAGAAATTTCAAATGAAATATCGCCAATTTTATCGTTTTTAATTAATCTTGGTTTTCGTATCGGTAACTTTCCTGATGTTTTGAAAATTGGGGAAATTAAGCCCTTGTTTAAAAGTGGATCAAAAACTGAGCTGGGCAATTATAGACCAATATCACTTATTTCTAATATCTCAAAAATTTTTGAAAAGGCAATAAAACAAAGAGTAAATTTATTTTTAGAAAAACAAAAGTTAATATCACCAAAACAATTTGGTTTCAGATCGGGAAAGTCCACCGAAGATGCAATAGCTAGTCTTACAAATGAAATAAATGAGGCACTGGACCAACGAAAGCCATCTCTTTGTGTATTTATAGATCTTAGCAAGGCTTTTGACGCAGTCTGTCACGAAAAACTTATTCAAAAACTTTATCAGATTGGCATTAGAGGCAACGTAATAAATCTTCTCCAAAGCTATTTAACCGGAAGAACCCAGTATGTCAACATTGATGGTTTTAAGAGTGGACGTAGAGCTGTGACTTGTGGTGTTCCTCAGGGGACAGTTCTGGGTCCGCTTTTATTCACCCTTTATATAAATAACATTTTAAGGACAGACTGGAAAGGTCATCTGGTAAGTTTTGCTGATGACACTGCTATTTTTTACAAAGGAAACTCGTGGAAGGATCTTAAATCTAAAGCAGAATCGGATTTGAATGATATTTTTAAGTGGTTTCAGAACAACAAACTCACTCTTAATCAGGTTAAAACCAATTTTATTCCATTTTCCTCGTATAGCTCTAACTTACCCGAATATTATTTTTTAAATGTGGGCCAAAATATTTGCATATCAAGAGTGGACAATATTAAATACCTGGGAATAATAATAGATCAACATCTACGGTGGGACAAACAAGTAAATAATATCCTTTCTAAAACGAGATATCTGATTGCACGGTTCTACCATCTAAAAGAGTATCTTGAAGTAGAGCATATGAAAACCATTTATTTTGCACTAGTTCAGTCGCAATTAAGTTATGGAATCGTGGGTTGGGGAAGTGTTGATGAGTGTCACTTAAAGAAATTAAACGTCATTCAAAAATGGATATTAAAAATAATGTTTAGTAAAAACAGACACTTTCCTAGTGAACAACTGTTCCGGGAGACAAAAATATTCGACATACGACAACTCTATTTCTTAAATCTGTTAATGTTTATAAATAAACAAAAAATCTTCAATCTACAAGCCACGAAAAAAATACCAGATTTCAGAAAAATTGCGTGGTGGTCCCAAAGAGTCGTAAACAAATAGGTCATAAGTCTATAAATTTTTTAGCTCCGAAATTCTATAATGTATTGCCTAAAGAACTGAAAGACATCATATATGAGAAAAAATTTAGAAATAAAACTAAGCAATGGATGTTACAGAATAATAGAATCATAATACATAAATTGTTTGAATAAGAAATAATATAAATTTTTATAAGTTAAGTAGGATTATATTTAAAAATAAAGTATAAGTAAACCATAAGTGACCCCAGATTGTGAGAAATTCAAGAAATGTGACAATATACCTGAAAGTGACTAAAAAACCCAAAAAGTGACTGAAAACCCCAAAAAGTGACAATTACCAGGATGTGACAAAATAACAGCGCTAACAAGCAACAGAAATGAAGCTTCTGCGCTTAATGTTTATTTCAGCAAATGTAACTATTGAAAATTGTATTTATATTGTATTTATTTGAAATAAACCAATTTATTTATTATTATTATTTATTATTTATTATTCAGTACTGTTTATTTTGGCGGATACTGGTACTATTAAAGATCTGCGTATTGATTGCACTGACTTGAAGAATAGGGTACTTGCATAAAAAATTAAATTGATTATTGCTTTTTCGAAGAGTGTGGAGTTTCCAGTTTTGGGGAGGAAATTACTAACCTTCAGGAACTTAATAAGAGCTTGAAGAACAAACTTTTGGCAAGTGAAGAAGAACGCGCTAAAATTTTAAGAAAACTGGATGATCTTAAAGAGATAAATGTAGACATGCTAAATTCCATCAGAACTCTTGAAAGGGATTTAGAAGCATACAGACATGAGGTGGGTATTAAAAAGAGTAAAAGTGTTCAGGATGATTTGTTGCGAAATGCAGCTAGTAAACAGAAGTCGACTTATTTTGACAAAACAAAGAGATTACGTGGTAAGCCTAGAATTCTCATTATTGTAGATAGTACTATTGCTAACATGAATAAGATATTAAAAATGCAAAGGTCACTGAAAACATACCAAATCACCTCAATTGTTAAACACAATGCTCAACTGTAACATATTACTGAAGACATTCAAAATCTCACAAAAGAATTTAGTAAAAAAGACTTTTGTATTGTGAGTGGGGGCCTAAGAAACGCATTAACCAGTAGCAGAGTAGGAGAAGCTGTGCTAGAACGTTTATTCCAGATGAGTGTATACACAAACCTCATAGTACTATCATTGCCCTTGTGGCAAAACAGAGAAGTCTTGAACAAATTCATCGACGACATTAATATTAGACTGTATACAGAGCTGGGCAGTAGCTAGCTACCAAGTAGTTAAGCTAATAACTTACCTACTTTTTTGGTAGCTAATAACTTATTCAAGCTACTTTTTTCAAAAAGTAGCTTATAGCTGTAGCTTTTAGTAATTTGTTTCATGTATTCATAAGCTACTGTGAAAAGTAGGTAGCTACTAAACCAAGCTACTTGAGCTACTTTTGGTAACTTAAGCTATTTTTGGTAGTTGAAGTTACTTTTATTGATTAAGTTGCAATAATTATTTTCCCAGAAAAATCTTATCCTGTGTCTAGTCTATAGACTAGTTTCACCTTGTGTCCCGTTTTATTCTCGCATTCGCACATCGCTGGAGTTAGTGGTTCTGTTTGTTCCCTGCAGTTTCACCCGCCGTTAAATTCAGAAGAAATCAGAATTTAGAGTAGGTACCTAAATTCATTGTTTTCGTCGGGCGCCTGTCAAAACTGCCTCCAGTTAAAATCTACTAAATAAATGAGAATATTTAAGAGGCCAACAACAAGCCGTTAAAAATTGAGAAAAAGGGTTAATTTCCTGAGACGAGAACTCACTTATTTTGTAATATTTTTTGACCGGATTAGAAAATAATAAAAGATAAAAATCTAAAGAATAATGCTGTTGTTTTAGTTTTTCGAAAAAAAAATTGCAAATTGAAAATATCACGACCTAAATACTCGAAAAAAAGCTTCATTTCTATCGCTCGGTACATCCAAACCCATCGCTTTTTTTAAAAAAATGAAACAAGAGCATTGTTCTAAATTTTATTATCTTTTCGAATCTTCTTGATTCACTCAAAAATATTAAGTAGTTTTTGAGATCTCGTCTCAAATTGTAAGCCCTGCAAACACGGTAATTCAAAAATTTTGGCTGCAGCGACGTGCTGCCTCTGGCGGATTTAATTTCGCACCGGGGTAAGTAAAAATTACACGACGCGAGAGGACTGCAAGGCCAGTTATTAGTTTGTGTAAATAATTATGGTGAATATATTTCATAATGAACTCAAAACGAACAAAGATAACTTTACTAGAATTCAATAAACGAAAGAGGATATCATATAGCATAGTTAAATACAGTTAGTACGTGAAGGTTAGGAATAAAATCCATCAAAAATACAAGGTTGATTTTTTTTTCAAAAAATCTCGGATACGTCGATTTTTGATTTTAGTGGCCGTTTTTTTGATAAGAATTTCATACATTTGTCAAAACTGATATACCAACAATAAACTGACATGTTTTGATTGTTGATTTGAACCAATCAGATTGGAATTACGTGATAATTTATATTAGTGTAAATTATTGCATAGTAACTAATGCGAGAACTGGTGTTTTGACAAAAAATTTGAATTTTTGATTCATGAAATTTTCTCATAAAATACAGTGTATCCACTTAAGTTCGCAGCACATGGGAAACTTTTTTATTATCAATTTTACGAAAAAAAGTTATCCTTTATAAGAGTTTCTGCTTCTTGAAAAAATAATATCAAACTATGTATTAAAAGTTGAAAAAGCATGTACAGGGTGGTCAAAAAATAGAAAAATATACAGGGTATTTCCTAAGTACGGTCCGTAACTTCAGGATGTCATTCCTTACGAAATTTTAACAAAAAAAGTTCCCATAAATATGTGACCAGAAATGCGTAGTTTCTGAGATACAGGGTGTCAAAGTTTTAGAAAAAATCGTTTTTTCAGCTCAAAAATTTTTCCATTTTTTTTTTTTTTTTAAATTTGGCAGGTTGATTTGTGATAACGAAAGGTTTCTTTTGACTGAAATATGACTTGCTTAATCTGAAAAAAATATCAAAGGTTTAAAAAAATAGTGATGTGCCATTTTTTTTCTAATTTTACCAAAAAACCCTGCATATTTTCCTATTTTTTAATCCCCCTGTACCGGGTGTTTTTTTATCTTCGATATCATTCTGATCACCTGTAACTTTTTTGTTTTTGAAGTTATCAAGGTAAACAAAAAAACAAAATGTAGGGTTAGTAGCCAAGTTTTTTTTCAAATTACACGTAAAACAAAACACTATCAACTTTTTGACATATAAGCCTACATTATATTTTTTCAAATGGAACACCCTGTATATTATATATGTGTTCGATATAATATCTTATTCTGATTACAATGATATAGCACACTTCATATTTTGGTCCACTCGTTTTTGACAAATCGGCAAAAATATGAAACTTTCGAAGTGAAACTTATTAGGCGGCGCGGTCTGATATTTGGGACGAAAATTATTGAGAGCATATAAAAATTTCATATATTTTTGCCGATTTGTCAAAAACGAGTGGAACAAAATATGAAGTGTGTTATATCATTGTAATCAGAATAATATGCTCTAACGTACACACATATAATATACCGGGTGTTCCATTTAAAAATAGTTTATTAAAATACAAGCTTCATAAGACGTGATTTTATCGCATGAGCCCTATATTAGAAAACGAGCCGGAGGCGAGATTTTTAAAGGACGAGTGCGATAATAGTACATTAAAATACAAGTTTCATAAGACGTCATTTTATCGCACGAGCCCTATATTAGAAAACGAGCCGGAGGCGAGTTTTCTAAAGGGCGAGTGCGATAAAATGTCTTATGAAACGGATATTTTATACTATTTTTTCTATTTTGGTTTTGATAAATTAAAAAAAACAAATTTTTCTTGGAAATTTTATTTTCATATTTCCTAATTTCATATGTTTAGGTTGGTAACACTACATGCCAAATAAAGAAATCTTCTATTTTAAAATCGCGAATGACAATTCGATGGCCATCAGTCAGCCAGTGTTACCAACCTCCGATAAGTAAAAAAGGAGTGTCACAAAGAGCTTCTTTTCGAAACTACTTTTAGTGTCGAAAAGACTTCGATATGACACCAAAATAGAAAAAATGTCTTATGAAACGAATATTTTATACTATTTTTTCTATTCTGGTATTGTTTAATTAAAAAAAAACAAATTTTTCTTGGAAATTTTATTCTCATATTTCCTGATTTCATGTTTAGGTTGGTAACATTACATGCCAAATATAGAATTAAGGGCGGGTATTATAAAACTACTTTGAGAGTTAACTTAAAGTTAATTTTTGAAATTACATGTAATTCAAAAAGTTAACTTTAAGTTAACTGTCAAAGCAGTTTTATAATACTCGCCCTAAATCTTCTATAAAATCGAGAATGACAGTGCGATGGCCATCAGTCAGCCAGTGTTACCAACTTCCGATAAGTGAAAAAGGAGTGTCACAAAGAGCTTCTTTTCGAAACTACTTTTAGTGTCGAAAAGACTTCGATATGAAACCAAAATAAAAAAAATATAATGTAGGCTTATATGTCGAAAAATTGATAGTGTTTTGATGTTTTGTTTCATGTGTAACTTGAAAAAAAACTTGGCTATTAATCCTACATTTTGTTTTTTTGTTTACCTTGATATCTTTGAAAACAAAAAAGTTACAGGTGATCAAAATGATATCAAAGATAAAAGAACACCCGGTACATGCTATTCTAAGTTTTAATAGTTTAATACTATATATTTTTTCAAGAAGCAGAAACTTTCATAAACAATAACTTTTTTTTGTAAAATTGATAATAAAAAAGTTTCCCATATGTTGCGAACTGAAGCGGAAACACTGTACAGGGTGGCCCGTTTAAGAGGGGCCTATACCTTATCTCGAAATCTACAAGGGTTGCAAAAAAAAATTAAATACAAAAGTTGTTTCTAATAAAATTATCTACATTTTTTTTTCATTGTTTTTGTTGTTACTGTACTATATACAGGGTGGAGAGATAAAATTTAATTTTTTTAAATGGAACACCCTATATCGTAATACACTTTTACATAACCCTTTGAAAGACAAATCCAACGATATACTGGACATGTGTCTGTGATAAACCGTTTCGAACTTATTAGCGATTATCTTCAGGGATTCAGGGTAATTTTGAACAGGCATTGTTACGTTACTCATAAACTTTTGAAACTTTTTTTTTGCGTGATATTTTTTATAAAATGATGCTCTTTTTTAGACTATACTGAAATTTAGCAAAATGTTACGCTTTTCAATTTTTTTTAAATGGGACATCCTGTAAATTTTCGAATTTTTGGATAGCCTTTTAAAATACAAATTCAACGATATACTGGACATGGGTCTATGATGCACCCATTTTGGCCTGATTGGCGATTATCTTCAGTTCTAGCACAATATTTCATGTCATCCCTGATGAATAAAAAACAATGTCCAATTTTGCATTAGATTAGATGAAATAGTGCTTTTTATTATTATTATTTATTCAAAAAGTAGTCAAAGTTTCTCCCCATTATTAAAATAAAAAAGGCGAGAAATTTGGATAAAAACAAAAAATGAAACGTGACGCTCTGTTGCTATATTTGTCAGATCAACCTAATTACGTGTTAAATGCGATAACACATTTACAAGTAAGATATATTACCTGTATTGTTGAAAATGGCGGACACAGAGAATTTAATTAAATTAATTTTATAGTTAGCCTGAAGTTGAAGTTCTCAAAATGTTTGTTCATATAATCTTAATCAGTAACCTTTATTTTGGACTTTATAATTCAATGCTTTCCTTGTTTACTGCAACTATAGTTTATTGCAGTAGGTATTATTAAATAATTTGCGAAATATTTTTTTATTATCATTTGTTCAAAGAGTAGTCAAAGTTTCTCCCCATTATTAAGGCGAGAAACTAATGAAAACAAAAACTTAAACGTCTTTTCTTAACTACTTCTGAATGAATAATAATAATAAAGAGCACTATTTCAGCTAATCTACTGCAAAATTAGACATTTTCTTTATTCAACAGGGATGACATAAAATATGGTGCTAGAACTGAAGATAATCGCCAATAAGGCCGAAACGGTGCATCACAAACCCATTTCCAGTATATCGTTGAATTTGTATTTTAAAGGGCTATCCAAAAATTCGAAAATTTACAGGAGGTCCCATTTAAAAAAATTGAAAAGCGTAACATTTTGAGAAACGTGGCAACACGGCGTTTTTTGAACAAATATTCCAAATTTCAAAATAGTCTAAAGAAGAGCATTATTTTATGAAAATAGCATGCAAAAAAAAGTTTTAAAAGTTTATGAGTAACGTAATAATGCCTGTTTGAAATTACCCCAGATCCTGAAGATTATCGCTAATAAGTTCGAAACGGTTTATCACAGACACATGTCAAGTATATCGTTGGATTTGTCTTTCAAAGGGCTATATGAAAGTGTTTTGAAATATATAGGGTGTTTCATTAAAAAAAATTAAATTTTATCTCTCCACCCTGTATATAGTAAACAACAAAAACAATGCAAAAAAAATTTAGATAATTTTATTAGAAACAACTTTTGTATTTAATTTTTTTTTGCAGCCCTCGTAGATTTCGAGATAAGGTATAGGCCCCTCTTAAACGGGCCACTCTGTACAACTCGTGCAATGGAAATATATTTTCAATTTTTGACAAATTTGCACTCATGCGTTTTTGACAGAAATGGGCACTGAAAAAGCACTGGTGCTCCTTTTTAACTAAAAATGCATCCGGGCAAATTTCCCAAAAATTATCGACAATTTCCATTGCACTCGACATTTAGAATTTCATACATCTGTCAAAACTGACATTCCAACAATAAACTGACATGTTTTGATTGTTGATTTACGTTTTATGCGTGTATCAAACGTCAAATTATTGAAGCAATGTCAAAAAAGAGCGAATCTCGCGCAAGTGAGAATTAGGCTTCACGCGATAATTGGCGCGACACTGGTGTTTTAACATTTTTTGACAAAAAATTTAAATTTTTGATTCATGAAATTCTCTCATAAAAGCTCTTTTCGGGTTCGAAAAAAGGACGGTTCTAGAACGGTACAACTAAATGACAACGGTTCAGCTATCACAAACTTCAATAATAAACTGTGCGATTGTTTTGAACCGTTCTAGAACCGTCCTTTTTTCAAACCCAAAAATAGCTAAAATACAACTCAAGCAATGGAATTTTTAATCTTGGATTAATTTCCAAGCTGGTGTCAAATGATAGTTCATGGAAAACTCAGATAAGAATGTATGATCGGTTTAGCTCTAAAATCAACCGTTGAGGTTTTAAAGCCTGTCAAAGTTGCAAAAAAGTTAATTTTCAACTCTTATTATTTCCGAAACAGTTGAAGATAGGTATAGGATATGATACATTAAATAAGTTCAGAATGTAACGTAGAAATAAGAAATGAAATTAAAAAAAATCCTGTACAGTTCACACCCGGTAGAAGTGAAACCTTCATCGAACTGCATGCATTACACACATACTAACATACACAGTGGCGTCCCCCCCTCCAAAAGACTTGAGAAAGAACGCAAATAAATATAGTTTGAAAAAACTAAAATACGCGCTGGGGTGCTTTGTTCCACATTTTTCATACATTGAGCACCCCACACTTTTTTGACAATAATTCTAATATTTTTTGTTCATTAATATTTTCTGTTTCTATTAAAAATTATTTTTCACTTTTTAGTTCAATTTACTATAAAAGCGTGTTTTTTAGTTTTTTTAAAATACATTTATTTTTCACTTTTTAGTTCGATGTATTATAATAGCGTGTCAGCCCCAGAGATTTCTAGACTTTTCGAGACATTATCCAGACTTATTCAGAGCTTCCCAGAGTTTTCCAGATTCCATCCAGATTTATCCAGGTTCCATCCAGATTTATCCAGACTTGTACAGACTGATCCGGATTCTGGAAAATGATCCCCAGGTCTTTTGGGACCTTTGCCAGAATTTTTCCGACCCCTTCAAGAAATTTCCAGGCCTTTTCCAGACGTTTCCAGAGATTTCCAGACATTATCCAGACTTATCCAGAGTTTTCCAGACTTCATCCAGATTAATCCAGACTTTATCCAGATTTGTTCAGACTGATCCGGATTCTGGAAAATGATCCCCAGGTCTTTTGGGACCTTTTTCAGAATTTTTCCAACCCTTTCCAGAAATTTCCAAGTCTTTTCCAGATGTTTCCAAACTTTTCCAGACAATATCCAGACTTATCCAGAGTTTTACAGACTTAATCCAGATTTATCCAGACCTTATCCAGACTTGTACAGACTGATCCAGATTCTGGAAAATGATCCCCAGGTCTTTTGGGACCTTTGGCAGAATTTTTCTGACCCTTTCCAGAAATTTCCGGGCTCTTTCCAGACGTTTCCAGAGAATTCCAGACATTATCCAGACTTATCCAGAGCTTTCCAGCGTTTTCCAAACTTCATCCAGATTAATCCAGACTTTATTCAGACTTGTTCAGACTGATACGGATTCTGGTAAATGATCCTCAGGTCTTTTGGGACCTTTTTCAGAATTTTTCCAACCCTTTCCAGAAATTTCCAAGTCTTTTCCAGACGTTTCCAGACTTTTCCAAACAATATCCAGACTTATCCAGAGTTTTACAGACTTAATCCAGATTTATCCAGACCTTATCCAGACTTGTACAGACTGATCCGGATTCTGGAGAATGATCCCCAGGTCTTTTCGGACCTTTGGCAGAATTTTTCCGACCCTTTCCAGAAATTTCCAGGCTCCTTCCAGACGTTTCCAGAGATTTCCAGACTTTTCCAGACTTCATCCAGATTTATCCAGACATTTTCCAGACTTGTTCCAGCTCACTTGGCTTGTTCCAGGTTCTTGTTGTGTGTTAATATAAGCGTGTTAAAAAAGTGTCATGTCGCTTTTTCGTTTCATCGAGTCTCACATCACTCCCAACGATTCTAAAGAAGTTTTCACTTCAAAATTAATGTTTTGATTTAAAAAAATAAAGTTAGCGGTCACAACATGTTTCTGGGTCACCCTGTATACATGATATTACCATCAGAAAAACGGCAACTGAAATCAAAAATCGATGTGTCCGAGGTTTTCATGAGCAATCTCACCAATGTTTATTATTTTTCTAGGTTTTCTGGAAGTTCTTTATGTAATAAACGAATAAACATCATCTCTCCCACCCTCGTAACTACGCCACCTCACTTTTTTTTTGTGTAAACATTTCAAGTATCTATTTTGCTGTATTTGTATAGGTAAATTTTATTATCTTTGTAATATATTTTTGTGTTTCCGCACATTTCATTCTCCACATTCTTATTTGTTAAATAAAAAGCACAATGTAAATTATAAAACTATTATTATAACTGTATACTTTTTAATTTAGATTAAATATGATAGGTGTATTAGTTTTGCCTCCACAAAAGCCCATAGGATTTATTATTCACCTTCCATGCAATTTGATCACACCCTTCCGTTATCTCGGAAATATTTGCCGTAACGTCGTCTATCACGGTCCTACTTTGAACTCGGCGACAAAGAATGAATTTCGCGCGCTTGAATTTGTTGTTGGCCTCTTAACTATGACACTGTTCTCTACGCTACGGCACTTTGTTCAGTGTGTTCCGACGACGAACGAGGATTGCCGATTTGAATTTCACCGCTTTTCTTCGGCACGGTGCGCACGAAAGAGAAATAAGAGCTTGGGGGAGCCTCAAAACAATTTATATGCGACGTTGCAATTTTTGCCTTTTGGCATTTTCATGTTTGGAGTGACTGGAATCAGCGCCACGCCACGCCACCACAGTTGTTTATTATTATAATCCCCGCCTTTTCAGTTTTCAGACTTTGGTTTGGACAGAATATAAAAACCTTCTATAATTTGATTTTTGTTTTCATTAATTTAACTTTTGAAAATGTAGCTTAAAAAGTAGCTTTCAACTAATTTAAAATGTAGTTAAGTTACCAATAGCTTAGCTACTTTTTCAAAGAGGTAGTTAAGTTACTAAGTAACTTAACTACTTACAATATATAGTAGCTTGTAACTTGTAGCTAGCTACTTTTTTCAAGTAGCTTGCCCAGCTCTGACGGTATACATTGTTTAGAGAATTAGGTAATGGTGCCAAGTTTATTAATATTAACTCATTTTTAAACTCTTCTTATTTCTTCTTTCGGCCTGGCGACCTGATACTGAAATATACTGCAAAAACACTAATTGCGGAAAAGATTTCTGAGTTTGTATCGAAACATTTTTTTGGTGTAACAGAAAACGACGATAATTTACAAACTAATTTAAGTAATACTTTATCAATTAAAAACGCGTTTTCCCTTTTTTTATTAAATATCCAATCGTCGCGTGAGAAGTTGGATGATTTACTTATTCTGTTAAACGATTTGAAGCAGATGCCCAATTTTGTTCTACTCACTGAACACTGGCTGAGGGAAGACGAGATTTGTTTCATTCCTGATTATAGAATTATTTTAAAGTTTTGTAGAGAGGGCGGTTATGGAGGCACAATGGTGTTGGCTCATGAGACATTTATAAATACCTTCGAGGTTGAGAGTTTGAATATTTACAATGACCTAATTATAGAAAATAAATTTGAATTTTCAATATTGAAAATTAAAAAGATGAATGTTCATATAATTTGTGTGTACCGACCTCCTTCAGGCAACCCTCTCCAATTTTTGGAATTATTGGAAGCGTTACTATCTAGATTTCCAGGCTCATCAAGGTTAATTCTAGCAGGAGATTTAAATATTGATTTTGACAATAAAGCCTCGAGAGACACAAAATCTTTAATTAATTTATTAACTTGCTTTAATCTCGGAGTCTTTGTAAACGAACCAACACGTATAACTGGCCATTCGGCAAAAACAATCGACTATATCTGTAGTAATATTGAGCAGACTGATTTAATCTGTAACGTTATTCCTTCGGGAATTTCAGATCACGAAGCTCTCACGGCGGAAATAGTACTTTATCAAGAGGAGCAAAAAAAAAATTCCAAAGAAAACCAAAATATTTAGTACCACAAACTTCGGAACATTTAGAAACTTGGTAAACACCATTGACGATGGACGATGGATTACAAAGGCAATAAAAATTTCTGGTAAAAACCTTCGATCCTTACACACCCTAAGAAAATTTGCTAAATCTGAATGGTTTAACAACTATTTTGTTTTATATCGCAAAATTTATAAAAAAATTATTCGAGCAGTGAAGAAAATTTATTACCAGCAAAGAATAGATAGAGCAAATAATTCCAATAGAGAATATTGGAAAATAGTAAATGAAATGAGGGGGAAAACATCAAAAACCTCAAACAAAGTAAGTGTTACTCCGTCAGGCCTCAACAGCTTCTACTGCACAGTGGCGGGTAAATTAACAAACAACTTGAAACCAAACAAAGATCCGCTAAGTTTTTTACCACCCTTCACACCAGCGGAACAATTCAGGTTAACCCCCACTAGCATTGCAAAAGTAAAAAACATAATGAGAAGCATTAAAAACAAAATTCATCAGGAGTGGATGGCTTAGCGCTGAGGGTGTTCAAGTGCTTGCCGGAAGATGCCCTTGCAGCGCTAGTTAATTGTATCAATCGTTCTTTTGAAATGGGTCAATTTCCGGATTGTCTGAAACTGGCTATTGTTATTCCTATCTTCCCATATCTATGCTAACTACCCTTTCAAAAATTATAGAAAAACTTGCTAAAGCAAGATTGGTGGAATTTCTTAGTAACAACAACATCCTTTAGTCCTGAACAGTTTGGCTTTCAAGAGCAAAGGGGTACACTGACACAAGATGCTATTTTCTCCTTTTTAGAGAAACTGTTTTTTGGGTTGAATGATGGCGAAAAGGCAGCGGCGGTGTTTTGTGATTTTTCCAAAGCATTTGATTGTGTAAATCACAAAATACTGCTGCGCAAGATGGGTCATTATGGGATTAGGGGAACAGAATTGAAGTGGTTTGAGTCATACCTTGCGAGACGTATGCCCATACCTATAGTCGAGACTTGAGTCGAACTTGAGTCTTGAGCACGGCTCGAGATGTAAATGCCTACTATAGACAAGTCTTGGCCAAAAAACCTGCACACTGCGCCCGCATTTGATGAGGCCGACTCAAGTACGGTGGTACCCTACCTTGAGTAATGCTTGGAGCTAGAAAACAGCTGCAGTCGATTCGTTGCGAACATGATTTTGAATAAAATATTACCATAATTGCATAATTTTGACTTTTTACTTGTTTAAAGACTTTTTCAACCGTTATTTTAAATTAAAAATATGAAAATTTCTTTCCCTTGTTCAAAATAAAAACCATTTGCATAAAACCTTCATGCTGTCAGCTAATGACAGATTTTGCTGACCGATTTTCTCTCTTCGGGGATTTCAACCACTGAAAATTATGTCAATGCTAAGCTCAAAAAAATGAAAATTTAATATAAATCGTACCATTTCATTATATTTTAATTTTTTTTATTTTTACCTCTTATGTTTTACCATTGTATATTTACAAATGAGTAACGAATTAACCCATAGAATAAATTAACTATAGTAGGTACCGAGGCCTGCGACACTTCGCTAATATATTGTACAACCTTTGGATAATCGCGGATAATCTATACTAATATCAATAATCCTATGATAATCCATTAATATCTACTAATACCAAGACTAATAATACTGGTAATATTTCATGACTTTTACAAAATACCTGCTAATTTTATATAACACTAATAATATGAACTAATCTACAAATCCCAAAATAGTTCACTAATTCATATTAATTTTATAATATCAAATAATATTGGACTAATATCTAATAATTTTATAATATTGCTGCGGCAAGAGATATCTATCGACTATATTTGGATTATTTTTGCAATCCCAGTCTATGGGTATCTTTCTTTATTCCACAAAAGAAACAAGGACACCAATAGTCACAACTCTTAGTAAAGTTATTGAACACGTGTGTATTGTGTTCGCACTTGTTCGGTGCATTTCGTATTTCGCGGCGTATTATTGATGATCAAATAGATCTAAGAAGAATCAGGAATACCTATTCTTCAGAGCATGTAAACGTTCCAGTGACAAAAAAGATTGATGTTCTCTGTCATTGGTTCAAGTTAAATGAAAACGGATTGCTCTATTTAGAATAGAAGAAAAACATAATTTTGTACCTTAATAGTTATTTATCTACAAGCGTGCGGTAACTAAGGTATATTACACGATTTTGCGTGCGGTAAGTACCCTATTACCGCACGGCGTGCGGTAATATTATTACCGCACTCTCTACCTACATAGGTACATACCTTCAATTACCTACCAGAGATAAATTACCTACCTATCACCTGAATTCTACTGGTTCACTGCCAAAGATGACAGACGCAATTTTATTTTCTATAATTTTTTAAACTTTTTTCTGATATTTTGTTACCGCACGCTTGTAGATAAAATACTGTATATAATACGTATGGTAATTAGGTTATTACCGCCCTTAGAGATTGCAAACCTCGCCTCACCGGCTCGGTTTGCAAATTTCTCTTGCGTGCGGTAATAACCTAGTTACCACACTTATTATATATTATACTATTACCTATGTAATGTTCCGGAACCTAATTTTGAAAATAACAAGCAATATGTACCATCGTCACCAAAAGTAACTGGGACAGCATCATGTTAGCTCTTGTACTATTATATGATTTTAGGTGTCAAATTAGGGTTGCCACCTGTCCTTTTTTCAAACAAATTGTCCATGGCTGCGTTCAAAAACGGCTAAAGCCAAGCCAAAATTGGCATATTGCGTTCAAGTTCGGCTCCAGCGTGCCAAAAACGGTTGGCTTTACACGTTCAGAATCGGCCGCGGTAAAGTAACTTTTGGAGGTGCTTTTAACTGAGTCTAGAAATGGTTATACGAATTTTGATTGGATGAGACCAAATTCAGTATGGCGTGGCGGCCAGCAAGTTAGTTTTGAATATGTGTTTTCAAGTTTTCATGCATATTTTAATTATTTTGCTTCGAGTTTTGCTTGCAGCTTTGATTTTGATTATTCAATAAAATATTTGTAGGTACGTAAACTATTGAGTTGGGCAGAAACCAGATATTTTTTTGTGTTTTTTCGTCCATGTGTGGACGCCACGCCATCTTGAATGTCACGTGGTTTGGATTGTCTAATTGAGAAACGGTATTTGGCGTTCCAGCAAATTCACATCAGATTTGGTATTGCCGGTAGAAGGGGATAAGTAGGTTTTGGCATTAGCATTGCCGTCTTTGAACGCACTCCTTGTGACTTTTTAAACCCTCAAATGTCCTTTTTAAAAACTATTTCGATAAGTACCACTATTTGTCGGGACGAATTTATTCGCACTCACAGCAGCACCGGTGCAGCCTGCGAGCTTCCTGAAACCCAGTCCCAGTGCTGGTTTTTTGAACGCACTTGGTACGCAGTATACCTAGGCCGAGTTCGTTTTTGTCATCTTTTTCGTCGATTTGCTCAGAAATTTTGAAAGGCACGTGATTTGTAAACTGAACTGTCTTATCCAGTCACGTGCCTGTCAAAATTTCGGTGCAAAAAGACGAAAAAGATGACAAAAACGAACTCGGCCCTAATTATGTGATTTGTGAAGAATAAACAATAATGGCCGTTTCCACCAACTATTTTAGGTGAGCCTTAACGATAAGTATTCCCTACAATGACATTTTCACATGGAGAAATGTCATTTTAAGGAATACTTATCGTTAAGGCTCCCTTAAAATAGTTGGTGGAAACGGCCATAAGTTATCCAAATATACAATTTTGTTTTTTTTTTTTTTTGGTATCCTGTCTTGGAATGTCCTTTTTTCACTTTTAGAAAAGGTGGCAACCCTATGTCAAATATTTGTCAAATTATGAATTAAATGCATTGAAAGGAATGACAGTAGACTTAGTCCAGGAGATTAATATGAATTTTTTTTGTCCCAGATACTTTTGGTGACGATGGTACCTATCTGCAGAGTTCGTCGAAATTATTATTGATTTATTTATTGCTAAAAAACCAAGAAATTGAAAAATTCATGAATCTGAAAAATCATCAAGTGTTTCTAGTGTTGATGGTTTTTCAGATTCTAGTGAAGACTTAAATGGAATTGATGACGCAGCTAGTACTGCAAGTTTTGAATCTAATTCAGAACAAAATCCAGTGGAATGGGAAAAATATTATGCTATTTATTGATGACACCTCCTATATTATTGGCAAAGCCGAGTCAATTCTGAATAATAAAAATATTCGGTTGAAATTCTTGAAACAATCCCTGGATAAGTTTTATTGACCAGAAAAGGTAGAATACCAAAGTGTACAGTCTAAATTTATTTTTCACGGTCCAATATCTTTAGACGGGTTTGATACCTTTCTTATACAGAGATGGGAAACGCAAACAATAAAGAAAAAATACAGGGAGTTTGCGCAGAATGTTAAGTTTTTTAGGGCTGGTATAGTATTTTTAATCCAAACTGAAACACTAAAAAAACATCTAGTCAGCATACATCAAACAAATAAAGAACATACGAACATAGGCGTCATTTAATTTTTATTTCTTTAAATGGTGATAATCAATATCGAACCACACAACTAAATAATACCTGGAATGAAACAGCATTCTTCCCGGAAAAACGTAAGTAGCCCACACCAATAATTCAACCTATAGGCGCGTGCCAACCTAAATTATTATTTTGGGCTACTGTAGCGATATTTCCGCACTGCTTATATTTTGTACAGGGAAACTTTACAATAGATTTTTTATGAAATTAATAGGAGAGAGCGACGCGATGTTGAAATATCATCGTATAATGCAGTGTTTCAGGTCATAATAAATATACTATACTTTTGCTTAACACATTTAACAACAGTTAAAGTAGATCAATATTTTGAATGTGTTAGATAGATATACTTAATCAATGCAAATTAATTATTCAAAACCCTAATCGACCAAAAACTACATGAGAATTTCAGTAATCTTAATTAGGTAATCTTTTTGTGTACTCCCTATACATACCTCCTTTTTTTATTAAAATAATACGTGCCAATACAAAAAAATTATTATCTATGCCTAATAATATCTAATAATACTTGCTAATATCAATAATAGTTACTAAAATCTTATAATACTGACTAATTCCTAATATTGGATAATCCCGCGGATAATCTGTTCTAATACAAGATAATCCGATAATCCATACTAAAATCATGTAATATTTACTAATATCCAATATTATTCACTAATACTGCCTAATACTTGATAATCCTTTAAAAACTAATATTGTACAAAATATCAAAGAGTGTCGCACCCCTCGGTAGGTACCTACATTATACGCCCAGGTAATAGTTTTTGCCGACCCTTGAAACTCTTTTACCTGGATAATAATGTAAAATACCATTATTTATGCATTGTCCCAAACATTACATTTCAAAAATCACTAGAATGTCACTAAAAAAAAACAAAAGTTACTAAAGCGTTTGCTCAGGCTTCACTTCGCCGAGAATTCACGAAGCTTGGACTATAGTAGAGACAGAATCTCGAGTCTTGAGTATTGCTTGGCCAAGTTCGACTCAAGCACGACTCAAGTTTGAGATTGAGATCGGACTATAAGTACCCGCAGTAGTCAATTTGTCAGAACATCAGATTATGAAGATTCAGAAACTTCAAAGTTGATATAGTCTATCGTTTCTCAAATGAGACAAGGCAAAAATTGGGGTCTCCTCGCATTATTGTATTGCCCGTTAAAATTATTATACTATTTATTAGGAAAAATATATTGAGCGTGGCCGTATACATTGAATGCGAATCCACGTGCGACTTTTAGACTTTACCTTTCTTGGGTTGTTGATGTTGTCATGGTAACTCTATTAAAACACGCGCGTTTTTGAATGTTGGATTTAAACACGCTGAGGAGTACTTTATAGTATATTAAAGTATAAGTGGATATTATATGCTTGTTATATTTTATTTGACGTTATCTACAAGTACCTACTCCTGACAAATCGATAATTAAAAATTTGTCATTTAGACTTTACCTTTCTTGGGTTGTTGATGTTGTCATGGGTAACTTTAAATGTTAAAGTTTTTGAATGTTGGATTTAAACACGCTGAGGAGTACTTTAAATAAGTAAAATAGGTTATCAATAAAAAAAAATAAGTAAAATAGGTTATCAATAAAAAAAAAAATTTTGGTTTCCAGGGCATTTTATTGCTTACAGGAATTTTATATTTGATCCATCGCATTATTATACGTATTTTATAACTATTATCTGCACTAGTTCCTTAAATTGTGATTGTGAATATTTTGTTCCATTTTATATTTTTTTTATCTATTTCGTTTTTAATGACTTGTTTTATCTACACCACATATTATATTAAGTTGTAAGAGGATTACGAACAAAGCTAAGCGATCTCTCCTCTTCTATAGCTATCAGTCAGTATGATATAATCTTGTTCACTGAAACATCATTGCATTTTGACATACATGATAATGAACTAGGTATGTCTGATTACATCATTTATCGTAAAGACCGGTCAGCCTCCACAAGCACCTTTGTCAGACTAGGAGGAGTACTAATTGCAGTGAAGAAAAGTATATCATCAACAATTATTGATTCAGTATGCGACAATATTGAAAGTGTCTGTGTACAGGTGGTTTTGGGAAAGGAAAAAAGCCTCTTTGGGTGTGTTTACCTGCCTCCAAGATCCCCATTACACTTGTATGAGGACTATGTTAGATCATTAGACCATATCATGGATTCAAACTCTTTTTCCAGGGTCTGCTTGTGTGGAGACTATAATCTTTCCGACATTCTATGGGAAAATGATGAATATGGATCAAGACCGATTGGCGACATAAGTGACAAAGTTGAGTGCATTGCTAATTTTTCTGCATATCATAATTTATTTCAAACTAACTCAATTGCTAATAGTAGAGGTGGTTTTTTAGACTTGATATTTGCCGACGATATGGTCACTGTCAATATATCAGACTTTCCACTCCTAAGATGTGACAACTATCATCCGGCTCTTACATTCAATGTCAAACTTGATAGTCCCCTTGAGCCTCTGGATTTCGATTATTCATATTACGATTTCAGAAATGCTAATTATATTTCTATCAATGACTGCCTAGGTAATTTTGATTGGAATCAAATTTTTGCTTGTGACGAAATTGACTCGACTGTTGAGTTATTCTATAATAAACTGAACTACTGTATAGAGGCTTTTGTTCCGTATCATGGACGTAAAAATGCAAAATTCCCAAAATGGTACCGTGATATTCTAAAGGAAAAAATTCTTCAAAAGAAATTATTTCATAAGAAATACAAGGCCTCACAATCTCTGGATGATTACAACACCTTTTCAAGTTTGCGTAAAGAATGTAAAGGCTTATTTATTGTATGTCATAAGAAATATAGTGACTCTCTTCAAGAGTCCGTTAGAAATAAAAAGCAATTCTGGAACTATGTGAATAATAAAAGAAAAAAATTTGACTTGCCAAATACTATGACATATAATAATATAGCTTCTGATAACCCTCAGAACATGGCTGATCTATTTGCCGATTTTTTTGCTTCAGTCTACTCTGAGGATATTGTAAATATCCCCGACTCTGTAAGTGGCAAATCTGTAACTATTAATAATTGTAATATTACGGTAATGGATGTTATGAATTGTATCAGTAATTTAGATTTACAATTGGGCTGCGGACCTGATGATATTTCAGCATCTTTTGTTTATAATTGTAGATTTGTTTTGTCCCCAATATTGCAAAAAATATTTAGTATGTCACTAAACAAGGGAGTATTTCCAGTAAAATGGAAGGAAAGCTATGTTACTCCGATATTCAAATCTGGAAAACGAAATAGTATTGAAAACTATAGACCAATAGTAAAAATTTCTATTTTCGCTAAAATCTTCAGATTGTAAGCTCCAAGATTTGTTACTCACTAAATAATTTACTAATTAGTGAACAGCATGGATTTGTTCCAGGTAAATCTACCACCAGCAATCTCTTGGAGTTTGAAGAACTACTGTTGGACGCCTTGGAGGAACGGTGTCAGGTTGATGTTATATACACCGATTTCTCGAAGGCGTTCGACAGAGTGAATCACTCAGTCTTACTGTCAAAAATGTCGAATATGGGATTTTGACTTTTGTAGAGTTGCAAACTGGTGTGACATTGAAAGTTTCAATTTAAATGTGAGTAAATGTACTTGTATGACTTTTAGCCTAAAGCAAGAGATTATTAGGTATGATTATACTCTAAATAATGTCAGATTGAACAGAGCGAGTCAGCAAAAAGATCTTGGTGTGATTTTTGACACCACATTGTCTTTTACCGATCACATAATTGCCAAGATTGAGAGCGCTCAAAGAACTGTAGGCTTTATTGCAAGAAATACCAGATGTTTTGGTGTGGAGGTTAGCTTGCATCTTTTTGATAGCCTTGTTTTGCCGATTCTGGAATATGGTACAATAATTTGGTCCCCTCAGTACAATGTTTGGGTATCACTCATCGAGGGTGTGCAGAGAAGATTCTTGAAGTGCCTGTATTTGAGGAAATTTGGAGAGTATCCTCAGAGAGGATGTGACAATGAGTCTCGCAATGAGTACCTCCTAGGAATCTTTGACAGGATGTCGCTTAGTAAAAGAAGAATTAAGATATTTTTATGCACATTGTTTCGTATACTCAAGGGAAACATAGATTGTCCAGACATTCTGAGCCAATTACCATTTGCCATAAATAGAGTAAACTCGCGAAGCTCTAATGTTTTCTATTTAGCCTATCCTCGCACAAATCTTTACAAATGCTCGCCTATTTACAGAATGTGCCATTACTTCAATTTGTATGCTTCTGCAATCGACATTGATGCAACAAGTTTCAGTGAGTTTAAGAAATTGGTTGAAAATAAGCTGAGATCCATCGAATAATTTTATAATTTGTTAGTTTGTCTGTTTTAATTTATTTCCCCTCTAATTAGGTATGCACTTTATAAACTTTTGTTATTTTTGTGTATGTACCATTGCGATCAGGGAATAGTGGTGCAACAAAAATTCCATAATCCCCTGGTCTGTAATGTTTTGTTATTTTTTACAGGGTAGACATAAGCTGTATCTGTAATTGGCCTATGCTGTTGATACACGTTCAATAAATAAATAAATAAATAAATAAAAATCCTATAATATTTGACTATAGGTTACATTCTGAAGATTTGGAAAATTAACTCCAATAAAGGATCTAGGCATAATTTTCGACCCTACATTGTGCTTTAAGGTACAGTTTCGCTGGAGCCGTCAACGGTCGCGGTCAACGGTCGCGGTCGACGGCAACCGTTGAACGCAATCTTGTCGTGTATTCTTTGGCTAGCCGTCAACAGTCGCGCTGTCGCATCCACGAGCATCTAGTTGTGCATCATGAAGAGAAAAATAGCCCTTTTGCTTTCAGAAGAGGAGGAAGACGACGAAATTATTAATTATTATTTAAAAATGAGAAAAAAATCGACACGTCATGATATTTTCATCACAAGACGTAGACGTTTTACATGTTGGTTCTTGTAGTCCACATTTTCAGTATCATAGATTGCTCTATGCGAACTGACTGCATTAATTAGTTTTTCATCTTCTATTGCCGTAATTTTTGGTGCCATTTTTAAATATATTATTTGTAAACAAAACACCCAATCGCTCTCGACGGCGCGTTCAGACTGGTATATCAAGCAGTCACGCGCCGTCGACAGCGCCGGGTAAATACGACGGTCGTGGTGAGACGCGCTAAAGAAACCATACTCATTGAATCAAATGAATAGCAGTGGGCACCGTCAACGGCGACCATCGACGGCGGCGTTCGACGGCTCCAGCAAAAACGTACCTTTAGAGAACACATTGAATTTGTAACCAATAAGTCTCTAAAACTGCTAGGATTTATAAAAAGAAGTCTTTCAGATTTTGATGATGTAAACTGTTTCAAGTCTCTTTATTGTTGTTATCAGATCATCACTAGAATATGGTTGTAGTGTTTGGTCACCTCACTATTTATGTTACAAATAGCAAATTGAGAAAGTTCAAAACAAGTTCCTTAGGTTTATTGCATACAAGCTAGGTATTCCATCAGATGAAATAAACTATGCAGACATCTTGACTTTGTTGCGGTTGCCATCTTTGGAAAATAGGAGAATTTATTTAGACTTAAGTATCTTGTATAAAATATTTACTGGGCAATTGAAAACACCAGATTTGCTTAGTAGAATTAATTTTCTTGTTCCTCTTAAATACACGAGGTCTCAAGATCTATTTTATATAGACTTTCATGCTACCAATTATGCCATGAATAGGCCAATCCAAAAAATGTGTAGAAGCGCAAATACTCTCTGTGATCTAAACAACAATTTTGATTTTTTTGTTCCTAGTTTATTAACTTTTAAGTATAGGTTAAGGAAACAAATGCTCATGTATTAGTCCTTAAGTATCTCTGTAAATGGCCAGTCCGTAAATATACATTTATTTATTTATTTATTTAAATAAATAAATAAATAAATAAATATCACATTACAATTTGAGCTAATTAAATAAGTTATTGCACCTAGATTACAAGCAATCTGTATGTGCACAAATCTAAGGGGTTAAATTAGCTTTTTATAATTATAATATAGGTACGTGAAGTAAATTATTTTACAACCTGCATGTACTTAAATGAAAGAATATGAAGGAAGTTAGAAATTTTAGAATAAAAAAAAAATTCTTAAGCACTCAACGCTGAGAATTAAAGTAGTCCAAGAAATGTTTTATAGTTACTGTAGATGATTGGCTTGCATTTTTTGGCAAATGCACCATATTTAGAGATATTCCTAATATTAATTGGTAAAGAATTGTACAATTTAGGAGCTAAGCTTGCAATAAATCTCTGGTTACCATCTTTTCTGTAAAAAGGCACAATTAAGTTCTGATTGGATATTTGTCTAGTTTGGTATGTATGGTCAACTTTTGTTTGTAAGTCCTTGTTTTTGTACAGAAAAAGACAAATGTTATAAAAATATAACATTCTAAGGTTAAGTATTTTGTCGTCGTAAAGCTGTTCGGTAGGAAATCGTTTTTCTTTTTGAAATATGACTTTCAAAATATAATTCTGTACAACATTCAGAGATTCGAGAGAGCTTATGTACAGACCACCCCACACAATTATAGCATACTGTAGAATAGACTCAACCAAAGCTTTATAGATAGATATAAGTAGTTTTTTGGTCATAAATTTACGTAGCTCATAAAACTTGAAAATTAGTCTTCTCGTTTTAACAACCAAACTATTAACATGATTAGACCATTTCAAATTTTTGTCAACTATGACACCCAAGTATTTAATGATTTTAATGTTGCTAACTTCATTAATTTTGAGTCCTGCTCTTGGCAGTTGTAAAAAGTTGAAATTTGGTCTGTTGACATCAGTAAGAGAAAATGCGATGTATTTTGATTTATCTATATTAAGGGTTAATTCGTTAAAGTCTAGCCAGTCTTTTACCATTCCAATGCCAAGTTCTGCTTTAGTTTTTACCTCAGATTAACAACTAAAAACGACAGATACAACAGTAAACAAACAATTCGCGATCCAACATCCATAAGGTCGATTTTTGCATGAAAAGCCTGGTTGCCAATAATCCGATATGATTTTCTATATTAAATATTTTCACGGATAATCATGATGTCAAAATATGTTTTAACATAATGTAAATGTTTTTTTTATATCAATCTTTGTTGAAACATAACTTAAACGCATTTTTGAAAAAATAATTAGTCTTTTTTTAATTTAATTGGTGAAAATTCTGGAATAACTCGGAATATATGGCTCGAAAAACGGCACATCGACAACGTTGCATCTACGAGCAGCCAATAAGATGATTTTATGTGACTTATGGCAGCCATAACGGATTTGGCAGTGTTGCTGAGAAGTGATAGACCTAATTTCGTGATTTTGAGTGTTAATCAGTGGTATTTTTGGATTTAAAATTGTGGAAAGTGTGGTGGAGAATAGTAAAATGGTACATCGATGTATTATCTTTAATGATTCCAAGCAAATTTTAATATTTCGGCGGTAAGAAATTTGACATCATTTTACGCTTGACATTGGCGTAGATAGAGAATATTTATGGTAATTTATTATGAGTGGAAAAATTGAGAGGAAACTTAACAGGCCGCCACTGAAGAGTGTTGCCATTTTATAGGTCTATCTCTCTCTTACTTATGTCATGGACTTAAAGATGATTGATTGTAAACATTGGGCGATTTTTTAATGGCCTGTTTGGTCTCTAGTTTTATTATTTGTCTGAGGTTTTTACTCCTTCCCAAGTATCATCGCTAAATACCAAAACTGTGTCGTCCGCATATGATATAATTAGGCCTTGTATTTTATTACTCAGTAATGAATTGATATACCCTGTGGGATGCCTAAATGGATCGTTTGATAGTCGCTCATAATGTTGTTTATTCTAACCTGTTGTGTTCTTTCTCTCAAATAGCCATGAAAGACGTCCAACACAGTGCCCCTCACTCCGCAGTGCTCAAGCACTTCTAGCAGTCTTTTGTGAGGCACAGTGTCGAAAGCCTTTGCCAGATCCAAAAAGACACCTAGGCATTTTTTGTTTTTGTCCAGATCAGATTTAATAGTCAACAAGTCTAAATATAGCATGACTTGTGCAAACACCTCTTTGGAATCCAAACTGATTTTCATCTAAAAGCTTATTTTTAATAAAAAAATTGAATAGTCTGTCTTTGAGGCATTTCTCGAATAATTTGGCAAAAGTACTTATCAGACTTATTGGTCGAAAATTGCTAATTTCAGTTTTATTTCCCGATTTATAGATTGGAACTACTATAGATTTTTTAAAGTCATTTGGGACAGTTCCTTGCAGAAAAATTAAGTTTATGACGTGCATTAGCGGATTAATAATGTATATGTGATGATTTTATAAGTTTAGTACTAATTTCGTCAAATCCTGGGGAGCAATTGTTTTTGAGTGACGCTATATGCAAGATAAGTTCATTTTTTTGTACTGGCTTGAGAAACGCGGCGATCATTAAAGCTACGGTAATTGGTAGGTGCTATTATTTTGGCCGCCATTTGGTGTCCTATCTTTGTAAAGTAATCATTACAATAGTTAGCCATCTGTTTTGTATTCTCAAATGGTTTTCTATTGCTATTTAATATGTTAATCTACGTCAGTGTCATTATGACACATTTATCAACCTCATTTAAATGTCATTAAGACGTTCATAATAGCACTAGTGCGTTTAAGAATTCATAATAACACCCAAATTAAATAAACAAAAAAAATTAAAAATATCCAAAAAGGGAGTTTGATACCACATTCATTTATTTAGTAATTATAAAAAAAATCACTTATTATAAACATTAATAACAAATTCCGAACAATTTGACAAATTAATACCAGCAGTTGATAAGTGGGCTGAATTCTTGGAAAGTAAATTTATTTCCCGCGTGCTTAAACTTGTTGAAGGGCCATCAGTAGCTGGAACATTACCCAAAATATTGGTGGACACTTTCTTCTTATTTTCTTTGGAATCTTCTATGTAGCTTTCAGCGACTGTGTTAGAGCGCCAACCACCATGCCTCTTCACAGTTAATAAATCTGCTCCTGAATCGGCAAGCAACGACGCAGACGATCTGCGAAAACAATGTCCAGTGAAACGTTCAGGATCTGGGAGATGCTATATTACATGGCATTTTCCCAAAAGTATTAATGCCAACTGGCTGCTTAGTACATTTCCCATTTCTATACGCCACAAAAAATCGGGTATGATTTGTGTTGCTTGGCCGCATGGCTATATATCTTCGAACCATTTCCACCATATTTATTCCTTCAACATTCCCCTTTGTGATGAAAAAATCTCGTGGTATCTTTGTTTTCGTAAATGGAATATTGATATGAATGCATTGGCCTTCATCTTTAACATTTTGAAGGTGCAAATTTGTCAATTCAGTACGCCTGCAAGCTCCTGCAAGCCCCACTATCAATGCAACTTTTATCATAAAATAAGTTTTTTGTGCAACCATCCGCAAAATGAGCTTTCGCAGCCGCCACACAGTCCGCGAAATTCAATTTCGCGGCCGTTGCCCTTGGTGACGGCCGCGAAACTATAAATCAAAATTTGACACTTTGACAACAACAATAAGTAAATTTTATTTCCAAATTCTTCAGAACAACATAAATTATTTAGGATAAATATTAACACTTACATGACAGTTTGCATTATTACTAATATTTACTCCTGAAGCTGAAGCAACTAATAATCCAGTGTTTTTGAATTGAACTCTCAAAACTTCCCATTTCGGCATTAAATTAGCCAATATCTTTCAGACACCATTTTGACGTTTTGTTTGTCACACCAATTTTTTGAACTCGCAGTAACAATTTTCATATTGCCGCTTAGTTTTCCAGGTATTAACTCAGAAATAGCTGATTGAACCATATTTTTTAGCTCTGGAGGAGTGCAAGAGAGTGAAACATCTGTATCGCTGTCGGATATTTTCACGATTTTTTGAGAACCGTCAAAATTTTTTGTGTATTTGTTTACTTGCAAAATATGTCATCCATGACATCCATGGAAACGCTGTGCCACCATAGCCACCAGGTTATACATCAAACTGGTAATTAGTTCCACATGTTTGTTGAAAGGAGTACATTTTTTCTATAATTCCACATAATTTTCATGGTTGCACAAAAAATAGTGTGTATACCATGACCGCGAAACTTTTTAGCGTCCTCGAGATTATCTTGCCTCGGCCGCAAGCGGCCTCGGCGATAACTTTTCTCTACGTACGCTAAAAGGCACTTCGCGGCCTTGGTATACTAATAACTATTATTGTCCGCTTCCATCAAAAATTGAGTTAGGTTTTCTTTTGTCAAAATTTTAGATTTTTTTGACTGAAATCCTTCCGACTTTCTTTTGAGAAACGCAATTAAGTGGACGTACTTACTAATATCCGTATTTTTCTTCACTGATATAACTGAACGTAGCATAGAATAATATATCCAAAGCGACGAAGGCTTCCTATGTTTTGATAGATGTTCGAAATATGCAAGGAGAACTTTTTCGTTGCTGCTATTCTTGATTCCTTTTTCTTTACACCAATCTTCAAGTTTTGCATAGGTTTGCTCGTAATTATGTCTTGATTTCTCGGGAAGTAGGGAATCCACAACGTTTTTCGCAATGCCTTCGATATCCGAAGGGACACTCTCATCAGAATCAGAATCATTCATATTTTTCTTTATTATTTTTCACTTAAATTGGAAGAATATTGAAGAACATAGAACATAGACTGAACGAATATACCAATATTGAACGATAATAATGAAGTTGTCAAGCAACGAAACAACAAAGTTTCCAATCAACAAGCCCCATTACCGTGACATCGACTAGAAGGCACCTGATAATTTGAAAGTTCAATTCAAAAATGTTTCGGGTATGGTATTTTAAGGCTAATCAAATCTATGCAAATAAAATCTATTTGAACTGACGTAGATTAAATTTTGAATGATACACGTTCGATATGAACTTTGGTAATGAAACTTGTGTAACTAAACCACTCGGCTAACGCCTCGCGGTTTAACGTTACACGCGTTTCATTATAATGTTCATATCAAACTAGTATCATTAATATCTATAATGTCACTGTTTTTATTTTTATTTGCATTTGTGGCTTTATTGATTATGTTATATATTTTTTTCATATCATTCTTGTTATAATTTACAATCTCGCGATAATATCTTGCTTTGGCTTCATTTATAATTCTTTTAAGGTTATTCCTATATGTCTTGTATGTCTGAATGAGTAAATTATTGTTCCTATTTTTAATTAGATCTTTCTTTAATTGGTCACGATGTTTTATAGAAGCTATAATGGCATTTGTGATCCAAGGTTTAATTTTATCATGCTTTTTAATTTGTTTTTTGTTTTGCTATCAAATATTTCTATAAAAGTTTTAAAAAATAAGTTCCACGCTGTAATTGCTTCATTATTTTCCATAACAGAAATCCAAGACTCCTGACTTATTAAATTTTTAAATTTTAAATGGTCAAAATTTGTGACAGTTTTTTCAAGGAGCTGTAGTTTATCTTGAGTTTTATTGCAGATTTGAAGATATATAGGGTAGTGATCTGTTGTATTGTTATTTATAACTGCAGAATAGAGGTGCAAATTGGCATTGTTTAAATTTTGTTTAACAAAGATATGGTCTATGCATGACTTGGTATCTGCTGTAACTCTTGTATGTGTGTTTATATACGATTTGTATCCGAGAGACATAAGTGCGGTCAAGTAGCTATTTGTAATAGCCAGATCGCGGTTCAAAATATTTACATTTATGTCTCCCAAAAATATTGTAAAATCCTCATTCTGTACATTTTGTAAAAAGTTTTCTAAATCAGTTACAAAATTTTGTTCTGAAGTGGAGGGTGATCTGTAACAAGTTACAACATTAAAAGACATACTATCAATTTTAAACCTAGTCTCTGTTAAAGTGACCTGTGAAGATGGAGTTACAGTGTGTTTAATCTCAAAATTAATTTTATTGTAAACAATAAAATTAATTTTGAGATTAAACACACTAAATATCAGAAGTCCATCATTTTGGTTTAGGGTACTATTGTTGAAGAAAGTAGAAAAGCCAGGAATATTAAATTGGTCCGGTGAAAAATTGTTTCTTGTTTCACCCAAAATTAGAATGTCAACATTTTGAAGGTTACAAGCTTGCAAAAATATTAAGATTTCGTCAAAATTTCTGGGGGCGCTACATATATTGAAGTGTAAAATATCCAGAATCTTTTTGCTAGCCTTCATTCTGGTCTTGAAGTCATCCATTTCTATGACTTTTTGCAACTGTTCCAATTCAGTTTCAGTTTCCAATGAATTGAGAATATTAGCAATATCCATCAAAATACAGAGAAAAAAAAAAGAAAACTATCAACAAACAAAGAGAGAAAAAAAAAACAGACAGAAAAGACCACTACCTTGAGTAGTAGTCTACAGTCGATTTATATCTCTGCTGGAAATATTCATATGTTGGACAATCAGAAGAAAAAGCTTCATGCTCAACATTTTGATTTAGATTAAATTTCTCATTTGCTCGACAGCAGTTAAGTTTTAAGTTGTTTGTCTTTCTCACTGTTTCTTGTATATTTTTTTTAACTTTTTTTTGTTTTGTTTTCGACGCGAAAGTTTCCAAATATTTTTCTTTATAGTTTTAAGGTCATGAGATTAAGTTAAGAACCTATATGTATTATGCTAGCTAGTTGAGTTAAGTTGCTTTGTCAATGATTTTGTAAAGGAATTTCGACAATAAAGCTTTTTTTGAATTGAATTGTTTATTGCAGATTGTAGGAAATCAAAAAAAGAAATCGATGCGTGTTTTTTTTTTGTCCCAGTATGATTATTCCGGAAGTTATACAAATATTAAGTTTTGTATATATTAGATATACTGAGCATGTGCGACGTTATAAAGATATATGATTAGTGACGTCATGGGCACATTTCATAGGGATGTATCTCTATCGTCTAACGAAATCAGCGATAAAAAAAATTGATGCAAGTACAGTATTATGTGAGCTTGAACCAAAAAATTTTGAATGTGTTACATTTGAATATTCAAAGTATTACAAAAAACTCCAACAGGTTTCTCTCCTTTTTGGAAACGTATGATCTTTATTACTGTGATATGTGCTCACAGAAACATGGCAAATCCAAAATGGTAATTTTATTTTAAATGGATATACCATGTTCTACAAAAATGCTAATTGCAATCAAAATGATGGCATTGTCATTTACGTTAATGCTTCTTTGATCTCCAGGGTACAAAATATAAAACATGAACTTTAAAGGGTTACCTTAACACGTATTGATATAGGTTACAATAAATAACATACATTTTTGTATCTCATGTATACAGGGTGTCCCACAATCAACGTTACAGGCCATAACTTTCTTATTTTCAAAAATAAAAATTTGAAACAAAAAAAATTATTAATGGCTAATTAAGCTCTCTTCAAAAATATAAAAAAATCATCCCCTATTTACAACCCTTGACTTTTTTTTTTCAAATGGCACCCCTATTATTTTTTTTTATTTTTGAGAAGCTTGTGAGAAGCTGTCTTATACAGGCAATCACATTTTTGTCTACAAAATTAAAAATATGACAAAAAAAATTAATTGTGTGCAAATTAACCCCTTTTCAAAAATATTAAAAAAATCTTCCCTAACAAAATCATCCCCTAAAAACAACTCTTGCCTTTTTTTTTCAAATAGAACCCCATTATTATTATTTTCATTTTTGATTTTTTCGAGGGGTGAATAGCTCTTGCAGTCGGTGTACATATTCCTCACAATCTTCACACAATCATTCACAATCAGATCACAATCGTTCACAATCTGTCACAATCGTTACACAATCGTGTCACAATCTCTCACAATCGTGTCACAATCTCCCACAATCGTTGCACAATATCTCACAATCGCTACAAAATCTACCACCATCTGTCGCACGTGGAGTCCCTCCAAATAGTTTTATTTACTTTATTCTCGCCCATAATAATAAGCTAATTAGCTAATAAGCCCTTTTGATTAGCTAACTTTTGTATGCCACCTCTGCAGAATAAATTTCTGAACTCCGTCGTACTGAATAGGAAAATTCCCATAAACCCTAAAACAAGCATATCGAAAAGGACCTATCTTTACTTTCTTCAGTTGAAAATCTTGAATTAAAGAATTATCAATAAAAAGCAAAAAAGTTTAACTTAAAAACCAAAAAGAATTCACACTAAATCCAAGTAATATCGACAAATAAAAAACTACTAACAGTAAGAAAAACTTCTTAATATTGGCTATTTTCAGAAAAATATAGGAAATTATCATCAGATAGGTTACTAAGGGTGAGGGGGAAAAATGCCAAAAAAAGAGACAACAAAACAAATTGAAAAAATGAAAGAAGTAATAAAAAATTGAGAAAAAAAATAGAGAGAAAAATAGTAAAAACTAAGAAAAGAAAGAAACTTCAAAAATAGTAAAACTGCAAAAAGCTAATATACAAAAAGTACAAAATGTAAACTAATTGATGGTTGATGATGAAACATCAGAATCTCGATCAGAATCAACCGATTCATTAATTAGCCTTTATGAATTAGAAAGTGGAGAGAAATATTTCAATGATCCAGAACAGCAGCTTGAAAAAGAGCTTGAAGTAGAAAAGTATTATGCAGTTGCCTTCTCTAACAAATACCAAATTGGAAAATTGACAAAAGTAGAATGACATATAACTATTTTAGAAGTCTTGAGATGGCCTGAAAATCCAGACCTGGACGTTGTAGAAAAAAAATATCTGTATTTGGTAAAATCCATTTTAAAAACTATCCATTTACACCAGTGGTTCCCAAAGAGGGCGATAACGCCCCCCAGTGGGCGCTACAACCATCTCGGGGGGCGGTAAAGAGCTCAGCTGATTTTGGGGGGCGGTAAGCACAAACTAGTGGGCGGTGGAAAATAAACGAACAGATCAGAAAAAAAAATTAAAATTAAATAGTAAATGGCTTTTTACGGAAATTACTCTTCAATACTATAAAGATGAGGCTCATAGTCAGTCTATGTCTATCTCTTTCAGAGTCAATTTTGGCAAGCTTCAAGTTATGAACGCAACCCGCACCTACCTCAACTAAGTCTGCTATGACTTGCTTAAAATGCGATACCGCTAATACACGCATTGATCAGCAGCAGCTGCATTAAAGTTATTGTATTTTACTTATAAATAACTTCAAAAAGCTCAAACATTAGCTCCGTGAAGTTAGCCCCCCACATTCAAATTTTCCAACAAAATTTCTACCACTTTGAACTGTGCTGTTCTGATACCAAAGTTATAGGGAAAATAAGATGAGGGGGCTAACTTCAGGACGCTCAGCCCCCCCAAAATTTTGGAAATCCAATCAACAAAAATGAATTCTTATGCAATCGGAAGCGTGCTGGACTGTACTGTATTAAGTTTTTCTCGAAATTTTCATATTCAGTAGCTTTCAGGCAAAATCCTATTGGGGGAGCTAACGTAACGCGCAGCCCCCAAAATTTTGGAAATAAGATGAAACAAAAATAAACTCTTATGCAATCTGAAGTGTGCTGTATCAGGTTTCTTAAAATTTCCATATTCGGTCATTTCCTGACAAAATCCTACTGAGGAGGTAACTTGACGCTCAGCCCCTTGCCAAGAAAACGCACGACCATGAAAATTTTCAAAAAAAAGGTGCCGCTTCAATATCTTGGATCCCTACCAAGGGCGGCGCTGGATAATTCCCATTTTCTAAAAGTGGGCGGTAGGTTAAAAAAGTTTGGGAACCACTGATTTACACTATCAACTCACAAAAAATCAACATTTTCAAGTACCTGAAATCCTAATTTGAAACCAAGTATCTACCTCACACCAAATTCTTTTTTATTTGTCATCCTCCTCTGGGCCACCCTGTAAAGGGTGTTCCATTTTGGTTGTACATAAGGGATAGGTAACTCGGTTGCTATTAGAGTTAGGAGGATGCGGTTTTCCCGAATGGTGGTCACTTTTTTGCCAGCCAAAAGATGCCACCGACAGAATAGGCTCCTTGCATCAATTTTTTTTATTGCTGACTCCAATAGTCCATGAAAAATAAGTCAACACGTGTTTTTTCTTTTTCTTGTTAGTCAAATATTGACGGAGATACAACACTTTGAAATGTCCTTCCGACGTCATAACTTATGTATAATACGTTGTGAGTTGCGACGTCGCACATGCTCAGTATATCTATATATACAAAACTCAATAATTGTATAACTTCCGAAATAACCATATTTGGCCAAAATAAAAAAACACGCATCGATTTTTTTTCGATTTCGTACAGTTTGCAATAAACAATAATCAATTTAATTTTTCATGCAAGTACCCTATTGTCATCGCCCTTTTTGTTTTCAAGATACATGGTGTTTTTGAAAATGTTGCGTTTTGGGACAGCCCTTTGTATGTCAGTTCTCTCACAAGTGATCAGGTGACAACGGATTCTTATAGATCTTTTTACGTAGATTCCAGTGGGGTAGTCTAGTTTTTCTCTAGAAGTGACAGTTTTTAAATTATGAACCAAACATACGTTTTTTCAAATAAGACACCCTGTATATTATTAACTCATTGGATAGCTCTGCTTTTGTTGATTTCAATGATATAAAGTTCGATAGGTTTATCTCTAACAGATTCCGAGCAAAATTGTTTTGTTTTTGTCATAAGAAACAGAAACAATGTGTTAGAAAGAGACCTTTCTCATTTTCCTTACAGATATAAAGACCTTTTCAAACACATTGTTATTTAAAAACTATCACTTCTAAAGAAAAATTGACTTCTCCATTGGAATCTCCGTAGAAAGATCTATAAGAACCTGTTGTCACCTTTTGTAACACTTCAGAAAGATACAAGGGGCGTCCCAAAATGCAACATTTTCTAAAAAACCTTTCAAAATTACAGAGAAAAATTTAGTTTTGATATTTTGTTGTTTTATTCTAACCCAATTATTATACATAGTGATCACAATCATTCACAATCCTTACACAATCATTCACAATCCTTACACAATCATTCACAATCCTTACACATCAGTCACAATCGTACACAATTACTCACAATCTTACACAATCACAAACAATCTTAGAAAATTTCCTTAAAGATTGTGAAATTTGGCAGTCAGTGTACAAATTTTGGGTCAGCTATTCACCCCTCGGATTTTTTTTTCCAACGAAACATGGAAAAACAAACTTTTCATACATCATTGAATTTGCAATTTCATGGACTTCTCAAAAATAAAAATAAAAAATAGGGGTGCCATTTGAAAAAAAAAAGTGAAGGGTTGTAAATAGGGGATGATTTTGTCAGGGGAAGATTTTTTTATATTTTTGAAGAGAGCTTAACTAACCATTAGTCTTTTTTTTTCAAATTTTTATTTCTAAAAATAAGAAAGTTATGGCCTGTAACGCTGATTGTGGGACACCCTGTATAGTTCGCCTTACGAGTCTAGCACTACGACGTCTGAAGGGCAAGGGGGAATAATGCCATTCATTTCGAGCTTTATGCTGCCTATCATAGGCGTGCGCGCAGCGTTTTTAAATATTTCTTTTCCCTTATAAATGTAGGTGTGTAACATACAGGGTGTCCCACGGTGGATGGCGTATTAGACGTTTATAGAGAACTAAAAAGCGGATCATTTTGAAAATTTGGCAACCGGGATAAACGACCATAATCTACACTTTAAAAATATTTTTGTTTATGCGGTGATGCCGCTTCTACTCTAAACCAGTGGCAACATCGCTATTTTAAATGAAACACCCTGTATGTGATTGCATATTTGGATTCTACGTAAAATTCTGAGCAGATTTTATGTGATATACCCTATACCTAAGTTCAACTGTTTTGGAAATATTGACAGTTGAAAATTGACTTTTTGCAACTTTGACAGGCTCTAAAACCTAATTGGTTAATTTTAGAGGAAAACCGATTTCACATTCCCATCTTAGATTTTGATAAACTATCATTTGACACCAACTTTGAACTTAACCGGAGATTAAATTTAACTGAAATTTTTAATCATGGATTTAATTCAAAGATGGTGTCAAATGATAGTTTATAAAAATCTAAGATAGGAACGTAAAATCGGTTTTCCTCTAAAATTAACCGTTCAGGTTCTACAGCCTGTCAAAGTTGCAAAAAGTAAATTTTCAACTGTCAATATTTCCAAAACAGTTGAACTTGGGTATAGGGTATATCACATGAAATCTGCTCAGAATTTTATGTAGAAGCCAAATATGCAACTAAATACGGGGTGTTTCATTTAAAATAGCGATGTTGCCACTGGTTTAGAGTAGAACCGGCAACACCGCATGAACAAAAATATTTTTAAAGTGTAGATCACGGTCATTTATTCCAGTTGCCAAATTTTCAAAATGATCCGCTTTTTGGTTCTCCATAAACGTCTAATACGCCATCCACCGTGGGACACCCTGTAGATAAATACTAAGTTATTCTCTATTGGAAGTCAAATAGGCAATATTGCCATTTTTTTATCCGCATTCTTTCCATAGTGCTAGACTCGTAAGGCGAACTTTAGGTATATCGATATACCTACATCGGATAATTGGATATTTATATAAATATCATGTTAGGTATTTGCCAACCCTGATTCTAAGAAGTTTTATAAGCTGAGTTAAGTTATAGTGCTTAGCAATCTATTCTCTGTTAATTGTAACTATTAATGGGGTTTTCCCGTCAATGAATAAATAAATAGAAACAGCAAATTTATTTCAGGACATTCAGGTACCTACATTTTTTTTATACAGAATTTAAACGTTATGGGTAGGGCAATCAGCTACAGGTGTTCAAAAACAATTTAGTCAAGAGAGGTAAAAATTAAGTAAAATAATGTAGTATCGAGCGTAAGATGTTAGAGAAACTTCTTAAAACTACTGAAGACATAATTAGCTTCAAAAACATGCACAAAACAACCTGCTAAAAAAAATCACTCGATAGTTACGTACAGGCTCAATTTGCAAGAATTGAGACTTCACATTAGCTGTAAAAAGATAATAAAATTGTAAATAAAAAATGGATATGCCTGAGGCCACAGGAAAAAAAACTTAAAGATTATTAATAAAAAACATGAAAATACAAAACTATTTTCGACTAACCTCTGTGTCCGAGCGTTGAATTTGCCATGGTTCACCGGAATTTGCTAGAGGCATATTAATTCTTCCAAAATATCATCAAGAAATGCGATGATTCGTTCTCACAAATGTTTTTTTGTAAACTAAATAAATTGTTTAATAATTTTAATAATAAAATATGGAGAGATTTTTTATACAGCTGACCTTGACACTTATGACATACAAATTGATTGGGATTGGACAGTTTTGACACAACGGTAGGTGACCGATCATGGAGCAGGGGCGAGTTCAGAAATAACACACCGGGTGTGAGTGCGATTTTATGGGTGTGACTAAAATGACAATTCTTTGGCGACAACTTTCGTATGAATTTCTGAACGCTTGGTGTGACCAATCGAGCATCTCCTCAAAAATTTCACCAAATCTATTAGGAATACTTTTTTTTGTTGTTCATTTTTTTAATTTGAAGGAAAAACTTTAATTCTTATTTGTGTTTTGTTTATATTTGGTGGGATTATTGAGATTATGGGAGGAATGGTTGACATAAAGACACAATCACACCGCAGCCACACCAAAAAATTATGGTGTGACCGGTGCGACACCTGGAGCGCGCCCAAAGTAATTTCTGAACGGCACACTCGGTGTGCCTATAGCATTTATGAACGGCTAGTGCGTCGCACCGGTGTCACACTCACACTGGGTGTGTCATTCCTGAACTCGCCCCAGTTGAGACTGTTGAGAGTGGAGCACTCCCAATACTGGTTCAAAATCTTTTCGCACCGGAACAGAACTGGAGTACTTCTGACTTTACTCGAGAGTGGGCAAAATTAAATGACTAGGGGATTTAGTCGCAATGCCGACTTCTTTGATCAAAGTCCAAAGAAAAATAAATACATCTTGGAGAGTCACCTTGAATTGAATGGTAAACTAAAGAGATTTTCATCAGTGCTCAATGCCAATGACCTCAATGCCCTATGGCCAATGCCCATCAAACAAATATAAAAAAAGAATGATAGCAATGAACGTGGACATAACCAACAAAGTTTGGGTTGGTTGTAGAGAAGGTTGAAAACACAAATTTTGTTGAAATTTTAGAATATTCAAACGATATGTCCCTAGTAGTTAATTTAGCAAACTGTGCCCTAAAAACTGTCCAAGCTTGGGTACCGCAAATAACTCCAGTTAGATTCCGATATCATGCAGAGAAAATAGCCAACGGACCCATAATCAAAAGATATGGATACAAAGATCATGTTCATCGAAGGGGGCTCTTGCCTAGAGACAAGGATGCTGCAAAATTACCAATGCCTATTTATAGGCCAAAGAACTGTTGGAACGAGAAAAGGGCATTGTTCGGTCAGAATGATTACATAGACATCTTAGGTGGGTATTTTTTTTTCAGTTTAACATCGTTTTGGTAAATTTTTTGATTTAGGAAATGAAAGGATCCATCCAACAAGAATTCTCTATAATATACCTGAGTGGCTGAGAGGCGTAGGAGGAAATGAATACCAAGTAATGTTGCGTAAAAGAAAGATGCTTGGCAGAACCGCATATCCATTGGCTAGACCCACCAAATATTATCAACTTCAGAAAAGAATACATTTCCTGTATAGATTTATGAATAAAAAGACACGAACAGGATTCTCACATCAATAAAAAACTATTTCGTTTTATACACTAGTTGCATTATAACTACTAAACAATTATCTTAATAAAAACAATTATCTTTATTACAAATTTTCTGTAAATAATTTATAATACAATCCTAAAATTTATCAACTTTACAACAAGCCAATTGTATTGTTCCTATTTATAATTTTAGTATAAAAGCTTAGATTAAAATTGGGGAACACGTTTGCACAATAATAAAGGATAAAATAAATATATTCTGTGTAAATCTCTCTGAAAATTCTAAAAATAATAATTTGCAGAACCAGATGTTAATATATCTGTAGTATAATAACTAGCTATAAAATGATTTCTCAAGTATTTTTAGGGAACATAGATTTGAGTTTTGCATGTACGTAATTATTTTTCATAATTAAATCATTAGGTAGTGTTGAAATTACACATACCTAAAAAAAAATAAAGCAGTTGTTATTAGAAAGCATATTATGTTTTAGCAATTAATTTTGACAAAATCTTGCTTAGAAGGATAGTTTTTCAAATCTGAGAATCATTATCATCGATTCTATGTACCATATCACCTACCAACATATCAAACGTAGCTTAAAGAATAAAAAACACCAAGACCCTATCTACAAATGGTTCTGCAAAAACGACAAAAAAGTGGTCTCGTAATGTTTACTCGAGTCTAGATGGCGCAAAGAATGTCTTTCATTAGGATAAATCTGCAGCTGGTAAGGTTTGCCAGCTTTAACCAAGTGATTAATCAGCTGAGATGTGTGGTAAAAGTGCACATTTTCGTCAATCAACCCATGGATAATTAGGAGTCTATTTTCTCTATAACATTATCAATATTAAAAATTAAAAACATCATGGCATCAACACAAACTTACTCATCAGGAAATTTGTGCACATATTTTAACACTGATCCGTCCTGGTATCCATCGTGATTATGCATTGGTAAGTCCATATATCTTTCCGTGTAACCAGTGTCATAGAAATTCCAATTTGTAACGGGAGCACCGGCTATTGCTATTTTGAAAATGTCGGGGTAATGGATGAGACCCATCAGACTCAAGTAACCACCTAAAAAAAATTTTGACATTGGTCTTTCTTCATCCTAACACAGTAGGTAACCCTTCAAAAACATTTGAAACACAACAAAAATAAAAATGAAAAATCCTGCATTGACAACATCTTTGTAAACTCAAAAACATTTTTCAATGATAATATAATTAAAATCGGAATAAGTCATCATCATGCCCAGACAATATCAATAAATGTTTGCAGTCGTGACAATTTAAAAGATTCTTACTTCACGGGTAGAATATTTTCAGAGGTAGGCGGCTGTGTCATTTTCAAGAGGCAATTCAGGACTGTACATGGGCGACAGTGTTGGGGAGTGGACATGTAGATGGGGCATACAACTCATTTATTACAACAACAACCTACTATCTGAATCTGATCTTTCCCAAAAAGAGGAAAAAAATAAAAGCAAACGGCATTTCTCATTGGCTAACCACAGGAATAAAAACGTCCATCAAAAATAAAAGAACAATGTTTGACCTCTATCTCTCAGGATTCGTGAGTAAAACAAAATACAAAATATACACAAAAATACTAAAAAGAGTAATAAAAAACGCAAAAAAACTATCAAACAAAACTCAAATTGAAAACTCTGAAAATAAAACCAAAACTACATGGAATCTTATAAATAAAATCACAAAAGCTCAAAATAAAAAACAATCAATTTTTATTCACTTCCAGGAAAAGGAATCTCCAAACTTTCTTAATCAGGTTAATAACTTCTTTTTAAATTCTTGTCCAAATAAGGCTCAAAAGACACAAGGTTCCAATGATTGTTTAACCGAGAGTTTAACATACATAAAAAATAGCTTTAAGTTTACATTAACGAATCCTGAAGAGGTAGAAAATATTATAAATGGCCTAAAAAATAAAAAATCGGTTGGCATTGATGAGGTCCCTGTGAAATTGCTAAAACATGCTCCGCATATCATCTCGCTCTCGCTCATATAATAAATCTCTGCTTCAAAACAGGAAAATTTCCATCTGCCCTTAAGTTTTCCATTTTTAAGCCCTTATATAAAAATAAAGGAGCCAAAAATGACATTAAAAACTATCGCCCCATATCACTATTAAGCAATATAAGCAAAATCTTCGAAAAACTAATGCACCAACAAATTACAGACTTCTTAGAAAATCAAAGCGTACTCTCAGACCAGCAGAATGGTTTTCGGAAGGGCAAATCAACAATTAGAGCGATATATCAAACAATTAATAAAATAATTAATACGCTCAATAGGAAACAAACAGCAGCAGCTCTATGTCTGGATTGGACTAAAGCCTTTGATAGTGTCAACCATGAAACTTTATTAAAGAAGCTGGATGCATGTGGCATACGAAGCGTGGCACTGCAGCTGATTGGATCCTTTCAAGAGGACAGGTGGCAGTGCATAGAAGAAGTGAGCAGAGATGGGGAAAGGATAAGATCAGAATTTGGACGCGTAGACGGAGGCGTTCCTCAGGGCGCGGTCTTGTCTCCTCTTCTCTATATTCTATACACTAATGATATAACAAACATTATTCAAAATGACAAAATAGTGTTATTCGCTGACGATAAAACTGTAATATATGATGAACAAGACATACAAGTGACAAAAGTGAATATCCATAATGATCTCAAAAAATTAGAAAAATGGTTTGATTCAAATAGTCTAACACTAAACATAAATAAGACACAACTTATTCATTTCAAACCAAAATCATCAGAAAAACTGTGTATGGAGTATGGAGGAGGAGGCTCAGGACGCTGTGGCTTTTCTGGGAGTCGCTCTAGACAATATGCTGAGCTGGAAAGCTCACATTAATAATATTGCAGCAAAACTGAGCCAATTCTGTTACGCTCTCAGAATTATTAGAGAATTAGTGGGTCTCTCTGCATCTTTGACTTCTTATCACGCTTATGTACAGTCTTGTGTTAGATATGGTGTCATATTCTGGGGAAAATGCAGCTTACGCTAATAGAATTCTTGTTTTGCAAAAACGTTGCTTAAGAACAATTAATTCTAAATTTAAACCGCCTAGAAAGTTGCAAAACACATTTTAGTCAGTATAAAATTCACACGGTATACAACATTTATACAGGGTGTCCCACGGTGGATGGCGTATTAGACGTTTATGGAGAACTAAAAAGCGGATCATTTTGAAAATTTGGCAACCGGGATAAACGACCATGATCTACACTTTAAAAATATTTTTGACCATGCGGTGTTGCCGCTTCTACTCTAAACTAGTGGCAACAACACTATTTTAAATGAAACACCCCGTATTAAATTGCATAATTGGATTCTACGTAAAATTCTGAGCAGATTTCATGTGATATAGCCTATACCTAAGTTCAACTGTTTTGGAAATATTGACAGTTGAAAATCGACTTTTTGCAACTTTGACAGGCTGTAAAACCTAATTGGTTAATTTTAGAGGAAAACCGATTTCACATTCCTATCTTAGATTTTGATAAACTATCATTTGACACCAACTTTGAACTTAACCGGAGATTAAATTTAACTGAAATTTTTAATCATGGATTTAATTCAAAGATGGTGTCAAATGATAGTTTATAAAAATCTAAGATAGGAATGTAAAATCGGTTTTCCTCTAAAATTAACCGTTCAGGTTCTACAGCCTGTCAAAGTTGCAAAAAGTCAATTTTCAACTGTCAATATTTCCAAAACAGTTGAACTTAGGTATAGGGTATATCCATAGAGAAATATAATAAACCAAGGTAAGAGTACCTGATTGATAACATGAAAGTTTGTATAGCGCTGACGTCACAGCGACGGTGGCGTCAATAGTGGCAGCCGGAACAAATACTGAAATGGCGGGAATTTTGAAATTTGACTTGAATTGATTGCACAAAAAAGTTACTTATGTTGTTCCACATCTTTTTTTCTCAAATCCGAATGAGAAAAATGATGTGGTACTCCATAAAGTTTTGTGCCATTTTTTGATGTAGATTAAAAAAAAAGGCAAAGTAAACACTAAATTGTACTAGAAAAAATATATATTATAGCTAGATAGGTCAAATACCTAAAGAGTTTACAAACACAGTTATTACATCCCTTATACATGCTTTAATGTATGTACAAGCTAAGCTGGCCAAGGCCTAACATCTACATTTTATCTCTTCTGACTGAGGTCTCCTAAAACAGTAAAAAAATATGCCGTATATCACAAAACTAACATGTATACTTACTGGTTCAGTTTATCCTAGTTGTACATAATATTATAGGTACGCGATACCGAGTGCCTTAATAAAAATGACAATTTCTTCTTCTTGTTCTTTAGATTTTGTGAGTTCGAGTCTTCTTAGACGACCGCCCAATCGGTTAAAAATGACAAATTTCAACACGGAAATGTCGTTATTTTAAGGTTACTTATTTGTTTTCTCGGTCACAGTTTCTATAGTTATGGATGTTTGATAGGTTTCTACAAAACAGCTAGGAAAGCTCTGTAACTCATACGGTGTCCTTGTCTTGTGAATTGGTATGACAGAGAAAGATGAAACAGAATCGAATGATCGGACTGATCTTTCATAAGTCTCTAGCTTTCCAAAAATTCCGCAATGCGCTATGCGCAACCGGATGCGCAGTAATAGTATAACCTATTTCGGCTATACTTTTGAAGGTCTTTTTATTTTTTATTGTCTATGGGTATATCACATGAAATCTGCTCAGAATTTTACGTAGAATCCAAATATGCAATTTAATACGGGGTGTTCCATTTAAAATAGTGATGTTGCCACTAGTTTAGAGTAGAAGCGGCAACACCGCATGGTCAAAAATATTTTTAAAGTGTAGATCATGGTCGTTTATCCCGGTTGCCAAATTTTCAAAATGATCCGCTTTTTAGTTCTCCATAAACGTCTAATACGCCATCCACCGTGGAACACCCAGTATTTATGAAAGCATCAAGTTTATTTTAAAAAACCCAGATCTTTTTGAAAATCAAGAAGTTGAACATAAATATGACACAAGAAAAAAACAAAACCTTAAAACAGATATCCCGCAGTTTAGCTATCTGCAGAAAAACGTAACATTTAACATTGTAAAAATATGGAACTCACTACCCATCACATTCAGACAACTGCCAATTAAACAAATTGATTACAAACTAAAGCAACTTCTGGAAAAAAGATCATACTACAATGTTGAAGAGTTTTTCAGTGACCCAGATAAAGTAGAACTTTTAAAAAAAAGATCAAAATATAGATATACAAAAGTACCTGACCAAAGCCTTACCCAAAAGTTATTTTATTCTCTTAGTTTGTCCACATCACGTTTGTCTTTTATATTGTATTTTTTAATTTCTGTGATTTACTCTTTTATGTTAAGCTCATTAATCATCGTATTATTTCCAGTGGCGGTTGGCCCATATGGGCAAGGTGGGCACCGCCACCCTGGAGAGAAAATGGAAAAATAAAAAATACCTTCAATCAAAGATAATCCTACTTCGGAGTAGGATTATCTTTGCTTTAATACTATATTTGAAAAGGCCGCGACCTTGAAAATCTAAAAAAAATTGCCCATGGCTGTTTTTTATTTTTGTCGCCCACCCTTACTTGGACACCACGATCCGCCACTGATTATTTCGTATTTGTGAATGTATGTAGGTATACCAAAACAATAAATGGTTACATTTTATCCAAATAATATGTAAGTGAAGGTTCTGTCCAATTTATAGTATTAGAATTTATAAGATTTTAGTTATAGTTACATGTAGTATTTTTATTTTGACGTGATCTACGCCTGTAAGGGTAAAAAATGTATGTTTTTTTTTTTGTATACAGATGAAATAAAAGCAAAACAAACAAACAAACAAACAAACATTATCTCTTTCATGGACATTACTAAGAAGCATTGTTTTAATATGTTAAGTTTCTAGTACAGAGGATTAATAGTTTGGGTATTGTCTCCGAAAACACCCTGTAAATGTTTATTTTTTTTTTCCAAAAAGTTCAAAAACCTCTATTTTTTTTAGCTCTAATGCAAGTTCTTACCATATGACCAACCATGTATCGCCACTCTCGACAAATCGATATAGCCCAGCGTCCTGGCCAGCCATTTCAGCACCTCCACTTGATCCTTCAGTTCTACGGTGCCCATTTTTCCTTTGATGTAACCTTCAAACTTAATACCTCTATGTTGAGATCCGCGGGAGTCTATAGCCACCACACAGTACCCTCTAGCAGCTAGCATGTGCATTCGAAGTTGACGCATTCCCTGAAAAAGAAAATAATAATTATCATCATGATCTATCTGATATATCTATCGATATGAACGGTGTTCTGGATAAGAATACAATGGGTGTTTTGTATTCAATTGATGTGAATTCCAAAAAACAGATACAACTTATTTTAAGAACTATCCAGCAAGCAACGGTAGGAATCTCCAAATATGTCAATACGGCTCTTTGAGTTGGCAAACTGGAACATCCTTGAGATCGACTGATTCATACCATAATCAGTTTGGCTTATAAAATAGGTCGGAACATCTCACCCTCTTTTCTCGTGCTCTAAAAAAAACGAGACCCACAAGATCTAGGAAGAAGTTGGTAGAGGAAAGAAAGACCCGCATGATGTGGTGGAGCCTTTGTGGGCATAAAAAAAGACTTAAAATTTGTGAGTATTCAGATTGATTCTAGGTTGGAATGTTTATTTGTTAGAATTAAGTCAAATTGTGAGGCAATACTATTCTCAATTGTTTATTTTCCTCCAAATAGTCGAATCACAGACTATATTGAATATTTTGATTTATTGGAATCGTTTAATCATAAAAATAATAAAATGTTGATCGTGGGTGACTTCAATCTGCCCAATTTCGAAACCAATGGTTTGGACAAGAGTAAGGCATTGAAAGATTTCTGTGCATTAAATAGTCTAAAACAATGTAATGACATTTTAAACTTTATGTCTAGAAAACTGGATCTAGTGTTGTCTGACCTTGACGTTAGTGTTAAGAGAGATCAAAGTCCACTTGTTCCTGAGGACGAGTTACATCCGTCATTGATAATTGAATTCTTACACTCACCTAATGTTAGTAATGATAAATTTCAGGGTGGTTTTGTCTATGATTATGCAAACGCAGATTTCAAACTTCTTTATTGTTTAATCAGGGATATAGATTGGTGTTTTTTGGAAAGCCAAAGAGATGTTGATTGCTGTTTGGACTTTTTCTATGAAAAAATGTATTCGTGCATTGATCAATGTGTTCCCAAGAAGGCTAATAAAGTGTCAACAAGGAAACGTGCATTTCCGACTTGGTTTTCTAGAGATTTGATAAGTAAAATATATAGAAAAAAACGCTGTCATGCTCTGGTAAGTAGATCTAAGGCACGAGTTGACCAGATTGATGATTATAAAAATCTTAGAATCAAATTTCAAACTAAATTTGAATATAAAAAATATAAGGAACACATTGAGCAAAACGTGCACACGGATCCTCAAAGCTTTTGGAGTTTTTTTAGGTCCCAAGAACTCTTCGGGCATACCAAAGACTATGCAGCTTAATGGTGCAGAATACTGTGACGCAAACAGCATTGCGAATGGATTTGCTACTTTTTTCCATTCGGTTTTCAGCCCTTCATCTCTAGATCAATCTAGTGAATATGACTGCCACTATGGTAACATAAACTTGAACGAGATTAGTGAGGACATGGTAAGGAAGGGAATAAAAAAGTTGAAGCCTAAGAAATCTACAGGCATTGATAACATTCCACCTTACATATACAAAGGGTGTGTAGATTTTCTAGCAAAGCCCATTTCTTACATCTTCAATTTGTCAATACAGAGTCAAATTTTTCCCGAGAAGCTTAATGCAGCAGTAATTGTTCCTATTTTTAAGAGCAACTGTGAGGGGGACATCAAAAATTATAGGCCGATAAGCATATTGAATTCTCTGGCTAAGATCTTTGAGTCTATACTTTATGAAGATCTGTTGAGAAATATAAAGAACAAAATTGCAGATGAGCAGCATGGTTTCGTTTGTGGAAAATCCACTGTATCAAACCTATTAAAATTCAATACTCAAGCATTTGAGGCTATAGGCAATCAAGCCCAGCTCGACACAATATATACAGACTGTGCAAAAGCGTTTGATATGGTGGATCATGCTATCCTAATCAGGAGACTAGCTGAACTGGGATTCTCCAAACAAACCTGTTTGTTTTTTGGGTCCTATCTGTCAGATAGGTTGCAAAGAGTAAAGGTTGGGAATTCATACTCACAATCTTATGTTGCAACCTCAGGAGTCCCGCAGGGGAGCCATGTTGGACCCTTGTTGTTTATTGTTTTTATTAACACACTTGTTGACTGTGTGAAACACTCATCTTGTCTTATATTCGCAGATGATTTTAAGATATTCAAGGTGATTGCGTCATATTCGGATGCTTTTCTGCTTCAGGAGGATTTGAACTCTGTTGCAGACTGGTTCTTACAAAACAAAATGCGCCTCAACACTGATAAATGTGTCACCACAGATTAACCCGTCCTAAAGATAGGAAACTCGTGCCTTTTCCCCTATCCTTGTCTTACTCATACAACGAGTTGTATTTCTGCCACAGCATGGAGGCGCTAGTGTGCACTTCAGTGTGTTCAGTGTTGTAGCAGTAGTCACGTGGTCTCCCGCCTTTTTTCAAATAATGTGTCCCTTAATCGATTTTAATTTTATTATTATCTGTAATTTTTTTTTGAAATAAAACAACAATATTTTAGTAGGTACCATCTCCTTCTTTATTGGAACAGCCTTTTAAGACAAATAATAGAAAAACAGATTGAAAAAAAAAAACAATAAAAAGTTTATAATACTGCAAATAAAATTCACTAATTCCACACTCAACAAAGTCTCTGAGTGAGGATAAAGTGGTGATGGCATGAATTCAGAAGCTTCCACTGCAGTAATGCCTATGCTATAAATGAAGATATATTTTTAGGAATTTTGGTCTTATTTGGTGCACAAATCACACTTCATGTGAATGTCAAACAATGGCGAATAAAAACCATCACTAATCCCATTTCCACGAGCATTTCCACTATGTTTGAATGTAACATAAAGTCTCTTTTTTTAAAAACATATTAACAAGTCAAAGTTTTATCATAAATTGATAGGAAATTAAATAAAAGAACACTAACACAGATCAAACCGCTAAACGGGCTAAACTGATGGCAAACACATTGACAAATTTTATTCACCATCTTCACCATTCACAGTTCACAGATGACATTTGCTTGTGGCTTTGCTATACTAGCGCCGCATAGCTTTGGCAGTCATGAAACTATCATAAGTGTAATTTTTTAGACAGCTCCGAACGAACATTTTACATGGAAGTTTCCTATCTTTAGGACGGGTGTGTGTGTCACAGTGACATACACCAGAAAGTTAAACCCAATTAACTTTGACTATTCTATAATAGTAGATTATACCACGAGTCAATAATGATAGCTATTATTCCCGAGGATTATTACGAACTGAGCCGCGTTAGCGGCGAGGGAGTAACATTCCGAGGGAATAATAGCCATTATTGCGAGTAGTATACTCTACTTTATTTACGACAAATTAATTTATTTGAGATTTTCAATGAACAAATTTCATCCGTCTCATAATTTTCAATACAAATCCACAAGCACTACACGTTTGACACTGACACTTTTGTGGAATAATGACCATTAATCCCGCTACTCGTCATTAATCCCTGGAGGAATAACATATGTCATTATACTGCCAAAATCACAAATATAATACGCACATTATACATTAGTCGTAAATAAAAAATTCAATTTTACAGAGAAAGCAAGAAATTAAGGATCTGGGTGTGTACATGCAGAGCAGTTTGAAATTTACCTCACATTATGATTTTGTAGTGAACAAGGCTTATAAAAAATTGGGGTTTATTATTCGAAACTCCAAGAGCTTTGAACATCTGGGTACAGTTATAAAACTCTATAACGCACTGGTTAGACCCATAGAGAAGTTAGACCCCATCTGGAATATGCGTCAATAGTGTGGTCACCTAGGGCCCAGTGCCACAGTGAACGAATTGAGCGCATTCAAAAGAAATTTCTTCGATTTTTGTACCTAAAGGATAACAATTCCTATCCTTATCTTATTTCCTATCAGAGTATGTTAGTATCAAAATTGTGCAATGATTAATGATGTTAATTTTCACGTTCCTAAGGTAAATCTTAGATCTAATTGTAGTAAATTATTTAGTATAAGGTCTTCACTAGATAGCCCTCTAAACCAAATGTTGGAGCACTGTAATGCCATAATAATCGAGAATAATGAAGTTGACATTTTTAACACTACCGTTAGTGAATTAAAAGGATTAGTTTAGACTTGATAATGGTTTGCCGCTTGATTTGTTGTATTTTTTTCATTTTTTTAGACATACAACTTTTAACTTTTAACTTTGTTGATATTGTAGAAGTGTAGCAACTTTTTGATTGTCTTGTGTTTCTATTTTATTGTTTTTACTTAGCTGTTCTTAATTTAAGTTCAATTCCATTGTGATACTTACATTTTTATTTTTTATTTTCTAGGCAGTTGCATTGCTTGTAGGTAAGGTAATACTTTTTGGCTACTAGTAGTCTTATGATATAATTACTGTTCAGGTGTTTTATAAGACTTTAATTGAATAAATAAAAATAAAAATAAATAAAAATAAGTCTCCTGCTCTGCAAGGTATTGTCCGTCGTTTTTAATCTGGCACTTTCTGTATGAGGAGCGAGGGGGTGGAGGATATGGCAAAAACAGATGTAACCTCAGGTGACCATTGGAGTTCTAACTAGGGAGCCACCAGCTCACATTCCTTTGGAGTATCAGATTAAAATCGACAGACTTTATGAACATTCAAGATACGGGTTTTTTAGAAGTTTTATCGTCTGTTATATAATTTAAAGTGTGTTCAATTTTAGTGGCATGCAGACGTTCCAATTAAAATTGAAGAAAAATTTTCTTTGCCTTGACTAGGATTTGAACCCAAGACCCTCGCATATCCAGTGCAACGCTCTACCAATTGAGCTACCAAGATCTGTTTCATTTCTACTTTGTTGGTCAAGTCTTTTATCAATTTCAAGTTGTTAGTTGTGAAGACCAACGGCAACCTCCAGCGGTTAGCGTTGGTATGCGTGTGAGTTAGAAGCTACGGGGAACACATTCGCAATTAATGGTTGTTTGGAATCCATTATCCGTTCAATCACGAATGCGTCGTCGACATGTAGCGACATCAGCAGGCATGGTGGTTGGGCGCCCTATCCCCATGCCTACTGATGTCGCTTTTCTGTACAGGGTGATCCAAATTCAAATTGGACACTTTCTTATTGAAACACCCTTTATTTCATGAAGTCTTGATTGGTGCAAACCATATTTTGATATCTCCAACCGTTTGGCCGCTAGAAGGTGATTCTCGAATTTGAGCAATATTTGAAACCTTCATAACTTTTTTGTTCATGAAAATAATTGATTTTCGTAGGGACTTTCTAGAAGCACTTTTTTAAGTAGTATTCAGTGACGTTCTCAGTTTTTTTCTATTTGGCTCCAATTTTGTCATAAATCGTGCCTAAAGTCCGTTTTTTTTTTAAAGATAATTCCCCAAGTCAAAAATTTAGTAACTATGTTGGCAACACAAACCTTTTCTACATACAAAATTTGAAGCATTGACAATTTTACATTGTACTGCCAACATAATGTCAGTTTGACTTTTATCTTTAAAAAAAAAACAGATTTTAGTTGTATTTGTTGTAAGAGGCCCGGGGTCTTTCTGTATGGTTGGTCCGTCCTCGCCTGACAATCTGGACACCTTTAACGTATTTCTCGATGTCTCGAGAACCTGTTCTGTATTTTGTCTGTTGTTTTCCTCAACCCTAAGTGGCCGAATATCGGTGACGCGTGCAGTTCCCACAGAATCTCCTTCTTCATCGATTTTGGTACCACCAGTACCTTGCTGAGGCCTTTTTGTGTTTTGTTTACTTTGTATAGTAGATCATTCTCAATTCTAAAATTTTTCACTCTTCTCCTAGCTCCGATGTTAATATTTGAATCGTCGGGGTTTTCTACCGCCTTCCTGATCTGTCTCAACTCAGGGTCTCTTTTCTGTAATGAACTCATTTCCATTGTTCTTATCGCAAATGTCGGTAGTTTCTCTTGTTCCTTGCTTTCCTGTGAATATGGTTGCAAGACTGGGTTGCGTGACATGCAATCAGCATCTTTGTGGGTTGAGCCTTTTTTGTATTCAACCGTGTACTCGAACTCTGCCAACTTCAATACCCATCTTGCTCCCCTTGAAAGAATCCATCCAGCATAGTGTGTGGTCTGTTATAATTTTCACTGGTCTACCGTAGATTTAATGTCTTGGACAGCTTAGGGCCCATACTACACCTAATAGCTCTAACTCGCTTATTGAATAATTTTTCTCGCTATTTGATAGACTTCGACTTATATAGGCTATGGGATGCGCATCTCCTTCATCGTCTTCTTGCAATAGTACTTCTATGGTATTTTTATTTGGGTCAAAGTGCTTTAGTACTGGTACTGATATAAGTTTTTCCTTAAGAGTATTGAAAGCTTCCTTCTGGTTTGTTCCCCATTGAAACCCTATGTTCTACTTTGTTACGTCATGTAATGGTCTTGCTATTGCCACGAAGTTGCATATGAACTTTCTATAGAAATTACATAATCCTAGAAAGCTTTTCACATCTTCAATTTTCTTTGGAGTTGGGAAATTCCCTATGCATACCAGTTTATCTTCGTCTGCCCTTTTCGTTCACATTAACACCCAGGATAGGTACGTAGGTACTTGCATTTGCTTGGTTTTAGAGTTAGGTTTGCTGTCATAATCTTTCCAAAACTTTTTTAAATTTTGCCAAGTGCTCTTCGAACGTTTGGGAGAATATTATTATGTCGTCCAGATAAATCATAATCAATACTTCCTTCCATTTCATGTTCCAAAAAACGTGGTCAGCTAGTTCTTGGAAGGTTGTGGGAGCATTACATAGTCCAGAGTTGAGAACATTAAATTCGTAGGTTCAGTGTCCCTGGGCCACGAATGCAGTGTACTGTTTGGAGCTTTCTTCGAGGGGAACCTGCCCGTATCCAGAAAACATATCAAGAGTGCAGAGTGCTGAAATAGGATGCATTTCCGAGATATGACAGAATAGCGTCGATTTGTGGTAGAGGATATGATGATTTCTTTCTTACGGCATTAACTTTTCGGTAGTCGACACAAAAACGGATTCATCTTTTTTTTTACTAGGACCACCGGACTACCCCACGGTGAATAACATGGCCCTATCACATTGCTGTCTAGCATTTATTTGCTTTTATTTGCTCGTCGATAATTTGCCTTTCTTTCTGAGATACTCTGTAAGGACGGCTTCTTATTGGACTTGCTTCCCCTACTTCTATTTTATGTTCTGTCAGATTTGTCTTTCCCATCTGCTTTGTTGATTTGGCAAAAACGTAATTATAGTCCAGTAGTAGTTCTTCTAGTGCCAATTTAATTTCGCCGTTTGTGATGTTGTCCAGCCTGTGGTCGTCTAGTATTACTGCTTCTGTCTATTCCTGTTCCACGATTTCCTCCTGTGTTACTAGGTATAGGCAGGGATTTCGTATTTCGGTTTCCCTAAAAATGCCATCGTGGTTCCTGCGTATAAAGCTAATGGATATCTTCTGTTGGATTTAATTTTTTATTGAGGTTCTTTCCATCTGTATAGATGTGTGTTTTTAGTGCATTCGATTTTTTGCCAGCCAATTTAGATTACATTTACATTTGTAGCCCACTGTCTCGTTTAGGTTGCCGGTGTTGCCCATGATTTCTAATTCTAAGGTCTTTATCTCATTCTGTGTTATCATGTAGTCCTTTTTGGCTCCTAATTTATGTGCTTTTTCTTGGGTGTCCGTGACTATTTGCATTAGAGGCTTAATTTCATCTTCAATTTTTGACTCTATCTTCCGGAAATCTGGTTTAACTCTCTGGATGCTGACTCCCGTGTCTTTGAACACAAAATACAGCATTTGTTTGAATCTTTCCTATTCTTTTTCTAGTCCCCATCCTTGTCTAGAAAATACGAGTTTTTTGAAGAATTGCTCTTTTATGCTTTCTCCAAGTGTTATCAAACATTTATACATGTTTCTTTGTGTGAGTTTTGTCTTTGTCTGCATTGCCTCTTACAAAAAGGAACACTGTTGAGTGTCTGTCGTGGTTTATTACTGATAATTGCCCGATTATGCCCTCTGATTTCCTCCTAGGGAGCATGTGTCTGTAGGATTTGTAAACAGCTTTCTTTGTACCCCGAACACCATGGTGGCATTGCTTTGCAGCTGGTTTCTGAGTCTGATTTCTTCTTTTAGGAAGCTGTTGACTTCTCCCTTTTTTATCTGTGAATGGGCTCTGAGAAATTTGTCAAATTCTTTCTCATCCTGGTTGTGTTTGTTTACCGGTTGGGTTTCAGTATAAGCAGCTTCCGTAGTAGATCTATAATAGCCTTATTTTCTGGTAGAAATTCCATACCTAGGATTATTGGTTGTATGGATGCTGAAATAACTTTTGCTTTAACAGTGCCTCGCCGTACCGTGCTGCCCGAAATTTCCATTGGCATTGTTACCTACTTCTCCTATGACTGGTATCCGATAACCTCTGGCGGGGATTAGGACTGTATTGTCGTCTGTTTGAATCTTTTCTGTTGCCAAATTTCTTTGCATGACGTTATTTTGGACCCTCTGGATGGCCTTTTACTTTAGCGAATCGCTCCTAACGTAGCTTTGTGTTTTTCAGGTAGCTGCCCTGTGCCCCATAGAAGAGGCACTATGTACCATAGGGCCATCCTTTGGTAATTACTAATTATTATAACCTTTACTCTACAATATACCTTAAACTAAATACCAAGCGAGTCTTTATCCTCCTGACCCTACGCTACGTAACCCGACATGACAGGATAAAGTTGAGACATTTGGTGAGGTGCCATCTCAAACCTTACGCCCACAAAAACGGAGCCGACGACGCCTTTAGGTGCCTTGAAAGCAAGCCAACGCCCATACCACGCCACGACCCAGTTACGTCGACAATAGAAAGATTCACGACACCGTAGCGAAGGCACTCAAAAAAAGAAGGAAAAGTAGGTACAGAAATCCTGCAGACAAGTAGTAGTACCATTAGGTCGATGGGTGAAGGCGCAAGGGTTAAAAAGAGTCTAATCGTAGGAATTAATGAGGATCGGTGTGGTAGGCGAAGCCATGTATCGTTATAGGTTAGGTCATATTTTGCGACCTTTATTACTTCAATTTCTACGATTACTTTCACAGGCATGGTGTGTCCTAGTTAGGATACGTACGATACGTACGGTTTTTGGAGCAAATGGACCCGGGTTCGATTCTCGTTGGAGGTTGTTTTTTTTTCCTAAGATTAATTATCAAGAGGACAGGTTAGTTTGGGTTAGTTTTGATTTGCTCTGTTTCTTCTAAAATACCAACACAAAGACTAGCACTTATTACGAATTAGGTACGATACGAGCTCTCCGCCCACCGCAGCGATCCTCATTTATTCCTACGACTAGACTCTTGTCAAGGGTTATCATCATCATACGAATATAGGAAAAGTATTACACATTGTATATGATTGACCGACTGATTGACTGGCGAGTCAGCGATAAACGAATATAAATAGTGGTCGGAACACACAGATAGGCAGTCTCAAACCAGTGCTATCACCCCTTTTGGGAAAGCTCCTCTGGGTGTCTTCAGTCTTCGTGTCGTTCAGTGCAATTACCTCTTTTGGGAAAGCGCCTCTGGACGGCCCTTTACTTAAGCGAATCACTCCTAACGTAGCTTCGTGTTTTTCAGGTAGCTGCCCTGTGCCCCATAGAAGAGGCACTATGTACCATAGGGCCATCCTTTGATAATTCCCAATTAATATAACCTTCACTCTACAATATACCTTGAACTAAATACCAAGCGAGTTTCTATCCTCCTGACTAGTCCTAGACCCTACGCTACGTACCCCGTCATGACAGGAGGAAGTTGTGACAATATAATAGATCGCTTTGATTCCCGATGGGCCACCCTCTATCAACAGCTCATTGGAAAGCTCTGCTTTTGCTGATTTCAATGATATAAAGTTCGATAGGTTCATCTCCAACAGTTTCCAAGAAAAAAATTATGTCGGTTTTTGTCATAAAAAACAATGTGTTGGAAACGGACTTCATATCTACCTTGTGTCTCACTTAAGAACTGACCACCTTTATAAAAATTTTATTTTTTAACCGATTTAATCTATTTTTTTTCTTATATCTTCTCAAATTTGGCACCTATCATATACTAATGTACATACAGGCTGACCACATTTATAGGCTGAAATTTGAATAAGTACTATTAGGGATTCTTTTAGAAAAAATCTGATGCAAATTTTCAATTTTTCCATTGCTCTGGGATTTTCTTGATTTTTTTTTTTGGAGAAAAACCCTTCCACTCGATTGAAGCTGCATTGAAAGTCTTAGCGAGATATTTGTAGGCGATTTAATTCGCTTTATTTTGAGCCTTATTATTACGTTGAGATCAAAATGAAATTAAATTTCCAGATAACAACATTGAGGGATGTTTTATTTCTTTTTTTAGAAAAATGGAAGCGCTAGATTGAAGTTTTGTAAATAGAGAAACAAGTGAGAGTTAGAAAAAAATCCTTTTGCTCGCTAAGCTAAGTAAACACAAAAACTATCACAATAACTCGGAAAAACCGAAAAACCCAATAGGAATTTTCAAAAACCAGAGTTGTTCAAATTTAATTCCTAGTTACTTTCTTTTTGCAAGAATACGTTTTTGCCAATCTAGACTTTCATTGAGATCTTTTGTCTGGGTCATTTTGTGTCTTTATTTCGAGCACCTAGATGTTATGTCAACTGAAATATTCTTATTTGCCTCAAATATCAAAGTTTTTACCTATTTAATCTTTCCTGAGTGGTTTACCAAACCCTTTCAATTGTAAATTTTTATCTGGGACACATTAAAAAAAAAAGTTTACCTTAAATGTATTAGAAACTAACTGAACTTCGGGCCCACCATACACATTCAATATTGTAGGATATTTTTTGTTAGGGTCAAAATTGTGCGGTTTAAATACCATGGCATAAAGAACATGACCTAAAATACTAAACATTAGAATTTAAAAAAAAAATGGATTGAGAAATATTACCAGAACTAATTTGATGAGTATAGAGATCGGGTGAATACATATCGTTAATTGGACCAGAAGATTCCACTAAGTATCCTAAAGGGGTCAAGTTGATGCCCTCCACAGTCCAATCAGTTTCAGTGACTCGAAAAACTTGACAGGCGGGAGGTTTTTGTATATTGCTGTATACTGTCACCAATAAGGAACATGCCTGAAAAAGAATATGTACAACATAAACACAAACTTAATTCTGACCTACCTTATTAAATTCCACCATGTATGAGTATCCTGGTCTAGTCAGCAGTCTTACCTCTCCTGGCCGTTTCAAAGAAACGACATATAAATGTTTTTCTAGGGGTGTTTCTTTCAATCCCATGAAATAAACCAACTGTTTTTCAGGATTGACCCACAGATTATCACTCATAACTTCCCAGTCGCCACTCGTAAGTTGAAGTTTTGAAATCATTTTTGGGGCTAAGAATACAAAATCAGTAGTGGGCTGAAAAAATTAATAATTAAAATTATTGAGATTTTTTTATACATATAACTGGCTCACCTGAGTACTTTCAGTGACGCCATTAGTTGTAGGCGAAATTTGTGATGTAACCAAATATAAATGTCTAAATCCCGTATCTTCATTTGCCCAAATAAATTTAATCTGTTAAAATTATAATAGTAAACCAATAAAAAAAAAAATGGGAAAATACTACCTCATTATGTTCATTGGACGGTAAAAAATACAATAGATCATGTACATTAATCCAATAAGGAGAATATTGAGCATATATTACTTGAACAATCGGGCTACATGACATCGTTTGACTTGAATGATTAAAATAAGGAAAATCTGGACTGAAATTACTAAGCGATAAAATGACTAGTTCCAAATGTTGCTGCCGTCGGTCTAACAGTTGTACCCAAATACTAAAATTCTTAAATATAAAAAAAAATCGTATTTTATATTGCCTACTCACAACTCCGCATCTGGTGTCCATCCCACCCTAACCACATATTCCATCCAAGAAAACATGACATTTAAGGAAAATTGTAAATCTAAAAGGCAAAGATCTACAATTTGTAGATGTTCGTTCAACTTGAATTCGACTAGTTTGAGGCAACTCTTGGAGTTTGAAGAGCCAGCTCTTGGAAATCGGAATTCTTCTACTTCGCCTGTGTCCGACTGAGAGGAAGGAAAGCAGAATAGCTTAACGTCACCGTCGTCCACTTCTTCATAGAGGATTCTGTATACACCACCTAGCAAAGAAAGTATTTTTTTAAAAAATTATAGTGGAAAAAAACTTGGTACTTTGGGAGACTTTTGAAATATTAATTTTTTTGTTGGATAAGTAAGAGGAAGAAATATTTGCCGAATTATTGTAAATTTGAATGTGTGCTCGACATATTTTGATGCAGATAATCTAGTGTACAAGTTTACCTATAGTTTTAGGTTGCCACCAATACCCTTGATATCTACAAAATTCTTCTTGCATAACATAAGATGGAACTCCGGCACTTAGAGGATCGTCTGCCAAATTTCTCCCACCTACAAAATATACACAATAAATGAGAAACATCGTAACTGAAAAGCTATCATCTTTCTTGCCTTTGTGCGCATAAGTTATCCTAACATTCGACCCAGATACTGTATGAGTTACCCAAATGTCGTGATTACAAATGTAGGCCACCAGCTCGGAGTTTGTAGGACAAATCTGAGGATTTAGTTTAGCACCCATTGACGTCATTCTCAGTTTGGTCGGAAATAATTGGCCATTCTAAAAGTGAAAATATAACTGCTGGAATATCAGTCAATGAAAAAAGCATTTTATTGTCCAGAAAGAGAAACGAATTTCTATTTATAAAAGCATGACTAAATACTGAAACAAGTTATTGTAATTCAGAAAAATACAAATTATTTGATTATAATAATATTATTGTGAATCATTCTGTTATTGTTATGTATATTGCATTATTGAATAAATTATTATTGTTCATGATTCTCTTTAGTTTCTCTGTTAATAGAAAATCAAATTCTTACCGTGAATCCATTATCTACACATTGGAATAAACTGCTAGCAGCTGGAAAAACAATTTTTCCAGAATCCTCATGCATTTCGTAACTATTTATGCCCCAAGTAGCTAATCTTTTTCTTTCCCATTGTAGTTGCTCTTCTCTGGAAGACCTAAAAAATGCATTCGCATTTCACTTATATGAAGTTTTGTCTATAATTTGGTAGAACGATGAACACAGCTCATAGGCCACTTTCACATTTTTCAAAAACATATGTAAATTATTGTGTTAGGCCTTTCTGATAACATTTGTATGCTTAAAAAAAATTAAATTAAAATAATAAAATTATCTGAAAATCGAGTTTTTTAACTGCTGCGAATTGCAAATACCACCTTTGAATCGGGCGTTCCCAAAAACTCTCAGGAGCCTGATTCTTAAAACTGGGGAATAGCGTTCTCATGAGAACAACAAATTTTCTATCTCGGTTATTTATGTGAGCTTCTGGGTGGCACTGAAAAGGACATGACACTTGTTCTCATAGGAGAGCTACTCCTCGTTCCGAAATATTGTACAGGGTGGCCCATTTTCGATGTTTTAATAGGCTATATCGAAAACCAGCAGAGATATCCAAAATCTGGGAGCACATTCTTGAGCTCTTTTTTTGAGAAAATAACAATGGCGAAGACAAATCACGGCTAACTTGACGCGTTTAGGAAATACAGGGCACTTTTCAAATTTTGTCCAATTTTAAAAGACTCTCTAATTTCTTTATTATCAAAGATATCCAAAAACGAAAAATACTTTCTATAGGCAGTTTTACAAGTAGAATCCAGTGGCATGACCAATTTTTTTCCAGATGCCACCGATTTTGGAATATTGACCAAAGTTGTGTTTTTTCAAATGGAACACCCCGTATATTATTTTTTTATTGAATAGCTTTGTGAGCTGATTTCAATGATATAAGATTGTATACCTTTACCTTCAATAGTTTTGGAAAAAAAAAATCCGTTTTTTGCATAAGAAACAATGAGTTAGAGAGAGATAGTTGAACTATGAATCGGCTACAAATTTCTTAATTCTTAATTTAATTTTTCAGTTCAGCTAATTTTTTTTCAATTTGAACTATGATTCGGGGGTGATAAATAGGCAACACATAATTTATTTAATGACTTATCTCTCTCTAGCTCATTCTTTCTTATGGAAAAACGGAAACAATTTTTTTTTCTCCAAAACTATAAAAGGTAAAGGTATAAAACCTGATGTCATTGAAATCAGCTCACAAAGAGCTATCCAATAAAAAAACAATATATGGGGTGTTCCGTTTGAAAAAACACAACTTTGGTCAATAATCCAAAATCGGAGGCATCTGGAGAAAAACTGGTCATGCCACTGGATTCTCCTTGAAAAACTGCCTATAGAAAGTATTTTTCGTTTTTGGATATCCTGATCAATAAAGAAATTAGAAGGCGTTTTGAAATTGGACAAAATTTGAAAAGTGCCCTGTATTTCCTAAACGCATCAAGTTAGCCGTGATTTGTATTCGCCATTATTATTTTCTCAAAAAAAGAGCGCAAGAACGTGCTTCCAGATTTTGGATATCTCTGCTGGTTTTCGATATAGCCTATTAAAACATCGAAAATGGGCCAGCCTGTACAGGATGGTCCAAATTGGACACTTTCTTATGGAAACACTCATTATTTTTAGGGATAGAAAAAAATGGACCCCCTACTCTAAGGCTCAATTTTCATGAAATGATTTGTGTAGAGACTTTCTTGAAGCACTTTTCTAAGCAAAATTCAGTGACGTTCTCAGTTTTTTTCTATTTGGCTCCGATTTCGAGATATTGATCAAAATCTGATTTTTTCAATAGGATACCCTATATATTAATAGCTTATTGGAAAGCTCTGCTTTTGCTGATTTCAATGATATAAAGTTCGATAGGTTTAGCCCTTACAGTTTTCGAGAAAAAAAATTATTTCGGTTTTTGTCATAAGAAGCAAAGGACTTTATATCTGTAAGGAAAATGAGAAAGGTCCCTTTCTAACACATTGTTTCTTATGACAAAAACCGAAATAATTTTTTTTCTGGAAAACTGATAGAGATAAACCTATCCAACTTTATATCATTGAAATGAGCAAAAGTAGAACTTTCCAATAAGCTATAGGGTGTCCTATTGAAAAAAAGCGGATTTTGGTCATTATCTCGAAATCAGAGCCAAATAGAAAAAAACTGAGAACGTCACTGAATTCTGCTCAAGTGCTTCAAGAAAGTATTTACGGAAATCAATTATTTTCATAAACAAAAAAGTTATGAAGGTTTCACAGTATTGCTCAAAATCGAGAATCGCTCTCTAGCGACTAAACGGTTGAAGATATCAAAATGCAGTTTGCACCAATCAAGTTTTTATGAAATTTCAGCTCCAGAGTACACTCTGCAACCTCCTGGTCAGATTCAAATGAGACTAGAGTTGCTTTCACAACAATACTGAAGTGTGTGTTTAGAGTTAACATAGGAAAAGAACAGATTTTGTTAATATTGTTTTCTTGCTGTGACTGTACAAGTTTTGACCCTATTATCTCACTTATTTATACGTGGCAAATCCAAAAAAAGTGGAATGCCAACCGAGATTAGAAATGATAGAGAATTATATACAAATTCGAAAGACATTGCTAATGCTTTCGCACAACAATTTCAATCTGTAAATGAAATACCCACAGAAATACAAAATAGGACACCTGATTTCAGTGGTAACTCTTTTGAATTTTCTGTAATTACTGAAGCTAATGTCATTGACAGCATAAAAAAACTTAAACCTAAAAAGTCAACTAGCCCCGACAACATACCAGCCTACATATATGAGGGTTTAGCAGACTTTTTTGCCTCACCTTTAAAACATATTTTTAATTTTGCCATAAAAAATCATCATTTTCCAGAAGCACTGAAAACTGCACAAATAACACTAATTTTTGAGAGTGGCAGTAGAAACGAAATCAAAAATTATAGGTCAATTAGCCTAATTAATGTTTTAGCAAAAATTTTTGAGACCATTTTATTTGATGACTTTTACAGTTTCTTAAAACCCAAAATTTCAATTTTTCAACATGGATTTGTGAAAGATAAATCAACTGTGACAAATCTGTCAATTATATCAGAAGCTGCAGCTGAAGCTATCTTAAATAAAGACCAGTTAGATGCTGTTTATACAGACTGCGAGAAAGCATTTGACAAAGTAGATCATGAAATGAAGCTTTATAAACTTGTTGAATTGGGTGTAACAGAGGAAATTTACCATTTTTTAAAGTCATATCTCTCGAACAGAGTACAGTGTGTCAGAATTGGAATCTGAGGGTCAGAACCCTTCATTGCCACCTCAGACGTGCCACAGGGGAGCAATTTGGGCCCTTTACTTTTTTTGTGTTTCATTAATTCATTGCCAGAGTGTCTCTCAAACTCCACAGGATTACTTTTTGCTGACGACTTCAAACTTTATAGAGTTATAAAAACGAGAAAAGATTGCGATTTGCTCCAGCTTGATATTGATGGAGTAATTAAATGGTTTTCTGATAACAAAATGTTCCTCAATATAAAAAAATTTTCAGTTCCAACATTTACTAGGAAGATCAATCCTATTTTTCATAACTACAAAGTTTTTGATGTCATAATGAAGTGTGAAAGTGAAGTGAAGGATTTGGGAGTTTTCTTTCAATCAAATTTAAAATTTAATAGTCATTTTTGTCACATGAAAAATAAATCCGTCAAGGCTCTGGGTTTCCTAATTAGAAATACAAAGGAATTTGGTATCTCCACAATAATCAGGTTGTATAATGCATTGGTGAGGCCACATTTAGAATATGCGTCACAAATTTGCATGCCATTGGAGGCCAAACATATTGATTGTATTGAGAAGGTTCAAAAAAGGTTCTTGCGTTACCTTTATGTTTTAAAAAACAACACATATCCCTTAAGAGTTTCGTATAAACCTATAGTTTCATTTTCAGATCTCTTTTATAAAGAAGACGACAACAAGCTGTGATATATCTTTTAGAGGTGGGCCAACCTGCGATTTTAATGGAGCTGTGACAAGACGTGACTGCTCCAGTCGTGTAACTGTGACAAATAGCAGTGATTTTTTGGAGCAGTTTTACCTTAGTTGGCGGCCGTACTGGTAATATTATGTTAATGCTACATCGCAACATGGCATAATCGCAATCCGCAGTCACAACCGAGAGAGATGTTCCAGTTTCCAGCCTGTTCCCTGCAGTAGCAGTTTCTCTTGGACGTGACCGCGATGCGATTTATAATATTAAATTTCATTTACATCACTCAGCTCGAGTTCTGTCCGCGCTGTATCGGTCGGAGCTTGAAGCGGGCAGTGACAAAATGTCACTGCTACTTGACTGGGACTGGAGCAGGCCGTGACTGTGACAGACAAGTAGCAGTTCATGAAATCGCAACCCACCTCTAATATCTTTACTATATGTTAAATAACATAAAGTACAAAGACTGTAACTTAAATAATTATATAAATTCTAATGTACCAAAGATTAATTTAAGAATACCAAATAATCAAAAACTATTTAGTGCAGATCCAAATAGTATATCTCCTTTTAATAAAATAATGTTGATAACAAATGAGATTCTCAGTGAGGTCCAAACAGACTTGTTTAATAGGGCAAGTACACGATCTGACAGTTTGACACTATTGACAGTCGCCTTGAGGTAAAACAAAGATATATTTACAGTGGTTTTTTAGGTTTTTAGTTAGATTTTTTTAATTCAATACCTTTTGTGTGGTCCAGAAGTTTCTTGGACATGCCTAGAGTTTGTTTAGTTGTTAATTCTGGCAGTCTAGCGCAAGGGATACAATATTCTTCCATAGGTTTCCATCAATTTTAAATAACAATGAAGGTTTGATTTGTTAGCTCAAGAAAGAAGAGAAAAATTGATTAATGTTGTTAAAAGAGAAGATCTGACAGAAAAATAGATTGAATTATAGAGTAACTATACTTATATATTTGTACTTGTGACACTTGGTTTTGATTTCTGTTGGAAAAACCCTAAATTTAATCCATTATAGGAAAACCTAGCAAACTTCTGGATAAAAGACCACATAGACTGGAACATAAACACTTTCCTTTAACTTTTTTAAAACAAAATAACACAAAAATTTGCAAAAAAGCTGTGAAAACCGCATAAAACATAACCGGCCTAATCTACACGACAATGTAAATAAATGATTTGTTTTACCTCAGGGCGATTGTCAAACTCATTTGTGACGTCACATGGACATGCCCTATACTAGTCTCAAAAATTTGAAGGCTGTGATATGAATTTGTTCTTGTTTTCTTTTTTCTTGTAGGCTTAGGTTGTTAGTTTGTTTGTAGTAGTAAGTAGGTAAGTTTACATGTAATTACCATTTATGGTGTTTGTAAAGAATCCAATAAATAAATAAAAATAAATAAATAAATTATTCAATTATTTAGTCCTGATAAACTGTTAATTTTCCTACTTTTTTATTTTCCAAACAGATGAATGGGATTACCTGTTACATGACGATATACAAGGAAAATTAGACTCCAAAACACATTGCCACTGCAGCCGTAAACTAGCTTGTTGATTGGTATTGGGTATATCAGTGAATAGAAGAGTTGTTTCCCAACCTGTAAGGAGTGAGAAAATGAGTAAAATATAATCTATAATTGGTACAGATTCTATGAAAGCTAGTGTGACAGGGAGGAGTAAAGAAAAACAAAGTATAACTTTTCACGAACTGACTGAGACTCAATAAGGCCCTTGAGAAAATAAACATTTTGATGTGTTATATGTTAAATAGTAGAAATTCAAATTAGCTACTTATAAAATGAGATAACTAACCATTATGTGGAGTACTGAGAAAATATATCCGAGTCCTTTCGTCCTGCAAAGTTCTAAAAGTAAAAGAAGAAGGAATCATAGTAGACAAACTGCACAGCTGTCTCCGAAGCTCACTAACTACAGCTCTCAGTTCAGACCATGTAAGTTTTTTGCTTTGAATTTCCAAAGTCTCATCCTTTGTCTGTTCCTCCCTTATAATCTGGTCTTCTTTCATCAGTTCCTCGGAACACTCTTCCCTGATCTCCACATCCATATTTATCAACGATGGGGGCAATAAATAATAACAATTCCTATTTTTGTTGTTTCCAAACAATGTTATTTTTAAAATTGATAACTTCCCACATACTTTTATGAAAGAAAATGCAAAAAAACTGGTTGTTTATGAATAAAATAATTCACATTTCGTTCGAATTGGAAACTGTCCTAAAAATAGTGTTAAAAAAAGCAACCAACTGCAAAAAATCATTTCATTTTTGACCCAAATTTCGGCCAAAAAAAATTTTCAAACTAACCTCATTTTGGTACCAGGTAAAGTTGTCACACTATTCGGACGTTGCCGGTTTTACCGATTTAAAAATTAGTGGATATAACATGATTCATGATAACCAATTAATTACTGATTTATATGTACCCAATCTTTAACTTATAATAATTATTTTCTTGTCTTGTGTGTGCTTGTGAATCTTGTGATTTTTGATAATTTTGAAAAACAATTTTTTGTTTGAAAGAAGTGTTTTTTTTTTTTGACAGGCGACATGAAATTTCTTTATTTGACATGACAACTCCTAAAAATATTCATCAGGGGCGAGTTCAGAAATAACACACCGGGTTCGAGCATCTCCTCAAAAATTTCACCAAATCTATTAAGATTACTTTTTTTTGTTGTTCATTTTTTTAATTTGAAGAAAAAACTTAATTCTTATTTGTGTTTTGTTTATATTTGGTGGGATTATTGAGATTATGGGAGGAATGGTTGACATAAAGACACAATCACACCGCAGCCACACCAACAAATTATGGTGTGACCGGTGCGACACCTGGAGCGCGCCCGAAGTACTTTCTGAACGGCACAGAGTGCGCGCACTCGGTGTGCCTCGCCCGTATTCATAAGCCGCTTTCCAGCTGTGTGCTTCAAGCACGGTGCAGAACACAGTGTTCTGTGTTTGAAACGCAGAAGTTAGCAGGGGCGAGTTCAGGAATGACACCCAGTGTGAGTGTGACACCGGTGCGACGCCCTAGCTGTTCAAAAATGCTAGACGGTGCTATGGGCCCAATGGCCAATTGTCAATTCAGGCACACCCATAAAATCGCACTCGCACCCTGTGCGTTATTTCTGAACTCGACCCTGTCTCGAAGCGCAGTACGGCTGGAACACGAACATGCGCTTGAAGCATTTGCACGCGCAAAAGCTCGATTGCGAGCTACTCGCTTCGGTGCTTAGTCGCCCCCGATTTGCAGGGAACATATGCGTGGTGCAACAAACACTTTTCGAAAGGAATAAGTGCGTGAAGCCCCGGAGCTGTTCCGGAGCTCCTCCTAGGTGTGAAAGGAATACAACTTATAGTCGATGCTCAAGGTTGCGTCTTGGCTCAAGTACGACTTGACGCCATATTTGCTATTCCAAACAACACGGAACGATGCTCACAACTGTCAAAAATCGAAGCTTTAGCCAAGCACCCGTGTCTGGCTAGCGAAACGGCGAACTGCTAAAGAATTTGCTGCTTTGCCAAACTCGACGGAAACGATAATAAACAAGTTGGTAAGCCTGCCATACGTCCCGTATTAAGCCTAGTACTCATAACTGCGGAATTCGGATTTTTTTGACATTGCTTCGACAATTTGACGTTTGATACACGCATAAAACGTCAAATTTTCAACACAATGTCAAAAAAATGCGAATTTCGCAGTTATGAGTACTAGGCTTTATACGGGACAGTCCCTTATTTCAAGGTCCATGTCCCGCGTCCCCAAATTTATTGTCGGGACGCGTAAATGTCCCGTATTCTCTGATATTTGAAAAATTCGATTTTTGCGTTTCATTCCCATCCCAATTTCTGCGGTGGCATAAATAAATCGATTTTTGCGCCTCATCTCTAGTCTCTGCAAATCGCAACGTGGTGGTCATTCGACATAGCATTTGACATTTGACAGTTTAGAATTTGGCGAGTTCGGCCCAAGGATAATACACACCGCTAAGGATAGTTTATCGGCCTCGTTTTTGGTGATCGCCGCTACATTGGTGTATCACCATTGCCGATATCATCAACTAAGTCGTTAGCGACGTCAGCTGTTTGCGCCAGCAGTCGTAGTCATAGTAAAATATTATCTAATTTTGATTGACATAATAGGCAAATAGGAAGATGGAAGACGCAAACGTGATCTAAAAAATAGTTGTTTTAGAATGTTAATTAATGTAGTAAAATCAAGTATGCATATAAAGCAAAAGCCCGCGGAATCATAACCTTTGGTGCAAACAGACTACGTCAAGGCGAGAAACGACATGCTGCCTACGTCACAAATGTTGATTTGGCGGGGTGGGGGGCGTCAGATTTGTTCTACACAGGTCTTATGAGGATAAGCTACTAAGGGCTATCCTGTAGTAGTAAGGTGTATTATCCGTGCGTTCATCCTACGGGCGTGGTCCCGAAAAAAAAAAAATCGCCTGCTGCTGGCGCTATTTTTTATAAACACATGGATCATCTGCTTCATGCTTCATAAAAATGTCCCGTTTTTTTATCAGAATAATATGGTAGGCTTAAAAGTTGGTGACATATTTTTTTTGCTATGTAGGCATGTGTGACATTTTAAAAAAGAAAAAAATCCGGCAATATTGCGAAATGATGGATGTGGAGAGGCGTGATTATTCAGAGGCATGATTCTATTGGTTAGAGCTTAAGGTTAGAGCCTGAACGACAGCACAGCGGCGTGGTTATTTGCGAAACTTAAAAAAATAATTCTATTGGTTCATTTCCTTGGTGTTTTCGGTGCCACTGAACCTAAAGACATGGCTGTCATCAAGCGATGTCAGTTGAGATGTCAGTGAATATTCTTAGGTTACGCCCCACTTTTCTTCCCCCTTTCGTCTCTATCAACTTACCACTTGCCACTATATGAATACCGGGCTTTTTTAGCATTTACGAACGGCTAGTGCGTCGCACGGGGCTGCGTTCAAAAACGGCTAAAGCCAAGCCAAAATTGGCATATTGCGTTCAAGTTCGGCTCCAGCGTGCCAAAAACGGTTGGCTTTACACGTTCAGAATCGGCCGCGGTAAAGTAACTTTTGGAGGTGCTTTTAATTGAGTCTAGAAATGGTTATACGAATTTTGATTGCATGAGACCAAATTCAATATGGCGTGGCGGCCAGCAAGTTAGTTTTGAATATGTGTTTTCATGCATATTTCAATTATTTTGCTTCGAGTTTTGCTTGCAGCTTTGATTTTGATTATTCAATAAAATATTTGTAGGTACGTAAACTATTGAGTTGGGCAGAAACCAGATATTTTTTTGTGTTTTTTCGTCCATGTGTGGACGCCACGCTATCTTGAATGTCACGTGGTTTGGATTGTCTAATTGAGAAACGGTATTTGGCGTTCCATCAGATTTGGTATTGCCGGTAGAAGGGGAAAAGTAGGTTTTGGCTAATGAACTATAGCTAAAAACTGGAATGCGCACACATTGCCATATCTGCCAAAAAAATGAAGCCATGAAAGACAGATGCCACAAGGGGGAATGTTGTTTTTTTCTGTTGCTCGCTGTCATATGACGTTTTCGAAAGTTTTGTTATATTTCCCTTCATAGGTTTCATCGATTGGAATACGTGTTGGAAGCAATTTTCGCCATTTAACATAATGAGTGCGACAAAAACAGATATCCCCTCCGCAGCAGCTGCTCTAGGCTTCACGTTCGTCCTTATGTGTTAGCATTCCAGTTTTTGGTTATAGTTCATTGGTTTTGGCATTAGCATTGCCGTCTTTGAACGCACTCCCGGTGTCACACTCAAACTGAGAGTGTCATTCCTGAACTCGCCCCAGTAGTTGTATTCCTTTCAAGAGCTTGAAACACTGAAGCTACTCGCTCCGCTGTTAGTCGACCCCGATTTGAAAGGAACAGCTGCGCTGGCTTTCATGCATTTAAATGGTTGGAGTCGGGCTTCAGCACTGAGGTGAAACAAACACTATTCGAAAGGAAGCGCGTAACGCCCCGGAGCTGTTCTGGAGCTCCTCCTAGGTGTGAAAGGAATACAACTAGTGAAAGCACCTTTAGGGCGGATATTATAAAACTGCTTTGACAGTTAACTTAAAGTTAACTTTTTGAATTACATGTAATTCCAGAAGTTAACTCTCAAAGTAGTTTTATAATACCCGCCCTTAGTTGTATTTCTTTCACACCTAGGAGGAGCTCCGGAACAGCTCCGGGGCGTTACGCGCGTATTCCTTTCGAAAAGTGTTTGTTGCTCCTGAAGTGCTCAAGCCACAATCCAACCATTTGAATGCATGAAATACAGCGCATCTGTTCCTTTCAAATCGGGGTCGACTAACACCGGGGCGAGTAGCTCTAGTTTTTCAAACTCTTGAAAGAAATGCAGCTAGTTAACTTTTTGAATTACATGCAATTCCAGAAGTTAACTTTAAGTTAACTCTCAAAGTAGTTTTATAATACCCGCCCTTAGTAATAGAGAGATGTGTATACATTCAAAGGTGTATACTATAGGTAGGGTTGCCAACCGTTCTGCATTTCGGTGGACGTCCACTTTTCCAAATAACATCTCCAATTTCTTATATTTTATAGTCTGACATTTTATAAATGTATTCAGATTCATGAACTGACGCGCGAAATCGATTGTCCATTGAACACATCAATGCCGAATTTCAAATAATTATTCTTATACTTGCAAAGAACTTTTTATGATTTTTTAGACGGTAGGTAACAAGAAGTAAAAGGTAGTTGCGTTGCAACAAGTTTTAAAAAAAAAAAAATGATTTTAAGCGCCGTGCGTGATACCTATACTGTTAAAGTAGATGTAACTTTTTATATCCTTCAAGTAATTTGTTAATCTGAGTATAGTTTTGAAATAAAATGAAAAAAGTTCATTTATTAATCCCTATTTACCCAAAGAATCCTTGATGACCTTGTTGGACAGTTTTTTTTTAGTGAAGTTATCAGTTTTTTTTTTGTTTGATATGAATTGTTTTATTAAAGTTTTTAAATGTTTTTCTTTTGTGCAATTATGAAAATGTCCAGAATTTATACTGTACTTATATCCTGAATTTTTATCACTCGTGCCAAGAAAAATTGAAAAATAAAGTTGGCAACCCTAACTATAGGAACCAATTACCATAGAATAAGGTTTAAATGGGGATATAGAATGGTAACTCCCATGTTAAAAAAAAAGTTTATATATGTGGCGCCTGGCGCCTCTATAGGCTTGGGTCAAAGTAAAATGATTTTGGCAGGATATTTGAATTTGAAACTTTCTTCGTGGATGATCTTTCTAGGCCTTGATAAGATTTAACATTAGTTATTATATTTATCCCTCATTATAAGAAATAAATATAATATGTAATAACCAAGACGATCCTAGTCAACGCCAAAAACGTTTTTTGGATAAGATAGGAAAATAAAACTCGTGTCTGTCAATCGTTGGACTTATAATATTTTTATTTAGGTACATACATATTTATTTAAATAATAATTGAACTTTTTTGTTTGTCTTCACATTAATTTCATCACCAATGGGATTGACGCTATGATGAACATAAAACTTACCTGAACTAAAACTGGGTAGAAGTAAAAACACTACAACTAATGAAAGGGCGCTTTCTTTTATTCAGCGGTGGATCCATCAGTAATCAGCCTTTCTTTGTCTAGCTCATAGAAAATAGGAATGTCTGTCTTATTATGATGGCAGCAGATGGATACATTGCTGAATAAAAGAACGCGCCCAAAATGATTCATAAAAAGTTTGACAAACTAAAAATTGTTTGACAACCAACCGACCTATGACAGCTGATAGCGTCAACATCCAAAGGCGTTCACTAATGGCGTTTCCGATTGGTAAATTCAGTGCGCACTGAGTATATTTGCATCTTTTTGAGCGACCTGTAGAAGAAAAAGACAGAAATAGAAAAAAATGCACTAGTTCCGCACTAGATCTACCAATCGGAAACGCCATAAGGCTGTGTTCTTTTTTCAACTGTCAGTACTGTATTTACTGGGAAGCGTTCCAAAATTAAAATGCAGTGTACTGATTTACTGAAAAAATGACGTATGGCGTCAACAATACGTCACTAATTTATTACTGTGCTTGCTGTATCCGGGAATAAGCTACTGTAATTCAAAAGTGGTAGGGTTTTGATTGTTTTGATACGTTCAAGAACACTAAAAAATTACGTACTAGGTCACCAATACGTCAAATAATAGTACTGTGCTTGCTGTGTCTGGGAAGCTACTGTAATCCAGTAAAAGTGGTGGGGTGTCAATAGGGTAGTGAAATAATTTTTTCATTAATCTCCATAACAAAATAAATAGTAGTTGATGATTCTTTGATTTTAGAAAACAAAAATATACCTAAAAAAAAATAAACAAATTTATACTTATTTTAAACGCTATAATTTACCGCCCGGAAATTACGTCACAGCTGTTATGTCTAAGGCATTCCGATATTAATAAGAGTCGGCGAGAGCGCGGTCAGTGCGTCCTTATATTTTACATGCTTCTAGAAAAAGATGCAGATAAGCTCAGTGCGCATTGATTGACAAATGAAAATCTCTCAAAAAGTGGGGTTAAGTTGAGGGTGCGCCCCGACAGACGCTGATATATCTCTCTTTTTTGCACTAATGAGTAAGTGTGTGTCGAATATAGGACGAAGGTTTAATTAATTTCATACTCAAATACAACAGCTATGACGTGGAATCATGGCGCGAAATATTTTCGTTTAAATAGTGCGTCCCAAAACTGTACTTTTACAATCGTTTTAAACCAAGTAAGCAATTTTTTCTGAAATTTCTTTCAATAGGAATATTTTTCATTTACTCCATAGATGAACAATAGATCATCGATTTCATTGAAATTATACCTTGTCCACTACCCTATTGTTTTGTTTGGAGGAGCGGAAATTATGCAACAATTATAACTTTCACATATTGAATGTTGTATTTTTTTGCACAAGGATAAAAACATTATAATTTATTAGGTGTTTTTTTCAATATTTAAGTTAAATGGTATTCGATTTCACATTAGTTGGTTTATTTCTTTATTTTTAACCATATATGAAATGTTGTCATTACTGACTTTTCAAAAATTTGAAAATGTCACATTTCTGTCTTTTCATTTTCCTGCTCCATTACCTGTCCCAGGACGGGAAGTGAGGACGGGAAATTTTTTCCGTCCTCATTTCCCGTCCACGGACGGAAAATGGAGCAGGGAAATATTTCCCGTTCTCATTTTCCTCTTCATTTGCCGACCTCATTTGGTTGCCCCGATTTTTTTTTCAAGAAATTATGGTTAAAAATAAAATAGTATACAACCCTCGACGGGAATAGTATATTACAATCCGAGACGGAAAATACTTCATTGCTGGTCGAGAGGTTATTATAGTTTATCGAGACGCGAAGCGTCGAGATAAACTCAACCTCGAGACAGAAATGAAGTTTTCCGTCGAGGTTTGTATACTTTTTTATTTTCAACCCTTAATTTTCTGATGCAAAAACTAAAGATTCTGTTATACGAAATTTTCATATAGTGTAAAACTGGCCTTAGAAAAAAATATTTCACTTTTTTTGTCAATGTCATCAATTTTGACGATCTCAAAGGCCCTGTAAAGGCCAAAACAAAAGACGAAACCACAGGAAACCGCAAAATCAACAACCATAGATAAGATCAACAACGCCTTAACGACGGTAGTTTTCGCTCAGTATTTTTGCGGAAATAATAGATTTTCACTAGATTTCTCCCCGTTCTCCCCAAAGAAATGATTTCGGAAAGTGAAGATGAAGCGATGGATTGTACCCCACCTGAATTAAAAGAAGCAGCAGACAGGATTGGAGAGAGTTTGCTTCCAGCAAAAAGCAAATTTCGGTACGAAAAGGCTTTTCAAATATTCGAAGCATGGTGTAGCCAGAAAGGAACGAGAAATACTGCCTCGGAGACCGTTTTGTTGGCGTATTTTGGCGAATTATCTAAGGAAAAGAAGCCTTCGACTTTATGGTCGACTTACAGTATGTTGAAAACCATGATTAAATTGAAAGAGAAAGTTGATATCTCCAATTACGCAAAACTTATAGCTTTTTTGAAGCGGCAAAATCTGGGCTTTCAGCCGAAAAAGTCGAGCGTTTTTTCCAGAGAAAACATTAACGAGTTCCTCACGAAGGCAGCTGAAGAATTCATTAGCATCAAGGTAGGTTTTCAAAAAATATACAAAGAAGATAAAAATGCGAAAATCAAAATGATTTTCTGTATGCTATAGCTAGGTTACCCATTTTATTTTTATCTGGTTTCAGGTAGCGCTAATTGTTGGTGTGTCGGGTGCATGTAGGAGCGATGAACTAGTCAAGATGAAAATGGAGCACGTCAACGTTTTGGAAGGAAAGATCGCTATAGAAATTCCACACACAAAAACTTACACAAGTCGATCGTTTATCATAAGCGATCCAGATTGGGTTGCTATTTTCCACAAATACCTCACTTTGCGGAAAAATTTGAAAAATGACAGGTTATTTGTTCAATGGCGAAATGGGAAATTACATAACCAAGCAATTGGCTATCATTCAATCTCAAAATTTCCACATAAAATAGCTGCTTTTTTGAAGCTTCCAAAAATTGAAACTTTTACAGGGCATGCTTTTCGTCGTACTTCCGCAACCTTATTGGTTGACAACGGGGCCGATCTATTGCAACTCAAAAGACTGGGAGGGTGGAAATCGAGCACGGTTGCTGAAGGCTACATAGAGGCATCTTTGGAGAACAAAAGTAAGACTGCTCTGATGCTATCCTCTACTTCCAAAGGTATTCAGTTGTCCAGTGCATCCACAAGTACATCACATGCGGAAACTCATCCGCAAGCGCAAGAGATAATAGTTCCAAACGAAACACAATTCCAACAGGATGGTCTCAAGATTTCCATTATAAACAACAATGCTAATTTAACAATTAATGTAAATAAGTGAATAGATTTAATTAGTTCCATGTAATACATGTGGTTTTATTATTATATGTGAGAGCTGTATGAAAATTATCAATTTGGAACGAGCAGGGAAATGGGGACGGAAAAGCATTTGCCGTCCCGGACGGAAAATGCTTTTCCGTCCTAGGCAGGCATATGCATTACCGTCCCGATAAATGTCAAAGTCCAGAAATGTGACACTTTCAAGATTTTGAAAAACCTGCAATGTCAACATTACATATGTGGTTGAAAATAAACTTCATTGCTGTCTCGAGGTTCAGTTTATCTCGACGCGACGCGTCGAGATAAACTATAAAACCTCTCGACCAGTAATGAAGCATTTCCCGTCTCGGATTGTAATATACTTATTTATTAAATATTGATATTATAACAACAAAACAAATAGCTATCACTTTATCTTGTGTTTTATTTCATACTGCTTTGATAGTAGAGTCAAAGAGTGCTAGTAGAGTAGGTAACTTAAGCTGGGTTCTAACAGAAATTTAATTTAATTTTATATTAACATAATTTAAGATTTAATATAATTTTACTTTGTGACTTACTGTATGAACGCATACAGTAATTTTTTAACTGATCTAGAAAAATGTCATTATCCGTCATCTGCTTTGTCAAACTGATGAAAATCATTGATCAACCTCAAATTTAATTTAATTTAATTTTGAGAGATAAAAGTTGGCCAACTTTTAAATTAAGGTATATTATATCTTAAATTCAAATTTTGTATGAACGCCGTCATATGGTATTGTATAGTAAACTTTTTAAATTAAATTACCTATATTAAATGCTAAATTGAATTAAATGTCTGTTAGAACCCACCTTTACTTAAAACTTAATTTAAATAGACCTATCTATTTTTACCTGTATGCGCGCGCAACACGAGGCAATGCATTTTTATTGGCTAACTAGTACAGGTGTGAAGTAATCGTTTTGCACGCTGGGTATCTCTTTGTCCTTGTTCATTGCCCGTGGTCTGACAAGGATAAAATTATGCTTGACGTAGCTTGACAAGTGATCGATTTTCAATTGTTTGTGTTTTTGATTGACAAATACGTTGCACATCACGCGGTTTTCCTCCTTCCTTTTTTATCCCGTGCAAATAATAAGAACGGATTGCTATACGTAAGTCTAACATAATTTGGTACGTTTTGCCTCGTCTTGCGCAATAAGCGTTCTGCGTCTTTTTCTATCTAATAAGGTTTTCATATTATCACCTCTTTGTCTGGTAAAATAGATAGGTCTATTAGACCTATCTATTTTTACCTGTATGCGCGCGCAACACGAGGCAATGCATTTTTATTGGCTAACTAGTACAGGTGTGAAGTAATCCTTTTGCACGCTGGGCAGCTCCTTGTCCTTGTTCATTGCCTGTGGTCTGACAAGGATAAAATTATGCTTGATATTCGACTTGACGTAGCTTGACAAGTGATCGATTTTCAATTGTTTGTGTTTTTGATCGACAAATACGTTGCATGTCACGCGGTTTTCCTCCTTCCTTTTTTATCCCGTGCAAATAATAAGAACGGATTGCTATACGTAAGTCTTACATAATTTGGTACGTTTGGCCTCGTCTTGCGCAATAAGCGCTCTGCGTCTTTTTCTATCTAATAAAGTTTTCGTATTATTACCTCTTTGTCTGGTAAAATAGATAGGTCTATTGAAGTCATAGATTGAAGTGCTTCAAAACTTTAGTTGCCGGTTGCCGGTTGGCACCATGACACAGCAATCATGGTTGCCAACTGCTGAACGTAGAATAATGCGCCTCCCAGGGGCGTGTTTGGTTTAACGCTCGGCGGAGCGAGCAAAGCGATTAGGGAGTAACGTGACGTCACAGAGAGTAAAGCGTGTCAAGCCAAATAAACTCGTGCAAAAGTGCTGGGTTGAGCGATCAGCTGATTATTGTTTATTATTTTTTAAGGATAGATTTTTTGGAGTTCGAGCCCGCATTCCGCATTTGCACCAGAGTTTTCTAGTTCGTTTTTTATTTTAGTCGATAATTTTCAAACAGCCTCATTTTCTTTTGTGTTCTGCTAAAAAATGTCGTGCTACATAAACAATAAAATGGACTAAGGGCGGGTATTATAAAACTGTTTTGACAGTTAACTTGAAGTTAACTTTTTGAATTACATGTAATTCCAGAAGTTAACTTTAAGTTAACTCTCAAAGTAGTTTTATAATACCCGCCCTTAAGCACTCTGAGGCTGCCAAGCCAAATTCCCTTAAATAGCTAAAACTATCCAGCTAACAAATACTAGCTCTGTTTCTGCAGAAATCACAAACCAGTCAGAGCGAATTTCATTAGTTAAAAACAATCGCGCATGCACGCTCCAGCTGCCCACTTCACAAACTCGGAGTTTACCGAGCTCGGAGCGATCAAAATATGTCAAACCAAACACAATCAAGCATTGTCGGAGCTTCAAAAATAACGGAACAGAGACAAAAGTGCAAGCTCTGAGTGAACCCAAACGCACCTCCTGGAGTGAAAATTACGCGCCTCCTGGATAAAAATTACGCGGTTTTTGTCAGAAGAATGCGACTATTATAGGATCATAGGATTACGTAAAAAACGATGTCTGCTGTTTTATTATGTTTTTTATGTGGTATTTATGATTCGATTAACTGATAGTCGCATGACGGAGACCGCGCAGCGACCTGGGTCCTTATTGTTGAAACAAAGGAGCAGCGTTCCCAGGAGAACGAGTGTTCCGTCTTTCTCATTGATATGCAAATATTAATATAACTAACAAAGACAGAACACTCGTTCTCCTGTGTCCTTATTCTTGAAACAGGGGAGCAGTGTTCCCAGGAGAACGAGTGTGCCGTCTTTCTCAATGATATGAAAATGATAATATAAGGAACAAAGACGGAATACTCGTTCTCCCGGGAATGCTGCTCCCCTGTTTCAAGAATAAGGACTCTGGGAACGCTATACTCCCCTGATTTAAAAATAAGGATACAGGCCATTTTGCTAGGCCAGGCCATCGGGCGATGCCCGATCGCCCGATAGGCCAGTCCGCCCCTGCGCATCACCCTTTAAGGAGATATCGCCCGATATCGCACCAAGTGGAGACCTTGTATATTAATCGATATTTTATAGTTGAGCTCATTTCTAAAATCTCTACTCGAATCGATTTCAAAAAATTGATCAATTTCAATAGTCGAATCAATTCTCTTAAATCGATTTTATAATTAGGCAATCTCAATCACGTGATTTTATAATGGCCGTTCGGGTCAAATATTGCCGTGACAAGGGTGACAAGCCGGTGACGTTCATAAGGAGAGCATTTGTGCACATTTGTGTTCTGGGTCCTTATTCTTGAAACAGGGGAGCAGCGTTGCCAGGAGAACAAGTGTTCCGTCTTTCTCAATGATATGCAAATCATAATATAAGTAACAAAGACGTACGCTCATTCACCTGGGAACGCTGCTCCCCTATTTCAAGAATAGAGGCTCTGGGGGCCAATTTTTGGGAATGCACGTTTATTTGCGTATTCTTAAAGATGCGCACGATATGAAACGTTCACTTTTCTTTATACCAATTTTTGGATGATGTGCGCCAGTCAAAAAACGTCTGAGTTGAGCATTCGCAACAATACGTAAGGTTGATCAGGCAACACTGCAAATTGAGAAATATTTGTACTAATGACGGAAAAAAATAGGTTGTGTAAACTGTCGACTTTTGACAAATTTTTACTTTATGAAAAAAATGCCGTAAAACAAGAAGAAACGGGGAGCAAATGCATCAGATAAGCAGAAAAAATTACTCGTGGGCTATGTGAAAAGGAAAACGCAATTAATTAGCGGTAAACAAATGCAAAGTTATGAAATGAAGCCTCCTATAATAGGCCCCTTGCATCAAATTTTTTTATTGCTGATTTCGATAGTCCATGAAAAAAAAGTCAACACGTGTTTTTTCTTTTTCTTCTTAGTCAAAAATTGACGGAGATACAACGCTATGAAATATGCCTATGACGTCATCAGGTATAATACTTTATGACGTCGCACATGCTCAGTATATCTATACATACAAAACTTAATATTTGTATAACTTCCGAAATAATCATATTTGGGCGAAATGAAAAAAAAGTAACGATTTTTTTTCGATTTCCTACAGTTTGCAATAAACAATAATCAATTTAATTTTCCATGCAAGTACCCTATTCGAAGTGCCGAGTGCCGGAGGATGTAAGGTTCCCAAACATTCAAACATTCGATCAAATGTAAAACAAGATCTTTTGTTAATCGAAACAACTTAATAAATTATCGATAGTTAAGCTCTATGAAGGGATCTCGATGGTTATGTTAGTTGTTTGGTCGATTTTCTTGCTCTGGAATTTCTATATTGCGTATTAATAATAATAATAATAATAATAAATAGCTATATTTCAAATTATGTTTACATGGAACATGGACACAAAGTGAAACGGCGTCACAAAACAATTAAATTTTACAACGAACATATTTATTAGTTCTTCCATTTTCAATGGTTTATATTTATCACGACAAGAAACCACGAGTGCCACAAAGTTTGCACACAAATACTGAACAAATAGACAGACGAAATGAAATAATAAACGTCGATATAACCAAAAATGTAGGTAAGTCGGCGCATACGCAACACATCGGCGAGTCTCTCGCCGCTCGCAGAAAAACGTATAAAAATGTGCGCATACGCAAAGGTGCGTATACTCAGAAATGGGATTTCATAATCTTCGTACATTTACGTAGACTTTCTATAGTTACGAATGGTCAAAAATTGGCCCCCGGCCCTTGTTGCTTTCGAAGTGAATTTTATAGTCTTTGGTGTTTCTACGTATTTTTTATTGGTTTTGGCCATTGTTGTTTTCATAGTGAATTTTATAGTCTTTAGTATTTCAACGTATTTTTTAGTATTCTGGCCCTATTGTTGTTTTCAAAGTGATATTTATAGTGTTTATAGTGTTTCTACGTATTTTTTAATTTATTAATAAATTCTGAGATGGAGAGTGAATATTTTAAGGTATTATTATTAAGGGAAAATCGAGCCTCTGTTAGATCCTTTCTTTTAATTGCAGCAATCCATAAAGCCCTGCGTTGCCAATGATTTAAAATAGCAGGAACTGAATAAAATTTCACATTTTTCCTGTTACCTCGACTTCCACACCCAATTACGATGCAAATCGCTGGCATTTCAATTAACACAATACCTAAACACACAAAAAAATACAAAATCCGATAATTCAAATCTGGACGTTTGTCCAGAATGTGACAGAATCAATGTCATACAGAATAAACAACACAGTGCTTGACCCGAACTTCCATATTGAATTTCGTTTTTGACAGGTCAGTAGATTGCCTAATTGAGCTCATTTCCAATATCGAATTTGTCGAGCCTGCTCATCTCTTACATCGATTATTGATATCTAATTTCGAAAATTGTATTCGTTTTTTGTGATCTATCAAAAGCCTTTGACTGTGTGGATCATGGAATACTGTTGCAGAAGCTTGGACGGTATGGTTTCAGGGGTACTTCGTTAAGTTGGTTTGGGTCTTATCTTTCGGGCAGGAACCAGCATGTTAGGCTACATGGTGCCAATTCGGACAAGTGCGGTGTAGAAGCGGGAGTGCCTCAGGGTTCAGTTTTGGGACCCATTTTATTTCTGATTTATATCAATGATATGACCTCCCTTAACATCAGAGGTAAATTTATAGTGTTCGCTGATGATACCACAATATTGTGAAGCTAATCTCTAACAACTTGAATGCAAAATTTTTGGGTATAAATATAGATAATAGGTTGTCTTTCAGGAACCACATAATGAACCTGTGTAACAAATTGGCCTCGGGGGTGCTTTGCGATAAGGGTTGTATCAAGGGAACTAAATTTAGGTATGACAAAATCGGTTTACTTCGCACTTATTGAGTCCCATTTAAGATATGGAATCTGCTTCTGGGGTAATTCGAGCCATTTCCTGATAAATTCTGTTTTTGTTCTGCAGAAAAGGGCTGTCAGGTATATGTGCAGGGTTGGGGCTAGGGAATCTTGTAAACCCTTGCTTATTCAAAATAACAATCTGACCCTGACATGTATATTTATTTTGGAGACTGTCTGTTTAATGTTTAGGAAGTTCGGAAGAGAGACGAGTGCGTCTCATTAATACGCGTCAAATAGGCACTATACCTTTACCTATACCTCATACTGCACTTGTGAGGAATTCTTTGTTTTATGGTAAAAAGATGTATAACCATTTGCCTTTTAGCATAAGATCCCTAGAATCCCTAAAAATATTTAAATTGGCTGTAAAGGAGCTATTAAAGAAAGCCTACTGTATGACTGAATATTTTGAGGACCAATTTTAGACCGTCTACTGGTTTACTTATCTTGTACCTGTTTTATTATTGTTTTTCAGTCTTTGTTGATTTTTGAATTTTGATACATTTTTCGTCTTAAATTTTATTTATTGTTCTCATCATTTTATTACATGATATTTTATGGTGGTACATGTGTAAGTAGTTAACTTGTCTGTAATGTACTTCTTATCTTGTTTATTTCAATATGTTTTGTTCAATTTAAGAATTTTTAATTTAAAATCGTGTATTTAATTTTTTTGCTAGTTTTAAGTTGCTTTGGTAATGAGATTATTTTTTTTTTTATATCAATAATCAATAAAGCTATTTTGATTTGATGATATATTGATCGATTTTAAAATTGAGCTCATTCGATATTACAATACATATCGATTTTAAAAATCGATCGATTTCGATATTCCCATGCTGAAAACCTTACAAAACTAAAAGAACTTTTCAACGCATTTAGGGCGGGTATTATAAAACTGCTTTGACAGTTAACTTGAAGTTAACTTTTTGATTTACATGTAATTCCAGAAGTTAACTTTAAGTTAACTCCCAAAGTAGTTTTATAATACCCGTCTTTAAGCAGAGGAATTTCAGATGTTTTTAGTTGGAAACGGCGCGCGACGTTGCATGACTTGTATAAACATTTTCATTTCGTTATTTTACGAATATACGCCTTAAACTCTTAAACCACAATGTGACAACACAACAAGCTTTCAATTTACACATTCACTTTTACCGATGCTTACTTTACTCTAAAGAATTCTCTTTCCGAGGTGGAACTTTAGGAGTGAACTCCATTTACTCCACTCTGTATAGTCGAACGCTAATGGGGTCACCCCTAATACGCCAAAAAGCAATACCCGAACGGCTGGAGTGCGAATGGAGTCACTCGGAGTGAGCAAAGCAAGCCGAACCCACCTATAGCCTGTAGCCCATTTAAATTTAAAAAAAAAGAAGAGGTTAAGTGCATCTGTCACTATGACGGTGACCTACGCCTGACAGTTGACAGTTTGGTTAGTCATATTTGTGGTGTTTTTATGTACATGATTCATTTATCTTGTACTACTTTTTTTCAATCTAATTTAAATAATTTAGTTTACAACAATTAAAAAATGTTGTTTGGTGAAATTCTACTAGTAAAATGGCAGTTCCTTTAGTTGGACTTTTCTTGTGTTTGGTGCTGATAATTTTGCTAACACATCCGGGCGTTTGTGACCAGAATACCCTAAAAAAACAAAGAATCGAACAACTACATCCTGTGTCGGATTTCAGTCGCCACACACTCGTTAAACCAAAGATATATCATGGGAGAGAAAAAAGACGAATTTCGGATACCAAAGAAAAAGAAGGCAAGCATGTGGATTATTTACAAATCCTGTTGGAATCGAATAATGGGGATGACATGATGTTAGATTTAACATTAAATCAGCAATTAATTTCCAAAGGATTTTTCCAAAAACACCAACAAAATGGAAAACATGTAATTCACAAGCCAGGAAAAGACGAAATCAATCACTGCCACTACAATGGCAAAGTCCGAGGTAAGCCAGACTCTTGGACAGCCATTTCCACTTGTGAAGGGCTTTCTGGTGTAATTTTTGATGGAACCGAGTTGCACTACATAGAGACAAACAAAATTAACGACACATCGTCAGAGGCCCAGCATTTTATGTATAAACATTCCGATCTAATGGAACATAATAAGACTTGTGGCTATGGTGGAGACGCTAGGGATCCAGATCATAAGCATACGACGACTGATAATAGATTTCATAGGTATAAAAGATCATCTGATAATGCTCCTACAATCCGTGGCCCATACAATGCAGACAAAAACTCAAAATATGTTGAACTAGTGCTAGTTGTAGACAACAGAGAATTTAGAGAATTAGGAGAGGATATAAGAAAAGTGATAGATCATTGCAAAAATATAGCAAATATTATTAATTCCCTCTACGCACCTTTAAATATTTTTATAGCCCTAGTGGGCGTAGTGGTGTGGACTGAACAAGATGAAATTAATTTCTCAGAAGATGGTGACAAAACACTCACAAATTTTTTACACTACAGACGAGAAAAACTAATAAAACAACATCCAAACGATAATGCTCAATTGCTCACAAAGTTTAATTTTGAACAAGGTGTCGTTGGAAAAGCATTAAAGGGCCCAATGTGTACTTATGAATATTCAGGTGGAGTGAACACTGACCATTCTCCAGTAGTGGCTTTAGTCGCTACCACTATTGCCCATGAAATGGGACACAATTTTGGCATGGAACACGATACAGTAGATTGCAAATGCCCAGATGACAGGTGCATCATGGCACCAAGTAGCTCTACCATGGCACCCACTCATTGGTCATCCTGTAGCCTTAACTATCTTCTTTTGGCATTTGCTCATGGAATGGACTATTGCCTAAAAAATAAACCTGCATCTCTTTTCGATAGTCCAGTGTGTGGAAATGGATTTGTGGAATCTGGAGAAGAATGTGATTGTGGCTTACCTGATCATTGTGAAAATCCGTGCTGCAATGCCACCACTTGTATGCTGCATTCCAACGCAAGTTGTGCTACTGGAGAATGTTGTGATTTGAATACTTGCAAACCAAAAGTTGCTGGGACTATATGCAGATCGGCTGAGTATGAATGTGACTTGCCTGAGTACTGTACCGGCCAATCGGAATTCTGTCCAGCTGATATCTTCAAAATGGACGCCGAAGAGTGTGATGGTGGTAAAGCATTTTGTTATCACGGTTTCTGTAGAACTAGAACAGATCAGTGCAAGTTGCTATGGGGCGAAACAGGAAAATCTAGTGATGATCAGTGCTACGATATGAACGTCAAAGGAAGTAGACATGGCAACTGCGGCTACAACAAATTCAACCAATCTTTTTTCAAATGTGATAACAAAAGTGTTCTGTGTGGAATGTTGCATTGCAAACACTTGAATGAAAGATTGGAATTTGGCATGGAATCAGTAGCTATTTTATCTCATAGTTTTATAAACAAAAAAGGCTCAATAATTCCATGCAGAACTGCCATAGTGGATTTGGGAACCAATCAAATAGACCCTGGAATGACTCCTGATGGTGCAAGATGTGGTGATGGAAAAATGTGTGTCAATCAAAGGTGCGTCGAAGCATTAAGCTTGAGGAAACAAACTCCTAGCTGTCAAGAAGACTGTAATGGTAATGGTTGGTGCAACAACAAGGGCCATTGTCATTGTAAAGACGGATTTGCCCCACCTAATTGCAAATATCCTGGTCCTGGCGGTTCCGAAGATAGTGGACCTGCTTCTGATCCCAATGCCCATCAAGGTGTTGTAATAGCATTATTTATTATATTCCTAGGAGTTATTCCAATGCTAGCTGTCATGGCAATTTTGATTTACTATGCCAGATATAATCTGAAAATAAACTGGAAAAAATTTCCTCCTGCAACATCCAAATCTTCCAGTAAATCGCAAGGACCACCATTTCCTGAGCCGTCAAAGAGTACTGAAGCAAATCATTCTCTGCTTCCACAGAATTCTTCACCAACTCAAGGAGTACATAATGAATTTTTTGGCAATTTTAGAGGATTCAGTTTAACTCCGATGAAGAATGAAGAGCCCAAAGTTGTTCGAGCAGCTCCACCTCCTCCAACTGCACCACCCGCAATAATTGACCCAATCGGTTGGACTAATGATGCGCCAGCTAATTATCAAAAGCCTCCACCTCCAGTTCCAAAAATTTCAGTTGGACCTATAGTGCAAAAAATCAATTCCTTTCGGAAAAATACTTTAACAAAAGGTAACAATACTTCTACTGCACCTCCATTGCCATCACCAAACCCTGGAAGCAATGCTAGACCTCTCATCTCATCCCCAGTGCTGGAAAGTTCTACATCTAGTGCCAAAGAAATGGTTTCGCCACTAAGAAATGTAACCAAGACATTTTCCAGATCTGCTCCAGAAGCTCCTAAAAATGAAGTTAAAATGCCAGTTTCAAAGCCAGATGTCCCTTTGGTGCACGATACTCAATTAGATGTAAAAGTAGAACCCGCTAAGAAACCCGCTACAAAAGAAAATTTTGGTACAATTAGCCGAATAGCTTCTTTTCTAAAACGATACGACGATGACAAATCTCTGCCAAAGGCTGTGGCAAAATCGAATCAAATTAAAGCCCAAAAAGTATTGGATAAAGATGCTTTAAGATCTTTGAAAATATCTGACCCAGTGCCTCAGACTCAAATCGACATTGCTATAACAGCTTTACCTGTAGAAGCGGCAGCCAAAAAAGCTGTAGTCATGCGAACTCAAAGCATGAGAGCAACGAGCCCCAAAAAACGAACAAACATACAGACTTTTGGATCTATGAGGCAGCCTGATGGGTACAAAAGGCCACTGAGTATTGCTGGGTCAAGACCAAAAAGTCCTCCACCTCCAGCTCCTCCACCAGGAGAAGGTAAATCGTCTGATAAATTCAGCGATCAGTACGATGATTGTTTGAATGAAGCCCTTGGGAGAATAAGTGAAAAAAATAGTCCTGAGAGTGGTGATAATATTTATGCAGTCATTGATGAGTCACCTACGAGAGAAATAAAGAAAGCTAATAATGCTCCAGATGCTACAGACAGTGGACTTTTGGGCGAAATTGTATCTGAAATACAAAATAGAAATTTTGATTCTATTTATTCGACTTCAACATTGAAGAGGAAAAAGGAAGCACAACGTGTTTCCTCACCTAACAGCTCCGACTATGCAAATTTATCACCAAGTGAAAATGAATATAGTAATATGGGCAATCTAAAGTCAAGTGCCAGCACTACTTCAAGTGGTTACATATTACCTTCTGCTGTCAATGTGCCGGTCCAAGAACCTGCTAATAAAAAACCAGATAAAGACTCAAAACCTATATTGAGTTCTTTTAGAACTGATAATCCAAGACAGCCTTTTGGTGCTTCAAAAAAACCCAGTGATCCAACCAATGATAACAAGAAGCCGAGTGATTCAACCAGTGATAGAAGTACCAATAAATCAGTGACTACAAAAACTTCACCTAGTAAAAATGTAACATCTTATACTAACACAAATCCCTCAAAGACTGCCACAGTTAACAGGCAAATAACTCCACCTAACTTAAGAACCAGAAAACCTTCACCAACAAGGCCCCTTTCTCAAGCTTCAATAAAGTCAAACCGATCCATAACAAACAGTCCTGACCTTGTTACAAGTTGTAACACAAATTCAGGAAATAAAAATCCAGATGTAGTGAATAGAGGTTCTGCCAGTGCCATCAACAAGAAGCCTTCAATTACAGCTACTAAGCCAACGGTCACTCAGAAAAATTCAGTCAAGGTCCAAAACACCAAAACTGGACCATCAATTCCAAGTTCCCAAGAAAAGAAGGCCGAAGTTAAGCCTCCACTAGCAGCTAAAGTGACAAAGGCTAAATCAGATGCAACACCCATTAAAGCTCACTTGGTTGGAGTTAAAAATGCATCTAGATCTAACTCGAATGTATCTTCTTTGCAACAAAAGTTTGAAGAAAAAAATGGTGTAAGTACCGTCCCCAAAGTGAAATCATAAAATCAAAATTTAAAAGACTTAATTAATTTTTTTTGGACCATTTTTCATTTTTTTTTGTAATATTTAGGTATTATTTTAGTAGTAAGTACTATTTTTTTTTTAACAAAAAATCAGAAATATTTTAGTTTCTGATTTTAGTTGGATTAAATTTTTTTCACATAAACTGTTTGATCAAATGAAATGTACCTATCATTGCATTTTGATTATTTGAATCTTTATTATTTAATTTAGGATTATTAATGTTTACTACTTTACTAGTCTTGTGAGTATTGTTTTCATAAATTTTCAAAAGACTTATAATGTCCCACATAAATATTTTCCTATACTTTGGCAGTTTCAGTGTTTTAAACAAGGCTTCTAAATTTATAAATTATTTTTATACTTACTTTTTATTTAAGTAAAAGTGGGGCATTTTTTTATTGGTTTATAATATAGTTTCGTAATTTAACAAAAAGCAATCATATATTGTGGTGACTCATTTGAATTTTAGGTTTAAGTCTTAGGTATTATCGTTAAATTTCTTTTGTATATAAACCAAAGATTTTTTATTCTCTTAAGACATATTTTGTATTATTGTATTATATATTTATTCACATAAAAACAAAATAAGGACTCATGTTAATTTTGTATGAATATTTTCATAATTTAAATTTGTTAGTTTATGGTATATTAAATATATGTCATGTATAAATTGATAGATTTTATTTCTTGCACTTTAAGAGATTTTTGAGAAAACGGAAAACTTGAAAATGATGGAACCCTACTCACTAGATTCAGCAACTCTATCAAAATAATCTCCTACAGTGTATCAATTTTCTAGCTATTATTTCAATTTCGAAATGTTTAATGCGTGTTGGTTGCCAATGCAGCATTTTTCTGGCTACCTGGTATTTGGTTAGTTGTTTTCTTTCAATGTCCTGAACTATCGTGCCTTCTATTTCCATTTGTTGTTTTATATGGTCATTCCTTATTCTCTCTCTTCGTGAGATTCGCATGGATCTTCTAATAGCATCCATTTCAACTGCTTCTACTTTCTTATTTTGTCTGTCTGTAATTCTCCAAGTCTCTGCTCCATATAGAAGGCTGCTCTTTATCATTGTCTCCTATATATTGAATTTTCTCTTATTTGTTGTATCCTTGCTCCATAAGATTCCATTTAGGCATCCTATTACTTTTTTAGCTTTAACTATCCGCTTTCCTATTTCTTTCACATCTGTTCCGGTGTTGTCGAATGTGATACCTAGATACTCATATTCCTGACATTGCAGAATTTCCTGACTATCGTCCACTTCCAAGTTTCCGTTCTGGGTGCCTACACATGGATATTTTGTTTTATTTATATTAACTCTCAGGCCGTATTCTTGGTACTCTTCAATCAGCTTTCTAATCATATATTGCATGTCCTCTTTGTTACTGGCCACTATGACCTGATCATCTGCAAACTGAAGAGTAAACAGGAACCTATCATTCCATGGATCTTTCTCTTCCAACTCTTTAGTACCACTGCTACGTGTATTTTGAAAAACGTAGGAGAGATGCAACATCCTTGACGTAGTCCTTATTTATCCACCATAAATGTGTCTGTGAGTTTTCACCTATCTTAATTCTTGATTTTGAGTCTATACAGGGTGTTCCGAAACTATTGTGCCAAAAATTGAGGAATGATAGATCTCGCCAAAATAAACGTTTTTTACTGATAAACCCATAGGCGCATGCGCTTTGGTTAGGTGATAATAGCACATTACAGTCCGCACTGTGGTAGCCACCTGGCACACGGAGAAAGGTGTTTGAATAAGCAGAACCTGTGTTATTACATAATACAGAACCTAAAGAATGCTTGCAGTATTTATTTAAAATAATGATTCACATCAAAAGATGCTCAAAACTACGACCACCCGCCTCAATGCATGTGTAACAGAAATATCAATCAATCAATCAAAATATACTTTATTGTCGGAATAGCTATTTACCTAACAAGTGCGGAAAATGAATTTTTCCGCAAGTGTAAAATTTTTTTCTTTTTTTTTTTGACATATCAGTGCGGTAAAAAAAATTTCCTACGAGCGTGCGCAAAGTAGTACTTTTCCGCGCACATTATCGTTCTCAAAGTAACACTTTTCCGCACTCAGTGCGGATACGGGCCTTATCCGCACTGAGTGCCGAAAAGTAAAAATAATTGTCAAGTAACAATAAGTGCACCTGTCGACTTTGACACATGATGACAAATTTTTCCTCTGTTTCTATATCAGTCAACATCTATACAAACACCAAATATAAATTAACTTTGACACATTGTCAGATTTGTTCTCTATTTATATGCAAAAATCTACAAACTTTCTCATCAAATTTAAACGCTTTATAAGATAAACAGCTCTGACAAGGATTTTCTGTTATTTTTTGTTATGTAATTTTTTGATAAATGCATAGGTTCCCTTCAAGTTAATTAAAAATAATTAAACAAATTATCGTTTAATTTTTAAATTTTTGTTATTACCTACCTGATATGAAGCTCGTAGGAAAAATGTTGTTCCTAACACGTGCGCAAAGTGTCTTTTCCGCACGCAAACACGTATCCGAACTCCGCTTCGCGTCGATCGTATAACTTTGCGCACTTGTTAGGAAAATAACTATTCCGCACTGACAGCCGTGCGGAAAATCGATTTTTCCGCACTGATATGTCAAAAAAAAAGTTTTACCGCACCGTGCGGGAAAACTCATTTTCCGCACGCATATCAGTGCGGAAAATCGATTTTTCCGCACGGCTGTAGGAAATAGTTATTTTCCTAACAAGTGCGCAAAGTGTTACTTTTCCGCACGCAAACACAGTTATACGAACGACGCGGAGCGGAGTTCGGATACGTGTTTGCGTGCGGAAAAGACACTTTGCGCACGTGTTAGGAACAAAATTTTTCCTACGAGCTTCATATCAGGTAGGTAATAACAAAAATTTTAAAAAAAAAAACGATAATTTGTTGTTATTTTTAATTAACTTGAAGGGAACCTATGCATTTATCAAAAAATTACATAACAAAAAAAAATAACAGAAAATCCTCGTCAGAGCTGTTCATCTTAAAGCGTTTAAATTTGATGAAAAAGTTTGTAGATTTTTGCATATAAATAGAGAACAAATCTGACAATGTGTCAAAGTTAATTTATATTTGGTGTTTGTATAGATGTTGGCTGCTGATATAGAAACAAGAGGAAAAATTTGTCATCATGCGTCAAAGTCGACAGGTTATAATTACTTTTCGGCACTCAGTGCGGATAAGGCCCGTATCCGCACTGAGTGCGGAAAAGTGTAACTTTGAGCCCGGAAATGCGTGCGGAAAAGTACTACTTTGCGCACGCTCGTAGGAAAAATAAATTTCATTGACAAAGCATGATCTTAAATAATGTGCAAGTAATTAAAAAATATCGGGTTATAAAAAAAAAAGAGGTACAATCAATAAAATAAAAAATAAACATAAATGTCAAAGCATAATCCTACGAAAGCGTAGAGGGGCCACATCCTACTTTTTTTTTGGTATTCACACTTTTTTTACGAAATTTCGTAAAAAAAGTGAACTTTTTACGAAATTTCGTAAAAAAAGTGTAAATTTTTGCTTTTCTGTAAAAAAAGTGTGAATTCACAAACTTTTTACGAAATTTCGTAAAAAAAACTGTGAATTCACACTTTTTTTACGAAATTTTGTAAAAAAAGTGTGAATTTTTGTTTTTTGTAAAAAAAGTGTGAATTCACAAACTTTTTACGAAATTCACACTTTTTTTACAGAATTTCGTAAAAAAACTGTGAATTCACACTTTTTTTACGAAATTTCGTAAAAAAAGTGTAAATTTTTGCTTTTCTGTAAAAAAAGTGTGAATTCACAAACTTTTTACGAAATTCACAATTTTTTTACAAAATTTCGTAAAAAAACTGTGAATTCACACTTTTTTTACGAAATTTCGTAAAAAAAAGTGTAAATTTTTGCTTTTCTGTAAAAAAAGTGTGAATTCACAAACTTTTTACGAAATTCACACTTTTTTTACAGAATTTCGTAAAAAAACTGTGAATTCACACTTTTTTTACGAAATTCTGTAAAAAAAGTGTGAATTTCGTAAAAAGTTTGTGAATTCACAGTTTTTTTACAAAAAACAAAAATTCACACTTTTTTTACAAAATTTCGTAAAAAAAGTGTGAATTCACAGTTTTTTTACGAAATTTCGTAAAAAGTTTGTGAATTCACACTTTTTTTACAGAAAAGCAAAAATTTACACTTTTTTTACGAAATTTCGTAAAAAGTTTGTGAATTCACACTTTTTTTACGAAATTTCGTAAAAAAAACTGTGAATTCACACTTTTTTTACGAAATTTTGTAAAAAAAGTGTGAATTTTTGTTTTTTGTAAAAAAACTGTGAATTCACAAACTTTTTACGAAATTCACACTTTTTTTACAGAATTTCGTAAAAAAAGTGTGAATTCACAGTTTTTTTACGAAATTCTGTAAAAAAAGTGTGAATTTCGTAAAAAGTTTGTGAATTCACACTTTTTTTACAGAAAAGCAAAAATTTACACTTTTTTTACGAAATTTCGTAAAAAAAGTGTGAATTCACAGTTTTTTTACGAAATTTTGTAAAAAAATTGTGAATTTCGTAAAAAGTTTGTGAATTCACACTTTTTTTACAGAAAAGCAAAAATTTACACTTTTTTTACGAAATTTCGTAAAAAAAGTGTGAATTCACAGTTTTTTTACGAAATTCTGTAAAAAAAGTGTGAATTTCGTAAAAAGTTTGTGAATTCACACTTTTTTTACAAAAAACAAAAATTCACACTTTTTTTACAAAATTTCGTAAAAAAAGTGTGAATTCACAGTTTTTTTACGAAATTTCGTAAAAAGTTTGTGAATTCACACTTTTTTTACAGAAAAGCAAAAATTTACACTTTTTTTACGAAATTTCGTAAAAAGTTTGTGAATTCACACTTTTTTTACGAAATTTCGTAAAAAAAGTGTGAATACCAAAAAAAAAGTAGGATGTGGCCCCTCTACGCTTTCGTATAATCCTAAGCAACACATGTACAATTTTTACTACATCAAACTATAGAGTCATGTAGAAGGTACAGCCAATACAGAAAAAACATAAAGGTTGCGGTCAGAACAAAACAAAACAATGAAACAAACAAAATTAAAATTTTTCATTTAAAAATTCATTAATATGATAGTAGGCTTTTCCATGTAAAAATGTTTTGAGCTCTAGTCTAAACTTTTTAAAACCACCTATCTGCCTTAAGTTAACAGGCAGATGATTAAAAATTTGCCTACTTTTATGAATTAGTAAATTTTGCGTCAATGCAGTCTTGGGTATAGGAAGCTGAATTTTAAGAAGTTGCCTAGTTGGATAAGTTCTTGGATATTCTAACTCATCATAATGTTTTTTGTGCATAAGGCAAGCAGTTTCCATGATAAATATACAGCATACTGTAAGTATTTTATGTTTTAAAAATAGTGGCTTGCAATGCTCCCAATATCCAACCTTACACAAATAGCGCACTGCTCTCTTTTGAATGACAAAAACAGAATCAAACAATTTATTAGAACAGTTACCCCAAAATGCAATGCCATACCTGATATGTGATTCAACCAACGAGAAAATAAACCAACTTAGCAGTATTCAAACCAAGTTCATTTGACGCTATTCTTACAGCATAGCAACCACTTGCCAATCGTTTGTTAAGATTTGTAACGTGCTCATTAAACTTAAGTTGAGTATCAACATGAATACCAAGAAATTTACAGCTAGTTTTATTTTCAATTGTGTGTGTGTCTAATAATAAATCATCAAAAAAAATTTAAATGTCAATATGTTGGTTTTCTTAGAGTTAAAACAAAGCAAGTTTAGAGTCACACCAGCTCTTTACAAGATTTAGGTCTTCAGAAATAATCTTTTTCAACTCTTCAATATTTTTTCCGTTCCAGGACAGAGTAATGTCATCAGCGAATGATGTTATTTTAGCTCTAATGGGGAGGTGATTAATATCATTTAAATAAAGTAAAAACAATATTGGTCCCAACACATGTCCTTGTGGAACACCATTGGTCACAGCCAAGTTTGATGACTGAGTATCACTAATCTTAACAAATTGTTCTCTCCCCGAGAAATAAGATTCAAACCATGAGTATGAGATTCCTCCGAAGCCATAAATTTCTAGTTTTTTAAGCATTATTTTATGATTTACGCAATCAAAGGCTTTAGAGAAATCACAAAACACAACGACGACAAGCTCACTTTCATTAAGACTGACGAATATCTGTTCCAAAAGATTAAACATTGCATCATGGGTGCCCTTTAATGGTTGGAATCCAAATTAAGTGTCACTATTATTATGTTGTGTTTTGAAAAATATTTTACCTACGAGCGTGCGGTAAAGTGCACTTTACCGCACGTATTTGCAAATGGAAAGTATCACTTTACCGCACACTATGCAGTAAAGTGCACTTTACCGCATAGTGTGCGGTAAAGTTAACTTTACAGCATAGTATGCGGTAAAGTAGAATACAAAGTGTGCGGTAAAGTGCACTTTACCGCATAGTGTGCGGTAAAGTAGATTTGCTATTTATAATCAAAAATCCTCTCTTTTTCAGAAAATGGATTTTTGATCATTTCTAAATCTTATCTAATTTCATTAATTAATCTGATTCATTAATTAATTTTATCAATGCCTTTTTTTGGAGGTGTAGATGCTCATAGGTAAAATTTTGTACCGAACACATGCGGAAAGTGCCTTTACCGCCGGTGTGCGTGCGGTAAAGTATCACTTTCCGCATTTGTTAGGTAAATAACTATTAACATTCTTTCTTTAACTAACTTTTCAACTATTTTTGACAACGTCGAGAGAAGTGATATTGGTCGATAATTACATGGGTTGTCCAATTCGCCACCCTTATAAAGAGGCAACACTATAGCTTTTTTCAGGCAGTCTGGAAATACTCCTGTTAAAAATGAAATATTAATATCTACATTCAGACAAGACATATAATGCATTATCAGGCAAGTTTCTAAGCAAAGAAGGAGGCACGATTTACATTGAAAATAGGCCCCCGTAAAATTCAACCAAATTTCAATATTTTAAAGGTAGGTATCATCATTGCAAAAAAAAAATTGAAATATAAAGAGGATCGTATGTCTGTGATAGCAGATATAGCTTGTCAAAGTACGTAGGTCCTGCTATGGTATGCATAGGAAATATCCGAGGAAATATCCCTTCTTAGATTTTCTTGAATATCTCGAAAAATACTAGTCCGATTTTGTCAAAATTGGATCCTCTTTACATTTCAAATTTTTTTTTACAATGATGATACCTTTAAAATATTGAAATTTGGTTGAAATTTACGGGGGCCTATTTTCAATGTAAATCGTGCCTCCTTCTTTATTGAAACATTATCGTGCCCACTGGATTTATTGTTTTTTATTCTTCTAAAGATTTCATTAAGTTCTAATACGTTTGTAGTTTCCAGTACAAATGTGTCAAGTTGTTGAGAATATTGGGATCTAATTTAACATCTGTTTGAAGAACTGAGTTTTTACCAGTTAACTGATTAATTATTTTCCAGTTTTCTTTGCTGGCATTTTTGGAGGAGTTTATTCTATTCTGATAAAACTTTTCCTTAGCTGCTTTTAAAACACTTTTGTAAATTTTTCTATATCTGCAGAAATAAATTATGAACTGAGGACAATCAGTAAATTTGCGAATATTTTGTAACGAACGCATGTTTTTTGATGAAACTTTAATAGCGGGAGTAATCCAAAGTTTACTTTTCTTTTGCTTAATTTTTTGTAATGGAAAAGATTTTAAAAATGCATCAGTTACTAATTTTTGGTATTCGTTTAGTGGTGATTGACAATTCAAAACTGCTGGCCAATTTAATTCCTTGCAAATATCTTTAAATTTTTTATAATTGTTGCTGCTAAGTAGTCTACCAACTTTATATTTTGGTGGTTTATTTATCGCAAGTTGAAATTTTGCTAAAACTGCCTCGTGATCCGAAATGTCTACAGGAATTACACTACAGCTAACAAACATTTGCTTTAAGACAAAATTTGAACAGAGATAATCGATTTTGGTTTGAGAATGAACAGTTATTCTAGTAGGTTCGTTAACATACATCTCTAGGTCAAATGATAGAAACAAGTTAGACAGAATTTGCTGTGCCTCTGATCTGTCATCATCAAAATTTATATTAAGGTCTCCCCCTAGTATCAAACCTGCCTTGGGTGGCAGTTTTGATAAAAGAATTTCAAGATTTTCAAAGTATTGCTTTAAGTTTGAATAATAGGGGGGCCTGTATATACAGAAAATATATAAATTATTTTTTTGTTATATAACGAGGAGAATTCAAAAACATTTTCAATTAAAAAGGGTATTAAACTTTGTTATGGGGGTAACATCAAAAGATTGTATTGTATTGTATCGAGTAGATTTCTGCAGGAAACCCTTCCCGAAACTGTTTCCCTGTATGCCAGACAAAACATAGGGTGCCAACAAGACAGACCACCACCACATTACTTGTTAGCCTTAAGGGAACATCTCAACAAAACATCTGGAAAAAGTGATTGTTGAGGGGCATGGACTCCACGTTCACCAGACCTGACGGAATGCGATTTTTTTTATGGGGTCATATGAAAGCTCTTGTTTACGACACTCCAGTTGAAACAGCTATAGGCCGTCGGCCACGCGCTAAAAAGCCTTCACCTTATCGACTTTTCATAAATCGAGGTATAACCAATCGAAACAGGTACCATTCGATTCAGCATGATTTTTTACATAAGAAACTAAAAATGACGACACTCTCCATTGGTCGAGACATTAGTTATGGATAAAAAACATGAAAAAAGAGTCGATTTTATTTTTAATACTTAGGTATAAATAACTCTGGAACCAATCAAGCTTTAGTAATAATTTTTTCACACTTGTGAACCTTTATATTTCCCTGTCGAATAGCAGCTTTTTCATTTGTTCAAAATGATAATTGTTTATACTAGCAACAATTATCTTGACGGATGCATAATTTTACAACAGTTCTCTTCATTTAAATCTGCGGTTTCTCGCTTGTATAAAGCAATATGAAAATTATTTTTTTACGAAAAACTGAGAAATTTTATAGGCAATATTTTGTCTCAATTATTATAGGGTCTATTTTTAAAAACAAACCCGCTAGAACCATTTAAACACAAAAAAACGCGCGAAAGCGGCTGGATTGGGCGACTTCCTCTCCATTCCCGCAACCACCCGCCGCGGCCCGCGCCGTGCCTGTAATAGGGTACTTGCATGAAAAATTAAATTGATTATTGTTTATTGCAAACTGTTGGAAATCGAAAAAAAATCGATGCGTGTTTTTCTATTTTGTCCAAATATGATTATTTCGGAAGTTATAACAAATATTGAGTTTTATATATATAGATATACTGAGCATGTGCGACGTCACAACTCACAACGTATTATACCTAAGTTATGACGTCGGAAGGACATTTCAAAGCGTTGTATCTCCGTCAATTTTTGACTCACAAGAAAAAGAAAAAACACGTGTTGACTTATTTTTCATGGACTATCGAAATCCGCAATAAAAAAATTTGATGCAAGGAGCCTATTCAGAAGGGGGGAGTTTAGTAGAAGTGAATGTCACAGATTCCGTAATTTATGAAGTTTGCAATGATAATATTTATTTATTTATAGATTTTCTGGCTTTTGTAAAGTATATTATACCCCTGTATAATATATGCTAGGGAAAACAATCCATCCCGATTTATTGGATTTGGGATGAGAATCTGGGAAAACGCTCGGACACGTCAATGTTTGATTTGAGGGGGAACTATTTTTCAGTTTTTTTCATCCCCAAAGCTTCAACCCCCTAGCTAGAGGGAGAACAACCCCCCAAATTTGAATAGGGAATAGGGGTCGTATCTTACCCCTTTATAAAGGTCTTATCAAGTTCTTTATGGTCCTAGAATTTCATCTTATCATTCTCATCCGTAACGAAATGACAGCTTGTCAAAATCTTGGAAATAGACTATTGTTTTAGTAGGAGTAAAGGCGGTACTTACCAGTTACCTCCCTTAATAAAAATACTTGTAAAAATACCTACAATTTACAATTCTCGTGTACACCTCATTAATAATAATAATAAAAAGCTTCAATTTCAAGTATTTTTATTAAGGGATGTAAGTATCGCTTTTACTCCCACTTAACACATTGACTGCCAAGGCCAAATCCTGAATTATACGCTGGGGGCCAAACTTGTATTTTCGTATTTTTTGGCTTTTCTTTTATTTTACAGTGAAAATTTACTTATAATTCTGTTTGGTTTTTATTTTTTTGGCTTTTTTGCATTTTTTGTTGTGTCATTCATAAATGAATGACGCGGCCCCCTGGAAAACTTTGACGAAATTTTATCGCACCGGCCACGTCATTCATATGCGAATGAGACAACAAAAAATGCAAAAAAGCCAAAAAAATTAAAACCAAACAAAATTATAAGTAAATTGTCATTGTAAAATAAAAGAAAAGCCAAAAAATACGGAAATACAACTTTTAGCCCCTAGCGAATAATTCATGATTTGGCCTGTTCCTTTTGTAAATTATAAGTTCATATTTCATCATATACACATAATACATCATATATCAGGAAGAATTAGTTTTTTTTTTTTGTGTTTGACAGTTTTTTACTTAAAATTATACCTATTTTAAGTAAATTTTTGGTTTCATTGGTCTTGGACAATAACCCAACAAAATTTGCTCTGGCCAAGTTTACCTTGAGAATCCCCAGGGGCCACGCAAATATATCTCCACTTAAAATACACAGGCTGTCATACCTAAATGCATGACATGGCCTAGAAGTGAAACTGAACCGTCATACAAATATGAATGACGCGGCCGGAACGGAAGTGGCCGTGTCATTCGTAAATGTATGACGTGGCAGTCAATGTGTTAACTAATGTATTTTCCAAGATTTTGACAAGCTGTCCTGTCATTTTGTTACGGATGAAAATAATGAGGTGGACTTCTAGGGCCATAAAGAACTTGATGAGACCTTTAACAAGAGACATGTCACGGCCCCTATCCCCTATTCAAGTTTGGGGGGTTGTTCTTCCCCTAGCTAGGGGGTTGAAGCTACGGGGATGAAAAAAACTGAAAAATAGTTCCCCCTCAAATCAAAAATCGACGTGTCTGAGCGTTTTTCCAGATTCTCATCCCGAATCCAGTAAATCAGGGTGGACTGTTTTCCCTGGGACACCCTGTATATATCAAGCATTTTTACCTATGCCTATAAAGTACTAGTTTTATAGGGGTGAGTATTGTTTGCCCAGCGGATCTGAGTCTACGGAAGGAATTCGGACGTAAATGTGCCATGTTGTCACGTTTAATTATAAAAAAGCGAAAATACTAGGCATGTAGTAAAGTTCATTTGAAAATCCATTTTTTAATAACAAAATATAGATACCAATAAAACGATAAATATTTCAACGTGGTTGTTAGATCTATTCTTATTCTAATAACTGATTTCTTCAATTTTATCCATTGTAAAAAATGATAAATTTTCTAAAGATACCATTAGTTTTTGACAATTTGGCAAGCATCCGGCCTGGATGAACCTGATTGGTGGAGCTTTTGACAGGATGGCCGTTGCCACTTGCCACGGTGAATCATGCCGTTGTCAATAAGCTAATACGTCACCTTACGTCTCGCTATTGGCCAAGGCTTCCGTCATTTTATCCTCCCAACTTGGAATATTGATTTATATTGAAATATCCAGTGGCGGGGTTTGGTCATTGGCGGTTTTCGTGTAGGAGTTGCAATACGATAACACTTCCAAAAAATTCCGCACGCAGCTGGGTATTTTATGAATGAAAACAGCCATTTTTTTAACAACTGCATTCCCCTTACCGTTGCCCCGTAGACACAGAGTCGCTGGGCAGACATTATCTAAGACTATTTGTTATTATTTTGTAAAATTTTTGTCGTAGTTTGCGTAAATAGGAAGTACACACACAAGCAATACATTATTTCACCCCATGGCTGCCACCTTTTAGGTTTAGAAATAGGTATGATAACTTTTTTTTTCTTGTGGGACGGGTGGCAACCTGCTCAAGACTTGCCACCAACAGAAGACAGCTTTAGATTGCACCTCGGTTTGCATGTACTTAGGTGAATAACTACATATTTGAACGATTTTTATAGACGTTTTCCACCACAATTTTTTTTTTCTGGAATCCTATAATTTTAACGAAATTTGAAACGTTTTGTTGTAGGTCGTATTACCAGGTTCATATTTGGGTGAACAGCCATATTAATATGGTTTCACAATTAGATTTAATCAAGTTTGGATGGGAAAAAAGTAATAGTTCTCTCTCGCCAAAAATGATGAGTCAACCTGTAGTTCCAGAAGATATTAGATATAGATAGACATAGTATCTATATTTTGCAATAAAAAAAATTGCATGAATCAAAAATGACTGTGCATTAAAGAAGGCGTTTTTTGTATGGAAGATTGCAAATGTAAAATGGAATGCTCTAATCGCCCTTCTGTTCCCGATTTAGTATCCGAAGAAAACGAGCTGGATTTGGAATTATTTTGAATAAAAAAAACATACAAGTTCTAAGTACTACAAGAGCACAGACCAAAGTTTATAATACCATTGGTTCCAAAGAAATGGCGCAGCATAGTGGTGGAGAACTATCGATGGCACTATCGATAACTATCGATAGTATGGACTATCGAAATATATCGATATTTTTTTTCAACCATCGATAGTTTTCGATAGTTGGCTGTAACGCCCATTAATAAGCGAAAGTTAGGTTAGATGCACAAAACTGAACTGCAAAAACAAGAATCCTAAACTACTTACGATTGCTCATCCTCATAAGACGTAAGTTTGCCAGTTCTTGAGTGGGCAAGGCCTGCGAGTGACGTCACAATTATCAGTACCTTATAGCGGTGACGTCACCCGCAGGCCCCGATGGGATGCTTGCAATTCAGGCTGTGCTTTTGAGTTATTTCTTTTGTCGATTTTAATGTAGAAAAGCTGATTTTAAAAATGGAAATTTTTTATAAAAAGCAATCTAAAAAGACTTTCACTGTGGTGCGTGGTGCCATTATTTCTGACAAAAGTTCTTGAAGAACGTTGAAATAATCGATAATAATAATGATTTTTATACAAAAATTCTTCGGAAAAAAGTATGTTCTCCGCAATGATAGATGTTGATGTTTAAAGATCATTAAACTATTTCCTAGAATCATATTTTTAGTACGTCAAAAAGAAAATAAGGTTTTTGTCTATCTTATCTATCTATCCTTTGCTAACTAATGTAATTTACATTCATATGACGTACAGATATCTTTAATATTGCCTTATAACTTGTAACTAATTACTATCGAAAACTATCGATATTAATCGATAGTCAAGGTCCCGACTATCGATAAATATCGATGGTCGGGACTATCGATAGTTCTCCACCTCTAGCGCAGCAAGCGAAGTGTCGCGTCGTTCGACTCGTTCGCAATGGAAAAAAAAATAGAAATAGACCAAATGTTAATTGAGATAAAATAAAGTCCATTAAATTCCGCAGTTTTTGAATAAAAAATAATGCGAATAGCTTCTTGCATAAGAAAGTTATGGCAAGGTGAGCTTAAAAATTTTTTGACAATTAGTTGACTTTTTCCAAAATATTACAGTTTTTCAAATATGGGTTACAACTATTTTTCAATAAAATACATACCAAAAGATAGGAAACTGAAAGAGGAATGAAAATTAAAAAAAAATTTGTTCTACCTTGTCTAAAAAAAAAGTTATGAGCGTTTGAAGTTAAAAAAAATATATCCTTTTTTTTTCAGTTTTTTGCCCATATCTTTGGTCTCGACCAATGGAGAGTGTCGTCAATTTCCATTTTCTACGTAAAAAAATATGCTTTTTCAATTGGTGAAGGTCCCATTTGTTTATACCTCGGTTTTTTTTTTGTGCTTCCTAGACAGGCCAGGCCGCTAGACTACTAGAGGAAGTAAGTAGGAAGGATTGTTGCAGCAGCTGCTGAAATTCTCGAAACACTATGAATTTTTCAACGTGTTCAGGAGGCTATGCTACGGCGCTGTCACACACGTATGGAGGTAGTTTTGAGCATCTTTTGCTGTGAATCATTGTTATTAGTAAATACTGCAAGCATTCCTTGGGTTTTGCATCATTTAATAACACAGTTTCTGGTTCAAACACGTTTCTCCGGGTGTAAGGTGGCTACCACAGCGCGACCTGTAATGTTCTATTATCACTAGGGTTGCCACCTTTTCTAAAAGTGAAAAAACGACATTCCAAGAAAGGATACCAAAAAAAAAAAAAAAATTGTATATTTGGATAACTTATGGCCGTTTCCACCAACTATTTTAAGGGAGCCTTAACGATAAGTATTCCTTAAACTGACATTTCTCCATGTGAAAATGTCATTTTAGGGAATACTTATCGTTAAGGCTCCCCTAAAATAGTTGGTGGAAACGGCCATTATTGTTTATTCTTGACAAATCACAAATCACATAATTAGGGCCGAGTTCGTTTTTGTCATCTTTTTCGTCTTTTTGCTCCGAAATTTTGACAGGCACGTGACTGGATAAGACAGTTCAGTTTACAAATCACGTGCCTGTCAAAATTTCTGAGCAAATCGACGAAAAAGTTGACAAAAACGAACTCGGCCTAGGTATACTGCGTACCAAGTGCGTTCAAAAAACCAGCACTTGGGACTGGGTTTCAGGAAGAGCTCGCAGGCTGCACCGGTGCTGCTGTGAGTGCGAATAAATTCGTCCCGAAAAATAGTGGTACTTATCGAAATAGTTTTTAAAAAGGACATTTGAGGGTTTAAAAAGTCACAAGGACAATTTGTTTGAAAGAAGGACTGTCCTTTTCAAAAAAGGACAGGTGGCAACCCTAATTATCACATAACCAAAGCGCATGCGCCTATGTGTTTATAAGTAAAAAACGTTTATTTTGGCGCGATCTGTCATCTCTTAATTTTTGGCACAATAGTTTCGGAACACCCTGTATAGGTAGTTCTTTAAGTACCGTTATATAGGTGTGATTGATGTTGGATTGTTCTGATACCTTCCATAGTCTGGATACTGGGACTGTATCATATGCTTTTTGTAGGTCCACAAATGCGAGATGGGTTTCCAAATGTCTAGCAGATCTCTTTTCTATGACTTGTTTTAGGCAAAATACGTTCTCTGTACCTGATCTTCCGGGTCTAAATCCGCACTGCTTTTCTTCTTCTTTCGCTTTATAATCTTCCTCAATGAGATCACGCAGGACTCTACCGTATAGTCTGCTTACTATGCTTGTGACTGATATGCCCCGATAGTTATTGCAGTCTACAGTTTATTTTTTCCCAAGATAGATTTTGCTATTGTCAACTTTGAAACATAAACAATGCCGCTAATGCCGCCTATATTGGTCGCAAAATGCCATTTGCACGACATGCATTGTAAAACTGATGTCATCCTGCAGGGACACCTCATTTTGCGACCAATCAGGGCGAAGCGGTATTGTTTATGTTTCAAAGTTTCCAATGTCAAAATCTATCTTGCGAAAAAATGAACCATAGATTATTTCCTTTTTAGATGGATGATATAAAAACCGTTTTTCAGTCTTGTGGACGGATGCCCATTTAGGGATTTATTGGGCCTATTCGGGTTTGGAAAAAGGACGGTTCTAGAACAGTTCAAAACAATCGCACAGTTTATCATTGAAATTTGTGATAGCCGAGTTACTGTCATTTTGTTGATTAATAAACTGTCCGATTGTTTTGAACCGTTCTAGTTCTAGTCCGTCCGTTTTCCAAACTTGAACAGGCCTATTGATAATACATGTGAGACCTTTGAAGAGCTTCTCAGTTCCCCATTTTTCAGCATTTCGGAATATATCCCTTCTGGGCCGCTAGCTTTACCAAACTTGAGATTCTTGACAGTAGTTTTTACTGTTTCTTAAGATATCTCAACTACTTCTCCAAATACTTGAATATGTCTTAGAGAATATTCTGGTCTACTTTCTTGTAATAGATACTTGTAGTGTTCTATCCATTGCTCTGGTTTGATTACCTGGATATTAGCTCTGTCTTTTCCTGGGTTTTTGACATTTGATATAAATCTCCATACCTCTGAGCATGTTCTTCCTCTTATGTAGGTGTTAATTTCTTCACATTTCTTATCCCATGACTTGTACTTAGCTATAGTGATGCACGTTCTCAGTTGTCTTTTTGTGTCTTTATAAACTTCAAGGTCTTGGTCATTTTTTGTTGTTAGCCATTTCAGATATTTTTGCTTCTTCTCTTAGACCAATAGCTCTATCTCCTCGTTCCACCAGTATTTCTTGTTGATATTTTTTCTCTTCGTTCCTATTGCTTCTTGGGTGGCTTCTATTAGACTCCTTGTAATGTTCTCATAGAGTTTATTGAAGCTACATTCTTCAGGGTTTAATAGTTTGCTGTCGAGTCCCCTCTGATATAGAAATACAGTGCTTTCATCTCTAAAACTGTCAAAATTGTATTTTGCTGTATCCACTGTGTCCGTGAGTATGGCAGTGATGTTTTGTTCCTCTGGGTTTTTGTTCATTTTCCTAAATTGCAACCTTATTCTGGCTGACTGGATTACCAATGTTATTAACCAATTTTCTAGCAAAAAAAGCTTTAACAAATCCTAGCTTTTTTATCTTCTGGTGATTTTGCATTCCAATTTGATGAAAATAGTTATTTGTGTTTATGTATGTATTTCGAATTTTGTACCTCGTTTTATTTATCTCAAGCATACACATATGCACAAAAATAAGAACATAGATATACAGATAACATACAGAAGCAATCTCAGTTTTAAAGTCAAGCCGCATAAAAATTCTGATAACAACAGATAGACAAAGGTATATATAAAACGAAAAATGAATAGTAGTCACAGTTAAAATTACATACACATTATCATCTTCCTCAGGTAGGCAGGGAGTAGTTAAAAATATCACAGTTGCAGTAGAAACGGTTGTAGTTAACCACCTTTCTGTCGCTGAAAGCAGTTTGGCCATAGTTGGTACGATGTTGGCTTTCATGAAACAGTTTATGCTGCCTGGTGCGTCTTGAGGGAACTTTTAAATGTAGTAAGCCTAGCAAGGTGTCACAGTCGATCATCCCATTGCACAGCTTGTGAAGCAATCTAAGGCTATACCCGGTCCATTCTTAAGGTTTTTTTTTTATTTTGTCCCGATAAGATTTAAATTCACTTTCCAAAACTCGAATGGAGTCTATCATGTTCCTGTTCATGCTATTCAATTCTTTAGTTTAGTTCGTTGTATAATCTTTTGAATACCACTCGATGTTTCAGGATTACCTAATACTTTTAACTGACACTGGACGCTTTACCAGCAACACCACTGCTCATTCGGAGTCGTGGTGTTGCTGCGTAACGCGTTTCGTGACAGGTAAAAGTATTATCCGGTAATTCTGAAACCTCTTCTGCTATTACATTCGATAATTTTCCAATGTTATCGTATTCCTGGTTGTCATGCTAATTTTTGATACAAACGGTTGCTGGTTGCAACCATTTATTTATATCAATACAAACAAATGGATGCTGTTATTATCTATTATTATATTATTATTAACATTTTCATTCGTGAAATAATCCTCTAAATACTACTCCAGCTCTAAAATGGACCAAATAATTTTTCACTCATTGACATTTTTTGACAAAAAATTTTAATTTTTCATGCGTTTTTAACTGAAAAAGGCACTCGTGCTATTTTTCAACTAAAAATGGATTCGTGCAAATTTCCCAAAAACTATTGATAATTTCCATTGCACTCGTTGTATTACTATTGATTATTTTTTTCGTAAGTGCTCTCCTTTAGTCCTTATGAAAGTACTTGAAACTCAGCGGAGATAAAGTCGTACTTCATTATACTAGTAAAATAATGTAGATTGAAATTACATACACCCTATACAAAATGAGACCACTGAGCCACTGATCAATAAGGTAAAGTGCCTTGCTCATTGGTAAAAATTGCAAAAATCCAAAACGTACAGTTGCCAGAGAAAAAATTTGGACATCTTCAACTTTTATCTTGTTCACCTGACGCATCGACAACCTACAGCCTTTATCTTCGTACAAGTTATAAACTTTCAGGCCTTGAAATTTTACAATCCATCGCAATTTTATTGCATAGTAGAGTTAAGACCGTGAAATAATCCTTCTAGAAAAGATTTTCGTCCGCACTTTATTGCTAAAATGTAAAACCTATTTTATATCGTTCCTCACACCTTAAGAAAGCAAAATCGATTGGTCGTCAAAAAATCGTGGGATGCAGGGGGGTAGTTTGGGGTAGTTTTCCAAAAAATTGCAAATTTTTTTTTTTTCATTTTTCGAATCTACACTACGTGTTCAATGATCTGTAAAAGTTTTATTTCAAAATTCCAAGTAGAAGTATTTTATTTCGAATTTTGAAATGTTTGTACAACACGCATTTATATGGAGTACCTTAATATAAAACAGCTCGCACTGAAACATCAAAATTGCAACATCATTCACACATAGATAACTCAAAAATGCTTATTCTAATCAAAAAAACACTTTGTATAAACGCTGTAGATCAAAGATCAGGGATTCAAATGCTTTTTTATAATCAAAAATCCGATCAGTCGTTTTGTCAAAAACCTGTAAAATGTGAAAGCATGTCCGCGCTCGGACGCGGAGATGCGAGGATGGTTGAAATTCCCTTGGCACGCGATTGATTCTGTGTGGTGCACGGTCCGTATGTATTTTCAGGCCTAGATGGTCGCTTCTCGTCTGAAACAGCGGAAAGTGCACTATTTCTGTGAAAAAGCGTCGTAATTTTCCAAGATACAGATATAGATACATTATAAGAATATAGTGGCTTTTAGTTTATGTATTTGAGTATAATATTTAAATAAATCAATAACAGTTAGACATAATATTATATGAAAAAATATGATCATTTCAAAAAACTGGTCCATAATTTATTGACCAGTTAGGTAAAGCATTTATGCTAAAATTTGCGTTAAAATCCAAAGGTAGGACAAACTTTATTTTATGTCATACCAGTACATTATTGTCTTTTTATACCTTAGATACCATCTACATAATTCATCACTTTATGCCCGTGCAGGCATAAAGTACACATTCTGACCCGCGCGGGCATAATGTACCATCGTCACCAAAAGTATCTGGGACAAAAATAATTCATATCAATCTCCTGGACTAATTCAACCGTCATTCATTTCAATGCATTTAATACATAGTTTGACACATATTTGACACTAAAATTCATATAATAGTACAAGAGCTGATATGATGCTGTCCCAGTTACTTTTGGTGACGATGGTACCATTCTAAACATCAGGTTGACAATCACGCCGCAAATGACGTCGTTTGCGTGTACGCAAAGTTGCATCGATTTCAAATAAAGTCTCCCTGGTATGACATAGAAGTTTGTATGCACCACGGGTACTAATAGACATATACCCTCGGGCGACTTACGAACCTTCGGCCAGAGGCCCTCGGCTTTGTAAGGCTGTCGCCCTCAGGGCATAATCATCTACTTAGTACCCTTGATACATAAATAACTATAATGAGCTTTTGATAATAGGTAGATAATAATTGTATAATCAGACATATTATTGACGCATTTGAAGTTGGCCTTAGCCTATGTTGACATTTGTTAGTGACGTAAAATATGTCGACCTGTCAAAATTTTGACTGATAAACACCAGTTTTTCGTATATAGTCCAAAAAATACCATTTTAAAGTCACGTGATTTTTCTCTATCCTTGTTGAATACACCTCAAACAGCGGTGATAGTGAAACTTACAAAAAAATTGCTGTCTAATTATTGTTCATAATATTCTTACCTGAAATAGAATCCGTCACTGCCATCAATTAGTTTGTCAAAGTTATTTTCGAAAATAATACAACAAACAAACACAGCTAATAATTTTGACCATATTTACCTTTTTCCAACTCGAAAAAAAGTAAATAGAAAACGGGTACCCAGTTTAAGTTCAGAATGTATTACAACAGACAGCGGATGTGACAAAAATGAGTCTCGCAACAATTGCAAGTATTTAAATTGCCCTCTGATTGGTCAATACTACTTCAGAAACGCGTTTGTAAAATGCTAGTGGGAACATATATTAAAATTCAATAGTAATTAACCACCAGTAGCTTTTTGTAGGTGATATCAACGACATAATCAATGGACATACGTTTTTTGCCACCAGTATCGTGACTTTAAAATGGTATTTGTCGGACTTTACTCTCCACACAAAAACTTGCAAAAAATTTCATCTTTCAAGGCTCATATCTCAAAGACCGTAATACCTAAAATCTGTTTTTTTTTTAAAGATAAAAGTCAAAATGACATTATGTTGGCAATGCAATGTAAAATTGTCAATGCTCTCAAATTTTTTGTGTAGAAAAGGCTTGTGTTGCCAACAAGGTTACTAAATTTTTGACTTGGGGAATTATCTTTAAAAAAAAAAAAGACTTTACAAGATTTCGTCCCATTTAAAGGTTGTTCAGAATTAAATCCTCTACAATATATCAAAAAATGGGCAAAATCCATAGAGCCCAGAAATTCCATGTTAAGTGTGCGTTATCCTTTTGACTTTTCTTGATTTTTTTTTTCATACTTTGAGAATTGGAGCAAAATCCGAACAGCATCGAGGACAGAAAAGACACAGACTGAGGTTAACGTAAAGTCTGTTTTTATTTTAAGGCCGTGGCTAAAGTAACAGAGGTGTTACAATAATTTTTTTTTTAAAGTAACATCAATTCAATGTTGTCACTGATGAAAACGTTACTTTTAATAGGGGTTAATAGTAACGGAGGTGTTACTCTAATTATTTTCTTGAAGTAACGTCAATATAGCAATATGTAGATAGGTAATTACTTTCTTTGCTATAAATTGCTATAAAGTAAAGGTGATATTCTTGGTTCTTGGCATTTGTTTTAGAGTAGAAATGGAAATAAATAAAAAATAACCTGACTTGACTTTGAAGAATAGAATAGAATACTTATAAAACAGGCACAATTATAGGCAAGGCAGGAAAGACACATTTTCTTATGACTGTCAGAAAGTTACAATTTGTTACCTTTTTTTCAGGTAGGAAAATAGTAATTTCGCCTCCCTATGGAGGAAAGTAAATTATTTTCATTCCTAGGCAGAAGTTTTTTCGCTGTAGATTATCATAGTTTTAGCTCCAAATTAAGAAATTACCTATCTTCATTTGCTGAAAAAAAATGCTTGAAGTTGATGACCATTATTTTATACCGCTAATGATTAAAAATGGAAAACTGAATTTTCACTTTGCACACTCATAAAAAGGTAATCAATCGAATTTCACCTGCAGGAGAGAACTATACCTACACTCCAGTTCCTTTGTAAGGGCATGTGAGGAATAGGAATATGGAGACGCCGTTTTTCTCACAAAAGATTTGTATTATCAATATGTTGATTCAAATTTTTGGTTTATAAAAAATAAAATATTATTGTTATGTTGTTGAATATCACTTTTACTTTAAAGTTTAAATTGCTAAAGAAAGTACCTACCTTTCTTCATTGAACTGATGTTACTTTAAAAAAATAATTATAGTAACACCTCTGTTACTTTAGCCACGGCCTTATTTTAAAGATAAAAGTCAAAATGATATTAGGTTGGTTATACAACTCACTGTACATTATTCCCATATGAGACGAGAGGCTTAAAAAGTGATAAGCCTTTTGGGATTATCGCGCTTGGTGGCATTTATGGCAAATTCTATTATAGACATTTTTTTAAATTTTAAAGTATTAAAGTTTAGTTCGTTGTATAACCTTTTGAATACCACTCGATGTTTCAGGATTACCTAATACTTTTACCTGACAATCAACGCGTTACCAGCAACTGCTGCGTAATACGTTTCGTGACAGGTAAAAGTATTATCCGGTAATCCTGAAACCTTTTGTGGTATTACATTCGACAATACAATGTAAAATTGTCAATGCTTCCAAATTTTTTATGTAGAACAGGCTTGTCTTGCCAACATAGTTACTAAATTTTTGACTTGGGGAATTATCTTTCAAAAATAATCAGACTTTACCTATAACGATGAACTGGTTTTGCCGAGGGTTTTGCAGAGAATTTATGTCATATTCCTTCCACTGTTCTACGATTGTACACGTACTATTCAAATATTTTGAACAAATAATTTCTTATTTTCAAAACACTTCAGGTTCAAAACTTAAAAAATTGGAGTGTTCATTTGTACTTGCTCTACCTGCTCAAAGAATCAGGAAGATCTGCTAGGAACTGCTATTTATGAGCTTATTATATGGGACAAGTTAACGCCGATCTCCTGCTGAGATCTGCTTGAAGCAAGAAATGCAGTACAAATGGACACCCCAAAACATTTACAAAAATTCAAGATTTTCAGGTTAGAAATGAGGCATCAGCTCCCAGTCATTTCTGGAAATTTGCAATATCTAAACTTATCATTCGAAGTAAGGAAATAACCTATCGCGTCTAAATAAGATTATAGCCTTATTAGGGCTGATTTGCAATATCTCTCTAATAAAGAGATAAATATTTAATAAGAATTTATTAACATTGTTATTAAACTATCTTACATCATTCAATAAGAATCAGAATTTTCTTCACTATCTGTGAAGTGTTTTTGACCTAATACAGTGTCGTTGCCTTGACTAATGTTCATACGGACCTTCGTACATCCAATTAATTTCTGTCGGGATTTTTGATGAGATTCGAACAAGCTTTTTTGACAAAAAAACGCACAGCTGATATTTGATATTTTCAGCTGTATAATAGAAATACCTACTCACAAAATATAGTATGTAAGTATACCTTCTTACACAAAAGAGACAATATAGGGTACCCCAAATTAATTCAGCACTATTACAGAAGTTATTAATTACCTACAAACTCCGTTATTATTGGAGCTACGAATTAAGTTAAATACAAGTTGTATGCAAATTTAAATCCAGTCAATAGTTAACACCAAAAAGTCATAAACGGTAGATATCTAATACGGACCATGCACCACATAGAATCAATCGCATGCCAAGGGAATTTCAACCATCCTCGCATCTCTGCGTCCGAATGCGGTCGCCACGACATGCTTTCACATTTTACAGGTTTTTGACAAAACGACTTATCAGATTTTTGATTATAAAAAAGCATTTGAATCTCTGATCTTTGATCTACAGCGTTTATAGAAAGTGTTTTTTTGATTAGAATGAGAGCTGGGCAGGGCTTGAGTGCATTGTGCTTGCGAAAGTGCTTGAAGCACTTTGAGGGCTTGAAAGCCCTGTGCTTCAAGCCCTTTTATAGATTTGTAATTGGGGCTTGCAAAGTCAATTACTTTAGAAAAGTGCTTGGTAATTTGTAATTGAAAAAAGTAATTCAAGCCCTTTCAATGAGCTTCAATTACTTTTAGAGGGCTTGAAGCACTTTTGGGAGCTTGAAGCCCTTCGAAAGGGCTTGAAGCACTTTAAGAGGGCTTGAAGCACTTTTGGGAGCTTGAAGCACTTTGAAAGGGCTTGAAGCACTTTAAAAGGGCTTGAAGCACTTTGAAAGGAATTTGAATTGACCATCACTCAACCTATCCCCCACTTGAAAATTTTCGATCGTATTTTGTCCCTTTTTTTTCTATTATTTGAACTTGAACCGTCTTATGTCTTTTCTCTTTTAACAATGAAGGTTTTGGGTTTGAGCTTAGAATGGAATTTAAAAAAAAAATAATGAACTTATTATTCAAATAAATAATTAATTTATATTGGTAACCTATTTAACTTTATCACTGGATTTTTTCCACTTTTCCCCATTGAACATTTTCAAAACCTTAAAATTGAATTACCATGTAGTACCCCAAGTACCCCAGAACTACATCTCAAAAAAAAACATACTACTGCTACTCTGTGAAATGTAAAGTTCGTCTCTACTATACCAATTCTGTTTGATTGGGTGGGTCGATTCGTTTTTGGGTGATAGGCCACAATGTGTGGAGATCAGGGGTAGCAAGGACCATATTGTGAATTACACTTATCGCTCAAGTTTCACAACCGTGGACACAGGCGCCCCGCAAGGGTCACTTTTGTCTCCACTCCTCTTTATCATTTTTTGCAATGATTTAAACAGTGTCCTTAATGACCCTGATCTCTCACTTGCTCAGTTTGCTGATGATAAGACATGCGTAATATCAAACAAAGATGAAAAAACGGCTGTTGATCTTGCGAATTCCACTGCACTGAAAATGCAGAATTGGTGTGATGAAAAGCATTTAATTTTGAACCAAACTAAAACAAATTTTATTCATTTCCAAAATAAAAAGAAAGATAAAACTACCACAACTCTTAATATTAATGGAACAAACATACAACAAGCAGAGGAAACGAAATTCCTAGGACTCACTATAACTAGGCTCTTGAACTGGCAGAGTCACGGAAGTGAGATCTGCAAGAAAATTACATCAGCCAACTTTGCAATTTATAATGTAAGAGACATCGTTGGCAGGAGATCTGTGATTCAGTTTTATTATGCCTATGTACATTCACGCATGGCTTATGGTATCCTCTTTTGGGGCTCCCATAAGGAAACCATGCAGAGAATATTTGTTGTTCAGAAGAGAATAATCAGGACTGCATGTTGTGCCCCTTATCAGGAGCACTGTGCCCCACTGTTCCGGAGACTGGGCATAATGACAGTCTACTCGTTATATATGTACAAAATATGCTGTTTCACTTATAAAAATCAAAACCTTTTTCGAAAAAACAATGACACAAACTCAAATAAGGAAACAAGAAATAATCAGAGCCTTATTACACCATTGCATAGGACCAAATTGTATGAAGATAGTCCCTACTATGTGTGTGTTAAGATTTACAATGCAGTGCCCGGCGAGGTGAAAAGGTCAGAGGTTTACGGGAAGTTCAAAAAGAAAATAAAACAATTTTTTACACAACATCCATTCTATTCAGTAAATGAATTTTTCGACCACACAAATAAATTAAATAGATATGGATATAACTGTGCTTACTGTTGATTCTCTTCACAAATTTTAAAACTGCATGTTGAGTGTGATTTTAATGGCCTACTAAGGAAAATAATGTAAATTAGGAAAATTTGTATTTCTTGTCTGTGTTTGAAAGAACTCTAGTATGGGTGTATGTATGGATATAGGTATATGTGTGTGTATGCTTATATTATATTGATTGTATTTTTATATTTTATATTTTTTAGTGACAAACTTATATTACTATGTAATCAAAAAAGGAATAAATGAATTGAATTGAATTGAATTGAATTGATGAGTGTACGCGGTAGCTTATGCCACTTTGAGAATTTTATTACAAATTCAAAGTGCTTTAGGCACATTTAAAGAGCTTCAAGCACATTTAAAGAGCTTGAAGCACATTTAAAGAGCTTGAAGCCCTTTTCAAGGCACCCCAAGCACTTTTGATGTGCTTCAAGCACTTTTCAAATCACTTTGAGGGCTTTGTGCTTGTCAAGCCCAAAGCACTTTGAGGGCTTTGTGCTTGTGAAGCACTTTTGAAAATAAAAAGGAATTTGTGCTTGAAATTGAAGCACTTTGATAGAGGGCTTAGGGCTTAGTGCTTCAAGCCCTTTTACTGAGGGCTTTGCCCAGCTCTGATTAGAATAAGCATTTTTGAGTTATCTATGTGTGAATGATGTTGCAATTTTGATGTTTCAGTGCGAGCTGTTTTATATTAAGGTACTCCATATAAATGCGTGTTGTACAAACATTTCAAAATTCGAAATAAAATACTTCTACTTGGAATTTTGAAATAAAACTTTTGCAGATCATTGAACACGTAGTGTAGATTCGAAAAATGAAAAAAAAAAAATTTGCAATTTTTTGGAAAACTACCCCAAACTACCCCCCTGCACCACACGATTTTTTGACGACCAATCGATTTTGCTTTCTTAAGGCGTAAGGAACGATATAAGATAGGTTTTACATTTTAGCAATAGAGTTCCGACGGAATGACACGATAAAATCATTTTTAAACTCCACTAGCACACTGGTTGAGAAAAAAAAATCAATTCAGATCGTAATCCACTATAGTTTTGATCTTCACCTAAATTGTTGAGTAGGTATTAATTCGTTAAAGTTCCACAAGATGAGAAGTTCTCATCATTCCTCACAGACTAATGGGGTAGTATACTATGTATAAAAATCAGTAAAAAAACTGCTCGACATTATTCTATAGGCTAAATGGTGATGGTATAGTGGGGTACTAAATTATTTTCCAGCATAGTGTCTATAGAATTAGTCAGAGAAAAACAAACTGTAATTTGAATTTACCGCCACAGCGGCGACCAATAGTATTCAAGCCGCTGACCATCTGGCAACACTGCTCAAAATGACAGCTGACTTCAACAGTTCAAGGACGTGTGGTGTCGTGTGAAATGTGACATTGTCACAGACTTGTTTTCGTTGTTTGATTAGTATTTGATGTTTCGTTCTTGACAGTCAATGTCAGTGCAAATTGTGTGTTCTCAAAACCGTGATCTGAGCCGCATTCTTTCGGACCGGATCAGTTGATCAAAACGCGTTATGTTCCAGTGATCACGTTCTTTCGCATTTTGGCAAATGACAGTTAACGAATCATGCTCCGAGAAAGTCTGAACATATTGAACATTTTTTGTTTGTGATTAGTTTGTTCCGATCGCGAAAATCTAACCTCAACTTTCAAATTATTTCTTGTTTACTTTTTGCGCTTTCTGCAATAATATATAATATAAATTTTGTAAGCTCGTCCATTATTATAGGCACAGAAAAACAAACGTAGCAAATCAAAAAACTGCAAAATATAATAATAACCAACTCAAAAAATAGAGAATAGAGGAAAAGCACCAGCTGGCAGTGACACATCAGTGACAGCGTTTTTTCGGACTAATAAATGAAACATGTTCCATCTGAACGAACGGATCAGGATCTCGGAATCATGATTCAAATATTTTGCGAAAGAATGCGGCTCTGTTGCCAGATTGGAAAAACTAATTACGTCATGAACTTTTATTTTCACGTAGGGGCGGGGCTAAGAGGAAATTAAAAAAATAAAATTCCAGGCTATTGCGGTTTTAACAAAGCAACTGATTACACTAAATAGTACGATACATCGAGTATATCACTACGTAGTAGTTAAAAATCACTTGTATACTACCCCATTGTCAATAAAAAAACTCAATTGTCTAATTACCGTCATTGATTAATTATTGAAACTTCTATATTGTATCACAGAGGGATATCCAATGCAAATTCATTTAAAACTAAATTTTTCTCTCAATAATGACTCTTGAAACAGTCCTTGAGAATATTGTCAAATTTTGGGTGGTCGTTGAAGCGCCTTTCAAGCTCAAATATATAGATTTTTTGTAATTAACAAGATTGAAAAACAAACAGCATACAAAGAATAAATAATGGAAATACAACACAAAATAATATTCAGTTTATTATAAGTATTGTATAATCGAAATAAAAAGTGTTACTACATACTAATATACCAATTAAGACAAATAAGCGTATATGCATTAGAAAAAAACATTAATATAGGTATTCTAAAAGTCACCATAATATAAAAAAAGTATATAATAATAATGAATAACTGCCTCAAAAAAAAAATAATTATTAAAAATCAAAAGAAAATTAAAAGAATCCAAATATATATGTACTTAGTCCCTATGACAAACATGATTTTCTTTTTTTTGCTTTTTGCAATAACTCTTAGTTATTATGTACATTTATGTATTTGACAAAATTATTACATATATATTTAGACATAAATTTGTATAGAAATTCCCAAAATTCACACTCTTATAAACAAAAAACTATAATAATAAGGAATAACAAAATCACATTTCAACTTTTGAAACAAATTTGAATTAATAAGAACCAAAAAAATTAAATAAATTAAATCATCTAGCCCCTATAACGAACATCAATATTTTTTTTTTTTACATTTTGTACTTTTCATTATAATGTAATTATTATCTACCTATACATTTGACAGAATTAAATTGGAATTTCCTTTGGCAGAGTGGCCAGGCAATACATTTATTTGTACAGAGTACAATTATTGGGATCTCTTACACCGTAAAATATACTAGGGGTCGTATTTTCGAATATTCTCGCATACGAAATTTTATACGATTTCGAATGCCCTCCATTTAATTTACATTGCTGTGAGTCAAATTTCGTGTACGAATTGTACTTGAATGATTTCGAAAATCGCACCCTAGGTTGATTAAATCGTGATAGAATTGCACAACTTACATATGTCTCAATAAAATGCCGCCTTGACATTCAAAAAATGTCCGCAGACATCTGGAAAAACTCGAAATTTGGTAAAACCGTGTCTTTTTCATCAGGCTCTCATCAACCAACCATGTTTATTTTAAGATTTATGAAATCCCAATGAAATTTCTTAAATTTAGTTTAACCTGTACAGAAAGCATCTCTTTTAATATTAAATAAATCTCCTAAAATAAAAAGTATACATAATTAGGTACATATTTGATTTATCAATAGTAAAAATAAATATCGATAAATGGAGAAATCCACTATGAGACTCAAAGATTATATAATGTAAAAAGTAGCGATTCATAAAATGTGAAACCCATGGCATAAGCCGTACATAAAAAAAGTTTATTTCATCCTTAGAGGATCTGAACTGTTTCCTGCATTGTTACCTGAAAAAAAAAAATTATTGTTAAGTATGAAACTAATTTCTTGAAACACACGTTTTATTGGTCCTAAACTAAATGCAAACATGATGTCATTGATGCAAACTTAAAAACTGTGTGGAAATGTCACATGAACGAACAGGGTGTCCCAAATTCGAGGGTCGCCATTGAGATATCGGAAACTATTTTAGAGATACGAGGTTGTTTAAATTATGGCAAAGTTGCGCAATTTTATGACTAGTCACGGCAGGGGGACACCAGATAAAAGTTTTGGGAAACATTGAAGTTCCAATAGAAATACCAGGAAGTCAAAAATGGTAGGGCATACGAAACGTCAAAGTGATTTCATCATTAACACAACCAATAATCCTAGGCATGGAATTTTTGACCAAAAATAACGCTCCCACGGAAAAACTGATTTTAAATCGTCAGCATGAGATAGGCACCCTTAAGATAAATGAATAACGAAAAAATCAACATGTCAGGTCTAGTCACAACAAAACAGCTGACTAAATCGAGAGAGCTTAGACTAGATACTACAAGAGTTCAACAAGTTTATAAGAGAGCACATTCACATAAAAGATGATCAGGTTAACGGTCTCCTGAAAGAAGAATATGGAAACATAGACGCCCTAACGAACGACACCGTTTTAGTAGTGGGAGTAACCCAAAACTACAAATAAAAAAACAGTTTTGACGAAATATAGGCATATGATTCCAAAAAACAGAGAGAAATGTGCCATTGGGAGCTATAGATGTCGAAACAAAGAAAAAAATCAGTTATTTTTCTATTCGCAAGAGAATCGATGAAAGAGAAGCCAAGTCCAAAAAACATGTATAAATGTCTTAAGGGCCTCACAGACTGCGTTTTTGTTGGACGGTTTTGTTCGACGAGCAAATCAGGTCGAGCAAAAATGATGCAAAACCGAAGTGTGTGTGCGAAAAATTGTCGTTTTTGCTGGCATACAAAACCGATGCAAATATCTGGCTTCGCCTGATTTTGTCCGTCGGATATGTTCGATATGTCAACAAATCTGAAGTGTGTGGGGCTACGAATTTTAAAAACGACGGTTTTATGTGGTGTGTGGTGCATAGCTACAGAATTTTATGTTTAAAACTTTTCAACATGTTTGATCTGCGCCACACTAAACCGAGGTCTGTGGGCAACTCCGATCCGTCGTTTTTTGCTTGACCAGATTTGCTCGTCGAACAAAACCGTCAAACAAAAACGCAGTCTGTGGGGGCCTTTATGAGGAACAATATCTCAAAAAAAAAAAAAATCCATAAAAAAATTAGTCATTCCAAGACAAGGATGGGGATTAGAAAAAGAATGGGCAAGATTTAAACAGATGATATATTTTCTATTTGAAGATTCAAGGGTTCAAATTCACATTTATAGGGAAAAACCTGGGTACAAAGCTAAAGAAGAAAAGCAGGAAGAAAAAATCAGGCATCTGATGCAAATCGGTACGGAAACTAAGAAAAAGACATATAAATTGGGTACAAAAAAGATTACACGGGCAAATCTAGTGAGATTAAAGATAATACTACGTATACATGCAAATATAATTTAGACTGGTTAGCAAAAAATCATCTTGAACTGAAAACGCACATTCACACCAACAAAGGTAGCATCATTTCAAATATTACAATCAAACACAAGGAACCCAGTAGCTATATACGCCAGAACCACAATGGCATTTTTGGCAGAAACAGCAGAGACTAATCTAGCACACAATTTTATGTTGCAAGCAGAAAAAGACGAAGAGAGCGAAGAAGTATCAATGGAAGATCATAAGTTAGAGAGCATCACAAACAAGAAGAACAAGCATGAACTCAAAGAACCTCTTCTAGAATATTACTTTTTCGCAAGATCTATGGGAAAGACAAACTTAACAGAACACATAATAGACGTCGGAGAGGCTCGCCCAATAAAAAGCCGCCCATACAGAGTGTCACAAAAAGGAAGACAGATTATTGATGAACAAATTCAGGAAATGCTTGACAGCGAAGTAATTCGGCCTTGCCACTCTCTATGGGCCCGCGGCCAGCCCTGTAGTGCTAGTTAAGAAAAAAGATGGAAAAACAAGATTTTGTGTAGATTACAGAAAGGTTAACACAGTAATAAAAAAGTCAACATAGTCACTACTGTCGATCGATGACATCTTGTCATACTTGGGCAATGCAAAATGGTTCAGCACACTCGATATGTTTTCCGGATATAGGTGAATTCCAGAGAAGTCTAAGCAATACACTGTCTTCGTGGAGCAAGGACATGGGACTTACGAATTTAATGTTTTAAGTTTTGGATTATGCAACGCTCCAGCCACCGTCCAATAACTAGCAGATCAAGTTTTTTGGGTCATGGAATGGAAAAAAGTGCCAATCTACCTAATGACATCATATTCTCACAAACATTCAAAGAACACTAAAGAAAGTTTTTCAGCGATTACGACAAGCTAACCTGACTCTGAAACCAAGCAAATGCGAATATTTGAAAAAATAAATCAAAATATTAAGCTTCAAAGTAAAGGAGCAAGGTATATTACCAGATGAAGAAAAAATAATTTGCATAAAAGGGTTCCCGACGCCCAAAAAAAATTAAAAATGTACAGAGGTTTCTAGGATTATGTAATTTTTATAGAAAATTTATCCATAATTTTGCATCAATAGCAAGACCGCTACATGAAGTTACAACAAAGAACATAGGGTTTAAATGGGGTTATGAACAAAACAAAGCATTTAACATCTTTAAAGAAAAACTTGTTTCCGCACTTGTGCTACAGCATTTCAACCCAAATAAAGATACCATTTTGCACAGAGACGCAGCACGCAGCTACATTTGTTATTGGAATTCGATCCTTCGGATCCCCAACAGGCTGAACGCCTACTGAACCAGGATTTGGAGTCTATATTTCGGTTTTCTAATGAGCATAATCTGAAAATTAATTGCGAAAAAACTGAAGCTCTGCTATTCTCTTCAGAAAAACAGCGAAACAATCTCCTGAATTCCCTTAATGTTCATATTGGCGCTCATGAAATACAGTTCTCTAATTACGCTAGAAACTTAGGCTTATATATAGATATTAATTTGAAATTTAACAAACATGTTCAAACACTGTTACAAAAAAGCTATGTCAAAATGAAATTACTGTATTCAAATAGATTTATTTTGAACTTTAAAACTAGAAAAAAATTGTGTGAATCCCTTATCATGTCTGTGTATAGCTATTGTTATATTGTGTATTATGCATTTTTGGATGTAGTTACTAAAAATAGAATACAGTATGTGCAAAATACATGTTGTAGATTCATTTTTAACTTGAGAAAATTTGACTCTGTATCAAGTAATATTAGACAAATTGGCTGGTTGAGATGTAATGATATGTATAAATTGTATAGTATTATATTTATTAGAAAATTGCTGGATACCTGCGACCGGTTTATTTATACGACAAATTCCAATATAGAACTAATGCTCACACTGTGAGCCTAAGAGATCAAAAACTATTCACTGTACCACGACATAGGACTTCATTGTTTCAAAAATCTTGTTCTTATAATTTTGTTAAATTATACAATGCGCTTGATCCGAGATTCAAGAACTGTACCTTCAAAAAGCTTCGAGCTAATTATAAGATATTCCTGCTTGGTACTTGATTACTGGTTAAGTACTTTAATTTAATGATATAAATCTAGTATTGAAAGCTCTGTTATTTTGTAGTTAGGATTAGGATTGCTTTCCTTTGTGATCTTCGGGATGTAATTGGTTAAGTGGAAGAATGGCCCTGTGTGGCTAAACTTCGCCAGCTGCATCCTTTGTGATGCGTATACATTTATATCATGTACCTACCTGTTCATGTATGCTGTATGTGCAATAAAGACGTTTTTCTACAAACGTGTTAAAAATGCAATTTTTAACACCCAATTTTTAACACCCCCTCGAAGCATTAAAAATGTTACTTTATTGCACTAGTGTTAAAAGTCTTTAAGGCACTAGTGTTAAAAATGAAACATCAAAATTTGAAAGCAAACGTCAAAAAAAGTTTGTATTTTTAATTATTTACATTAATATTAATGGTAAAATTTGAACAACTGAGGAAGCTCCATCGGCCGCCTTCTCTATATTTTTCAAGGGATCGATGCAACCCTCTTTTTCTTGTGTATTTTGTTGCATTTTTAGCAAAAAGCTTACTGACCACGATAGACCATACGACAGACTTTCAAGAAACTGACATGACATTTTATTACCTGTAAAACAAGGTGCTGGTTGTTTGAATTTTTTGACAAATATCAAATTCAATAATTTTACGTAGGAAAGATGCTTCCAATTTATTATTCATTTAAAAATCCAATTTGTCACTGGTTATTGCTTGTTATTGCCGTTTGTAGAAAAAATATTGTATGATATTTGTGTTAAAAGTATTTTTAAGGCACTTATGTGAATTGCAGAATTCGCTTCGCTCATTCTGCAAACTTTCACATGCGTGCCTTAAAAATGTACTTTTAACACTTATATCATAAATAACTATTATTATTATTATTATTACATGTGGAATTGAGGCAATGTATGTCCCGCAATCCAGTGCTTCAACTAAAATCTGTTTTTTTTTTAAAGATAATTCCCCAAGTCAAAAATTTAGTAACTATGTTAGCAACACAAGCCTTTTCTACATGGAAAATTTGAAAGCATTGACAATTTTACATTGTATTGCCAATCTAATTTCAGTTTGACTTTTATCTTTTAAAAAAAAAACGCACTTTAGAATCCCAGGAAAAATAGTTGGGGAGCTGGCGTCAAAAACATGCAAGAGTTTTCGCAAGGCGGATATTTTCAAAATAGGTCGTAATTTAGTGCTAGAATGCTAGTGCACAGTCAGCACTCACAGTTCCGGGACAGCTGGCTCTGGGACGCGGGCAAAGTTATAATTTTAAGAAGCATCTAAACTGTTTTCTCAAAGCTCAAAATTTATAGAAATTTTGCACATTATCTGTTTGAAGGTCACAGATAACGTATGTAAATCGTCAGACGTCTAGTTCGTTGCAAAAAGGGGGTCAGACGTCCTCAAAGTTTTTATTTTATGGCATTTTCTTCGGTGTCCTGTCAAAATATATTTTCGCAGGTATTTGACAAATATATTTGAAGAAAATGCCATAAAATAGAAACTTTGAGGACGTCTGACCCCCTTTTTGCAACGAACTAGACGTCTGACGATTTACATACGTTATCTGTGATCTTAGATTTTTATAAACTATCATTTGACACCAACTTTGAATTTAATCCATGATTAAAAATTCCAATTAAATTTAATCTCCAGTTGAATTCAAAGTTGGTGTCAAGTGAGTTTATGAAAATCTGAGATAGGAATGTAAAATTGGTTTTCCTCTAAAATTAACCGTTTAGGTTTTACAGCCTGTCAAAGTTGAAAATAGTCAAAATCAAATCAAATCAAAATATGCTTTATTGTTACGAAGAACATAATCAGTTCTCAAGAACAAAGCTGTAGGTATATATTAAAAGAAAATAGTATATCAAATCGAGATCAAATACATAATAATAATAATAATAAAGCAGACAAACATACACATGTGTATTCAAAACTCAACTCGAGATTTAACAAATATATTTAAAATTCACAGATACAATAAAAATGACTTTATAAAAGCTAAATAGTGCAAAACAAACATAATACCTAATCGTTAACAAAAAACAAAAAAAAAATAAAAAAAAGTTGTAACCAGTCACATATTAATTATTACATGCAGTTTAAAATGTTTCACTATAAAATTCTTCCAAGGTGTAGTATGCTTTAGATTGTAGTAAACGTTTTACAGAATATTTTATCATTGTTGATATTTCTGAAATCTTGTGGTAAGTGATTATAAACTTTTAATCCCTCATATATCAGTGAGTTCCTAATCAATGAGCTCTTTGGGATCGGTAGTCGCAGTTCATTATTTCTGCGAGCCTCATATTTGGAGCTATCTTGAACATTTTTATATTTTTTATGTACCAAACTTGCAACTTCTACAATGAAGAGGCAAGTGAGTGTTAATACTTTTTCCTTCACAAAGAATGGCTTACAGTGGTCTCTGGGCCCTAATTTGCACAAATATCTCAAATACACACTGATTGAATCAGGTGTTTAGGGACATGACCCCAGAATGCTACTCCATAAGTCAAGTTTGACTGAACAAGCGCAAAATACACAGATCTCGATACAGTATGACTTATTATTGCTAACTATCCTTATGGCGTAGCAAACCGATGATAATTTTTTGTTTAGTTATGTTATGTGCTCAGAAAATCTCAATTTTGAGTCTATATATATATCCAAAAACTTTGAGACTTGGGTTTATCCTATGTCATCATTGCCCAAAGTTATGTCCGCTATATTGCCCTTGAAAGTCATGATATTTGTGTTTTTGATGTTAAAAGACAAATAATTGGCATCACACCATTGTTTTATTTTGCATATATCAGCTTGTATTCGTGCTTCTAGCTGATTAGAGTACTGATCCACCCACAGAATTGTTGTATCATCAGCAAAGAGTGTGAAATGACCACTTATGTTTGTATTTACTATGTCATTTATATACAATAAAAAAAGGAGTGGTCCCAACACGGATCCCTGTGGTACGCCATAAGAGTTGGTTTGAATGGTTGACTTTTTGTTCTGGCATTTAACAAGCTGTTGTTGCTCTGATAAGTACGAAGATATCCATTTCAACGCAATACCTCTAAATCCATAATGTTCTAGTTTTTTCAGCAGTATTTCACGCCTCACGCAGTCAAATGCTTTTGACAAGTCGCAGAACACTGCCGAAGCCACCATTCCATCATTGAGATTTAAATAAAGTTTCTGCAAAAAATTAAATAGCGCGTCATTAGTGCTTTTTGCTGTTTGAAATCCAAACTGGCACTCCCTTAAAATATTATGTTTGTTTATGAATGACATCATTCTATCCTTGACCACTTTTTCCATTATTTTAGAGAAAGTAGGGAGGAGAGAGATGGGTCGATAAGAAGAGGGCTCTTCCAAATCTCCACCCTTAAATATTGGCGTAATTAAACCTATTTTTAAACATTGCGGGAACACGCCAGTGTCGAATGAATTATTTATAGCATTTACCAAAACGTTTAATCTATTATCTGATAAATTCACAAATATTTTAATTGATATATTATCTATTCCAGTGGAGGTTTTATTTTGTATATTTTTAATAACATGTTTAAGTTCTGTTAGATCAGTATGTCGTAAAAAAAAACTCTCTATGATATTTATGTTTTGTAGGAAAGATAGAGGGTCAATTTGTGGTTTTAAATTAGACATTATTTCTCTAGCTACTTTACAATAATATTCATTGAGTATATTTGAATCTATGGTAATTTGATTACTGTTCAAATTATATTTTCCTTTTAATTCACTCACAATAGTCCACCCTTCTTTAGCCTTGTTTCCTGAGCGACTTAGCCTATTTTTATAGTAGTCCTTTTGCTAGTTTAATGACTTGCTTATACATTCTCTTGTACTCATTAAGATAGTTTGTTATAAATTCAGATGGAAAATATTTTTTAAGATTACAAAGACATCTTAAATTCTTTGATGATATTTTCAAACCTTTTGTTACCCAGTCAATTTTCAACTGTCAATATTTCCAAAACAGTTGAACTTAAGTATAGGGTATATCACATGAAATCTGCACAAAATTTTACGTAGAATTCAAATATGCAATCACATACAGGGTGTTCCATTTAAAATAGCGATGTTGCCACTGGTTTAGAGTAGAAGCGGCAACACCGCATGGTCAAAAATATTTTTAAAGTGTAGATCATGGTCGTTTATTCTGGTTGCCAAGTTTTCAAAAAGATCTGTGTCCCGCTTACGGACTGACCACCCTTTTAAAATTTTTATTTTTCAACAGATTCAATTCATTTTTTTTTGTCTGATATCTACTCGAATTTGGCACTTATTTTATTTCTGCGGCTGTACTGGTGTACAGGGTGTCCACATTTCAATAAGTACTATTAGGGATTTTTTTAGAAAAAATCTGATAGCAGATTCTTGTTTAAAATGGTCTAAAAGCCAAATATACGAATTTTTGTTCCAATTTGATACAGGGTGATCACAACAAATTTTCAAAATTTAATGGACCAAACCGAAAAAATGTCATATTTTGAAGCCTTGAAAACAACAAAACTTGATACAACATAGTTTTAGAACATCCTCAACCAAAATTTGTAGTAAGCTTGTCTCAAAATATACCATTTTTGCGGTTTGATTCATTAAATAGTGGTCAGTTCTTAAGCGGGACACACTATATAATTGTTAAGCAGGGATATTTAAAAATTAGGATATTATTGTATTATGGTAAAAAAGGGATATTTAAGGATGAGGATATTATTGTATTTCAGTATATTTTTTCTTTCCAAGCATTGGGGTCCAATGCTTCATGGAGGGGGACATATGTCAACCAATGACATCAAAACACAGATAGACGGATCATCCCATTCATAAACTGTTATTTGTTGTGTTGACAAGACCACCCATGGGCCAGGGGAGGTGAGTTGCTCGCGGGGTCGGGGTAGGGAGACATCATTGCTCAAAATGGTGTAAAAAACCCCTCCCACACGTGAATATATCTCGAAATTTAATTGGATGAATAAATAAAATAACAAATTGATAAATAAACTGAAAATATTCGATACGAGCCCTTTATTCTGGGAGTACCAATATCGTATCGGTCGTTTCTTATTTAACGCTAATAAATAATCCCTGTTTGCGATAAAGATAGCTAGCTACTCCAACAAACACCTGCCTGCCATTCAACAAGCCGCTTCTGGGCGGTGTTTTGCTACAATCTGCTGTTGCCAAATTGAGTTCAGAAGTAAAATTGAAAACGTTAATTAGAAAAGGATAAAAATATATTATTTAGGGTTTCAAGACAAAATTTGGAATTCTCAGTGGTGGGGATAGCACAAAGACCCAAAAGAGACAGAGAGATGTTGTCATACGAAAATTTTGTTTATTGTTCGGTCTATCTGTGTTTTGATGTCATTGATGTCAACTAGCTACTTAGGAAAGGAGGGCCCCGTATTCAACTTTATTAATTTATTTACCGATTCATTTGGATGTTTATTGCAATTCAGCAATAGATTCATATAAATAGCGGGCCAAGCCGAGCAACAGACAGACTTGAACCAGTGTTAGTACCGTCACCCTAGAAACACCCCTCTGGAATCAAGTCTCCCCAGTGCAAGTACCGCCACCCTGGGAACGCCCCTCTGGGAAACTGTATCGTCATTCAGTGCAAGTACCGCTACCCGAGGAAAGCCCCTTTAGATGAGGACCAGTTAAACATCGATTACCATTCAACGTAACATTAGCATTAAACTGACATTTCTGAGTAGAGTCAAATGAGTGGCCCTATCCGCGTAAGAGCATTTATCATGGATGATTTATGTAATAACTTCATAGCAAATATACACCTTTTTATATAAAACTGAGCAAGTTTCTCTCCATCTATTCACCCTACACCCCCCGTCATAGAGAGATTGTGACAATAAGTATTGGTGAACTACCTACAATATTTTTGAAAATTTAGAAATAAAATCCCAATACTGAGCTATTTTGCACACATTTGAAATAGATTCAACACAATACTTTAGTGTTAGATAAAAAAATTAAATACTCACTCAGCTATAAACAGAACTTCCATTGAATGATTCTGAACATTTGCAATCCTACATTTCAATTTTTCCTTCCCCCTCGCCTCTTCATTGTAGTAGTACATTGAGGACAATACCATTTTCCTTTGGGAGGAGCTGAAATTCCCACACAAGGATAATGAAACCATTCAGACGGGCACTGAAAACAAAAAAATGCATATAATTTTACTTGATTTTTTTTTGTGTAGGTTTTTACCTCTTCGTTGTCACAGGCCACCATATCACCGTAAGATACCTGGTTGCAGAGACAGTACCGTGGTTCATTCGGATCGTATGTCCATTCACCTTCAGTTACTTCTGTGGCCGCGGCATCCATTTCCACAGTGGGTACTTCTTGAACAAGCGGTTGTGGTACTTGGGCGGGCACTATTTGTTGCAATGTTGACGTAGCAGTGCTACTATATTTCCTGAAAAAAATAAATAAATAATAACCATGCAAATAATACAATGTGACCTTTTTCTTACTTATTTTGTTTCTTCCTGTTATTGGCACTATCTTGTTGAATGGCTTGAATAGCAGTTTGGGCAGCGCCGGCCAGTTCTCTAAACTCATGACCACTCGTATTAATAGCCTCATAGGATGCTTTCAAACTAGCAGTCCTCCTGCCCTGCTGCATCTAAAATAATATCAATCAGCACCAGAAATTTCAAAAAAATACACTCCCAAATTCGTACCTGCTGAGTTGCAGCTATAGCCTGTGACGCAGCAGCAGCAATTGCAGTACCAGCCCCAAGTCCGTGCCCCAAACCATAAGAAATTCCTGCAGCCGACGCAGAATTACTAGGGACACTACTTTGTGGGATTGAAGAAGTCGCTAGCCTTGTTGGTTCAATTAGAGGGGCAGCAGTTACTGCTGATGCAGTGGCCAAAGAAGAATTCGATGCCTGTTGCATATTTTGTCTTTTTTCTGCAAACTGGCTGCTTAGAGATGAATTGCTATCTCGCCTTCTTTCACTTCTTGGCCTTGCATAGCGACTCGAGTAACTGTTCGAGTTTACACTGAAATTCACAGATTGCGTTATTTTATGAATTTATAAGCATTCAACCTCTGCGGAAAACCTTGTTTTCAAAACAGGTTGCGTTAAATGCAAATAGATTCTAGAATAATTTGTATTGTATACCTGTCAAATCTGTTTTCCTTCTGACTTAAATTGGTTACGGGTGTGGGAGTATCCATTTCCAGGGATCTCTTCTCTAATACTTCGGTAATACCTTTGTTATCTGCTTCCAATTCGCATTTGAACTTGTGCAATTCTGAATCTAGTCTCCTCAGGTACTTGTCGACCAAGTCGTACATCGTGTTTGCTAAGTGTACCTAAATATATTTGTTGTTCTACATAATTCAATATTTTTGTAAGACCTCAACAATAAATTTTACATCCCAACAATGAGCATCAGTTTTTCAACAAACAATATTGTTTTCAGTTTAAGAGGCCAACAACAAGCCGTTAAAAATTGAGAAAAAGGGTTAATTTCCTGAGACGAGAACTCACTTATTTTGTAATATTTTTTGACCGGATTAGAAAATAATAAAAGATAAAAATCTAAAGAATAATGCTGTTGTTTTAGTTTTTCGAAAAAAAAATTGCAAATTGAAAATATCACGACCTAAATACTCGAAAAAAAGCATCATTTCTATCGCTCGGTACATCCAAACCCATCGCCTTTTTAAAAAAAATGAAACAAGAGCATTGTTCTAAATTTTATTATCTTTTCGAATCTTCTTGATTCACTCAAAAATATTAAGTAGTTTTTGAGATCTCGTCTCAAATTGTAAGCCCTGCAAACACGGAAATTCAAAAATTTTGGCTGCAGCGACGTGCTGCCTCTGGCGGATTTAATTTCGCACCGGGGTAAGTAAAAATTACACGACGCGAGAGGACTGCAAGGCCAGTTATTAGTTTGTGTAAATAATTATGGTGAATATATTTCATAATGAACTCAAAACGAACAAAGATAACTTTACTAGAATTGAATAAACGAAAGAGGATATCATATAGCATAGTTAAATACAGTTAGTACGTGAAGGTTAGGAATAAAATCCATCAAAAATACAAGGTTGATTTTTTTTTTCAAAAAATCTCGGATACGTCGATTTTTGATTTTAGTGGCCGTTTTTTTGATAAGAATTTCATACATTTGTCAAAACTGATATACCAACAATAAACTGACATGTTTTGATTGTTGATTTGAACCAATCAGATTGGAATTACGTGATAATTTATATTAGTGTAAATTATTGCATAGTAACTAATGCGAGAACTGGTGTTTTGACAAAAAATTTGAATTTTTGATTCATGAAATTTTCTCATAAAATACAGTGTATCTACTTAAGTTCGCAGCACATGGGAAACTTTTTTATTATCAATTTTACGAAAAAAAGTTATCCTTTATAAGAGTTTCTGCTTCTTGAAAAAATAATATCAAACTATGTATTAAAAGTTGAAATAGCATGTACAGAGTGGTCAAAAAATAGAAAAATATAAAGGGTATTTCCTAAGTACGGTCCGTAACTTCAGGATGTCATTCCTTACGATATTTTAACAAAAAAAGTTCCCATAAATATGTGACCAGAAATGCGTAGTTTCTGAGATACAGGGTGTCAAAGTTTTAGAAAAAATCGTTTTTTCAGCTCAAAAATTTTTCCATTTTTTTTTTTTTTAAATTTGGCAGGTTGATTTGTGATAACGAAAGGTTTCTTTTGACTGAAATATGACTTGCTTAATCTGAAAAAAATATCAAAGGTTTAAAAAAATAGTGATGTGCCATTTTTTTTCTACTTTTACCAAAAAACCCTGCATATTTTCCTACTTTTCAATCCCCCTGTACCGGGTGTTTTTTTATCTTCGATATCATTCTGATCACCTGTAACTTTTTTGTTTTTGAAGTTATCAAGGTAAACAAAAAAACAAAATGTAGGGTTAGTAGCCAAGTTTTTTTTCAAATTACACGTAAAACAAAACACTATCAACTTTTTGACATATAAGCCTACATTATATTTTTTCAAATGGAACACCCTGTATATTATATATGTGTTCGATATAATATCTTATTCTGATTACAATGATATAGCACACTTCATATTTTGGTCCACTCGTTTTTGACAAATCGGCAAAAATATGAAACTTTCGAAGTGAAACTTATTAGGCGGCGCGGTCTGATATTTGGGATGAAAATTATTGAGAGCATATAAAAATTTCATATATTTTTGCCGATTTGTCAAAAACGAGTGGAACAAAATATGAAGTGTGTTATATCATTGTAATCAGAATAATATGCTCTAACGTACACACATATAATATACCGGGTGTTCCATTTAAAAATAGTTTATTAAAATACAAGCTTCATAAGACGTGATTTTATCGCATGAGCCCTATATTAGAAAACGAGCCGGAGGCGAGATTTTTAAAGGACGAGTGCGATAAAATGTCTTATGAAACGAATATTTTATACTATTTTTTCTATTCTGGTATTGTTTAATTAAAAAAAAACAAATTTTTCTTGGAAATTTTATTCTCATATTTCCTGATTTCATGTTTAGGTTGGTAACATTACATGCCAAATATAGAATTAAGGGCGGGTATTATAAAACTACTTTGAGAGTTAACTTAAAGTTAATTTTTGAAATTACATGTAATTCAAAAAGTTAACTTTAAGTTAACTGTCAAAGCAGTTTTATAATACTCGCCCTAAATCTTCTATAAAATCGAGAATGACAGTGCGATGGCCATCAGTCAGCCAGTGTTACCAACTTCCGATAAGTGAAAAAGGAGTGTCACAAAGAGCTTCTTTTCGAAACTACTTTTAGTGTCGAAAAGACTTCGATATGAAACCAAAATAAAAAAAATATAATGTAGGCTTATATGTCGAAAAATTGATAGTGTTTTGATGTTTTGTTTCATGTGTAACTTGAAAAAAAACTTGGCTATTAATCCTACATTTTGTTTTTTTGTTTACCTTGATATCTTTGAAAACAAAAAAGTTACAGGTGATCAAAATGATATCAAAGATAAAAGAACACCCGGTACATGCTATTCTAAGTTTTAATAGTTTAATACTATATATTTTTTCAAGAAGCAGAAACTTTCATAAACAATAACTTTTTTTTGTAAAATTGATAATAAAAAAGTTTCCCATATGTTGCGAACTGAAGCGGAAACACTGTACAGGGTGGCCCGTTTAAGAGGGGTCTATACCTTATCTCGAAATCTACAAGGGTTGCAAAAAAAAATTTAATACAAAAGTTGTTTCTAATAAAATTATCTACATTTTTTTTTCATTGTTTTTGTTGTTACTGTACTATATACAGGGTGGAGAGATAAAATTTAATTTTTTTAAATGGAACACCCTATATCGTAATACACTTTTACATAACCCTTTGAAAGACAAATCCAACAATATACTGGACATGTGTCTGTGATAAACCGTTTCGAACTTATTAGCGATTATCTTCAGGGATTCAGGGTAATTTTGAACAGGTATTGTTACGTTACTCATAAACTTTTGAAACTTTTTTTTTGCGTGATATTTTTTATAAAATGATGCTCTTTTTTAGACTATACTGAAATTTAGCAAAATGTTACGCTTTTCAATTTTTTTTAAATGGGACATCCTGTAAATTTTCGAATTTTTGGATAGCCTTTTAAAATACAAATTCAACGATATACTGGACATGGGTCTGTGATGCACCCATTTTGGCCTGATTGGCGATTATCTTCAGTTCTAGCACAATATTTCATGTCATCCCTGATGAATAAAAAACAATGTCCAATTTTGCATTAGATTAGATGAAATAGTGCTTTTTATTATTATTATTTATTCAAAAAGTAGTTAAAGTTTCTCCCCATTATTAAAATATAAAAGGCGAGAAATTTGGATAAAAACAAAAAATGAAACGTGACGCTCTGTTGCTATATTTGTCAGATCAACCTAATTACGTGTTAAATGCGATAACACATTTACAAGTAAGATATATTACCTGTATTGTTGAAAATGGCGGACACAGAGAATTTAATTAAATTAATTTTATAGTTAGCCTGAAGTTGAAGTTCTCAAAATGTTTGTTCATATAATCTTAATCAGTAACCTTTATTTTGGACTTTATAATTCAATGCTTTCCTTGTTTATTGCAGTAGGTATTATTAAATAATTTGCGAAATATTTTTTTATTATCATTTGTTCAAAGAGTAGTCAAAGTTTCTCCCCATTATTGAGGCGAGAAACTAATGAAAACAAAAACTTAAACGTCTTTTCTTAACTACTTCTGAATGAATAATAATAATAAAGAGCACTATTTCAGCTAATCTACTGCAAAATTAGACATTTTCTTTATTCAACAGGGATGATATAAAATATGGTGCTAGAACTGAAGATAATCGCCAATAAGGCCGAAACGGTGCATCACAAACCCATTTCCAGTATATCGTTGAATTTGTATTTTAAAGGGCTATCCAAAAATTCGAAAATTTACAGGAGGTCCCATTTAAAAAAATTGAAAAGCGTAACATTTTGCGAAACGTGGCAACACGGCGTTTTTTGAACAAATATTCCAAATTTCAAAATAGTCTAAAGAAGAGCATTATTTTATGAAAAATAGCATGCAAAAAAAAGTTTTAAAAGTTTATGAGTAACGTAATAATGCCTGTTTGAAATTACCCCAGATCCTGAAGATTATCGCTAATAAGTTCGAAACGGTTTATCACAGACACATGTCAAGTATATCGTTGGATTTGTCTTTCAAAGGGCTATACGAAAGTGTTTTGAAATATATAGGGTGTTTCATTAAAAAAAATTAAATTTTATCTCTCCACCCTGTATATAGTAGAGTAACAACAAAAACAATGCAAAAAAAATTTAGATAATTTTATTAGAAACAACTTTTGTATTTAATTTTTTTTTGCAGCCCTCGTAGATTTCGAGATAAGGTATAGGCCCCTCTTAAACGGGCCACCCTGTACAACTCGTGCAATGGAAATATATTTTCAATTTTTGACAAATTTGCACTCATGCGTTTTTGACAGAAATGGGCACTGAAAAAGCACTGGTGCTCCTTTTTAACTAAAAATGCATCCGGGCAAATTTCCCAAAAATTATCGACAATTTCCATTGCACTCGACATTTAGAATTTCATACATCTGTCAAAACTGACATTCCAACAATAAACTGACATGTTTTGATTGTTGATTTACGTTTTATGCGTGTATCAAACGTCAAATTATTGAAGCAATGTCAAAAAAAGAGCGAATCTCGCGCAAGTGAGAATTAGGCTTCACGCGATAATTGGCGCGACACTGGTGTTTTAACATTTTTTGACAAAAAATTTAAATTTTTGATTCATGAAATTCTCTCATAAAAGCTCTTTTCGGTTTCGAAAAAAGGACGGTTCTAGAACGGTTCAAAACAATCGCACAGTTCATCAATCAACTAAATGACAACGGTTCAGCTATCACAAACTTCGATAATAAACTGTGCGATTGTTTTGAACCGTTCTAGAACCGTCCTTTTTTCAAACCCAAAAATAGCTAAAATACAACTCAAGCAATGGAATTTTTAATCTTGGATTAATTTCCAAGCTGGTGTCAAATGATAGTTCATGGAAAACTCAGATAAGAATGTATGATCGGTTTAGTTCTAAAATCAACCGTTGAGGTTTTAAAGCCTGTCAAAGTTGCAAAAAAGTTAATTTTCAACTCTTATTATTTCCGAAACAGTTGAAGATAGGTATAGGATATGATACATTAAATAAGTTCAGAATGTAACGTAGAAATAAGAAATGAAATTAAAAAAAATCCTGTACAGTTCACACCTGGTAGAAGTGAAACCTTCATCGAACTGCATGCATTACACACATACTAACATACACAGTGGCGTCCCCCCCCCCTCCAAAAGACTTGAGAAAGAACGCAAATAAATATAGTTTGAAAAAACTAAAATACACGCTGGGGTGCTTTGTTCCACGTTTTTCATACATTGAGCACCCCACGCTTTTTTGACAATAATTCTAATATTTTTTGTTCATTAATATTTTCTGTTTCTATTAAAAATTATTTTTCACTTTTTAGTTCAATTTACTATAAAAGCGTGTTTTTTAGTTTTTTTAATAGTTATTTATGATATAAGTGCTAAAAGTGACATTTTATTTTGTGAAAAGGGGAGTTTGGAACACGACGCCGGAGTGTTCCATCCCTTTGAACAAACGCACTAAAAGTGATTACTTTTAGCACTAGTGCTAAAAGTAATCACTTTTAGCACCAGTGTCATAAAATGGCATTTTAGACACTGACAGCATCCGTTAAAAATGACACTTTTAGTGACGTTTGTAGAAAAAATACATTTATTTTTCACTTTTTAGTTCGATGTATTATAATAGCGTGTCAGCCCCAGAGATTTCCAGACTTTTCGAGACATTATCCAGACTTATTCAGAGCTTCCCAGAGTTTTCCAGATTCCATCCAGATTTATCCAGACTTGTACAGACTGATCCGGATTCTGGAAAATGATCCCCAGGTCTTTTGGGACCTTTTCCAGAATTTTTCCGACCCCTTCAAGAAATTTCCAGGCCTTTTCCAGACGTTTCCAGAGATTTCCAGACATTATCCAGACTTATCCAGAGTTTTCCAGACTTCATCCAGATTAATCCAGACTTTATCCAGATTTGTTCAGACTGATCCGGATTCTGGAAAATGATCCCCAGGTCTTTTGGGACCTTTTCCAGAATTTTTCCGACCCCTTCAAGAAATTTCCAGGCCTTTTCCAGACGTTTCCAGAGATTTCCAGACATTATCCAGACTTATCCAGAGTTTTCCAGACTTCATCCAGATTAATCCAGACTTTATTCAGATTTGTTCAGACTGATCCGGATTCTGGAAAATGATCCCCAGGTCTTTTGAGACCTTTTTCAGAATTTTTCCAACCCTTTCCAGAAATTTCCAAGTCTTTTCCAGATGTTTCCAAACTTTTCCAGACAATATCCAGACTTATCCAGAGTTTTACAGACTTAATCCAGATTTATCCAGACCTTATCCAGACTTGTACAGACTGATCCAGATTCTGGAAAATGATCCCCAGGTCTTTTGGGACCTTTGGCAGAATTTTTCTGACCCTTTCCAGAAATTTCCGGGCTCTTTCCAGACGTTTCCAGAGAATTCCAGACATTATCCAGACTTATCCAGAGCTTTCCAGAGTTTTCCAAACTTCATCCAGATTAATCCGGACTTTATTCAGACTTGTTCAGACTGATACGGATTCTGGTAAATGATCCTCAGGTCTTTTGGGACCTTTTCAGAATTTTTCCAACCCTTTCCAGAAATTTCCAAGTCTTTTCCAGACGTTTCCAGACTTTTCCAGACAATATCCAGAGTTTTACAGAATTAATCCAGATTTATCCAGACCTTATCCAGACTTGTACAGACTGATCCGGATTCTGGAGAATGATCCCCAGGTCTTTTGGGACCTTTGGCAGAATTTTTCCGACCCTTTCCAGAAATTTCCAGGCTCTTTCCAGACGTTTCCAGAGATTTCCAGACTTTTCCAGACTTCATCCAGATTTATCCAGACATTTTCCAGACTTGTTCCAGCTCACTTGGCTTGTTCCAGGTTCTTGTTGTGTGTTAATATAAGCGTGTTAAAAAAGTGTCATGTCGCTTTTTCGTTTCATCGAGTCTCACATCACTCCCAACGATTCTAAAGAAGTTTTCACTTCAAAATTAATGTTTTGATTTAAAAAAATAAAGCTAGCGGTCACAACTTGTTTCTGGGTCACCCTGTATACATGATATTACCATCAGAAAAACGGCAACTGAAATCAAAAATCGATGTGTCCGAGGTTTTCATGAGCAATCTCACCAATGTTTATTATTTTTCTAGGTTTTCTGGAAGTTGTAATAAACGAATAAACATCATCTCTCCCACCTTCGTAACTACGCCACCTCACTTTTTTTTTGTGTAAACATTTCAAGTATCTATTTTGCTGTATTTGTATAGGTAAATTTTATTATCTTTGTAATATATTTTTGTGTTTCCGCACATTTCATTCTCCACATTCTTATTTGTTAAATAAAAAGCACAATGTAAATTATAAAACTATTATTATAACTGTATACTTTTTAATTTAGATTAAATATGATAGGTGTATTAGTTTTGCGTCCACAAAAGCCCATAGGATTTATTATTCACCTTCCATGCAATTTGATCACACCCTTCCGTTATCTCGGAAATATTTGCCGTAACGTCGTCTATCACGGTCCTACTTTGAACTCGGCGACAAAGAATGAATTTCGCGCCCTTGAATTTGTTGTTGGCCTCTTAAGTAAAAATGTGTTTTTTAAAAAGCAAGTAAAAAAGATATTTCCTGAGTTACTTTCGAAGAAATGTGTTTAGAAGTATTTGTACCCAATCTACCATTTCAAAACTGTTTTGACAAACTAATATGTGAACAATTGATATGGGCCTGCCGGAAACTGATTGATGAAGCTCAGCATGGTTTTACAAGGGGCAAATCCACAACCTCCAACTTAGTTTTATATCAGTTATCACTGTTGAAGACTTTGGAAGACAAAAATCAAGTTGATGCAATCTATACAGACTTTTGCAAAGCCTTTGACAGTGTTGATCATGGTTTGCTTTATAAGAAATTGCATCATTTTAGGTTCCACTTAAATATAATTCAGTGGTTTTCTAGTTCCTTTACAGTACAAAAAGTTAAGATTGGCAATTTTTTCTGAAAATATTTTAGCAATACCTGGTTTACCGAAAAGCGGCCACTGTTCAACATTGCTTTTTAATATAATTACAAACAATATCATAAAAAACTCTCATCATAGTATACCATTAGCTTTTACAAAGAACCTTTTAAACTTGACTTCAGGAGTTTTGTAGATTAAAGATTGAGTTGCGCTTCGTTTATGATCTTAATTATCACATAGATTATCTTGAGGATTGTCCTCTATTACTACAGCAAATCAAGCTATGTTCCTGTAAGACAAGTAAGGGTCGGTTTCTCAATAGCAAGTCACCCCCAGGTTAAGCATAACTCCAGGGTAAACATTGCAACTGGACACGTTTACGCTGGAGGTGACTCGCTATTGAGAAATCGTCCCATGCCGGGTTCAGACCAAGCAGACAAAACAACGACAAGACAAAGACATTCATGTCTCGCGACAAATCCGATACATTTCTGCAACATTTTTGTCTTTTTTTTTGTTTCGTTCCCAAATTCCGAGACTTTTGACAGTCCCGTCGTGAGTCGGTAAAGATCAAAAAGTCTGTGTTTTGTCTGTGTATTTTACAAGTTGTCAGCGCAGTGTAGACGGGTGTGCTGACAAAAGTAGGAGACCACTTCGTTGTTGTGTTGAAGTTAGTATGTCTTTTGGCAACTGCAGGACCAACAAGGCATATTAGATTCTCGAAATCTTTGGTGGACGTTCTTTGAAAATTCTTAACGCTTGAGCGAATCTCACCACTTAGTCCAATATCATCCTCACGTAAATGAGCTAACAATTTATTTATGGAATAATTTTTTTCACTTTTTTAAGCTTGCTCTCACCCACAAAACATTTCCCTTCCATTTGTCCAATATTGGGTGAAAATGAGAGAAAGATATAACAGCTGGGGGTAGCAATAAATCTTCATTTTTTGAATTTCCTTTCTGGAACCGCCACATGGTTAAGCAACTGATTCGCATCAACCAACAACTGAATTTGGTTGCAAATTTTTGTCTTTTAGGTGTGGAGAGTTTGTCTCAATACCCAAATTCTTGTTGCAGTTTTGTCGTGTTTTTATCTCAAAATCGTGTTTACTTTTTGTCTGCTTGGTCTGGACCCGGCATAGACACTAATGTCTATTTTATGTAAATTTTCACAGAACAAATTAGTTTGAATTCCCTTCCAAGTAGAAATCTTTCAGTGATAAATCAGAATAATTTGGAAATTACTGGAATAGCTAAAAGCAAGTTTATTAAGTTATGCGATGAAGTGGTTATGTAGGAGTTGAAATTGTTACATTTTTAAGTTTCTTTAACATTAGAAATATGAAAGAGTTTTATAGGTATTAATAATTATACATTTACAACGGGATATTTGGTGTACACCCTGCAAGAGATATCCAAAACTCTTCAGAGAAATCTTGGAAGGTTTGGGGAAATCTGGGTTGGCAGGGTAGGGTAGGGTTTTTGTAGGATTCTGCGTCTTCTCAACTTGACAAAATCATATATTTATTGTCAAAATCAAAAAAAGCTTAGGCATTAAAAGTTCGTTTCTATGCAACGTTCCCGGTTTGACCGGTTGACAGGTCGCAAAACTCAATATTCTGGTATTTTAATTATTTTTCAATAGTTGCTAAGGAATCCGTGTCCGAGCGTTTTTCCAAAAAAATAGATATTTATTTTATTAGGACGCATGGAAGTTTGAACGCCGAGCGCAGCGATGATTTAATGGTATGGAGAACAGTCTATGAAAGAAAGAGTGGAAAGCACTTAATATTTGGTTTTGAGGGTAATTAGAGTTATAAGGGATGACACTATCTGCACTTGATTCTTTGTGGAAAATAGAGAACTCTAATGAATTTTTATTTTTAGAAATTGTAAGGCGAGTTGTAAGGTCTAAAAAGTTTATTTTGTTATCTGATTCAATTTATTTATGTATGCAAAAAAGGAATTAAGTTCATCTAAGGACCCTTGGAAGCACACAAGAGTGTCATCAATGTATCTGAAGTACAAGGTGACTTTGGAAAAAAGGGGGTGGGATTTTATTTCTTGTTCGAATTTTGCCATAAATATTTCCGCCATTAATGGTGATATGTTTGAACCCATGGCTAGGCCGGAAGGTTGTCTGAAAAAAAATTCATTAAACTGGAAAAAGTTTTGTTTGAATACTGTGTCAAGTAGAAGACAGGTATTTAAAATGTGGCAAGTTGGTAGCCGAGAATTTTCAATAAATAAATTTCTTGTAATCTCAAGACATTCCTCCGGGAGAACACTTGGAAAAAGGTTTTTGACATCAAAAGAGACTAATATTGAATCATTAGGTACCTATGTGAATTTTTTTTATATTATCAGTAAGTTGTTTGCTATTTTTAATTGAAAGCGGGTTAGAAAATTTAGTTTCTTTTATATACATATTAATTATGACCGAAGAAGGAAATTCCAAAGGCCAATCCGCCAATCTGTAATTTGTGATATGTTTATAGTAGCAAAAGTAAGTATGTGCGAATCTTTTATTCCATTATAACTTAAAAATTTACAACTCGCCGCAACCCAAAACAACAAATAACGATGAAAAATGTGGAAATCAAGCAAATTAAATACAATGAAGTATGACGTTTGACGACAAGGTGAAGCCGGCGTCACACGATGTGTCGTATGCCTTCCAACGTTGGACACATAGCGATTTGTAGCATCGTGTAGCCGTGCGCTCATCGGATACAGTTTCCCAATTTGCCGAATGCTAGAGCAAAAAACACTGTACCCAACGTTGGATCTAACGTTGGGGCCAATGGTTGGACACATCGTGTGGCGCCGGCTTAACGCAAAATCATACTATGTGACGTCATCCAGATTCGCACGCATTTAAGGTCGTTTGAAATGCTTTTAATTTGCGCGAAACTTTAAACATTTTTCACCAAGTTATTATTGAGTTTTAAGGTATAATATTTGGGGAATACTTTTTCAAGGCATAAATAAATGATTTAAAAAAATTAAAAAAAAATTGTGAAGTTCCCTATTGAAGTTGGTTCAACTTTGCCGTGTGTTACGTTAATTTTCTTAATTTTCAAGTGGATGTAAACAACTACAGATGAGTAGGTATACATGATCATCAACTTTTCTTATTAATTTTCCGTACGTTAAGTGGATTTAAATGACACTTTACTGATTACTTATTCATAACAGGTAGTAGGTATATCTTTCCATTTGTTTCAATTAATCTGCAGTAAATCCAAATTATGTCAACATATTTAGCCTGTTCGAAGATGGACTATAATTTTCATTCTATAATATTTCAATTTTGGGTGATAAAGAATTAATTGTTCTCGGTGCATGAAAAAAAATTATAATTTTAAATAGCGCGAAATAACTCGGCTTACAGCGAAGTACTTCCGAATTACCTCAAAATATTTCGAATTACCTCGAAATACTTCGAATTACCTCGAAATACTTAGAATTACTTGCAAGTATTTCGAAGTACGGCAATACCACAAAAAACTAGGTTCGAATTACCATCACCGAAGTACTTTGAATTTCGCGAAATACTTGCGAAATACCGACATTTTCGCAATACGTGTACACATTTTTACAGAGTGGTTGACCCCTCGCCTAGTCCATAACACCATTAGTTGTATCATGAATTTATAATCTAGTCCATAACACAACTAGTTGTGTTATGAGTCTCATGGCATAACTCAAATACTAGAAAAATGGTTAGGTAAAAACGTCATAGCCAAACGCTTGTAGATAAAATTCTTTACATAATTTATTGCTTGGAATAATCCTAAATTTTCAATTACTCTTTGTCGATCTGTGGTCACTATAGCAGGAATTAGTTTTTTTCTAAACAAAAAATTTTCCAAATTAAGGCAGTTGATAATTATTTCTGTATGAATGGGGTTTTGACACAAAAAACTAATTGGGTTTTTGTCAACTTTAATTGAGGGTTTTTGTGTCAAAAAGCCCACTGGATTTTCAAAATGGGTTTTTGTGTATGCCATGCCAACCTTGAGGGAGATTCAGGAATAGATTTGGGAAAATCTGAGGAGATCTATGGGAGAAGTGAGTACCTATGGTTGTGAGTAGGGCTGGGCGATTATCAAAATAAATAATCGATTATCGATTATTAAAAATAATCGATTATTTTCGATTAATCGAAAATAATCGATTAATCGAAAATAATCGATTTAATCGAAAATAATCGATTAATCGAAAATAATCGATTAATCGAGAATAATCGATTAATTGAACATAATCGATTAATCGTAAGTAATCTGTTAATCGAAAATAATCGATTATTTTCGATTAATCGATTATTTTTGATTAATCGCTTATTTTGAAATAATCGATTAATTTTGCTTAAAAGATTGTTTTTGACTAAACGAGAAATCACTGATATTTCATCAATCAGCTATTTTCAATAGTAATATAACGAGTGCAAGATAAGTTTACCCTTCTATAATTGTATCGGTCGGCCAAAGGTTGGCCAATAACTGGCCGACCTATTGGATTACAGATTGCGTTTTCATCCGCGAAATTGCATACCTAACAGTTTATCAGAAGGTGAATAAACCGGCCCTTATGCAAAGAAAAACAAAATATAAAAATATCTCAAAAAATAATAGAATAATCGTAAATAATTCATCATTAATCGAAAATAATCGATTAATCGAAAAAAATCGATTATCGAAAAAAAATCGATTAATCGAAAATAATCGATTAATCGAAAATAATCGATTATCGATTTTTCAAAAATAAAATAATCGACTAATCGATTATTTTGCCCACCCCTAGTCGTGAGCACAAAAAGTGGGACACCCGTTTTTTCCTATTGTAAAACGGGCTCACCAGCTATACCTACGGCAATGACAGGGATTGTCATATTTGACAAAAAATCGATTGTAGAGAAAACACTGATATACGCAAAATAGCAAAAATGACAAGACCTGTCAGTTGGGTGTCCCACTTTTTGTGCTCATGACTATACCGGGTGTTTTTCAAAACCCGCTCACCCCAATAACTTTTTTATTTTTTCCAATAAACAAATGAAATTTGGTGTGTTTATTTATGACCCGGATGTGCATTATTTGACGTATTCAATTTTTTACTATCACTTCAGGTTTGACCGGAAGTGACCCTAACTTCCTTATTTTAAACGAGACGCCAGGTAAATTTTTCCTCATTTCAATAGAAAACTACATTACGAGTACAATGACACCTCATTTGTCACTTTTTGACATATCACCTCCAAATTATTTAAATTTTTACTTTTTAATCTAGAGCGCCATGAATAAGTTAAAATGCTTAATTTTGCTCATAGAAACATGGGAAAATTTGTTTTGAGCTTATTTTGAATTTTATATCCTCTAAAGGCTCATTTAAAGTTAGTAGCAGCGCATTTTTGGAATTATATCAATTTTTTCAAATGGAAAGGGTATGGCTCATTAGCATATTTCGTGAGAGCATTTTCTAACAAACAATTCAGTACCACACAATCGCTAGTTTATTCAAATATTGAACTAAAATTTTCCAAAAATATTTAGAATGCTAGAAAAATTCTTAATTTGAGTGATGAACTAGCGATTGTGTGGTACTGAATTGCTCGTTAGAAAACGCTCTTTTGGAACATGCTCATGAGCCATACCCTTTTCATTTGAAAAAACTGATATAATTCTAAAAATGCGCTTCTATTATCTTTAAATGAGTCTGTAGAGGATATAAAATACAAAATAAGATCAAAACAAATTTTCCCATGTTCCTAGGAGCAAAATTAAGCATTTTGACTTATTCATGGTGCTCTAGATTTAAAAGTAAAAATTTAAATAATTTGGTGATGAAATGTCAAAAAGTGACAAATGAGGTGTCATTGTACTCGTAATGTAGTTTTCTATTAAAATGAGGGAAAATATACCTAGCGTCTCATTTAAAATAAGAAAGTTAGGGTCACTTCCAGTCAAACCGGAAGTAATAGTAAAAAATTAAATACGTCAAATAATGCACACATCCGGGTCATAAATAAACACACCAAATTTCATTTGTTTATCTGGAAAAATAAAAAAGTTATAGGGGTGAGCGGGTTTTGAAAAACACCCGGTATATGGGGAAATGTAAGGGAAATCTTACTGAGTGAAACCATGCACGCATTCAGAATTTAATTTTGATTGAGAATATTTGAGAGGATATCATGTCACCAGGTTTTCAACTGAACTTAAAATATTATACCTCATAACATCATAGTGGGACATCTTGAGAAAAATGTTTGAAGGATTGGATTGAAATTTCAGAAAAATAAACTTCCTACTTGCTGCCTTTGCCTTTCAAGCACTGCAAATTTGAAACTTTTAGAGCTGCATTGAAATTGGTGATCTTTATTTTTAATATTTTTTAATTTAGAGAAGGGCAATATCAAGGTTGTTTGAGAGAGGTAGGTTGCCTGGGCTAGAACACTGTAACGGATAGATATTGTTATCCCTATCGCTATGGCACTTGCTGTCTTCTTCTCTCTTCTCCAAATCAATAAAGAGAGGATGTCAATAGGAGATAGAGAAAATATCTCTATTCGCTACAGAGTCCCAGCCCTGATAACTTTATGACATCATTCGGGGTGCCTCAACATAATGCAAATCTCCATAAGGCACCCCAGACGCGTCATGAAGTTACCCATTACCAGACAACCTATGAACTTAAGGAACCTTGGGGCAATGTAAAGAAAATTCAAGAGCCTACAGTTTATTTTTTCACAAGATAGATTTTGACAATGACAACTTTGAAACAAAAACAATGCCGCGAAAGTATCGTTTTCAAACCATGTAAAAGGATACCTCACCTGCAAGGACATGGCATTTTGCGACCAATCAGAGCCACGCGGTATTGTTTATGTTTCAAAGTTGACAATGTCAAAATCTATCTTGGGAAAAATAGAATGTAGAATAAACAAAAAAATTAAGACTAAAGTGTGTTTTTTTTTTAAAGATAAAAGTCAAATTGACATTAGGTGTTTTTTCTCGCTTAAATTGGTTAAACCAGGTTGAACCTAATTCAAAACATTACATTTTCGCGTTGAACTAATGACGTCATAACAAAACTGTTTGAAAATATTTTGAAACAAGAGGCCTATTCGGGTTTGGAAAAAGTACGGTTCTAGAACGGTCCAGAAGAATCGCACAGTTTATTATTGAAATTTGTGATAGTCGAGTCGTTGTTATTTTCTTGATCAATAAACTGGACGATTGTTTTGAACCGTTCTAGAACCGTCCTTTTTCCAAACCCGAATAGGCCTAAGATTTCGCCTCGGTTCAAAAACAAACGCATGCGCAATAGTTTAGGAAACTTGACAGGTTGTTGTTTATGTTTATATTTGTGTTGTGTCTTTTGGCGGAGGTTATAGAATCATGAAAAGAACACTTCTAACATTTTTTGAAAAATAGAAAATAGGCTATAGCTACTACCAGAAAAAAAAAACGAACAAAAATCCTAGGTTATGTATGGTTAAATTCTTCTGGTTTGAAAATCTCATTTTTTCTTGAATGAAAGTGATGATGTCATTTTTAAACAGGTTCAAAACAGATTTCGAAATTATTTCGAACTACTGGGGTCGAGAAAAAACACTTATTATGTTGGAAATACAATGTAAAATTATCAATGCTTTCAAATTTTTTATGTAGAAAAGGCCTGTGTTGCCAAAATAGTTACTAAATTTTTGACTTGGGGAATTATCAATAGTAATATAACTAGTGCAATGGAAATTATTGATAATTTTTGGGAAATTTGCCTGAATGCATTTTTCAGTTAAAGCATGAGTGCAAATTTGTCGAAAATTATAAATATATTTCCATTGCACGAGTTGTATTTACTTAATGAGAGAATTTCATAAATCAAAAATTTAAATTTTTTGTCAAAAAATGTCAAAACACCAGTTTTCGCACCAGTTAGTATGCAATTATCTGATAATTTGCACTAGTGCAAATTATCGCGTAATTACAATCTGATTGGTTCAAATCAACAATCAAAACATGTCAATTTATTGTTGGAATACCAGTTTTGACAGATGTATGAAATTCTCAATAGTAATATAACTAGTGCAATGGAAATTATTGATAATTTTTGGGGTAATTTGCCCGAATGCATTTTTAGTTGAAAAAGAGCACAAGTGCACGTAGGTAGTGCACGAGTGCCTTTTTCAGTTAAAAACGCATGAGTGCAAATTTTTCGAAAATTATAAATATATTTCCATTGCACGAGTCGTATTTAATGAGAGAATTTCATAAATCAAAAATTTAAATTTTTTGTCAAAAAATGTCAAAACACCAGTTTTCGCACCAGTTACTATGCAATTACAGAAGTGTCGTGATAATCCGGATCAATTAAAACCAGACCAATCCGGATTATCAAATTATTCGGATTACTAAGGCATTTTACATTCCGCTTTTAAAATTATTTTGAGAAAATAACATGCTATATTTAAGCAAAAAAGGCTCTATTTTCACCATTTGAATTTTGTTCACCTTCTTCTACATTTTTCTGCACTGTTTGGAAGAAGTTGTGCCATTTTCTTTGAAAAGCCCACACCGTCAAGAAGGACGCTGCGTATTGAATGATGCGAATAGATATGTAAAAACTACCTATCCTCTTGAACGCAGTGACAAAACGACAAGTGAAAACGTGTACTTTTATTTTCAAGAGTCATGTAAATGAATTCGGATTACTAAATCAAGTGAAATCCGGATTACAGAGTACATCAAGGGAACCAAAATGCGATGCGGATTACAGAAGCATACGGATTATCGCGGGATCGGATTATCACGACACTACTGTATCTGATAATTTGCACTAGTGCAAATTATCGCGTAATTCCAATTTGATTGGTTCAAATCAACAATCAAAACATGTCAATTTATTGTTGGAATACCAGTTTTGACAGATGTAAGAAATTCTCTTAAAAAAAAAAACAGACTTTAGATGACAATAGGCCTGTTCCCACAGCAATCACAAACCAGTCAGTTGAAAACAGTCATAAAGTGAAGTCTGTTTTTTTTTTTTAAGATAAAAGTCAAAATGACATTATGTTGGCAATACCGAGGGCAATACAATGTAAAATTGTCAAATACTTTCAAATTTTTTTATGTAGAAAAGGCTTGTGCTGCCAACATAGTTAAAATCTGTTGTTTTTTATCAAGGATGAAAGGGGAATTATCTTAAAAAAAAAAACAGTACAGGTATTTTTACCCCAATCAATTTTTGGCTGTGCTGGAGTATTTATTCTTATTGTGTTTATGTATCAGCTCAACTCTTCTCATTATTTATCTTACCAACCTTTTCGTCAGCATCTTCCAACGTTTTATAATATTCAGTTCTTATCCCCTCAAATTCCTGTTCCAAGTTTGAAGGAAGATCTTCATTTTGGAACCTTCTACAGTCGTTGAAGAATGTTTTAACTCGTTTTTCGAGTTCATCCATGTTATCTATGAATATTCAATTTAAAAATACATAATAGCAAACTAATTAATTTCAGCAACTTACTATGGATTCCTAAATCCATTTCCCTCATGTCCGTGAAACGGTCCCTGAGTTCTTGAGGTAAGTGTTCGATCACTACAATTTGTTGTTTTTAAATTAAAATTTGCCACCATTGCAAATTGCAGGTGTGTTCCTTTTTTTAATTGAAATCAGTATTTTGATAATATTTGGTATCTCTTTTTAATACACATATCTTTTCCTGAAGTAGGAGATTACAAATAGGAAGCATGTGTGGATTGAAAAGAGAAGCCCTTCTGTATGAACCATAAAGTGGAAGAAAGATGGAGACACAATTGGGCACGTCAGCCATGCCAGAGCATTCAAAACAAACAACGTTCCACTTACTTTCAAGATAGTCCTCCAAGTACAGCATTTTGGCAAAATTGAATATTTAAAAACACAAAACACAACACGAAGATTTTAAACTTGTACTTTGTATATCGTAAATTCCTTTATTTTTGAGTGTGTTGTATCACACGTGGTTATCACCTTGTCACGTCACTGTTGTCAGTCGGACATTTGCAAAGTTTGTGAAAAACGACAAAGAACGTCAAACGACGCAGTGCTGCCACATGCTAAAAAAATATTATGCGATAGGAACCCATCACACCTTTTCACGTCGCTCCGGTTTGAACTAACCGGGTTACAAAACGGTTAGGGGCGGTATATCAAGTGATGACATCACTGAAAATGCCATTTGAAAACGAACGGTTAGAAAAATGTTATTTTCAGTGGCGTAGCTAGGCGTCGGCGACGTCGGCGGTCGCCGACGGCCTCGCGCCCTAAAAAGCCTCGCAAAAAATTAGTTACAGAACCTAAAAATTGTTACTTTTCGATTTTTTCCAAAATAAAACGTAAAGAACAAATAAATTTAACCATATACGAAACTCTCGACGAAATTTAACTAAATATCATAAAATTCACTAAACATTATTAATTCTAATGCAAAATAACCTAGAACTCTCAAATCATATGGTTTTTATTTTTTCGATAGATTGTCGGAAGGATTTGTTAGCGAAAAATTGAAAAATATTATTATTTTTGACTGAATATTGTTATTTCGTACGTAGTATTCTGTAGTATTAGCATTCTTCCAAGTTCCAAGGCTTAAGGCTTTAGATCAAGTGCCTTAGAATCTTGCATTGGTCTCCAAAGCTATGGTCTTGAGAGTCTTTATCCTTAAGACATTCGAAACCTTCAGGATTTTCAGAATCTTCAGTCTGCAATGCAATGGCCCTAGAATAATTGATCAAGACGCCGACATCTTTTGCATCTCCTGATCTTAGCTCAGTAAAGTCCTTATTTCAAAATATTTTGAAAAATGAGTCTTCAGAGACTTCAAAATCCCCAGAGTTTTTGGTCATGAGTCAAAATTTCTAAGGTGTTAAAAGTATAAGGATTCTTCCTAGTTTCAAGGCTTTAAATCAAGTGCGTTAGAATCTTGCATTGGTCTCCGAAGCTATGGTCTTTAACGTCTTCTTAGCTCTTAGCTCAGTAAAGTTCTTATTTCAAAATATTTGAAAAAAAAAGTCTTCAGAGACTTCAAAATCTCAAGAGTCTTCAGTTAAGACTTTTCAAGATTTCTAAGTTTTGCAAAGTATAAGGATTCTTCCAAGTTCCAAGGTTTTAGCTCAAGTGCCTTGGAATCTTGCATTGGTCTCCAAAGCTGTCGTATTAAGAGTCTTTATCCCTGAGACATTTTGAAACTTTCAGGATATTCAGAATCCATAGTCTGCAATAGCTCTAGAATAATTGATCCAGACGCCAATATCTTTTGCATCTTCTGATCTTAGCTCAGTAAAGTCCTTCTTCCAAAATATTTAATAAGGAGTTTTCAGAAAGTTCAAAATCCCCAGAGTTATCAGTCATGAGCCTCAAGACTCTTCAAGGTCTCTAAGGTGATCGAAGTATAAGGACCAAGTTCCAAGGCTTCAGATCAAATGCCTTAGAATCCGGCATTGGTTTCCAAAGCTATGGTATTTAGAGTCTTTATCCCCAAGACATTTCGAAACCTTCAGGATCTTCAGAATCTTTAGTATCTGCAATGGCCCTAGAATAATTGATCAAGACACCGACATCTTTTATATCTTCTGATCTCAGCTTAGTATAGTTATTTTAAAATATTTGAAGAAATGAGTCTTTGGAAACTTCAAAATCCCCAGAGTTTTTAGTCATGAGCCTCAAGACTTTTCAAGATCTCTAAGTTGTTCAGAGTATTAGGATTCTTCTAAGTACCAAGGATTTAGATCAAGTGCCTAAGAATCTTGCATGGATCTCCAAAGCTGGTTTTTAGAGTCTTTATTCTCAAGACCTTTCGAAACCTTCAGAATCTTTAATCTGCAATGGCTCTAGAATAATACCGTTGATATACCCGAAAAAAGGGGCGCGACACTCAAAAAATTCCCGCCTTCAGCTGTGTGAAAACAACTGAGAACCCACTGCCTTAAGGCCGTGTCACACAGGTTGTATTATTAGAGTTGAGTTCGGAATGGAATTTTAGTGCAGCGCTAGTGCGGTGTTCGTGTAGTGCAGTGTTATATCACGTGATGAAGGTGTAATCGGCGGTGTAACACCAAATATACCATCATTTTGTACCGAATAAACGGTGTCCCACCATCTTCACACCATTCGAACACCAAATTATTTCCAAACGCAAATAAAGTGTACACCAAACACTCCTATAGCAATTAACGAACGTCACGGTGTCAATAGTGTAATAAAGGCGTATTTTAGCGACAGGTAAACATCATACTACACATACTACGATTCATGACGTCATAGTTACCCAAATAACAGGTGGAGTGTATTTGACAAAGGGTCTAAGAGAGGACGCCATGATCGTTGTTTATTTGGATTTGTTGAATTTTGTAAAATTTAGCGTTTTCAAGTTTCAATATTATTTCTCCAGTGAAGATTTTCGAATATTTTCGATAGATTGTGGTATTTTTGAATTTTATGGGTACCCTATGCCAAAAAAAATAAAATTACACTTTTGTGCACAAGTGAAGATTTTTTATTTTTTTTGCAAAAAACCTCTAAAATAATATCACAGAAAACCATGGCAAAATGAGGAAAAACAATCCTCTATTTATAATGGAAAGAACTGTGTCGATAATCGTAGCGTAATCAGCTATTTTGCCCATATGCTCACTTTCGTGTATTAGAAAAAGATGCACTGACATACTACAACCAGTAACTATCCCTCCTAGGATGTTTACATGTTTACAGCCGAGTTTTATGTTGTGTTTTATGTTGTGACGTCATAGTATGTTAGCCATGCTCGCTAAAATGTAGTATCCCAAGTAAATACAACATACTACTGGGTTAAAACTCTCGCTAAAATACGCCTTAAAGTGTCGACACTTTCTACCATTCCGAACTCACCTTATAGAGGCAACCTGATTTTCACTGACAGTTTGGGCAGTTCGGCATGAAAAATTTCATTAGAAGTTTGATTAGAATAGATAATAATAGGTCTGTTTCTGCAGAAATCACAAACCAGTCAGAGCGAATTTCATTGGTTAAAAAACAGTCAGAAACAGAAAAAAAACTAGTTTCAACCAATGAAATTCACTCTGACTGGTTTGTGATTTTTGAAACAGACCTAAATATGCGCTATGCTATGCCAAGGATATTACTCACTACACAGGATAGCCCATCCTCATAAGGCCTGTGCCTGTTTGGATCAAATCTTAATCCCCCACCAGCCAAAGTAGCAGTGATGACGTAGCCAGCGTGTTTTTTGCCTTGACGTAGGGTGTTTGCACCGTCCACAGGTTATGATTGCGCTGGCTTTTGTTTTAGGCATACTTGATTTTAGTACATTATAACACTCTGGAACAACTCTTTTTTTGATCTCGTTTGCCTCTAATGACACCGTTAATAACGGTGTAACACCATATGACCTTGATTCCGAAAATCGAGGCCGAAGAGCAGCCCTATCAGGGCCCCCGCCAGACCTAAAGCCGCCCGCGTGCGATTTCATATTTTGGCGCCCCCTAGTTAGGGCCAGTTTCTCAATAGCAAATCACCCCCGGGTTAAACTCCAGAGTAAACATTGCATGGACACGTTTACCCTGGCTGGAGTTAAATAACCAACCCGGAGGTGCTTCGCTGAACTGAATTTACACTGCAAAATTGAGAAATATCAACTAAAATATCAATACTTATTCAAAATGTTTTTTGCTTTACGAGTAAACACAAAAAAAATTACAAAAAATTTACTTTTCTACTTTTAATTGTGGCAAAATCTTTCAAAACATCTTCAACATTAATATAGTATCATAAAAGATCACATTCTATGGACAAAATCCCTAATCCAGATAACCTTTTTTGTACCATTGTAGATCTTAAATGGTTTTTTAATAAAAAATCTGAACTACATAAGTAATTGATAATAATCCAGAGTAATTTTGCAAGAACCAAGAGAAAAATTTAACAGGAAAATTGGCCCATTGACTGTACGGAGCTAAGAGGCGACCTGCAGCCTGATTCTCGATACGCACGAGGGCGCAGGACTGGGTTCTAATAATTTTCAGTCTTTGTCACTCATATGTATAGGACTTACATGGAACTGAGGACAGGGCACTTGTTCCCAGACGAGCGCTGGGCGTTTCGAGAATCAGGTACCAGGTGCCTGGCCTTTGAATAAAAAGGAAAATAATTGAAACACTAGGAAAAAATTTTAATTATTAAATATAATAAATTATAATTTTTTTTTATATATTTTTTTCTCATGCGATTTGCCGCCCCTTAGCTATGCCGTCCGCGTGCGCCGCACGCCTTTGCGCTTATGGTAGCGGGGGCCCTGAGCCCTATAGTAGTGTGGAATATTCTTGATGGTATGCGTTATGCAAAAGCGTGTATAACGGCCTTTACTATTGCCAACACAATAAAACAAAAATGCCCTAAATAAATAAACGGCGCGAATTAAAATTAAAATCGAACTTTGGGTTTCGTATTAATTTTTTATTTACTTTTTCATAAAATATTCTCCACAATCAGAAATGATAATTCTTTCCAGAGGTTTACCAATTTTTCTGCCGTAATACTGGATATTCATAAGCACTTCGTTGCCGCTGATAACTTTGCCGAAAACCACATTTTTGTGATCGAGCCGTTCCATCTTTTTGAACGTTATACAAAATTGAGAATTATTCTCGGCAGTCCATCCTAGTCGTTTCATAGATAAAACACCTAAAAAAGAAATGTTTATGGTATTTTTTGTACAATTTAAAAATATATCTTTATTTTTATAATGTTGGCAATAGTGGCAATACATTCTTCTTTTTTAAAGTCTTGATAGCGTATGCCCCAGAACATAAATGGGCTGAGGTATCGATAGTAAAATCTGTTTTTTTTTTAAAGATAAAAGTCAAAATGACATTAAGGCCCATTGTCACAATGTGCAGTAAACCTTAAGGTCAAGGTAACTTATACCCTAAGGTTACCATAAGAGTACCATTTCACCAAACTTTTGTGACATCTGGTTAAGTTCACCGGAGGTTAAACTTTTTTTCTAGGGTTGGTAACGCGAATGATGCGTTCAGTGTCCATTTGCGGCAGTGGCCAGTGAAATTCAAAACATTCAAGATGGCGTGGCGGCCACACATGGGCCAAAAAACACAAAAAAATATCTTTTTTCTGTCCGAATTAATACCTAGTTCAGGTAAGGTCGGTTTCACCAGGGTTCATACTTGACCTTGAAACTTGAAAAAAAAGGGTTGTAGATTAATTCATATGACACATCCAATTTTTTTGACAAATTAAAATGATTTAAGAACCGACGAACGTTTTTGACGTCATTGATTTGTTTCAGTCAATTTTGATTTGTTAAACAAGGAAGGCAAATGCTGGTGGCAAGTACAAACCCTGGCGAAACAAACTTTACCTAGTCAACAAATACTTTATTAAATAATGAAAATCAAAGTTGTAAGCAAAACTGTATGCAAAATAATTTAGAATACGCATAAAAACATATTCAAAACAAACTTGCTTGGCCGCCACGTCACATTGAATTTTCCTTTTTGACAGATGGATTGAATTGCCTAATATGCCAACTTCCAACTTGTCATCATCATAGAATGTCATTATCTGTGTGCCATTATAGTCCAAGAGCCCAGAGCCGCCAGACACAACTTATTTTCTAAAGGACAGAATATGTGGGATTGTGTAGCTCTTATATGTACTATGAACGTATGTATACCCGCTAAGTTGGGTAGACGGCCAATTTACCGACACCAGGTACGAAAGCTTAAAAAGTACTTTAACTTTTTTTCTAACGCTTGATTTTTATACATGTTATTGGGGAGACTATTTCATAACTACTTGTGCTCAGCCAGACCAATCGCACCGGCCAAACATCCCCCCAGACGCAATAATAGTTTTTCCGTGAGTGTGAGTGCGAGGGTACTATGCATGCGTTTGAGAGTGAACGAGATATCTATTTCTCCCTCTTATACTTACAGTCTACTCCAGGCTAGAGTAGAAATGGGATTCGGTTTTTCCCATAATGGGAAAAACCGTTATTTACAAATAACAGTCAACTGGCCTACCCAACTTAGCGAGTATACATACGTTCATAGTACCTATAAGTGCTACTCAATCCCACCTATTCTGTCCTTTAGAAAATAAGTTATGTCTGGCGGCTCTGGGCTCTTGGACTATTATTTATTCCTTTTGATTTGAAAAAAAGATCTTCAAGCCAAGAACCTCTATACTTTGAATTATACTTGGGTATTCCAAGTGTTACGAGCAAGGAAATTTGAAGCTATTCAGATTGTTATTCGGTAATTTTTTGGAATAAGGCCAGCAGGTTTTTTTCAATTCAATAATCGCTCTTTTTTTTTGTAAATTTTAATAACTATTAATTTAAATATACGTATTTAATTATTCGTTTAGAAGTTTTTTACTACTGCCGTTGTTCCAGGTTAATCTAGTTTCTTCAGCGTAGGTTTTTTGTGATATAAAATTACTAATATTTATGTACACCTACCGCATTTTATTGATAAATTCAAAAATGTTCCTGGTTCTAAGTACATTTTGATACTACAGAATTTGATACTACTGTATTTGGTCGGAGTCTAAAAGCTAGCAAAAAACTCTTGCCCATCATGTATTTCAAAATAATTAAACCCCTCTCTATAAAAACTCCTGCTTTGGGAGCCCTATCTCCAACTTCAAATACCCCATCATCACTGTAGTCACTTCGTATGCGTTTATATTATCATAAGTATTCTTGTTTTAAAATATATGAATTTTTCATTGAAAAACATACAGTAGTTTTAGGTTATTTTTTGAGAAAACCTAGGGTAAACCCAAACATGAAGCGCTGGTAAAGTATACTGGTGGTTAACCAAAAGATTTTGGTATACCTGAGATTGTGGAACGAAATTTTACTAGTTAACCCTAATCCGTCAGACATCTTCTGGTCACCATCGATTGTGATAATGGGCCTAAGTTGGCAATACAATGTAAAATTGTCAATGCTTTCAAATTTTTTATGTAGAAAAGGCTTGTGTTGCCAACATAGTTACTAAATTTTTGACTTGGGGAATTATCTTTAAAAAAAAAAACAGACTTTAGTTGTATTCCTTTCAAGAGTTTGAAATACTAGAGCTACTCGCTCCGGTGTTACTCGACCCCTGTACGCTCCAGGAGACTCTAGTTCTCTGGATAGTATTTTCTGCTTGATCCCGATGGTTTAGGATAGAAGAGCAGAAGGGCCTTAGTACCAGACAGGACTTAAAGTCACGGCACTTGCACTAGGGCGTAAGATAGGTAACTTACAACCAGACTAGAGCACTTGTTGTAAGTTGGAAAAAAAGGACCCAAGCCAGACAAAGCACTTGCTATAAGGTTTAAATTAAACCTGTAACCAGACAAAGCACTTGCTACAGGTTTAGAGAAGGGCCTAATGTAACCAGACAGAGCACCTGCTACAATAAGGCTAAAGAGAAGTAATTGTTAGAGCGCAGTCTCACGACTCTACTAGCGTTGCTAGGCCAATGGTGACTTGGGCACAATTTAAGTAAGAGAAACAACAATAAGTTTGAATCTGATTTTATTAATGAAATTGATCACCTTTTATATACAATAAATGCTGATTTTGCACACATCGATTGTCGTCATTTCCAATAATAAAAGTAGGTTGCTTATAATTAATTAATTCTAATATGTACAGTATGGTAAAAATATTAAGATTAAATGTTCCAATTTGGATAAATGGACATTCTGCCGCCTCTCAATTTGTCGACTTCAGGGACTGTAGTTCATACTCTTCAGGTTTGTTGGTGGTCTTTTTCTCTCTTGTTCGAAGTCTTAGATATTTGATGCCTATCCAGACACCCAAAACTACCAGGATTGTTGCAATGGTAGTTGTCACTCCAACTATGCTAGAATGATGTCGTATATCTCTCCATATATGATTTTGAAGTTCAATCTGAATTGACTTCTCTTCTGTCATTAGTGAGGTTAAATCATCTGAATGCCCAATTACTGACTCAGATGCTGGCCGAAGTTGTGAATGTTGAATATGTGTGGGTTCGTCGTGTCTATCGAGTGAGACAGCTTTGGAATAGCTGGTTAAACTGCTATGCTCCACTCGTATTGCTGTTAGTGTTAGCTGTTTGGTTTCTATAATACAATCGGGAGCCAAGCTGAGAATTCCTGTTGCAATAATGTCAACATCTTCCCGGACTCCACCACAAATAATAGCTATATTGGCTGATCCATTAGTAATAAATAACCATGTATTTGGCGTGGCCATTTGTTTCCATATAGTAGCCTGCACTGAATTTGTGAAAGTTTTGCATTTCTTGGCTTCAGGCTTATGGTATATTTCATCAATAATACAGTTGCCGTCGTTATTTATGTTTCTTATAACATCTGGAGAACAGAGAAACATGTGATGTTTTAATTTCAAGCATCGTTCGAATTCTTCTTTATGGAGTTGAAAGTAAAGCTGAGAGTTATAATCGATCGCGATATAATCGTTCGATATATCTAATGTCCAGTAAGAGTTGTTGGATATTCGTACTGGAATTGGGGTTGCTTTTATAACATCAAACTGTGATATTTCTATTATGGGAAAATAGCCAAAAACTTGGAAGTGGCTGCTATTCTGACATAGGGACATTTTTATCAAAGGCGTAGATAATGCTTTTAAGTTGTTCGGTAATTTTCTGTTGATATCCGTTATCAGAGTATGAAGATACGTTGGAGATATGATGTCGTAGATTGTTCCCCTGTTAAACTGGATATTTATCATATTCTCGTAGTATGAACTTATTTCTGCAATGTAGTTAGTTGCTATTTGATAAGTGCTTAGGACATGAATGTTTAGGCTGTTAATGTCTATACTTGAAAACCATTTGTTCATAGATTGAATTGCTTCTAATCCTTGATTAAGCCTTGTTTGGAATCTGTGAAGTTGGTTATTTATTTTTTGTTCGGTTGTATTGAATGTTGATAGTGCGGAGATCATGAATTGTGTCTGGTGATTGGAAGCTTTTATCAACATTTCTTGATTTTTGTTTATATTATTTATATCCTCGTAGACCTCATCGTTGACGCCAAAAACGGACGTCATAAATTTTCCCAATAAACCTCTTTTTGGACGAAGTTGTATCTCTTGCAGGGTCTTAAATATCCAGCTAAAATGTTGTTGTTGCTCTTTTAGATGATGGTCCAATATTTCACAGTGCGTTTCTTCCGATAGTTGTCTTGTCTTGTTACACAGCATCTCAAAATTGTTTACGACGCTAGTTACATTCTGGATGTCTTCCTTGATTTTTGTTCTGTTATAAGTGACTTCCATTCTAAATGTTCCTCTATTTATTTGTGCCGTTCCAAAATGTTCGATGTAAATACCTCCTTCGGGATATTTTATAACATAGCTGCTTTGACATTTTGGGAGAAGCATCAAACTGACCCATAACATAAATAGTTGAATGATTTGAAAATAAGATACTTTTGATTTCTTGGTTTTCACATGCTGCTTCACAGTGCATTCTCTTTTGATATTGTGACTGCTTGAGGTTATGGCCATATTTGCTGTAACCTGAGTGGGAATGGTCAGTGTTTCTTCTCCCATTTCTTCTAATGGAAGTGGGATCAGTGTATGTATCGGTCGTTTCAATGTAGCTCTGTCTGCTTTCTTGAGTGTGACTACTCTTACTACGCCATCTCTTCCAGGATGAACATCTGTTATGCGTGCTAAGGGCCATTGGCTGGGATTTATTGTATTTTCTTTTATAATTACCATGGTTCCTTTCTTAAGGTTGGTTTCCTGATTTTGCCATTTATATTTTTGCTGCAATCTTCCTAAGTATTCTGTGCTCCAAACTTTCCAGAAGTCCTTTTTCATTTTTTGGGTAAGCCTCCATTTCTCTGACAAACTGGAATTTATATTACTTGCTATTGGGTCAATTGGAGATAATATTCCCCTTCCAATTAAAAAATGACCAGGAGTTAGGACGAAATAGTCGTCTACTTCGTCAGAGAGTGGCCATAACGGCCTAGAATTGAGGCTTGCTTCGATTTGGTGTAACAAAGTCGTGAGTTCTTCATACGTGAGGGTTGTTTCTCCAATTACTCGTTTGAGGTGATGTTTCATTGACTTGACTCCAGCTTCCCATAGTCCACCAAAATGAGGTGCTGCCGGTGGGATGAAGTGCCAGTTAGTGCCAAGGTTGACCATTGTATTTTGCAGGGATTGGTGTTGAGTTAATTTGAGAACTTCTTCTTCAAAATAATGTGCTGCCCCAACAAAATTTGTTCCATTGTCACTGTAAATATTTTCGCAGTGACCTCTTCTCGCAGTAAATCTCCGGAAGGCTGCTAAAAACGAATCAGTCGTCATATCGCTTACTACTTCTAGGTGTATTGCCTTGGTGGAAAGACATACAAAAACTGAGATATAGCCTTTATATGACTTGTGACCTCTTCCTTTAGTAGCTCTGATTTTGATAGGGCCGGCATAGTCTACTCCACTGTTAATGAACGGTGGGGATGGTGTGACCCTCGTGGCAGGTAATTGGCCCATTTGCTGCTCTGAGGTTTTTGCTTTGTACCTGATGCATGTAATACATTTACTCAAGATGCTTCTTACACTTTTCTTTCCATTGATAATCCAGTATTTTCTTCTGAGGTAAGCCAGTGTTGCTTGGTTTCCGCCATGCAAGGTTTTGTGATGTGCGTCCAATATTATTAGTTTGCTCAAATGATTTTGACTTGGTAGTATTATAGGATGTTTCTGACTGTATGGTAACCCTGAATTCTGTAATCTTCCGCCAACTCGTAAGATTTTTTCCCCGTCAATAAATGGGCTTAAATTAAATATTTTGCTTGATTTCTCAACGGTTTTCTTTGTGTTAATGGACGATATCTCGGATGGAAATTCGCAGTTTTGGATCACTTTGATAACTTCTTGGAGCGTTTTTCTTGTTTCTTCGACAGATAATATTGGTTCGTTGGACCTGTGAAAAAATCTTCGACAGAAGCTTAATATTCTTATCATTCTGGTTAAGTCGGAGAATCGTTCGATTATGTTTTCTGTGATTTGTGTTTTAACTTGGAAACATTTTATGGTTTTCTTAGCTTCTTGGTCCGTTTCGGGTATTTCTTTAGCTAATGGTAGTGGTTCAAGACTATGAAGCCATGCTGGTCCATTCCACCACAGGAGATTGTTTGCTAATTGTTCTGGATTAGACCCTCTGGATATAACGTCTGCTGGATTTTCGGATGTTTTTACGTGGTTCCAGTGGCTGCTGTTTACGTGTCTATTTATATCACTCACGCGATTGGCAACAAATGTTTTCCATCGATTGGGCTGGCCTTTTATCCAGCCTAATGTTATCATGGAGTCACTCCATGCGAAAGTTTCTATATTTTCTATCTCTAGTGTCGCAATAGTTTGGTTTATCATTTTCGCTAATAAGTGTGCTGCACAGAGTTCAAGTCTCGGTAACGTTGTTCTTAGTTTTACTGGAGCTACTTTTGATTTTGCCCAGAGAAGTGTGACAACTATATTCTCTTCAGTCGTCAGTGTTCGGCTGTAGATGACAGCTCCATAGGCTTTTTCAGAGGCGTCACAGAATCCGTGGAGTTGAATTAGGTTTCCTTGGCTAAATTGCATCCTTCTCGGAATTCTGATATCTTCGACTTTATTCATGTCCTTTCTAAATGTTATCCATCTGTCTGCTAGTTCACCTTCTATTTTCTCATCCCATCCTAATCTTTGTAGCCATAAGTCTTGTATGAGTATTTTTGATTTGATGACTATAGGTGATAACCATCCTAAGGGATCGAAAATTTTTGATATCTCTGATAGGATGTGCCTTTTTGTTATTAGATTCTCTGTTGATGTGGTAACTTTGAACATGAAGTTGTCATCATAAGGCGACCAAAATACGCCAAGTGATTTTTGGATGTCATCTTCGGATAATTCTTGGACGGTTTGGTTTTGTTGCGATTCGGGAAGGGCTTGAAGCAGGGCTGGTTTGTTACTGGTCCATTTTCTGAGATTAAAACCAGCAGATTGCATCATATTGAGTAACTGTTGTTGAATTTCTATTGCCGATTCTAAGTCATTGGCTCCTGACAGGACATCATCTACGTAAAAGTCTCGTAGGGTGATTTTGCTTGCAATAGGATACTTCGTTTCTTCAGATTTTGCCAATGTTTGTAAAGTCTTAATGGCTAGGTATGGTGCAGATGCTGTTCCGTATGTGACAGTAGTTAGCTCGTATTCAATCATTCGGTGTCCGCTGTCAGATCGCCATAAAATTCTCTGGTAAGGTTGATCTTCTCGATGGATTTTTATCTGTCGATACATTTTTTCTATATCGGCTGTAAAAACTACTTTATGCTGCCTCCATCTTAACAGGATTTCAGATAGGTTCTGTTGGAGTCTTGGACCAGTAAGCATCAAATCATTTAGGCTAATATTGGATGTTGATTTACTCGAAGCATCAAAAACAACTCGTAGTTTTGTGGTTGTACTGTCCATTTTAAATACTGCTTGGTGTGGTATGTAGTATCTGCCTTCATGAAGATTTTGAAATGATACTTTTTCCATGTGCCCTAATTTCAAATATTCATCCATGAATGCATCGTATTGTTCTTTAAGGCAAGGTTCTCTCAAAAACCGGTTTTCCAGACTTCTTAAACGGGCAGCCGCTCTAGGTTTTGTTTGTCCTAAAACTTGCATGCCCTGTTTGAAAGGTATTCTGACTATGAATCTTCCTTTTTCATCTCGATACGTAGTCTCATCGTAAAATTTTTCGCAGATTTCGTCATCTTCTGATATATATTTACAAGGGCGTACCCAGGATCTGAAATAGGGGGGGGGGGGGGGGCTGACCAAAAAAAAAAAAAAACAATGGATTTTGCATTTCTCTTTTTAATTACTAAATTTTGACATAACTCGCTTAATTTTTACTTCAATAACAATTTTCTTGGATTTGTCGCAAATTTATTTAAAACTTGATTTTCAAATTGCTCTCGATTTGATTTAATTAAATCACGATGCACACTCATGAGACATAATCCTGTTAACCTTTCCTCTACCATGGTACTTCTCAACCAAGTCTTCACTCTTCGAAGAGTACTGAAGGATCGTTCTACAGTGGCCGTGGTGCATGGAATTGTGATTAAAATCAAAAGTGCCTGTTTTAGGATGGGATAAAAAACATCGGTCTCGTCGAGAAGGTCAGTTATTTCGACGTCTTTTAGCTGGTCCTCAGTTGACTTTTTTTCCTTCCACAAATTATACCATAGGTCCATTTCCGCAGTAATATCGTCCAATTTATAAAACTGGGTAAAATATTGTGCATTTTGTTCTACTTGATTGGTTTCCATGTCGAGCATATATAATGGATGTATTTTTGTTAAGGCAAACGCTGGAGTATGTTCTTGAGAAAAGCGAATATTTAAAGAGGCTATAATTGAATCCAGATACGGTATAATTAACGAACGCTTCCAGTAGTCACTATCACAGTCTGATGGAGGATTGTTTCTATGTATTTGCCTCTTGGTAATTCGAGGGATAGAAATTTCTATTTCCAATTCCAATGCAAAGTCTTGTGCTTTTTTAAGTACTTCATCAATAACTAGGTCGGCATCTTCACGGTTTTTCTTCAGAACGTTAAACATTACGTTCAGATGTTCTTGCAACTTAATTAAATCCATAGTTTTTGCTTGCAAGGCATTAACAACCGGCTCCAGTAAAGCTGAATATTTTGCAATGATAGTTAGGGCAACAATTAGTGAGGGTTTGGTAACGGCGGCATGCAACTGGTAAGGAGATTTTCTCGTGGCGTAGTTTCCTTCGATAGATAGTTTTTCAAGTGATTTCACAATTTCGAGGAAATTTTGTGCAAATAAGCGAATACTTTTGTATTTTTCAGACCATCTAGTCTCACACAGTCGTGATAGATTAGGAGCGGAACTTCTGCGTGTGGTGGATTCCCTGAAAAAGGTTATAGCATCCTTTACGGTGCCAATAGTGTTTCTAATTTCCGGAACATTATTTGCATCATTGACAACAAGATTTATTTTATGGTTTGAGCAATGAAAAAATAATGCTCGTGTGTACTTTTTCCTTAAAATCGCTTGTACGCCACCCTCTTTGCCCGCCATCGTAGCGCAGCCATCAAAACCAAGTCCTACACAACTATGCGGTGAAAAATTATAGCTAACTAAAAAATTGTCTATTGCATTGGCAATTGCTGGGGCATCCTGTGCTGTCAGCTCCACAAAACCCACAAATTCTTCTCGGACTTTTTTTTTACTTTCATCATAGAAACGCAAGCCAATGGATAGCTGCTCCTTTCCTGAAACGTCGGCTGTCTCGTCGGCTAAAACTGTGTAGAACATGGCTTTCTTTGCATCATTTATCACACTCTCCCTAATAACTTCGCCACATAAATATATGAGTTGGTTTTGTATTTTTAGTGACGTATAAACAGCATTTCTACGACACTTTTCCAGGTGATTCTTTAATTTGATGTCGCCCGACTCAACTCGCAAATTCATTAGATCGAAAAAAACTCCCTCATCTGCTTCTTTTCCTCGTAGAGGCATATCGTGTGTGCCACAGAATACTACACAGGAAATAATAGAGGCCAATATTTGCTTGTTCGCTTCGTTTGTTTTTTGGTGGAAACTTTGAACTTGAATGTCCACAGGTATATTTTCGAGAAAGGCCTTTGCAGCAGCAGATGCAGATTTGTGAAAGTTATTGGTGGCATGTTTACGACAATCTTCGTGCATATTCCTAAACTTCGTAAATGGTCTGATCATAAATGAACCTAACACTCCCCTTACTGTGCCAGTAGAAGGAGGAAATAAAACACAGTGCTTACACAGAGCACCCTTTAGTCGCTTGGAATACACTAACCATGGTGTGTATTGATCTAACCAAGCATAATTAAATTTTCTTCGCAAATGACTGGCATCGGCTGCAAAATCGTAATTCTTGGGTGGAACCCACGGATTTTTTAACAACTCTTTTTTTCTTTCCATCGTCAGGTGAAATGTTTGTCCTACATAACGACCCAAGTCATTTTCGTGGCAACCATCATTCTCTTCAATTTCGGGATTGACTACAGAGCCAGATGTTGACGGTAAAGATTCTAAATTAGGAGCAGTGACTTTCTTAGATCTCAAAGAATTTAGCGGTTGCTCAGATTCAGATTCAGTTTTAGATGGGCTTGGCGATGAAATTTGATCATTGTTATCATCGCTCCCGCTGCTACTGTCATGTTCTTTTTTCCTCTTGAGAGTTTTAGTAGCTGCAAAACACAATAATGCTGCTATTAGTATTTTATACAGTGTGAGTGATATCCATGTTAGTGTTTTGTTTAACATGTAACATGGAAAAAAACATTTTGTTTTTTTTAATTGGAATTTACAGATATTACACAAATGTCGTCGAATGTAACTTACTAACTGTAACTTACCTGTTTGAAAAAATTTCCTGATATCCATTTATCAGTGTGGAGATACCGAGATGCCCGAAATAGGTAGATTCAGCAGATTTTCCAATAAGTACTGTAACGTTTTTAGCGTGAACTTGTTCGACTACGATGTGATAAAAGCTACCAATTAATTAAAACTATACTTTTATTAACACTTAACTAAAATTCACTCTGATTAATTTAACTAAACACACTAACTAGTTTATGTAACGCCTTGTATCTTGTATTTATTTATAAAAGTATTCTATTCTTCAACCCGGCACTGGCGAAATCTGCCCTCGCCGCCCGACATTGTTCCTTTTATATCCGAAGCGCCTGCTTCTCGAAGATTCTCTCCGCAGCACGTACGAAGCTTCGCGCTGCGTCTCGAGAATTCTCCACGCGGCCGGGAAGAGTCAGAGGCGGACTCAGGGTAATTTTCGTTACAGTATAATCTAATATAAATTTCTGACAATGTTTACTAGTGTAATGTAACTGCTAACAACATAGCATAGACGTTTATCAACAACTAAGTAAATTAAGTTTACTTGCAGTACTTGCACAAACAAATTAACATTGAATAACAAATGAAAATAATCGAATTCCGTTAGAAAAACAACACAATACAACAAATCGCAGGGGCCAGGATCGTAATAGAAAATTCATATTTCTTTGCTAATTCCGCTAATTGCAAATCTAGTAGGCTGTGCAGTGCGCTGCGTTTGACTTACGTAGGTATATGAATATATTTTAGTAGTATTTAGTAGTATATTTTTCGGGTTTGTAATTTTTTTAGTAAAACCATAGTGGTTTATTTTGATTTTTTTATTTTCTGCACTTAGCGGAGCCTTTTTATAATTTATAAAATTTTTTTAGGGGGGGGCAGCTGCCCCCCCCCTTCCCCTCGCTGGGTACGCCCTTGTATATTTATTTGTTTCTGGCAACTCTTCTAATTCCCAAAATTTCGTGAGTTGGCTATCTTCTTCGTGTCGGGAAATCATGCTGGCCACTTGAAGTGGAAGGTGGTTTAACGATACTCCTCCAGATACCATCCATCCTAGTTCCGTATTTTGCTTAAGAAGTCCTTCTCTTGTTTTTTGAATGCCATTTAGAATAATATGCGTATATTCTCTCGCTCCAACTATAGCATCAATTGGACCTGGTTTCATGTAGGTTGGATCTGCTAGGATTTCATTCGTGTACGAGTTGTCGACTTCTAATTGATATCGTGGAGTTGATTGTGTTAATTTTGGAAGTACTAACATTTTCACTTCAAGTGAAAAATTGCTCGGAAAGCGTGGCTTGATGAGGAGATCTACTGCCGAGGAGGAAACTTGTGGGCTACCATCTCCTATGCCTGAAATTTCTGCTCTGATTTTCTGACGTGGGAGATTAAGACGCTGAGCTGCGTCTTCTGTTATAAACGCAGATTGTGATCCTTGGTCAATGAGGACACGTAAATACTGGGTGGTGCTAGCTGTTGCTACTTCTACCAATGCTGTGGCAAGCAGGACATTCTCTTCGTGGTCTTTTACGTGATAGTTTGAGGTATTTTGTCTTTGATCATTTCTTCTGAAGTTGTTGCGTGTTTGGCTATTTTCATTTTGATTGGAGGCTCTTTGATCAGTTCTTCTTGATGTCTGATGTCCTGAGTTGCTGAAGCTTCGTTGATTGTTTTCATTATGTAGGATTGTATGATGATGCTTCCTGCAGACATTGCAAGTTACACTGCTGCGACATCTGAGATGTTTTTCGTGGTTCAGACAGTTCACGCAAAGGTTTATTTTCTGAACAAAACGATTTTTTTCTTCTACCGACAATCTTCTAAAAGCTTGGCAGTGATATATCGCATGATCTTTCTCGCAATAATGGCAAGCTGAGTTGTTTCTTCTGCTTGGGCTTGTTGCTTCCAGAGATTGAAATCTTCTTTCAAGAAATTCCATGAATTGTTGGTAGTCTTGAATTTTGTGTGGTTCCGTAATTGTTTGTTCATACATCTTGTTGGTTTCGGAATCCCATTTCCGACTGATTATTCTGATGATGATTGGCCCCCATGACTGTGTGCTTACTCCTATATTTTCTAGCCCACGAGTACATTCTTTGGTGATGTCATGCAAGAGCTTCAATTTTTCAACGTTTCCGGAGGAAAGGTTTGGGAGGTCTAATAACTTGTCTATCAGTTTCGAGGCTAATAGTCGTTTGTTTTCATATCTATTCTGAAGCAAGTCCCATGCTGTCTCGTAGTTGTTTTCAGTGGTTGTCAGATGCTGAATGAGTCTTGCAGCTTCTCCTCGAACATGCGTTTTGAGTAGTTGTATCTTCTCTGCCTTGGAAAAATGTATGTTGTCGTGGACTACTCGCAAAAAAACATCATGGAAAGAGCCCCAGTTCTCGTAGCCTCCGTGAAATGTTGGAATGGTTATTTGTGGTGACGCAAGATGTCTTACAGGCCAGATTGATTGGGTCTGTGGTAATTGCGGCTGACATGAAGCTTGTGCCTCGACTGTTTCCGCTGATAATTTTTCCAACGTGTCTTCATACTTCATCTGATACTCATGAAACTTATCATCTCTGAAGTAGGCACTGGTGAATGATTTTTCATGAATTATTATCTCTTCGTGCAATTCTTGAATAGCTTCCCATTGTTTTACCAGCTTTTTCTGTTGTAATTCATACCTTATTCTTGATTTTGATTCAGCTAGATCTTGGTTGATTTGGTCGATTGTTCTATCCAATTCCTCACACTTAAGATTTTGTTTTTTCAAAAGTAAGAGTTGTGGACTATTTTGTAATTCATCATTGATCATTTCAAGGTACTTCTTGCAAGTCTCATACCTCTCTTTTATTTGTTGCAGGTATTTTTTAGTAAAGTAGGCGTGATTTGGTTCATTGAACTTGTTTAGTTCATGATCATTTTCTTGAACTGCATCCCATAGTTCTTCTAGTGCTCCAAGTTTTTGTTCTACATACTGTTCAGTTTTTCTTGATTGGCCATCTTTTTTACAGTTGGTGTAAAGCTGCATGATCTTTTTGCCTAGTTCTTCTTGCTGAGCAGCACGTACGTTCATTTCTTCCATCATTGTTCTGTTGATCTTGCAATGGGCTTAGCTGAACCTCTGGAACCGCTATTGGTGGAACTTCTGGGAATGTGGTTGACCGCTGTTGGGTCTGGTTGAACTTCTGGGACCGCTGTTGGTGGGACCTCTGGGACTCTGGTTGATGGACCTGTGGATCGCTACTGGTGGGACCTCTAGGACTCTGGTTGATGGCTGCTTGGTTTGGTTGGTGAAGATTCAAACTTATTGTTGTTTCTCTTACTTAAATTGTGCCCAAGTCACCATTGGCCTAGCAACGCTAGTAGAGTCGTGAGACTGCGCTCTAACAATTATTTTTCTTTAGCCTTATTGTAGCAGGTGCTCTGTCTGGTTACATTAGGCCCTTCTCTAAACCTGTAGCAAGTGCTTTGTCTGGTTACAGGTTCAATTTAAACCTTATAGCAAGTGCTTTTGTCTGGCTTGGGTCCTTTTTTTCCAACTTACAACAAGTGCTCTAGTCTGGTTGTAAGTTACCTATCTTACGCCCTAGTGCAAGTGCCGTGACTTTAAGTCCTGTCTGGTACTAAGGCCCTTCTGCTCTTCTATCCTAAACCATCGGGATCAAGCAGAAAATACTATCCAGAGAACTAGAGTCTCCTGGAGCGTACAACCCCGATTTGAAAGGAACAGATGCGCTGGCTTTCATGCATTTATGGTTTGAGTCGGGCTTGAGTACTCAGGTGCAACAGGGTGCAACAAACACTTTTCGAAAGGAATAAGCGCGTAAAGCCCCGGAGCTGTTCCGGAGGTTCTCCTAGGTGTGAAAGGAATACAACTATTTCGACTTCTAATTTAAACTTGGCTACCTTATACGATTCAAGCTCAATGGATTCAAGGAACGCCTTTAGGCGATCTCTAATCAGTCATTACGTCTCAAGCCAATTTTAAGCAATTGACCAGTCGGGTATCTCGACAGATAAGCAATGCATTTAACGTCAGTTAAAACCAATTGGTTGACAAATGACGCTCAATTAATGGTCTATCTGTCAAAATGACCGATCGGTAAATCGTCTGTGCGAACGTTTCGTCATCACTAGTCTTAGACAAGGAAAGAGAGAGGACGCGTAACATCCTTTACCTGCACTAGCAGCTGGTTGTGACCGTTTGCCACCAAATAATGGCGACAATTTTTCATGGTGCCACTATGTGAATTTTACTTCAGACTAACATTTTTGTGATATTCAGCATGGTGGATTGCTAGCGTATGGCTGCAAAACCCGCAGAGAAAAAAAAGTCTACGGGATTACATTTAACAGGCAAAAAACAATATGCTTTCTAGGTTATGTTATGAAAAAAGCAGACATTTTTTGGTGGCAAACTGCTTCATTTTCACCTGCTGTGTTACGAGTCCCCTCTCTTTCCTTGTCTAAGTCACTAGTGGTTCTACTAAGGGCCGGTCTATTCGCCTTCTGATAAACTCTCAGGAAATGCAATCAAGGCTCGGATTCCGAACCCACGATGCGTTGACTTGACAGGGTGCACTTCCTGTGGCAGCGTTCTGCGTTTAACCGTGCGTTCGTTATTTTGGTCCGAGTTCTCCGAGCTTGACTTTACCGTTCGTTTATTTAAAAAGTGTACTCGGTGCAGCCTCATTCGCGTTCGTTTATCGAAATTTCTGGCACTTTTATTCAGCGTTCAACTGCTCTGTTCGCTCACTGATCACGTGATTACGGCTCCGCTCAGCACGCTCTGCTCTTTGAGCAAAATACCGAACGCAAGGTAAGTCGACGCTGGGTGGAGCGAGCAGAGCGATCATGGAGTAACGTGACGTTACAAGGACTGCACCGTGTCAAGCCAACTCGTGCAAGAGTAGGCGAGTTTGTTAATCCTTCGCGAGCTAAAAGATGACACTTTTGACAGAAGCTCACGTAATCTTCGATTTGAAGTAATAAAACTGTTCACGTGGGGCCGGTCATCTTTTTGCTCGCGGAGGATTAACCGAACTCGCCTATAGTGTATTTCTTCCCAAGATACGAAAACCAAATATGGAAAAAGCAAAGCTAGCGGAATCATACAAACCTTTTGTTTGTGTCGCACTAACTTGAACTAAGCTGTAATATTTCAGATTATGGCAGATACACCCATATAAAACGCTCACAAACGAACGCCTCAAAGCAGAAAGTGCTGTCCCGAACAACACAAACAATAAACAATGAAACCTATAGTGTTTGGTGCCTATGGTGCACCCTATCTCAAAGCGAGAAAGGACACGCTATACCGTCATCACTGGTATTTGGAGCAGAAACCCGGACCGAAATGAAATACCGGTTCCGGTCCTCAGCGTCATGACAAATATCGGTTCCGTTATTTTTCCGGTTGTAAGAGAAATATTTCGATTCGGTTCGGACCAATAATTTCGGTTTTAACGGTTCATACCAGTATAGTTTTTCACAAAAAAATATCTAACAGAAAAATTTATTTGCCTATCTGCCTACAACAACTTCAATTATAATAATTATTAATAATATAATAAATGTTTGTGTTGTCAATCAGTTAATCACCCTAAAGTACCAGTGATGACATAGGCAGCGTGTCGTCTACTAATCAAGGATAGCCTATTCTCATAAGGCTTGTGTGGAACAATCCCCCCTTCACCCCGAGCCAAATCACCAGTTGTGACGTAGTAGCATATTATTTTTCGTCTTGACGTAGGCTGTTTATGGCCGTTTCCACATCCCCCTTTTCCCTGATGCACCAAATTTGCGGGGGGAGCAAGAAGCCCTTTTAGGTAATGACGGTAATGTTAATATTAAAAAATAATGATAAAATCTGAATTGTGTGTTTTGGAGTGACTCCGAGGAGCTCGTTAGGTGTAACTTGAATACAGTAAGCGAGTCACCTCCGGGTTGGTTATAACTCTAAGGTAAGCGTGTCCAGTTGCTATGTTTACCCTGGAGTTATCCTTAACCCGGGGGTGACTTGCTATTGAGAAACCGGACCTTAGGGTGTTTGCACCACAGGTTATGAGTCCACGGGCTTTTACTTTATGCATACTTGGTTTTAGTACAGGGTATTTGATTATACAGAGTGAGTTTTAAGTATGGAACGTCTCGATTATCTCGAAAACGGCTTACACGATTTTTATCAATTTCGGTTTGAAAGAGTAATGTAATATAAATATGGCCGATAATATGGTAGTATTTACATGGTTGTCAGATCTTTCGTTTTTTGGGAAATATCAGAAACTTTGTTTTTTCAAATGGACCACCCTGTATATTATGACATTTCTGGGTTCTGCGGAGAATTTAGAATTCTAGACATATTTCATGTACAATGTGATATACCTATTCCTATTCACAACTGTTTCGGAAATATTGAGAGTTGATTGACGCTGCTGCCTCTAACGAGAAAAAATCGAACAAAGTACCCCATACATAAAGATTTTTATGGTTCTAGGAACATAATGGATTACTTTTTTCTGTCTCGAGTCTTGACGACAATAAAGTTGAAATTATGGACCGCTTCAAGATATATATTGTTGTACTAGGAGTAGAAGCTTTACTTTTTTGTGCTGAAGTAGTAGGTTTGCGAGCCGAACTTAGGGCCGGTTTCTCAATAGCGAGTCACCTCCGGGTTAGTTTTAACTCCAGGGTAAGCGTGTCAATTTGCAATGTTTACCCTGGAGTTATGCTCAACCCGGGGGTGACCTGCTATCGAAAAACCGGCCCTTAGTGAGGCTTGCATGTTGCTGAAGCACAAAAAAGTGCTTCTCTTCTCTGTATGCAGTACATTATTTTTCCTCCAAACGAATGGGGTAAGCTCGGGGGTAACTGAATGGTTGAGTGGCAGTAAAAGGATGAGCGGCACTAAAAGTAGGTACTTTTACTGTCACCACCTCGACAGGTGGGATTTGTCTAGCAGCATAGAAATTGGGTTTCTGACATCTTGAAAGGTGTTAATAAAGCGACGTTTTTTTGACGTTTGGAGAAAAACTTTTTTTCTACTACCGAATACCGTGCGTAAAGTTGAACTTTACCTTTACACATCTGTGTATAAAGTATAAATTTCCTTTTTCTAGTTTTTGCGGGATTTTTACGAGGTTCTTTTTTGACTCGTTAGAGTTATTGACACTAGCCTGCGGCTCGTTTAACAAATCGTCGATTCGTAAAAAAAACTGATACATTGACACTATATAATTCTATTAGTTGCATAATTAGGTAAGTAACTATTTTATTTGCGGATTTCATTTAATCCTTAAATGGCGCGTTTACTGTGATGTCGTCTAATTACTTTAATATTAAATAATTAAATTAATATTTCCTGCGAAATAATCAGTAGGTACGGAGTCGGAGACAAAAATTGACGTTTCTCCTTGAACAAGTTATAATTTATTGCTGGCGCCATTCTAACGCGAATCTTTAAAGTGAAAGAATTTAATAGAAACAAAATAACTTGTTTTCGTACTCGAGAGGCCACGAACCGAAAATTTTAGTAAACCTGCTGCAAATATTGTTGGGTTCTATAGATTCATGAAGAAATACATTTTTTCTCCAAACGTCAAAAAAACGTCACTTTGTCAACACCTGTCAAGATGTCAGAAATTTAATTTCTATGCTGCTAGGCAAATCCAGCAGGTTAACACCTGTCGAGGTGGTAGAAATTTAATTTTTCTCCAAACGTCTAAAAAATGTCACTTTGTTCACCTCTGTCAAGATGTCAGAAATTTGATTTCTATGCTGCTAGGCAAATCCAGCGGGTTAACACCTGTCGAGGTGGTAGAAATTTAATTTCTATGCTGCTTGGCAACCCCAGCGGCAGCAAAAGTACTTTTAGTGCCGCTCGTACTTTTACTGCCGCTCAACCATTCACTTGCCCCGAGCTTATCCCATTCGTTTGGAGAAAAAATAGCGTGTTGCATACGGAGTAGAAGCACTTTTTTGTGCTTCAGCAGTATTGCAAGCCTCACTACGTTCGGCTCGCAAACCTACTGCTTCAGCACAAAAAAGTAAAGCTTCTACTCCTAATACAACAATATACTATTTATTATCGTGGGAGTAGCCGAGGTCAAAAATAACGCAAAGATCGCGTATAAAAAAGCATGTCCATAAACTCCCCTAAATACTAACCCGTTTTGGTGTGTTTCAATTTATGATTTTCTTCGGCAAACGATTTTCCATAAATAGAAAAGCCTCCTCGTCCGTTGCAGTGAGTGATATCGCCCATTTCCATGTACTCTCCCAATATAATTCTATGGACTAAATTATCTTTGTATGTCAATTTTTCCCCTTTGCATAGCTCAAGAAAATTTTGCACTGTTTTTGGTACATGGTCATAGTAAAGTTCTATCACGATGCGTCCCAAAAATTTTCCATCCTGTATACTAAAGTCTAAAAAGCAACTAAAACCATATGCCTAATTTAATTATAAGAATTATCATAATGTTTCACGAATGAAGTTCAAAAGTTATATTAACTTTTAGACTCCATTCTTGCTTACAATGGTCGAAGTTCTGGTCTTCTACATTTCTCCAAATAACTTATACTTTGTTCCTTTCGTAAATCATCATCCAATGTTGATTTCCTTTCAATAATCATAGGATAGCGACATATGTGTTTCATTTGTTCTAAAGTTTTTTCCCATTTTCTGTTCATGGTTTCAGTATCATAATAGCACACCTGAAGCCTGTTAATTAAGATATTTTCAAAACCAGGTTCATCCAATGACTTACAGGATTTTTGATTCTGCAATAAATTTTTGCGTTTTCCTTTTCTAGTTTTTCCGTGTTCCCGTTATTTGCACGCCATCTATTAACACGTCTCTCTTCTATCGGATTGTATGTATCTATTTCACCCTGAAAATTACAAAAATTGCTTGTATGTATATATTATTTCCGTTTCAATCAACTATTTCAGGGAAGCCTTGAATGATAAGTATCCCTTGAGTTGAAATGACTCTTCCATGGAAAAATGCCAGTTTTATTAGTAACCACAACCAAATTTATAGTCTAAGAGCCCATTTTCTCTGGACATTCCTATTACCAATTTTCCTTCAGGAGTCAATAATAATACGAGACTCACCCCACTAGCGTTTCAAAGTGGTAAACAATAAATAGCATATCCATCTAACATAGAAATGCAAACATATTTGTGAATAGTTATTCGTTTTACTAGGCAGAACAGCACAAGTTCCTCTCGTTAAAATGAATTACCACATGCGAACGAGAAAGCCGGCGGAAGCTATAAAAGCTCCCAGAAATAGATTACCTACTATAAAATAATAAGCACACTTGTGACAACACGAGGTTTCTGGACCTGAAGATGATCCCATAAATTAGGCACCGGAAAGACATTAAAAGCAGGGCTAAAGTAATTAAATTGTGGGGAGCAAGGAGCAAGTAACAAAAAACATTATTTTGGCCGACACGACTGACACGAGTTTCGGCATCCTTTGATATAGATGCGGCCTCACATCTTTACGACCTCCGTTGACCCTAATAATCAAGGAAATTGCTTGAACGAATAACTACATTGTCAACACACATGCTTGGGAAAATTACGCACTGTACACGAATTCGATAATGAGTTTACATTACAAATCGATAAAACACAGGACGTAATTATTGTGATTTATGAGACAGGCAAGAAACGGACTTGACAGACTTGAGCCAGTGTCGGTACCTCTAGTTGGTTTGCTCCTCTTAGTCTATTTTCAATGGGCCAAAAAAGAGGTGACGCATAGATTTTTGTGCTGAAATGGCTCTGTGGCTAAATCCAGTTAAAGGGTGCTCTAGTCTCAAGATACATTTTCATGAGATTGTAATTCTGGCAAACAAATTTCAAGAAAAATGCAGCTGCGGTACTATAGCTGTGCTTAAATCTTTATCGATATATCGTCAAACAAATTAAATCCATGGATCTAAAAATCGTTAACGACATACTTAGAAGGGATGAAATAGGTCAGAAATTGTTAGACGAATTCACACACGAATCTCCAATATTTCAAATCAGTATCAATAAAATTGAAAAATAATTAAACAAATTAGCATTGAGCCAAATTAATTAAAATACGTTCAAATTTTAATAGTTAGTCACCAAGCGCGTGTCATCACACTGAACTCATAAATCATAACCCGTAAAAGAATTAAAATCAAGGCAAAAATAATTAAATTGAAACCCAAAGTGCCAGAATTATAATAAATACATTATTTATAGGCTAGTAAAACTAGGTAGGCAACCTTAAACAAATTTGCTACAAGCTGATTTTTGCGCCATTGTGTTCCTTTTAGTGTTTTATATAATGGGTTAAAAATCCCAAAAAATACGATAGGGGGCGCAACCCCAAAACCAGCCCCAAAGGTACATTTTTTAGGTTTGTTGGAATTTTCTCAAAAACGGTAAGTTTAAACAAAAAAGTGTAAGGCGCGTTTTTTGTAAAGTACAAAATTTCGAATCCAATGATATACCCATGTATTATTTAAAGAAGTTTTAGTGTTGATACAGGCCTTAGAACTTAACAGTTATTTATTTTAGTGACAAATACCAATAAAATGTTTCGTTTTTGTTATGAATCATTTGTTATTTCGTCAACTTTGAGAAAATATGCGTATAATAAACTATGTATTATCTATTTACAATCCGATGTCCAAAGGTACAGGTAAAATTTATCACCTTTCAATGCTATTTAATAGCGAGAGGTGATAAATTTACCTGTACCTTTGGACTAAAGATTGTGAATAGGATATAATGAATTGTTTATACATCTCAAATAACAGCGGACCAACTCAACATGTTAAAATCAATATTACCGTCGTGAGGGAGAGAAGCAACGCGATCAGAGTCGCTTTCCAGTGACGAATTCTAAGATGCTCCACACCAAAAATACAGTATTTTCTCCTTTAAAGAGTAATAAAGCATTGTCTAAAAACCTTCTTATGTTTAAAAGTGATAAGCCGGATTCAAATGCTTTACTAAAAACTAGCGAAACCTTTAACCTAAAATGGTACGGGAGTCGCAACAGTCAAAATTGGAACGAGTATCGTTATTTTAAATATAATCAAATAACTGGCACGTCAAAATTTATTTCAAAATTTTGAATTAGCAACTTTGCCACCTACATCTGAAGTTGCAGAACTCCACACGAAGAGAAGTAGTACAGCAACACGGGTTTCACTACAAAAATCCGACCATAACCTCAATCTTTCATTCTTGACACGTGGTGGATGCGCCGTCGTTGACACGAAGGTGGATGCGTCGTCGGCGCCATCTTGTCAAACGTCATGGCGCCATCTGTCGTGAGTGCGGTGAATTCTTGCAATTGATCGACAGGAATGGTTCAAAATTACAGGTTCCTGTAATATGGAGTTTGCGTGGAAGGGATTGTTCCGAGTCGATTCGAAATCGCTATGTATAGTTAATTCTGGTTCAGGTAATTACAGGTTCCTGTAATATGGAGTGTGCGTGGAAGGGATTGTTCCGAGTCGTTTCGAAATCGCTACGTATAGTTAATTCTGGTTCAGGTAATTACAGGTTCCTGTAATATGGAGTGTGCGTGGAAGGGATTGTTCCGAGTCGTTTCGAAATCGCTACGTATATTTAATTATGGTTCGGGTTCTGTGATGACGTCATAGCGACCTGGGTCACGTCCATTTTTGCATCAAACGTCTATCATTGCGTAAATGGAGTACACGCGTTATATAATTTTTTACTTATATGGTCACATCAGTTTGTGTGTCGGTGGCGCCATCTAGCGTACGTAGTGCGACGTGTCCTATTACAGGATGCCGTAGTGGTAAATAAAGAAAATTCATGAAACTCAAGGTTACAGACCATCGAGTCGACGACGCTTAATGTCGGAGCGTTATAAACAAAGGTATCATATTTCACAGTTTATTTTACTGATAAGCATTTACGTTCTAGCGCAAATAACAAGCTGGGACTTGCATCTAATATTTTGTTGATGAAAAAAAGGATATTTTCACTGCAGATTAACTATGGGAAATTTAATGAATTAAATGAGTCACACTGGTTTTTTTCAAATTAAAACCTATTTATTTATTAAACCATAGGGTACATTGACTTTTTCCAATATGGTACGTTAAATTCAATAATAATATTACGCAGCAAATGGCAATAAATATGACTACATTTAAAGTGGATTTCGGTGCGATGTCGTTGTCTGATAGAGTCTTATGGGAATTATTGTATGTTTCTTCTTGCTGTTGTGGTTCTCTGATGAGAGTTCTCCATTCGGTATCTCCAACAGTTTCATCATGAAAATGCAGCCTCACCTTGTAACGCAGGTACGCCAATGACGTCGACGATGGTATACGAGTCGTGAAAACAGCTAAATGGCCCTTATCTATTACTTCATAATGCATTTCTGTCCACGATGTTGTATTATTAGGTGCGGAAAAGTCCAGCATTATTGACATTTTGTGGACATTGTACGGTCTGTGTACATAGAAACTATTTTGCACAAGGGCAACCAAGAGAACATAGTACGATTGACTTGACACCATCATGGTTAGTAATTGAATGATAAGATTCATTTCCATATCCTTAATAAATTGGCGCAATGGTTAATATAATGCAAACGATTTTTTTCACCAAGAAAACTTTTATTTTAATAGAAACATCATACAAATTAGTCAACTTCCTCGTAACCTATATATTTTGCAATAATATCATCACACATGTATTTAGCGCCATACTGTTTTAATTGCTGATGTAGTCCATACTGATTCATAAGCACACATAGGTCCTCCAAGGAGATGGAATTAGCCAGATAAAGATTACAAGACTTGACACCATTTTCATATTTTTCCACATCTTGCGTGGAAAACCAACCATTAGTGCCGGGTTCTTGCTCAAGTGCTTGAAGTAAAAAGTACATGTCTGTTTCTAAACTAGTACGTAGCAAATAGACAGCTTGTCTTATACAGGAAGATTGATGATGGCAGCAGGCATCACCACGACGACCAGTAATACTACAACCGGACATTTTGACTCTTCAAAGGTTGCTATTGTAATGTGAAAAATAAAAAGCAAGCATGTTTTTTATAGTCATTTATTAATACTAATACTAATTGGATTGGAGGGTGGTACAACACGCGTCCAGCTTATCTAAATCCCTGACAATTTTGCCTAGGTTCATAGTAGCAAATTATAGAAAGTAGCAGCTACGTTCACATTTGTTCAAGTTACACATGCTGATAATTGATTGCAAAAGATGGCTGCCGTTTTTGACATTGTGAGTTACATTCAAATATTGTAGGCAATCGTCATAGTATACAATGAAATTCAAATCCTTGACTAATTCTAATCTATAATTTATGAGAGGACAAACAGTTAAAATTTGTTTGATGTCGTCCAAACAAAAACACAATGCACAATTATTCGACGTAAGAGTTAGAGCTTGTTCACCGAAAAACGATTCGACATACAGAGTGAAATTCTCGGATAACGCCTGTTGTTGACCAGGCACAGCAGAGTCTTTGACGCCAGCAGCAGCAGTTTCATTCACCATCTTGGAGACCTTTTCCAGGAATTCATACCAGTCGAAATCGGCTAGAGTTATGCAAGTTTGATCTTCGGGCAAGTTTAGCATGGAGTTTACTATTTTGACTGCTGGCAGCATTCCTCGAGCGACGCTTAGGCCCACAATCAACTTGAAATTGTTCACCTGGTAGCTAACTTCGTTGAGTAAACGTTTCTCTTGAGCAATTTCCATTCGACTTTTCAAAATCATACTGTCCAAATATTCCCAATAATTTGACGAACACTGCGAATCGTCGCTGTCTTCGGCACTGATATCTGCGTACATTGTGTGATTCGATGCACAGGACATTTCACGATGACACCGTGACTACGTTCAAATACTGAGACACAAATGTGGTACTTTGAGGTTTATAATAACTTTTACGGCCCCCCACCACCACCACTCCGTCGAACATGTCTTAGACCAATCACATGCGAGTATTAAATGGCATCTTTATTCATGTCAATCCAGCTGTTGTGTGATTTATCAAAGCCTAACCACTTTACAAGCATTTTGTTTCCCTTTTTTCGTAGCACTTGCTCCACGAGAAATACGCCTGGCTGTTTTGTTTTCTGCAGCTTTTCCTCGTAAAATCCACCGCTTATCGGCTGACCTTGCAAGTCTTCCAACAGATACGTCGTTGGATTCGTGATATGAACTTTAGCTATTTTAAAGAGCTCTGTAGTCCAGTTTGGTGTATAGCCTGTTTGGAAAACATGTTTATACTTGCTTATGCGAACAATGTCACCAACCTTGAACTTTTGCTTACCGGCAACTTTGATATGACTATAAACAGTATCAAGTATCGCCTTTTCATTCTTTTTATTCACGTTACTCGGCTTCATATATATCGTACGATGTTTGCTATCATTATAGGCATCAGTTATAGGCCGTAATAAATCCAGCCATTTATGATTCCCATTCAATGTAAATTGCTTAAACAGCTTTTCTTTAATGGTTCGAATCACTCTCTCGGCGATCGATGCTTTCAAAGGACTAAACGAACTATAATGATGTATTCCATATTTCTTCATTAGACTTGCAAATTGAGCATTGTAATACTCCTTTCCATTATCAGAGATAATTTTCTTTGGAATTCTTCCAGATGTTTTGAGTATCTCTGCCATAGCGTTGGCAACATCTGGTGCAGATTTCGATTTAATGGCACGCGTCCAAAGGTACTTGGAAAAACAGTCGATTACAACCAATATGTATTTGAATCCATTGTTTTCTCCGGCATATTGATCAAGTTGTGCCAGATCAGTGGCAAAAGTATCGTCGAGGCCATATTGTATAAATCTTCTACGTTTGAAGTTTTTACGAGCCGGTCGATGAAGCTCCTTAACCACTTGTTCTCTAGACATTTCACAAAGACAACTAAACATATATGTATGGGAGTACGTATATTTATAATAACTACTACAAAATATTGGCTGCATGTTTAATTTGATCAATTCGATGGTTGATGGTTGCTTCAAATTGTTCCATTTTCTGGAAACGTTCCTCGCACGTCATGGCCAGATGACTCATCTTTTCTCCAGTCTCTCTTGCTAGATCACCAAGGCTACGAAGGTCATCGTGGACGTTTCTGTTCAAGATTTGATCCAATTCCTGAATGCGGATCATACTGCTTTTAACTTGATCGCTGATGTTATCCACTGCTTCTCCAAGGGCGCCAAGTGCTTCATTTGCGATGAGCACCTTATTGTATAGACTGCTAGTTGCCAAGTCTACATACTTTTTAGTGGATGCATCATTGTCGTCACTAGGCATTCCAATATTGCAGAGCCTATGATTTTCAACATTATAATCGCCATCGGTAGTGGTCGGCAAAGCTGATGCCTGAGCACGAATAATTTGACGACGACGTGACGAAGAAGAAGAAGACAGGGAATGTCCAAACTTATTCATGTCTAACACACTAATGACTGATAGATGAAAGCTGTAGACTATTTTATTATTATTAGTAGATTAGTCTCGGATAACGCCTAGTTCTCGCAACTCTTCCAAAATACTCATTATTTCATTCGTGTGATTTCCATTGCCAGCCTCTTGAGACGCATCCAATATAATCAACCTATCAATCAGTTCGTTTACGTCATCGTAATACACATACTGTTTGGGTTTTTCATTGTACTGCATCATTAAAGACGACGGTGATGACGATGCCGGTAATCCGGATCCCGACAATGATTTTTTATGAGATTTTGATTGCTTTGCTGTTGGTGGTGGAGGTGTATATGGCTTTATAAATTGTTGATATTTTCTCGAATTGGTCCCCTTTATCTGACCTGTCGGTTTATATTCTCTTCTATGTGCATTGGTGCGGAATAAGATTTCATTGAATTGTTCGTTGTCTTTTTCCGTATTCAGTCGAGGATGTTTGAGAAATAACAAGTCGTATAGACCGCGACTCTTGGGATAAGTTACGTTTCCAACATTAATATCGCCATTTGGTAGAAAATCAACTCTTTCTGTGCCCATGGTCCAAAAGCCGGTTTCCGAGTTATATTTCAATCCATAGGTCGAATCCGTTTCATTAGAACCACCCAAGTATTTAAGAATATACTCTTGAGCTATCTCTGGATATTGTTTTATAAATTCTATATAACTCGAAGTCTGGTTTCCAATTATTGATTGTTGTAAATCGTCGTCGTCGTCGTCGTCGTTTTCTATTGGCTTCTCAACAAACAACACGTCATCCTCATGTTTTGCTGGCTTCTTAGATTTTTCCACAAGTTTATTTAGAGGAGCGGTTATGGGGTTCAAAAGTCTATCCAATGCTTCATCTTTGTTACTTTTCTCCAGCTTCAGAGAAAAATATTTCTTCCGTATGTTTCTTGCAACAGTATTAATTCGTTTCTTGACATCTCTGTCAGCTTTACTCAAAACAGGCGGAGTCATTGCAACAACTCTACTACAGGTCTTGATACAGGTCAGTCTACACAGACAGCTTTTACGAGACAGGTCATTCTACACAGACAGCTTTTTCGAGACAGGTCAGTCTACGCAGACAGCTTTTCGGGACAGGTCAGTCTACGCAGACAGCTTTTCGAGACAGGTCAGTCTACACAGACAGCTTCTTTTAGGACAGGTCTCTCTACACAGACAGCTTCTTTCAGGACAGGTCAGTCTACACAGACAGCTTCTTTTAGGACAGGTCTGTCTACACAGACAGCTACTTTTAGGACAGGCCAGTTTACACAGACAGCTTTTTCGAGACAGGTCTGTATGCGATAACGTCTTTAGTAACACTGAAGCTGGTGTAATCACTTAGGGAATTATAAAGGTATCAAACTGGCTCCTGTAGCGTCCTTTGCACATATCGCAATCCTTGACAATAACCAGAAATCCATATTTCTCTTTCCAGCACTCTGAACAGAGCATTTTGAATTTTTCCAGCGACATATCTGTATTCACGTGATCATCGTAGACATGTTTCAGATTCATATCGTCTTGCTTGAATAAAATCAACACGTTTGCGTTATCTCGCACCAATTGTTTGGGCACTTTGGAATACGTTTGACACAGGTAGAATGAATCGACTGCATTATGTCGACCCATGCAAAAGTAGTTTCGTATCTTGTCCTGTTTCTCGCAAGCCACATCGTCGAATATAAATACAGAATCTGGTTTCGTATTCTCCGGATCCAACACCATATCATTATCACTTAAAGCCTGAAAGGTTACACCTGGAACATTTTTCAGCACCTGCTCGAGGAACTTGTATTTCTCCTGATATAGTGACTTTGAATAAACGTAGACATTCTCGAATCTGAGTCCGTTCGGGTCGGTTAGCAGACTCAGCATCACATTGGTTTTCCCCGAATTACTAGGACCACAAATAATTGCTCTAATCGTATTTGGCAAAAGCTCACTATGTCTATTCCTCTGCTCACTCATTCCTTTTTCAGGCAAATCGAAATTAAAATCAACTCTGATGGTGAGTTTCTGTTTTTCTGCGCGCATCTTTTATAAAACAGTGTTTACTTGACCACTGCCTCAGTAGCAATGGAGACACTGAAGGGTAAAGGTCTCTTAAATAGTGGTATCAACAAGCTACCGTTCGAGCTCCATCTCCCAGGCTATTCCTATTGTGGACCTGGTACGAAACTTGCTGAACGTTTAGCCCGAGGTGATCAGCCGAAAAACAAGTTGGACGCAGCTTGCCGAGAACACGACATTGCATACTCTGAAAACAGGGAGGATTTACACAAAAGACATCAAGCCGATAAGGTGTTGGAGAACAGGGCTTGGGAACGAGTTAAAGCCAAAGATTCTAGTTTCGGTGAGAAGAGTGCAGCTTGGCTGGTGACAAACGTGATGAAAGCCAAACGTAAACTCGGTATGGGCATGCGTCGACGACGACGACAACAAACTAAACCGTTCAAATCGTGCATCTTGAACAAAATTAAAAAACATGTAAAACAGTATGGCAATGTAGGAGGCGGTCCAGGAGGAGAAATACCAACAAAGGAAAACATAAAATTGGCACTGAAAGCTGCCCGCATGACAATCAAGCAAATTGGTGGCCGAAAAAAAGTGAAATTACCTCGAGTTATCAAAGTGCCCAAAGTTGGAGGAGTTTTACCTTTAATTCCCATATTTGCTGGTCTCAGTGCGATGGGTGCATTGAGCGGAGGGGCAGCGGGGATTGCGAAAGCCGTAAATGATGCCCGAGCAGCAGCCGACAAGCTCAAAGAATCTCAAAGACATAATCGGGCCATGGAAGCCATTGGTCAGGTTCATCAGGACGTAGCGCTACAGTAGCGATCATCAACAATGTTGCCAGTTTATTACAAATGTAGCAAATCTATTACATTTATCAAAGGTTAATAGGGCAATCCTACCACTTGTCAAAAACAAATTCAAAATGAAGGTCAATGCCTTTTTATTTTTATTTATTATTTATTTTATATTTTATTGCGATTTTTGATTTGTATAAAGTCTTTAAGTGGTAATTTTTTGGAAAATGCATACTTTATGTATAGTACTTAGTTGTGAAAACCGTTCTAATCGCGAGAAAGTTTCGTTTCATGCCGTTCCTGCAGAGCAGAGACAAAACCCAGGTTTTTAACGGAGAAAAATGATTTGTCTGTACTTTGTAAGGGCTTCATGGATTGTAGCAAAAAAGAAAAAAACTGATGAAATCCATATTTAAAAACCAAAAAGTCTCTCTACATAAACGGTGTATGGATCCAAGCCATGTACTAGGTATCCTCCACAACTTGTGTCGATACCTTGAATAGCAAACCAATAAAATAAAATATACATCAGGATTCAGGATTTTGTTAAGAAAAAACTAAACAGGAAACAAATCCTGGATAGTACTTACCTAATTGTTTAGTAGGTAAAGGTTTGTCACAAAGAAATCATAACTTTTGTTAACATCCGGGTTTTCCACTAATAATTTCTCAAACTAAAAACTCTCCATCTCAAAATACGAAAATTATCCTTCCAAGCGCTAGAAAATCATCTAAAAACACCACAAAATACACAAAAAACAGTTTTTTGATGAAAAATCTCACGGTTGTTTGAATTAAATCCATGGCGCCAATTTTTTGGCATTGGCCGCCATTTTGTTTGGATTGCCCTATTATTTACATTATTACATTTCCAATAAATCTATATATTTTCACTTATTTAACCAAAAATTATTAAAATTAATGAGTTCCGCTTGAAACACTGAGCGCTCGGACCATTTTCCATATTTTTTTCCTTTTGGTGAGAAGAACAGGGATAAAATTTGCTACAATTGTAATAATTTGGCAACACTGCTGATGATCGCTATTGTAGCGCTACGTCCTGATGAACCCGACCATTGCCTTGGGTAGGAAGGGGAGCGGTTTATATCTGGCTAAACACAAGACCGGACATGGATTGTTTTTGAAAAAAATGCCAAAAAACTACCAGTGAAGCTACCCAAACGAGCGCTAAGCGATAAAGACATTAGATATCTGACATCCAAATTGAAAATAGCCAATTTCCGTGGAGTGTTTATGCGTGATACATTGCCGTCTAGACCGAGAAAAATCGAATGTGGCGTGATTAATTTGGACACAATCAGCGGATCTGGAACACATTGGGTAGCTTACAAGAAACGCGGAAACCTGGTTGAATATTTCGACAGTTTTGGCAACTTGAATCCGCCGAAAGAAGTTGTTCGCTATTTTAGGAAGTGTGAAATTTTCTACAATCACGATCAGTATCAAACGTTCAATACATACAATTGTGGACATTTAGCATTAAGTTTTTTATTCAATAATTGATGATAATAAAATAATTATAAAATCAAGTGTGTGTTTTGTAGAAGCATTAGTCATGTCTCAGACGTTCACGTTGAAAGGTCGCTCCAGTTGTTTAACTGTTGACATTAATCCACCAATAGAATTAGACTCTAGATACAGTTATTCGCTAGCCCTAATTTCCTTGAGTACCTGGAATTCTATTCCAAACATCGAGTCTGGACGAAACAAGTTTTACTACTACTACGCGAGTGGCAAAGACGACGAGCAGGAGCGAGTAATCGAAATTCCAACAGGGTCGTACGAAATTGCCGATATCGAAAGCTACCTTCAAAAGCAATTGGCTGCGAATATTGGTGGTGGTGGTGCTGCTACTAGTGGTGATAATTTACTGTCTTTAAAACCGAACAATAACACTTTAAAGTGCGAGCTCAAGAGTGTTTACGATATAGACTTTGAGCCCCAAGATAGTATCGGACAATTGCTGGGCTTCTCACCACTCATCCTAGATGCAAACACGCTACACGAATCCGATATTCCAGTTGAGATTATACAAGTGACTACTATACGAATTGAGTGCAACATTATCTCAGGATCCTATTATACAAACAATCCTTCACATACATTATACGAATTCACGCCGACCGTTGATCCGGGATATAGTAGAATTATTGAGCCGAGAAATCTGATTTATCTTCCGGTGAATAGAACCAGCATCGATAACATCACCATAAGTATTTTGGATCAGGAAGCAAGACCTGTCAATTTTAGAGGCGAAGAAATCGTTGTAAAATTGGAACTCAAGAAACATGGTTTTAGTTTTTAATCAGCAGCAGCAACGACATATAAGTAGTGGATACGTTCAGTCCTCTCCAGTCTGTAGTCAGACACCGACGAAACATCAGCAGCAGCAGCAGCAGGCACTCACACGCAAGAGTCTGATTTATTTACACTCTTTATCGCACAAATATGGTTTTCGTATCGGAAAAACTTCAAATATTTCACCCGGTCAACGTGGATGAATCCATTTCTCGAGAAGAATTGCATACATATCATCCATTCACAAAATCATTCAACTACAGTGATGTGATTGAGATAGTTATCAACCAGCAAGATGTCTTTATGGACATTAGTCAAGCTGAGCTTTACATTGAAGCCAACTTTAAGGAGGACAATACAGTGGCAGGTGCTGGTGGTGGTGGTGGGACGACAGGAACATGTTCGTTAACAAATAATGTGGGAGCCTTTCTGTTCGAGACCATAACTTATGAATTGAACGGAAGAGAAATTGAGAAAGTTCGAGATCCTGGACTGACAAGCACAATAAAAAGTTTGCTATGCTTTAATGAACACGAAAGCAAAGCACTAGACGTCGCAGGATGGGGTACGCCGCTCAAAACCCTGAATGAAACAACAAAAGACTTTAATTTGCTAATACCGTTAAATTTTCTACTGGGTGTTTTCGCCGATTACACTAGTGCAGTTATGGGAAAACAGAAACTGAAACTTGTTCGAGCTAGAAATGATGACAATTGCTACGTAAACTCTACAGGCGATAAAAAGGCTACTATATCAATATCGACGATTGAGTTGCGAGTTAAACATATTTATCCCAACGATGTCCTAAAACTGCAATTGTTGGAGGAAATTTCCCGAAATAAACCAATCTTTTTCGGGTTCCGTGATTGGGAAATTCACGAATTGCCCGCAATGAGAAACACAAAGAAAGATGTTTGGACTGTGAAATCAATGTCGGAGAGAGCTCGATACGTTATCGTATTTTTCCAAACTGCCCGCAAAGACAACTATCAGAAAGACGTCACATATTTCGATAATGTCAACATTACCGATATCAAACTATTCCTAAACTCTGAAGTTTACCCCTACGAATCTTTGAACCTGAATTTCGACAACAGACAATATGCCGAAGCGTATCGCATGTACACCGAATTCCAGAAATCCTATATGGGAAAGACCTATGCTGAACCGTTACTGGATTTCAGCTCGTTTGCAAAGCAATGTTTGTTTGTAATAGACTGTTCGAAACAGAATGAAGCTTTGAAAAGTAGCACAGTCGATGTTAAGCTCGAGCTGCACAGTTCTGAAAATTTTCCAAGAGATACTCGAGCCTATTGCATCATTGTACATGACAGAGTTTTGGAGTATTTGCCTTTATCAGGCACTGTCCGTAGCTTGATTTAGTCAGTTGCCGTCACCTGTACGCCTTGTCAAGATGAAATTTGTAGTCGTCGACCTGCAAGGTTTCTGCACGCCTGAATTTTACGCCAAAGAACTAGCCATCTACTATGGTAAAAATATGAAAAGCTACATGTTCAAACCTGCAATTCCGTTTCATGAGCTCAAACAAGACTATAAAAGGCAAGTGAAATATCTATGTGGAAATCATCATGGTATCTACTATAATAATGGCGAACTGGACTATCAAGAAATTTATTCCATTGTCTATGAGAATCTACGAGATGTTGACGTCATCTATGTCAAGGGCCACTCAAAGCATGAGTTTCTAGCCAAACTTTTATCCGAAATTGAAACAAAACGCCTGCCTCCTCCTCATATTGTTAATTTAGAATTTACTAGTGCTGCTAATAATGTACCAAAGTTAGATAAGAAACAACCTATACACTGTACTTTTCATAGCTTAGACTTGTGTATTTGTAGTGTTAATAATGCATTTACTCTGTACGATTATATTGTAAGCCTTTTACCAAAAAATAAAAATAAATAGGATTTTTGAAAATTACTCTAATGGTTTTAATTATTATTATTGAATAAATCGAGTTGAAATAAATTATAATAATTTGTCATTGCAAGACCATTGTCTTTATTGCGTCGAAATATTTCTTTGTTTTTCATAGTATCGGGTTTCAGTTTCCCGTCAACAACGTTATCTTTATTTTCGTGGTACCGCAGATGAAAATAATTTCAAGAACTCTGTCGCCGTTATTCTGTGGAAAATGTGAACCAAGCAGTTTTTTTTTTTGGACAAAAGCTGTAGTGCCGTGTGCATACGGGATAGAGAGATATCGCAAAGAGCGTCATGCAGTATTAGCGCCCACGTTATTTTAACATTAAATCTATGCCTGAAAAGACTGAAATAGGCAGGTAATATAGGTTATGTTTAGTTTTGTTGTGTCCAATTGAGTAGGTCCATTACTTAAAATGGTTATAATAATAAAAATTAGCATTTAAATTTCAAATCCTCTCTGACCTTGACGACGATCATAAACAACACAAATCACAACAAGGTACAAGTAGATAAGGTTATAAAATAGCGTAAGCGAACAGGCAACTTTTACGTAGAACTGTTTTGCGATAACTCTCTATTGGCGACTCAGAAAATTCTGCCTATATAAGAGCCAACGACGCTTCCCAATTGTTAGTTCACACTTTTGCCGCCTATCAACAACAACAACACCAACAACAACAACAAAAACAAAAACAGTGATAGTGAGTGTCTGTTTGTGTACTCTAAAATCGTAAGTGAATTTTTAATTTTTCGCGTAGATTAAATAAATGTTGTATTTTGGTTATAGATGGATCTAAAAAAATTGAACGTTGCATGTTCTGTTGTTACAGCTGACAACAGGAAACCGGTTGCAAAACTACAGGACCTGCCGCAAAACACGCCACAACAGATCCTGTCGGCCAAACTGGTGCAAACCAAGTTTGGTAAAAGCGTGCTATTGGAGCTGACTGAAAAGGTTGTGTTCCTGCCACAGCGTGCCACAGAAGCTTTCAAGCCCGTTATTGAACAGTTCGATACCGGAGCTTACAGCGTGATATACAGGGGCCAGAAAGCAATACCCGGTGTGCCGAATCTAGTGTGTGATTTCCAAATTGTGCAGGGCAATTAAGTTCTCTGCTTACCAGAGAGAGAGAGAGAGATAAGGTAAGTTTCAATTACATACACTATTCAAAGGTGATTGGTTTTTCGGAAATTTTTATTTGTAAAAATATTTTTCAATTTCTTATCATTTATTTATTTAATCTAATGATTTGTTTGTTGGTTATGGATGTATCTTTGAACGTAGCGTTTCTGTTGTTGCAGCAGCAGCAGCCAGCAGTAGCCAAACTACACGAGTTGCCTGAAACCACAACAGATCTTGTCACAGCGTGCTGTTGCTGGAATTGGTGGTTGTCTTCCTGCTACACCAACGAGCTACGGAAGGATTCGAGAGAGAGAGAGGGTAAGTTTCAACTTTGTAAATAAATTGATTGATCTTTAGCCACATACATATACGTACACTATGAATGCTTCAAAGGTCATTAAAGAGTCTCAAAAGTTGATTTTGGTATTTCAAAAATTGCGTAAAATTATTTTTGATAATTTTTCACAAAGAGATAAAACAATTTGGTGCAAACGTTTAACTAAAAAATTTTGCTCGTGCAATAAAGTTGTTCGTAATGCTACAAAACTCTCAGTTGGTCTCCAACGAAAACTGCAAACAATTATTCAACAGCTTAAACTGATTAGAAAACTAATTTCAAAACAACACCAACATGTAGGAACAGGTTTGAGTGGTTCAGCAGCAGCAGCAACACCACCACCACCACTTTCAAAGAGGGTTTTATGGGAAAATGTTTTATCTTGTTTTCAGGGAAGGGTACGAACTGGGATTATCATCAATTTAATTCACAAGGATGTCGATCAATTTTTGAATGATGCATTTAGGATATTTCTGAAAAAAGTCACTGAAATTTTACGCCAGTTTCCATTAATTAAAGTCAATACAACATTTTGTGGTGAATTTATTAAAGCAAAAAATGATCGAGATGTTTGTGACGTTAAATATTTCAATACCAAAAATGTCATAATTGATGTTGGAACAGATATTTTTGATTGGTTCAATGATCATGTACGAGATGAAATTTTGAACAAGCTTTCGGAATTTCAGGAACGCGATTCGGGCTTTGCATTACGTAGAATACTTTATTTGGAAATTAATATAAATAAAATGGATATTGGAAACGGGTCATCTTACATTAAATTACCCATTGAAATTTCAAAAAACGTGCTTGCATCAACATTAAGAATTCTGATGAAGCTTGCTTCTATTGGTCTGTGGTATGTGGTCTCTTTCCTTCCTCTAACCATAAGGAGCTAACATCATCATACCCATATTATAGAGCTGTTTTGAATACACAAAATCTACCTATCCCAATGCCCCTCAATCAAATTCAAAATTTTGAAAAGTTAAATAATATTTCGATTAACGCTTACGGTTTGGAACTGAATGTCGCCAATAATAAACAATTTTATACAGTAGCACCGGTTAGATTAACAAAACAAAAACTAGATAAACACGTCAATTTGCTGATTGTTCAAAACAAATATTATCCAAAAGTAGACGATTATGATGTTGAACAACCAGCAGAGCTACAAGATGAGGAAATTAAGTATCATTATTGCTATATTAGCAACTTGTCTGGACTTGTATCCTCGCAGCTTAGTAAACCTAAAAGTAAGAAATTTATTTGTGATAGGTGTTTGAATTATTTTGTATCGGAACAGCGCCTAATTGAACATGAAAATTTGTGCTCCAGATTAAATGATTACAAAATTACTTTCCCCAAATATGAACACGTTGAATTTCGAAATTTTACTTACAAACAACACACACCTTTTGTCATCCATGCTGATTTCGAAAGCATACTTCAAAATTTAAACAACAGTAAAATTTCGGAAAAAACTCGTAAATATCAGAAACATGTTCCATTTAGTGCTGGATACTACCTCAAATGTGGGTATGATGATTCCCTATCCTATTTCAAAAGTTATCGAGGTGTAGACTGCATGCAATGGTTTGTTGAACAAGTATCTCAAATGTCGAAATTTATTTATTCAAAATTCAAACATATTGTACCTCTTATTGCTAGTGAAACTATTAGCTTGTCCAATGTGTCGTCGACACATTGTCATATTTGTGAGAAACCTTTCACAAACAGCGATAAGATTGTTCGTGATCATGATCATTTTACGGGGAAATTCCGTAATTTTGCGCACCAATCCTGCAACCTAAACTATCGTAAGCTTTTTATAGTTCCAGTAGTTTTCCATAATCTCTCCGGCTACGATATTCATTTCGTAATCCGAGAGCTTGCTAAGCATGGTCGCGTGAGCGTCCTACCCGTGAACAAAGAAAAATACATTTCGATCACCTACAGGGAACCTAATAATGGGCTGCGTTTCAGATTCATTGATTCACTAAGATTTTTGGGTGCCTCTTTGGACGAACTTGTCTCCACGTTGAACAAAAAGGACTTGCTGATATTGAAAAAAGAATTTTCAGACTTGGAGCCGTCAAAATTTCAACTATTAACTCAGAAAGGTGTCTTTTGTTACGATTATATTAATGATTTTTCAGTATTAAACGAAACTTCTATACCTTCCATCGATAAATTCTACAACAAGTTAAATGATGGACATTTAAGCGATGAAAAGTTCGCTCACGCCCAAAATGTCTGGCATTTGTTCAAAATTCAAAATTTAGGTGAATATTCTGACCTCTATTTGAAAACTGACATTTTACTTTTGGCCGATTTTTTTGAAAATTTTCGTAAAAACTGTATAGCTACACACAAACTAGATCCAGCGTGGTATCACAGCATGCCTGGTTATACTTGGGACAGCATGCTCCAATTTACGAAATGTCGTTTAGATATTCTACGGGACATTGATCAGATAATGTTTGTGGAGCAGGGAATTCGTGGAGGCATTTCCGTATGCGTGAATCGTTATGCTGAGGCCAATAACAAATATATGGATACATATGATGAGTCAAAAGAATCAAGATTTGCTCTATCTCGACATGAATAATTTATATGGAAAAGCAATGACCGAGCCCTTACCCTACGGTGGTTTTGAGTGGGCGGACGGAGACGACGACGACCTTAAAAATTTTGATGTTATGGCAGTGGAAGACGATTCTCCAGAGGGCTACATCCTGGAAGTTGATTTGGAATATCCTAGACACTTACATGATTTACATAAAGATTTACCATTCGCGGCAGAACATCGTAAGCCGCCAAGTTCAAAGTTACCGAAATTAATGACCACGCTGTACGACAAGAAAAACTATGTTATACATTATCGAAATTTAAAACAGGCACTGAAACATGGCCTAGTACTGAAGAAAATTCACAAGATTTTAAAATTTAAGCAGTTAATGTGGCTCAAGCCCTATATCGAGCATAACAATAACTTACGGAAACAGAGTAAGAATGACTTTGACAAAAATCTTTTTAAATTGTTCAATAACGCGGTGTTCGGAAAGACTATGGAAAACATACGAAATCATAGGGTTGTGAAATTTGTAAAGACGTGGGAAGGGCGGTATGGTGCAAAAAATTTAATATCTAGTCCAAGATTTCATAGTAGAACCATTTTAGATGATGATTTATTGTTGGTTGAGTTGAAGAAAGCCGAACTATTTTTCAACAAACCATTGTATGTAGGCATGTCGATTTTGGATATTTCGAAAATATTTATGTATTCATTTCACTACGACTACATGTTGTCCAAATTAGATTCTGAAAAATGTCACATTCAATATATGGATACCGACAGCTTCATATATGACATCGAAACCGATGATGTATATGAAGAAGTCATCAAGGCCGACTTGTCCAAATTCGATACATCAGACTACCCTCCAGATAACCCATATAACATACCGCAGGTCAATAAAAAGGTTTTAGGTTTAATGAAAGATGAACTGAATGGTGATATCATGACTCACCAAGTAGGCCTGAGATCCAAAATGTACAGCTTCAAGACCCTTAAGGGAAAAGTTGTGAAAAAATCGAAAGGCGTCAAAAAAAATATAGTCAAATATAAAATTACATTTGAAGATTACGTTGATTGTTTGAAAAATTTCAAAGAAAGTACCGTAACGCAGAGAACCATCCGGTCTTTTCAACATAATGTGTTCAGCATTGAACAATCAAAAATTGCACTAAGTCCTGCTGACGATAAACGGTTTTTAGTGCCCAATTCCTTCAATACTCTTCCCTGGGGGCATTATAGTCTTGATGTTGGTGACGAATTAAAAGTATAGTAATGTTGAGCATCAATATGTTTTCTCTCTTTCTCTCTCTCTCTAACGCGTATATGTATGTATTATGTCAATTAATTTATAAGGTCAATATTAATAATTGTTTGTATATTTGGAATAATGTATCATTTTATCTCTCTCTCTCTTTCTAACTCGTATAATGTATATATTATGTTAATTAATTAATAAGGTCACTAATAATAATTGTATATTTGAAATAATGTATTAATCTATCTATCTCTAACTCGTACTATGTATATATTATGTTAATCAATCGATAAGGTCACTAATAATTGTATCAATATACTTTATTAATCTATAATGTTTTAATAAACAGTTCAATAATTATTGTATTTGATTTTTATTATTCCGACAGCATCCTTTTATGCGACACAAAAAAACTTGACACTATGTACTCTAAATGGCGCCACAGACGTGACTCAGGTCGCTATGACGTCATCACAGAACCCGAACCCTGAATCGAACTTTGCACTCTGTACTCTAGATGACTCCACGGACGTGACCCAGGTCGCTATGACGTTATCACAGAACTCGATCCATGTCGAACTTTGCACTATGTACTCTAAATAGCGCCACGGACCCGCACTGACGTAACCCACGTGACCCAGGTCGCTATGACGTCATCACAGAACCCGAACCATAATTAAATATACGTAGCGATTTCGAAACGACTCGGAACAATCCCTTCCACGCACACTCCATATTACAGGAACCTGTAATTACCTGAACCAGAATTAACTATACGTAGCGATTTCGAAACGACTCGGAACAATCCCTTCCACGCAAACTCCATATTACAGGAACCTGTAATTTTGAACCATTCCTGTCGATCAATTGCAAGAATTCACCGCACTCACGACAGATGGCGCCATGACGTTTGACAAGATGGCGCCGACGACGCATCCACCTTCGTGTCAACGACGGCGCATCCACCACGTGTCAAGAATGAAAGATTGAGGTTATGGTCGGATTTTTGTAGTGAAACCCGTGTTGCTGTACTACTAAGAGAGTTTATCTTCAGATACAGTTGTGGATGGGCAGAGAATTAAACCCAGAAAATTGGGGGTGGGTCAAAGTTGACAACGTCCTACAGCCACAATTTTTTTTTAAAGATATCGCACCCGTTTTATTTTAAAATTTTTGTTTTGTGGCTGTGAGTCGGATTGCACAGTCTTGCAGTTGCAGAAGAAATAATTTAAAATGCACTGCAAGCAGTAGTTATTGCCTAGGACAATCCTGTTTAAATGCGACAGATGTGTGTTTGTCTCAGGAACACGAATGCTAATTTTTTTATTAGGATTTTTTGTACAATAACGTTTTAATTTGTGGTTTTGGTTTTAGGTGCATTTATATATTTTTTCTTTGTATTTAATATTTTTTCGAATATGTAAATAATTTTAATATGTACGTACTAGCTTTGACAGGTATGCTATTAAAAAATTATATAAATTTTGAATAGCTATTTGTATACCAAGGCCGCGAAATACCTTTTTAGCGTACGTAGGCAAAAATTATCGCCTCGGCCGCTTGCGGCCGAGGCAAGATAATCTCGGGGACGCTAATAAGTTTCGCGGACAAAAGTTGCAGAAAAACTGTATGGATTTGACAAGGATTTGACACATTTTGTACGTCAGGTGTGGCGGCCGCGAAATTGAAATTCGCGGACGGTTGCACAAAAAATAATAATAAAGTATAAATAATATTTTACATAGAATTTATAGCAATAAATATTCCGAATTCTAAACACCAGTAAAGTAATATAAGTACAGGGTGATCCAGTATAAAGTGAACACCCCCTACCTTTTCGGTAAAAAAATTTTTTTTGAAAAAATCAAGATAGCCATTTCGTTTTTTTTTTTTCTAGGAATTTGAAAATGTTTTTCGAAATTTAATTAGATCTTTCGTTGAAGCGCTGTGACCAAAAAAGTAATTGTTTTAAATGGAATAACCCATATTTAAATCAATTATTTGAACGCCCCTATTTTTCTCATTTCAAATATATAATTAGTTTATCTTTATTTTAGTAATTTGCCATATATTCTCACTTTAAAATTCACATAAAAATAGCCGAAAAAGTATAAAACCACCAGTAGTTTCATTAAAGGTAATAGTTATTTATGTATCAAGGGTACTAAGTAGATGATTATGCCCTGAGGGCGACAATCTTACAAAGCCGAGGGCCTCTGGCCCGAGGGTTCGTAAGTCGCCCGAGGGTATATATATCTATTAGTACCCGTGGTGCATACAAACTTTTATGTCATACCAGTTGGTTGTGAATAATAAATACCTGGGAAAAAAGTGTCACTTCGCAAATTGTCATCAGTGTGCAAACATCATCATTTTTTGACAAAAATAATATGTTTATAAGCGTAAATTTATATTTTGTTAATAAAGAATAAGTTAATTGAAAACTGTTTTTTGCGTCTTTATGCCCGCGCGGGCCATAATGTGTACTTTATGCCCGCACGGGCATAAAGTAATGAATTATGTAGATGGTATCTAAGGTATAAAAACACAATAATGTATTGGTATGACATAAAATTATTTAGATTTACCTTGATACCTTTTCAGCTATTTTTATTTGAATCTTGAGTGAGAATTAATCGCAAAATACTAAGATAAAGATAAACAAACTAATGTCTGCCCAGCGACTCTGTGTCTACGGGGCAACGGTGAGGGGAATGCAGTTGTAAAAAAAAATGGCTGATTTCATTCATAAAATACCCAGCTGCGTGCGAAACTTTTTAAAAGTGTTGTCATATTGCAACTCGTATACGAAAATCGACAATGACCAAACCTCCGCCACTGGATATTTCAATATAAATCCATATTCCAAGATGGAAGGATAAAATGACGTGAGCCCTGGCCAATAGCGAGACGTAAGGTGACGTTAGCTAATTGACAACCGCATGGTTCCCATGGCAACGGCGATCCTGCCAAAAACTCCACCAATCAAGTTCATCCAGTCCGGATGCTTGCCAAATAGTCAAAAGCTGATGGTATCTTTAGAAAATGTTTATTTTTTACAATAGACCAAATTGAAGAAATCATGATTAAAATAAGAATAGATCTAACAACCACGTTGAAATATTTAACGTTTTATTATTGTTATCAATATTTTGTTATTAAAAAATGGATTTTCAAATGAACTATATCACGCCTAGTATTTTCGCTTTTTTATAATTAAACGTGACAACATGGCACATTTATGTCCGAATTCCTTCCGTAGACTCAGATCCGCTGGGCAAACAATATACCGGGTGCCCACGAGATCACTTTCCGGCTGCCATTTTTTTATTTGTTTATCGATATCAACGAAACTTGGTAGGGTTGATATTCTATCCAAACGCCATTTTTATGCATTTATAAAAAGTTTTCCTGACTTCCGGTTTCACCGGAAATGACCGAAACTTTTGATTTTTAAATGGCACACCCTGTATATTTTTTGTGTTGCGGATTCTACAGATCGTTTCACGTCCTAATGCACTACTTTTGAATCGGATTTTTTCCAAATTTTGTTTTTAAATTAAATTTAAATTTCTTAACTAGAGTGCCATGATCATCCTGAAATGACTCTACATACTTTACTTAATTTCAGAAAAATACAAACTTAATTTTATCTTTGTAAACTTTTTTGATAGAGGGCTGTAAACTCCATTATTTTAGTATTTTTGCCCTAGCTCAAAAACTAGAATAGAAAGATATCACTTTCATAACATCACTAAATGCAGTATTTTAAGACGAATCCAACGATATAGTGGTTCACTAGGATGTAAAACGATCTGTAGAATCCAAAAAATAAAAAGTATACAGGGTGTGCCATTTGAAAATCAAAAGTTTCGGTAACTTCCGGTAAAACCGGAAGTCAGGAAAACTTGTCGTGGAAGCAAAAAAATGGCGTTTTATCAAAATATCAAGCCTACCAAGTTTCGTTGATATTGATGAACAAATAAAAAAATGGCAACAGGAAAGTAATCTCGAGGGCACCCGGTATAGGTTATTCCATTTTAAAAAAATACTTTTTTGATCACAGCGCTTCAACGGAAAATCTAATTAAATTTCCAAAAACATTTACAAATTCCTAGAAAAAAAATACAACAAATGGCTATCTTGATTTTTTCAAAAAAGAAATTTTTAGCGAAAAGGTTCACTTTATACTGGATCACCCTGTACATGTCACTAAATAAGACCAATACAAATTTAAATCTTACTTTTTTATATCTTAAGCTTATTTGAATAATAAAGTATAGTATACCAAAATTACAAATTTTGTGCTCTACAAAAAAGGTTTCTTCAAATTTTTCGAAAAACCTGTTGATTTTGAGAAAATTGCAAAAAACCTAAAAAATGTACCTTCGGGGGTGGTTTTGGGGTTGCGCCCCCTATCGGATTTTTCGGGATTTTTAGCCAGTTATATAAAACGTCAAAAGAAACACAATTACGCAAAAATTAGCTTGTAGCGAATTTGTTTGAGGTTCACCTCAAAATTAGCCTAGTTTTACTAGCCTATTACGTCCGATTGGAGCTCGGCATCCTTTGATTTGTTTGTTCTCGCATGCTTATACCAAATCTGTTGACCTCTATAATCCAGGAAATTGAAATAATTATATTTCCTAGAAAAGACGAACGGTTGATGAATAGACATGACCCGAAATTTTTGGGGAGATCGAAAAATATAAAAACAGCGGTTTTAAAAATCAGTCAGTCTTCAGGCAGTTCAGCTCAGAGTCTTGAGTCTTGAGTCAACAGTCAGATTAATGAGTCAGTCCGGATAAAATTCGCGAAGAGTTTCTTTTATTTTATTGCCTCGGTAAAACGCGCTAAATCTTATTTTTTCAAATCAAATCAATCAAATCAAAATAGTTATTTATGATATAAGTGTTAAAAGTACATTTTTAAGTGCCTTAAAAATACTTTTAACACAAATATCATACAATATTTTTTCTACAAACGGCAATAAAAAGCAATAACCACTAACAAATTGGATTTTTTAATGAATAATAAATTGGAAGCATCTTTCCTACATAAAATTCTTGAATTTGACATTTGTCAAAAAATCCATACAACTAGCACCTTGTTTTACAGGTAACGAAATGTCTTGTCAGTTTCTTGAAAGTCTGTCGTGGTCAGATACAGAAGAAACAGAGGGTTGCATCGATCCTTCGAAAAATATAGATGAGGCGGCCAATCGGGCTACCTCAGTTGTTCAAATTTCACCATTAATATCAATGTAAATAACTGAAAATACAAACTTTTTTTGACGTCCGCTCTCAAAATTTGATGTTTCACTTTTAACACTAGTGCTATAAAGACTTTATGGCACTAGTGCGATAAAGTAACATTTTTAATGCTTCGAGGCCGTGTTAAAAATTGCATTTTTAACACGTTTGTAGAAAAAATGCTTTATTGTACAAAAAGGCCTTAAGACCCTTATTTACAAAGCTAAAATGGAAATAATACAAAAATAATACAAAAACATTATGAGGAGACACTGAAACGTTACATGTTAAAATACTAAAAACTAACAAAGACAATCAAGATAAAAACATTAAAAAACCAAAAACTGCTACTCAAAATGTCATTCACAAATCCAGTCAAGCTCTTATATATGGTACATACAAATAAAAAAATAAAAAAGCGAACAAACAAAAATAAAGATCAAAGTATTTTTCAAGTTACAGATAGACATCATAATTCATACAATCGCCAAAGCTAGAGCCTATCGCCATAAAATTATTCCAGAGAGTAATATGCTTTTAAGAGCAGAAGCTGTTTCACCTTTCTAGCAAAAAGGATACTATTGTCTAGATATTTGATCTCAAGAGGCAGGTGGTTATACATCTTTTTCCCCTCATATATTATTGAGTTTTTTGTTAATGCACTCCTTGGGATGCACAGACTAAGATTGTTGCTGTTGAACCTAGTTGTCCTGGTGTCATTATTGTCATCCGATCCTTTATATTTTTTGTGAACCATGCCCACCGTCAGTAAAATAAAAATACAGGTCAATGTAAGAATTCCCTCCCGGATGAACAGAGGCCGGCAGTGTTCCCTAGAGCCGACTCCACACAATAAACGAACAGCCCGTTTTTGTAAAACAAAAACTGAATTAACTATTTGACCACTGGCAAAACCCCAAAATTCAATGCCATATCTGAGACGTGACTCAACAAGTGCAAAGTACACACCCCTTGCAATGTCATGACCCAACTCATTACGAACCGTCCTTAACGCATAACATGCAGGAGCTAGTTTTTTTCGCAAGTCATTGATATGCTCACCAAACTTCAACTTAGAGTCTATAGCTAAGCCCAAGAACCTCGAACAATCCCTATTAGCAAGTGGCTCATCATTTAAAGTTATATTTGCCACAGAACACTTAAAGGAAAGTAAATTTGTTTTCGATATGTTGAAAGATAGTTTATTGGAGTCACACCACTGCTTTACCTTGCGAATATCTTGCCCAATCCTATCCTCCGATGTGACTTTGTCTGATCCCAGCCATAAGATGGTAGTATCATCAGCAAAAAGTGTAATTGATGCATCAATGTTGATGCAAGCTAGATCATTAATGTAAATCAAAAATAATAGGGGACCAAGCACTGATCCTTGGGGCACCCCATGCTCAATGCTCCGTACCGATGATACATCGTTGTGGCCCTTAACAATCTGTTTTCTGTCTGTCAGATAAGACTGTATCCAGCTCAAAGTGTTACCCCTGAATCCATAATGAAAGAGTTTCTGGAGTAATATCTTACGGCTTACACAATCGAAGGCTTTGGAAAAATCGCAAAAGACCGCAGCCGCGATCTCCCCCTGATTCAGTCCAAGATACAGCCTCTGAAGAAAGTTGAATACTGCATCACTAGTGCTCTTCTTGTCCTGAAATCCAAACTGGTTGACATTCAGCAACCCGTGAGCCCGAAGAAAAGAGACCATCCTAGACTTAACAAGTTTTTCTATTATCTTAGAGAGTGTTGGCAGCAGAGATATAGGGCGGTAACATGATGGATCGTCCGTACTTCCGCCTTTGAAAATTGGTTTTACCAGAGCGGTCTTCAGACTCTCGGGAAAGGTACCCATATCAAAAGATAAATTAATAAACCCAGCAAGCAACTCCAGCACACAGTCGGGCAAGTTGCTAAATATCCTTAATGACAGGTCATCTATCCCCGATGAATTTTTGTTTTTTATTTCCCTAAATATAGTTTTTATCTCACCAACATCTGTGTGGTAGAAGCCAAAAGAATTTGGAACAGAAACATTCCTTAGATAGCTCATAGGATCTATATCTGATGACAACCCAGACATTAAGTTTTCGGCCACTGAGCAATAAAAATTATTAAATGTATTAGAATCTATTTCAGTCACACAAGCAGGCTTTACATTACTGCCTCTCAAACTGTTAACAATATTCCAAATTTCTTTACTCTTACTTTTTGCATTATTAATTTTGTTAGAGTAAAACATTTTTTTAGCTCTTTGTATCACTTTCCTGTACACTCTTCTATATTCATTATAATAATTTTTCAGAAAATCTGTAGGGAAGTTTTTTTTAAGAGTGTTCAAAAATCTTAAATTCCTAGACGAGGTTTTTATTCCTTTGGTAACCCAAGGTTTTTTACTTTTTTGTTTTATTGCTTTTAATGGGAAATGTTTGTTGAATAGATTAGTTATTTCAATGCTAAAAAGATCAAGTGGGTCTGACAATGCCTCTATTTTAATCCAATCTATTCTTTGACAATCCGTTCTAAATTTATTAAAATTGGACCTGTTGTAAATTCGTCCCATTTTAATGCTTTTAGTTTTTCTTGTCCTTAAAGTTATGCTTGCTAAAATTGCTTCATGATCCGATAATCCCGAAGGTACAACCATTGCCTCACAGAGGTGCTTGTCCCAAAAATTTACGCAAAAATAATCAATTATGGTACTTGAACCCTCAGTAACACGGGTAGGGTTTTTGATCACCATTTTAAAGTTTGAAGACAGAAGCAAATCGACTAAATTTTGTGTCTGTATCGAATTATTATCTAAGTAATCTATATTAAGATCTCCTGCTAATAAAATGTCTGAACCATGGAAGAGAGAGAGCAACATCTCCAGTCTACTCAGAAACTCACCAATTGAACTACTAGGAGGTCTGTAAATACACAGGAAATAAACATTATTCACTTTATCGTACACAACTGAGAACTCAAATTCTCCTTCTACACACAATCCATCAAGCTCACTCACATGCATACAGTTCACAATTCCACACAAATCCTCACGGATGAATATTGCTGTGCCTCCCCCCACGCGATCAGCCCTGCAAAAGGAAGACAGCATTAAATAATTCGGGATCCTCAATGGTTCATCCCTCCTCAACCAGTGCTCCGTCACAAACAAAAACCCCGGATTATCATAGCACTCCAAGAATACAGAAAATTCATCCACCTTACCACGAATTGAGCGAATATTCAAAATTAAAAAGGATAGTCCTTCCTGGGCATTACGAGTGGCCGGGGCTGCTTGTCTAAAAAATTTGTTTCACATTCGTGCCCTGGGAGATGAGCCTGGCCTTCCAACATAAGAGGCTCAGAGTCCAGAAGATTCGCCTCCCCTGAATACTCAGGGAAGGACCCACAATCGTCAACCTTGACCTGTAATAAAGTTCTAAATCTGTCAGCTACAAAGAAGTTTATAATTTTTTTAAATATTAAATTTGCTAATAACCGCCTGCCCCTGCGATTTAAATAAATACTATTCCTGAAATAGCATCTTTGGTCAAATTCATTTTGCAAATTCAGATACCTAACATTATTTGAGTAAAATCCTAAACTTAAAGCACTATTAGAAATCTTATCATTTACAAGATAAAACCTATAAGCCTCTCTACATTCTATATTAACAGGTATATTACACAAGAGTAAGTTAGTGAAGAAACATTTGTTTGCCAGTGACAGTATATTTTTCATTGAAATATCATCATTACTCACGCCAGCCAGTACTATTACAAAATCTGACATTGTTAACTCGGTTACAAGACAATTGATGCTAGATGCTACATCATTGAATTTGGCAAATGGTTTACATATAATCTGAACATAAAAATCATCACTAAAAAAATCCTTCAGATAGTTGTACATATGTTTACCATAATCATCTGTTAAAAACACTACCTTATTCTTCGTTTGTTTATTTACTTTAGCACAGTCATAATTATTAGCTTCGGGATTGGCATTCCTTAGTTCCTCTTCAAGTGAAATTGAATCGGTCTGCTCTGCAGTGGGATTCTCCAGGCATAATTTATTGTCAGATGTCGTAAAAGAACTCGGAACATTGTTCTTCATTTTTATTCCTTCCATGGTCTGTTTGATTACAGCCATGGGAGATTCTTTGGCTTGCGCTTGAGAGACCATCAAGGTATCTTTCAGAGCAAAGAGCTCTTGGTTAGCTTTTTTCAGATCAACCACATAAACATTGTTTTCTTCTGTTAGAGTCTCTATGGTTGTTTTCATGTTTGCAGTAATGTGCTTCAAATCTGCAAGCTCATTGTTCAGACAGATTAGCCTTTCCTCAAATAAATGTAGTTCTTCATATTTCTTCCTTAGTAATGAAATTTCCTTATTAATTTCAACTTTTTCTCTTTCCAAGGTCTTAATTTTATTCTCTTTTTGCTGCTCATTATAGAAAACAGAGTCTTCAAAGTCTTGCGTTCTCCCTAAGCATTCTTTTCTACTTAACCTTGCGACTTCTTTTTCACTTTTTCTCAATTTTGATAATGATTCTGTCATTTTTTCTTGTTTGTCTAGAAGTTCTTCTTTGGTGGATTTGAGGTCCTCCTCCAGATTCATTATTTTGATCTTACACTCTTGAAGTTTCTTTTCAGATTGTTTCTCTGAAGCAAATACGTCGTCCTCAAAGTCCAAAGTTCTTCTTCTCATTATTGATATAGTATCATCTTTACCTTCTATGATCTGGTTCAACTCATAGATTTGTCTCGCATGATCTACCTTAACATCCTCTTGATCAATTTCCAACAATCTTACAGTTTCTTGAAGTTTATTATTATACTGGTATAGTTTTTCCAGACTTTCATCGCTAGATATATTTCCTAGGCGTATCTTGCAATTTTCACAATAAAAAAATAATTTCCTTTCTACTAAAGCTAAGGTATGTGCTTCGGACGTGCTAATAGCAGCACATTTTTTACAATATACCAATTTGCAAGAGTCGCAAGTTGATCCAAAGAGTTCACTTTTATTTGGCCTATCCTTAAATACACAGTCGGCATTACATTTTGAGCATATGAGCTCTTTAAAACGACCCGCCATATTTTCGATTTTTTAGTTTTTTTTTTTTTTTTTTTTATTTAATTTTTTTTTTTGTTTTTTTTGTTTTAAACTTTTTAATTTCTTAATTTTTTCAGTTTTTATTTTTCTATTTTAAGTATTTTCTCTGTAATGACAACAAGTCCAATGTTGAAATATTGTTAGAAGATATTTAGGAAATAAAAAATAATAATAAACAAGTGTTGGTTTATTAGTCACCTGTAAGTCCTCGAACGCCAGTTCCTTATCGCAACAAAAAAATTTATAAAAAAAATTTATTTAGTTTGTCAACTATATTTATCAAACTAATTTGTTACTTTACACATAATCACTAGTTTTTTATGATAGTATTAAGACACAATCCAAAAGTACTTTTTCCGCTCTTTCTTTTAACACTAAACTTAGTAATTAACTTTTACTGTAAACAGTAGATATTTGTTGTTAAATAGGACGTACATTTATCGTCGTTGATTTAACTTATTCGTTTTGAAGAAAGTAAAGAGTTCAACATTATGTGCGAGCTCTAAATAATCAATAGTAATATAACGAGTGCAACGGAAATTATTGATAATTTTTGGGAAATTTGCCCGAATGCATTTTTAGTTGAAAAAGAGCACGAGTGCACGTAGTGCACGAGTGCCTTTTTCAGCTAAAAACGCATGAGTGCAAATTTGTCGAAAATTATAAATATATTTTCATTGCACGAGTTGTATTTATTGAGAGAATTTAATAAATCAAAAATTTAAATTTTTTGTCAAAAAATGTCAAAACACCAGTTTTCGCACCAGTTACTATGCAGTTATCTGATAATTTGCACTAGTGCAAATTATCGCATAATTCCAATCTGATTGGTTCAAATAAACAATCAAAACATGTCAGTTTATTGTTGGAGTACCAGTTTTGACAGATGTATGAAATTCTCAGTAGTAATATAACAAAATTATAGATATATTTTCATTGCACGAGTAACAAGAATATTTGAGTTTCGCAAAAATTTTCGGATAGGTTCACAAGATCAATCAAAAATACAAGTACACTTATTTTCTCAGTCATAAATATTTCACATTTACTACAATAGAACATAAAGTATACAGTGAGGACATAAAGTTCGTCGCCCCCCTTCTAACTTTTGAACCGCTCGGTATATTGCAACGAAATTTGAAATGTTGATATGTGGCCAAATTCTTCATCTTCTGAAAAACAAATGACAGCTTCAGCTGTCAAAATGACAGCTGAGCGCACTTTTGAAAAAAAAATTTAAATAGAAGGCGGTGTCGAGTGATAGATTGTTTTAAAGATCTCTTTATTCTTAATTTAATCCCCGATTCTGAAAACATTTAGTTTATAGGCCGGTGCATAACGACCATTTTTTTGAAACGATTTTCTCCCGTCCGCCATTAAGGGTGGTTATTCTTTATGCAATAAGAAGTGGAATGGCTGAAATTTCAAAGAGCCCCGCGTGTGACAATACAATGATATGCTAATTTGAAAATGTAATGGAAAGTGGAGATTTGGATCAATATTATCCCGTCTGCCACACATTGTGAAGGTAATTTAAACAAAAATGAGTACAAGGAAGCTAAACGGCGGAAACCCTAGGTTAGTATAAAGTGTCACATTACTAATTTCAAAATGTCGGCAAAATCGGACATGTGGATCAACGCCCTCCCGTCTGCCAAATTAAATTTATGTTTCATTCACGATGTAATACATCAATAAGTAAATGGCAGAAAATCTCGGTTGGTATAATAATTTTCAACAATTTTTGAAGTTGTATCAAAATGCTGAGATGTTGAAACAATTTTCTCCCGCCTAAAACATGTTTTGTTACAATGGATTTTAGATAAATAATGTACCTTTGCATCGGCAGAAAAATTGAAGTGGTACAGATATTTATTTTTAATTTTTCAAAATGTCAAAAATTTTCAAATTTAAGATCAATTATTTCCCGTCTGCCATTAATTTATATTAAATAAGTTGCTACCAAAAGCTTAAGTTTTGACTGGCAGAAATTGCAGACTGGTACAAGTCCTAATAAACAATGAACAAAATTACGACAAAAATTTTTCACATGATGAACCCATCTGCCATTTGGTTAAGTGAAATGTAGTTATGAGAATATGCATATTTTCAATATGGCAGAAACCGCAATAAGTTACATAAGTTGCACATATGGTTATTAAATTGCAATTTTCTCCCATCTGCCAACTTAATTGAGTAGAGTTACTATCAAAACAACTGAATACCTATCAAAAAGCAAAATGACTGGGTTTTATCTCTATTATCTTTCGTATATGTCAAAATAGGCAAATGACAGGTGCCAACTGTCATAATTACAGCACTTGCATTTTTTTTAAATGGAACACCCTGTATATATTTAGCTACGATGATAGATTTTTTTCTTCTGATTTCAAATATACCATATATGTTGATATTTGGTTCAGCTGTTGTTACGCTATTCAAGTTTAAACATGCATTTACATTACCCTAAATTAGGTCTGCTCCCGGTTTCTAATATCAATGATGAGGCTTGCTCAATGCAGTTTTTAAATGAAATAGCGCAAAAACAGCTGAACCAAATATCAAAATATATGGTACGTACATTTGAAATCAGAAGAAAAAAATCTATCATTCTAACTAAAATATACAGGGTGTTCTATTTTAAAAAATGCAAGTGCTGTCATTTGCCCATTTTGACATGTGCAAAACATAATAGAGATAAAACCCTACAACTTTTGTATTCAACTTTTTTTTTGTATTTTCTTTTGTTTAAGTTGTAGGAGCCGTACTAATTAAGAAGAACAGACCCTGTACAAATGTTTGAAATCTCACATACAAGTTATAATTTTTTCCAATGCCTATCACACATAAAGGTTTTCCTGATGAGGATGAAAGTGAAGAAGAAACTAATGAAAACGAAGATTTTGGCGATTTATCAGATTTGGATGACGGCAATAATGATGATGATAATGGAAAAGGTGACATCAGTTGTGATGGAAGTGACTCCGAAGGGATAGATGACAATGAAAACGATAATGATGATGCTGATGATAATTATGAAGATGCTGTTTTTGATAATGTTGATGAATAAAACATTTTATTTTTAACCATATATGAAATGTTGTCATTACTGACTTTTCAAAAATTTGAAAATGTCACATTTCTGTCTTTTCATTTTCCTGCTCCATTACTTGTCCCAGGACGGGAAGTGAGGACGGGAAATTTTTTCCGTCCTCATTTCCCGTCCACGGACGGAAAATGGAGCAGGGAAATATTTCCCGTTCTCATTTTCTTCTTCATTTGCCGACCTCATTTGGTTGCCCCGAATTTTTTTTTTCAAGAAATTATGGTTAAAAAATAGTATACAACCCTCGACGGGAAACTTCATTGCTGTCTCGAGGTTCAGTTTATCTCGACGCTACGCGTCTCGATATAAAACCTCTCGACCAGTAATGAAGCATTTCCCGTCTCGGATTGTAATATACTATTTTTTCCTAAAGATACAATTTTTTATTATTCTGCCTTATCATATTTAGGTGTCTTTAGTCTTGAGAGCAACTTCAATTTTAATTAACCGGTTGTCAGACGGGAGAAAACTGTTTGGCTACATAAACATTTTTCGTAATTTAACAATAATTGTGCAACGTATGTAGCTCATTGCGGTTTCTGCCATATTGAGAATATGCATATTCTCATAACTACATTTCGCTGAAACAAACGGTAGACGGGTTGAAAACGTTCATGATATGAACAATTTTTGTTCCAATTTTGTTAATCAATTATAAGAACTTGTATCAGCCTGCAATTTCTGCCAGTCGTAATTTAAGCTTTTAGAAGTAGCTAATTTAATATAAATTACTGGCAGACGGGAAAAAATTGATCTCAACTTTGAAAAATTTTGACATTTTTATTGTTTCTGCCAATTGTTAATATACCTTGGATACATCTGCCAATACATTTCTTGGATTTTACTTGGCATGTCAAACTCATCTTCCAAATGGCAGATGGGAGAAAATTGTTTCAACATCTCAGCATTTTGATACAACTTCAAAAATTGTTAAATGTTATTATAACAACCGAGATTTTCTGCCATTTCCTCATTGATCTCTAAATCGTAAATGCAACATGAATTTAATTTGGCAGACGGGAGGTCGTTGATCCACATGTCCGATTTTGCCGACATTTTGAAATTAGTAATGTGACACTTTATACTAACCTAGGGTTTCCGCCGTTTAGCTTCCTTGTACTCATTTTTCTCTAAATTACCTTCACAATGTGTGGCAGACGGGATAATATTGATCCAAATCTCCACTTTTCATTACATTTTCATATAAGCATATCATTGTATTGTCACACGCGGGGCTCATTGAAATTTCAGCCATTCCACTTCTTATTGCATAAAGAAGAACCATCCTTAATGGCAGACGGGAGAAAATTGTTTTAAAAAAATGGTCGATATGCACCGGTCTATTAGTGGTTTTCAAATGATGGCGAAACAAAAAAGCTTGTTTTGATCATAAAATTTTTTTGCAATGTCATTACGTCAAAATTATTACTGAAAAAAAAAACAATATTGAGTGAAAAACCGATTAAAAAAAATTTTAATTTTTTTTTGTGTGTTTATGAGCAAAACAAGCCTTTGTTTTTTCGTCATCATTTGAAAACCGCTAAACCAAATGTTTTCAGAATCGAGAATTAAATTAAGAATAAAGAGACCTTTAAAACGATATATCACTCGACACCGCCTTCTATTTAAAAAAACGTTTCAAAACTCCGCCCAACTGTCATTTTGACAGCTGAAGCTGTCATTTGCTTTTCAAAAAATGAAAAATTTGCTCACATATCATCATTCCAAATTTCGTTACAATATACCGAGCGGTTCAAAAGTTAGAGGGGGGCGACGGACTTTATGTCTTCACTGTATGAACATAGCAATTTGGCTTATCTCAGATAGTGGGAAGTTAGTCTGGCTGAATATTTTCGGATCTTCAATTTTTCACTTGCCAGATGTATTATCCATACTCACAGAGCCGGACTATTTTTTAACGTAACTTCAGTAAAGCCTGTTTTTTTTTTAAAAGATAAAAGTCAAAATGACATTATGTTGGCAATACAATGTAAAATTGTCAATGCTTTCAAATTTTTTGTGTAGAAAAGGCTTGTGCTGCCAACATAGTTACTAAATTTTTGACTTGGGGAATTATCTTTAAAAAAAAAACAGGCTTTACATTTCTCATTAGTAGAGCTATTTTTGTTACTGAAAAAAAAGGGGCCGTGCATTCGTAAGCTCTAACGCATTTTGCGCCTCAACCCATTGGAAAACCCCCCCTAAATAGGAAGGTATAGTGAAATTATTTAAACAGTGTATGCACGTGATCAATGACGTCGAAATTATTGCCAATTGCAGTTTGTAAGAAATTAAAATTCGTTTCAAGCTGAGAGCTCATTCTCCTTTTTCTTCAACCTTAGCTAAAAAAAGACAGAACACTGTTGGCATTTAACCGAATCGGCCAATAAAATGACATTTAGATTGGCACTCATGGGTTATGTTGCCAAATATTGCTGCAAATCTGCGGTTACTGATTTTAATAATTTGAAATTATTTCTATTTGTGTATCTATAAAATGCCAAAGTCATTGAATAGTCAGAGTCAGAAACTCGTTGTGTCTCTAATTAGTTTCTTTGAACAGGAACGAGATAATGGGGACCCCTTTTTGCCATGAAATAGCTTAAAGAGGTGAAGTATATTGATACTATCAAATATAAATCTTCTGGGGCTTTAATTGGGAATATTTTTCCAGCGTGTTGCAGCTGCTCTGAATATTGGTATAACCACCGTGAGTGAAATCCGAGGTGAAATCCAATGTAAAATCTCTCAAAAAGTTAGGGATAATTTAGCGTTAAATTCACCAAAGAAAAAACGTCCACATAAGAAGCGGGTTACGAATCAAGATCACCTTGATGTTAGCTCTATTCGCAAACAAATTTACGACGAAAAGTGAGTAGTTTTTTCAGATTGTCTTCATAATACACTATCTATACATATAAAAATCGATGTTTGTTTGTTTTATTTTATTTATTTTTTTATTTTATTTATCAACGGGTAGCCCATTTTACAACTAAATTTCAATATAATACATTAAATTTAACATAACTAAACTTAAACCTAACTAAATCTTAAATCTAAATCCAGAATAAATCTAAGTCAATAAACAGAATGACAAATCAATAAACAAATGCGATGCAGTGGACTGTCATCTCAAATCTCAAGCAATGTTCCCAGAAAGCACAGTCCTCAGGCCGCCAAGCGTAATGCTGAAGAAATCTATGTTGGATTCATTGCCCTCTCTAACAAATCTAGATATTGGAGAATTGACTCCATAATTATACTTATGGAAGGATTGCATGAAAGTGCACCTTCCTCTAGTATTCCTAGGTGGTACAAAAAAGTCTATTTGGGATAGAATTTCAGGACAATTAACAAACGAATTCAATATTTTGAACAAAAAAAATAAATCAGCACTGTGTCTTCTAGTCGAAAGTCTGGGCATCCCCGTTATTGACCTTAAAAGAGTCGCAGAATAATTAGGATAAAATATATTTAATTTTCTAGACACAAAGTATAAAAATTTATTCTGCACCATTTCGATGTTTTTAATATGAGTCTCATAGCTAGGTGACCAAACAGGCGAGGCATATTCCAGAATGGGTCTAACTAGCGCTTGAAACAATATTTTCAACGTATATATATTTGAAAAGCTATATCCCATTCTGCAAATTAAACCCAAAGTCCTGTAGGCAATATTTATTATATGATCATAATGTAAGTGGAAACTCAATTTTGTATCAAGGACTATACCCAAATCTCTAACCTTCTCAACAACGCCCAACATTTGACCATTTATATGATATGAGAACTCTATTTTATTTTTGCTACGCGAAAATGACATTACATGACACTTGGCGACATTAAGATCCAACCTATTAGTTTGGCACCACCCAGCAAAGGCATCCAGGTCCGTCTGAAGTTTCTCACAATCCGTCACAGAATCAATTATACTATAAATTTTACAATCATCGGCAAACAGTAAAAAGGGACATTTAAGGTACACCTCTAAGTCATTTATGAACAAATTGAAAAGAAACGGACCCAAATGGCTTCCCTGGGGAACACCAGATGTAACCAGAAACTCGTCTGACACTGCACCAGTCAAACGCACAGATTGAGTTCTATCGGTTAAGTAAGACCTCAGCCAGAGCAACATGACCCCATGAAATCCCAGTGCCCTGAGCTTATCACACAACAACGTTATATTTACAGTGTCGAATGCCTTGGCGAAGTCAGTATATATCGCATCCACCTGGGAGTGATTCTCCAAAGCATTCAGCACAAACTGTGTAAAAACTATCATATTGGTAGTTGTGCTTCTTCCCGAACAAAACCCATGCTGTTGCTCAATAATAATCGAAAATATATCCCTCTTCACCCGCTGGACAATTAGACCCTCAAACAACTTGGGTATTGAATTCAAGATCGAGATAGGTCTATATGTTTCAACATCAGATCTATCACCACTTTTATGAATTGGAGTTATAAAGCTATGCTTCCACCGTTCTGGAAATACTCCCGATCTGAGAGACTCAGCGAAAAGCATATGCATGGGCCTTGCCAGTGAGCACCTACAAACTTTCAAAAGGATGGGCGGTATACCATCAGGTCCCGGCCCCTTGTTAGTATCTAAATTACAAAGCGCAGAATATATAGATTGTAAATCTATGGAGCATGAGCCCACATTGACAGACTTCTGACATGTGAAATTAGTGTTAGTGTAGATGTCTGACTTGTAAACCGCCCGAAAGTGTTTCATGAACAAACCAGAAGCTGTATGATTTGAATTATTGCTTTCCAAGTCACCCAGATACAGATACTCGGGAATACCACCGTTTTTGCGTTTGACATTAACATAGTTCCAGAAAGATTTAATATTTCCAGGGATAGAATTTTCTGACTGTTGAATAAAATCTAAATGGCATCTCTTAGAAAGAAGTTTACATTGTTCCCTGAAGTTTGAAAATACCAAATAATCAGACCAGTTTTTAGACCATTTGTACACCTTATGTGGTTTTTTCTTTTCAATAATAAGCACTTTGAGTTCGTTGCTGTACCATTTGGGAAACTTAGGCGGCCTCAATCTAGACACAGGAATAAACTGCTCAATACCATTGTTTAGGACATCATAAAACCGATCAACCATGCTGTCTACGCCCATGCTCACATCAAGCACTGTGCACCAATCAATCCCTGCCAAAAAATTATTTAGGCCAATAAGATTACCCTTTCTAAAGTTATAATATATGGAATCATAATTCATTTCAGTAGAGGTTTTGATCTGTTCCACAGGAATTGTAGTGCAGAGAGCTGGATGGTATTGATCAATAGGTAACAAAACATAATCCGCAATAGACACATCGGTAACATAATTATTTGAAAACAAAAGATCGAGCATTACATTATTTACATTAAAAATTGTGTTCATTTGCTTCAAGTTGTTAAAAGAAAGGCAATTACACAGAGTTTGTATGCATATGTTGTTGTTTTCGATAAAATAGTTTCTATTATAATTATCCCAAGAAACTCCCGGCAAATTAAAATCACCCCACAAATACAAAGAACATTCCAAACCATTTGCCAGAATTGCATCAATTTCATTGCAAACACCCTCATAAGAAAGGACAGGAGAATTGGGAGGAATGTAGGTATACTCCTCCCATAATGAAAATTTGTTGATTTAATTTGATTTTTACAAAAAGTTGCTCAACTGACTGACAGGTAATATTAATTTCATGCGATATTAGTGACTTTCTTACTGCAATAAGCACTCCTCCACCACGGCTCTTTGCACTGGTCAAACTCGATCTATCCTTCCTAAATACATTGAAATCCGACAACATTAATTCTGATGTCCTCACACCATCATCCAACCAAGTTTCGGTCAATATAATAATATCGTAATGAGACAACAACACACTCCGCATCAATTCATCGATCTTAGTCCTTATGCCTCGAACGTTCTGATAGTAGACCTCTAGACCCTTCACACCCCTCAAGCTACCCGATGAGATTGTTAGTTTTTTTGGGTACTTTTAACTATTGCCGGCACTCCATGCGTGTACCTTATTTGAATATCTGTTTCTCCTCCAGCCTTGCGATCATTGAGCTCACTATATAGAGATCGAAGATGCTCTCTTTGTGCAAGAGTTAGATCAGCTGATATTTTTATAGTTTTGTCGCCAATTCGGGACTTACTCCTAACTAGTTTCAAGGCAAAGTCACTGGATGATAATATAACCTTCAAAGGTCGGGGCTTATTATTGCTGGATGCTCCCACTCGAAACACTTTTACTATATTTTCTTGTGATGGGAGTATATCAGATAGGATCCCATATACAGCTGGTAGTTCATTGTTTTCGTCCTTCTTCTCCTCGAGGTTATAGAGCATGATATTTTTCGCTCTAGATTGTCTATCTTCCATTTCACGGATAAAAGAGTTACAGTCCTGTGTTACCGATCCATGACGCGAATTAGTCGCCTCTTTACCATCAAAACAGGAGTTGCTGTTTTTATTTTCATCAACTTTCGACTGTGCGTTCATTTTTTCCAACAATTCAGTCATTTGACCTTCCAGAGTTTTTATTTGCTTTTGCATTTTTAGTGATAACAAATTTTACTAGACATGGTATGTCAAAGTAAAACCAAAGTTATTAGCGGCAACATTGCGACGTGCTTATGTCATTAATTTTGATCACGTGCATACACTGTTTAATTAATTTCACTATATATATGAATTTTGCTTAGAATTACTAATCCTATAATTCTATCCATGTTTCGTGACTGAGAAAATAAGTACCTACCGAAAATCGTCACTGCCTCCTAGACTAATACAATAATTTAATTTATAACCAAAAATTACATTACTTTGTCATTTTTCGACAAGATTTCAACCTAGAAAGCTTCAGATGACATTATTTTGGCATGTTTCCACCCGTTTTTAAGCTAGAATCTAGAATATGTCATAAGGCGATTTCGCCTCAGTTTGTTCCCCCATTTTGGTCTTTCAAACAGGGGGGGTTTATTTGAAATCTGTGCAAATCTTTCACATGCGACTCAATCGGTCGAAATATGCGCGTCGACGAATTCTAAAAATTCATGATCGGCTTATTTGAAATCTTGTGCATTTTGTAATTCGTGACTTTTTAAATTTGCACTACTCAACTTGGCAACGTGTCCTGTAAAAGATTCTAACCAATGACATTGTTAAAAAATTTCATATGACCAAACGGAACGATGCATTGAAATGTCAAATTTGAAAGTGTTTACCGTCAACAACTAATTGATTATTTCAGCATAAAGTTTCGTGTTTAGTTGGAGGTTTTTCGTTTTTTTTGTTGATAATCTTAGTTCATTCTTCATTCTTTCTATAAGTGTAAGGCAATACCGCAAAAAGGATGGAAAGTGCGGGGGCAAGTGCCAATAAGAGAAGGTCCGGATTTGTTACCAAAAAACAAAAAGAACACTCGGTCGAATATTTGAACAAAAATCCGGCCCTTTTGTCGGGGAAATTTTCGAACTCCTTTTCATGGAAGGAATCTCGAAACATTCTTTTGAAAGTCGAAAGTTTTTTTTTTTAATTCCCCGTCATTACCTAAGCATTGTTAATGCATGCATCTATTCTTGGATTTCTGAAGCCTTTGCGGTTATTGTTATACAATTCGACCCTTTCTAGAGCATTTAAATTAACATTATTTGCGAATTCCATGAGGCCAAGAATATTCTTTATCGACTAAACTGAAATTTTTAAGAAACTTTCGCGTGCAATTTGGAAATGCACTAGCGCTAGGGCTGACGCATGTCAAATGCAATCTTGCGTCAACGAATTTAGCAAAATACGTTGACGAAAGTTTCAAATAAGCCACATGTGCATTTTTTTGAATTTCACCTTTACAAATTGCGACTTAGTCAGACGTATTTGAATTGCACGTTTCAAATAAACCCCCCCAGGTACCAATCAATTGACCTTTTGTTTGGACGCCATATTGCGGTGCGCAAACATAGTTGCCAAAAAAAAAATTACTAGCGGGCTGTCAACTTAAAAAAAAAGTAACTATTGTTTGCCCAGCGGATCTGAGTCTACGGAAGGAATTCGGACGTAAATGTGCCATGTTGTCACGTTTAATTATAAAAAAGCGAAAATACTAGGCATGTAGTAAAGTTCATTTGAAAATCCATTTTTAAATAACAAAATATAGATACCAATAAAACGCTAAATATTTCAACGTGGTTGTTAGATCTATTCTTATTCTAATAACTGATTTCTTCAATTTTGTCCATTGTAAAAAATAAACATTTTCTAAAGATACCATCAGTTTTTGACAATTTGGCAAGCATCCGGCCTGGATGAACCTGATTGGTGGAGTTTTTGGCAGGATGGCCGTTGCCACGGGGAACCATGTCGTTGTCAATGGGCTAACGTCACCTTACGTCTCGCTATTGGCCAGGGCTTCCGTCATTGTATCCTCCCATCTTGGAATATCGATTTATATTGAAATATCCAGTGGCGGGGGTTTGGTCATTTTCGATTTTCGTGTAGGAGTTGCAATACGATAACACTTCCAAAAAATTCCGCACGCAGCTGGGTATTTTATGAATGAAATCAGCCATTTTTTTTTACAACTGCATTCCCCTTACCGTTGCCCCGTAGACACAGAGTCGCTGGGCAGACATTACATGATTGATCGTCGCTATCCTTTTTGTTTGTTTACTTTCTCTCTCTGATTCTATTAGCCTATCCAAAACACGTGACTTTGACAAGCAAACAAATGGTTTGTGTGCCTCTTGGCGGACATTTCTCTGCGTTTACAAATTTTACCGATAGATTCACCATTCTATGTCGGTCATTGGTCATTTTCCATTCACTAAACAAAGATAGCTAACTCATAAGTCACCTATTAGAATAAAAACGAGGGGAAAAATTTAAGTTTGACAGCACCTTGACTAGCCTATCCAAAACTGTCACAATGACAAACAAACAAGTTTGGATTAGATTTTCTCATTTATCATTTCAACATTAAATCTATGATTTCAACTGCCACTTCCCAGTCTAGCCACTGGTGATATGTTCGAGGAGGAGGAGAGTGAGGAGACCCTTTTGCACAATAATACATCCAGGGCCTTTACTTCAAAGTATTTGAGGAGCAACGGCGCCCGCAGAATTTGTCACAGGGGGGGGGGGGGCAAATAAACTGCTCTTTTGGGGAATCGTGGAAAACGCACCGCAGGCGAAAATTTTTTTTGGGCCACACCCAAATTTTGCTATTTGTAACTAATATAATAAACAATAAAAAATAAAACAATTTGGAAATACTTTTATTTCGGACGGGAAAAAAAGTTAATTCCCTGTATCTTTTGATAGGTGCACAATAGTATATTGTGTATTTAGGTGGAAAAGTGACACATTCTCGGCCGACGGTGTAAGTTGACGGGCGAGGCGTAGCCGAGGCCGGCTAACACCGAAGGCCGAGAATGTGCTTTTCCACTGAAATACACATACTATTTTTTCTGCGATCGGTTAAATACCTGTTAAATGTTTGTCTTTTAGTTCCAATTATTCAGCAATACGAGAATCACTTTCCCGGCCTAGGCCGGAAAAGTGTTTCCCGTATTGTTATTCATTGATTCCTTAGCAACTATTGAAACATAATTGAAATACCAGAATATTGAGTTTTGCGACCTGTCAACCGGTCGAAAATGCTGACATTTCTTGTCAATCGTAGAAAAATTACTTTTCCTTGTGGGAAAAAAATTTAAAAAAATTGTAATCAAAACTAAAACAACACAACGTAAATAGAATATTCCAAATTAAAAAAATACATTTTTTCTACTGACGTTTCATAATAGCAACTTTTCGATTGTCATTTCAGTTTTGAAACGACATTCTTTTAGGCACTGAGTGCGTGAAAGTTACTTTTAGGCACTCAGTGCGTAAAAGTGACTTTTGAATGCGTAAAAGTGACTTATGAGTGCGTAAAAGTAATTTTTAAGCACTAGTGCCTAAAAGTGTCAATCATTATTCAGAAATAAAAAACAACACTAAACACATATTTGAATTTTGTTTTGTATTTATTATGAATATTGAAAATGGAATTACTGAATTGAACGTTTGGGTTACTCAAAACAGAACTTTGTTTTATTACCTACTTTCTAGAATTTTAAATATTGATGCCGAATTTTGAAAAGAAAATCGCATGAAAAGTGTCAGGTGTCAAGTAAAAGCAGGTGACAAAGATTTTGGGTGTAATCGACTTATTCACATGAAATAAAATTGTGTTTTTTTTTATTATAAAATGCCAGTAGAAAAAATCTTGTATACAATACGTTACGAAACGATGTCTTTTAGTCACTCGACGTGTTGTCCAACTCGGCTTTGCCTCGTTGGACAATTTTCACGTCGCGTGCCTAAAAGACGCTCATTTCGTAACTTATTGTATAAATAGCTATTTCCGACTAGGTAAATGCAAATTGCATTCTTCTTGAGTCTCTCCCAAACCTATTAATAACTTCTTCATAAAAATCTTTATTAACCAATTCATTCATTAATGATCGATAAATTGACATCATAGCCAAGCCATCCAGTTTTTCATTTGACATGGTCGATTTTAACCAGGTCTTTAATCTTCGTAAGGTGCTGAATGATCGTTCAACTGTGCAGGTCGTAGGCCGAATGCTCATGGCCAGAGATAAAGCCAGAAAAATGGATGGATAGAATTCTTTGGTTTTCGATAATACGTCAAGAGATGAAGCTTTACCTAATTAAGTATTATTATTATTTTTTTTTCCCTTTTATTTTTAAGTATTTATATTAAAAGCCACCCTGCCCCCCCCCCCTCCGGGCGCCCATGTTGAGGAGATACAGTGGTGGTCATACTTGTACAATATGCAAAAAATCATCAATATCGAAGAACAATGTGATTACAAAATTGTTTTCTGTAAAAACATGCGAAGAAGGTTCTCTTCGAAAACATTTTTTGTGTGAACAACACAAGCCAGAAAGTAAGTAGGTACTCATAGTCAGACTTTAGATGCTTTTGTAGGGAGAACCTACCTACCTGTTTAAATATCTTATAGTATTTCCGCAAAAGAATTGTGTAAACTTTAAAATTAGGTAGGTATGGTCTACCCTTGTCTTACCATGAACCCTATGTATACACATACCTACCTCATCTTTGATATGCACCTATTAAATTATACTAAGTTGATTTCATTTATGTTTGCAGCTCCATTTAGCATTGAAGATGCAATCATGAAGGAACACAGTTATGCCTATATTCCTGGAAAATATGATGCGGGGCGATTTAAGTTGAACCAAAAATACATTTGGAAATTAGAAAATCAAGTGTCAAGTTTAGAAAAACAAAGTTCATTGCAAAGTCAAGCAAATCAAATATTAGAAGACACGTGTTTTATGAACTTTTACACTACATTTGATGAAAAGCAGTGGTTTTTACAATTTATGGATGTTATTTTGGAATTTAGTAAAAATGCACCAAAAAACCTAAAGTCTGAAAAATGTTTGGTACCTGAAAGAATTCAACTTCTATTAACAATAATTCGTTTGCGTCTTGGCTTAATGGTAACTGACTTAGCTTCCCGTTGGCATTTAGATGTTGGCATTATATCTGTGATTACCAGACAGTGGATATACAGGGTGTCCCACGGTGGATGGCGTATTAGACGTTTATGGAGAACTAAAAAGCGGATCATTTTGAAAATTTGGCAACCGGGATAAACGACCATAATCTACACTTTAAAAATATTTTTGTTTATGCGGTGTTGCCGCTTCTACTCTAAACTAGTGGCAACATCGCTATTTTAAATGGAACACCCTGTATGTGATTGCATATTTCGATTCTACGTAAAATTTTGAGCAGATTTCATGTTATATGCCTACCCTATACCTAAGTTCAACTGTTTTGGAAATAATGACAGTTCAAAATTGACTTTTTGCAACTTTGACAGGCTGTAAAACCTGAACGGTTAATTTTAGAGGAAAACCGATTTTACATTCCTATCATAGATTTTTATAAACTATAATTTGACACCAACTTTGAATTTAATCCATGATTAAAAATTCCAATTAAATTTAATCTCCGGTTAAATTTAGAGTTGGTGTCAAATGATAGTTTATGAAAATCTAAGATAGGAATGTTAAATCGGCGTTCCTCTAAAATTAACCGTTTAGGTTTTACAACCTGTCAAAGTTGCAAAAACTCAATTTTCAACTGTCAATATTTCCGAAATAGTTGAACTTAGGTATAGGGTATGTCACATGAAATCTGTTCAGAATTTTACCTAGAATCCAAATATGCAATCACATACAGGGTGTTCCATTTAAAATAGCGATGTTGCCACTGATTAAGAGTAGAAGCGGCAACACCGCATAAACAAAAATATTTTTAAAGTGTAGATTATGGTCGTTTATCCCGGTTGCCAAATTTTCAATATGATCCACTTTTTAGTTCTCCATAAACGTCTAATACGCCATCCACCGTGGGACACCGTGTATGTTCTTAATGCATTTTTTCGGCAACTGCCTATTTGGCCTACTGGAGAAATTGTGCAAAAGTACATGCCTCAGTGTTCTAAGGCAAGATACCCAAGCACTGGAATCATTTTGGATGGCATGGAAATATTTATTGAAAAACCTTCTGATTGTTTACTCCAAAGTTCGACATATTCAACCTATAAGGCTCACAACACTGCTCGAGGAATTATAGGTACCTCCCCAAACATTTCATTATACCTAAATAACTAATATTTTTGGAAAAAATTGGTTGCAGGCATTACACCAAATGGATTCATATCATTTGTGTCACATTTGTATCCTGGGCGCATTAGTGAAAAGGAGATTATTACTCAAAGTGGATTATTTGAGAAATTAGCACCAGGGGATTCTGTAATGGCTGATAGAGGATTTACTATCCAAAATGAGCTAAGATCCATTGATGTGGATCTGAATATTCCACCTTATCTAAAAGGTGCAACTCAGCTTCCATCTGGAGAAGAACAAATGACAAGAGACATAGCAAGTGTCCGCGTTCATGTTGAAAGAGCGAAACGCAATATCAAAATATTCAGGATACTTAGTAGAACAGATCCAATCACTATGGCAGTCATGGCAGATCAATTAGATTCAATTGTCATATGACAAATGTGAATCGTCCACCATTAATAGACCGATCCTTGGGGTCTGATTTCTCAAACAATCTACAAATGTAGCAGGTTTTTTGCAAGGGCCCTGCATTGTTACAGATCGATCTAAATCTTTTGTTTTATTTAATAAATATTTTGACAAGTTGTATTTTTTTCCAATCAAGCACTGTAGGTATAGCAAGCAAATCCCTACATCCCTTGTATTTACTTTTGCCATCTAGTACATCTAGTATAAAATGTGATAAATTGTACAAATAGAGTGAAAGGGATTTAAAAGAACAGACTATATTCAGACTATTTTGCTGCATAAACAAATTCTAAAGTGAGTTGAATGTGGAAATACATAACTTGTCGTAATAATAATTACAAATATGGAAATATGTTTTCTAGAATGCAAGATATTCCCAAAGGTCCTTGGACTAAGGATTTTAGATCTTTTCCTAAAACATTTTCTGAACAAAAATTACTCTCTTATAAGGAAGTAGAAAAGGAGGGTTCTGTAAAGCACCATCTTTTGGGATATAGAATGTTCAAGGCTTCAAAAGTAAGTGATATTTACTTACATTATTCGATAAATTCGGTTTTAGTAAAAGCTAATGTTGAAGCAACTATGAAAAGACAAAGATACCTTTGCCATATACAGTGAGTTCATAAAGTGCCGCATAAATTCATTATTTTGAAAACGGTAGAATTTTTGAAAAATCGCTCGGACACGTCAATTTTGCTTTTTTGTTTGAAATTTTTCGATATATTTTTTATCATACAGGGTGTCTCAAAAATAAATTTGCTGGTATCAACTTTATTTTTTCAAATGGTACCCCCTGTATATTATGGCATTTCTGGTTTTTGCGGATAATTCTAGACATATTTCATGTACAATGTCATATACCTATCTTCAACTGTTTCGGAAATATTGACAGTTGAAAATTGACTTTTTCGCATCTTTGACAGACTGTAAAACCTGAACGGTTGATTTTAGAATAAAATTGATAATACATACTTAGTTTTTCATAAACTATCATTCGACAACAACTTTGAAGTTAATCCATGATTAAAAATTCCGGTTAAATTTAATCTCCAGTTTAATTCAAAGTTGGTGTCAAATGATAGTTTATGAAAATCTAAGATAGGAATGTAAAATCGGTTTTACTCCAAAATTAACCGTTTAGGTTTTACAGTCTGTCAAAGTTGCAAAAAAGTCAATTTTCAACTTTCAGTATTTCCGAAACAGTTGAAGATATGTATATGACATTATACATGAAATATGTCTAAAATTTTCCACAGAATCCAGAAATGTCATAATATGCAGGGGGTACCATAAAAAAAAATAAAGTTGATACCAGCGAAGCTATTTTAGAGACACCCTGTATGATGGAAAATATATCGAAAAATTTCAAACAAAAAAACAAGATTGACGTGTCTGAGCGATTTTTCCGAAATTCTACCGTTTTCAAAATAATGAATTTATGCGGGACTTTATGAACTCACTGTATATACAGGGTGTCCCAAAAAGATACCGACAAACTTTAAAGGGTAGTAAGCGACATCAAAACAAGCATTTTTGTTTATATAAACATATGTCCGCAAATAAGCCATTTGGGCTGTGGAGCAAAAAAAATGTTTGGTACTTTAATTCTTCGCAATAATTAAATCACTGGTTGTTTACAATAATTGTTCAAAATGTTGACCATTCACTTCATTGCAAAGATTGCACCGTCGGGTCATTGACTCGCGAACCCTTTGGAATATTCCGGGAATAGCTTCTATATGGGTACAACTCGCTAGTATCCTTGCTAACAGATCTTCCTCATTACGAACAGGTATTTCGTAGACTAAACTTTTCAGTCAATGACCCGACGGTGTAATCTTTGCATTGAAGTAAATGGTCACATTTTGAACAATTATTGTGAACCATGATTTATTTGTTAATAAAGCAAAAGTAATAAGTAAACAATGATTTAATTATTGCGAAGAATAAAAGTACCCACAGTTTTTCTGCTCTACAGCCCAAATGGCTCATTTGCGGACATATATTTATATAAACAAAAATGCTTGTTTTGATGTCCCTTACTACCCCTTAAAGTTTGTCGGTATCTTTTTGGGACACCCTGTATAGATAATTTTGGAATTGTGGGAAGAGCAAAATGTAGTTGTATGGGAGGAATATGTGGCCGATGTAAACACATATTTGCAGTGCTTTATCAGTTTCTGGACCATCTTAGAGAGGAGCGAACTAATGTTTTGGATGAACCAATTCCTTCAACATCACAACCCAGAACATGGAGTACTGGGTCTGATCGCCAAGTTGTGAAACAACAATTTCATGACCTTAAATTCAATAAACCTGATCCAAAGAAACCTAATAAAAGAACTGCAGCAATTCAGGAATGTAGGAAAATAACCTCTCACCTATTATTATCAAAGAGTTTGCAGAATCATTAGAGAAGAATAATTTAACCATGTTTAGTGAAGTACTTGCAAGTCATAATTATGAACCCATATCTATAAAGGTTCCAAATAATCCATCAAATAAAAATGAGTGTGACAGTTTAAAGAGACCAAAAGAATTGCCTCTGCCACTAAAAATTAATTGGATATGGTGCCAAGAGTAGTAGTAGTTTTTTGTGAATCTTTGCCAAATATAGATTTTATTAATAATGTGAGTCTGTCTTTGGATGACTGCAGATTTTTAGAAGTTGAAACAAGGAACCAAAGTTCTTCCAGCAGATGGCATTTAGAAAGAAAAAAACGCATCTCAGCTTCTAAATTTGGTGCTATTATTAAAAGGACTATTCCAGTTACAATTCAACTGATTAGCAGAATTTGGCCAAAAGGCACAGGGTTTAAAAGTGCAATGATGCAGCAGGGTCTTATCAATGAAACTGCAGCAGTGTCGAAATATAAATATTTATACCCAATTGTTGATGTGTTCACATGTGGCCTGTGCGTCAACCCTGGAATTCCTTTTTTAGCAGCATCGCCTGATCGCCTTGTTTATGATCCTGAAGAAAACACTGTAAATCTGCTTGAAATTAAGACTTTGGTTAAAAGTGGACTTTTAGAAAACCAAAAGGTTCTAGAAGCTTTTTCAAAAGGCTCGGTTCCATAGAACTGTATAATGGAAATCTACAGCTAAGAAGGAACCACGATCACTTTTTTCAGGTTTAAGGCCAAATGGTTTTGTGATTTGTGATTTTTTAGTCGACAGTGGCAGCGATTTTTTTGTTGAAAAAATCCATTTTGATGAACACTTTTAGATCCAACAATGTTTACCTAAGTTAACAAGATTTCAGTACTTACTGTCAATAAAATCCTTTTTGCATTGTATTTCTAGTTTTTCCGATGGTTTTTCTTCTTAATTTTTCAAAATATCCCCAAAAACCTCTCAGTTGAAAACATATTGTCCAAATTGAATCTAATTGATCTGCCATAGTGATTGGAACTATTCTACTAAGTATCCTGAATATTTTAATATTGCGTATTGCTCTTTCAACATGAAAGCGGACACTTGCTATGTCTCTTGTCATTTGTTCTTCCTCAGACGACAGCTGATTGCACCTTTCAGATAAGGTGGAATATTCAGATCCACATCAATGGATCTTAGCTCATTTTGGATAGTAAATCCTCTATCAGCCATTACAGAATCCCCTGGTGCTAATTTCTCAAATAATCCACTTTGAGTAATAATCTCCTTTTCACTAATGCGCCCAGGATACAAATGTGACACAAATGATATGAATCCATTTGGCGTAATGCCTGCAACGAATTTTTTCCAAAAATATTATTTATTTAGGTATAATGAAAATATAATAATAAAGGTAGGTATCTATAATTCCTCGAGCAGTGTTGTGAGCCTTATAGGTTGAATATGTCGAACTTTGGAGTAAATAATCAGAAGGTTTTTCAATAAATATTTCCATGCCATCCAAAATGATTCTAGTGCTTGGGTATCTTGCCTTAAAACACTGAGGCATGTACTTTTGCACAATTTCTCTAGTAGGCCAAATAGGCAGTTGCCGAAAAAATGCATTAAGAACATATATCCACTGTCTGGTAATCACAGATATAATGCCAACATCTAAATGCCAACGGGAAGCTAAGTCAGTTACCATTAAGCCAAGACGCAAACGAATTATTGTTAATAGAAGTTGAATTCTTTCAGGTACCAAACATTTTTCAGACTTTAGGTTTTTTGGTGCATTTTTACTAAATTCCAAAATAACATCCATAAATTGTAAAAACCACTGCTTATAAAACACGTGTCTTCTAATATTTGATTTGCTTGACTTTGCAATGAACTTTGTTTTTCTAAACTTGACACTTGATTTTCTAATTTCCAAATGTATTTTTGGTTCAACTTAAATCGCCCCGCATCATATTTTCCAGGAATATAGGCATAACTGTGTTCCTTCATGATTGCATCTTCAATGCTAAATGGAGCTGCAAACATAAATGAAATCAACTTAGTATAATTTAATTGGTGCATATCAAAGATGAGGTAGGTATGTGTATACATAGGGTTCATGGTAAGACAAGGGTAGACCATACCTACCTAATTTTAAAGTTTACACAATTCTTTTGCAGAAATACTATAAGATATTTAAACAGGTAGGTAGGTTCTCCCTACAAAAGCATCTAAAGTCTGACTATGAGTACTTACTTTCTGGCTTGTGTTGTTCACAGAAAAACTGTTTTCGAAGAGAACCTTCTTCGCATGTTTTTACAGAAAACAATTTTGTAATCACATTGTTCTTCGATTTTGATGATTTTTTGCATATTGTACAAGTATGACCACCACTGTATCTCCTCAAATACTTTGAAGTAAAGGCCCTGGATGTATTATTGTGCAAAAGGGTCTCCTCACTCTCCTCCTCCTCGAACATATCACCAGTGGCAAGACTGGGAAGTGGCAGTTAAAATGATAAATGAGAAAATCTAATCCAAACTTGTTTGTTTGTCATTGTGACAGTTTTGGATAGGCTGACTAGTCAAAGTGCTGTCAAACTTAAATTTTTCCCCTCGTTTTTATTCTAATAGGTGACTTATGAGTTAGCTATCTTTGTTTAGTGAATGGAAAATGACAATGACCGACATAGAATGGTGAATCTATCGGTAAAATTTGTAAACGCAAAGAAATGTCCGCCAAGAGGCACACAAACCTTCATTGCACAAACCATTTGTTTGCTTGTCAAAGTCACGTGTTTTCTATAGGCTAATAGAATCAGAGAGAGAAAGTGAACAAACAAAAAGGATAGCGACAATCAATCATGTAGTTACTTTTTTTTTTAAGTTGACAGCCCGCTAGTAATTTTTTTTTTCTTTTGGCAACTATGTTCGCGCACCGCAATATGGCGTCCAAACAAAAGGTCAATTTCGGATGGGAGAATGATGCTGTCACGGTAACTTTGGTAGGCGCTTTGGTTTGTCAGATGCTATACTGCTATACCGCGGTTTGACTGGGTGGTGGAAGTTTGGTAGCTTTCTGTCTCTTTTTGTCTCATGTCCAAATAAACATGTCAAAGCAAAAATGAACCAAAATTTTATATGTTACCCCGGGAGCTCAAATTGGGGTTAATAATTTTTGTACTACTTTTTTTTTATCGCAACTATAGGTACTTATTTTGTTGTTGTGTGACGATCCCAAAAGAGGGCCATAAATTATAGGGATTTAAAAAGTGAAAAAGGAGAATTTAAGAAAAATAGATTTGACAATTATTATTTACCTTAATAAAAATTTAAATTGAATCAAATAACTTTATCTTAAATTGAAATCCCAATAATCAAAGTTATAATTGGAAAGAAATAAAGTAAATGAAATACTCTCAATAGTTTCAATTGGAATTCTCTAAGTTTGAATTAAAATAATAATTAACGCAGTTATCTGTTTCGCTGCATAAGCCAGCGATAAAGTTCAAAATCTAATCTAAAAATTATTATCCGGACCCCCTTCTATAGTCATCAGTTATCTTTACCGGAAACGGTCCGAATGAACTAAATTACCGGAAGATCTACCAGATTTCTTGACTTTTTATGTAAACTCATTAATCTAAACACCAAACGACATTAATTACAAGGCTAACTTGTTTAATTGTGTACACGCGCTGTCGGCGTTTTTGAGTAGCGGAAACGGAAACAAAAATGTTTGCAACATTACTTTGATAAGTAAGGGTCATTGCGGAGATAACCTTAGGCTATTTATGGTGGGATCGAATACTATTTAAACAGATTACAATGAGCGGAAGAGGCAATTGAGAATTGAAAAATAAAAATTACACTGTATTTGATCCTTAGTGGAAAATTTAATCATTAAAGTGGTGGAAAGCTTTAATTAAAATGTTTTATATTTGATTTGAAGTAAGATGGATGTCTAAATTGCTGAATTTTGATTAAAGATTTTAATCAATTAGAATTATTGTAAGGATTTAATTAAAATAATGTTTGTGATAATTAATCTGACTAGGTTCATGATTATGAATAATAGTTTTGTATAAGTTTGTCAGTAAATGACTTCAGGGATTTTAAGAATTTATAATTAAAGGCAATGATAGTTTTATTTAAAATATGTATCGAATTCATGTAGTATTGTGTAGAAGATAAGAGTAAATGATTTTGGTTATAAGATGTTGAGAGCATCGAAGTAGGGCCTTATATGAGAAAAATAATTCAAGTTCCGAAAAATAAAGGAAGAAACTTGTAGGATGTTGAAGATTGAAAAGTGTAGTAAATTGAATTGGCAAACCTAGAGGTGGCTGTAAGACTTTGGGAAAATATTAGTTTTATTTATTATAGTCAGTTGCATGATTCTTGAGCTACCGCTACTGAATAGACAGAGGGGACAATGGGCTATTGCTGCGTTGTCATATCGATAATATTTATTAATACATGAAAATTGCAACAAAATTTCCTTCATTTTCATGTAATAATAAATAATAAGTAAAAATAAATAAATAAATAATATTATTGATATGACAACGCAGCAATAGCCCATTGTTCCCTCTGTCTTTTCAGTAGTCGTGGCTCAAGAACCATGCAACGGACTATACTTGTAGTGGCAAAATTGGATTTTGATTATTTAAGTAAAATAAAGTAGGTATAATTGTGTAAACCTTAATACAGTTAATAAACAATGAGTCAGGTTTGTAGTAATGTAATTTTTTTATTAAATTCGACCGAGCGCTTTCGACGTAATTACATGCAGGTTATCTTCAGGATCGGTCTTAAGAATAATTAGAAGATAATAAACAAATCGTTACAAAAACGAGTTAATTATTAGTTGACTTACTCGTCAATTAGTCGTTATTCTTAGAACCGATCCTGAAGATGACATGTAATTAGGTCGAAAGTAGGGCTCGGAATTTTTAAAATTTAGGTATTCGAATAGTCGTTTGATATTCTATTCGAATAGTCGCATAATTTGAATAATTCGAATATTCGACTGTTCGAATATTCGAATATTTGACTATTCGATTATTCGGATAGTCGAATATTCGAATAGTCGAATATTTAAATATTCAAATATTCTAATATTTGAATATTCGAAAGAGAAATTGACGTTTCTTAATAAGTGGGCTACCCTGTACGCGTATATGTGTTTTAAGCTCTTCGTAAATAGTAAATGTAATAAACAGAAAGTCTATTTTTTAACTATTGGTTGAATAGTTGAACATTCGATAAGTCAAATATTCGAATAATCAAATATTATTTATTCGATTAGTCGAATATTCGACTATTTGAATATTTGAAAATTCGAATAAACGAATATTCGAATAGTCGAATTTTTTAACTAACAAAAAATTCGAATTTAGAATAGTCGAATATTCCCCCTCCACAATGTTATTAGTAGCTGCACAAGGAAATAAACACCATCAATAAAACCGCTCGCCATTTACCATCTACTAATATCAATCTACTTTTTGTACTACTTGAGCCATCAACCCCTAAAGCTACAACCCCCATGTCACCCCTGTAAAACAAGCGGTTGTGACATATCTCTTGGATGGAATGGAACCAAATCCAAATTGTTATATTGTTAAACATGAACTTCAATGCATTGAAAGAAAATTTAAAAAACTGCCGATAATGTCGTTGAAATGCAAATTTTTTAGAACAACAGGACAACTTCTCTTGACATTTCAATAAAAAAAAGGCACAATGAAGCGTACATTTAGAACAAATTTAGAAGATTCTCTCATTACCTACGAATGCAAATTTAAACCGAAAATACGGTCCGAATATGCTTGAAAAATATATACAAATCTGTAAGGGATGATTTGGGTCTACAATACTTACTCCTAATCGATTAATCTCAAGAATTCTTTTCAATAAATTTTCGTTTTCCAAAGCAATAGCTCTAGATCTATATTCATCTTCATGGAGCTTACGTCCATTATTCCCGAAAGGATTGAACTTAGGAGGACTGGCGTCTACCACAGGCTTCGCTTCGTATAGCTAAAAAAAAAAACAATTAGGTATCATGATGATTAGTAAGGTAAGAAGGTGACTGTCAAATATTACATTTTTGAGATGCCTATTATAATGCAGTAAATCGGTCCTGATAAGGCTTGGAGCAACTTGCCCTGGTAAATATCGTCCTTGGGTTGTAGGTTTAAATTTTGGTTGGTCCATAATATTTGGAATATTTCAATCCCTATATGTACTTAGATAAAGCAGTAGCAGAAAGTTATGACACAAAAAAAAAATTTTAGCGTCACTTCCGCCTGACACTTACAGCGTCATTAACTTTTGGTCATTAAAAAATCAAAATTTTACAAATATTATCATGAACAGAGCAAGTATGTCAATCATATAGATTTTTAGAAACGGGAATATGACTAGCTGCTCACAAGATACTGTAGGTACTTTTTGTGAACATTTAACGTTCCTATAATTGTTTGGTTTTTCAGTTTGCTGCAGATAGAAATATAAAATGCTCAACCTGCCTGGGTCGCACAAGAAAAATTGAAGAACTAGAAGGTATGGTTTCATGTAAAAATGATATACTTAGCGCGCAACAAAGTCGATTATACACTTTCGAGACTAATTACAAACGACTGTTCGATGATTTCGAACGATTACGTCTAGATTATTCATACGCTTTACAAGCTAATTGTAGCTTAAAAGAAATAAATTTAAAGGTAACATTATTGTTTGAAGAATAGGGTTTTTTAGAGATATATTATTATTTTTAGCTTGAACAAGTCACGGTAACCAAATCCAAAAGATGCACATTTGATGCTAAACAGAAGTTGTCTGCAATTGGGGATAGTGAAAGGTAAAAGAATTTCTCATGTTTTTTTGTACTCGGTATTTCTTTTTGGATTGCCGACAGACCAAACTTTTGATCTGCCATTTTGACTAACTATGAGCAAGGAAATGAATATGCCCATAGAATCTCTTTATGGATGAAGCTACGGTAGAAAGTCTAACATCATAAAACATAATTTCATATCTTATAGACAACAATAATCAACTTATGCTTTACTAAACTTGATCTGTTTACGTAAAAAATTATCACTTATCTGTTTTCGCTAATTAATCAAAGTGCCCTTCAAAGAGGAAAACTTTCCATATTATAAATAATAAACATATTCACAGTGGGTAAATTTATCCATTGTTGTTTCGGAAAACCATCATGTTTACCAATTTTTTATTTTAGAATAATAGAATCGTCTCAAAGCGAAAAGCAGTCGCATTATCAAGAATTCAAAAAAAAATCAACAATATTAGAAACTCAAAATTATACTTTGAAAATAAATAAAACTAATCACTTTGACGTTAAAGAACCACTCCAAGGTCAAGGTAAACTGAAGGAGGCAAAAGGGAAGAATTGTTCAAAAAAACCTTGTTCTTTTTGCAGAATCGGGCGACAGTTTGAATTCAAATTCTTTCATTAAAGAAATTCAAGGCAAAGAAAATCTTATAAAAATTATATTTCCGGAACAAATAATAAGTGAACTATCACATTCTGCGGTTATAGGTACTGGAGACAGCATGGCGTGTAATTCAAAGTGCATAACTAAAAAAGGTAAATTATTAATATGTTTTTCTGTGACATCTGTAAAAAATAATTTACTATCGTCCAACACACAAATCTTGCCTCTATTTAGATAAGCAAACCATCACTATCAACATAGAAGATCCGAATCTTCCAATGATGGTAGTGGATTTGAAAATTCACATGCAACAACAATCCAAACAGTTTGAAAAATGCGCCGGTCAATTAGTCGACCAATTGGACGATATGCACGGTAGTAATCAAGTCTTGGCCGATACTTTGAGCGTCGTCACCGAGGAGAATAAGAATAATTTGCAGATTATTGCTGATTTGAAGAGTGAACTTAAAAGGTAAGTACCTGAGCTACTTACCATATAATTTTATATATAGGTTTTTGAGGTCCAATGACTTTTTACTGGAAATTTATCCAGATGTTGCTCTCGTGTTCTTCAATATTCATAATTATTATCCGTCAGTTGAGATTTTCTTCAAGAACGGACGATGCTAAAAGGAAAGTGGAGGTATTTGACTTCAGTTGTAGTCTGTATCAATGTATTAGAACTTATCCAAATATCTGACTTCTGGGGATCATTAAAGTATCACTTCGTCGCCCTGTTCCACACTTCTTTTCTAGATTTATACAAAATTTACCTTATAGTCCCCCTAGAACACTCTCACAGCACAATCATCCTGCTTCCAGCCTATGAAGACCAATAATGCAATTGCGAAAGACCTTCGAATGAACTATGCTTTGATCATTCTTCCTCTGTCATTAAATCCATTTTTATAATTAGTGCATAAATTGTCAATTCTCTCTTCATACAAATGTCCCTAATCCAGCAATCCCCGTTTTAGATAAAAATGTGTCCGTAAAGTCTCCAAAAAGTACTACACCCTACCCATTGCCATTGCAGAAAGAGAACGAACCCTTTGTTCATCTTTTCAATCTCAAGTAGGCAAGGCTAACTGACTCCACGGGGCTAGATATACTTAGTTGTCTTTCAAACGCGTGGAAACTGGAAATCCACCAGGGTGCAATCAGGTCACCAACCTTTCCAAACTCTGGAACTCATCCAACTATATCTGACATAATAATATCCAAAGTGACGGCATTTAATCTTTTAATTATATCAGTTTGTGAGGCTTTCGCGGCTCAGGTTTATTAATAAGATGTTTTCATTCGGGCCTAATGGCAATCGTAAGTTAGAGTTTCTTCCCGACGTTTCGCTAGCACGTGTGGCTAGCATCTTCAGAGGTTTTTCCATGTCCGATTCTGGTAGCAGACTGACGCGTTCCTGACTGTAAGTGTAACTTAAGTTGTATTTATGTGTGCGTGGCTGTGGTGGGGGAGGGGCGGGGCTTCGCGGCACGTGGCTAATCTCAACTTTCTCTGTACTCAGTGGGATCTTTCTTGCGTTTTTGAGGATTGGATTCCAGATTTGATTAAGTTCTCCACTGCAGTTTCTTTTATGCTCGTTCATACCTCACCACATGTGCGTCGTATACGGTAGAATCCAGTCAGCGCTTGACAGTGGGTCCCCTTATCCTTGGCTGATCTAATTAGGCCGGCATACACACACGTTATTTCGCACGGTTTATCGTGGCAGGTTGGGATGTGGCGGTTAGCATGCGCGAAAGAACGGCGTGGCAAAAAAGCATCGTGTTTCAAAGATTGCTTTATTTTCCTTGTTGAGTTGAAGATTGTTTTTATGTTGTGTTTCCCTATCCTGTCTGTCATCCGAGAAATGAAAGGCAGATTTGCATTAGCCACCACTGGTTGTTCATCCACGTTTTATCGTGTGGCAGTTATGTGTTGCATAGCCCTGTCGATTTCAGATGCATTGTAACCATTTGATACTTTTGATAGAAAGGCCGACTTGGGGTGATCCAGTTCTTGCTCGAGATGTTATGGCTCGCAGGTTCCGAGCACGTTCTGTTAACGTTGTTATAATTCCACGTTTTTGCCTTGGATAGTGGTTTGAGAGTGCATGCAGGTACCTGTCTGCCGTGGCGGCTGGTGAGAGGAAAAGTTGGCCGTGCACACTTAGAGGGGATGCCGGAGGCGCGCGAATTTTTTTGAATTAACCCAAACTAACTCAAATTTTGATCTAAAAGTTGTTAAAAAACACGCCTTGGGTAATTTTGTCACGTATTCTCAATTCAAACGTGAGCATTTACCATTTATACCATTACAAATTTTGCCATTACCATGCATTTATAGTCTATGGATAGTCAAATGAGACAGTGAAAAAAATAAAATTCCTTTGGCGTTCGGAGTTTTATTTATGAAGCACGGGCGGAATACGAGAAATTTATTAACACAGTTTTATATAAAATACATAAGGCACCATACAAATCAAATAGGAATCAAATTTATAAAAAATATCTACTGCACTGTCTTTCCAGACGAAACTGATTTCTTTGCGACAGGCGCTTCAAAGAAATATGCCGCCCTATGGCGCCAGAGACGCCGCTAAAAAATCTAACCAATAAGATATTCCTGGAATCAACGTTGACTGTCTATCGATAGTCAAATGAGACAGTGAAAAAAGTCAGTCGCTTGAATGTCTAGGAAATTTAAGAATAATAACGACAGGCATTTTTTCGTCGGGATTAAATTATAAAATGGCAAGTAATTTGATCTGACGATTGTAATAACTATTGAACTAAAAAAAAAAATTATTTTAAAACGACCGACATAGTTTACGCCAGTGCCACGGCCCCTTGGCCCCTTAGGGCCAGCCGCCACTGCCTGTCTGTGTGTGTAAGTTTTCGGTACACCGCCCACCGTGTGTGGCTTAGTTTTCCTCCAGATTCCTTTATCAGCACATCTAAGAAGGCGATTTCTTGATTTTTCTCCTTGTCCATGGTAAATTCTATGCTAGGATATTGCGCGTTCAGGTGGCCTAGGAACTGGTCGAGCTTCTCTTCCCCATGATTTCAAACCACAAAAGTATCATCTACGTATCGGAACCACACCGTTGGTTTATGATCAAAAGATTCGATAGCTTTCCTCAATCAATCGATGAAATCAATGAATCGATGAAAGACAAACATGGAAATGGCTGACGCACGCAAATCTAAAGATAGAGACCGGAGCCTTGATCACTGCCTGCCAGGAACAGGCCATAGCAAATAGCAACCAATTATACGAAGCCGAGGATCTTGAAATCTGGTAACGACCCAGTCTGTAGACTATGGCGGATACACCTAGAAACCATCCACCATATCGTTTCTGGCTGCCAAATCCTGGCAAAAAAGGCGTATCTCGACCGCCACAATCTGGTTGCTGCTCACCTGCACTGGAATATTTGCAAATACCACAAGATTTCAGTAGACGACAAATGGTATAAACAGTCCACCTCCAGTGATAGACACCCCCGAAATCACTATCATCTGACACGTGCAGGTGCACACCGATCGAGCAACTCAGGCCAACAAGCCGGATATCATCCTGAAAAACAAGAAGCACAAGCAATGCCTGCTGATTGACGTAGCTATTCCATCCAACTACAACATAACTAAAAAGGAAGCCGAAAAGTATCTTGAATATAAAGATTTAAGTACAAATAGAAACTTAAAGGCTATGGAATATATGAAGACATCAATAATTCCAGTTGTAATCGGTGCAACAGGACTGATATCAAAAAGAACTCAGGAAGTCATCAAACTCATCCTGGGAGTCCACAGTCTCCTAATTCTCCAGAAATCGTGCGCATAGTCCTTTAACCGCACACTGTGGAAATTCACCCCAAGAGCAAGGTCTGCTCTCAGTGGATTTCTTTACCACCACAGCAATAAACAACCAACTGTGTGATATTCAGAGAATATTTATTTATTTATTTATTTACGGGAAAACCCCACTAACTGTTAAAATACAATTTAAGAAAAAATATAAAGAATAAAGCATAAGTTAGGTACTATATTATAACTATATAACTACATAAATAATAAATATTATTTAACTACAAAAATTAATACTACACAATAATATAAAACATATTAAGTACAGCCAAAAATCATCTTTTAACCCTCGGGCGGGCGCGCATTTGAAAATCACATTAGCAGGCGCGCTGCGGAACTGCCTGCCGCCAGTAGAAAAATGTACGAAATAATTCAAAATATCAAAATTTATCTTTAAATACAGTAAAAAAATTGGATAAATTGTAATTCTAGGCAACTAAATGAAATCCTTAATACTAATTTCGCAAAAACACAAAAATAATATTCATAATATTTGTATTATTCCCTTTTAATTTTACTTACATGACCAGGCGCGCTGGCGGCACGGAATGCCGAAAACTCAACACCTGCAAGTTCAAGAACTCACTGACGTCTGAACAAGCGCGCTAAGGTCGTAAATTATGCGTAGTAGGTTTGCTAATATAGTCATTTGAGCATACCTAGACGGACAATATGATAAAATCCAAAATAATTGCGAAATCCTTGAATTAGTAAAAAGGCGGTATAAAAGACCAATAGCGCGCCTGCCCGAGGGTTAAGTACCTAAGTAGATATTAGTAAAAGTATGTAGGTATTATGAAAAATATCTTGATCTTGATAATGAGTAGTTAACATAATATGGAAACATATAAAATCGAAATAGGTACAACAAATAATACACAAATTAGAATTGATCCTATTATACCTACAAAAATATCACATATTCTTCAGGTACCTACGTTTTTAATTGACCTAGGGTCATATCAAATATATCAATATTTAAGTTATTAATTAATGACATTTATCTGTCAACAGGATTATTTTCACCATAGGTATGTTGTTCGGAAGAAAGGAGATTTGGACAGTCAATTAACCCATGTACTAATTTGTATATAAATGCTACACCAAAACTATCTCTACGAAGGCCCAGAGGACTCAATGACAATTGTTGTTCTATTGCTCTATAGTCGTGGTCAGCCATAGCAAAGCCATTTTTAAACGCGCACACTCTAAGAAATTCACGTTGCACCCTCTCCAAAGAATCCATATGAATCTGAAAATATGGTGACCACACCACAGAGCAATATTCCAATGTTGACCTTACCCTAGGGTTGCCAGATTTTCAAAATTGAAAAGCGGGAGGTAGTGAATGGGAGGCAAAAATAATGTTTCGCCGCAGGCGGAAATTTTTTGCGGTGTTACGCCCTAATTTTGTCACATCTTATCATATACTATACAGAGTGTACGAAAAGTAACGGGACGGTCAATTGTCTCTGTAACCAGTGGTGCAATTTAAACGAATTCTTTTATTCCAGACGAATTCAAAAATTGTTGTTGCCAGATTTACAAATAATAGTTATTACAAGGGGAAAAGTTTTGTCGGCACTGGACTACACAACTTATATTTGGACCAAGTAAGTTGGCAGCCTGGGCTGGAACTCTATAACGTGTAGCAAAACGCCCCAAGTACACTATGTAATTAGTTAGATGGTAAATGGCGAGCGGTATATTGAAGGTGTTATTATATACTTGGGGTTGCTATTTAAAATCTGTGGAGGAGGGTCTATTTGCAAGAGACAGAAACAAGCTAATGAGGTGTACTAAATTATATTTTATTTCACATAAAAGCCAAAATCAGCCAAATATCTTCCAATACTTTACATCCTTCTTTATTTCTGTAAAATCAATACTTCACAATTCTTTAAAATCTCTAACTGCTATTTGCACCGCTACAACTTAAGGTCAGCCTTAGTCCTAAGTGGAACTTAAACTACGATTTTGCTTTGCACCGCTGTTTCGTGTCCACCTCAAGTCTAGTTAAGTTAAGCCCCAGATTTTCTCCGCTTAGTTGGATTCTAACCTCATTTTTGGGTTTTGTTTTCTTTTTTTGACAGAATTCTGGTTGAAATTGATTATCGATGATTTTATATTTGTAATATCCAAGGTTCCAAGAGCCTTTTCTCCGAAGACTGCATGTTTAAAGCAAAAAAAAAAAAATATTTATGTTTATTTTCATAGCAAAAACAAGTTTTCCGAAGTTTTTTTTTATGGTTGTTGCTGTTATTTAGTTATTTATTAATGGTTTTATTTTTGTGCGTCGGGTAATTTCTACAGAATTTTGCACAAGAATGCCAAAAATATATTCAAAATAATATCCACGTGATATAACTTATGAAAGAAAAGACGAAATTAACGAAAATATTTATATTTTAATCGCAAGGATAAGAATGATAAGATAACGGATAAATTCCTTGCTTGAAATAGGTACCTCCATCTTCATTCTGCCTTAAAATACGCATTTTTGCGCTGTTGCCAAAAGCTTTCAATTCTTAGCTGAGATTTGGTCGGTGCAAAGCAACTCAACCTAAAGGTTCACCTTAAGCTTAGCCTCTACCTAACTTTGTTTTTAAGGAACACTGGTGCAAATAGCTGTACGCCCTTTACTTATGAAAACCCAAAATAATTACCTATTTGTTTATCAACTAATTTATTCTCATAAAATCTTACAATGACTTCTACTTGAAACATAAAATTCCTAATTCAAAATTCATTTCATGAACAATAAATTCTTTTAACAACTTTCCCATATTTTAAGACAATTCTTTTTAATTTAATAGATTATTTAATCAGAACAAATTCTAATATAAGTTTCCTTTTAACAAGTTTCCAATATTTTAAGAAAACAATTCTATTTTATGTCATCAAATTTCTTTGAAAAATTTCCTATTGCAGTTAAGGTTTAAAGTCAGGCCGATAGTTTATTACAGTAACGCGAGATGTCAGTACTGTCGCCCCTATAGTGTGCCCTAACTTGATAGTAAAAAAAAAATAGAAATCTGCATTTGATTAAATTGTGTGATGGAAAGTTTTTCTTTTTTTTGCGGAAATTCGAAGTATTATTCTGTTTTACATAAACAGGGTTGTAGTTTGGACCAACACAAATAATTTTGAACGTTCATCAGTCGGATTTTTTTTTAAACAGTGTAGCTACAGGCGTATTTCCAACTATTCTTGCAGTAGCGAGAAAACTACAAATTCAAAAAATTTGAAAAAAATATATGTCGCGTAGAATTGCAGTAGTAGTTCGTAATAAAAATAACGGGAAACTTCATCTATTCGTTTTGAAATAAATGGTGAAAAACCACATTTTTTTTTCAGTTTTTGCGATATAACTCAAAAATGGCGAGTCAAATTTGCTTAAAAAAATTATGGATTAAAGTATATCAATAACCATAAAACATATATTTTTTTTGGAATTTTTGAACACAAGGTTCAGAAAATGGGGGTTGACTTTAAACCTTAATAGTTTATCAGAACAAATTCTATTTTCGGGTTCCTATGCCTAGCTTATAAATTCCACTGTTTAATTCATAATTCCAACTCAAAATTGTATATTGTTAAATGCATTATAAGTACCCTTCATATTTTCTTTGCACATTTAAATGTCATTATATCTGAAGGTAATTAAAGTTATGCGATAATGTTTCCTTTATAAAACACTCAAGTTATTAATTTATTTTATTGTAAGTTCCACCGTGATTAAAGTCAAAAGTTTTCTAGTAAAATTCACACAAAGTCATGTTCATCAAAAATAATTCTTGTCACTATAGAGTACTTACATTTTGTCCATAAAACACACGTAAAATTACTTAATTAATTACTCAAAATATTTAGCTAGCACGCACATAAATTATTGAACGAATTTCAAATGTTATTACTTGCACGATTTTCCGTACATTTTCTAAGTTAAATTATACCCGAGGCCATAAGCCATAAAAGTAATTTTTCGCGAAACTGGGCAGACTTTACCTCAAACTGGACTGGACTGTTTTCAACTGGCAATTGTCCAATGGCAACTGAAACCGTGGTTTTTATATCATTTCCCAAATCGTCAACAGGCGGTCATTTGCCTAGCAATCCGACACTTCCATTGGCCAAGCTAATTATTATTAAAATAATGATGCAATTTCCTTGGATTTTTACATCATTTTAAGCCTGAAATCAATTAATTATGTCGCAATAATCTGATTTATTGAGGTCAAAACGTTATTGGTTCAAGAATGCCATATATCATCAAATTAATTAACATGCTGGCCTTGCTAGGAAAAAAGTTCATTGATCGGGTTTTTGATGACACACATGCTGTGTGTCGAGATACGTAGCGTTAATTTGTTTTATTTTAATTTATCGATACAGATTTAAAAATACCGGAATTAAATTTTGATTATTTGATATAATTCAATTTTTACAGTAAAGACTTTGTAATTATCGGGTCAAATTTCTGGATCATCACAAACGGATAGATATCGTTATCTCTATCGCTACGGCCGGCACTTGCTATCTTCTCTCTTTTCGAAATCATTAGAGAGTGGACGCCAGTAGAGATAGAGAAAATATCTCCAATCATTACAGAGTCCTAGCCCAGCCTACTTACTTGGATGTTAGATGTTACGACCTATCCTGGACTTGGATAAACAGTTAATACGAAAAAAGTGTCGTCCAAGTGAGGCGTGCGCAGCGTCCAAGACTCCAAGTATACTTGGACCGTGTCAACTGAACCTGGCTTAAATAAAGTGGAGCTTGGTAGAGGATTCTTGAAGCTCAAACCCCCTTTACAATCTACAGTTAGCGTCACAACGAAGGTAGGATACCTTCAGTTCAGATTTGATGCCCAAGCTCTCAGGCTTGAGTAGTTCTGTCTTCGTTTGGAATTGGAAATAAAGGAAGATTCAAATTATAGAAGAAGAATTATATTTCATGTAATTTCTATTTCTGGGAAAAGCGGGAGTTTTGTTTAAGTGCGCGGGAGGCGGGAGGTTTAGTAAAAAAGCGGGAGACTCCCGCCTAAATCGGGAGGGTTAGCAACCCTACCTTACCCTGGTAGCCTCCACAGAGAAGTATTGACGGTTTCTAACGACGAAACCCAACATCTTCGAAGCCCTTACTGCAACCGAATTTATGTGATCAATAAAAGATAATCTCTCGTCTAAAATAACACCCAAATCTTTCACTTTACACATACACTTTAGAGACTGATTGTTAATAAAGTAAGTAACTAGTTTGAATTTTATTTACTTTCCTTGAAAAACTAATATAGCAACATTTATCCACATTCAGAGATAACTTATTTTCTACACACCACACGGACAAGCGATCCAGATCCTCCTGCAGAAGCAACTGGTCCACAATGCTCCGCACTGTTTTCCATCTGCAAATTTTGCACACTCGCTGTTTATAACACAATCAGTTATATCATTAACAAAAATATTAAAGAGAAGTGGAGAACAGTGGCCGCCCTGCGGGACACCCGATGTAACAGAGATTGACTCAGAAAAATAACAACCTACTTTAGCATGTTGGATACAATCAGTCAGTGATCTCTGGATCCACATAACAAAATGAGAATGAAAACCAATCTTGGTTAACTTCTGCAAGAGTATCCGGTGATCCACAGATCCACCCTATCGAAGGCTTTAGTAAAGTCTGTATATATAGAGTCTACTTGTTTCTGTCTCTCCATATGATGCAAATTGCTTGTCTGGTAACCTACCAAGTTTGTCAATGTGGATTTATTTTGACAAAAGCCATGCTGCTCACAGAAATTAAACCTTTACACATCCAGCTCAGTTGCTGGCTAACATAACAAGACAGTCAAAGATCTTTGGTATTGCGGCTGGAATACAAACACTACGATAATTTTCAATATTTTCTCTTTGACCACTTTTAAAAGTAGGAACCACATTGCTCTTATTCCATTTATCTGGGAACACAGCACTAATCAAGGATCTATTAAAAAGGATATACAATGGTGAAACTATAGTACAAACACACTCTTTCAAGAGGAAATTAGGCATCCCGTCCGGCCCTGATGTAAGTTTATTGGGAAGACTGCATATCTGATCGAAAATATCAGACTTACTTATTTCTGAGCACTTAATATTGCTACTTACGTTATTATCCAATGTTAAATCAGGTAGTACTGGAGAGTTCTGGTTAGCTACATATACAGTCTCAAAAAATTTCCCAAATAAATTGGCTACATCCTGCCCATTTGAAGCCCTCTCCCCCCATTAAAGAGTGAGTTTGGAAGACAATAAGTGGAACGCTTATCATTGATAAATTTCCAAAATGATTTTGGATCAACTTTCAGTCTCTCATCAAAACCCCATAATAATAATAATAATAATAATAATAATTCTGTTGAAGACATTGTTTATTAATAAAAATTACCTATATACAAAGTTAGCAATATCAATAATAAATATGTAATAAATGAATAAAGTGCAATTTTACCTATAAATAAAAATCATTAGTTTTAGTTTGTTCAGTTGGTTTTTCAAAGTATTCCTTGATTAGGTACTTAGTCGTTTCCTTTCCTTTTACTGATAATGTTAATCAATTTATTACAACAAATCAGTTTTTTATTCAGTTTTTTATTATAAATTTGTATCTTTTCCATTATTTTTTTTTTTTCGTTTTCTTTAAGTTCATCTAACTAAAATGATGTTTCTGCTAGTCGTACCGTACAACTTCTTTTTCCAATAATAATTGTTCATTCTCCGTCATCCCAATATCCTGGATTAGATGTTGAGGAGTCACTATTAGATTCCCAAATTCTTGATCCAAGTTAGGATCTGAAGGACTCAGCAGATCCACAAATTCCTGATCCAAGTCAGGATCAGAAGTCATGCCTGGACCCATTATACCTACTGCGAAGCGCATCTTCAACTCCATCGCGCTCTCTGTTCGATTTTCAACTCGGAATACATATTATATTTTGAATAATATTTACTTTCTTTTGGTTGTTGTCGTCGTTGCAGCGTTTTTTAAATTATCTTGAAAGTTTCTTGTGGGGATGTGGCCAAATTAAAAGAAAAACCCTTTTTTCTACATAAAGCTTTCGCCATATTTTTATAGCTTCTTCAGTTATACCTACTACAATAATAATAAAAAAATATAGTAATAAGTAATAATTAAAATTAAACTACTTACAGTAGAAGGTGAGTTCTATTTAATTATATAGAATAATATAACAAGCCATAAATAGTCTTCTGTGTAGCATAAATCAATTCTTTAAATTTATTTCTTTATTTTTCAAGTGATTTTCCCTGCGTTTTTATTCTCATCAAATTTTACCGATGGATCCACCATTCTATGTCGGTCATTGTCATTTTCCATTCACTAAACAAAGATAGCTAACTCATCGGTGAATCCACCGATGAGAATAAAAACGCACATTTTCTCTTCTTCTTGACTTTGACTTTGACGCTTTGACCTAACCTTGGGCCCGATTACGAACGTCCGATACGACCGATACAACAGCTATTTGCACCGGTGTTCCTTAAAAACAAACTAGTTAAGTAGAGGCTAAGCTTAAGGTGAACCTTTAGGTTGAGTTGCTTTGCACCAATGAACTATAGCTAAAAACTGGAATGCGCACACAGTGCCATATCTGCCAAAAAAATGTAGCCATGAAAGACAGATGCCACAAAGGGGAATGTTGTTTTTCTCTGTTGCTCGCTGACATATGACGTTTTCGAAAGTTTTGTCATATTTCCCTTCACAGGTTTCATCAATTGGAATACGTGTTGGAAGCAATTTTCGCCATTTAACATAATGAGTGCGACAAAAACAGGTATCCCCTCCGCAGCAGCCGCACTAGGCTTCACGTTCGTCCTTATGTGTTAGCATTCCAGTTTTTGGTTATAGTTCATTGCTTTGCACCGACCAAATCTTAGCTAAGAATTGAAAGCTATTGGCAACAGCGCAAAAATGCGTATTTCAAGGGCAGAAATGAAAGAGGATGTACCTATTTCAAGCAAGGATTCAAGGATTTATCCGTTAACCTATCTTTGCGATTGAAATATAAATATTTTCGTTAATTTCGTCTTTTCTTTTATAAGTTATATCACGTGGATATTATTTTGAATATATTTTTGGCATTCTTGTGCAAAATTCTGTAGAAATTACCCAACTCAAAAATATTTTTTAAAAAGAATTTATATCGAGAGTACCTATAGGTAGTTTTTTTATAACAAATTCAATTTTCTTCCAAAAAGTGGTCCAAGTTGCCAAGTTTGCTGTAAAAGTAATAAACCATAAACGCAAAAAAATAAAAGCATTAACAAATAACTAAATAACAGCAACAACCATAAAAAAAAAAACTTCGGAAAACTGGCAAGGGAAAGGAGCAAGGAGCTCCTTGTGTTCAATTTGGCAGTCCGAAAATTAAAATACCCTACAACTAAGCGGAGAAAATCTGGGGCTTAACTTAACTAGAGTTGAGGTGGACCCTAAACAACGGTGCAAAGCAAAATCGTTTAAGTTCCACTTAAGATAGGCTGACCTTAAGTTGTAGCGGTGCAAATAGCAGGAAGCGAATCCTCCATTTTTTTTCCGAATAGAGGTTATGAAGGTACTCGAAGCGAGAGAACTCGGATCGAGAACCATTCCGTAGCTTCCGACAACAGCTGTTGACGGAATCGTTTTTTGTCCTTCTTGCACACACACTTAATTGTGTGCGTTTCGCTTCGTTTTGTTTTTCTTGTGTTTTTATCTATGGTTCTTATTAAAATATAATTGGTACATACCTACATGCGAGCATCCATCCTAGATAGACGAGTCGGGCCCATGGCCATAAGACATTACGTTCGCCAAAATAACGATAATCGAGTACTGCGACTGACGTCACGTGCCGTCAGTCGCAGCCCTCGACCGGATTGTTTCTATTTAAAACAGAACATTTCAATTGACTTTAAAAATCGTTGTCCAGTGTTATTTTATTTATTTATTTTTAACTTTATTTGAGATTACAGTAACATGTAACATACACATATACACATAAAGCATGAAATGAAATAGCGTTACAAAAAATACCTTACACCTATAATGCTTCTCGCACAATTACATTACAGTTGTTATATGTATCATTCAAATATTCTTATATGCTACCTATATGATTCCAACACAATAAGTAGGTATCTTTTTCAGTTTACTTTCAAACATTTTTTCTTATGTCTATTTTTAATTTATTGATTAGTTTATTAAAAAGTTTTATTCCCATGTCACATGGACTCTTTCCCAATAATGTTTACCTGTGCCTCGGAAAACAAATATTATTTGCTCTAGTGTTATAATTATGACATAACTAGCATCAATGGCATCAAACAATTGCATATTCTTGGAAGTAAATAAAATTTGGATAATTACATATTATAAGCATTTAGAAAAAAATTGAAATATGAAACTTTTATTTCCAATTCCACCATGAAGATTCCTTTTGAAAAAGACAAGGAATACTACAAGACTTGGCATGATAAATATTCAAAACGGAAAAAAAATCACCATTTAATTTAAATTTTTGCAAGCTAAGAAAGATAATTAGAATGGATTATATTTATAAGCCAAATTTACGTGTAGAAAGGTAAAATTAGAAAGTTTATGGCATAAAGCACACGGCTTTTACATACTATAAAAAATCACCCTTGGCCAAATGTTTCATAATTAATATGATTCTCTGTTTGTCAAAAACATAAGGTTGTTATAATGATTTAATTTTTGCATTTCTAAATATCACGATATAAAGCGAAAGATGGTTGCAATATTTAGATATTCATAATCATACTCCATAAAAACGCTGCAAGTTTCCCTTCAATTCCATGCATTTAATGATGAATGATGCATTTGCATAGTAAATGCAACAATAAAGGACTGCAGCTGACGTCACCTCCAGCAAGAGGTTTCGCATTCTACCATTTTGATCGCGGACTGATTAAAGCCGATCCGTGTGTTCGTAATCGCTTTTCCGTTCAATACGATGCGTATACGCTTCGAGTTCCGTATCGGATGTTCGAATCTTTCCGTATCGGATGTTCATAATCCGGCCGCTTATCCTCATAAAAACTTCAGTTCGTGGGTTCGGCTTGCTCACTCCGAGTGACTCCATTCTCACTCAAGCCGTTCGGGTATTGCTTTTTGGCGTATAAAGGGGTGACACCATTAGCGTTCGACTATACGGAGTGGAGTAAATAGAGTTCACTCCAAAAGTTCCACCTCGAAAAGATAATTTTCTAGAGTAAGCATGCGTAGAAATGAAATGTAGAAACTGTCAAGCTTGTTTTGTTGTCACGTTGTGGTTGTTGTTAAAAAAATTAAAAATCGTTTGTGTGCGTGGATGCCGGAATTAGTAAAATCATCGAGTAAAATAATTGATCGGATTCTAAAATTTACTAAAATTGATGAAAAAAAATTCTTGACAGTGAAAGAGAAGCAAAAGCATCATATTTATTCATTATTGTGGAGGAATTGGAGTTATTTTATAGGACACGAAAGAACAAAGACAAAAGTGAAAAAAAAATTGGTCACTGGAAAGTTGTAAGTGCGTTTATCCTAGTACTCATAACAGCGCAATTCGCACTTTTTTGACATTGCTTTGACAATTTGACGTTTTATGCGTGTGTCGAAGCAATGTAAAAAAAAGCGAATTTCGCAGTTATGAGTTCTAGGCATAAAAATGGAGTGTGAAGGTAGAGTAGTTGTTTGTCAGAGTGTCCTGACGTCATCAGAGTGCACTCTGGGTGCGCGATTTCTGAACGTATTGTGGCGTTGCGGTAAATGTCAAACCCGGTAAAAACCCATTGATCCAAAAAATAAATGGATAAACAATTCATACGGCTTGATTGGCAAAATTTGTGCGAAAATTTGGGGTCAATATTCTACGAACAGTTGTGCAACGGAACAGCCTAACGCCTGCGCAGTGTCTTATCTTTCGAACAACTGTTCTAAATTTTGAAATTCCTTCATTTTCATTGGCCAGATTTTGTGCACGCACAATACATGTATCTAATGCGCACGCTCACAGCTGTCCCAGTCAGTTGTTTTTTTCTAGATTTTAACCTCGTAAATTAGCAGCTATAGAAGCGTTCTTTGTTCATCCATTTATTTTTGAGATCAGTGTAAAAACCGCGGGGCGTTTTTCAACCCAGTCCCCGAGTGGGGTAATTTGGACGCACTCTGGACACGTCAACTCTCGATTTCTGAACGATTCCAGCGTTACGCTCCGAGTAAGCACCTGTTACGGCGAATTCTCATGAGCGTAAGTTGACATTTCTGGCGTAATCACCTGGAGTGCGTTCAAAGACGGCAATGCTAATGCCAAAACCTACTATTCCCCTTCTACCGGCGATGCCAAATCTGGTGTGAATTTACTGGAACGCCAAATACCGTTTTTCAATATGCAATCCAAACCACGTGACATTCAATATGGCGTGGCGACCATACATGGACCAAAAAACACAAAAAATATCTAGTTTCTGCCCGACTTAATAGTTAACGTACTTAGTTAACATTTATTTTATTGAATAATCAAAATCGAAGCTGCAAACAAACAAAATAATTGAAATATGCATGAAAACCCATATTCAAAACTAACTTGCCTGGCCGCCACGCCATATTGAATTTGGTCTCATCCAATCAAAATTCGTATAACCATTTCTAGACTCAGTTGAAAGAGCCTCCAAAAGTTACTTTACCGCGGCCGATTTGGAACGTGTAAAGCCAACCGTTTTTGGCACGCTGGAGCCGAACTTGAACGCAATATGCCAATTTTGGCTCGGCTTTAGCCGTTTTTGAACGCAGCCCTGATAATATGGTGTAACTTGAGGTGAGTTCGGCTTGGCAAAACGGAGTTGGAGCGGATAAAGAGCAGGTTCATAGTCACGTGATCACAGAGTGGAAAGAGTTAAATGGTTAAGCCGAACGCATCGCAGGGGGCAAGGGTTAGCTGCCGCCGCGCGCGAATACCGTGAGCCGTTATTATAGTTATTTATGTATCAAGGGAATTATGCAGGTGTTAATACCCCAGGGCAACGTTTGTGTCCCGAGGGCCTCCGGCCCGAGGGACACCAATTGCCCGTGGGTATTAACTCCTGATAATTCCCGTGGTACATAGATAATTTTATATCCTACTGAATTTACTGTATTCTGTCTATTTTTATAAAGGAATAAGCCATAAATCAAAATTCTATTTTTTGTCAAAGCGTTACCTATTCAAGGTAAAAGCGGGAGTTATGGAAATCCTTAACTCCCTTGGGAGTTATGATATCCTTAACTCCCTTCCTTAACTCCCTTGGGAGTTATGAAAATCCTTAACTCCCTTGGGAGTTAAGACCCTGTTTATGATTATCGTAACCAAGGTATTATATGGTTTTAATAGTTCAGTAGGATATAAAATAATAAACAGTTGTTCCCAGATAAAAGAATCTAATTTGAAGTAATATTAAAACAAAAATATTTATTACTTGTATTGGCATTTTTTCAGTACTAAGAACGAGATTATTCCCATCACAAACCGGAACATGTGTTATTGTGGATATTTTGGGGAGCGAAGTCATTTTTTCTACCAGGAGGCAACCAAGCCCCAAGCAAAAAATATCTTCTTCGAACTCTTCAGGTTAGGATCGTTAGGATAGTGAATTATCGAAAGCTTAAATTTTACCGCCTTTTGGAAATATAGGAAGTGCGCATGCCCGCTCCTCGAGCTTCATCTCTCGAGGTGGTGCTTGTAGAGTTAACTCTTTTCACTCTACTTGGCCGAACGATGAAGGGCTTGCACTATTTGCTCTCAGTGGCATGACCCGAACGATTTTGTAGTGAAAAGGGTCAATGGAGTCAAAAGAGTTGCCAAGCCGAACTCACCTTTGATTGGTAAAATATCCAACATGGCGAATATTTTACCAATAAAACCCAACCATTTTATCACGTGATTACGCCAGAAATGTCAACTTTACGTTCATGAGAATTCGCCCTTAATTTATGAACGATTAAGGGCGGGTATTATAAAACTACTTTGAGAGTTAACTTAAAGTTAACTTCTGGAATTACATGTAATTCAAAAAGTTAACTTCAAGTTAACTGTCAAAGCAGTTTTATAATACCCGCCCTAAGGGTGGGTATTATAAAACTACTTTGAGAGTTAACTTAAAGTTAACTTCTGGAATTACATGCAATTCAAAAAGTTAACTTCAAGTTAACTGTCAAACAGAGCTGGGCAAGCTACTTGGAAAAAGTAGCTAGCTACAAGCTACAAGCTACTTTATATTGTAAGTAGCTAATGCCCGATTGCACCGTCTGTCTTAACCGAGGCTTAGAGATAACTATTCCTTAAAGTGACATTTTCCCATGCAAAACTGTCAATTTAAGGGATAGTTATCGTTAAGCCTCAGTTAAGAGAGATGGTGCAATCGGGCATAAGTTACTCAGTAGCTCAACTACCTCTTTGAAAAAGTAGCTAAGCTATTAGTAACTTAACTACATTTTGAATAAGTGAAAGCTACTATTTAAGCTACTTTTATCAATGTAGATGCCTTACCTAATTTAATTTCATAATATGATCATACGAAAATAACATATTAATGGGGCGGATTACGAATTCTCGATTCGAACCGAAACCGCCATGGATTTTGAACGCACTCCAAATTTATTTTTGAAAACAATGGTTGCGTTCCTAAGGACTCAACATGAGTGATTAGTCAGCGGCTATGTTGAAAACAGATGAAAATCAGTTCTAGGCCAATCAAAACTTTTCTACCTTGTGCATTTCACTAGCTGGAACAAAGCCGCTTACTAATCACTCAACATGTTGAGTGCTTAGGAACGCGACCATGTCGAATGGATGCCATTATTATAGATATAGTTATTTTATTTTTGAACTAGAAGAATCCGCTGCGCATAAAACGTAATAAGTATTTTGGACGTTGAGTATCGTTAACCACACCCTCGGGCGGTAAATGACACTTTTCGCCATTAATACCTAAATAACTATTAACTATCTACCAAAAGAAGCTTAAGTAGCTTGTTTTAGTAGCTAGCTACTTTTTACAGTAGCTTATGAATACTTGAAATACATTACCAAAAGCTACAGCTACAAGCTACTTTTTTTTCAAAGTAGCTTGAATAAGTTATTAGCTACCAAAAAAGTAGCTAAGCTAGTAGCTTAACTACTTGGTAGCTAGCTACTGCCCAGCTCTACTGTCAAAGCAGTTTTATAATACCCGCCCTAAGAGTTACTCTAAGGTCACTACCACACCTAGAGTGCTATTTCTAAACGCAACAATAGCTGGGTTCGGCTATAGGGCATGTCCATGTGACGTCAAAAATGAGTTTGACAGTCGCCCTGAGGTAAAACAAATCATTTATTTACATTCGTGTAGATTAGGCCGGTTGTATTTTACGCGGTTTTCACAGTTTTTTTACAAGTTGTGGTGTTATTTTATTTCAAAAAAGTTAGAGCGGAGTGTTTGTGTTCCAGTCTATGTGGTGGTTTATGCAAAAGTTTGCTAGGTTTTCCTATAACGGATTAAATTCAGGTTTTTTCCAACAAATATCAAAACCAAGTGTCTCAAGAACAATTATATAAGTATAGTTACTCTATATTCAATCTATTTTTCTGTCAGATCTTCTCTTTTAACAACATTAAAGGGGGTGTGCGCCAAAAATTAAAGTTTAGTGTAAAAAAATCTTACTGTTCAAACCTCGTTATTCTACGATAAACTATCGCTGAGATATACCGCTTTAAAGTGTGGACGACGCTTTCGTGACGTCACGAGAACTTCGTCCAGCCGCGCTCCGCATTGTTAATTTGATTGTTCCCGGCACGCCTGAGTGATTTTTGTTTAGATTATTGCAGGTAACACAGGAAAAACTAGAGGTGGGTTGCGATTTCACGAACTGTGACTTTGTCACTGCTACTCGTCTGTCACAGTCACTGCCTGCTCCAGTCCCAGTCAAGTAGCAGTGACATTTTGTCACAGCCTGCTTCAAGCTCCGACCGATGCAGCGCGGACAGAACTCGAGCTGAGTGATGTAAATGAAATAATAATATTATAAATTGCATCGCGATCACGCCAAATAGAAACTGCTACTGCAGAGGGCAGGCTGGAAACTGGAGCATCTCTCTAGGCCGTGACTGCGGACTGCGATTATGCCATTTTACGATGTAGCATTAACATATAATAATAGCAGTACGGCCGCCAACTAAGGTAAAACTGCTCCAAAAAATCACTGCTATTTGTCACAGTGACACGACTGGAGCAGTCACGTCTTGTCACAGCTCCATTAAAATCGCAGGTTGGCCCACCTCTGGGAAAAACATATGTAAATTTAATGAAATCCACTTTCTCGTGCGTCGCTTGAGCTTTCGTGACGTCATAGGGTGAGATGCGGTACCTTCATAGAGCCATATCTGCGGTATTATTTGTCATAGAGGGGTGCGGATTTCACTGTTATTCTTAGATTTTTTTTCTCTTTTTTTTTGAGATGAAGTTGTTTTTTTGGCGCACACCCCCTTTAATCAACTTTTCTCTTCTTTCTTGAGCTAACAAATCAAACCTCCCATTGTTATTTAAAATTTATGGAAACCTATGGAAGGATATTGTATCCCTTGCGCTATACTGCCACAATTAACAACTAAACAAACTCTAGGCATGTCCAAGAAACTTCTGGAGCACACAAAAGGTATTTATTTAAAAAAATCCAACTAACAACTTGAAAAACACTGTAAATTATATCTTTGTTTTACCTCGAGGCGACTGTCAATAGTGTCAAACTGTCAGATCGTGTACTTGCCCTATTCAGCGCGGAGTTGGAGTGGAGTGAACAGAGCTAATGGAGTCACCCCTAAAGGTCTGGACACACATGACCGCACCGTATCCGCACCGAGTCAATAAGGAAGAAACCACATATAAGGTCGTATCAGACGTGCCGTTGCCAATTACTATTAACCATTCCGATTGGGAATTCGACCAATCAAAATGTCTGCTTCTGGTTGCAATTGCCGTTGTATGTTTAGGTTGGAGTCTAAATTTTACGAAACCGTTCTGAACCGTGCCAATGAAAGCGCTTTATGAACACCAAGGGAACGTTCCGTAAGTTAACCAAGATTCTTGGTTTTTTCGGTAAACGTTCCGTAACCTAACCACTCCTGAAATCTAGTTAGGTTATGAAACGCGGTTCCACACATAAAGCACATATTCAGAAACCAGACTGTCACCATAAACGAACCGCTCCATACCAATCGGTAACTCTGGTTTAGATACGGAACGCCGCCCAAGTGACATATGTGTCTAATGGCCGTTTGCACCGATCATTTTAAGGGAGGTTTAACGATAATCAACGTTTAAAGTGACACATTCACATGTAAAAATGTCACTTTAAACGTTGATTATCGTTAAACCTCCCCTAAAATGATCGATGCAAACAGCCACGTCACTTTTTAGTTTAACAATTTTATCGCTTCTCCTAAGTTAACAGTTAAAGTGTTTGCGATGCCTTCCAAATTGAATTTATGGATTACGGACATTGAATATAAATTAATTTTTGAGGTACAAAATCGATCGATTTTATGGGACGTATCCTCAAAAGATTATAGACGCTTGAAAGATGGGCATAGGACTGAAGTGGCTGCCTCTTTGGGGCCGAGTTTTACATGTGAGCATTCAGTCTAAAGGTACGGTTTGTTAGGATAGTACGCGACGCACAACTGACAACGTAAACGTCGTCATTGGTTCAGGTATGACGTACACCCGTCTTCTGACGTGAGAAAACGGGTGTACGTCATACCTATGGTCATACCTGAACCAATGACGACGTTTACTTTTACAGTTGTGCGTCGCGAACTATCCTAACAAACCGTACCTTTACGGGTGTACGTCATACCTGAACCAATGACGACGTTTACGTTGTCAGTTGTGCGTCGCGTACTAGTGCGCGTTCATATTGGCACCGCTCGAGCGGTGAGCGTTGCGCGATGCCGCTGTAGCGATGCCCAAAAATAATTTTAACATTATATTTCAAATGAACATGGTCACACTGAAGCGGCGCGTCCCGCGGTGTTAACATGTTCACTCGAAATATAATGTTAAAATTATTTTTGGGCATCGCTACAGCGGCATCGCGCAACGCTCACCGCTCGAGCGGTGCCAATATGAACGCGCACTAACAGATTTTTGAACATGAAGGACACTTTTATGGAAAATCATCGGAAAGTACGAGAGTCGAAGCAGCGCTGTATTTTGAATATGTTAGTTGCGACATTTTGACGCTATAAACATTTCAAGCGACCAGTAATCGGAAATGGAACGGTGTCAAGTGTGATTGCAACCCTGACGGCAACAGCAATGGCTAACGGAATCGGCAACGGTACGTCTGATATGGCCTAAACACTTTATACGCCGCTTGAGCTGACAGTCATTGAAGTGACACTTATACCTTGTAAAAATGATCACAAAAACTACTTTATATGACGTTTGAAAATAATAGAAATTTATTTTATTAGGAGTACAGGGTGGTCCATTTTCGATGTTTTAATGGGGTATATCAAAAACTAGCAGAGATATCAAAAATCTGGGAGCACATTCTCGACCTCTTTTTTCGAGAAAATAACCATGGTGAAGACAAATCACGGCTAACTTGATGCATTTAGGAAATACAGAGCACTTTTCAAATTTTGTCCAATTTTAAAAAATCCTTTAATTTCTTTATTAATCAAGATATCCAAAAACGAAAAATACTTTCTATAGGCAATTTTTCAAGTAGAATCCAGTGACATGACTAATTTTTCTCCAGATGCCACCGATTTTGGAATATTAGCTAAAGTTGTGTTTTTTTAAATGGGATATTATTTTTTCATTGAATAGATCTTTGTGAGCTGATTTCAATGATATAAGGTTTTATACCTTTACCTTCAATAGTTTTGGAGAAAAAAATAAATTCCGTTTTTTCCATAAGAAACAATGAGATAGAAAGAGATAGTTGAACTATGAATCGGCTACAAAGGACCCCGCAATATTTAAACGGAAATTGGTTACCCGTGATATTTGGATAAAATTTAAATATGTTATTGGTGATGGTGTAAGCAACATTTTTTACCATGGGCGCAACCTTGTATATATGACAGGTGAGGCGGTATCGACTGTCAAATATTGGAATTTAATATCCAAAGGCAGGGTAATTATCGCAGATTTTGATGAAGCAAGTATCGATTCCTACTAAGGGTGGGTATTATAAAACTGCTTTGACAGTTAACTTGAAGTTAACTTTTTGAATTACATGTAATTCCAGAACATAGGCGCCGACTCCATGGGTGCTATGGGTGCGCAAGCACCCATACTAAATATATTATGGGTGCGGAGCACCCATACAAAAAAATTTAAATGTATAATTTCCCTTGTTAAGGTAATGAAAAAAACAACAAAAGCTATTATTTAAAAATTAGTAGTTTTATCGGTACCACAAGGACAATAATATCTAAGATTGACGCGCGTCGGTCCGATCCAAAGGTTCGATCTACGACCGTTGACACAAGCAGCGCTATACAATGGGACTTTTCAGAAACGCTATTCTGGTTCGGATCAACCCGATCACCAGCTTTTTATTTTTCATCTTTCTTTGATGAATGCGATTGAAAAAAGACAGTTTACTTCAGTTGGTGATCGGGTTAATCGGAACACCGTTTCCAAAAACGCCTATTATGACCTTGATCCGAAAAATACCGATAGAATCGACAGATGAGCAATCCTATGTAGTGTATAATATTCTTGATCCGATCCGCGATCCAAGGGGTCTAATCAGCGAGTCGAGTGGTACAAAAAAAAAGTTCAGCTATTTCATGCCGCCTTTGGCTAAGCACCCATACAGATTTCAGAAAGCCGGCGCCTATGTTCCAGAAGTTAACTTTAAGTTAACTTTCAAAGTAGTTTTATAATACCCGCCCTAAGTCGACCAAGGTAAATCGAAAAATGTCAACCATTTTGACATCTGTCAACACCCTGCCAAATGGCAGCACTCATATTTTTCAGTTTTCAATATTTCATGATGTGTCATTTGACAATTTCAACCTATGTCAATACATAAAAAAAATAATAAACAATTACTGGACAATTATAGGTCAATCACGATGACCTCAGTTTTCTCGAAGGTGTTTGAGCATTGTTTTTTGAACTGATTTTTATTGCATCTGAATTCAGGCAATTTGATGTCAGATACACAACATGGATTTAGAAGCGGGAGGTCGACTAACACTGCAATGGTGGCCATGTACGAATCCTTGGCGGACAGCATTGACGCGGGCGAGTGCCCTGTTGGGATCTTCTGCGATCTCAGTAGGGCATTCGACTGCGTTAATCACAATATTTTGGAGAGGAAGCTGTGTGAGATTGGTTTTGGTGACAGACGCCAGTATGTTACAATTGTCAACTTGAGCCAGGGTAGGCAAAGTTCAATTAACTCTGAGAATTTGTCTGTGTCGCTGGGTGTACCACAGGGCTCAGTTTTGCGCCCTGTGCTATTTCGAGTGTACATAGATAAAGTTGACAGTTCTGTTCCTCAGGGAAAGTGCGCAAAGTATGTGGATGATGTCGGTACCACTATTTCTGATCTGGATCAAGCGAGCTTGAGATTAAAATGTCATACCTACTGCAATGTTGTCCTTAAATGAGTGGTTTTCAAATAACTCTCTCATGTTTAATACAGAAAAACAGTACTTATGCAATTTCATAACCATCAGAAATTAATTACCACACCACTTAGTGTGAATGTGGGTGGTCACGTGCATACTGTCTCTGAAAGCACAAATTTCTTGGGAATGGTGCTTGATAAAAATTTAAACTTTAAAGCTCACTGTGATGGGCTCATACCGAAATTAAATTCCTTATCTTTCAAACTACGAAATTTAAGTTATATTCTTACTGTAGGCCAGTTAAAAGCAATCTACTGCGCGGAAGTGGAATCAAGGTTGCGTTACGGTGTCTGTTTATGGGGTTGGTCAACTAACGCCAGTCAAGTCTTTTTAGCACAAAAATCTATTTTAAGAAGTATGACAGGTATAACCTATTTGGATTCATGTAAACCATACTTCACAAAGCTTGAAATCTTGACATTACCAAGTCTATATATTTTTGAGATATGTGTCTACATTTTCAAAAACAAAAATAAGTTTCCTTTAGTCAGTTTTGTTCATTCAGTTAATACGAGACAAAAGAATACTCTCCATATCCCGCTAGCGCGTGGACAGATTGCGTTCAAAAGTCCAAATGTTGTAGGACCCCGCTTCTTTGACTTGTTGCCATTAGAAATTAAGGAAAGTAAAACATGTACTGTATTTAAATCTAGTCTTAAAAAGTTTTTAATCTCAAAGTGTTTTTATAGTGTAAACGAATTTTATTGTTAACCGTTATTGTCTCTCTCTTTTATGACTTTTTTTATATATTATATATTTTTGTGAGTGCATGTATTCTGGGTGTGTGTGTCTGTCTGTGAATGCTTTCTAGTATTAGTTTTTAGATTTAAATTATCGCTTGACTATTCCTAATACAATGTATAAAATTGTCAGAACAGGAAATAAAGAATTTTGAATTTTGAATGTAAATTCAAAGCTCATAGACATCAAATTTTGACAGCCGTCAGAATCTGACATTAGCTTTAATTGAAAAAAAAACAAAAAAAACTGAACTCTAGTTATGTTCCAATTATTTAAGTTATGCTTATTTATTATGAAGCATAAAAAGAATTTATACATAGGTTTCAGATTTTGACAGATGTCAAAATTTGATGTCGATGAGCTTTGCTTGATGTTTTATTATCAATAGACTACCTTAAAACAAGAAAGAACCAGAGATGAATAATTTTTTCCTACTAGAATAAATGACAGGTTTTGACAGTTCTGTAATTTTCTTTTTTCCAATTTTTAACTCAGAACTTACATAAGCTAAAACTGACAAATGACACATCATGAAATATTGAAAGCTGAAAAATATGAGTGCTGCCGTTTGGCAGGGTTTTGACAGATGTCAAAATGGTTGACATTTTGCGATTTTCCTTGGTCGACTTAGTAGGAATCCATACTTGTTTCATCTAAATCTGCGATAATTACCCTGCTTTTGAATATTAAATTCCAATATTTGACAGCCGATACCGCCTCACCTGTCATATATATAAGGTTGCGCCCATGGTAAAAAATGTTGCTTACGCCATCACCAATAACATATTTAAATTTCATCCAAATATCACGGGTAACCAATTTCCGTTTAAATATTGCGGGGTCCTTTCTTAATTCTTAATTTAATTTTTTCTATTTTGGTGTCATATCGAAGTCTTTTCGACACTAAAAGTAGTTTCGAAAAGAAGCTCTTTGTGACACTTGTTTTTTACTTATCGGAGGTTGGTAACACTGGCTGACTGATGACCATCGAACTGTCGTTCGCGATAAAAAATAATAGAAGATTTCTATATTTGGCATGTAGTGTTGCCAACCTAAACATATGAAATCAGGAAATATGAGAATAAAATTTCCAAGAAAAGTTTTTTTTTTTTTAATTAAACAATACCAAAATAGAAAAAATAGTATAAAATATTCGTTTCATAAGACATTTTATCGCACTCGCCCTTTAGAAAACTCGCCTCCGGCTCGTTTTCTAATATAGGGCTCGTGCGATAAAATGACGTCTTATGAAACTTGTATTTTAATGTACTATTTCAGTTCAGTTAATTTTTTTAAAATTCGAACTATGAATTGGGGATGATAAATTAACAACGCATAATTTATTTAATGGCTTCGTTATATCTCATTGTTTCTTATGGAAAAAACGGAATTTATTTTTTTTCTCCAAAACTATTGAAGGTAAAGGTATAAAACCTTATATCATCGAAATCAGCTCACAAAGAGCTATTCAATGAAAAAATAATATACGGGGTGTCCCATTTAAAAAAACACAACTTTAGCTAATATTCCAAAATCGGGACATCTGGAAAAAAATTGGTCATGTCACTGGATTCTACTTGAAAAATTGCCTACAGAAAGTATTTATCGTTTTTGGATATCTTGATTAATAAAGAAATTAGAGGATTTTTTAAAATTGGCCAAAATTTGAAAAGTGCCCTGTATTTCCTAAACGCATCAAGTTAGCCGTGACTTGTCTTCATCATGGTTTTCTCAAAAAAAGAGGTCGAGAATGTGCTCCCAGATGTTTGATACCTCTGCTAGTTTTTGATTTACCCCATTAAAACATCGAAAATGGGCCACCCTGTATAAGTAATACTTATGTGACGCGCATGGAAGTTTGAATTTTTTTGAATCAAATGCATGCAAGTCACATGAATAAAACTTATACTCCGAATGAAATACAATATTTTATTTTCAAACAATCTTTAATTCCTAATAGTGCAGAATTTTTAATTTAAATTATGACATTCATATTTGGAGGGATCACCTTTATAGGTAAAGTTTGTTTCGCCAGGGTTTGTACTTGCCACCAGCATTTGCCTTCCTTGTTTAATAAATAAAAATTCGCTGAAACAAATAAATGACGTCAAAAACGTTTGTCGGTTCTTAAACCAGAAGTCATTCATTTTAATTTGTCAAAAAAATTGAATGTGTCATATGAATTAATCGACGACAACCTTTTTTTTTCAAGTTTCAAGGTCAAGTATGAACCCTGGTGAAACGAACTTTAGGCACCTATACCTGTATCTACAGGGGTGCGTTCAAGGACGGCAATGCTAATGCCAAAACCTACTTTTCCCCCTCCACCGGTAATGCCGAACCACGTAGGTTGGAGCCGAACTCGAACGCAAAATGCCAATTTTGGCTTGGCTGTAGCCATTCCTGAACGTAGCCCAGGTGAACTACCTTAAATCGCTATGGAAAAAGATGTGTAACGGCGTATAAGTGTTATACTCCGGTCTCCGGCGGAGTATAACACTTATACGCCGCTCAAGCTGAAAGTCATTGAAGTGATACATACCTGGTCAAAATGATCACAAAAAATACTGTTTTATGACGTTTGAAAATAAAATTAATTAGTTTTAGTTTAGTTAGTTTTTCGCACTTTACATTCCCTCAATTAGGGTTTCATTATTTTTGATTTTGATAAGTACTTATGCTTTTTTATTCTGGGACGGGCTTTTCAGGTCAAGAATAATTGACTAGGTACCTATTGCAGAAGTATTCCTAATAATATGTTGCAGGGTTTTCAGGCTTTATTGTCTGGTCAAATAAAATGTTTAAGCACTTTACATTCCCTTCCATTAAAAAAGAATATCAGGTTTTGATAAAAGTCAGTAATTTATGGTTCGTGTAGAAATAGTTATTTTCCTAACAAGTGCGCAAAGTGTTACTTTTCCGCACGCAAACACAGTTATACGAACGACGCGAAGCGGAATTCGGATAAGTGTTTGCGTGCGGAAAAGACACTTTGCGCACGTGTTAGGAACAAAATTTTTCCTACGAGCTTCATATCAGGTAGGTAAAAACAAAAATTAAAAAAAAAATACGATAATTTGTTCAATAAACTTGAAGCGAGTCTATTCATTCATCAAGAAATTACATAACAAAAAAAAGAACAGAAAATTGAAATCCTCGTCAGAGCTGTTCATCTCATCTTAAAGCGTTTAAATTTGATGCGAGAGAAGTTTGTAGATTCTTGCATGTAAATGGAGAACACAAATCTGACAATGTGTCAAAGTTAATTAATTATATTCAGTGTTTGTATAGATGTTGGCTGATAAAAACAGAGAAAAAATTTGTCATCATGTGTAAAAGTCGAGAGGTGCACTTATTGTTGCTTGACAATTATTTTTACGGAAAAGTGTAACTTTGAGAACGAAAATGCGTGCGGAAAAGTACTACTTTGCGCACCCTCGTAGAAAAATAAATTATATACACGACTAGGTTGTATTTAAAAATAGTAAAATATATTTGGATTAAAGTATTTTATAACAATAATTACATTTTTCTCGTGAATCTGGTGGACCATCTATGCGAGTTCTCCAGTCTGGTCGTGTAATGAATAAAGCAAAGTAATTTAATCTGAAGAAGAAAGCTGTTTTTGTAACTCATTGTTAACTTTCCCCATGCATCCAAAAGTTCAAATGTCTACATTTTTTCACAAATAATGTAACGGTATTTTCAATAATTCTTCGCTTGTAAAATCTGAAAGCAGTTTTTCACCACTCATATGAGCTAGAACGTGGCCTATGGATGAACAACAATTCATTTTCAAGTTTTCGTAGAAGGGTGCTATTGATGTTCTTCTCTATAGTTTTGTTGTCCGCAACCAAATGAATATAATTGATGATTTTAAATTATATACGTTAAAGTTAGAAAAGGAGGGGGAATGAAAGAAGATTAAAATGGGGGGTGTTTAGTAGAAGAATGGGTGGTGTTCAATATAAGAATAGGAGATATTTCAAAATAAGGGTGGGGGAAAGTCTGATTCCCTAGGTGGAATGGATAGACTAATATATATAGGGGTAAATCTTAGAGCAGGTAAAGCGCTGTCCTACGGACATAAGGAGTAGGAACGCGCCATTCTGCTTATGAAACTAAAGTGAAGCTAAGTTTTTGGCAGGTGTTTGGCACCAAAATACAGGTACAGCATTGAATTGCCATAACCGCCCTTTTTTGTGGGCCAAAATACCTGGAAAAAAACGGTTTCATTTTCCAAATCCAGGTTACTACTCCTTTACCTTTACCTGCTCTAAGGGGTAAATAGACTGGACTCTCCAATGTTGACATATCATGTCGTATTTTAGCGCCCTCTGCTGACTGAGAGTGAACTATAAATACTAGTTCGGTCATTCTCCGAAAGATGGCACTTTGTTATCGATAGTTCATTGTAATTTTTACAGTAACTTGACAACCCTCTTCAAACAGTGGCGACAATGGAGGTCCCGCCGCCATATTCCTGCAAATTTTTGATATGAATAATAGGAAATAAATGAATATCCCCTCAGATATCCATATCTATCATAAAAAATTAAAAATAACGTATTCAAATTTTAGTCAGAGAAATACGTTACCTTCAAATTTTGATGATAGATATTCATTTATATTCAATAATTCCCATGTATTCATATTTGAAATTTCAAAAATATGGCGACGGGGCCTCTATTCATCTTTGCCACTGTTTGCAGAGGTTTGTCACAGAACCAGATAATTTAAATTCAAATTTTGAAACACATTTGAAATGTCGAATGAACGACAAAACCAAATGACAATGACATTTCCGATGAAGGATTCGGTATTTGTTTCATTTTCGTTTTCATAACCTCTGTTTTATGAGACCAGCAGAGCCATCAGCGGTCACGAGTGAACTAAAAAAGCTGGCTCAAAGCGGTAATATGAGTGCGCGGAGCATGGTGGAATGACGCCTTACCTTCCACTCTACTGACGTTGGGATTTGTGACGTATGATGACTTTGAGATGTCTTTAAGACGCCTTGAAGACGTAAGCAGACGTCTCGAATGTCGTTTGTGGACATCTTAGGAACGTTTTCAAGATGCCTCTTTGCTGTCTGGGTTCTGTAGCTGTCTACCCAAAAGTATACTCTAATATGTATTTAGTAAGATGGTAAATGGCGAGTGGTTCTATTGATGGTGTTCATTTCCTTGGGTTAGTTTGGGTTATGGAGTCTATTAGACTATCCAAGATGTTGTCAAACTTACATTAAAATGTCCGCCAAGAGGCACACAAACTCTATGTTTGCTTGTCAAAGTCACGTGTTTTGTGTTTTGGATAGGCTAATTTGCGAATGAGAGAAACGGTGCCTAATTTAGGGGTTCATCTTCAGGTTCAGAAAACTTGTGATGTCACTTGTTGCCTATTATTTGAGAGTAGGGAATCTAATTTTTGGTAGCTTTTATAGCTTCCGGCCTTCTCATTGGCATGTGATAATTTAGTTAAGCAACCTGTTTGTGATAAGAATTGAGGTTGTGTGCTCCGGATGGATAAGTTCCATCAGGCATTATATTTTCGCAAAAAAATAGTATCTATTATTGTTTTTTTCAAGGGTAAATGAAGAATATGAAGCGGAAACGCGCGAAATGAAAAGAGTAATAGATGAACTCGAAAATGAGGTAGAAGAAAACAAGATCATTGGAAAAACCTTAAGAAATTCCATAAGTATAACCGAAAGCGAGGTACAAAAATTGCAAGGAGCACTTAAAGAAGCGGAGGAACAAAAGGGCAAACCTAAAGATTGCAAATGCCAGTACGGAGAAGAATTTCAAGACGATGACGAAATTGATATGTTGAGGAGAGAATTAGAAGAAAGAAAAACAGAATTGGGCGAATACGAGGAAGAAAATAAGCATTATAGTCAAACGATTGAGTCACTCAATAAACAGAATAACGATTTGCTCACAAAAATTAGACAATTGGAAAAAAATGTAAAATTTTGTATTATTTTATACGAAAAAATTGATATAATTATTTTCAGGGCAATATCCAATCGGAGAAAAGTTGTCATGTTTTGAATGATAAAATTCAACAACTTGAAGAAGAAAATGAATTTTTATATGAGGAAGGCAAGAAACATGAGTTGGAAATGTACAAGAAGTTGTCAGAGGTGGACCGGCTCAAATCTACGGTAATAACTCAAGGAAACGAACTAGATGGGTTATCCTTTGAAAATGACGAATTGAAAAAAGAAATAGAGCAATTAAAACGCGACAATCAGTTAGAAACGGAAAAACTACAGGAGGCAGTAGAAAAATCGCAAATTCAAGTTGAAAAGTTGTTGAAGGAACATGATGCAAAATCAAATGAGATTGAGGTAAGTTTAAAAAAAAAACTTTATAATAAAATTTTTATAAATATGTACTTCATTAGCAAGTGGCAAATGAGTTAACTAATATAAGAAGAAGCGTCGACGAAGATAATGGTAAATATTTGGGAATAATCAAGAACCTTGAAAAGGAACGGGAAGACCTGCAAATAAAATTAAAACAAATGTCAGAACATTCTGATTGTATATGTGGCGCCAGCCAATCTGAAATGGAAAAGTGAGTACCGAGAAAAACATACTTTAATAAATCACAAAATTTATACTTTCAGGTTAAAAGCAGAGTTATTCAAAAAGCAAGCCATCATATACGAACTGGAGAGAAGTATGAACGAACTAACGAAAAGTTTCAAACACTTTGATAGAACAGCGGACGATTTGGCCTATGAAAACTCCATGCTTAAAAACGACAGGGACAATTACGTTAGAGATCTTGAAGCTTTACAGGCCGCTTTATCAGAAAAAATTAACGAGCTCGAAGAAATGAGAAAAAAACTGGAAAATTCTGATGTCTTGTGCGATAAATGCGTGAAAGCCGGCAGAGATACTAGCTTGGAAAGATCATCAACATATGCTTGCCAATATTGTGACAACCTAGAAACGAAGATGGAAATGATGAAAAGGGATCGGGAAAAGCTCGATCAAGAAAAGCGTAAAATGGAAATGAGCGTTGCTAACTACTATCAGCTACAAATGGAGCTAGATTCACTGCGTGGGCAGAGTCAGAAACGGGATTCCATCACTTGCAACAAATTGTGTGAATTACAGAAAGGTTATGATGAGCTTAAATACCTGTATGACGTTAGAACTGATGAGAATGAGAAGCTGAGGAACGATCTTTTAAAAAGGTAATTGGAATTTAGGTAGATAGAGAGCATCACCTTATCTTGTCACTGGGTTATTGCTTATCATTATTGTGCTCAGTATTGAAATTGTTTATCAACGATAATTATTGAGGGATATTCGTATTCACAACTGAGTTCAAACAAGGTTTATAAGAAGTGTTTCTATAATCCTATCCTCATTTGAGAAAACGATAATATTATCGGCCAATACTAGTTAGGCAGGTATAGTTATTTGCGGTAGCTTAAGCTCTTTCTACCTATTCCTTCAGCAACATTCAACTGTGAGATTTTTTTTCTCTATAATAGATATTTATGTTATAAGGATCATAATGACGATCATTATGGTACTAGACGTGAATATTATTGATTGTTTATGATCCGAATTTCATACAATATTTTATATTCCGGCGATTATAGTCAATACATTGTTCTGTTACATTTAAGTTTATTGGAAATAATTGAAGAAGGCTAATTTTAGTAATGTGCTTGACTGCTTGGCAACCAAAGTAACAATGGAATTGTTTGTTTGTATTGTCATATTGTCAAAGTTAAATTCACAGAAAAACAATGTGCGACAATTTCGACACCTACGTCCAAGATCAGTTTATCGAATTGTGAAGATTTTGTAACTAATTTTAATCGTTAAATTTTGTTGTTTCCAATAGATGTTTCATATTTGTGCCTGCTATACCTATATATTTTTTTTTTCATTATAGTACTTAGTACTATAATGAAATCATTATAGTACTCAGGACTATAAAGAAATCATTATAGTACTCAATCCAATAAAGTATGTCATTTTGACACTCAATATTGTCATTTTGACACGCCGGAATATAAAGAAGCTTTAAGCCATCATTTCTGTAACAAAATGTGAAACATCAACTTCAAAAAAGAAACTGTAAAAACTATGCTCAGACATGCCTTTTAGTTTTCTCGCTGTAAAAACAGGTAGAGTCTCGAAACCTTAGAGCCTATGTTTTGAAGCTTTCCATGAACTCTAGTTAAAATAAACCACCCAGCACTTACTCACTCATTTTGTCACGTAATTTAGGTCAATATTTCAAGATTTTCTGATACAAATATTCTTTCATAATTTAAGTGAGGCACAAAGAAATGAATCAGAAAAGAAATGCGAATGTATAACAATGGAAAACAAAAAGCTCAGAGGAATGAAAGAAGAAAATGAACATTTGCAAAAAGCATGTGCAAGTAAATCTATCGACATAGAGGTGTTAAAGGTGAAAATACTATTGTTGTTTTGTTACAAGTTCTAAAAATATTTATTATAGGATGACCTAAAAGCTGAAACTGAGCAAAGACAAATATGCAACAGAAATTGTGAAGGACTGAAAAAGAAGCAAGCATGCACTGAAATTGAATTATTGGGAATGAAGGACAGATTGGACGATCTCAGTAAAAAATACGAAGACAAGTCACAAGAATTTAAAAAGGTAAAAATACTTCAATCAGGTTAGTATTTTGAACTTACGTTTTACAATAATTCTGATCGTCCGAGACGTCATTTGTTGTTTCATGGAGTAGATTAGATTAGACTTGTTTGAATGGAGATGACGCAGAGGCGTCTCGGTGTGAACTTGGGCGAGCAGGAATTGAGGAACTGCTTTGCCTGTCGTTGCCCTGGTGTTTGCTACCATCCGAACTCTCTGCGTCTATCCAGTTTTTGATAGATGTTTAAAAAGGCCTGCAGAGATTTCACAGAATGGTTCTGGGCCTATCATCTCGGTGGCTGAGCCTCATAACCAGGCAATGGTAAGTTTGTGAAACAGGCCTACCTAGTCTAGGGCCGCCTCGCTGCCCGAGTCAATAACGATGTTTTTTCTCCTTTCCTTTCATTTATCAATATGACACAGTGCATTATTGCAGCGATTTCCGCCTAAAATACCGTGACGTGCTCTCCGAGACTTGTGGATATCACCTTTGGTCTGTCTCCATAGATACTAGCTCTGGCCTCTGACCTCCTTGTTGGTCTTGGAGCCGTTGGTGAATCAGATGTGGTCTGCTTTAATTGAAGGACCTTTCTTCCAGTCTTCCCTATCCGGTATGACAACCCAGAAGTGCCTGCTAAAGATGAAAATAGGCGTTGTTTTATCTGAGGGTATTTCGAACAAGAAACAGACCTCCGGATCCTCTTCTTTTCTCCAGCTTCCTTTGGTGTTTTATAATTATTGGATCCTGGCCTTGATTCAGTCTGTAGAGTAGGTACCGCCGTTACTTCACCCTGTATTGTACCCCAGGCAACCGAATCATAATTTATAATTGGTCTTATTACCATTTTGTATAACCATAGATTCAACTTTGGGTTAAGTCCCCAGCCTTCTGTATCTCCCCAGGGAAATTTTAGCCTTCTGGACAACTTTGTTGAAGTGTGGACCGATTGAACTGAACCCCAGGTCATGTTTTGATCAAAAATGACTCCTAGATATTTGATATCTTCTGAGAAAAGGATTTCCGTTCCGTTAAGCTTAGGGGAGCGAAGCCCTCTTATAATGCCTAATGGAGTAGGTCTAGTTTTTCCAGTACAGTTTATTGACAAAAGAATCTTGTAGAGAATATTTTTTAAACCATGTAGCATGTGAAATGCTACTGTTAGTAACTGTTTTTTTTTCTTTCATATATTATTCTATAAGTTGAATTATTACCTTTAATGTTGATAGTCTGGTGACTAGCATTAAAAAAAGGCTTTCTGCTGGCGCTAATAATATTAGCAATTATTAAACTAGAGGGCACGATTTTCGTTTAAGTTTGAAGTACCAGTTTAACACCAACACTTTCTGTTGGCTATTTTTGTGGAGAAGCTCTGTTCATCTTGTCCGTTTCTTTTCTCACCGCTTTCAAATTTTGCCGTTGGCCCTGAAAGGTCGACTCTGGCCTGGGGGACAGCCATCTTCCTCAACTGTGATTACAGTTATCAAGAAAAGTACCTTATCGGCCATCAGGCATTATTTTAACGAAATAAAGTTGCGAATAATCCATTAAATATCGAAAAAAATTTAAATCGAAAGTCTGTGAATACTGTTTTATTTGAGTTTGAATTTCGAACCCCTCTTGGGTTTTTCGAGAAACCGTTTCTCTCAACGAATCAATTTCCAAAAGCCCACATTTTTAACAGAACGCCATTTTCGTGGAGGTGGCAAAGAGCTTTTTTTGAAGGGATTTCTAGCGGAATCAAGTCCCTCACGTATTGACTCCTGTACCTCCACATTTGACAACTGAGAACTTCTAGCCTCTATTTACCTTGATTCAAGGGTAAAATCCGCAACTTCCATGTGCAACTTCCCTCGTCAAGAGAAAATGGATGACTATCGTAATCCAGCTTTTGTTGGAATAGTACGGGAGCTGGCGACACTTTTTATTGTCCCATTTCATAAAACTTGAATTATCTTTTATTTTGAAATATCAATATTCATGATCAAGAAAATGAACTCCTGTCACCTTGTTAGCGGGACAACGGTTGACTGCGGTATGCCAAACATGTTGAAAAAAAAGTCCAAATGTTTAAAATAATAAAAGTTAAAACTACCAATTTTTTTAATAAAATTCAAATAAGACAAAAGGACCTCCTGCCACTTTTTCGGTAAACCTATATATTTCTGCCATAATTTTATTTACGTAAAAAGAAATTATCAATTAATATAAATTATAAAAGTTGACATTTTTTCTAGCATTTCATTAATAATAGGGAACTTGCACATTTTTTTTTTATTTCAAAAATGTGTTGCACTACACTGAAGACATAGTCATGCCAAATATCAAGCATTAAAAATCAGCCGTTAATTTTTTATAAATATTTGAAGTTACGCTCGAAACATCGCCATTTGAAACGACCGATTAGTGTGACGTCACTCAGCAACAAAATTCCGTTCACAGTCCTTGGTTGACAGTGACCTGCGAGCAGGTAGATTTAGATTATGGTTATGTTGTTATGTATGCCGTTTATGATAGATTTGACAGTGACAACACCAGCAGCACATGGTGTGGCAGCGGTGCGACCCGATTATTACTGCCCTTTGACGTCAGGACCCATAATGGCCGAGTTCGTTTTTGTCATATTTTTCGTCGATTTGCTCCGAAATTTTGACAGGCACGTGACTGGATAAGACAGTTTCAAGTTACAAATCACGTGCCTGTCAAAATTTTGGAGGAAATCGACGAAAAAGATGACAAAAACGAACTCGGCCAGAAATACGTTTTTCTACTGACGTTTCATAATAGCAACTTTTCGATTGTCATTTCAGTTTTGAAACGACATTCTTTTAGGCACTGAGTGCGTGAAAGTTACTTTTAGGCACTCAGTGCGTAAAAGTGACTTTTGAATGCGTAAAAGTGACTTATGAGTGCGTAAAAGTAATTTTTAAGCACTAGTGCCTAAAAGTGTCATTCATTATTCAGAAATAAAAAACACACTAAACACATATTTGAATTTTGTTTTGTATTTATTATGAATATTGAAAATTGAATTACTGAATTGAACGTTTGGGTTACTCAAAACAGAACTTTGTGTTATTACCTACTTTCTAGGATTTTAATTATTGATGTCGAATTTTGAAAAGAAAATCGCATGAAAAGTGTCAGGTGTCAAGTAAAAGCAGGTAACAAAGATTTTGGGTGTAATCGACTTATTCACATGAAATAAAATTGTGTTTTTTTATTATAAAATGCCAGTAGAAAAAATCTTGTATACAATACGTTACGAAACGGTGTCTTTTAGTCACTCGACGTGTTGTCCAACTCGGCTTTGCCTCGTTGGACAATTTTCACGTCGCGTGCCTAAAAGACGCTCATTTCGTAACTTATTGTATAAATAGCTATTTTGATCTTGTCCAGAATTTCGAATTATTCGGTATTTTCAATTGAAGATTTTGAAAACCAGAGATAAGATATTATATCCTTCTCCTAATTGCATCATTTATTAGGATGATTGTTATTGTATTTTATTATTTATTTCATATTTAATTTAATGTGCAAGTTCCCTATTACGATAACTAAAAAACGTATCCTGCCAGTCATTTGATGGGACCTGGCTTCGGCAGGAGCTAGTGAAATAATAGGGTCTTGACATAATTACTTAATTACAGAAACAAATTTGTTTCAACACGTTAGATTCTTTTTTATTTATTTAAGCGCAAAAAATATGTAATATTGAAAAGTTTACAGACGCGTATCTTCGTCAATATATTCGTAGACAGTTTCCACAAAAGTGGATAAATCTTTGGTTAGTTCATTGATCACAGCACCGAGCGAACTGAACTAGAACTGAACATCAGCACATCAATCATTCATATGGAATCTTTAAATGCCCAAACATCTGCCTCACATCAGGCTTTCATTGTGTACAAAAGACGTCCAGGTAAGACCCTTTTTCAAGGTGCTCATTTGCTCCATGTATGTGATCACTTAATATCTACCGCATTGAGAACCTTTGGATTTGGAATTTGGAAGCCTAGAAATAGTGGATATACAGTGTATCCAAGATAAGAATGAGATAGTATTAGGATCTGGGGAACGGTTCGAGTAACAATGTTGGTTAGATTAGAATAAGGTTCCGAACATTTTCCAGATATCCGGAAAAACCCGAAACTTTATAAAATCGATTTTTTTTTTCTAAGTTTATTTGAGGAGATATTTCAAAATAAATGTCTCTTAATCGTGACCACTTTTTCTACTCTACAAGATATTATCAACTTTAAAATTTGACGTTTGTAACGCTCTTTTGTCGAAACAAAAAATTGCTCATAATCTGTGCTCGACTATTGCTCAGTGGTTGTTTAGCTTGGGGTGGTCCTTGGTATTGGTACAGTAGAGAGAGGGCGCCACTAGTTTGTATAAATTATTTTTATCACCAAGGAATAGCCAAACTAGGCACTATTCCAACAATTAGCTAGTATTTAAAAAGATAAATTTAAAAATCAGAAAAGGTACAATAAATCCAAAATCCAATAGCTATCTGACATTTAACCCATTCAATAAAAACACAAGTTGCGAAATTCTAAACACAATAATTTATTAATTAAATGTCATTAAAAATTTGTGACAAGATGGCGAACTGTTGTTCAATGGTTCTAAGAAAAATATTGTCTAGTATCCAAGTTTTTTTTTTAAAAAATCATCAAGCAGCTTCTCAAAAGCAAAACTTAATTTAAATAAGTCTAATATTGAAATTCAAAAACAATTAATTGATACCTACGATGAAATTTACCTAAGTATAAATGATAAAGTCATAATACCATTAACCTTCAATTTTTGACTCAAAGTCAATCAAATCAATAGAAGCAAATTCATAAATGCAGAAAGGTAATAAATAATCCCTAGGGAGTCAAAATTATCAAAAACCTATAATCAAGGGTGTCGAGGAGAGCTCTACCGTCTTACCTGTAGTTAAAATTCAAAATATGTCACCATGAGATTGAACTACCTAAAGATTTTACATTGGTTTACCTTGTAAAACTACCACCTTATTGATCTGAAATTAAAGGTTAAATTAACCTCTAAAGGTTAACGAATCCTCAATATATTATATCGATCTATTCGATATAATAGTTATTTATACTCCAAGTGAGTTAAATGAATGTTTATTCATGAGAAGAAAGTTTAACCCACGAGCCCTAGCGAGTGGGTTAATTTTCTTTGATTGAATAAACATTTTAACTCACGTGATATATACAAAATTTTATCCCATTTTGATGGACATTAAAAAAATAAGGTACTTAATAGGAATCAAATTATAAAAAAAAATAATTCAGTAGTTATGAAAGCGCTAATTATGTGTTTTTAGTTCTGGTAATTAAAAATGATCGAAAATGTAATTGTGGTAACAAACCATGGTTATTTACTGCAGCAAATTTTTCTATTTTTTCCTCAATAGTTGTGATTAATATACTCTTATTAGTAACAATTGGAAACATTTGTTGTTTATTCAGTTTTACTAAAATTCTTTGCTGGGACAACAGGAGGTCCCTTCTGGGTTTAATAACTTCAAGTATTGAGTTATGACAACTAAAATTACTTGTACTGTGAAAAAGATTATTATTACATACAACAATTTTTTGTTTAGTTATTACTAAAATGTTTAGTTGTATCTTGTTTTCGGGTAACCCCGGTTTCATCCGGTCGAGCATTTCTTTCCGAATTCTTTTCAGTCCCAATATTCATCACGCACAACTCACAAGTCGGTCCGTACGTCGCACGTCAAGGTTGACGAAAATCAACGACGATAGCAACTATAACTAGCAAGAGCAAGAAAATATCAACTAACTAGCAAGAGCAAGAGAATATTACCTATAAATAAATAAGTAATTATTATTTTTTGTGAGTGATCATCGGGTGTCTGGTGACTGGTTCCCGTCCGTAGTGTGGGCTATTAATTAGAGCGAGTATTTTGTGATTGATGCTTTTTTATTGCCTAGCCAGAGGTGGGGACATGACGTAAAAATTATTATTGCCAGAGTGGGGATTGGAATTGTTTTCCGATTTATTTTAGGGTGAGTTTGAATTGTTAGGTAACCAATAATAATATACGTTATTTGAGGCAGGTTTACGGCTTTCGCAGCTCTCAAGCCAAATGCATAATGGATCATTCTGGTGTTAGTATGCATAATTCAACTCCTTCGTCTCCTTCTGTGTATATGCATACAAATTCAGAAGCCTAAAGTAAAAGAGACAGTATATAAGTACCAACACCAATAACCTATTAGATATTACCTATATATAGGTACCTATAGGTACCTTACTTCCTTATGCATTGTGTATTATTATTTATCTAGACTTTGAAAGTTAGGAAGCTTGCTAGAAATAAAAGTTTGTTGTATTTTCTTAAGTTGTTTTTAATAGAATTTACTTTGGAAGAATACCTATTTATTTATTTTTGGTAACCTACATTTTCAAGGTTGTTAATTTATCTAGGACCATAGAAAAATTTATTTTTTTGTTGTTGATTTGAGATGTGATCTAGCAATAGTTTAACACGTGATGGCTTAACTACTAGACCGTCAGATAATGACAGATTACAAATGTAAATTTTTTTCGAATAATTTTTTTTCAAAACTGTCAATTTGTTTATACTGTCTTAATTTCCAATAAGTTATACCTAGTACTCTACCTAGCAGTTAGAAAAACAAAATACATGAAAATTTATATAGAGTTAACAAAAAAGACAAAATTGTCATTCAAATCGATTTTGTTTAAATTAAGAAAAAGAGTTAAGTTGAAAAACAACATAAATACCTGCAGTATATAAATCTCAAAAGAACTATGATTACAAATAATTTTAAATTATAGTTGAAGTTGAAGTACTTAGGTATGCACCTGTAAGATAATTTCTTACTATAATTTAAAATCATTTTGTAATCATATAGTCCTTTCGAGATCTATGTACTGCAGGTACCTATTTAGGTTGTTTTTCAACTAACCCAAGTTCTTAATTCTAACAAAAGGGATTTGTAATGGTAACTAAGTTATTTTTAACCACAACTAAATAAGTTTTTCAATACAACATTGTTTGCAACGGCAACTAAGTTGTTTTTAGCTGGGGCGTGCCGAGTTTCTTGAGGGCCCTCCCGCGAGATTTTCCTTGGGGGCCCCGAACAGTTTCGGCAAAAATAATAGTTATTTGTATACCAAGGCCGTGAAGTGCCTTTTAGCGTACGTAGAGAAAAGTTATCGCCGAGGCCGCTTGCGGCCGAGGCAAGATAATCTCGAGGACGCTAAAAAGTTTCGCGGTCATGGTATACACACTATTTTTTGTGCAACCATGAAAATTATGTGGAATTATAGAAAAAATGTACTCCTTTCAACAAACATGTGGAACTAATTACCAGTTTGATGTATAACCTGGTGGCTATGGTGGCACAGCGTTTCCATGGATGTCATGGATGACATATTTTGCAAGTAAACAAATACACAAAAAATTTTGACGGTTCTCAAAAAATCGTGAAAATATCCGACAGCGATACAGATGTTTCACTCTCTTGCACTCCTCCAGAGCTAAAAAATATGGTTCAATCAGCTATTTCTGAGTTAATACCTGGAAAACTAAGCGGCAATATGAAAATTGTTACTGCGAGTTCAAAAAATTGGTGTGACAAACAAAACGTCAAAATGGTGTCTGAAAGCATATTGGCTAATTTAATGCCGAAATGGGAAGTTTTGAGAGTTCAATTCAAAAACACTGGATTATTAGTTGCTTCAGCTTCAGGAGTAAATATTAGTAATAATGCAAACTGTCATGTAAGTGTTAATATTTATCCTAAATAATTTATGTTGTTCTGCAGAATTTGGAAATAAAATTTACTTATTGTTGTTGTCAAAGTGTCAAATTTTGATTTATAGTTTCGCGGCCGTCACCAAGGGCAACGGCCGCGAAATTGAATTTCGCGGACTGTGTGGCGGCCGCGAAAGCTCATTTTGCGGATGGTTGCACAAAAAAGTAAATAAAAAATATCATAAAAAAATTTATCAAAGATCATAACATGAAATAAAAAATAAGTATGTGGAAATAAAACAATAATAACCAAATTCTGGTTCAAGCAAAACTAAACTCAGAAATAATAGAAAAAACTGTAATAAAACCATTTTCTCTAATTATTTTGGTGGTAGAGACTAGCATTTTTTGTGTCGACTATAGTAGAACGACGAATATTGATCAACTAGCTCATCAATATTTACATCTTTAGCTCTTTCGTGCTCTATTGAGATGAGAGCTAAAGAACTTAGACGAGTTTGAGACACGACGCTGACACTCGAACTGACATAAGTGAAAAAATATTTTGTGTGAGAAGAATACCTCGTTTAATTTGGGGGCCCCAAATATCCCGGTGCCCTCCCGCACCGCGGGCCCGTCAGGCACGCCACTGGTTTTTAGCCGCAACTAAATATGTTTTTTATTACAACAATATTATTTGCAATGACAACTAAGTTATTTTTGGCCAAAACTAAAATCTAGTTGGTTGTAACTGAACTTTTTAGTTGTGATGAATAAAACTGGTTACTATCTGCAACTAATTCTACTTAAACAAGTAAGATGAAGACAGAGTCTCCATCTATTTTCTGATCGGCACACTAAAAACTGCTACTAACAACGGTATAAACCAGTATTAAATTAGAGCAGATCGACTCGCAAAGGCATTCGCCACAATTGCGAGAATAGCTATTCTAGTTGCCAACCAGAAGTTAAGTCGGTTGGTACCGAAAAACATTTGATTTTAATTAGGTAACGGCCCAATTAAGGACCGATTGAGAAGTGTTTTATCTCTGCGGGACCATCCGTGGACGCGTTTCGCTGTATCACAGCTCATCAGCACGGTTAGATCCCGCAGAGAGAAAACACAACCCATTTTTGGTTCCTTCCCGGAACTGGGTTTGAAACAAGTAAGATGAAGACAGAGTCTCCATCTATTTTCTGATCGGCACACTAAAAACTGCTACTAACAACGGTATAAACCAGTATTAAATTAGAGCAGATCTGGTTTATACCGTTGTTAGTAGCAGTTTTTAGTGTGCCGATCAGAAAATAGATGGAGACTCTGTCTTCATCTTACTTGTTTCAAACCCAGTTCCGGGAAGGAACCAAAAATGGGTTGTGTTTTCTCTCTGCGGGATCTAACCGTGCTGATGAGCTGTGATACAGCGAAACGCGTCCACGGATGGTCCCGCAGAGATAAAACACTTCTCAATCGGTCCTTAATTGGGCCGTTACCTAATTAAAATCAAATGTTTTTCGGTACCAACCGACTTAACTTCTGGTTGGCAACTAGAATAGCTATTCTCGCAATTGTGGCGAATGCCTTTGCGAGTCGATCTGCTCTAATTTAATACTGGTTTATACCGTTGTTAGTAGCAGTTTTTAGTGTGCCGATCAGAAAATAGATGGAGACTCTGTCTTCATCTTACTTGTTTCAAACCCAGTTCCGGGAAGGAACCAAAAATGGGTTGTGTTTTCTCTCTGCGGGATCTAACCGTGCTGATGAGCTGTGATACAGCGAAACGCGTCCACGGATGGTCCCGCAGAGATAAAACACTTCTCAATCGGTCCTTAATTGGGCCGTTACCTAATTAAAATCAAATGTTTTTCGGTACCAACCGACTTAACTTCTGGTTGGCAACTAGAATAGCTATTCTCGCAATTGTGGCGAATGCCTTTGCGAGTCGATCTGCTCTAATTTAATACTGGTTTATACCGTTGTTAGTAGCAGTTTTTAGTGTGCCGATCAGAAAATAGATGGAGACTCTGTCTTCATCTTACTTGTTTCAAACCCAGTTCCGGGAAGGAACCAAAAATGGGTTGTGTTTTCTCTCTGCGGGATCTAACCGTGCTGATGAGCTGTGATACAGCGAAACGCGTCCACGGATGGTCCCGCAGAGATAAAACACTTCTCAATCGGTCCTTAATTGGGCCGTTACCTAATTAATTCTACTTAGTTACAGCAATAAGATACTCGACCAATTAACTAAATTTATTTATTTGAGACGACTATGCTTTCTAGTAGATAAATTTTAGTTGTCGCAACAAATTTGGCTAGCTGTCCCCTATTTTATTAAGATTTTTTGCTGCCATAATTAATTTTTTAGTAATGGCTACGAGTTTTTTTCCTCAGTGTGGGTTGCTAAGGTATAACTAGTTGTTTGTTTTTATTTGTAGCAGATTTTTATACTGGCAGAGTGACTTAAAAGACCGAGAGTGAGTTAAAAATATTTTATGTCTTACCAGTACATTATTGTCTTTTTATACCTTAGATACCATATACAAAATTCATCACTTTATGCCCGTGCGGGCATAAAGTACACATTCTGGCCCGCGCGGGCATAATGTACCATTCTAAACATCAGATTGACAATTACGCCGCAAATGACGTCGTTTGCGTATACGCAAAGTTGCATCGATTTCAAATAAAGTCCCCCTGGTATGACATAAAAGATTGTATGAACCACGGGTACTAATAGCCAGAGGCCCTCGGCTTTGTAACGCTGTCGCCCTCAGGGCATAATCATCTACTTAGTACCCTTGATACATAAATAACTATTAAGTCACTCAGGTGATAAACGTTTACTTACCTTTGTTATTATGCGTTCAATAATTACATTTTTAAACGTCAAAATGGGATAAAAGAAATAAATTTATAATAATTCTAATAATCCATAATTGGATACTACACTGAGAAAAACGCGTTAACTAAGCACGTGGGTTGAGTTTTTATAGTAGTCATTACTAGAAAAATAGTTATCACGACCACTCTGTTTTTGTTATTGCAGCCATTTCAAATTAGTTGTACCTTGGAAATCATCTTAACCCAGATAAAGCTAAAGTCCTTTTAAAAGCCCTTTGGTAGAAATCTTCTTTTTCCCTTTTCGGCATAGAGACTTTGGTTAAAATACAGATGGCAGTGTTGTATTCTCGTTTGGAACAATATTGCTCTTAAAACTACTCGGTTTATTAACGGCTTTGACGTTGCGAGTAAAAGTTGTGAGTGATTAATTGACCTTTTCAATTTAGAAGCCTCTCTCTCTGGCGTCAGACTGTCAGACGCTAAAAGAGTATGAAAACAATGATTGACAGCTATTGACAGTGGTTTGTTGACAAGAGTTTTAATACGTGTGAGACTGGAAACTATTATTTCCTTGGTTTTTTCAAGGTTTTTTCCTAACAATGGTGATTGTGTGTAGTGTGCCTTTTCGTGAAAATAATTCCTATTCACCGGCGGACGTGTCTTTCCATAAGTTTTTATCAAATCCTACATTTGTCAAAATTTGGATACACAAAATTAGAACTGATACTCGCAAAAGTAAGGGAAATCCACCGCCCATCAAGTATACAAAGATATCCACGTTCAAGTTTAATTTGTGGAAGCTGTTTGCTTCCCACATTTTCTTTCCAATTTCAAAATTCACCATTCTATGTCGGTCATTGTCAATTTCCATTCACTGAACAAAGATACCTAACTCATCGGTGGAGTCACCGATTAGAATAAAAACCAGGGAATTGCTAAACACCCTATACATTTGACATTGACGAGCAAGCAAATGTTGGCGGGAATCTGAATGTTTTCATACTTTATCGTCCATCTCTTTTAATTGAAAACGTCAATTATTGGAGATTATTGAAAAACCAAAATGGCGAATTGGCGGTAAGTAAATTGAAAAAAAAATTAAATTATTTGTAAAAGGAAAATAGTCAGTGAGATTTATAGGTTTTCATTGTAATATTTCTTATTTGGCGCCATAAATTGATTTTGTAGGAAACAGTATTTTGTAAAATGGCGTCGTGCTTTTAAAAGGACATTAGCCTAATATAAGTAATATTAGAATATCTATACATAAGCTAATTTCTGGTTGTTTTTAGAGACCAACGACCGCTAAAACTACACGAGTTGTTGGAAGAACTTGAAAATATAGAAGATGATGATTCTCAAGAAATTTCTATTACAATATTTCCACCGGAGAATGCAAATGGGGCCATTACTGATGAGGATTCAGGAGAAGAAGATAACGTGGCTATCGACAATCTTCCAGGAAGTCAACTCAGGGTTTCTGCAGAGGTAAATTTCACACATCCAGAACGAGAAAAATCTGAAGAAGAATCTTCTGATGAAGAAGACAACTTACCATTGTCCCATTTGGTTCCCCTAAAAAAATTGAAGTCTTTTCATTGGGTCACGGTCGAAAATAACAAAAATTGCGTTGAAATTTTCAAAGACTTTTTCGACGATTCGCTTATTACTAAGTTATGTCAATTTAGCAACATGTATGCGTCTCAAAAGAATCGGGAAGGAAATATATCTGAATCTGAAATATGGTGCTTTTTGGGAGTTCTTATCTTGAGCGGGTACTGTCAGTTACCTCGTAAACATATGTACTGGGAAAATGCAAGTGATACCAAAAATGAGCTAGTACGTAGTGCTATATCACAAGATCGTTTTAGGTACGTGATGAAAAATATCCATTGTTGCGATAACAATAATTTGAATCCTAATGATAAGTTCGCAAAAGTTAGGCCATTCATGGATGCTCTAAATAAAAAGTTTCTGGAGTTTGCACCTATAGAAGAAGCACACAGTATTGACGAGTCAATGATTCCCTATTACGGACGACATGGAACCAAGCAGTTTATTAGGGGAAAGCCTATCAGTTGGGGCTATAAATTTTGGACAGGTACTACCCGTCTTGGCTACATTGAATGGTTTGATCCTTACCAAGGCTCCTCGTGTATGATTCCACATAAATATAAAAATGTAGGACTTGGTTCCAGTGTCGTACTGCAGTTTGCTAACGAACTCCAAAAGTATTTTCCTAATTTACCCTTTCATATTTACTTTGATAACTTTTTTACGTCTCTCACTTTACTACATCAGCAAGTCTTAGAAAACTAAAGGGCACAGGAACCATAAGGGAAAACCGAGTTGCTGAAAGTATTCTTGGTCCGTCAAATGAACATAAAAAGAAAAATAGGGGATCTTATGAATTCATGAATGATCCTGACCACCAAATTATTGTGTGCAGGTAGAATGACAATAATTTAGTTACTTTGGCGTCAAACAGTACCACCGTGAACCCTATTCTACAAGCAAAGAGATATTCTCAGAAAGAAAAGAAAAGTGTAATGGTTGACCAACCTTATATTGTAAAAAAATATAATGAAAATATGGGTGGGGTTGATAGAGCCGACCAAAATATAAGTTTATATCGGGTATCGATTAGAGGCAAAAAATGGTATTTTCCAATTATTTGCCATCTGTTGGATATGGCTGTTCAGAATGTTTGGCAGACATAGAAAGAGTAATGGAAAAATGGATCAATTAGCTTTTAGAAGAATAGTTGCTCAGTGTATATTGGAAACTCATAAGAAACCAACAGCTTATCAAACAGGAAAAACTGGAAAAAACTTACATCAATCTTCACGTTATGACCGTATAGATCATCTTATTTTGTATAGTGAAACACAAGTCGGATGCAAATATTGTACGAAAAAAGTAAATTTTACATGCTGTAAAGTTGGGCTTCGCCCTAAAGAATGTTTTCACTTATATCATACACAGCAGTAGCATCAATTCCAGAACCAAAACTTCAAAGAATATTTCATTTGTTTCAAAGTAATGCCAATATTATATATTTTTAAATATTAACGTGTATTATTTCAATAGGTACTATATAAAAGTATCTACCTAGTCAATACAGCTAAAGTCCTTTTAAAAGGACGTTTAATTACCCAAAAAATAATAATGACAGATTTTTTTTAATATTTTTTTATATGTTCTAGGAACCCCAAATTCTCAGAATTACTCCCAAACCCAAATTTTCTTAAACTTTTTTTCATCAGCCTTATCTGGGTTAACTGACATAATCAGTTCTAAGTACTAAAAATTGTTGTTAAAATATAGCTAACCATAATTTTGGTTGTTACAACATGTTGTGATTACTAATTAAGCTGGTTAAATAAAAAATAACCAAAATATGTACCTATTAATACTAAAAAAAAAGTTGCAGCAACCTATTTCTCACAACTAGTATTTCTTAGTTAATTGTACGGACCAATAGAATGCAGCGCTCATTTCCCCACCACAATAACATTAAGGTGAATATTGTATTTATTCAAATAAATTGCTGAAGTCGCATATTTTTTTGTAACCTTAAAATTCTTGCAAAAAATACCTACGATGTCGTTTTTTTTTGAATTTCAAGTTTATAAAAAAAAATATGCGAATTCAGCAATTCGTAATTAAATAAACACAATATTCATCTTAAGGTTATTGTGGTTAGTTACAAATTGTTGAATTTCCATATTTTTAAGTAAAATCAATAGAAATATAAAAATACAAACATATTGTTTTTAATAATTATTTTTATTCCAAAATATAGTACATGTGAGTATGAGGATAAACACAAAATAAATTCTTAATGTAAACAATTTTCTAAGAGAAAAAACATGTATAATGTTGATAATTAACTCGCGATTCAACTTCATAAATCAGTTTGTTATACTAACTAGTCAACTATAAACATGTGGCAAGTGGTTTCTATTGTCAATTATTATTTTTTTGTTCAATACACTGAATTCACGCTACACGCGCACATCACCAACACGACGTTTTCTGCGTTTTCCCGAACTCCGAAATCGACAATCGAATTCTGCGCATCAACTGACCGTTTGAGACTGACTCTGACTGAATACACGCAGGCGACTCGTGGCCAAGTAGGAGACAAAAACAAGATCGGCACTGGTGGGGAAATGAGCGCTTCATTCGATTGGTCCGTACAATTAACTAAGAAATACTAGTTGTGAGAATTAGGTTGCTGCAACTGGTTTTTTAGTATTAATAGGTACATATTTTAGTTATTTTTTATTTAACTAGCTTAATTAGTAGGTAATCACAACATGTTGTAACAACCAAAATTATAGTTAGCTATGTTTTAACAACAATTTTTAGTACTTAGAACTGATTATGTCAGTTAAGATGATTTCCAAGGTACAACTAATTTGTTGAGATGAGAGCTAAAGAACTTAGACGAGTTTGAGACACGACGCTGACACTCGAACTGACATAAGTGAAAAAATATTTTGTGTGAGAAGAATAGGTACCTTGTTTAATTTGGGGGCCCCAAATATCCCGGTGCCTTCCGCACCGCGGGCCCGTCAGGCACGCCACTGGTTTTTAGCCACAACTAAATATGTTTTTTATTACAACAATATTATTTGCAATGACAACTAAGTTATTTTTGGCCAAAACTAAAATCTAGTTGGTTGTAACTGAACTATTTAAAGATTTTTTGCTGCCATAATTAATTTTTTAGTAATGGCTACGAGTTTTTTTCCTCACTCTGGGTTGCTAAGGTATAACTAGTTGTTTGTTTGTATTTGTAGCAGATTTTTATACTGGCAGAGTGACTTAAAAGACCGAGAGTGAGTTAAAAATATTTTAAGTCACTCAGGTGATAAACGTTTACTTACCTTTGTTATTATGCGTTCAATAATGACATTTTTAAACGTCAAAATGGGATAAAAGAAATAAATTTATAATAATTATAATAATCCATAATTATTGGATACTAGATAATGGTAACCAAAACGATAATAAAGGTAATTATCTGATTAAGATAATAATTATTTAATTAAATTAATAATAATATTAAACTGTAGTTAGCTATTCTAGCCAAATACTACTATACGGTAAACAAGTCGGTAATTGATTTTATTAAGATATTAATTAGCTTATTAAGCTAATCGATAGTGGGCGATAAAGAAAAAGGTAATAATAATTAACAGTAATTAATATTTGTAAAGGTATTAATTAGCTAATAAAGCTAAACGATAGGGAGCGATAAAGAAAGGTAATAATAAGTTACGGTACTTAATAAGGCACATTTACGGGACCCATAGGTAAATAATTATACAAGCCTGGACGGAATCCTTGGAGGTTTTCGCAAATTTGAGATCTGGAAGTACTAAATTGGCTGGAGGCAATCAAATAATGGTTGGGAATCAATCTCTTACAGGACACAAACTTTCCTTGTAGAGGGGGCCCAGATTTATTCTGAGATATAGAACCGCATGGTCTCAAATTCGTCAATTTTCACCCAGAAGTGCAGGCGTGGATTTTTTATCCTGTCCTAAATTGCCTGAATGGATTGAAGAAATATAAGGACTCATTCATCAGAGAGAAAAAGGGATTTACATACCTGAACGGCCGATATTAACCTCACTTTTCAAAATTTTCACAAAAATCAACAATCAGTTGATTTTCCAAGAAACGTTCTAGCTGAACCGATTTATCACTCTTCTGACTAGTTGATTTATCAAACTCTGGGCTCGATGGCCAAGAATGAAGGCAAAATTTTAAGATTTTTTAAAATTAAGATTTTTAAAATTAAGATTTTAGGGACGACCGGTTCGGTCCGACCACAAAATAGGAAAGAAAGTCGAAAGTACCCAACTGTGGTTCTGTCTTTCTTCCTCTGTCAAGCCTGTCGAAATTATAAAAATGACAGTGCTACAGGTTTTTCCAATGAACTATAACCAAAAACTGGAATGCGTACACATATTGACGAACGTGAAGCCTAGTGCTTGCTTCCAACACGTATTCCAATTGATGAAACCTGTGAAGGAAAATATGACAAATCTTTCGAAAACGTCATATGTTAGCGAGCAACAGAAAAAAACAACATTCCCCCTTATGGCATCTGTCTTTCATGGCTACATTTTTTTGGCAGATATGGCAATGTGTGCGAATTCCAGTTTTTGGCTATAGTTCATTGGGTTTTTCTTAGAAATAACCTTAGTTCGGTTTGGCTGGAGTGCGAATGGAGTCACTCGGGGTGCCGGAGTGAGCAAACCGAAAACCACCTTTTAATAACTTATTTTTTATTTCAGATTTTATAAGCTTCTAATAGACACTTCAAGCAAACCCTAATTTTTCTACGTATCCGTATCCGCATCCGTAAACGTAGCGACTTACGTTGATCGCCTAAAAATCATTTTAAGCATGGTCATACGTTACGTAAACGATCGTATCCTTGGATGGATGAAACGTTTTCTAACCTCAAAAAGTATTGTATTGATTTTGTAGCTGTTTGTAGGTTTTCTTTTCATCTATAAGTGCTGTGTTTATGTCGTTAAAGATATTTTAGTTATAACCGATAGGAAGATGTCTCAATACTATCAAATTATTGAGATACGTTTTCGGATACGGAAACGAGACTAGGCCCGTAACGATACGGATAACGCAACGCAATGAAACCATCGTATCTATTCTGCGCATGCGTAAATCGATGCGGATACGGATACATACTCGAAATTCAGGATCTGCTTAAAGTGTCTAATGTCCCAAAACTAATGACGTATTGCACTTATTCGAATTTTTTTATTATTGGCATTTTCCATAAGAACTTAATATGTTAGAGAGAGACAGAGAATGGAATTTTGGTAGGAAATTATTAAAAAGTGAAAAAAATATAGGTTTTGGGACATCAGAAGCTCTTAAAATCTGAGATAAAAAATCAAGGGCCGTATTAAAAAAAAATGAAGCTGATGATGGTGGCCCAAAGACGAAAGGTCAGATTTTAAATTTGGAGATGTCATCTTGTAGTCCAAGAGCCGGCAATACTAACGGGTATGTGATTGTTGCAATGGATAATTTCTACATAAAACAATAGTTCATAGTAACCTTTAAACCAAATGGATGGGTTGCCTCGATTATCATGGCCGTAAAGTTGTTTTATAAAAAGATACTTTTCAAGAACCATAAGCGCAACAAATAAGAAGTACCATGTGGTGTAGGAGGTTCTCATCATATGCGGCAAACACTTTATTAACACAATTTCATGTTTTTTTTTTTGTCTAAAGACCTACAACTGTATGCAAAATCCTCTTCACAGAGTCCTCTTTTAACTTCGAAAGTGACTTTGAAGGCTGTCACTTTCAAAAATTTGTATTAAGCAAGCAAAATAAGGCGTGCCCTCGACTTTCAATGGGGGTTGCCATCGTTTCCGGCCATCAAAATCGAGGCCACCCTATATATTATTTGAGAAGACATATTAAAGAATATATCTACCAATTTTCAGCTATTGCAACGATAACATTGTTCCATCGGAAAAAGAGGGGTAGTTTACGCACAGCCATCAAAGGGTTGCGGCCATGAGAATCGAGGCCACCCATCCATTTAGTTTAAAGGTAACTATGAGCTATTCTTTTATGTGAAAATTATCCATTGCAACGATCACATACCCGTTAATATTGCCGGCTCTCCTACTATTGTAGAGTAGACAAAGTTGTTACCACAGCTTCTTACGATAAAGTGGCAATTATTTTGAAATATTTCCCCAAATAAGCTCAGGAAAAAATAAAATTAATTTTGCAAAATTTCGGTTTTTTCCGGATATCTTTGAAAGTGTTCGGAATTTTTCTAATGCCAAAATACCATTTTATTGAGCATAATTGCGCAACTTTTTCCTAATCTAACCAATATTGTAACTCCAACCGTTCCCCAGATCCTAATGCTATCTCATCCTTATCTTGGACACACTGTATAATGTGTTTCCGCACAATTTTGCTCCTGCCGAAGCCAGGTCCCATCAAATGACTGGCAGGATATATTTTTTAGTAATCGTAATTATTAGTGAAATGCTACAAAAAAAAAGCGCTTTCAACTTTTTTTTTCTTTTCTTTCCGTACCTAGTTTTCAAGCGAGCAAGTGGGTTTTCCGAAAAGTGTTTTTACGAGGAACCGTTTCTCTCAACGAATCCATTTCCAAAAGCCCACATTTTCAAAAGCACACCATTTTCGTGGAGTGTGCCATAGAGCCTTTTTTTGAAGGGATTCCTAGAGGAATCAAGTCCCTCACGTATTAACTGCCGTAATATCTCCACATTTGACAACTGAGAACTTCTAGCCTCTATCTACCTTGATTCAACTGAACTGAAGTCAAGGTGGGACAACATGTTCTAAATTTAAAATTATTGAGAAAGTCTACATCATCGAAAATTGATCAACTTTTAACTTGGGTCCTGTACTTATACAGGGTGTATATTTTAGGTGATACCACTATTGCTATATGCGAAACGGTGAGAGCTACAAGGTCGGTTAAATTAGAAAAAAGTTGCCTTTTTTGACGCCTATTTAAGACTCTTTTACAGTGTTGCCAAATTCCTTTTAGTTTATTAAATACAGGTTCATAACTTGGGCCGAATTAAGGTAAGATTTTGGTAAAAATCACTTTTTATCACTTTTTGGAGCAGAAACGTCGGTCAATCATACTTAAGAGGCATATCATCAGGAAGGGAATAAAAAGCGCTTTCTTAAAATGGCATAAAAAATCCAGGTCCGTATTTAAAAAAATAAAGTTGATGATGGTAGCTCGACCACGAAACGTCTGATTCAAAATTTGAAGATGCCATCTTGTGTAGCGAAAAAAATTTAAAAACTTTCAAATTCAAATTGTGTCTCCAAAATCAATAGTTTTCGATTTAATTCATGAAATATTTTTAGGCGTTTCTTAGAAATCAGCCTGTATTTCATAAACGAAAAGGAATTTGGCAACACTGTAAGCAAGCCTTGAATGGGCATCAAAAAAGGCAACTTTTTTCTAATTTAACCGACCTTGTAGCTCTTACCGTTTCGGATATAGCAATAGTGGTATCACTTAAAATATACACCCTGTATATTTGAGGGTTTCTATTATATCTCCTAACCATTTAGACCAACTTTCGATACCATACAGGTGCAAGTTGATTTTATTGAATTTATTCTTTAAGCAGAAGCTGACCATATTTATCAATACAATTTTCATTCATTCATTTTTTTTTACTTAGTTTTCTGGAAACCCACATCTTCTATATTTATTTTCATTTCCTGATAATGATATGGCCAGCGACTGCTGCATGAACTTATATGGCAAGTAATTTTATGTTTGAAAATTATTCAATACTTGACTTTTAACCTTACTGTGAAAATATATATAGTCCAACACATACCATTTTAAAGTCACGTGATTTTTCTCTATCCTTGTTGAATACATCTCAAACAGCCGTGATAGTAAAATTGACAAAAAAATTGCTGTTTAATGATTGTTCATAAAATTTTTACCTGAAATAGAATCCGTCACTGTCATCAATTAGTTTGTCAAAGTTATTTTAGAAAATGATATCGGGTCTTCAAAAAAAAACCAATCAAAGATTGCTATGGTTTTTTAAACGTACGTCTTAGCAATATTTTTCTTTAATTTTGACAATGTCAGTCAATGAAATTTAATGTCAAAATGTCATGTCAAAAATTCTGGCCAATAAAGAAACAATAATCCGACGTACGTTTTCGTAACCAAAGCAATCTTTGTTTTTTTTTTTTGAAGACCCGATACAACGAACAAACACAGGTAATAATTTTGACTATATTAACCTTTTTCCAACTCAAAAAGATGCAAATAGAAAACGGGTACCCAATTCAAGTTCAGAATGTATTACAAGGGGCAGCAGAAGCGACAAAAGTGAGTCTCGCAACAATTGCAAGTATTAAAATTCTCATCTGATTGGTCAATACTACTTCAGAAACGCGTTTGTAAAATGCTAGTGGGAACATATCTTAAAATTCAATAGTAATTAACCACAAGTAGCTTTTTGTAGCTGATATCAACGACATAATCAACGAACATACGTTTTTTGCCACCAATATCACGTGACTTTAAAATGGTATTTGTCGGACTTTACTACACAACAGATTTCTAACTACACTCATCAAAATAGTCTAGGGAACAAGAAATATCTGTCTTTCAATTTTAGGAAAGAACAACTTTTTAAAAAAGATAAAGTGAGTATTATTTATTAAACAAATCTTGTCAAATTTACCATGTCGTCTTTTTGTTGCAAACTTATTTAGTTTAAATAATTTAAAAATAAAATCAGCAAAAATATCTGATAAGTATTATAGGAATTATCTTGTTCCCTAGACTATTTTGATGTGTGTATTTTGATTCCAAAATTGCTTGAATGTTTTATAGCTGAGTCAATCTGGGGGGTCAGGGTGCAACAAATTAGCAACAAGCTGATTCCAGCGGGAATGTTTAGTAAGTGACCTCTTATTTAACCTCCTAAAAGTCCCATTCAGTCTTAGGGGTGGAAGGTTGCAAAAAATGGCCGCCATCTTGGATTTTTTTGTTTTTTTCAAATATCTCAGTTTCTATTAGTTTTCTCAAGAAAACTCAAGAAACCTTTTTTGTGAAAAATTTTATTCTCTATAAAAAGTGTCTGTACTTTTTTTTTGTAACATAAAGGATAACGAAGATACAGAGCTTTTTATAGTAAATATTTCAAACATTTCTTTACTTTTATCCCATGTTTAGAAAAAGTCTAAGGTTGAATAGAGAACGAAAACGATTTCCCCTGTTCCACCTCCAGTAAAAAGCGCTGGGAATGCTAGAGGTGGAATAGAGGAAATCGTTTTCGTTCTCTATTCAACCTTAGACTTTCTCTAGATATTTCATTTTATCGCATTAAAATTGATATGCAAGATGTTTACTTGCCAGGCGTGTATAGGACTTGGACATGAATGCAACAAGTTCCTTATTAGAATCCAGAATGGCTTTGCAGGTGCCTTCCAGCACATTCCGTGTTTAATACCATCTATAGTGAGCTGGCCAATAGTTGTACTCCTTTCAAGAGTTTGAAACACTCGAGCTACTCGCTACGGTGTTCAGTCGTCCCCGATTTGCAGATAAACAGATGCGTGGTGCAACAAACACTTTTCGAAAGGAATAAGCGCGTGAAGCCCTAGAGCTGTTCCGGAGCTCCTCCTAGGTATGGAAGGAATAGAACTATTGGCAGGAATAGGAGAAAACCCTCTATCTAATTTTGCTACATCATCCTCGATAACACACAATTCTGATTGAATAGCACAACTCTTTGGTTGGTTTTGAGCTTTTCCATATCTGCTTCGAATGCGTGAAGTCTTGAGCTCAACCCCGGCAGTGCTTGGAAACAGCACTCCATACAGCTTGGACAAAAATATCTCGGGCAGCGTACTTTCACTATGAGAACTCGAATCTCAGAGCTCCTTACTCCAGAGCAATTTCTGCATAGAACCTTGCGACAAATGTCACATGGCCAAAAAGCTAATTTTTGTCTTCCTTTTGGAAGCAGGCCTTATCACAGGTAGATCCATATCAGGATTGATTATGGTAGGAATAAAATTTAATACAGAATGTTTATTTGGCTTAGGACCGGTTTATTCATCTTCACATAAACTTGCTGGTAACTATCTGCAAGATAAATTTATTATTCTATTGGTTGGCGGATAACTGGCCGACCAATGAGATTGCAAATTTTTGTGCTGCTAATAAGTAATACGATTTATCTTTTTTTTCTATTCCTATTTGAATCCCAGTAATTAAACTGGATTTGTTGGCTCACCAAGAATGAAGTCTAGAAAAAAATTTACAAGGTTGAAAAGATCAAAATTTCACAAACAAAATGACTCCACACACGATCAATATGACCAATAGAGACCCTAAAAAGTTGCAATTTATACGGAGCGAATATACTACTTACTTTGGTGGATCACTTTTTTGGATCTTCAACAAAAGTGAAAAATTTATAAATCAAATTCTAAAAAAAAACAATCTCTCTGTTATCCTTCATGTTACAAAAAAAACGTAGAGACACTTTTTATAGAAAATCAAATTCTCCACAAAAAAGGTTTCTTGAGTTTTCTTGAAAAAACTAATAGAAACTGAGATATTTGACAAAAACAAAAAATCCAATATGGCAGCCATTTTTTTGCAACCTTCCACCCCTAGGACTGAATGGGACTTTTGGGAGGTTAAATAGGAGGTCGGTTACTAAACAATTCCGCTGAAATCAGCTTGTTGCTAATTTGTTGCACCCCCACCTATGTTATGCAGCTACGTATATCCTACTATTATTGGTTTTACCTATGTCAAGGTTTAGTTGAGTTTCATGCCTTATTTATTTCCTTTTCAGAATTATCTATTACCGTTTGCTGATTATTTTTTTTAGGTGTGTTTCTGAATTTTCATACTTCAATATTTTGTGTGATTTAATTACTTATTTTTTTACAAATTCAGTGGCGCCCTTGCCGTTCTGTACTTATTAAAATATTGATCCACCCCCAATAATAATTATTCGCTGAGCAAACTGAGCATATCATGGGCCTCCTTATGAATTGTTAACAAAAGGGATTACAACCATCCGTTTGAATAATCAGAAAAATCATAAATTGAGAACTAAAATAATATAAGTGCATAACTTTCTCCCATATTACTAGATCAAAAAGCAATATGATTCGTGTTGCAAACTATCGAAAATTTCCCGGGAAGAATACAGCACTTTACGCAAGGAGTACAAAGAGATCAAGACGATGTTGTCAGAACAAGTGAAAAAATACAAAAGAGAAACTGAATCGGTGGATGGCAGAAGCAGTAGATCATGCGATGTCGTTAAAGAAATGCGAAATCAACTATTGGAAAGGGAGAGGCAAATGGACCAGATCCAGCAAAAACTCAAAGATTCTGGTTACGAGATAATTGAACTAAAAGATTACGTGCACAAGTTGATAAGCGATAATAATGCATTGAAAAAGGGTATTAATAGTTTAATAGGCAATTTAGAAAGCAAAATTAAAGGTATAGGACCTCACAGCTATTTGTAATTCTTAACTATAAATAATTGTTTATTAAAATAGGAGATCCAAGTCTTGGCAGTTTTCCTTCGAATTCCGCAGAAGCGATCGCAGGAGAAATTTTGCACAGCTTGAGCAACATCGAAGATATAATATCAAAAAACCCGCCCATTTGCCCTAAAGGTTGCGAATCCAAAAATTGCGATTGCATGAACCAAATAACATCCCAATACAGCTTTAAAACGGGTAGGTTGGACTATAATGTTCAATTTCCTATAAAATAAAATATATTTTCAGAAAATCAACAAGGATCCAGCAGAGGGTGCGCTGAAAGCAGATCGACTTACAATGCACCTAAATGTAAAGCCAAAACGGAAATTTTGCATAGGGTTTCTTCAGAACCTGGTAACAGATGTATGCCTGAGCCAAGTAGAGTAACATCGGAAACTAATACAACTGATTCAGATGATCAAAATGCAGATAGAAAGTAAGTAAGTAATAGGCGCGGCTGAGTTTGGCCTAATGGTTAAAATGTACTTATATTATTATAATTTGTCAATTTTGTAGGTCACTGAAATTTTTCAAAGATGCCATAGTTGATCTCAGAACGCGAATACATAAAACTATGAAAGAAAAATGTTGTGACTGTGAGGAAGTTTCTGCATATAGGTAACCCAAAGAAACAAAAAAATGCTCAAGATTATTCAATTAGTTCAAGAAGGCTTGAGCAACAGATCTAGTGTTTTTGTATTTGTGCTCTTTCCAAAATTCATTACATGTATTTGTGTGGGTACCTTCATGTCATCCTGTAATAAATATGAATCCAATAGTATAATGGTCACTTTTATTAGAGTCCAACATCAAAGTCATTACTACTAATTTAAAAAAATCAAGGCTATTATTCCAAATGAACCCTTTGGAGATAATTCTTCAATAATGAAGTCTTGGCCCCCTACAGCTAAAAAAAGATATAGACTAACATGCTTTTATTGTCCAGTTTCATTCTCATTTTTATGACAAAACTAAGCTTTAATACTAATACAATTTTAACCAAACAGGCACGCTACAATAGATATTTTAAAAGAAATTGAGGTATGATTTATAATAATATACTTTTGACAAAGGATAAATAATTTGGTTGCTGGTATCAGTATTTCTGGAAAGATGGATGATTTTTTACAGAATGAATTCAAAGAAGAGGATTTGATATTAGTTCAACGCAAAACAACATGAAAAAAGTACTTAACTAGCTATAACACTAATCAGTAGGTTCCAAAAAAGACTATCAAATTATCTTATATTTGGCACAATATAATTTTTTCTAAAGTTCTCTACTCTACGAGTTAGGACTCTCTTCCACTTTAGAAGTATTGATATTATTGAGAAACTTAGAGGATAGAAGTGAATGTAACTTATTCTTCAAAGTTAAAGAATTAACACTTAGAGTTTTAAGAGATGTTACAGCGCCCTGCAATGTGATCTGCGATTTCAAAAGTTGATGTTCTAAAGCATTGAGATTTTTTCCAGCTTCATCCACAGTGGTTTGAATGAAAGTTTCTATGTTGTTGTATAAGGAAGTGTTCGATTCTCCTGAAAACACAACTGATCAAGCAACTACGAATTAAATAAATGAGACATACGTAATTGTTGTTGAAATAAAGAATCGTGGTCTACATTTGCATTGGCGTCGCTTCCTTCTTCAAGTAATTGCAATGCGGAAACAGCACTTGCAATACTGCCCTCGTTTTCTGAAAAAATAATTTTACTTGAAAATAGGTTTAATTATTAGATATCTTATAACTAACCGTTATCGGATTCAGAATCTTCTCCTAATATGACAGCGCCTTGAATTGATTGGGCCATATCAAACTAGAGAGATAAGTGGAATTAAAATTTTTATTAAACGCACACCATTTCATCTTATTTTTTTAACTTTTCAAGTAACCTAATACTCAACCTATAACCACAGCATAACTATTGGTGACCCGGTCAAACTGATCCACAGTCCCAATATTAATATTGGAATTTGCACTTTTGACGTTGGGATTCTGTGACGAACCAACAGCTATCGTGCGCTGCAGTTTTTCTCAAATTTATTGAATTGTTGGAGTACCGCTATGAAAGTTGTTATAAAAAAATACTAGAAAAAAAGATTCTTTCTCAGGCACTGTGGTACTACTAGGTACGTGTGAGTATTTTTATTGATGGTGTTCATTTTTTTGGGTAGCTACAAATAAAATTGTGGAGGGGGTCTATTTGCAAATGAGAGAAACACCTGCAGTAAGATTTTCATGCATAAACTATATAAAATTAACAGTCTTTCTAAAAATACCTAATCTAAAATTCAAAATTTCCTAACCGTTATGGTCACCTCTCTTTATATCTTCCCTAATTAATCCTAGTCATCCTGAGACTTCACAAACTCATAATTGAATCTTTGCTTCCAATTTCATAAGAGATTTTTTAATTAGATAGAGCAATATAATTTATAAATCATAGTCATTGCAATAAATGGTTAAATACTAAAGACTCAATTTTCCTATGTGCGTACTCACAATTATTTTTCCTTAGTTTAACTAAACTAGGTGGTCTTATAAAATAAATCTTTGGATTACTTAGAGCACGCATCTAATGTAGATTACCGTTTTAAATTTCTCTTGAAATTCTTGATTGGCGACCGTTAACTGATAATACCTTTTGCGATTTATGTGCTTTTCAAATTTTTTACGGTCGAGATTCGATTCTAGAAGCGAAATTAAGCTGGCCCAAGGCAAATTTTCAACTCTGTATTGTCATTGTTTACTGACTCCTATACGTATTATCGAATATCGACTCTTTATCTTCGATGACTGCCATTTTACTACTGTAGCCCTTGCTTTAAATGTCGTTTTGATGATTTATGGGTTCATCTTCAGGTTCTGGAATTTTGTGATTTTTTCGTGTTTATTATTCGAGGGTAGGGAACCTACTTTTTGGGGGCTTTTATAGCTTCGGGCCTTCTCGTTGGCACGGTGGTAATTCAGTTTAGAAACCTGTTGATGGTTTGAGACAAGACTGGTAAATTCTTTAATTACTTATTATTTCAACTTGACCTTTCCAATATTTTTGTGATATGTGAAGTCTTGTTTTCCTGTTCATCATACAGGATGTCCCGGATAAGGATGCACTCTACAGAGATCTCCACAACCATAAGAGATATAGGGTTGGTTAAATCTAGAAAAAGTTGCGCATTATTGAGCTCAGTGGCGTACATGTTTTGATATTTGGGAAATTCCAAAGATATGTAAAGTTTGTTTCGCCAGGGTTTGTACTTGCCACCAGCATTTGCCTTCCTTGTTTAACAAATCAAAATTGACTGAAACAAATCAATGACGTCAAAAACGTTCGTCGGTTCTTAAATCATTTTAATTTGTCAAAAAAATTGAATGTGTCATATGAATTAATCTACGACAACCCTTTTTTTTCAAGTTTCAAGGTCAAGTATGAACCCTGGTGAAACGGACTTTAGGTACATATCTATAAAAAACCGAATTTTGCCAAAATCGTTTTTTTTTTTTTTTTTTGACTTTATTTGAAATGATATCGCAAAATAAATATCACTTCATCCATTTTTTCTCCTTTACAAGATGCTACTTTCAAATTTAAAATCTGACGTTTCGTCTTGGGGACACCATCATCAACTTCAGTTTTTTAAACACGGCGCTTGATTTTATATTTCAGATTTTAAAAGCTTCTGATGTCACAAAACGTATATTATTGGCACTTTCCATAAGAACTTAATGTGTAAGAAAGAGACAGAGAAGAGAATTTTGGTAGGAAATCACTAAAAAGTAGGAAATAGTTATTTTCCTAACAAGTGCGGAAAGTATCATTTTTCCACACGCGATTGGATAACGGGCGCGCTCGACTTTCAATGAGGCTTGCCATCATTTATTCCAGCCATCAAAATCGAGGCAATCCTATATATTATTTGAGAAGACATAATAAAGAATATATCTACCAATTTCCAGCTATTGCAACGATAACATTGTTCCTTCGAAAAAAAGAGGTGTAGTTTACGCCTCGGTTTACGCCCAGCCACCAAAGGCTTTGCGGCCATGAGAATCAAGGCAACCCATCCATTTAATTTAAAGGTAACTATGAGCTATCGTTTTATGAGAAAATTATCCATTGCAACGATCACATACCCGGTAATATTGCTGGCTCTCCTACTATATAGAGAGCTCGAGCACAGAAATCAACTCAGGTTTAACGCGAGAAGACATAGTGGTTCCTTCGAGCAATGAATAAAACCACTGTTTATACCTTAGATTTATACAATGATTCGAGCTAGAGCCTAGAAGTGATCCATTTGGTTTAACAGATATGAGGTTGATTTGATCTTTTCTCCATTTTGCACAGTCAAAATTATAAACAAATTAATGAATGAAATTTAATAAACAATAAAAATTAAATTTGTACAAACAATCAAAAATCAACATAATAAAAACCTCGTCAAGATCAAAACCAATAACATAACCCGTAATTGTCTAGCATGACGAAGATCGACCAATCACTATGGACACTGGAAACTTTCCAATGGAAAGCGGAATAAAACGCGAGCCAAAATTCATCGCTTTCGGTTTGAAATCGGCTTCGTGATCGGAGTCCCCAATTCTTCCCGAAAGGGGTTATAGAATAGCAAACTGAACAAAGCGTCGCATAACGAACGTGACTGTTTCGCTTTGAGCTTATAGAATCCGCCCCCTGGATCTTAATCTAGATGTGGTGGATGTTAACTCGGTGGGTCACAATACTTAAGACCCCATTGTTAACGATAGGTGATAAAAACTAAGACAGGAATCTGCAAACCGTATTCCTTCATCTCAAGTTGTTTAGACTTTATACTCTGTCCAGAGATAAATACCATATAAACTGTCGAGAATGGAATCTCAGTGTAAATTTTGTTGTCAACAAAATTGAGCCAAGCCAGCGCCATCTACCATATCGGAAAATCACTATTTACTGGTTTTGCACCGATGCTACAGACACCTACTTTACATAGGACTTTTTATGATAGATGGCGCCTTGTTTGCATTACTGTCGGTCTGTTCAAATTCGTTTATTCTGGACTTTGGGGCATTAATGTTTGCTTAAATTAATTGATAATTTGTTAATTAGATCAAAAGACAGTTTCTTTATCGATGGTTAAGGGTATCCTTAACATATTTATTCAAAGTTCTGATTGATGTTTAATTGAACCTGTCATTTATCTAATCAACAAAGATAAGAATAGATCTTCCAATCTATAAAGTTTGAAGTTCTTCTCGAAACACTAAAACAACTTAATATTTGAGTTCAAAATTCTTACCCATCCCTACTTATCGATTATCTACATATCTACTCTTTTAGTTCTGTCATGTCATGTATGTCAGTAAGTCAGTTGTACTTGTCATTGTATTAAAAAAAGCAGTCTGTCTGCACAAGTTAAACGGAGCGTTGTGTTTTCTTTTCTGTCCCGTTCCCCACTTTATATAACAATAGGTTATGGGGTCCCAGATCACGTTTTTGTAAAGTTAGTGGAGTCCGGGTTGTTTAGAAAAGTGTTTTTTCTTCGTTGTGCAGTGCGTGGAATAATTATGGCTTCGGGTTATTTGGTAAACGTACCTAAATTAAAAGGGCGCGAAAATTATGATGATTGGGCATTCGCGGCCCAAAATTTTCTGGTTCTTGAATGTCTTGCGAAATATATTGAGACTGAACCTGTGGCTACTGAAGCAGCATCAGTTGCCGATGATCGAAAAACGAAAGCCAAACTTATTCTCACAATAGACCCTACTCTATACGTGCACATAAAAGAGGCCAGGACCGCGAAATCGCTTTGGGACAAATTAAAGAGTATGTTCGATGATTGTGGCTTTTCGCGACGAATAAGCTTACTTCGACATTTAATTTCAACGCGATTGGATACGTGTGACTCTATGGCGGCTTATGTGAACCAGATAATAGAGACAAGTCAGAGACTTCGTGGCACCGGTTTTGCTATAGATGACGAGTGGGTCGGTTCCCTACTTTTAGCAGGATTGCCGGATAAATTTATGCCAATGATTATGGCCATCGAGCATTCGGGGATAGCCATAACCACTGACACTATTAAATCAAAGCTTTTGGACATGGAACACGATGATGTGAAAGGCGGTAGTGCATTTTATACCAAAAACTATCGATCGAACAATTCGATAAATCGTGGTGGCAGCACTAGTAGCAACAGTCGTGACGTTGGCAATGGTTGGGTTGCTGGCGGCAACACGCATCCGGCCCAAGATCAAAAAAAGAAGAGTGACATAACCTGTTATCGATGTAAACAAAAGGGTCATTTTCGCAATAAATGTCCTTTGTTTTTGAATGAAAATAATGGCAGAAACCAGCACAATAAGTCGGAAAACGCGTTTAATGTTGTGTTTTTAAGCGGCGATTTCAATAAATCAGACTGGTATATTGATTCTGGTGCCAGTTCTCATCTAGTGGTTGATGAATCTCTTTTAGTTAGTGCCTCAAGAAAAACTGTTTTTCCTTCGAGTATCATGGTGGCAAACAATTCAAAGATTCCCATTGTTGGTTTGGGGGATGTTCATATTAAAACAGCTGTTGGTAATGATGTCTTTGATATTACGGTAAAGGATGTTTTGTGCTGTCCACAGCTGTCTACAAATCATTTGTCCGTAAGTGCCCTGATCAAGAACGGAAACCAGGTATGTTTTGAAAATGACTTTTGCAAAATTTTCAATAAATTCAATGACTTAATAGCTATTGCTGAACTTTTCAATGGCGTTTATAAACTCAAAACTTTTGATGAACTGTGTTTTTTGACTGTAAATAGTGTAAATAGCCAAACTTGGCACCGTAGACTAGGACATATTAATAGCTATGATTTTCAAAAAATGAAAAATGGTTCGGTTCTAGGAATAGCTTGTTCTGACTCCTGTAAATTTGAGAAATCAAATTGTATTACTTGTTGTGAGGGCAAACAAGCAAGACTACCATTTAAAAATAGAGGCTCCAGAGCTGAAAATGCTTTAGAAGTTATCCATGGAGACGTTTGCGGGCCTATGGAGAACAAATCAATAGCAGGATCCAGGTATTTCCTTATTCTTGTAGATGATTTTACACGCATGTCCTTTGTGTATTTCCTCAAGACTAAGGATGAAGTTTTTGAAAACTTTAAAAATTTTAAGAATCTAGTTGAAAATCAACAAAATTCTAGAATTAAAGTTTTTAGAACGGATCAAGGTGGTGAATTTGTTAATAGGCAGTTTGATGGTTTTTTGAAGTCACATGGAATAATTCACCAAAAAACAAATCCTTATACGCCACAACAAAATGGCATGTCCGAGAGATTAAATAGGACTATTGTTGAAAGAGCCAGGTGCATGCTTTTTGATGCTAAGTTGGAGAAAAAATTCTGGGCTGAGGCCGTTAATACAGCCGTCCACATTAGGAATAGGTCTACTGCTACAGGGCTTGGTCATAAAACACCATTTGAATTATGGTATGGCAAGAAGCCTGATGTAGGCTATTTCAGGATTTTTGGCTCTCCGGCTATGGTTCATGTAAACAAAGAGAAACGCCAAAAGTGGGACAAAAAATCCAAACGACAGATTTTCATTGGCTACAGCAATGAAATAAAAGGTTTTCGTGTTTTTGATCCTGAGACAGGCTTGGTTAGTACCAGCAGAGATGTCATTGTTTTTGAGAATTCAGTGCCAAATGAAGACATTGTCAAAAACTGCAAAAACACAGAGGCCACGATTTCAGTGGGGGAAAACCAAAATAATGTTGTCGATATTGCTGAATTGCCAGAACATGAAATTTTTGGTACACCAACTACTCTGTCAGAAAATGACTCATCGAGTGACAGTGAGTATACTACTGAAGACGAAATCCCAGAGGAAATTCCTGTTAATATTAGACCTCAGAGACAGAAAAAGCCCAAAGACTTTCCAGATTATGTGACGTACATGTGTACAGAAAATACATTGGAATGTGAACCTTTCAGTGTAAAGGAAGCATTGGAAAGAGCTGACGGTGAGAAGTGGAGGCTAGCAATGTTGGAAGAAATGAAGAGTTTCGAAGAAAATGAGGCTTGGGACTTGGCAGATGTGCCGGAAAGTGGAAGTGTAGTGGACTCTAAGTGGGTCTTCAAACGAAAAATTGATAGTGAAGGTAACATTAGGTATAGGGCCAGATTGGTCGCTAAAGGTTTCACACAACAGCATGGTGTTGATTACTATGAGACTTTTTCCCCAGTTGTCAGGCATTCTACTTTTAGATTGCTTATTGCTCTTTCAGTTAAGCTTGATTTGAATATTCATCATTTGGATGTAGCTACGGCTTTTTTAAATGGGCAACTCGAGGAAAACGTCTACATTTTTCAGCCAGAGGGTTTTAAGGTTAAGGGCAGTGAAGATAAAGTGTTGAAATTAAACAAGGCTATTTATGGACTTAAACAATCAAGTCGGGTTTGGTATAACAAAGTTGAATTGGTTTTAACTAATCTTGGTTATACAAAATCCGAATATGAAGCTTGTGTTTTTCTTAAAAAGGATGAAGGTTTAATCACTATCATTGCATTGTATGTGGATGACTTTTTTATCTTTAGTAACAATGCTGTTGAAACTAATAATTTGAAAGTTAATCTAAGCAAAAATTTTAAAATCAAAGATCTGGGTGAAGCGAAAACATGTTTAGGAGTTAGGATAAATTATGACAGGGAAAATAAAACTATAACTCTAGATCAAGAAAAATATATTGAAAGCTTGTTATTAAAATTTAAAATGTCGGATTGTAAAAATATTGGTACACCAATGGAAATTAATCCAGGTTTGAAAAAAGATGATGTTTCTCAATTAAATGTACCCTATCAACATTTGTTAGGCAGTTTAATGTATCTTTGTGTAATGACTAGGCCAGACATTGCTTATTGTGTCAGTTACCTTAGTCAGTTTAATTCTTGCTTTAATGATACTCATTGGAAAGCTGCGAAAAGAGTGTTGAAATATTTGAAAGCAACAAAAGATTATTGCTTGAAATATACCCAGGATGACACTGAATTGGAGGGTTTTGTTGATGCCGATTGGGGCAGTAATGGTTTTGATAGGAAATCCTATTCAGGTTTTTGTTTTAAACTATCCAACTCAGTGATTTCGTGGGAAAGTTGCAAACAGAAATCCGTTGCACTTTCAAGCACGGAATCTGAATACATTGCTATCAGCGAAGCATGTAAAGAGGCGATTTACCTCAGAAATATTATTTGTGAAATAACAGGCAAAGTTGTATGTGTCAAACTTTATAACGACAATCAAGGTGCTCAGAAGTTAGCAAAAAATAGTATTTTTCATAAACGGTCTAAGCACATTGACATACGTTATAATTTTGTTAGGGATATGATTGCTAAAAAGGAAGTTAAACTTGAGTACTTGCAAACTGATAATATGCCTGCTGATTTATTAACGAAGGCGCTACCAGGTTGCAAGCATTACAAATTTATGAATTGTTTAAACATAGTTAAAAATTGTTTGTAAAATTTAGAACTAGTGGGGGTGTTAATATTTGAGTTCAAAATTCTTACCCATCCCTACTTATCGATTATCTACATATCTACTCTTTTAGTTCTGTCATGTCATGTATGTCAGTAAGTCAGTTGTACTTGTCATTGTATTAAAAAAAGCAGTCTGTCTGCACAAGTTAAACGGAGCGTTGTGTTTTCTTTTCTGTCCCGTTCCCCACTTTATATAACAATAGAAATCACTTAAGAACACTTGACAACACAAAGAAAGATGAAATGCAAGACCGGCGAACAAAAAACATTATGAATTATTAGTTATGATCAAATGAATATTTTGGTATATTGTCATGTGTTGACATGTCAGTTATCGACATCGGACGTGTTCTTGATGTGCTGGTATTTTCCAATTTTGACAATTCTGTGGTTGTCAGCGACATCTAGAAAAACGGAAAAGAGTTATTATGTGGTTTATAACTGGCAATGAGAGATCGCAGGGCCTGACTCTGTCAATGTTCCAAAAATTTCAATCTTCAACTGTCAATATTTCAAAAACAGTTGAATATAGGCATAACATATCATACACAAAATAAACTGGTGGACAGTTGCTTTGCAACATGGAAAATTTTACCCAAATTCAAATCTCGATATTTGCTGAACGGAAAGAGATAGCGAGTTGCGGTATTCGGGAGGTTCTTGACCAACTCTTTGAGAACACGCACAAGGTTTGACCGGTATCTTTCTTTCATTTATCCACTTATACAGGGTGAGTGAAAGAAGTCATGTTTTTTTAGCAAAGTTTGGGGCTATGCCAGATTCTCAATTTTTGATCTTGGAAATTTTTATATGCATTTTTTTGATCTTTGGACTATCCAAAAAAAAGTAATTTCTCAAATTTCTCGAAAGTTGGCTATAACGCAAATTATCGAATTTTTAAAAAAGGGTTACATTTATCCCTAAAAAAGTGACTTTTTCGGGGTTTCGCTTGAGAATGGGAATTTTTTCTCATACTTTTGCATGAAGTGGAATTTCTTGGACCCGAGAAAAAATTAAAGCACTCATTGAACGTATTGCCTACAGTGGCGTGCAGAAAAAATTTGCTTTCGACATTATGTAATTAAAACTGAATTTATAAATTAAATTATAATATGCAATTAAACAGCTTAATGAACAAATCTAAGTTACTAACTACTCTTAATACAGGAGTGTATTCCAGTGGCGTAACACCAAGAGCATCTTTTGGTTTGGTGGGAACAACTTAAAAATTGGTATTTTTCCAAATGTTATGATGCTGGTCTACATACTGCTGTTCATCTTTCATCTGGAATTTTTTAACCTTGTTGTTTAGCAGTGGCGTACCTGCTTGGATAATAGGGTGCTTCTTTGAATAACATCCCGCAATAATGTCTTTCGGCTCGACCTCGAATTTTTTCCTGTCATGGGTAGCTTTAAAAAAAAAAACGTGCAATTGACTGGTCTTCTGAGACGTAATGGAGACCGACTTACACACAATAGTCGGTTTTGTAAGAGATTGCGTTATTGCTGCGCGATACACTTTCAGATACCTTTTAAAGGTACATGTCCACTCAGCGGATCGGGCCGGGGCGCATCTAAACATTCCGGTATAGGATTTGGCACCTAGGCATATTCCATTGGTCCCTTTGAATTCGGACCGCCAATTACTGCGGAGCGCCGAAATCCGTAGTTGAATGTTGAACGGTGCTGAGCCTCATGTTGGAATGGTTCAGTAGTGACAGCCATGTGGAATACCGAAATTAAGGTCTAAATATTAAACAGTACTGAGCATCAGGTCAGAATGTTGCCATGCGTTTGGCGCGGTTTTTGAAAGCTATTTTATATTAAATTTGCTGTCCACCCCCCATGCCCTCCGTGTTCCTCTTAGCTACAATTTTGCGGCGGATGCGGCCTATTTGGCACGTTGCTTCATGTGTTCTTGTGCTTAAACATGTAGGATGAGTTTGCCTGGATCATTTAAACACTTTCAATGTGGTGAACAAATTTATCGTGCTAACATTTTAGAGGAAAATGATATAAAGCGATGGATAGAAGAGTATAGTGATATAACATATACGAATTGGAATGTGAAGTCAGCAAAGAATAATCATACCAGATTCAAACGCAGGTTTGTGTTCGATGTCAATTCAATGACGTAAAATCTTCTTGGATACGAATAGACTTTAGAAAATACATTTTTCTCCGAATGACAGTAAAAGCGGCCTTTTAATGACACTTGACAGGATCAAAAGTTGTATTTTTACTGCCTAGGCATTAAAAGTGACAGTGTCACAACGTTCCAGGTAAGAATTTCACTCAATTTGCTATTTGAAATTGATGGTGACAATGACAATTGTCAAAATAATTTAATTATTTGAATAATAATAATGAATGAAATAAATATAAAAAAGATGTCTATGTGTGAATTTGAACATTCGGAGAAAAAATTATAGATATGTTTTACATGGCAGAAAAGCAGATTTAATGCCTTGGCTGGTTTCCTAGCCTCGGCTATGCCTCGGCTATGAAACACCAGCCGCGGCATTAAATCTTGTACTTTTCTGCCTAGTAAAACAAATAACTATTTTTAGATATGTTTTTGTATGCCATCATAGTGCTTACAAAAAAGTGGATCAAGGAGATAATAAAAAATGGAGAATCAGCAGTTGAGTGCCGAATCTAAGGTCAAAATGTTATAAACAGTGCTGAGCATCAGGCCAGAATGTTGCCATGCGTTTGGCGCGGTTTTTATATTAAATCAGCTGTCCACCCCCAAATGTTTAGTAAAACAATTAAATAAAAATTATGTATGCTAATTTTGTGCCGCGCTGACGGGGCAACATTCCAGCCTGCAACTGGGCACTGTTTAATATTTTGACCTTAGATTCGGCACTCCACATACCTGTTGCTACAGAACCATTTCGACCTGATGCTCAGCATCGTTCAACATTCCAGTACGGATTTCGGCTCTCCGCAATAATTGACGATCCGAATTCAAACGGACCAATGAAATATACGTAGTTGCCGAATCAATCCTATACCGGAATGTTTAGATGCGGCTGGGGCGGATCGCATCGCAAAAATCCGTCTACCAGAGATTCAAATGAATTTGCGTCCACTCTGCAATTTCATTTTAATCTATGGTAGACGGATTTTTGCGATGCGATCCGCCCCGACCTGTTCCGCTCAGTGGACGCGTACCTCAGAAGGTATCAGTCTATCGCGCAGCAATAACGGATCTCCTACAACACTGACTATTGTGTATAAGTCGGGCTCCATTACTTCTCAGGAGGCACATGAATCGCATGTTGAAAAAAAATAATAAGTAACCATGGAAAAAAAAATACGAGGTCGAGCCGAAAGATATTTATTGTGGGATGTTATTCAACAAAAGACCCTTTTATTCAAGCTGGTACGCCAATGCTGAATGAAATGGATAAAAAATTCCAGATAAAAGATGAACAGCAGTGTTTTCTAGCATCATATAGCATTTTGAAAAATACCAACTTTAAAGTTCTTCTTACCAAATCAGAAAATACTCTTGGTATTACGCCACTGGAATACACCCTTGTGTTAAGAGTTATAACTTGGATTTGTTCAATAAGCTGGTTTAATTGCATAGTATAATTTATAAATTCCAGTAGCAAATTTTGTCTGCACGCCACTGTAGGCAATAACGTTCAATAAGTGCTCCAATCTTTTCTCGGTCCCAAAAAATTCCACTTCATGCAACAGTATGAGAAAAAATACCCATTCTCAAGAGAAACCCCGAAAAAGTTCCTTTTTAGGGGTAAATGTAGCTCTTTTTTAAAAATTTACAAGCAACTTACGAAAAATTTGAGAAATTACTTTTTTTGGGATAGTCGGTCTCCATTACTTCTCAGGAGACCAGTCAATTAAAAAAGCTTCCCATGACAGGAAAAAGTTCGAGGTCGAGCCGCAAGACATTATTACGGGATGTTATTCAAAAAAGCTCCCTTTTATCCAAGCGGGTACGCCAATGCTAAATAACAAGGTTAAAAAATTCCAGATGAAAGATGAACAGCAGTTTAGAGCAGCATCATAGCATTTGGAAAAATAGCAATTTTCAAGTTCTTCCCACCACACCAAAAGATGCTCTTGGTGTTACGCCACTGGAATACACTCCTGTATTAAAAGTAGTAACTTAGATTTGTTCATTAAGCTGTTTAATTGCATAGTATAATTTAATTTATAAATTCGGTTTTAATTACATATCGAAAGCAATTTTTTTCTGCAAGCCACTGTAGGCAATACGTTCAATGAGTGCTTCAATCTTTTCTCGGGTCCAAGAAATTCCACTTCATGCAAAAGTATGAGAAAAAATACATGGTCTCAAGTGAAACCCCGAAAAAGTCACTTTTTTAGGGATAAAAGTAACCCTTTTTTAAAAATTCGATAATTTGCGTTATAGCCAACTTTCGAAAAATTTGAGAAATTACTTTTTTTGGGATAGTCAAAAGATCAAAAAGATGCATATAAAAATTTCCAAGATCAAAAATTGGGAATCTGGCATAGCTCCAAACTTTGCTAAAAAAACATGACTTCCTTTACTCACCCTGTATAAGTGGATAAATGAAAGAAATATACCGGTCAAACCTTGTGCGTGTTCTCAAAGAGTTGGTCAAGAACCTCCCGAATACCGCAACTCGATATCTCTTTCCGTTCCGCAAATATCGAGATTTGAAATTGGGTAAAATTTTCCATGTTGCAAAGCAACTGTCCACCAGTTTATGTTCATAATTTTCCGTAGAATTGGAAAATGCAATAATATACAGGGTTGCCATTAAAAATAACAAACTTGATGCAAGTAAAGTCTGTTTTTTTTTAAAGATAAAAATCAAAATGACATTATGTTGGCAATACAATGTAAAATCGTCAATGCTTTCAAATTTTTTATATAGAAAAGGCTTGTATTGCTAACATAGTTACTAAATTTTTCACTTGGGGAATTATCTTTAAAAAAAAACAGATTTTAACACCATTTTTGGGACACCCTCTATATTTTTTTTTTTCCAAAAAATGCGCATTTTTAAAATAAAATTCACGAGTCCGAGCAATTTTGCTAAAAACAAATAGTTCTGAAACCTTCGTAGGTGTTTCATACTTTTTGCCCACACTGTATATCCTTCAGCTACTGTGTCACTTTTCCAGCCACCATGGGATTTGATAATGTGGAGGAGGTCGACTCGGGAATCAGCCAGCAATGAGGCCGAAGACCTTCGGACACAGTGTCCAGTATATTCGGCGGAATGAAGTAACTTTAAAAAGGAAGTAATCCATTTGGACATATTCCGGAGGTATGAATACCCACTCACTGGTTGCTTCGTACATTTATTTTTCCTAAAAAAAGATAGAAAAAACCGAAAAGTTTTGGCATCGCTGGGTCTCATTGCTGTATAGTTCCAAACAAGCCACATTGATTCCTTCGACTTCGCCAGGCGTAACGAAAAATTCTCGGGAAACATTTGTTTTTGAACTAGATATCACAACTCTGAAAACAGTCTCTTCATCGTGCACATCTTTCCTTTTCAGGTTTTTCAACTCCTCTCTTCTGCATGTTCCACTTACACCTACCCATTACGTACCATTGCCAGTTTAATAGTAGAAATCTTTCATTTTCTGCCTCTTGTAAAAACTTTACAATATTTTCTTTGGTGAGAATTCAGGACTTTTTGGGTGTGTAACATAGACCTATTAATATTAACGTTAGTATTAACAGGAGTCGGAATTCCGTTTTAAAAAAGTAATCAGGTGAACAATCTTACTCATGTCAACGTTTCTTGTTATTGATAACATACTTCTTATCATTAAGTTATAGCTCCATGAACTTGGAGATTTATTACCCAGCCAGCACGTTACATCCCGTGATGTCTCGCGATGTATTTTTTCTGTCAACATGGGTATATTTTCTTGTAACTCGCCATCAATATACATGAAACATACTATTTTTGTTATAATGCGAAATTAATTTGTTACGTTCAATGTATATGTCGCAGGCTTAATGTAAAATCAGTCTTATTATAATACGCCTAGGCTTTTTCAATACGACTAGGCATATCGTAATACTACCCAAATACCTAAGAATTTCACAATTAGACTGGTGTTGGCGTAATGGTTGATATTTTAGAATCACCTTCGGAGTTACGTGGACTGTAAGCGCAACTAATGAATATGTAGCAAAAAAATAACCATACAAAAGACAATATGATAAAAGGCGCCTTACCTGTGGTTCTGGGGTTCTTGTAGTTCAAAGTTAATTGTTAATACCGGGATCCCGGGTTTTGTTTCGGTTGCACAACACTACCGGCTTTTATTTCGAAACCGGTAACCGGCGAGCTCGCGAATTCATCGACTTTCTTGTGTGCGAAAACGGATTAAAAAATGTGTGTTCGTGTTTCGTGTTTGGCGAAAAGAGAGAGAGAGTATTTCGCAGTCGCTTGGCTGTACGAATCAAGTGTTTTTCGTACCCCTTTTGTCGACCTCGGTTCCATACCGAGGGCGCTGGTGTTCCTTACATAGGAGGCGCTATACCTATTTGAATTTGTATGGTTTTTCAAAATGAGCAAAATTCGTGACTTTGACACTCTTGAAGAGATGCACATACATTTTCCGTCCACTCAAAACCAACGTTTTGAAAATCAAAAATCAAAGAGAAAAAATAAAATTGAGCAAAAAAAATAAAAATAAACTAAAATAAATGAGGTAAGAATTTTGACCCGCGACGACACAAACATAGATACATTGGTAAGGTTTGGAATCTAACCAATTGGCAAAGGACACAGCTTAACAATAGGACGTTTAAACAGTCCTTGCTGGGTCCTTAAGGTGACCACCCGAACATGCCCATCTGGTCCGGGATGTAGCTCAACAACTCGGCCAAGGGCCCAATGAAGGGGAGGTTTCGTTTCATGTTTGATAATTACTAGTTGATCTAAAGTTATTTTAGAAGGATTTTGAGTCCATTTTGAGCGTTGCTGCAAGGTGTGGAAATATTCATCCTTCCAGCGTTTCCAAAGTTCTGCGTTCAATCGTTGAACTAATTGCCACCGAGACAAAGTGTTCAATTTGAGATGGGACAAATCAGGGTCGGGACAAGAATTTAGAGGTTCTTGGGTCAGAAAATGTCCCGCGGTTAATGGCTGCAAGTAGTTTGGGTCGGAGCTCTGGGCACATAAAGGCCTGGATTTCAAGACGGCTTCCACTTGAGCAAGGAAAGTGTTTAGCTCTTCGTAAGTGAGTCGCTGATCACCGATCACTCGATACAGATGAGTCTTTACCGCTTTGACGCCAGCCTCACTCAAGCCATTGAAATGCGGAGCAGCTGGGGGATTAAAATGCCAGAGAATTTGAAGATGATCCGCCGCCAATTGGGACATTTCTATCAGCTGAGTATTGGCACCCACAAACGTCGTTCCGTTGTCACTGTAGAGATGGGTTACCCGCCCACGCCGAGAAATAGAGCGACGGAATACTCCCATAAATGCCTCGGAGGTCAAGTCAGAAATAAGCTCAATGTGCACTGCCCGGGTGGCACAGCACACGAAGACACATATATAGGCTTTCAGAACCTTGGCGCCTCGATATCTTCCCATGACTATATTAAAGGGGCCAGCATAATCCAGAGTGGCATGCGAAAAACATTTAAGTTGGGAGATTCAAAATGAGGGTAGGTCTCCCATATACGGAGTATACGCTTTTGGTCTGAGACGAAAACATCTGATGCAGCGGGAAAGCACAGACTGTATCGCTCTTCGGGTAGATAAAATCCAGAATTGCTGACGCAACAAATTCTGGACGGTATTCAAACCAGGATGTAGATTGTCTTGGTGAACTTGTTCAATTAGGCGACGAGTAAAAGGGTGGTCGCGAGGTAATAAAACGGGATGTTAGGCTTCAAAGGACATATGGGCATGTCTTAACCGTCCGCCCACTCTGACCAGTCCCTCCTTGTCAAGAAAAGGAGCAAGAGGTCGAAAGGACTTTGAAACTAGCTCATTGTTTCGAATTTGGGCAATGAGACCTGAAAATCGTCGTTGTTGAGCTATTTTGGGTAAAAGGAGCAAAGCGTTTTGAAGTTCAAAGGAGGAGATCGCTCCGGTGAGCGGAGACGATTTGGGACGATAATTGTGAAAAACTCTCAGGCACTAACAAAGGATTTTCTGTATTTTAGACAAAGAGGAATATTTGTCTAATAGAGTGTCGAGGATATGATCCTCAATCAGGGCCGTTAAAAGAATGGGACACCTTTCTTCGATTGCGGCTATTTGATTACCACAAGAATTTGGGGGTTGTCGATTCCATGAAGAACTTGGTTGAAGAAGCCAGGGAGGTCCTTGAAACCATAAGGGATGATCTGCCAGACTGGCAGGAGTTAAGCCACGGCTTGCACAGTCTGCGGGATTTTCGTGAGTGGACACGTGATACCACTTGACATTTGGGATCGTTTCTTGGATGTGGCTAACCCGATTGGCTACAAAGCTCTTCCATCGATGTGGTGAGCTAGCAATCCAAGCCAAGACAACTTGGGAATCCGTGTAAGCGAAAACTTCGTCGATAATAGTTAGTTTAGTGTATGACTCCATAACAAACTGAAAAGGTTGGATAGAAGAGTGGCACCTAGGAGTTCCAATCTAGGTACACTTTGCGATTTGAGGGGTGCTACTCGAGCCTTGCCAATGATCAAAGAGGTTTGAATGACACCCTCGGGCGACTCTATGCGAAGATAGACTGCAGCAGCGTAGCCTAACTCGGAGGCGTCAGAGAATCCAAGCAGCTGGCAACGTAGAATATTATGCGAAAAAATGTATCTAGGAAAAAGTATTTTAGCTAAACCAGGAAGTTCTGATTGAATTTGAGACCAACGGTTTTGGATAGATTGTTCGACTGGCTCGTCCCAGCCGGTTTTAGAAAGCCACAGCCTTTGCATTAAGTGTTTAGCGCAGAATGAGACAGGCGACAGAAATCCCAGAGGGTCAAAAATTCTAGCAATTTCGGATAAGATATTGCGTTTGGTGCACGGCTTGTCTGATGGTTCACAAGCGAAAAACATTTTATCTGATGAGGGGTCCCAGTATAAGCCTAGGACTTTTATGGATAATGGTTCCTCCCTGTCGAACGACACGGGAATTTGGCATTCTTCGGGGGAGAGAGATGATAGTAGTTGCGGATGATTGCTTGCCCATTTTCTTAGCTCAAAGCCACCGCATTTCAAGAGAGCAATCATGTCCTTCTGCAAAGATAATGCAGAGTCCAAGTACCTGAACAAATATCGTCAACAAAAGTATCCTCCAGAAGTACCTGCGCCGCTTCCGGGTATTTGTGTTTTTCCAATGAGGCTAACTCTTGAAGTGTACGAATTGCGAGAAAAGGACTGGAGCTTACACCAAAGGTCACTGTGTTGAGACGATATTCTTCCACTGGATCATTAGGATCGAAACGCCAAAGGAGTCTCTGGAAATCCCTATGTTCTGGAGTCAGGTTTATTTGCAGGTACATTTGTTTGATGTCTGCCAAGAAAACGATTGGATGAAATCGGAACTTAAGAAGTATCGTGTTGATATCCTTTTGAAGCTTTGGACCAGTCAAAAGCACATCGTTCAAACTGAGGCCCTTGGAACCCTTTGCCGAAGCATTGAAAACTACTCTAAGTTTGGTGGTTGATTTTCCGGGTTTGACCACAGCATGATGGGAGAGGTAATTCACTACTTTTGGTTTAGACTCTTGAGCCCAATAAGGCTCATATGACCGTTATGTAAGTATTGATTCATGAAATCAGCATACTGCCGATATAGAATTGGATTTTTGACTAATCGGGATTCTAAGGCTTGAAAGCATCTGTAGGCGCGAAAATAAGTGTCCCCTAAATCGGGATCGAAATGGCGAAAGGGCAGCGAAACTACAAATCTTCCTGACTTATCTCGGGTTAAAGACTTTTGGTAAATTGATTCGTATTTCTGATCATCAGGAGATAGGTAACTCTTAGAGGGTATATTTTCCAAGTCCCAAAATTTGCATATACTTTGTTCAAGCGTAGAATGCAGGGAAATTAAATAGGAATCGATTAGATTGTGTCGATCAAATTGTCGATCAAATTGGTCTAGGCTGTATATAGGTTTGTCCTAGTAGAACCCAACCAAAGCATGTTTCAAAAGCTGATGCTTGCCCTTGACTTCCAGGAATCCGACCTGATTTTAGAATTTGGGAGTAGATATCTGCTCCCAACAACATATCTACGGGAGCAGGAATAGAAAAGTGCTCGTCGCCCAGTGTCAGGTTTGATATATGGCCCCAACTTTGAGTGTTGATTTTAACAGAAGGCATGTCTGAACAAAGTTTGGATAGAACTAATGCCTCCAACAAAAAGACAGGGTCAGTTTTGCCGATAGGCTTAATGGTGCAACTTGTAAGGCCACAAGTGTCGGAAGTCGATTGACTTATTCCGACGACCGGAATGTGACATTCTTTCCTGGATAAACCAAGGCGATTGAGACACTTTTGGGTTATGAAGTTGGCCTGACTAGCTGAATCTAAAACGGCTCTGATTATCTGATAATTAAAGAACTGGAGTAAAACACACAGTCTATCTTCACTCTTTATTTTACAAAAATAATCAGTTGGAAGGGGGGTTGTACATGTTTCGGATCTATCATAGATCCATCATCAGCATAAGTTCTACAAGTTACAAAAATATGGGAGTTATGGCGAGGGGCTGGGGTGTATACATCAAAAACTTACCAAATGGCACAGGGAAAATATGGTCATATACGACATGCCTAAGTATAATAATTATACATAAAAATATAAGTGTTCATGCTGTTATCAGCATAAAGTTGGTGGCTAAAGCCGCATCCAACACAGAACATATTTACAAAACTGGAATAGAGGAAGCTTGTGAGTACGATTTCAAAAATTACGTCAAAGTTTCAACTTACCAAAGGTGAAGATTGAAAAAATTATTTTATTAACATTAGAAAAATAGGACTGCCACACAAACACAGAATATGCCTATAGGAGGCGGAATTCTGGACGCTCATCTGTACTTCTGGATGTTAGTGGGTGTTAGCTTTTAGTTGTTAATCAAATTTCAAAAATTTACTTAATGAAAAATCGTGCTGTCTGCACGAGGAGTAAGAATGTAATGGAGATGAGGAAGAAGATGGTGGCAGGAAATTAGTAAAATTTGCTGCATAAAAAACCTGACAATTCCAGAAATCAAACCAAGTAGCTCCCTCTTACGACCAAAAGCCAAACAATCATAGTTGGATACTAAGTTACACATCCAACTATGATTGTTTGGCTTTTGGTCGTAAGAGGAAGCTACTTGGTTTGATTTCTGGAATTGTCAGGTTTTTTATGCAGCAAATTTTACTAATTTCCTGCCACCATCTTCTTCCTCATCTCCATTACATTCTTACTCCTCGTGCAGACAGCACGATTTTTCATTAAGTAAATTTTTGAAATTTGATTAACAACTAAAAGCTAACACCCACTAACATCCAGAAGTACAGATGAGCGTCCAGAATTCCGCCTCCTATAGGCATATTCTGTGTTTGTGTGGCAGTCCTATTTTTCTAATGTTAATAAAATAATTTTTTCAATCTTCACCTTTGGTAAGTTGAAACTTTGACGTAATTTTTGAAATCGTACTCACAAGCTTCCTCTATTCCAGTTTTGTAAATATGTTCTGTGTTGGATGCGGCTTTAGCCACCAACTTTATGCTGATAACAGCATGAACACTTATATTTTTATGTATAATTATTATACTTAGGCATGTCGTATATGACCATATTTTCCCTGTGCCATTTGGTAAGTTTTTGATGTATACACCCCAGCCCCTCGCCATAACTCCCATATTTTTGTAACTTGTAGAACTTATGCTGATGATGGATCTATGATAGATCCGAAACATGTACAACCCCCCTTCCAACTGATTATTTTTGTAAAATAAAGAGTGAAGATAGACTGTGTGTTTTACTCCAGTTCTTTAACTATTCTCTTCACTGTGAGACATGGACTACTATTTCAAAATATCTGATAATTGCCTCTCGACTCAAGTACCTCAATCTTAGTAGTAGAAAGGAGGACAGTGGTTTGAGGAATGGAGGTAGCAATCGCTGCACACTCGCAACTGAGTGATTGCTGTAGTTGTGCACTATGGGGACTTTCCATTTGCAATGGACTGACAATAGAGGCAGGTGTACCCGATGAGGAAGGCGTTTGACCGTGGTGACTGGTTTGCCCAGTGTTTTTGGGAAAATGAAGCAAAGTATGGTGTTTGACGTGACATATCCGACAACTAAAGGTGGATGGACAATCTTTTAGCCTATGAGTAGACCTTAAGCAATTGATGCAAGCGTTGGTTTGCTTAACGTAAGCTAGACGCCCTGACGGGGTTTTACCTAGAAATTGAGGGCATTGCGATAATGAATGAAAAGGTTGCTGGCATAATCGACATTTATACCTAGCAGTATCATGAGATGAGGACTGAGCAGCCATATTAGCGATATTTGGGATTGATTGCGGGTTATTTTGTCGTATTTGAGAGTCGTGAGCATTTGATTCAGTGTTCGCTACTAGACTTTGAGCTCCTGAATGTCTAGGCGTACCAGAATAGTTACCAGACTTCAAATGACTTTGGTGATATGGGTTTTGAGGTTTTTGGGCCCTGTTGAGATTCATTGGACATGGTGAACTCATTTGGACTGATTCGAGGGCCCTACAATGACTTTCGAGATAAGTGGTAAGCTGTAGATAAGTGGGTAACTCAGTTTTGCTATGCTCTATTTCAAATGCCGTTCTTGTAGCTGAGTCTAGCCTTGTAAGCAGCATGTTGAAAAGAACAAAACACCACTGGTTGGTTGGAAATCCCAACACCTCGAGCGCGGCCACATTTTCATTGAAAGTATCCAGTAGGTTTCTTAAGTCTTTGGAAGAATTTGTTTTTTGAGTGGAAGTATTATTAATTGCATTCCAGTAGTTTGTAGCTAAATGCCGTTTATTCTGATAGCGATCTGTGAGAGTTTTAAAAGCTATTGCATAATTAGCATCCGTAGTAGGAATGGACTTTATTAAACTAAGGGGCTCACCCTTTAATAATGAAATTAGATATTGAAATTTGGAAATGTTGGGCAATGTAGAATCATGTACCATGGATCTATACATGTCATAAAATGTTGTCCAATATTGTAAATTGCCATCAAAATTCGGAATAGTTAATTTCGGTAACTTCGCGGTGTAGCTTGCCTGGTTTGATTCATTTGGCGCTAAAACATAACTACCTGGTATGCTACTAGGTGGGAATAATTCAAAGTAAACCTGTTTTGACCCAAAATAATAACTATCTGCGTCTTTTCTGACAGCATCCTGCTGGTCATATTCCTTATCATCAATTATACCAATGATTTCATTATGATATTTTTGAAAATCAGAATAAGATTCTTCCAAATTCTCAAACCTTACTTTAAGCAGTGCTTTTTGAGAGTCACTAGTTTTGGCTTTTTGTGCAACCGCGTACGTTTCTGAGATTCGGCTAGCACAGACGTAATGTTTTTTAGTTAATTTTTTGATGAGCGCAACGTTTGCCGTCTCAGTTTCCGGCATGTTGATCGAAATGCCAAGAAAATAATTGAAAAAATTAAGAAAGTCTTTTTCAAAGCAAAGAATCTATGAAATAGGGTATATACCTAAGAATAAGGTATATACCTGGATTTGCAGGCTGTAACGTAAAACCTGTAAATCGTCGAAAAGCGAAAATTATAGAATTAAATATAGCGAAAAATAATTTTGAAATTAAGTAATACAATCATTACAATCTCATTATTAGCACCAATGTATCTACCTGTGCACTGCAATGCTTAAACTTCTCGGAAATAATTGGGTCCGAACAATAAACAAAATTTTCGTATGACATCTCTCTGTCTCTTTTGGGTCTTTGTGCTATCCCCACCACTGAGAATGCCAAATTTTGTCTTGAATCCCTAAATAATATATTTTTCTCCTCTAATTAACATTTTCAATTTTATTTCTGAACTCAATTTGGCAACAGCAGATTATAGCAAAACACCGCCCAGAAGCGGCTTGTTGAATGGCAGGCAGGTGTTGATTGTAGTAGCTAGCTATCTTTATTGCAAACAGGGATTATTCATTAGCGTTAAACAAGAAACGACTAACACGATATTGGTACTCCCAGAATAAAGGGCTCGTATCGAATATTTTCAGTTTATTTGTCAATTTGTTATTTTATTCATTCATCCAATTAAATTTCGAGATATATTCACGTGTGGGCGGGGTTTTTTACACCATTTTGAGCAATGATGTCTCCCTACCCCGACCCCGCGAGCAACTCACCTCCCCTGGCCCATGGGTGGTCTTGTCAACACAACAAATAATAGTTTATGAATGGGATGATCCGTCTATCTGTGTTTTTTTTATTTAGTAAACAACTATTTCTTTTTTCGGTTTATTTGCGAAAATGAAATAAATTTATTTTTAATAACTGATAGGTAGGTGCCTCAGCGATAAGTTTTACAGCCGGTTTCAGTGGCCTTGAAATTCCTCAAAAATAGAGAATAATGGATAGCGACAGTTTAGGCGCACAAACCTGCACATAAAAAACTTGCTTTATATGGCGATTTTTGCTAATAATTATATTAATTATGATTTTTGATTCTAAAAAGGTTCAAATTTGGCTCGTAGGAACAGAAAATGTTGGCGTAATGGTTGATATTTTAGAATCACCTTCGGAGTTACGTGGACTGTAAGCGCAACTAATGAATATGTAGCAAAAAAATAACCATACAAAAGACAATATGATAAAAGGCGCCTTACCTGTGGTTCTGGGGTTCTTCTAGTTCAAAGTTAATTGTTAATACCGGGATCCCGGGTTTTGTTTCGGTTGCACAACACTACCGGCTTTTATTTCGAAACCGGTAACCGGCGAGCTCGCGAATTCATCGACTTTCTTGTGTGCGAAAACGGATTAAAAAATGTGTGTTCGTGTTTCGTGTTTGGCGAAAAGAGAGAGAGTATTTCGCAGTCGCTTGGCTGTACGAATCAAGTGTTTTTCGTACCCTTTTTGTCGACCTCGGTTTCATACCGAGGGCGCTGGTGTTCCTTACATAGGAGGCGCTATACCTATTTGAATGTGTATGCGGTTTTTCAAAATGAGCAAAATTCGTGACTTTGACACTCTTGAAGAGATGCACATACAGACTGGTAATTTTAGTCTTATTAAAATACGCCTGCTGCGTGTTAGTCTTATTGTTGAAATGAACCTGCATTAGAATCCAACTATATAGATGAAATCCGTCGTATTATAATACGACTGATAGTGCACCAGGCGAATTGTATTGAATAAAACTTTCAATGTGCCTTTTGGCCGATATATTGTGCTGAACGCTAACTTTCTTATTCTTTATGCCAAAGAGACATCTTAATCACCAAAGTTTAAAGTATTTTTTCCAAATTTCGTCTCTGTAGCATAAATAAGAGGAAAGCTACCCTTCAGCGCAACATGTATCTTTGTTTCTCTTTCTGGAATATCAATTATTTCATTACCTACTTTGGCAGTCAGTGATTTAATCCCTTGAAAACCATCAATTAAGTCGTGTATGGTACCAATTTCATAATCTCCATTCGCGATACTCACTACAGTTCAGGCACAAATATTATACAGAAATAAAACTAATCAACAATAATAATTAATATTATTCGACTGCCACACTGTCAGTCGCATTATAATACGACGGATTTCATCTAGTCAGATTCTAATGCAGTTTCATTTAAACAATAAGACTAACACGCAGCAGGCGTATTATAATACGACTGAAATTACTAGTCTAATTGTAAAATTCTTAAGTATTTGGGTAGTATTACGATATGCCTAGTCTTATTGAAAAAGCCTAGGCGTATTATAATAAGACTGATTTTACAATAAGCCTGCGACATATATAATCGATATGGCACCATGTTATGTTCAACCAAAAGACAAATATTCATGTACCATTAATGTAACTTTGTGATATATTACCAAAAGACAAAATGTTCATGTGCCATTAATGTAACTTTGTGATATATTACCAATATTGCAATATTATGTACTAAGTACATACAATTCAACTATTTTGGCGCTCTTCTGTGACAGATGAATGTTTTAATATTTGTTTCTAATACAGTGATGCCAGACTACTGAATGTACCCCTAGTTCTAGAGATATTTACAATACTCTACTGTCCTATAGGGATTTCTCGTATCAGCGAGTTGGCAACACTTCCGCTATTCGGTTCTATTATTCTGTTGATTATAAAAATGGACTGAACTGAAGCCATTTTCTTACGCCGGTGTCTGTTGTTTTGACTCTGTTTTGTTTCCTTTTATGTTTGAAAATTATAAGTAGGTATTTTTAATTTTTGTTATGAACTGGGATTAGTGCTGCATACGAATTTGTTGGAACCTATGGTAAGTATATTTGGTACCGATCGATATAGTTATTTACCTAACAAATGCGGAAAGTGATACTTTACCGCACGCAACGGCAGTTGACCGAACGACGCGGAGCGGAGTTCGGTCAAGCCGTTAAGGGCGGTAAAGGCACTTTCCGCATGTGTTAGGTACAACATTTTACCTATGAGCATCTACATCTCTAAAAAAAGGCATTGATAAAATTAATTATTGAATCAGATTAATTAATGAAATTAGATTAGATATATACATGATCAAAAATCCATTTTCTGAAAAAGAAAGGATTTCTGATTAAAAATATCAAATTTTATTTTACCGCAAAATATGCGGTAAAGTGCACTTTACCGCACACTTTGTAGTCCACTTTACCGCATACTATGCTGTAAAGTTCACTTTACCGCACACTATGCTGTAAAGTTAACTTTACCGCATAGTGTGCGGTAAAGTGCTACTACTTTCCATTTGCAAATACGTGCGGTAAAGTGCACTATGGCCATAAATGAACACAAGTCACGAACGCACCCAAGCAGGTTGACATTGTTGACAAAATTTTGGGGATTCTCTGGAGCCATGTTTTTTGGCGTGTCCCATGCACACATTATTTTTTTAAGGCTTGAAATAAACGTTTTTCGGCGGGTACTCGAAAAAAAAAATTGTTTTTGAGGACTTAAAATACACGTTTTTGGGCGTTGCACCTGAAAAATTTTTCGCTTCTATACGTATTTCTCATATGGGTATTTTGGGAATTTTTATTTTGCAAATTGAGTATTTCAATCAATTCCAAAAGGTTGGCAACACTGATAGTGTCAGTATCAGTAACAGTAAAATATTAAAACACGGCCGACCGTAAAGCCATTTATGTCCGATTGACCAATAAAGTGCTATTTATAGAACAGTTTTGCGTCAATAAAGTAGTACTTTATTGTACTAGTAAAATAAAGTGCTACTTTATTGCCTACCTGGACTGCCTGACAACGTGAAACAGGTCCTGACAACCTGCCAAGGATAAACAGGTCCTGACAACCTGCCAAGGTGAAACAGGTATTCCTATGCGAATTTTACTTTTTTCATTAAATTTTTTCAATTTTCAATAAAAACCAGTTGTAATCGTACATAAAATCAAGTATATAACGCTTACATAAACAGGCTTTATTGACTCATTTTTTAATAGCCTCGCTCGGCCATAAAATTATTCGTTTTACTTTATGTACTTGTTATATAAATAGCTATTATAGTTCACTCACCAAACTTATCAGTAAAACTTGAGAAATGGTTATTTTCATATCTGTTCTTAAGTTTTAAGTTACTGTTATTAGAGACTTTTTGCACCTCTTATTTTGCCATCTCGCTGTGGTTATCGTTATACTGAGTATGCGCAGTAGCAAAAAAATGTTCGTTGTACTTATCAACCATAACGAACGGCCTTATTTAAGGAGGAATAACCTTGTGCTCATAACTATACCTATGTTATGGTAAACCTGTGTGGATGGTGGATGCCACATTGAAGAAAAATGAATAGATGTAATCCGGTTTTAATAAATAATTAATTAAAATCATCTGAAATTCTGAAAAATTGTTGGTTAACATCCGAAGGCGCAGGCGCAGTTCATGGTCCAGAGGCAAAATGAAATAACGGAAATATGTAAACGTTTGGCGTTGCAAAATCTCTGATTTTGAAGGTGGTGGTAATCGTTATCGTCGATAAAGGTAACCATAACTGATCCAAAAACAGCTATTATTTCAAGGGGTGCCCAAAGTCTCTATTGTTACTGCTACTGACACTATAAATCCAGCTTATAATCGCCGGAATATAAAATATTGTATGAAATTCGGATCATAAACAATCATTATGATCCTTATAACATAAATATCTATTATGATCATATTACACACACCACTAACTACTTTTGTTGGTCACAGGTACAGGGTTCAGTTTTGGCTTTTTAGAGAGCTCATTCAAAAGCTTGTGCCAATTCCAATGGCCACAACTGTGGTGAAGTATTTTTCACAACAAATGGTTGAAGTCTTTTTAACTACCTGGGACCCTGGGACATTTTACAAGAGCTCGGTCATGGTAATACAATGGGAATACGAATACACCCAGTTTTATTGTAGTCGAAGTTGAATAACTCGATACCAATTAGGTATTATAAAAACAACTTTACCCATTTAATTTAGGGTATGACTATGGTATGTTATGTGTTAGTAGTTATGTATGGATATTCCTATTCCAGTATGATATTGGCTCTTTAGGCGGTTACACACGGACGTGGATGTCTGAAAACATGTACGCACATACATGAACGCGCAAACAAAAACATCAATGTGTATGCAAAATACCGTCGCGTTTTTGAATGTGCAAACTACTGCAAACTGTAGAATGACGCTCAAATGAATTCTGGAATCGCTAGAAATTTTGTATGCACACTCGGAATACTGTGGGAGGAGTAGCAAGACTGACAGTTTTGTACGAGCGTCTGTACAAAGGTGACATGCACGTTGTTGTTTGCACGTTGATGTATGCACGTATATGTATCAAGTTATCCACGTCCGTGTGTAACCGTTACACACGGACGCGGATGTCTGAAAACATGTACGCCGAGATGTACGCACATACATGAACGCGCAAACAAAAACATCAATGTGTATGTAAAATAATGTGGCGTTTTTGAATGTGGAATCGCTAGGAATTTTGTATGCATACTCGGATTACTGTAGCAAGAATAGCAAGACTGCAGTTTTGTGCGAGCGTCTGTACAGGGTGTCCGAATTTGGATGGTTTTAATAGGAAACGTCAATTTCTGAGCGAGATACAAAAAAATGAGCCCCCCTCTCCGAGGCTCAAATTTCTTGAAATTTTGATTGGTGCAAACCGCATTTTGATATCTTCAACCGTTTAGCCGCTAGAGGGCGATTCTCGATTTTGAGCAATACTGTGAAATCTTCATAACTTTTTTGTTTATAAAAATAACTGATTTCTGTAAAAACTTCCTAGAAGCACTTTTTCAAGCAGAATTCAGTGACGTTTTCAGTTTTTTTCTATTGGGCTTCGATTTCAAGATTTTGACCAAAATCCGATTTTTTCCAATGGGACACCCTATATATTAATAGCTCATTAGAAAGCTCTGCTTTTGCTGATTACAATGATAAAAAATTCGATAGGTTTATCTCTAACAGTTTTTGAGAAAAAAAAATATTTCGGCTTTTGTCATAAGAAAGAATGAGTTAGAAAGAGACCTTTCTCAGTTTCCTTACAGATATAAAGTCCTTTTCTTACACATTACTTCTTATGACAAAAACCGAAATAATTTTTTTTCTCGAAAACTATTAGAGATAAACCTATCGAACTTTGTATCATTGAAATCAGAAAAAGCCGAGCTTTCTAATGAGCTATTAATATATAGAGTGTCCTATTGAAAAAAACCAGACTTTGGTCAATATCTCGGAGTTGGGACCAACTAGAAAAAAACTGAGAACGTCACTGAATTCTGCTTGAAAAAGTGCTTTTAGAAAGTTTTTACGGAAATCAATAATTTTCATAAACAAAAAAGTTATGATCGGTTATGATGGTTTCACATTATTGCTCAAAATCGAGAATCGCCCTCTAGCGGCTAAACGGTTGAAGATATCAAAATGCGGTTTGCACCAATCAAAAATTCATGAAATTTGAGCCTCGGAGTGGAGGGTTCATTTTTTTGTATCTTGCTCAGAAATTGATGTTTCCTATTAAAAACGCGAAATGCACGTTGTTGTTTGCACGTTGATGTATGCACGTATATGTATTAAGCCATCCACGCCCGTGTGTAACCGCCTTTTAATAGTTTGTACTTGAAAAAGAATAATGGTGACGTGACCTAGAAGTATAGGTAAAGTTGTTTTGTGGTATAGGCAAATATCAAAGTAGGTCTGACTGACTTTTATTTTATTTTACAATGGTTCCAATTAAAATAAATGTCATGCATTACATACTTGAATTCTTGGATGAACCTCATCTTCGCTTTCTGTTTCCGAAGCTTCGCCACTAATAACCAAAGAATTATTCATTATACATTAATTTTTTACAGAAATTACCAATGTTTTGAGACTTGTTTTGAGAACTTATTTTTGTTTTGTTTACGTTTATGATTTTAGGATTGATGAACTAGAGGAGGGCTTATCGATATGTATCGATAATAAGGATCTCACAAAATTCTCATTGAACATCATTCGCATTCGTTAGGTCATTATTATCCGAGGCTGTATCAACAACTACTGCTCATTAATATAATTTATGAATATAAAATTTTAAATTGTTTTTTTCTATTTTGGTGTCATATCGAAGTCTTTTCGACAATAAAAGTAGTTTCGAAAAGAAGCTCTTTGTGACACTCCTTTTTTACTTATCGGAGGTTGGTAACACTGGCTGACTGATGGCCATCGAACTGTCATTCACCATAAAAAATAATAGAATTCTATATTTGGCATGTAGTGTTACCAACCTGAACATATGAAATCAGGACATATGAGAATAAAATTTCCAAGAAAAGTTTTTTTTTTTTAAATTAAACAATACCAAAATAGAAAAAATAGTATAAAATATTCGTTTCATAAGACATTTTATGAAACTTGTATTTTAATGTACTATTGTTTGGTCCTACTTCTAAATCCAGTCAGTCTAATCATAAAAAAATCTGAAATATGAAATACCTATGGTATCGAAAGCTATTGATATTTCCTAAAGGTAGTTTTGAGAGAGTATCGTATCGATAGCTATTGATATCGATAATTCGATGACGTAAACAAAAACCATACAAAAATTATCTTTCTCAAGTACCAGAAAACAGTGGCGTCGCGTGGGGGGGGGGGTAATGCGGGTAATTACCCCCCCTGACGCTTTATTTTCTTCGCAAAGGAAATAATTGTTCTGGAAAAGTGAATGACCTTGAAATTTGCAAAAAAATTTGGCTTGCGCCGCGTTAGCGGGGGGTCGCATCTTCTCATTACCCCCCCCCCCCCCCCAGACTACAAGTCACGCGTCGCCACTGCCAGAAAATCGCCTCAAAATATCAAAAAACACACAGAAAACAGCTAGATATTTTTAAAATCCCCGTCCAGGATACAATACCGGCTGACCACGGCCACGAGATTACTGACCAAGCTCTAGTTCAGGCATGAATATCAATATCGATTTCAAGTTTTGAGGATGTATATTATTGATATCGATGCAGAATTTCGCTATAAAAACAATCGACTATCGCTTTTGGTTTGACCGCAAGTGCCATCAACTTCTTTATTTCAACTAGATCACCCCCTATATTATTACATTTTTGGATTCTATGAGAAATTCTAAGCATATTTTATGTATAATATCCTATACCTAACTTTAAGAGTTTTCAAGAAAATCGCGATTGAAAATGTCAAAAAATAATTTTCATTTTAGTTTTGACAGCAAACAATGGAAAGAAGGTTGAAGCTTTTACGATATTTTTAACTCATTTTAGAAGCACTAAAGGGTCCCACAACAAAAATAAAACTTCCGGTTCAATCGAAGGTTTTCGGTCGATCTACTTTTGAGCAATAATTTCAATGGTATACCATACTTAGAACTGAAAATTCGTATTCTAAGAACAATTTTGAATCTTTTTTATGTATGCTTTCCGCTTTCCTATACCTAAAGTCTACTGTTTTTGAGATATTTGACACTTGATGTAAGGATGTCTTTGGAACAACGAATACCAAAAACAGTATTAACAGCATTAATTTTAATCCTTTTTATAAGTTTATTTAAATAGATCACACAGAATGCAGTTTAAAAGATAAGTCTCATTTGTTGTGTTCCTTGAATCCCGATTTGCACTGTTACCCAAAGGTCGCAAATAGTCCAAAAAGTTAGGGACGCAAACGTGAACAATACAAACGTGAACAATACTGTAAAATATCTCAAAAACAGTAGACTTTAGGTATAGGAAAGCGTATACAAAAAAGATTCAAAATTGTTCCTAGAATACGAATTTTCAGTTCTAAGTATGGGATACCATTGAAATTATTGCAGTAACATAACCTCAAAAGTAGACCGACCGAAAACCTTCGATTGAACCGGAACTGATATTTTTGTGGTGGGACCCTTTAGTGCTTCTAAAATGAGTCAAAAATATCGTAAAAGTTCCAACCTACTATCCATTGTTTGCTGTCAAAACTAAAATAGAAATTATTTTTTGCCATTTTTAATCGCGATTTTCTTGAAAACTGTTTAAGTTAGGTATAGGATATTATACATAAAATATGCTTAGAATTTCTCATAGAATCCAAAAATGTAATAATATAGGGGGTGATCTAGTTGAAATAAAGAAGTTGATGGCACTTGCGGTCAAACCAAAAGCGATAGTCGATTGTTTTTATAGCGAAATTCTGCATCGATATTCATCCTCAAAACTTGAAATCGATATTGATATTCATGCCTGAACTAGAGCTTGGTCAGTAATCTCGTGGTCACCCGGTATGTCAGTTGGTGACACCAGTGGCGGACCTAGGACCTCCGGGGCCCGACGCAAAAAAAATTTTCGGGCCCTGTCATGCTTTTTTTAGGTATTTTTCTTGTGATGTTGGGGTGTGAGGTGAGTGTAAGAAAGTTATCTATATTTTGTAAACAAAAAGAAATACAACATAGTAGAATTCGAAAAAATAGTTCATGGCTCAAAGAGACCTGTGTTCCATTATACAATGTGAAGAAAAACACCAAGTCGTGGTCTCAAAATTTTAACATAAGGGTATACTTGCCATGCCACGAAACAAATGGCATTTCCGTTTGATAGATCTAGTGCGGAACTAGTGCAATTTTTTCTATTTCTGTCTTTTTCTTCTACAGGTCGATTAAAAGGATGCAAATACACTCAGTGCGCACTGAATCTACCAATCGGAAACGCCAAAAATTTCGTTTTTTTGGTATTTTGTATCTGCCTATTGTACCTTGTATTTGTCAGTGCTTTCTTCAGCCTTCATAGATCTTTATGGCGCCAATATGCTTGTTGTTTGACCGTAGCCGCCATTTTGATTGGACATTTTTTCCAAATGAAATGCAATTCAAGATTTAAGGCAAAGGAAAAGTAATACTTTATTTCAACACGATAATACAAAAATACAAAAAAAAACGAGATTCAAGAAGCTGCATTCGGTACCAAATAAAGAAGCGAACAAAGCTCATTGTAGCCTTTACAATCGAAGTCTTCATTGTCGAAGCAAACAAATTCGCGGGCCTCGATTTCCGTACCAGTTGAATGTCCAGATACCTGAAGGAAAAATTAATTTCTATATTTGTAGCTTGATACAGGGATTTATACCTACCTCAATCCAACCTCTCATAGGCGAATTAATGGGTGTGTCAGGGATAATTTTCACAACAAGCCCATCGGTTGATTCTATAGTGAAATGCATTCCATTCGCATCTAGATCGCGTACCCTTCCAATAATGCTGACTGGCTTACCAGAGAACCGGGGCAGCATTGCGCCGTTGACAATATCTTTAGGCATTAGAAAATTCATTTTTAATTCGGTTTTTAATAGAGAATAATCTGTTCTTTGTTGTTTATTTGTCTGCGCTTACAGTTAATTCACTCGCATAACCTGAAAATATTGGTCAAATCAAATTTCAAATTAGCCTCTTCTTTTTTTTTACGAGTGGCAGGGCAGTAGCTGTTCGAACAGATCGAACGGTTAGAGCAGATAGAACAGTTCGAGTTCAAACAGATAGAACAGTCAGAGCAGATATTATCAGCACACATCGGTGTGCTGGCAATCATTTCTACACAAATGTACCAGACATAAACTCTCCCCTTACATTCGTCAATTGCGGAGGTGCACATCCGGCCAATTATAGAAATTGTCCGAAGTGTCCAAACAGAAATGTCTCTTCCACCCCCCAAACCAACACCAAAAGCTCTTCTCCCCCAAGGGACACGGCAGCTTTATTTTACAGTGACTCTATACAAAACAGTGGCGACAATAGCGCCTAAGCTCCGCCCACCCACCATGTTTTGTCAAACTCAGTCAATAATGTAAAGTCCGTTTTTTTTTTAAAGATAATTCCCCAAGTCAAAAATTTAGTAACTATGTTGGCAGCACAAGCCTTTTATACATAAAAAATTTGAAAGCATTGACAATTTTACATTGTATTGCCAACATAATGTCACTTTGACTTTTATCTTTAAATAAAAAACAGATTTTATTTGTTTTTTCTTTTCTTTCTGTTCTGACTTTTTATCACAAGAAAGTCAATAACAGGCACAAATAACAAAAACAAAATTATATTAACACAAAATTGCTTAAATCTCCATAGGATCAAATGGTTTTACAGAAATAACTTTAGCGCCTAAGCTCCGCCCACCCGCCATGTTTTGTCGAACTCATTCAATAATGTATTTGTTTTTTCTGTTCTAATTTTTACTCACAAAATAGTCAATAACATGTACAAATAACAAAAACAAAAAGATATTGACACAAAATTGCATAAATCTCCATAGAACCAAACGGTAAACACAAATAACTTTCGACAAAACATAGCCGATATTCTGCAGCCAATCAAAAATGAGTCCCTCTATTGTCACCACTGTCTTGTATAGAGGCACTGTACTTTACTTGAAATTACAACCCCATCTGTGAGCTACGCTCAAAAAATGAAATTGAATACCGACAATACCAATAACAGTACTAATACTAAAACCACCTCAACAACAACTAAACTTGACTAACAACCCCATTTTGAGTCTCTTGACTCTTTCAGAGCAAGAGATTTCAAATAAACTGAACAGACTGGCTGAGATGATTAATAATCATCCTAGCCTCAAACTTTTAACACAACTAAAGGTACGGTTTGTTAGGAGAGTACGCGTCGCACAACTGACAACGTTAACGTCGTCATTGGTTCAGGTATGACCATAGGTATGACGTACACCCGTTTTCTCACGTCAGAAGACTGGTCTACGTCATACCTGAACCAATGACGACGTTTACGTGAATGCCATAAAATAAAAACTTTGAGGACGTCTGACCCCCTCTTTGCAACGAACTAGACGTCTGACGATTTACATACGTTATCTGTGACCTTCAAACAGATAATGTGCAAAATTTCTATAAATTTTGAGCTTTGAGAAAACAGTTTAGATGCTTCTTAAAATTACAACTTTGCCCGCGTCCCAGAGCCAGCTGTCCCGGAACTGTGAGTGCTGACTGTACACTAGCATTCTAACAATAAAGTACGACCTATTTTGAAAATATCCGCCTTGCGAAAACTCTTGCATGTTTTTGACGCCAGCTTCCCAACTAATCGTTTAATTTCAACTGGAAACTCGGGTAATCTGACTTTACCACATTGGCAACACTGCGGGGGCGACTGAACACCGGAGCGAGTAGCTCGAGTGTTTCAAACTCTTGAAAGGAATACAACTAATGCCTCTTCTCACTTGCGTCAAAAAAAGATCGAATTTCGCACAACTGTACTGCGAATTAAGCATGAACCCTGCGCCAACAATGTCTTTCTACCCCCTTATTTTTGTTTGAAGATGACAAAGATGTGTTCATAAGTCAGAACTTTGTTTAAATATTTTTTATTTTTTGGACTATCGGATTGCCGAATCCTTGCTGACTATTCACCGAAATATCGAACGCACGTGATTGGTGGTGACGTCTGTCGCAGTCCTTGACAAATGGTTGGCGTTGGTGTGTACTGTGTGGATCTCATGGATACATTTGTGTTGATTGTAGATTCTTGTATTTCTGTGAAATACTTTGGAAAAAGTAGTATTTTTGAGCTTAGCAGAGACTTTTAAAGTTTGTGTGATTGGCTGATCCTCAACCGTGTTTTTGGTAAAGGTAAATCTCAAAATACACACAAATAATATTAAAATAAGCATACATTCCTTTTAGCTTTTTTTAATTCAACAAATAGGTACTATATCTATAAAACAGATATGCCAGGAACGAGATGTGCTGTGTATGGGTGTAGTAATAACTATTTTGCTCAAAAAAAGAGCACTCGGAAATATAGTATGCATCGCTTTCCTAAAGAAAAAGACCTTGCATCTAAATCTATTCGGAACGAGTGGATACTTCGATGTAAAAGAAAAGACAAACTTAATCCAGATACAAGTTACATCTGCTCAGCCCATTTTACTGAGAATGATTACGAAAGAGACTTACAAAATGAGTTATTAGGTAATTTTTAATGTTATTGTCATTTATATAATCCCCATGAAATATTTTAAATTTTAGGTCGCCCTTTGAAAAGGGTTTTAAAAAAGACCGCTATTCCTAGATTATTATTATATAATGAAAAGCCACTAACAGTAACAGAAGCCTCGACCGAAGCAACATTATCTAGATCTGAAAGACTTCACCTAAAACATTCCAAGCAGGAAGCTCAGCGGATAGTGTCTGAGCCATCTCCAGAACCCCAAGAAATAAGTTACAAAGCCTCGACTGAAGCAACATTATTAAGATCTGAAATATTTCACTCAAAAAATGCTAAGCAGGAACCTCAGCAAATAGTGTCCGAGTCATCTCCAGAACCCCAAGAAAAAAGTTACATAGCAAAGTATACGGATTTGTTGGCTAATTTTAATGATTTAAATAGGAACTATTCCTTGCTAGAAGCTAGGTATATTAAAACTAAAGCTTCTTGTATTAAAATGATTAAAGAAAAAAAAAGTCTTAGTGACCAACTAAGATATTATAAAACTAAGTATTATAAATCCCGGAAGTCTGAATTAACTGAATGAAACAAATCAGCTTTTGTGATTTTATTAAAGCCTGTATCAAAATAATAGTTATTTATACATCAAGTGAGTTAAATGAATGTTTATTCATGAGAAGAAAGTTTAACCCAGGAGCCCTAGCGAGTGGGCTAATTTTCTTCGAATGAATAAATATTTTAACTCATGTGATGTATAAAATTTTTTATCCCATTTTGATGGACATTTGAAAAAGAATAGGAATCAAATTATAAAATGAATTCATTTAGTAGTATATGAAAGCGCTTATTATTGAAATTGGTGGTTGCTATAGTGACCGAGAGTGGGTTAAAAATATTTTAAATCACTCAGGTGATAAAACGTCTACTTACCTTTGCTATATACAGGGTGGTCCATTTAACTTGAGACAGTCTTATAGCTCGGAAACGGTGCGTTTTTGAAAAAAAAAGTTTAAACAAGTTACATGGTATCATGGGGGAAACAAAATGGCGGCACTGATTTTTGACATTGACAACGTTTTCAAGGTTTGTCAAGGTCAACTTTTTTTTCCAATGGAAACTTATTTTTTTTTATTACAGAATCTTATTCTACGGAAAAAAAACAAGTAACTTTTACTTGAAGCATTTTTCGATCCAGTTTCAATTTAAGCTGATAAAAAAGAACGAATCGATTTTTTTTATTTTCCCCCTCACAAAATCTAAAAGTAGAGAAACATTACCATAGTAAAAAACTGCCTCAAAAACTATAACAATTGTTCAAAGCGATGTCCGCCAACTTCAACACACTTGTCAATTCGCTGTAAAAAGCTTTCATGGCACCAAATTAGAGTTTCTTTACTGACAGCTCTAAGCATTTCTTATGCATGCCATCATATTTCCGGTGTTGTGGGAACCTCTTGATAATAGCCGGAAAGCCAGCACCGAAAAAATTCTCTGAATTTACTAAAGCCAGTTTTTGGTCAGTTGATAATAATAATAATAATAATATTCTTTATTTCAAATCATCATTACATTACAGGTGCAACAAAGAAAGAAATGACGTCATACATACAAGTAAATACTAGGTATCGGTACATTAAGTTAAAGGTCTCTACAAAATTCTCTTAAATTATAGGGTTCTAGGTCAACTAACAGTTTTTTGATTTCTCGTTTGAATATTTTTTGGGATTTAATTTTTTTCATATTTTCTGGCAGAGCATTGAACAATTTTAGGCACATATAATGAGGACACTTTTCTGTTAATGTAAGTCTATGTAATGGGTAGCTAACATCCAAGGTTCGCGTGTTGTAGTTACATTGTTGGCCAATATCAAAACTGTCTTTGTATTTAAAAAAGAACATTAGACATTCATAAATATAAATTCCATATTTTTTTTTTTTTTTTTTTTACGGATATGCGCACTCGCAAGGACAATGTCCTATCACGCTCGAGAAGCGGCAAGTGCGCGGAAATGTCGGTGTATGTTGGTCTTGAAACGGTTCAGGTTGTAACCTGCAGGGAAAACCGTCGCAGGGAGTTTATTCCACAGCGATGCTGTTCTCCAGAGATATGAATTCTGATATAGTGAGGTTCTTGGTGCCTCTAGTTTGACAGTAAATTCATGGTTACCGTCTGTTTGACGCGTTCGCCTGGTAGGTGCTACTCTCGGTGGAATCATACGTGCCAACTCTTCAGAGCATTTTCCGTGATAGTACCTGTAGAAGAGAGATAAATCGCCCACAGATCTGCGATGTTCGAGACCATCCAAGTTACGAGTAAGTGCGGGGTCATTGATCAGCTTGATAGCTCGTTTTTGCACGGTATTCAAAAGCATTAAGGTATGTTTGGGTGCAGCACTCCATATATGTGAGCAGTACTCCATAGTTGGTCGAATCTGGGCTTTGTAGAGTGTCAGCAATTGGCTTGGTGTGTACAGATGTCTTGTACGAAATAGCACCCCCAGCTTTTGGGAGGCCCTTTTAGCAATATCTGCCACGTGACTGTGCCAAGACATGTTGGTCTCTGCAGTAACCCCCAAGATGTTCAACTGACTCTGTAATGTGACAGCACTTCCAGATAGCATGATGTTTGGCTCACCGGTGCTGGTCTTTTTGAAAACAGAGCTGCTTGGGTTTTCTGCGCATTGAACTGTACAAGGTTTTTGTTACCCCAGTCCTCTATTATCTCCAGGTCGTTATTTATCTGCGATATTTGAGTTAGTCTAAGATGATGGAATTCACGTGCGGAAAGCCCTGTGGGTGGTATGAGTGAGGAGACTACATTACCATCGTCTGCAAAGCAATAAAGTGGATTTACTGTTTTATCTATGAGGTCATTTATGTAAATCAGGAAAAGAGTTGGCGAAAGGATTGCTCCCTGTGGCACACCAGCATTTATTTGGTAAGAGTTGGAGTTCTGGCCATCCAGTGCAACATAAATGGATCTGTCCTTATTATTAATTCCATATAGGGTCATTATTTCTAGATTTTTAAATTTTGTCTTGCAACTCTCCAAGTACCCACTGTTAGTGATTACTCTTATCAACCTTTTTTGAACTACAAAAACACTCTGAACTTGACTATCCCTTCCCCAAAAAATAATACCATATTTTAAGACGGATTCAAAATTTGCAAAATACAGCATCCTGAGTGTCCTCTCATTCATATATTTGCCAATGACCCTTATCCCGTAGCATATTGAGTTCAATTTTTTAATTAAAAAATTAATATGGTGTGCCCAATTTAAATTTTCGTCAATATAAATGCCTAAAAACCTTGCATTGTTTGATAGCTCCACTTTTTTATCATTCAGTTCTATAGTTTGTGGCTTTGCTGCTGTAGACTGCTTTGTTTTAAACATTAAAATATTTGTTTTTTCTTTATTTAATATCAATCTATTTTTATTGAACCATTCTGTGACTATATCAAAAAAATATTGTGACTGGGTTAGTAACTCTGGCATTTTTTTCATACCAATAAGTAGGTTTGTGTCGTCTGCATATTTCACAATATGTTGATAGGGCTTGTTTATTAAAAGGGGTAGGTCATTTACAAAAATTATGAAGAGAATTGGACCCAACATACTGCCCTGAGCTATGCCTATTTCATTATATAATATTTTTGACTGGTCAGTTTTCCCATCTTTTGTTATGCTGACACATTGTCTTCTGTTGTTTAAATATGAACTGAGCCACTCTTTTGCATTACCTCTGACTCCATACAGTTCTAATTTCTTAAGTAGTATTTCCCTATCTAGACAGTCATAAGCCTTTGATAAGTCGAGCAACATACCAAGCACCAACTCCCCATTTTCAATGTGAAATAAAATATGTTTAATAAGTTCAAATATAGCTGTTTGTGTCGATTTATCGTAGGTAATACCATAAGAGCTCAGATTTAGCCGGATATTTTTTGGCTTGGTCTCGAATACTTACTTTTAGGAAATTTAACGAGAGCTGTTCCGACAAAATCACGAGAGCGCAGCTCGAGTGATTTTGTGGAACAGATCGAGATAAATTGCATGAAAGTAAGTATAAGAGAGCAAGCAAAAAAATATCCTGCTCAAAATCTGAGCTCGAATGGTATTTAGTACGGCAATTCCACGAATGCATAATCAAAATAGAATATGGAAATACTTTTTAAAATGAACAGTTATTGAAGGTACAATTAGAATAAATATTTTGCCCCTTAAAATTTGACTCTACAGGAAGAGAAGAAGACTCTGTGTTCTCAGGAATTGAATTTTCTATTTCGCTATTAATTCATCTTTAATTGTCCCAAATCGCTGCATGTTGAAAATATTTTTAATTTTATTTAAAAATACACTTTTAATAAGCTTAAATGATAAAACTTGTGAATTTTTGTGACAATTATTTGACAGATGATTCAAAAACCAATTTTATATGCAATTGTTACTACGGTAACGATCGCATCAACAGAAAATTTATCCGATTTTTTTATCCAGTTATATTTTCTCTTCCTTCCTATTTATCCGCTAGCAAACTACGATTTTTGACATTTCAAATGGGATTATTTATACATGAGTGGAATTGTCCTTCAAAAAACCATGCTGGCACTGGTTAAAAATGTTCCCTTCCTTCAGAAAATTAATTAATCTATTACTCATTGCCATTTCAAAGATTTTTGAAAAACTGGGCAACAAACTTATAGGCCTATAACTGTCCAGATCTTTAGGGTTTCCTTTTTTATACAACGGCTTGATAAGTGCAATCTTCAAATTATCAGGGAATATTCCAAATTCAAATGAGTTATTAATTATATATGACAGTATATTTCCCAATACCGGAGCTACCTGTTTTACAATACTGGTCGGGATCTCGTCTACTCCACTACTGTGTTTATTTTTTAATTTTTTTGACATTTCAACAATTTCATTAAGTAGCACTGGCCTTAAAAACATAGATTCAACATTTTCTTTTATCTCACAGCTAAACGGGATATAGGTTAATTTTTTTAGGAGCTCTGGAATGACTGATAGTAGGTGCTTGTTATATTCATTGGCATTACATTCAGAGTTTCCCTCGATTTTTATTTCTGAATCAGTTGACTCTTTTCCTGACAATTCCTTGCAGATGGTCCACATGCATTTCGTTTTATTATCTGAGTTTCTTACTTTCTTTTCAAATTCTTCAGTTCGTAATGATATTAGCATTTTATCATATATTTTTTTCTGTTTATTATATAAAAACTTATGGTGTTGGTTATTTCTAGAAAGCATTAATAAGATGTCTAGCCGACCTTTACATTCTAAGATCTCTGTATTGGTATGTACATTTATTTGGGGTTTCTTTGATTTTTTGCTGACTAATTTTCGAGGAAAACTTTGATTGAATAGGCCTTTTACAATATTCATAAAAAGATTCCACTGTTGATTCACATCCTCTCTTTCACTGTCATATATACCTAACCAATTTTGTTCTTCTAGGCTACTTACAAAACTTTGTTTATTTTCTGTATTAAAACACCTTCTGTATTTTGGAAAGGATTTCGATATTTTGTTTATTTCAAAGACAATCTTTTGTGCCGTGTGATCAGAAATATGATTTTCAAATACCAGGGCGTGTGCATATTCGAAATTTGTGAATATATTATCAATGCAGCTTGCGCTCCTGTTTGATATTCGTGTGTTTTCCAATACAGTTAAATTTACATTGAAAGATTTCATTATGGAGAGTAATTCAGTTCTTATTCTATTTTCTTGCAAAAGTTCAATATTAAAATCACCTGCTATGACTAGTAACTTGCTTCCTTTAAATACGTCAATTAACAAAGATTCAGTCTTGTCTAAAAAAATGTTTATATCTCCCAATGGAGGTCTATATATGGAAATAAATAAAGTCTTCATCTTACCAAAACTACATTCAAAAGCAGAACATTCAAAAACGCCACTTACAGAAGTTCTATTAATTTTTGTTCTTTTGGTACCTTTTAGTCCCTTTCTGCAGTATATTGCTGAGCCCCCATGTTTTCCCTCATTTCGACAAAACATTGACACTAAATTAAAGTCCTGAATTTTATGGTTCATTAGTTGTTCTTCTGATTTCCAATGTTCAGACACACATAGTATCTTGCACTCTGGATGATCCTTCAGCATGTAATTAATTTGTTCCACCGAGTTTCCGATCGATTGCACATTTTGATGAATTACACTTATGGAGTTCTTGGCTTTCTGTGAGCTCTTTGCACCATCCAGTGCACTATTTGGTGTATACGTACTTGCTTTACGTTTTATAAAAAAGAATCGGTCCCTGAGTAGTTGACATGGTTTCGATATTGCGCCAGTTTTTTTTTGAAGAACTGGACAACCAGAATCTCTTGCTGAATGAAAGCATTCTTCTTGTGGGTATTTCATTTTTTTACAGTTTGGACAATTCCATTGTGTTTCAGTACAATCTTTACCAGCGTGTTCCTTACCACATTTATGACAGCACATGTTCTCTTTGCAGTATTTAGCAACATGTCCAAATCCGGAACACTTGAAACACATTGCAAGGTTCACATGTTCTTGGACGAATACCTTTACCAAATCAAAATTCACTGTCTGCATTTTTAAAAACCATTTTGTTATGTGTGCAGGGGCTTGTAGAATCCAATTTTCTTTGTCTGGATTTCTACATTTTTTTTTTGCAATAACTTTGATTTTATCACCTACTTTGCATTGTAATTCATTTTCATTTTCTATATTAAGTCTTATTAGCTCATCTATAAAGTCTTGGTCGGTTTGGCCTTTCTCAATTCCAGTGATCATAAACATTGGGTCTGTATTATCCATGTCTTTTACTTTAATTTTGATGTTTTCTTCTAATGCACGTTTGAGTTTCTTTTGTTGAGTTTCGCTATGGCTTTCCACTATTATGGCCCCATTTTTAAGATGTCTTATATTTTTGAAACCGCCCTCTACATCTTTCGTCCTTATTTCGTTTTTCAGTTTTTGCACAACTTCTTTTGGATCATTCATTTCATCTATTCGAATTATTGTTTCTATTTTTGTTGTGGTTTTTGGCGTTGTCCATTTTTCAGATTGTTCATTTGGTGTCGCTGCAGCATAATATGTAAATTTTTGAGGGTTTTTTTGCTCATTTACGATTGAGCTATATGTTTTTCTGATTTTATCCGACACCTCTTGTTTTTGTGGACAATCTACTGGCTCAATAAATGATTTTTTTGTTTTATTTTCCTGGTTTATATTATTTTCCTTCTCTAGTTGCCCTACTCTATATACAAGGCTAGTAACGGCTTTATGTAGCATAAAGCTTGCTTTCCTCATTTCTGATGAATCGGTTTTATCCAAATTTTCTTTTTCTGAAAGGTTGTGGATATTTCCTAACGCTTCCAGTATTGCTTCGATGGTATTTTCCGTGTTTGGTGTTTGAAGCTTATTTTCATGTGATATATTGTCATCGTTATTAGTGAGTACTTTTCCGATGTCATTTTCAGTATGTTTTCGAATTTTTTGTCTCTCCTGTAGTATATACGGACTGGATTCTGATCTTGGTCTTTTTTGTGTATTCACGTCTTCAGAATTCGGTTTCGGTGGTGTTCCAATGATTGACTTCTCTGGTGTTAAAATATCCATGTCGTTGCTTTGTTTCGTTTTTCCTTCAGCTGTTGTTGTGGTTTTTTTGTTGGTTTCGGGCGAGTCGAAAGGTTGTTTATGTTGATCGTTTATGTTTACTTTAGGGCTTGGCATATCAAGATTTGTATGAATTGAATTATCTTTGTTTATATTAGGCATTCCTATGATTTCTTTTATTTGTGCTTGAGTGAAATCCATTGTTCCAAAAGAATGGCTACTAAGTTTCCTTTCTTTGGTATTTGACGTTTTCTCTCGCGCACCAGTATTTTCGCCGTCACTTTCGTCACTCATATCGTCTTTGAATCAGAATTTTAGGTTTATTATTTCCACAGAAAATCGATTTCAATCGCGGAGCTATTTATACACGTCCGTACACAATAATTTCTTCTAACTTTTACAGTATTCACGTACATAAATATAAAGTCCAACAAATACCATTTTAAAGTCACATGATTTTTCCCTATCCTTGTTGAATACATCTCAAACAGCGGTGATAGTAAAATTGACAAAAAAATTGCTGTCTAATTATTGTTCATACAATTCTTACCTGAAATAGATTCCGTCACTGTCATTAATTAGTTTGTCAAAGTTATGTGAAAGTTATTTTCGAAAATGATACAACGAACAAACACAGCCAATAATTTTGACTATATTAACCTTTTTTCAACTCGAAAAGAAGCAAATAGAAAACAGGTACCCAATTCAAGTTCAGAATGTAATACAAGGGGCAGCAGAAGCGACAAAAGTGAGTCTCGCAACAATTGCAAGTATTAAAATCCCCATCTGATTGGTCAATACTACTTCAGAAACGCGTTTGTAAAATGCTAGTGGGAACATATCTTAAAATTCAATAGTAATTAACCACCAGTAGCTTTTTGTAGGTGATATCAACGACATAATCAATGGACATACGTTTTTTGCCACCAATATCACGTGACTTTAAAATGGTATTTGTCGGACTATACCTCGGTCAGTCAAGCGAAACTTGGGACAAGGACTGTGTGTCTGGTTAAAGTTGTCGAGATAGCTAGGTAATGCAACGAATTTACTAAGGCTGAAAATCGCTATATATATTATATATAAGACATAAATAACAGTGATGTTTGTCAGTCAGTTGAATAGCGGAACTGGGCCGGTCATTCAGCCCCATTGAGGTAGTTCAGCCCCAATTTATGTAAAAAAAATAATAGGTCTATTTTTTTTTTAGAGTGACAGCGTGACAGTGACAATTCAAAATTAGGTTAAAGTTTAAATTAATAGGTTTGTCCAGTAATATTAAGATTTTTTGCCGATTTTTACATTTATTCGGGCTGACTGACCAGCACGGTCCCGCTATTCAACTGAATGACTAACACTACTGTTATTTATATGTTATATATAATATGTATAACGATTTTCAGGTTTAGTAAATTCGTTGCATTACCCAAGTTATCTCGACACCTTTAACAAGACACCCTGGATCCTTGTCCCAAGTTTCGCTTGACTGACTGCGGTATGTTTATGTACGTAAATACTGTAATCAACTGTCCAAAAACTAGCTTTAGTAAATTCAGAGATTTTTTTCGGCGCTAGCTCTTAGACTATAAACTGTCTGTTTGATTTTTAAAGTGAATTGACAAGTGTGTTGAAGTTGGCGGTCATCATTTTGGACAATTGTTATAGTTTTTGAGATATTTTTTTCAATGACCTATTAACACAGATAGACAGAACAATAAACAATAATATAGAGCCGCTTTCGGGTGCAAAGTGCGAAGCTCCTGGAACACTTCACACCTGTCAGTGACCTGTCATTCTCTATGCGTTTTGCACTCCAACACTTCTGAGTAACTCGGGAGTGCTCAAAAGGTGGCACCCGAAAGCAGCTCAGGTTGGTTACATCCCAGGAACCGCATCTGTCCCCACTACTAATTAATCCTTGTGTTATTTTGTATCTTTCTCTAACACGTGGAAAGCGATTATTTTTCAATGAAAATTAGCAACGCTGCAAAAAAATAAACTCCACCTCGAATCCCACCTTTCCACCAAACAGCGGCTTCTATTCAATTTTCATGTCAAAATGCGACCTACAGGTATTTTATGACAATTTCAATTTGTCAATCAGTGCGCAGTGAGTGTATCCGCATCTTTTTCTAAAATTATGTAGAAGATAAGGATAAGGATACACTTTTGTAGCACTGATTCTGGTTTCATTTTCAGAGTTGCCAAGTATGGGATAATAAAGTGGGGGCGGAGTTACCGGAACCATTTGAATCCCTACTCCTAGCCGCTTTCACAGCTCACCTCCCCTGGCCCATAAAAATGTAGTCAACCAAAACAAAGCTATTTTATCAATGGGATGTTCTGTCTATCTGTGTTAATAGGTCATTGATTTTTTTAATATGGTAACCTTTCTCTACTTTGCGATTTTGCGAAGTGGAAAAAAGAATCAATGATTCGTTCTTTTTTATCAGCTTAAATTGAAATCGGATCGAAAAATGCTTCAAGGAAAAACTACTTGTTTTTTTCCGTAGAATGAGATTCTGTAATAAAAAAAATACGTTTCCATTAGAAAAAAAAGAGTTGACCTTGAAAACGTCGTCAATGTCAAAAATCAGTGCCGCCATTTTGTTTCTCCCATGATACCATGTAACTTTTGCTAAAACTTTTTTTTTCAAAAACGCACCGTTTTCGAAATATTAGACTGTCTCAAGTTAACACCCTGTACAGGGTGTCCACTTAGTGCGATATCGGACGATATCTCCTTACAGGGTGATGCAAGAAGAAAAAGTTAAATTACAAAGTTGTTTGATATTCTAATATGCATTATAGTTAGGGAGACGACCGCATTTTTCCTACCCCGATCGAGTTATGTGTCGACACTATTATCAATATATAGTATTATGTGCATCTATTAACCAGTATTCCTGCCTGAGAGCAAATGCTGCCGGAAATATCTTTTAACAAATTATTAACAAATTAAAAAAAACGTAACACTACCCCCATCGAGTTATGCCCTAAGTAGGGTATCAGATTGAAGGTCTCGATGTCCCCTATCCAAAAAGTCGATCCTGCCTCGCAAGAACTTGCCGGAAAACGGTGGCAGGACAGCTTATTGGGGCAAGGGCCCGCGGTCTCAGCTTTGACACCTATCAAGTTTTACCCTGAATGATGTGTCAAATTACAGTTGTTAATAAATTGATTTAAGGTCTCTTCGCACAGAAATCCCAAACCAGAAGGAGTGAATTTCATTGGTTGAAACTAGTTTCCTGACTGTTTCCAACCAATGAAATTCGCTCTGACTGGTTTGTGATTTCTGTGCGAACAGACCTTAAATCAACTTATTGACACCTTTAATTTGACACATCATTTAGTGCAAAACACGTGCAAAGCTTGATAGGTGTCAAAGCAGAGACCGCGGGCCCTTGCCCCAATAAGCTGTCCTGCCACCGTTTTCCGGCAAGTTCTCGCGAGGCAGGATCGACTTTTTGGATAGGGGACATCGAGACCTTCAATCTGATACCCTACTTAGGGCATAACTCGATGGAGGTAGTGTTACGTTTTTTTCAATTTGTTAATAATTTGTTAAAAGATATTTCCGGCAGCATTTGCTCTCAGGCAGGAATACAGGTTAATAGATGCATATAATACTATATATTGATAATAGTGTCGACACATAACTCGATCGGGGTAGGAAAAATGCGGTCGTCTCCCAGACTATTAGTTAAAAATATTTTTGAATATACAGGGTGCTCCGTTTATGGGGTTTGCGACAGAACTTTGTTTTTTTAAACGTAACACCCTAAATGTGATTGCATATTTGGATTCTACGTAAAATTCTGAGCAGATTTCATGTAATATACCCTATACCTAAGTTCAACTGTTTTGGAAATATTGACAGTTGAAAATTGTCCTTTAAATAGGAATGTAAAATCGGTTTTCCTCTAAAATTAACCATTTAGGTTTTACAGCCTGTCAAAGTTGCAAAAAGTCAATTTTCGACTGAAAATATTTCCAAAACAGTTGACTTAGGTATAGGGTATATCACATGAAATCTGCTAAGAATTTCACGTAAAATCCAAATATGCAATCACAAACAGGGCGTTCCATTTAAAATACCAAAGTTCTGTCGCAAATCCCATAAACGGCGCACCCTGTATATTCAAAAATATTTTTAACTAATGCATATTAGAACATCAAACAACTTTGTAATTTAACTTTTTCTTCTTGCATCACCCTGTAAGGAGATATCGTCCGATATTGCACTAAATGAACACCCTGTATAATGTCATTTTTGAACGTCAAAATGGGATAAAATTAATTTATTAGTGACAAAAAAAGATACAGGTAAGGTAAATTGAACCTGAGACGAAATAGCTGCAGCATTTACATAGTGAATCATTATCCAATCTCCATCTATTACATTTATTAATTGACTGGATTACCCTATTAAATGTAACAACTTACAATAGTACATTAAAATACAAGTTTCATAAGACGTGATTTTATCGCACGAGCCCTATATTAGAAATCGAGCCGGAGGCGAGTTTTCTAAAGGGCGAGTGCGATAAAATGTCTTATGAAACGAATATTTTATACTATTTTTTCTATTTTGGTATTGTTTAATTAAAAAAAAAAAAAAAATTCTTGGAAATTTTATTCTCATATTTTCTGATATCATGTTTAGGTTGGTAAAACTACACGCCAAATATAGAAATCTTCTTTTTTATTTTTATTTTTACCAATAATAAAATCGTAAATGACAGTTCGATGGCCATCAGTCAGCCAGTGTCACCAACTTCTGACAAGTAAAAAAGGAGTGTCACAAAGAGCTTCTTTTCGAAACTACTTATAGTGTCGAAAAGACTTCGATATGAAAACCGAAATAGAAAATAGTTATTTTCCTAACAAGTGCGCAAAGTGTTACTTTTCCGCACGCAAACACAGTTTATACGAACGACGCGAAGCGGAGTTCGGATAAGTGTTTGCGTGCGGAAAAGACACTTTGCGCACGTGTTAGGAACAAAATTTTTCCTACGAGCTTCATATCAAGTAGGTAACAACAAAAATTTAAAAAAAAAAAACGATAATTTGTTCAATTATTTTTAATTAACTTGAATGGAACCTATGCATTTATCAAAAAATTACATAACAAAAAAATAACAGAAAATCCTCGTCAAAGCTGTTCATCTTAAAGCGTTTAAATTTGATGAGAAAGTTTGTAGATTTTTGCATATAAATAGAGAACAAATCTGACAATGTGTCAAATTAATTTATATTTGGTGTTTGTATAGATGTTGGCTGATATAGAAACAGAGAAAAAATTTGTCATCATGTGTCAAAGTCGACAGGTACACTTATTGTTGCTTGACAATTATAATTACTTTTCGGCACTCAGTGCGGATAAGGCCTGTATCCGCACTGAGTGCGGAAAAGTGTAACTTTGAGCCCGGAAATGCGTGCGGAAAAGTACTACTTTGCGCACGCTCGTAGGAAATAGTTATTTTCCTAACAAGTGCGCAAAGTGTTACTTTTCCGCACGCAAACACAGTTATACGAACGACGCGAAGCGGAGTTCGGATACGTGTTTGCGTGCGGAAAAGACACTTTGCGCACGTGTTAGGAACAAAATTTTTCCTACGAGCTTCATATCAGGTAGGTAATAACAAAAATTTGAAAAAAAAACCGATAATTTGTTTAATTATTTTGAATTAACTTGAAGGGAACCTATGCATTTATCAAAAAATTACATAACAAAAAAAAATAACAGAAAATCCTCGTCAGAGCTGTTCATCTTAAAGCGTTTAAATTTGATGAGAAAGTTTGTAGATTTTTGCATATAAATAGAGAACAAATCTGATGTGTCAAAGTTAATTTATAATTGGTGTTTGTATAGATGTTGGCTGATATAGAAATAGAGGAAAAATTTGTCATCATGTGTCAAAGTCGACAGGTGCACTTATTGTTGCTTGACAATTATAATTACTTTTCGGCACTCAGTGCGGATAAGGCCTGTATCCGCACTGAGTGCGGAAAAGTGTAACTTTGAGCCCGGAAATGCGTGCGGAAAAGTACTACTTTGCGCACGCTCGTAGGAAAAATATATTATTTCAACAAAACTTAATGTGATTAGCTTTAATTATCAATACATGTATAACAAATTAATTTCATATTTCTGAAGTTAAGGAAACCTAAAAATGTAACAATTTTAAGTTCTACATAACCACTTTAATTTTGAGTGTTTTCATCCAATGAAATTCGCTCTGACTGGTTTGTGATTTCTGCAGAAACATACCTATAGTTTTGGTCCCATCTCATCTCATGTATTTTTTTTTTGGAAACAGTTCAGTTTGCTTTCAGTTTTAGGCTCAAATTTATCATTTTTAAAACTACCTTTCTGGAATTAAATATACGAGATTTCTTTCCGGCTGCCATTTTTTCATTTGTCTATCGATATCAACGAAACTTGGTGGGCTTTATATTTTAACAAAACGCCATTTTTATGCATTTAGGACAATTTTTCCTGACTTCCGGTTTCACCGGAAATGACCGGAGCTTTTGATTTTCAAATGGCACACCCTGTATATTTTTTGTTTTTTGGATTCTACAGATCGTTTTACGTCCTTATGTACCACTTTTAAATTGAGTTTTGTCCAAATTTCGTTTTCAAAATTAAATTTTAAGTAGAAAAAAGAAATTACCTACATAATAAAACAGAAATATTTGAACGAAAATTAAGAAAAATGTCGTAGTGTATTATATCGTTGGATTCGCTTTAAAAAACTGCATTTAGTAATGTTATGAAAGTGATATGTTTCTATTCTAGTTTTTGAGCTAGGGCAAAAATACCAAAATAATGAAGTTTACAGCCCTCTATCAAAAAAATTTACAAAGATAAAATTGAGTTTGTATTTTTCTGAACTTAAGTAAAGTAGGTATGTAGAGTCATTTTAGGATGATCATGGCACTCTAGTTAAAAAATTAAAATTTAATTTAAAAAAAAATTTGGGCAAAACTCGATTCAAAAATTGTGCATTAGGACGTAACACGACCTGTAGAATCCGAAAAACAAAAAATATATAGGGTGTGCCATTTAAAAATCAAAAGTTTCGGTCATTTCCGGTGGAACCGGAAGTCAAGAAAACTTGTCATAAATGCACAAAAATGGCGTTTGGATAGAATATCAACTCTACCAAGTTTCGTTGATATTAATGGACAAATAAAAAAATGGCAGCCGGAAAGTGATCTCGTGGGCACCCGGTATATTTCAAAAAATGATTTCTTTATGGGTACGCCTATCTATGGGAACCTTTGCTTCTAATAAAATGCCTCTACGTATTACTTGGGAATACGTAGAGATTCTTCACACATGTTTGTGCCACTTTGCTCCAATGCTTTTAGATAGGGTGTTACCTATCTTGTCACGTTAGTAGATATTAAATCTATGGTTTCTACCCAAAAATTTCAAGTTTTGCGCAGAATCCTGACAGTAAATTTTTTTTTTGTTGGAATGCCCTATAGCTAGTAGTTAGAACCAAGTAGCTACCGATGTCCGATGTCCATATTTGTGACTGGAGGGAAGTCTTCAGGTTTTGAACTCAGAGCAGAATTAGCCAAACCAAACGGATCAACACTGTTTATGGCCGCAATTTTTTGTTTCTAACGCACAGCTACATCAGGTTTTTCGCGTTCCAATTTTATCAGGTGGTCAGCCATAAGTACTTTAGTTTACGTTAAACCACAAAAAAATTAACTTATTTGGGTTTTATAATAGTATATTAAAGTATAAGTGGATATTAAGGTCTTTAAAACACGCGCGATTTTTCGAGCACGACGGCGCAGCCGGAGTGCTCGAAATAGAGCAAGTGTTTTAAAGACCAGTTATCCACGAATACTTTACACTATTTTTTTTATTGGTATACGTTCAAATCATAAATTACTAATAATTGTAGAATGCTAAATTTGTGCTTGACACTTGTTACATTTTATTTGACGTTATCTACAAGTACCTAACCTACTCCTGACAAATCAATAATTAAAAAGTTGACATTTAGACCTTTCTCGGGTTGTTGGTTGTTGATGTTGTCATTGGTAACTTTAAAACACGCGCGGTTTTAAATGTTGGATTTAAACACGCTGAGGAGTACTTTAAATAAGTGAAATAGGTTATCAATAAAAAAAAATAGTTTTTAGATTATGTGACACACGCGACACTTGTGTGACACAATCGAATTGTGTGCCCTGTTTGTTTATTTTTTGTTGGAATGCCCTATTAAAAAGGAAAATTCATTATGGCGTGGCGGCCAAGCAAGCTTGTTTTGAATATGTTTTTATGTGTATTTTAAATTATTTTGCTTAGAGTTTTGCTTGTAACTTTGATTTTGATTATTTAATACGATATTTGTTGACTAGGTACCTGAACTATTAAATCGGGCAGAAACTAGATATTTTTTTGTGTTTTTTGGCCCATGTGTGGCTGCCACGCCATCTTGAGTGTCACGTGGTTTGAATTGCCTAATTAGGCAATCTACTGGCCTGTCAAAAACGAAATTCAATATGGAAGTTTGGGTCAAGCACTGTGTTGTTTGTTGTTTATTCTGTATGTCATTGATTCTGTCACATTCTGGACAAACGACCATATTTGAATTATCGGATTTTGTGTTTTTTTTGTGTGTTTAGGTATTGTGGTAATAGACCGATCTCCTATTACCTAGACTGCGCGCGTCGCTTGTAGGCTGCAGGTGAGCGTCCAATGAGAAGCAATTTTGTGACAGGGTTGCGTCATATTCTTATTCAGGGCCCAGTTCAGAATGAATCATTCCTTCTTTCTTTGTAACGTGTTATTTGACAAAGAGCAAACTAATACTTTACATATTACTTGAACTCACCGCAGTTTCGTTTAAGGTTAAGTTAGATTATACTTGACATATTCCTTTGCAATTTCATTGAGCGATGTTGCCGGATTAAACATTCATCAAAGTGCAAACGATGTTCATCCACTTTAAAGCTCTTCTTTTGTCTGATTTAAGGCGTTGTAAAACACTTGACACTATATCACTTCTTTAATGTTATAATATTCGATTTGTATTGTCTACATTTGTTCTGTAACAATACAATCTGGCTACACTGCAGCCTACGAGTTGCGCGCGCATGTCATCTTTTATTGCTTTCCAACTTGTATTTATTACAATTAAGTTCCCTTTTTCTAATCATGCGAGATAGGTCTATTAAAATGCCAACGATTTGCATCAATGCATCGTAATTGGGTGTGGAAGTCGAGGTAACAGGGATAATGTGAAATTTTATTAAGTTCCTGCTATTTTAAATCATTGGCTTTTGATCTACAAATATGAATTATCAAAATAACGCAAGGCTTTATGGATTGCTGCAACTAAAAGCTCGATTTTCCCTTAATAATAATACTTTAAGATATTCACTCTCCATCTCAGAATTTATTAATAAATTAAAAAATACGTAGAAACAGTAGAAACACTATAAAATTCACTTTGAAAACAACTTAACAACAAGAGCCAGAACACTAAAAAATTCGTAGAAATACTAAAGACTATAAAATTCATTTTTCACTATGAAAACAACAATGACCAAAACCAATGAAAAATACGTAGAACACATAAAATTCACTTCGAAAGCAGCAAGGGTCAGAACACAAATGCTCTCCTTATGAACGTCAAACGTCACCTGCTTGTCACCGCAATATTTGACCCATTTGACCCGAACGGCCATTAGAAAATCACGTGATTGAGATTGCCTATATTGGGCAGTGTAGGGTTATGTTTATTATTCTTATTTGTTTTTCCGTTTCAACAATGGTTTCTTGTTTAGAAGTGCGTTTAGAATTCGAAATTTGTGAGTGTGTTGGAACTGACCAAGGAAATTACACACAACTGCAGGATTCCTCATCGGTCTCGATTTTTGGAATCAAGGTCGTATGGTTTTGCACCGTTGACGACGTCATCAACGGTGTCGTTAGCTGTTTACGTCAGTTGGTCGTAGTTTACAATATACATTTTTGATGAAAATAGTTATTTGTATACCAAGGCCGCGAAATGACTTTTTAGGGTTCGTAGAGAAAAGTTATCGCCTCGGCCGCTTGCGGCCGAGGCAAGATTATCTCGAGGACGCTAAAAATTTTCGCGGTCATGGTATACATAATATTTTTTGTGTAACTATAATAGGTTTGTTCCACCACATCAAAAACCGTCCCATGAACGAATTCGGAATCACTCTGTGTATACGAATTAGGAGTTCTATGTACAAATTTTTGGTTTTGCGCAGAATCGTGACGGTACATTGTATGGTTTATTGACGTGTTGGGACTCGGGACTAAGCTTATGAAAATTATGTAAAGTTACAGAAAAACTGTATGGTTTTGACTGACAAGTATTTGACACATTTTGCACGTAACACGTAAGGTGTGGCGGCCGCGAAAGCTCATTTCACAGACGGATGCAAAAAAAAATATTTAATTTTGATTAACATAACAGGCAAACAGAAAGTTTCAAACGATATCTGGAAAAGGAGTTTTTTAGAATGTTAATTATTGTACCAAAACCCAGTACCTATGCCTAAAGCAAAAGCCAGCGGAATCATAGCCTTTGGTGCAAACACCCCAAGGAAAATACATACTATAAGGGATTGCTTATCGCCTTATTTTTAATAACCGTCGCCATGTTGGTGTGTCATCATTTCCGACGTCATTAACAAGTCGTCAACTGTTTGCACTAGAGGTCGTAGTTTAGAATTTAAATTTATGATGAAAAATGTTATTTAATTTTGATTAACATATTAGGCAAAAAGGAAGATGAAAACGATATCTAAAAAAAGTTGTTTTAGAATGTTAATTAATGTAGTAAAGCCAAGTATGCCTAAAGCAAAAGCCCGCGGAATGATAATCTGTAGTGCACCTACGTCCATCCGAGAAAGGACATGCTGTTACGTCACAACTGGTGATTTTGAGGTGGGTGGGAGGGGGGATTTGTTCTACACAGGCCTTATGAGGATAGGCTATTCTTTATTAGTAGTGTGTATCATCCATGCAAAGACTCTACGTCAAGGCGAGAATAATAAGAACCCCTTAGTGTTGACCAGTGCATAAACATGAGTACTACATCCTTAAATTATTTTCCAGTATACAGGGTGGCCCAATAACTGGTAGTGACACAAAGTTATGTTTTTTCAAATGACTCCCCCTGTATATTATAACATTTCTGGATTCTGCGGAAAATTCTAGACATATTTCATGTATAATGTCATATACCTATCTTCAACTGTTTCGGAAATATTGACAGTTGAAAATTGACTTTTTTGCATCTTTGACAGACTGTGAAACCTATAAATGGTTAATTCTAAAGGCAAACGGATTTTACATTCCTGTCTTAGATTTTCATAAGCTATCATTTGACAACAACTTTGAATTTAACCGAAGATTAATAATTTAGGCGGAATTTTTAATCATGTATTAAATTCAAGATTGGTGCCAAATGATAGTTTATGAAAAACTAAGATAGGAATGTAAAATTCGTTTTCTTGTAAAATTAACCGTTCAGGTTTTATAGTCTGTCAAAGATGCAATAAAGTCAGTTTTCGACTGTCAATATTTCCAAAACAGTTAAAGATAGGTATATGACATTGTACATGAGATATGTCTAGAATTTTCCGCAGAATCCAAAAATCTCATAATATACAGGCAGAGTCATTTAAAAAAACATAACTTTGTGTCACTACTAGTTATTGGGCCACCCTGTATACTCGAAAATAATTTAGAAATTGTCGCCGTCGCCCATATCCTTCTATCCTTGGGAACCGACGGAACCAGTGTTGCCAGATGTCAAATTTAAAATTATCATGATTTGAGAACAAAATTATCAGATTCCAAGAAAAATTATCAGAAAAAGTTTCTGTCACCGGCGTATACAAGGGGGGGGGGTAATGGGGGTAATTACCCCCCCCCAAGATCGTTGCGGTGGACGTAGAGATGGCCCTGAGAATATTCTCCAAAGAACTTCTATCGAGAACAGAGAATTTACTGAGAATATTCTTTGGACTTAAATTCTCGAGAATTTATTATTTTTTTAGGTTCGAGATTGTATGAGGATATACGGTAATTTTCGAGAATCTATGGGAAATTACCCCTAATTTTTAAATTTATCACCTTGCACATACAGGTGGCACTAGGTTCGTAGTGAGGTTAGGTTGAAATGAAAAACAAAAAACAGTGAGTCCGGGCGCCGGGGTCCTTTTTTCTTGAAAGGGAAACAGGGGAGCAGCGTTCCCAAGAGAACGAGTGTTCCGTCTTTCTCAATGATATGCAACTGATAATATAAGCTCGAATATAAGTAACAAAGACAAAACACTCGTTCTTCTGGGAACGCTGCTCCCCTGTTTTAAGAATAATGACCGGGTAAATCCGGTAAATACCCCGAGCCCATAGGCGTTTTCGATTGGTAGAATAGATTTAATACGCACTGGCGCGACTGAGTACTGAGTGTATTTCCAGCTCTTTCTCTCAGCCTGTTAAAGAAACAGATAAAAACACAAATACATTTTCTTTCCACTAGCCACTAGATATTTCTACTAACTGGAAGCGCCATGGCCATAAGTTATTTCATTGTTTCTGCTGCACTGTGCAGAGTGCAGAGTGTGTGCGAAGCAATATTTAATAATTTAACTTACATATTTAGGCCCGGTTTAGGTATTCATCTTCAGATAAACTTGCTTGTAACTATCTACAAGATAAATGTACTGTTCTAAGATTCTATTGGTCGGCGGATAACTGGCGGACCAATGAGATTACCAGATTGCGTTTTTATCCGCCAGATTGCAAACCTGACAGTTTATCAGAAGATGAATAAACCGGCCCTTAATATTAGTTTTGACTAGTTTTGAGGAAATTCCTTCGAAAATGAAACCTAGAAGTTCGATATGGAAACATTTCAGAGAAAATAAGGAAAACAAAATTTCTATGTCAATTTTGTGATTTCGGATACCAAAAAAATGCAAAAAGCCCTAAATGATGTTACGAAGCTATATTCTTCGAAATTCTCCAAAATTTTAACATCTTTCCGATTTCAATTTCGCTCATGCTATAGGGCCGGTTTCTCAATAGCAAGTCAGCTCCGGGTTAAGCATAACTCCAAGGTGAAGATTGCAACTGGACACGTTTAACCAGTGGCCCAAGTCTTGAAAAATATCCCATTCTAAATTTGATTCGAATTTGACTGACATGTAAATTAAATGGGAAGCGTTCGAAATCATATCAAATTTCGTATGCAATATTTTTCAAAAATTTCGCCCTTGGAGTTAAAATCAACCCAGAGGTGACTCGCTATTGAGAAACTGGCCCATAGTAAGATAACAGTACACTATGACGATGACGAAAAAACTATTATAGAACAGTCACATTTTGCCACGTTGCCAAGTACTGCTGCGACGTGACTGCGATCTTAAGGCTGACGCTGGATCCCATTCTTGTTTCTCGTTTCTCTACAGCTTGTTTTCTAGTTTGCACAGTGTCCGCACTGCCAGCAGTGCCAGCATGCCATTTATAGAGAATTCTATTGGAAGGGATAGATAGTGCGCACTGCGCACTGAGTGTATTCGTGTCTTTTTCTACTAGCTTGCATAAGAAAGAGATAAAAATACATTCTTTGAACTGGTTCTACCTATAGAATTAGGTATAATTTGAAAGTTTTTAGGGAATCTCAGAGTTCGGTTCCGTTATTTGTTGGTAGTACAAAAAAATTGTTTCGAAGGCTAAAAATAGACGTTTTTGGGCGTGGCACCCGGTGAAAAAATTTTGACAAAACATGGCGAGTGGGCCCTATCAGGGTTCCTATTTTCGCCACTGTCTTGTATAAAGTCACTGTAGTTTGATATAATTGATAGATAATAGATGACGAAATCGAAATTGTAAAATTATATGCATGATTTCTTCCCCGTGTGAGGTTGGGTTTTGGGGCCCCCCTCATTACGGGGCCCGGGGCTTTAGCCCCCAAAGCCCCCCCTTAATCCGGCCCTGGATTAGCTCGTCATTATCGATTATTGACTCGTAGTTAAAATTATGGTAGAATTCGATAATTATCGGGTCATTGGCAACACTGTACGGAATCGACCTCCAGGCTCCAGGGCCAGCGAGAGTTTTCGCATTGCATAAATATAAATGGGCAAATTATCGATATGTGTGTAGAAATAGTGATCGATTTTATTACTGATCGGCCTTATTTAATTACTGAATGTCACTATTTCTTATGAATAAAAAGAATTATGGCACAACATGTTGAAATGGCACTACCGTCGCTATTTGAAGGTGCCATAATTCTCTAATGACACGAACCTCCGCTACTATTTTTTTTTTTGCGGTTTATAGCACCGAAATCCTAATGCCTCATTTTCACTTGCGCGAATTTAGCTCTTTTTTGACATTGCTTCGAAAATGTGACGTTTGATACATGCATAAAACATCAAATTGTTGAAGTAATGTCAAAAAAAGAGCGAATTTCGCGCAAGTGAGGATGAAACATAAGAACAGAAATGAGTGAAATGGCACGAAATGCTGAAGCAGAAGCTGTTCGAATTTTATGGTTAAATTATCACCCCGACTGAAACTTGTGCTTGAAATCGACAATGAACTGGAATCGAATGTTCGTCGTTCGAGCGAAAAAATCATTTATGAAATAGGGATTTTTAGATTTTCAGTTTCATTTCTTGATGGTAGTTAAGGCCGTTTTACAGCTTGCAATTCTATTTAATTGCAATATGCAAGAAACTTGAACGAGGGCATGCGCAGAAGTGAGTCAGCTGATTGTTTTCTGCAAGATTCTTGAAACTTGAATGGCATTGCATGCAATCGGTTTGGTGCCATTTTTCTTGAAGGTTTTCGCGCAAGTTGGGGAATTTCCAGCAATTATGATGCTTAAAGTGGCTACTATTGCTTTCTTCTTTTTATATCGACTTATAATCACTTTTTTCACTTTTGGAAAATACAAACATCAATAACACAACATTAAAAACAAAAAAGTATGGTTAAGGTTAGAAAGAAAACAAGTCAAATTGCAAGGTGTAAAACGACGTGCAAGAAATCTTGAATGCAATTTTTTTGCATGCAAAAAATTGCATTCAAGTTTTCTTGCAAGCTGTAAAACGGCCTTTAATGCCACAAAATTGAAGCAAGTACCTACATAAACAGTGCGTTAGGTATTTTGATCTGAGTTCTCCGAGCTTGAATTTACCGTTCGTTTATTAAAGGTGTACTCGGTGCAGGCTCATTCCCATTCGTTTATTAAAATTTCTGGCACTCTGATATAGCGTTCAACTCTTGTTCAACTGGTCTGTTCGCTCGCTGGTCACGTGATTACGGCTCCGCTCAGCACGCTCTTCGAGCAAAATACCTAACGCTACAGTGACTTTATTACCACAGTGGCGACAATTGCGGTCTCATTTTTGATTGGTTCAAAAGTCCCATATGTTTATATTGAAAATGCCGCCATCTTGTTCCCAACCTCTTGTTATTTTTAAATATGAATATATAGGATTTAGGTGAACATCCATCATAAAACATGGAAAACAACGTATTTGATGAACCTAATAATGGTCATCAAATATGCCGATTTTAATTTTTTATGATAGATGTCTATTTAAATCTTATATATTAATATTTGAAAGTAACAAGAGGTTGGGAACAAGATGGCGGCGGGAACTCTATTGTCGCCACTGTATGTAAAGGTTTATTTAGCCACTGTACCTAACGCAAGGAAAGAGTCACCTGTCGGTAATTTTCATAACTAGGGATTTTGCGGTTTTGAGCACCGAAATCTTAACAACCGAAATGACACGAAATGGTGAAGATGTTCGAAATTAATAGTTTATCGTTGGTTTATCGTTTATCAACCCGAAATTTTGAGTGCACGAAATTGAAGGTTCGAGCGAATTAATTCATTTATGAAATTGGGATTTTGGATGTGCAAATAAATTTGATGGTAGTAAATGCCACAAAATTAGAAAAAGTAAATGAAGTGTCACCTGTCGGTGATTGTCATAACTAGCGATATTGCGGTTTTGAGCATCGAAATCCTAAGAACCAAAATGTCACGAAAAGGTGCAGCAGGTTCGGAATTTATGGTTTATCACCACGAAATTTTCAATATTCGAAATCGAAGAGTCGATCGAGGCCATTCAATTATAGAATTGGGATTATAGATGTGCAAAATAAGTTGTATTCCTTTCACACCTAGGAGGAGCTCCGGAACGGCTCCGGGGCGTTACGCGCTTATTCCTTTCGAAAAGTGTGTGCTGCACCTGGAGTGCTCAAGCCCGACTCAAGGCCCATCCTCAATCAATCTGGTAGCGAAGTGGCACTTTCGGCACGCATGCTAGGACAATGTTGTTTAACGTTGGCATCCTCAATTCAATTTCGTGCTAGCATGCACGCCGACTCCGAAGTGCAAGCTTGCAAGCTTTTTCAATGCGTGACAGCTTGTGTCATGCGCAGTAAATTACCCGTACGTTCGGTATTTGGATCTGAATTAGGCAATCTCAATCACGTGATTTTATAATGGCCGTTCGGGTCAAATATTGCGGTGACAAGCCGGCGACATTTGACATTCATAAGAAGAGCATTTGTTTTGTATTCTGGCCCTTGCTGCTTTCGAAGTGAATTTTATGTGTTTCTACGTATTTCTCATTGTTGTGTTCAAAGTGAATTTTATAGTATTTAGTATTTCTACGTATTTTTTAGTGTTCTGGCCCTTGTTGTTTTCAAAGTGAATTTTATAGTGTTTATAGTGTTTCTACGTATTTTTTAATTTATTAATAAATTCTGAGATGGAGAGTGAATATCTTATAGTAGATTATACCACGAGTCAATAATGATAGCTATTATTCCCTAGGAATATTTACGAACTGAGCCGCGTTAGCGGCGAGGGAGTAACATTCCGAGGGAATAATAGTCATTATTGCGAGTAGTATACTCTACTTTATTTACGACAAATAAATTTATTTGAGATTTTTGATGAACAAATTTCATCCATCACAATTTTCGATAGAAATCCACAAGCACTACAGGTTTGACACTGACACTTTTGAGGAATAATGACCATTAATCCCGCTACTCGTCATTATTCCCGGGGGGAATAACATATGTCATTAGCCGTGGAGGTGGGGTCCTTCTGGCAGTAAATAATTGCCTAAAATATCATCGCCTGTCAATTGGTGAAGCATCGGTGGAGGAAACGCGTGGGTGTCTGTGACGCTGGGTGACATGGTCTTCTGTATTGGCTGTGTCTACATTCCACCTACCATGGATGTGTTCCATTATGAAAACCATTTGAAATCAGTTGCTAGTGCCTGTGAAATGTTTGATAATGTGCTTGTTCTTGGAGATTATAATCTTTCCCAAATAACGTGGTCCACTAGTGAGGATCTCTCAGGTTTATTACCTGGAAATGTAAGGACAACTAAGGAAATATTGTTATGCGATAGTACTGCTTCTCTTAATCTGTCTCAATACAATGGGGTGGCTAACGATCATGGTTCAATCCTGGATCTATGCTTTGCCAACTTTGGGCCTATTTCACTTGTAACATCTGACGGTCTGGTGGGCTGTGATCGTTATCACCCAGCTCTAGAGTTTTCCATACCTGTTGTTAAAGCTAAATTTCTGAAGCCTCTTGATTATTTTTCTTATGACTTTAAAAATGCCAATTTTGATTTAGTTAATGAATATTTTCTTTCCTTTGATTGGCGATCCATTATGATGGAGGATCTAAACGAAACTGTTAAGAGCTTTTACTCGGTACTGTTCGACTGCTTTAATATGTTTGTTCCCATAAAGGCACATTCTTACAGCGACAAGTTTCCTATCTGGTTCTCTAACGAATTGAAAAATCTGATTTTTCAAAAGAAAATTGCTCACAAACGATTCAAGCGGTCGAATAGTGGTTTGGATTACTTTGCATTTAGTACACTTCGGAGAGATTGTAAAAACCTCACCAAAGAGTGCTACAAATCATACATAAGTGATACTGAAAGAGCCATAGGCACCAATATGAAAATTTTTTGGAACTTTATTCACTCCCAATCTAATCAGGGTACTATTCCTAACGAAATGTTTCTTGCCTCAGAAAAGGCGTCCAACGGTAATGACATAGCTAATCTTTTTGCTGTCTATTTCTCCTCCGTCTATAACCCTCAGAGAAATTTCGACGCTGGAACCTTTGCTGATCGATTTGAAAATGTTTCAAGCATTGTCATAGATCCAACCGATATTGCGAGGGCTTTAACGCAATTGGACTTCAACAAGTTTGCAGGACCTGATGGTATTCCCAACAGAGTACTAAAATCTTGTTCTAACACTTTGTATCTTCCTCTATTGAATATTTTCAACAAATCATTATCTTCTGGAATTTTTCCAGAAATGTGGAAGCTCTCCTACGTTTGTCCTATTTACAAGTCAGGCAGCAAAAATGATGTAACAAATTACAGACCCATCAGCATTCTGTCTGCGATTCCAAAAATTATTTGAGCAGTGCGTGGAAGAAATTCTCTCAAAAATATTTCATCAGATTGTGATCAGCCAACAGCACGGTTTTACAGCCGGTAGATCCGTTGAGACGAACCTGTTTCTCTTTACAACATTTATAAATTCATCATTTGCTAATAATGCAGAAACTCATGCAATATATACTGACTTCAGTAAAGCCTTTGATAAGGTAAATCACAACATCCTTCTTTCAAAGCTTTCAAGTTTCAGCGTTTCTGGACATTTTTTTTTTTTAACAAATTCTTTATTAATTCAATTCAAAATACAAATCACACAAATTAGTAAAATCCTTAAAACAGTGCTCAACTGCACTGGTACCAAGGATATATAACAAATAAACAGTGTGTATCTAGGAATAATTGTCTACAACTATAGTAACTAGAATAGAAAATTTTGTAAAACTATTTCTACCTGTATGTATTAATAATAACAATATATAGGTATAAATGCATATCTATACCACCAAATAACAAATGTATGCCAACCTCAACCCAAAAATTTAGATAATAATAAAACAAAAAACGAAAAAATATTTTTCCCCCCCTAATATAATACTTAACTCAATTATTCTAACAAGTAATTTATGAATTTTCCAGTAAATTCACTAACAGAGCTCGTTATTTTAATTCTGTCCGGCAAGCTATTATATCTTGTAGCAGCCTGATAAAATGGATTATACAATCCTACATTAGTCCTAATATTATTATTCAAAAATAGAACATGTTGTGCTCTAGTATTATGATCATGAATACTATCGGAAAATATAACACTTATATTATATTTTTGAATATTATTGACTACTTTATATATATATTTACCCTGCTCGAGTTGTAAAACATTTTTTAGCATCATAACGCCCAAATCCCTATACAGGTCCACAGTGGGAGTACGCCAGTCTAATTTAAATAGAACCTTTAACACCTTGTTTTGCAAAATTTGCATTTTATTAAAATCAACTGCACCACATGTGCCCCATACAGGGATCAGGTATCTAAAATGCGACAGGAAATATGAATTATATACTAACATCTTACTTTCTTTGGTTAAATAGTCTCTAGCTCTATAAATAGCACCTAACATAGGAACAATTTTATCTGTTACATGCATAGTATGGTCTCTCCAGTTTAAATGCTCATCCACGATAAGCCCCAAATACTTAGTATGAGTTACCTTTTCAATTTGAACATTATTTAATTTGATTACAGGATCTCGAGAAAGTTTGTTTTTCTGTTTAAAAAAGATAAAATTTGTTTTAGCAACAATAATTTTTAATCTATTGTGCAATAACCACTTTGAGTACTTTCCAAGATCGTTATTGATAACTATTTCCAAGTTCTCAACATTTTCGCCACTGTACACCAGCACCGTATCATCTGCAAATGTAAAGTATTGACCAGTCAGACCAGCGCTTCTGAGGCTGAGCACATGCAATGAGTACAACAATGGTCCAAGGACGGACCCCTGTGGCACTCCACACTCGCCGGACTCCATATCGCTGGTTAACCGGCCAACACCCACAAATTGCTGTCTCCCATCCAGATAGGATTTCAAAATGCTATGCACAGGCCCTCTAAATCCCATATTGTACAGTTTCCCTAACAGAACATTCCAACAAACAACATCAAATGCCTTTTTAAGATCAATGAAAATTGCAACAACTACTTTTTTAGCTTCTAATTTAGTACATATTTTGTTTACAAAATCCATTGTGGCACTTAATGTGTTACTATTTTTCAAAAAGCCATATTGAAATTTATCCATATGAATATATTTTTTAATGAAGTCTAGCATTCGACTTTTAAGAACCCTTTCTATAATTTTGGAAAAGGTGCTTATCAAACTAATGGGCCTGTAATTACCCATAAGATTCCGTGAACCCGACTTGAAAATAGGCGTAATTCTATTTATTTTCAGCTCTTCAGGAAATCGGCCAGATACGAAAATGTTATTAATCAGTTTAGTAACAATTACAACTAAATTTCTACCTAAGTTTCGAAGATCACTTACCGTTATCTGATCATTTCCAGGAGCTGAATTACGTTTTAAACTATTTACAATATTTAAAATTTCCGCTTCATCAACTACCGCCAAATATAGAGTATTTGCACAACTAATTTCATTAAAATTAATCATATCATCAATATTATTTGACAAACCCTGTATTTCTGTTTCTACCTCATTGACAATTACTTTACCTACACTAGCAAAATGCCTATTTAAACAATCTAATATTTCCCGCGGATCATCGATCATTTCATTATTTACCTTAAGCTCTTTAATTCTAGTTTGACTACCTGACTTTTTGGTATTTAATAAATTATTTATAACAGACCATTGCTTTTTTGTATCACACCCTGCATCAATCCATTTTTTCCTAAAATGTAAATTTTTCAGATACTTAATTTTATTGTTGACCCTATTTTTTACAATTCGAAACTGATTCGCTATTGCCATATCATTAATGTTTTTACGCATTTTTTTGTACAAACTATCTCGTTCCTTAATTAAATCTAGCAGCTCCTCTGTTATCCAAATATTATTATTATTACACTTGATTTTACGCTCATATTCAGCTATAGATTTACTGTTCATTATTACATTGATGAGATCCTGAAATGAGTTGATTTCCACAGAAGATATCTGCCGCTCAAACGACCTTGTAAATTTTTTGTAATTGATTCCTTTGAAAGTATAAATGGTTTTTTCGTTGACTGGTTTAACTTCTTCTTGTAAATGTATAATTAGTTTTTCATGATCTGATAAGGCATTGGGTTCTACATTTACTGTACATAGGTTTTTAAATTTAAAATCGGTTATTACATGATCAAGCAGTTTATTAGAATCAGGGTTAATCCTAGTAGCGTTATGAACATCAATTTTGTTTTTTATATAAAAATTGCTGAGAGCCAACATATTTTTGTAATTTATAATTTCCCTATTATCTAGATTCAATAGATTTAAATTCATATCTCCAACAATAACATGATTCTTTGGATAACAATTTACTTTCATGGATGAAATCATATCTTACTAACAGAATGCAACAAGTCAAGATCGATGGCTATCTTTCTTCTCTTTTCCATGCATCCTCTGGGGTACCCCAAGGTTCTCACTTGGGCTCCCTTCTATTCAGCTTGTTTATCAACGATTTAGGATCGTTGCATTCGTTGCTCTCCTCAGATTTTTTACTTTTTGCTGATGACTTGAAGTTGTATCGTCAGGTGACATCAGCTCAAGAAATACTTATTTTGCAAAATGATCTTAACATCGTTCAAGATTGGTGTCAGCTTAATTACATGTCCCTCAACATCGATAAGTGCTGTTGTATAAGATTCAGTAGACGCACCCATAGTGTTCCCTTGCAGTATTACTTAAACAATGTTCGCTTGTCTGAAGTTTCTATCATTAAAGATCTTGGTGTCTATCTAGATACTAGGCTAATGTTCACTGAGCATTTTGAAGTGGTAATTGGCAGGGCTAATAAAATGTTGGGTTTTATTAAGAGAGCTACTAGGGACTTTACAAGTATACGCCCTATCAAAATTCTTTCACATCACTGGTCAGGTCCATTCTTGAATTTTCATGCATAGTTTGGTCACCTTACTATCAGATCCACATCAATAGGCTTGAGAGTGTTCAACACAAATTTATCAAGTTTGCAAGGTACAAACTTTCTTTGAGTGGTGTGATTCTCAGTGATGACCTGACTATGACTTATTTAGACTTATCTACTCTTGTTCGCAGAAGGGAATATTTTGATGTCTGTTTTGCATTTAAAATCCTTAACTACTACATAAAAAGCCACGAATGTCTTGAATGTTTTAATCTACACATTCAAAGTTATCAGACACGAAGTAAATCTTTACTGCACATTCCTTACTGTCGAACCTGGTACTTACTATTCAGTCCTGTGAATAGAATATCTGCCAATGTAAATAAGTTCTGTGAGGGCCTTGAGTTCTTTGGTTTATCTCTGGATAAATTTGAGACGAAGGCCAGGAGAATTGTTTTAGGTTAGATTTTTTTAGATTTAAACTCTGTTCAACTTCAAATGTATTTTTCTTATACGTAAATAAATAAATAAATACTGCCAAAATCACAAGTATAATTCTTACATTATACATTAGTCGTAAATAAAGGTATTATTATTAGAGGAAAATCGAGCTTTTAGTTGCAGCAATCCATTAAGCCCTGCGTTGTTTGATAATTCATATTTGTAGATCAAAAGCCATTGACTTAAAATAGCAGGAACTTAATAAAATTTAACATTATCCCTGTTACCTCGACTTCCACACCCAATTACGATGCAAATCGCTGGCATTTTAATTAACACAATACCTAAACACACAAAAAAACACAAAATCCGATGATTCTAATCTGACGTTTGTCCAGAAGGTGACAGAATCAATGACATACAGAATAAACAACACCGTGCTTGACCCAATGTTTGACCCGAACTTCCATATTGAATTTCGTTTTTGACAGGTCAGTAGATTGCCTAAGGCGGCGTTCCGTATCTTAACCAGAGCTACCGATCGGTATATAGCGGTTCGTCTATGGTGACAGTCTGGTTCCTGAAAATGCGGTTTATGTGTGGAACGCTTGGGTTCAGCTTTGGTTTACCTTAGATGCTAGTTGATAGAATATTATCCTCTTAAAAATTTATTTGTGATAAAAAATCAACATTAATGAATGTAATATTCACCTCTTGTTCCATTTTCACCGCAAATAATGCACTTCGAAAGCGGAAGAAACATATAAAAATTGAAAAATTATCACCTAACCTAACAAACAAAATGTCAGAAATTAGGCAATCCAACGACCTGTCCAAATGGCGTCTGGTTGGCAAACAATAAACAAAAAACATATGTTTTTTTTGGCAGGATTAAGCCTATAGTACTCATAACAGCGATTTATGCATGAATCAAACGTGAAATTGTCGAAGCAATGTCAAAAAAGAGCGAATTTCGCGGTTATGAGTACTAGGCTTTATCAATACACGGGGTGAGTACTCAAATCTGACACTTTTCTGACGTCGTTGACCCGTATTCTAACCTCATAAAAATTTCAAAATGCCGGCTGGTTGGCAAACGTCACGTGGTTTGGATTCCCTAATTGAAAGCAAACCGAAACAACCAAAACTTTTTGATCGGTAGATTCGGTGACAGTTAAAACTGAATTTTTCAGGAACCGCGTTCCATAACTTAACCAGATTTCAGGAGTGGTTGGGTTACGGAACGGGAACCGGAAAAACCAAGAATCTTGGTTAACTTACGGAACGTCGCCTAATTCTCCGAGCATGAATTTACCGTTCTTTATTCAAAAAATGTACTCGGTGCAGGCTCATTCACGTTCGTTTATTGAAATTTCGAGCCCTCTGATAGAGCGATTAACTACTATCCGTGCGTTCGTTATTTTGGTCTGAGTTCTCCGAGCTTGACTTTACCGTTCGTTTATTTAAAAAGTGTACTCGGTGCAGCCTCATTCGCGTTCGTTTATTAAAATTTCCGGTACTTTTATACGGCGTTCAACTGCTCCGTTCGCTCGCTGGTCACGTGATTACGGCTCCGCTCAGCTCGCTCTACACTTTGAGCAAAATACCGAACGCAAGGTTTGTGCGCTGGCTGGTCACGTGATTAGGGGCGGTTACACACGGACGTGGATGTCTTAATACATATACATGCAAACAACAATAACGTGCATGGCGTTTTCGTACAGACGCTCGCACAAAACTGCAGTCTTGCTATTCTTGCTACAGTGTTCCGAGTGTGCATACAAAATTGCACATTCAAAAACGCGACGGTATTTTGTATACACATTGATGTTTTTGTCTGCACGTTCATGTATGTGAGTACATTTTTTCAGACATCCACGTCCGTGTGTAACCGCCTTAGGGCTCCACTCTGCACGCTCTGCTCTTTGAACAAAATCCCGAACGCATAAATTACCTACCATTACATAAATTGACAGCATTGAGGATGGGTATCAATTTTGCAGCACGCTAGCCGAAGTGCCAATTCGCTACCAAATTGATTGAGGATGTAGCTTCAAACCATTTAAATGAATGAAAGCCAGCGCATCTGTTCCTCTCAAATCGGGGTCAACTAACACCGGAGCGAGTAACTCTGTTGTTTTGAACTCTTGAAAGGAATACAACTATTACCCGCTTTCCAGCTGACCATTTTGAGCACGCAGTCAAGCTTTTGCGCGCGCATATGCTTCAAGCGCGTGTTCGTGTTCCAGCCGTACTGCGCTTCGAGAGCTGCTAACTTTTGCGTTTCAAACACAGAACACTTGGTCTGTTTGTTATTTTAGTGTAGGATAGGTCAGTGCAGTTTGGTGTAGCTCATAACCACCAGGGTAAAGGAAAACTACCAAACGGGTTAGTGCAGTTCGTGTAGCGATAGGAGCGAATAATTCTCTAACCTCAAAATATGATTATTTAAATAAATTGCAGTAAAAACTACTTATATATTTATAAATATAGTAACAGCCAAACAAAACAAAACTATTGCCCCCTCTCCATTCTGCACTTGTTACACCTCCTCTTGAGCAGGTGTAGGGGTAGTGCAAGATTGGGCACCGTACACTGAAAAAAGAAACGTCTTACACTATTTGCACTAACCGCATAACAAACGCCTTAAGTGCAGAAAAGTGTAAATTATTGTGCACTAGTGGAGGATAACAAACAGACCTACTGTGCTACACTGTGCTTGAAGCACACAGCTGGAAAGCGGCTTTAGTTGTATTCCTTTCAAGACTTTGAAACACTCGAGCTACTCGCTCCGGTATTTAGTAGCCCACGATGTGCAGGTAACAGATGCGTGGTGGAACAAACACTTTTCGAAAGGAATAAGCGCGTGAAGCCCCGGAGCTGTTCCGGAGCTCCTCCTAGATGTGAAAGGAACACGACTTTTTGTGTGATGGTAGTAAATGCCACAAAATTAGAAGAAGTAAATAAAACGTCACCTGTCGGTAACTGTCATCTCATCATAAAAACAGCGATTTTGCGGTTTTGAGCACCGAAATCGTGAGAACCGAAGTGACAAGATATAGTGGAGATTTTCGAGTTTTATGGTTTTTGACATCGAAATTTTGAGGGCGCGAATTCGGAGTGTCGAGCGAATATATTTCGTGATTAAATTAGGTGCTTCCAAGGAGCAAAATTAATTTTCGGATTAGTAGCAAAATTAAAACGTCTCATAGCGATTAAATTTGATTCATAAAAAGACCACATGAGCGAAAAATAGGCAAATACAAGTTTGGTAAATTTTAAGAATTTATTTGAAATTGACAGGCGCTGTTGCCAACATAGGAAAAACGTCAAATTAACCCGAAAATCCCTCAAAAATCATCTAGGATTTTTAGATTTTGGTCATTTTGGATCATTCACTCCCTAAACCTGTTCATTCTTTTGTTAGGGTATTAAAGCTTTGAATCTTTCGTCTGTCTGATCCTGTCGTTTTGGTTTTGTGACTCAAGTTAACACTGTTAACAGTTTTGCAAAAGTTGCGAAAATGGAAACGGACGAAAGTTCTAATCGTACAAAAGCAGAACCACCTATCGATAAAAAAAGTGCTCCAAACTCTGATGTGATTTCACTAACTTCCTCAGATGATGAAGAAGAGACAATTTCCAGTAGTAATCAAAAAAAGGTAAATTTGGCAAATAGAAATTAAAGTGTCATGGTCATGTCAATAGTACTATAAATTCATTAATTTATGATAGGAAGAGTCAAACTGTGTCCAAGTTTAAATCGAAATATTTTAATTAAAATTATACAAGATCTATGTATTGTAGGTATGTATGTACTACCCAATGCTTCTTGGTGAACATTATTTTGGTTATCACTTCATCTACTAATGTTATGAGCAGCAATTAATACATATTATTCTTATCCGTATTTACATAGGTGTTGTTGAAAAGAAAGTTAGCCAAGTCAATTTTTTTTTCAATTTCAGAGATTTAAAATAAGCCCTGTTGAAAATTTACCTCACATATCTTTGACGCCTGTGAGAAACACTCCGGATGTTGTATTGGATGTATTGGACTCCGACGATGAAAAACCTGAGATTATTGAAAGTTCAAATAAAGTGTACAAGATAAGTGAAAGTTCAAGTAAAAATGGTACCACAGGCAAGGGAGATAGTCGACCAAAGGAAAAGAACAAGGTAAAAAATCCCTTGAACGCATTACTGAAAAAAAATGGAATAACTGTACGTCCAAAAGGTGATGTTGTGTCCGTATTAATTGAAAGTGATTCAGACATTGAAAGAAATGAAAAAAAGCGGAAAAACTTAGATAAAGAAGCAAATAAAAGAAGTGATAATGATGAAGACAACAAATGCTGGAAAAGAAATAATGAAAACGGAAAGCGAAAGCGTAATGGAACTCATAAAGATACCACAGAAGAGGCTGACATCTCAATGAGATCGCATGATAAGGATGAGAGCATTATAATTCCTGACTCTGATGATGACACAGAAAAAGAGAATCATTGTGAAAATGATTTTGAACCATTTCCCGTTAACATGGACAAGACCACCACTAGTGATGCTGATGCTATAACACAAGTAAGAAATTATGTTATATGATAACATTTAGTAGTTCATGGGAAATATTTCATCTTGGTTTTGGTTTGTATGTGCAGGGGTTATTGGCCATTATTTTGATCAAGGGGTTAATTAAATTATGTTATTAGATGTTTTACGTTTTTGACACATGTTTTAAGTTTGACAATATATGTAAAAAGACAGTAGTTTTTGGCATGTAAATTACCTTGATTTACCTTTCACCTGTCACAAAACATTCTGATACCTGAATAGGTTTTTGAATAACACGAGGGGTCAACCACTTTGTAAAAATGTGTACACGTATTGCGAAAATGTCGGTATTTCGCAAGTACTTCGCGAAATTCAAAGTATTTCGGTGGTGGTAATTCCCGAGTAATTGCCGAGTATTTCGAAATATTTGCAGATAATTCTAAGTATTTCGAGGTAATTCGAAGTATTTCGAGGTAATTCGGAAGTATTTCGCGGTAAGCCGTTATTTCGCGCTATTTAAAATTATTAGTATTTTTTTTATGCACCGAGAATAATTAATTCTTTATCACCAAAAATTGAAATATTATAGAATGAAAATTATAGTCCATCTTCGAACAAGCTAAATCGAGGGCTAAATATGCTTACATAATTTGGATTTACTGCAGATTAATTGAAACAATTGGAAAGATATACTACCTGATATGTATCAGTAATCAGTATTAGTAAAGTGTCATTTACATCCACTCAACTTAACATACAGAAACTTAATAATAAAGAAAAGTTGATGATCATGTATACTTATCTGTAGTTGTTTACATCCACTTAAAAATTAAGAAAATTAACGTACCACACGGAAAACTGAACCAACTTCAACTTGAGGAAATCGGTACGTTAATTTCAATAATAATTATGAATGACACACAGATTGCACTAGTCTGTAAATTATCAGTTTCGTACGTTAATTATAATTTTCCGTACGTTAATACCTTAAGTTGATGTAAATGACCCTTTAGTTGTTAAGAGTACAAGATCATCGGTCATCCAACGAGGACTGAACAGGGGTTGACAGGGGATTATTTTTGACTTTCCCTGTATTATTGAGAACATTGAAAATAGCCAATTGGAACATTTTTTTCTGGAGAACTCAAAAATGATACTAAAAAATCATTTGAACAGCGTATAATTTGATTCCAAACGCAATAAAAAGCAATATAAGACCTAAAAAGTTTTCAAAGCAAGCAAAAAAATATCTTTGGGAAAATAGAATAACATTTCTGAAACTGCTGTCATAAGACCTGACTATAATTTTGTGCTTTTCATTACTAGATTATTATTAGATAAGTAAGTAATTTTTAGGTTGTAGCTCGGGTTGTAGTGATTTTTCTTTTCTTTTTTTTTTCCGTAAGTGTGAAGTAAACGTGTAAAAAAACTTATCTCTAAATACAATTACAAAAATTTTAAATATCAAAATAAGCACATACAAATGTTAAGTCATCTAGGTGCTTTAGTTAGTTATATATAATATTAGTATTGTAACATAAATTTAATGTAACAATATTTGTAACTATTTTGAAATAAATAAACTGGAAACTTGAAACTTGAAAAACCAAAGAGTTACACCATGGATGAGCGGTTTTTTGAATGGAACAGCCTATTTTTTGTATGATTTTTGGAGAAGTCACACTTCTCATTCCGTTGAAAATATCTGATATTCCAATAACTGTTTTTATCTTATATTAATGTTTTATTCTTATTCCTGCAACTATTGAATTAATTGTTGTTTGTGTGTCTGAATATAATCCATCTTATCAAAAAATACAAAAATCGAAGCAAAAATTCTTCACTGTGATCCACAAGAAGAATCGTTATAAATGAGAATTTTTTCAGTATTGCGGGACTTCGCGCGGTAATTTGGGGGTATTTCGGGTACTTCGACGGTAATTCCATGGGATTTCTCGTACTTCGACGGGAATACCTGGTATTTCGACGTACTTCACGGTATTTCTAGGTACTTCGAAGTATTTCGGAGGTAATTCGGGCTAATTGTACACGTATTTCGGGAAGTGGTTGACCCCTCGGAATAACATGGAATAACTGAACTCCAGATATTTCCAAAACTATTGAAACTTGAAAGAAACATTACCATATTATATATAATCTGAATCAGAAAAATGAGAACTTTAAGAATTTTATAGAAAATAGAGTGCCTTCTATTTTGAAAAAAGTGAACATCGGCATATTGGTGTTGTTCATTTGTTCAATCTAATTAAATATTCTGGCGGTTTAGATAAAATGCTATAACTTTTACCTATCACCTGTAATTACAGCTGCAGGTGGGTGTCAAAATATGTTGTTCCTTTTCTTAAAGTTACGTTGGAAAATGGTTAGGTTAACAGCAGGGATCGACCGATACGGTTTTTTTCTTCAAAAAACCGATATTGCCGATACCGATACAATATGGCTTTATAGAAGGCCGATACCGATATAAGGCCGATACGGATTCTCGCACCTTTTCCTTTAGTTTGAATGTTTTATTTGTTTTCTCGCACCTTTTCTTTTAGTTTGACTGTTTTATTTATTTGTTTTCTTCTAGTTTTAATATTGTTTGTTCGAGTTCAGATACGCAGAAAGTTTAGTTTTTTTTTTTAAATAAATAAATAATTTTGAATTTGAGTTTAGATACGCAGAATGTTAAGTTTTTTTTTTTTTATATAAATACCTAATTAATTTAAAATAAATTTATGAAAAACAATTTCTAATATTTACTTTCTTCTTAGTCACTCCCATATGTACGAACCACAATTATTAGCTCTTTTAAGCTTCAAAAAAACCTTAGTGATGATTACTGATCTTTTAAAATATGATTTGTATCGATCTAAAGTTATCGGCCAATGAAGGGCCGATATACCGATAGAATAGAATAGAATAGAATAGAATAGTAGCTTTATTTCAAATTAAGTTTTTACAATACATATTACAGCATTACAAAATAACATGAAATGAAATGGCGTCACAAAACAATATACTTAAATTACATATCCAAGTAATCTTTCACACAATATGGTTCTATGTCTATTAACAATTTCTTGGTTTTATTTTTAAATTCCTTGTAGTTTTCTATTATTTTAAAGTCGTTTGGTAATTTATTAAATATTTTAATACAGTTATAAGATGGATTTTTTTCACTTAAAGTTAATCTATGAATAGGATAATAAATATCTGTGGTCCTTGTATTGTATGTGGTGTTAGTGTTATGTATTAAAAATTCATTTTTGTTTTTATGCAAATATAAGAGGCACTCGTGTATGTATAGACCATAAACTGTTAAAATACCCAACTCCCTGAATTTGCCTCTACAGGAGTCTCTGAAGCTCATGTTAAGCAATAACCTGATAGTTCGCTTTTGGACTACAAAGACTGATTGTGTTGAAGAACTGACTCCCCAGAAAATGATACCGTACCTCATCCGAGACTCAAAATTTGCATAGTAAAGGATTTTTTTAACTTTGTCTTCTACATATCTGTTTAGTACTCTGAGTGCAAAACAAACACCGTTCAATTTTTTCACTAAACTTTCAATGTGTGTTGACCATTTTAGAAATTCATCAATTATAACACCTAAAAATTTAGTGTGCTCTGATATGTCAATTTCCTGATTATGGATACTTATTGCTGATGGTTTCTCTTTTAGTTTATTAGTGCGAAAAATCACAATGCTTGTCTTGCTCTCGTTTATAACTAGTTCATTTTTCTCAAACCAATCCTCTGCTCGAGAATATAGCTCATTGCTTTTTTCTTCCAAGTCATGCCGATCCACTCCGGCGACCAGCAGATTGGTGTCATCCGCATAATTTGTTATTGCAGACTCTTCCAATCCGCTGCACACCGAACTCAGATCGTTTATCATGACCAGGAATAGTATCGGCCCTAGTATGCTCCCCTGGGGTACTCCCACCTGATTTTGCAGCCATCCTGATCTAGATGAGTTATTGTTCCTATGAATTTCCACACATTGCCAGCGATCTGATAAGTATGAGGTCAGCCAACTCAGAGCTCTTCCCTTTATACCATAATTTTTTAGCTTTTCTTTTAAATAGTTTCTGTTTAGGCAGTCAAAAGCCTTTGATAAGTCGATGAATAGCCCAGCAGCTAATTTATTTTCTTCAAGAAATTTGAGTATATTATATGTAAATTGAAAAATTGCTGTATTTGTCGATTTACCCTTTAGATATGCATGTTGTGATGAACTAACCAGATTACATTCATTAAAAAAACTTAACAGTCTAAGGGACATTGCCATTTCAAAGATTTTTGAAAAGCTATTTAGCAAACTTATGGGTCTGTAATTTTCTAATTTTTCTGGATCTCCTGACTTAAAAATCGGTTTTATGAGAGTTACCTTTAGCTGGTTAGGAAAAATGCCAAATTTGAATGAATTATTTATAACATAACAAATAACTATCTTTATACTTGGAATGCTTAGTTTAACAATATTCACGGGAATTTCATCAATGCCACTACTTAGTTTATTTTTAAGTTTTTGAGATATTTCTATTATTTCTTCTGGGATAAAAGGTCTTATATATAAAGAAGCATTGTTTTTTATGTTGTCACAATTGAAATTTTTACTGTTCTTTATTAGATTTGGAATTAATTCGATTAGAAAGTTATTGTAATTATTGGCTATTGATTCAGGTGTCCCCCGGATTTGGCAGTTTGCATTTCTGGGAGAGTTGCCCTGAATGTCGTTGCATACTGTCCACATTGCTTTATTTTTATTATCTGATGATCTTATTTTGTTATTATAATGGTTTTTTCTCGATTCAACTAAGATTTTATCATAACTTTTTTTTTCAGCTTTGTACAATTCTTTAAAACTACTATCAGAATTGCTTAATCCTAACAATAAATCTAAATTTTGCTTACATGCTGCCAGTTCAGGGTTGCAATAAAACATCTTATTTTTCGATTTATGTCTTACAGTTTTTTTTGGAAAGTGCTCATTGAAAAGTTTTAAAAAAATTGAAGAAAAATTTTCCCACTGACTATCTACATTGTGAGCCTCTATTTTATAAACTGATTCCCAGTTTTCCTGTCCTAGCTTATTTACAAACTCTAGTTTTGACTGTTCTGAATATTTTCTCACTAATTTACTTGGAATAGTTTTGTTGTTTTGTATGTTAAAAGAAATTTTTTGTGCAAAATGATCAGAAATATGATTTGAAATTATAAAACTATTTACATGGTACTTAATATTACTAAATATATTATCTATGCTGCTTTTTGTATTATTTGTTATCCTTGTGTACTCTTCTATATGTTTATGTAATGAGAAAGAATCAAGAAGTGATAAAAACTCTGTTTTATATTTATTGTCAGTCTTAAGTTCAATGTTGAAATCACCACCCAAGACAATTGTTTTATTCTCACCCTGTATACTATTTAAAAGTTTTTCTAACAGTTCTAAAAATGTTTCTTTGTTACCTTTACATGGCCTGTACAGCTATTGCTATAAATACTTCTTTGTTGATGGAGCATTCTACTGCTGCACATTCCATTTCACCTTTTACTGAGAAGTCACTAATTTTTTTCCTTGGTTTATATTCAAGACTTGAATTCACAAAGACAGCTGCACCTCCATGTTCGTTTTCGTCCCTACACCATTGTGCTGCAAGATTAAAGTTTTGTATTGGTAGTAGTCTCAACTGCTCATCTGTTTTCCAGTGCTCTGTTACAAGAAAGAGCATACAATTGTTTTCTTTTTGCAAAAAATATTGGATTCTGTCCACAGCGTTGCCAAGAGACTGAACATTCTGATGGATAACACTTATGCTATGTTTTTCCTGTGGAAAAATGTTCTGTTTATTAATTTCAATTTTTTTGGTTTGTGGATGAACGTTTGGGCAATAGATTGAGCTATCTTGTATTTCTAAAAATTTCCTAAGGGCCTAGATTTTTTGTACACATTATAATTAAATCGTTTTATTCCTACATTTGCTGGCCAGAAATCTGGATTGTATAATTCATCCTTTCTGGTTAGGGGAGCAGTTACCACAAAACATTTCCAATTGTTTTTATTACTGTGAGTTATTTCTTTAACAGTAATATTTTCATCTTGAAAGTCTGGTTTCTTTCTAATATGGTTCAACACCATCGCTTCTGTGACATGTAACTGCACTCGGTTTATAAATAGCCATGCCTTTCTATCTTGTCCACTAAATCCTTTTTCTTGTCCATTCTCCTCTATTTTTCCTGTTCCCAGTCTCTTAGTATAACGTCGTCGACTTTTTACTTGTACGAACTCTTCTTCGGGGCCATCACTTATATCTCCATGTACACTTTGAGCATTATCAGGTAGATCATCCCTTCTTTGTGCCAAATTAATGTATTGGTCCATCTTTTTACGTTGTTCTTTTTCTAGTGTTCTCCAGTTTGGGGTTCTTTCTTTTGCGACTTTTTCTTTGCCGGTTCCTACTATTTGGTTATAGGTTTTGCTTGAGGTTTTGTTTTTCTCTTCTGTGTTAGTACTGCTATTAGAAATTTCCCTATTTAGGACGATATTTTGGGGTATGCTGGGTTTTTTTTGCCTCATGTTTTGATTTTGAACTTGAAGAGAAAGAATATTATTGTTTACCTTTTCTTCAAGTAGGGTTATGTTTTTATAAAGTAAAATTTGTTTTTCCTTTAATTCCTTGATTATTTCTTCTTTAGCTTGCAGCAGATTTGCTAAATGTGCTACTTCTTTAGCATTTGCTTCGGCCAATTTGGTCTCACTAGTATCTTTTTCTGATATTTGGGTGGTTACGTCACCAACCTTCACACAACAATTCACAAGATTATCCTTTCCCATCGCAATTAGGCCTTGTACTCTTAAAGCACAAGAGGTATGGAACACTTTTTTACATGTTATACACTCTGCAATCAATTTTTCTACACTTTTTTTACAGTATTTGCAATAAATTTTTGGAACATTAGATTTGACGTTTTCATCGCCGTCCATCTTGGATATACTCAAACACCGATATACCTGAAAAAGGCTGATATACCGATATGCCATATCGGTATCGGTCGATCCCTGGTTAACAGGTTAGTTCATAAGCAGCTATTCTGGATTCTGGGCGCTTTTTAATGGCACCTGTAAATAAAAAATTCAAACTATGTGTCAAAAACTTCACATAAAAAATGTACAGGGTTATTGGTTATAAAATAAATGTCACCCCCCTCTATCTTTTTTGTTTGACATTTTAGAAAAAAGTGTCCCAAATAAAAAATTTATGGTTGAAATTAAATTTTTTGAAAAACTCGTTTTTGCATATACAGGGTGTTTCAAAAAAGCTGGTCGTGCTCCAACTTTCTTATTTTAAATTGAATACCCTGTATATTATTCAATATTCGGATTCTACGTTCAAATTCTGAGCAGATTTCATGTGATATACCCTATACCTAAGTTCAACTGTTTTGGAAATATTGACAGTTGAAAATTGACTTGTTTGCAAATTTTACAGGCTGTAAAACCTAAACGGTTAACTTTTGAGCAAAACCGATCTTACGTTTTTTTCTAAGATTTTCACAAGTTATAATTTGACACCAACTTTGAATTTAACCGAAGATTAAATTCAATTGCAATTTTCAATCATGGATTAAATTTAAAGTTGATGTCAAATATTGGTGTCAACTGATAGTTTATAAAAATCTAAGGTGAAAATGTAAGATCGGTTTTGCCCTAAAATTAACCGTTTAGGATTTACAGCCTGTCAAAGTTGCAAAAAAGTCAATTTTCAACTGTCAATATTTCCAAAATAGTTGAACTTAGGTATAGGGTATATCACATAAAATCTGCTCAGTATTTTACGTAGAATCCAAATATCCAATAATATACAGGGTATTCCGAGGGGTATTCTATTTGAAATAAGACGACCAGCTTTTCTGAAACACCCTGTATATGCGAAAGTGACTTTTTCAAAAAATTTAATTTCAACCATAAAACTTTTATTTGGGACCGAGTTTGGGACACTTTTTTCTAAAATGTCAAATGAAAAAGATAGAGGGGGTGACATTTATAACCAATAACCCTACCATCGTCACCAAAAGTAACTGGGACAAAAATAATTCATATTAATCTCCTGGACTATTCCAAGTTAACCTAGACAAACCTAAAATTATTCATAATTTGACACAGACCTGACATCTAAAATCATAATATAGTACAAGAGCTAATATGATGCTGTCGGCTGTCCCAGTTACTTTTGGTGACAATTAGGGATGTACCGGATCGGGTATTTGGCCGATCCGGCCGGAACGGAAATTCCGGCTGCTAGCCAGACCGGACCGCCGGAATTCCGGCCGGATCGACATTTTTCTGCAATTTAATAATAATTTGAAAGGGCGCATTCTTTTTTTACCGGCGAACCTACAGATGAGCAGTCTATCTCTTTCTAGTACATAGGAAATCAAGATGACTTACTCATAATGGAAAATAGCTCGATGGAAAAAAAGAAAGCGCCTAAAGTTTGGTTATATTTGAGTTTGGCTACTTCCGAGGCTACTTCCTTCAAGTAAATTGGGGAATCCCCGAGTCTATCTGACATCTGATTCAAACGCTTGTGCACATAAAACGTGAACGATTTTCATTCCAGTGTAGTTCTAGTTATTTTGTGTTCCTGTGTTTCCAACTAAGTTAAAAATGTCAAAAGTATGGAAGTTTTTTGACATCCATTCCTGAAATTGATGTTCATGTTTTAAAAATATTGTTATGGTTTACAACTTTAATTTTGATAAAATTCTAAGTATTCTTCTTGCTTCCCGCTTATCAATTTATTATTTAACCTATTTTAAAATTTCCGGAAATTCCTGCCGGATCGCGGATGCGATCCAGCCGGAACGGTTGTTCCGGCCTATAGGCCGGATCGGCCGGATTTAGTGGTACCGCCGGAATTCCGGTACATCCCTAGTGACAATGGTACCTATTATTGTTTGCCCAGCGGATCTGAGTCTACGGAAGGAATTTGGACATAAATGAGCCATGTTGTCACGTTTAATTATTAAAAAGCGATAAAGTATAGTTCATTTGAAAATCCATTTTTTAATAACAAAATATTGATAACAATAATAAAACGTTGAATATTTTATCGTGGTTCTTAGATCTATTCTTATTTTAATCCTAATTTCTTCAATTTGGTCTATTGTAAAAAATAAACATTTTCTAAAGACACCATCAGCTTTTGACAATTTGGCAAGCATCCGGACTGGATGAACCTGATTGGTGAAGTTTTTGGCAGGATCGCCGTTGCCTTGGGGAACCATACGCTTGTCAATGAGCTAACGTCACCTTACGTCTCGCTATTGGCCAGGGCTCACGTCATTTTATCCTCCCCAGTGGCGGAGGTTCGGTCATTGTCGATTTTCGTATACGAGTTGCAATATGACAACATTTTCCAAAAGTTTCACACGCAGCTGAGTATTTTATGAATGAAATCAGCCATTTTTTTTTACAACTGCATTCCCCTCACCGTTGCCCCGTAGACACAGAGTCGCTGGGCAGACATTAGTCAAATAAATAAATAAATAAATAAATTCTTTATTTACGGACATGCCATTTTTACAAAGGTAGACTTAAAGTGTAGGTACACGCAATAATAAATATTTGGAATAACAAGTAGGCAACAGACAAGTTAGTATAAAAAAACAACATTACATAAGCCTAAACAAATATTTTGTAGTAGGTATCAAAACACAAACAACATAATACGCTTAAAATTGAATACAAATAGAAAAAACGATCATTTTAGGATCGACTTTAAAATTCTTTTGAATCTATCCAAACTTATGTTAAAAACATCCAAATCAGTCTTCAAAATAATATCATTCTGAGAACGACAGCTTCTAAGTAAAGGTGAATGGTAACCATAATTGGTTCTACGAAAATCAAGGTTAAACAATGTGTTTCCTCTTAAATTGCTAGATGGTACATGTAAGCCAATTCTAGCAAGTAAGTCTGGAGAATCAATAGAATTATTAACAATCTTAAACAAAGTACACATATCAAAAAACTGTCGCCTCTGGTTCAGATTTTCAAGATTTAGGACAGACATTAACTCATTATAATTTATAGATTCACTTGGGATGCCAAAATGTGACTAATGTCTCTGTACATACAAGTGGTTTAATAGAGCAATTTTTTCCTACATAGCTTTCCTCACAATCAGAATCAGTGCAATCATTTTCATTAGTTTTAGAATTGATTCTGACCTTCTGACCAGCCTGACCTTTTATTTTTCAACACCCTGGATATAACAACTCAACTCATATAAGAAACAAGGCGTTTACTTTTGGTACTCACATCGTTTCATGCTTACCTATTACATACCATAGTATGATTTTGTATAGTTAGGAGGACCAGTGACACATTCGCGGCCATCAGTTAGGTTGCTGGGCGAGGCACAGCCGGGGCCAGCAAACACTAATGACCGAGATTGTGACTTTCCTCCAAAATGCCATAAAAAAATTTTGGGGTTACTTAATAATGGAAACAAAAAGAGAAATTTATATAAAAAAAAGGATCTGTATTGTTGGTTTAGATCAGTGGTTCCCAAACTTTTCTAACCTACCGCCCACTTTTAGAAAATTGGAATTATCCAACGCCCCCCTTGGCAGGGATCTAAGATATTGAAGTGGCGTCATTTTTTTTAAAAATTTCATGGTCGTGCATTTTCTTGGCGAGGGACTGAGCGTCAAGTTACCTCCCCAGTAGGAATTTGTCAGAAATTGACCCAATATGGAAATTTTGAGAAAAACCTGATACAGCACACTTCAGATTGCATAAGAACCCATTTTTGTTTCATCTTATTTCCAAAATTTTGGGAGGCTGAGCGTCAAGTTAGCCTCCCCAGTAGGATTTTGTCGAAATATTACCGAATATAGAAATTTTGAGAAAAACCTGATACAGCACAGTCCAGCACACTTCAGATTGCATAAGAATCCATTTTTGTTTGATTTGATTTACAATTTTTTTTTTTGTGGGGGGGGGCTGAGTGTCAAGTTAGCTAAGAGTCCATTTTTGTTTCATGTTATTTCCAAAATTTGGGGAGCTGAGCGTTAAGTTAGTCCCCCAATAGGATTTTGCTTGAAAATTACCAAATATGGAAAATTCGTGAAAAACCTGATACAACACAGTCCAGCACACTTCAAATTGCATAAGAATCCATTTTTGTTTCATCTGATTTCCAAAATTTTGGAGAGCTGAGCGTCAAGTTAGCACCCCCAGTAGGATTTTGTCGGAAAATGACTGAATATGGAAATTTTGAGAAAAACCTAATACAGCACAGTTCAGTACACTTATTCCGATTGCATAAAAATTCATTTTTGTTTGATCGGATTTCCAAAATTTTGGGGCGGCTGAGCGTCAAGTTAGCCCCTCATCTTGTTTTTCCTATAACTTTGGTATCAGAACAGCACAGTTCAAAGTGGTTGCAATTTTGTTAGAAAATTCGAATGTGGGGGGGGGGGCTTATTTTTGAGCTTTTTGAAGTTATTTATAAGTAAAATACAATAACTTTAATGCAGCTGCTGCTGACCAATGCGTGTATTAGCGGTATCGCATTTTAAGCAAGTCATAGCAGACTTAGTGAGGTGCGTGCGGGCTTCGGGATTTGCGTCGGAACTCTCGGGTTGCGTTCATAACTGGAAGGTTGCCAAAATTGACTCCGAAAGGCATACACATAGACTGACTATCAGCCTTATCTTTATAGTATTGAAAAGTAATTTCCGTAAAAAGCCATTTACTATTTAATTTTAAAAAAAATTCTGATCTGTTCGTTTATTTTCTACCGCCCACTAATTTATGCTTACCGCCCCTCAAAATCAGCTGAGCTCTTTACCGCCCCCCGAGATGGTTGTAGCGCCCACTGGGGGGCGTTATCGCCCACTTTGGGAACCACTGGTTTAGATATTCGCGTCCTGGGTTTAGAAGTAGTGGATGATGGATGATCTCGGGTTTTCTTCAGGGCTCTTGTTTATTTATTTATTTTATTTCTATACTACAGAGGTATACAATGGGTATATAGATATTCAATGTTAAAAACAATACTTTTTTTTTTTTTTTGATTACAAATTTATTATACCTACCTAAGAACGGTTATAATTACAATACAATAAAGTGTACAGGGTGGGCCAATTTGGGAACTTTTAATAGGAAACGTCAATTTCTGAGCGAGATACAAAAAAATGAACTCCCCACTCTGAGGCTCAAATTTAATGAAATTCTGATTGGTGCAAACCGAGAAAAAAAATTACTTCGGTTTTTCTCATAAGATGCAATGTGTTAGAAAAGGACTTTATATCTGTAAGGAAAATGAAAAAAGTCTCTTTCTAACACATTGTTTCTTATGACAAAAACCAAAATAATTTTTTTTCTCAAAAGCTGTTCAAGATAAACCTATCGAACTTTATACCATTGAAATCACCAAAAGCAGAGCTTTCCAATAAGCTATTAATATATAGGGTGTCCCATTGAAAAAAACCGGACTTTGGTCAATGTTTTGAAGTTGGGGCCAACTAGAAAAAAATTGAGAGCATCACTGAATTCTGCTTCAAAAAGTTCTTCTAGAAAGTTTTTACGGAAATCAATATTTTCATAAACAAAAAAGTTACGGAGGTTTCACATTATTGCTCAAAATCGAAAATCGCCCTCTAGCAGCTAAACGGTTGAAGATATCAATATGCGGCTTGCACCAATCAAGATTTCATGAAATTTGAGCCTCAGAGTGCGGGATTAATTTTTTTGTATCTCGCTCAGAAATTGACGTTTCCTATTAAAAGTGTCCAAATTGGCCCAGCCTGTACATAATATACCTACCTACATATGCAATATACAAGAAATTTTCTAAAAAAGAAAACAGAAAGTCAGTAGATTAGGTTAGTATCTACTACTTAATTCAAAATTTTATTAAATGCTATCAAATTATGAAAAATATAGTCTTTTGATACCTTTGCAAATGATATATATTTTTGTATTTTTCTGATCTCCATTGGCATTATTGGCAATATATTGACAGCTTTAGAGATAGTATAAAAGAATATGGGAAATATTTTTATTAAATCTACGAGTTGACAATAACTCATTTGATGTACTATGAGTCTGATATAGAGTTGCCAGATTTGTGAGAGGGAAAAACGTGGCAACGACGGGGGGGGGGGGGGGGGAGGGGGGGAGGGAGGGAATTTTCTTATTACTTTAGTTCTATCCCACGCACAAGAAATTTGGTCACCTTCAGTGGGGGTAAATCTTTTCCGTAAGCTCATGACAAGTAGAATTCTACTTTCATGACGTCACCCGCGATTTATTTATAGCGTACAGTATAGGCGATGATGATGGTTGTTATTTTATGATAGAAAATTTATGACCCCTGTGGCACAGCGTTGTCGGGTTTAACCATTTTTAGGCGTTTTCTGAAAAGCTCTATTCTTGCAGTTTCCTTTGAATTTGAAAAGCGGGGCATTGGGGTACTTTGGCGTGGCAGCAAGTGGAAAAGCGTGGTAATCACGCCTAAATCGGGGCGTCTGGCAACCCTAGTCTGATACATAGAGTTACATTGAATTTGAGTAAGGAGATTTTTCAATGCATGGATACATATTTTATGAAAATATAAGGTGCGAATATTACATACCTCCTCAATCCTCTGTATAGAGCAGAACTACATTCAGCTTCTGCAGTGCGTTACCATACATTCCTCCCCAATCCAAAATGCCAAAGCAAAATAGTGATTCAGCAAGAGATTTGTAAATTAATAATACGAGGGGTCAACCACCCACCAAAATGTGTACACCTATTACCATTATTATCAAAAAAAAGACCTTTTTAGTCCACTCGTTTTTGACAAATCAGTAAAAATATGAAACTTTTGAAGTGAAACTTCTTAGGCGGCAGGCCGTTTGATAATGGGTCTTTCCCACGATTTTTTTTTATTTGCTTATCTGAAAGGGTAATCAAAATAAAGCCCAGAAATATTTTTTTCTGCGATTGACAAGAAATGTCAGCATTTCTGACCTGTTGACAGGTCGCAAAACTCAATATTCTGGTATTTCAATTATGTTTCAATAGTTGCTAAGGAAGGCCTAGGCCGGGAAAGTGATTCTCGTATTGCTGGATAATTGGAACTAAAAGACAAACATTTAACAGGTATTTAACCGATCGCAGAAAAAATAGTATGTATATTTCGGTGGAAAAGCACATTCTCGGCCTTCGGTGTTTGCCGGCCTCGGCTACGCCTCGCCTGTCAACTTACACCGTCGGCCGAGAATGTGTCACTTTTCCACCTAAATATACACAATATACTATTTTCGGATTTTTTTGGTACCGGGAAAGGCCTCAAATTTTTAATTGAAATTCAAAATTCTTAAGATGGTGACGTCACGCGCCTAGATTTTCTATTGGCTGCTTTCTTCCAGTGTTGCCATGCGGTTGTTGATTTCACGAAATTTCTGTACGAGTTGTGTTCTCAAAGTGACATATCGATAAGATTTCGATATCGATAACCTATCGATCTCGATTCTCTATGAATTTAACCTTATTTTTGAAATGTAAACAAGGAGTAATTTTATATTATTTATTCAAAAATATATACCTAGCTGGGATGTAATTAACTAAAATTGTGCCATTTCCAAAAACCCATTTACCTGAATTTCGGTTTTTATTGGGGCGTCTCCTATAATTTGGTCCTAAACACAAAATGTACCAATTTCGAATTTACCCATCTTGCTTGTCCTTGAGGCCCCTGAGATGTTAATTGTGGTTGGTGGACTAATAATTAGGTACCTACTTCACATTAGAATTTTATATCTGATGCATTCAAAAGTAACATGTAACTATGAACAAAACAATAACAACATATATACCATTTAATTTATAGGTACAATGCAATATATAGCTAAAGTTCGTTTCACCAGTGTTCATACTTGACCTTGAAACTTGAAAAAAAAGGGTTGTCGTAGATTAATTCATATGACACATTCAATTTTTTTGACAAATTAAAATGAATGACGTCTGGCTTGAGAACCGACGAACTTTTTTAACGTCATTATTTTGTTTCATTCAATTTTTATTTGTTAAACAAGGAAGACAAATGCTGGTGGCAAGTACAAACCCTGGTGAAACAAACTTTAGGTATTAATTTATAGAATAATATGTACAAAAATCGCCTTAATCCTACTTACTTGAATTAAAATATGATACAATTAAGTAATTAACTTTCAATTTATTTAACCATTTTCCATTTTAAAAACTTTTATCTACAAGCGTTTGGTTAAGACGTTTTTACATAACCATTTTTCTGGTATTTGAGTTATGTCATGAGACTCATAAAGTCGTTTTTTTTTTTTAAAGATAATTCCCCAAGTCAAAAATTTAGTAACTATGTTGGCAACACAAGCCTTTTCTACATAAAAATTTGAAAGCATTGACAATTTTACATTGTATTGCCAACATAATGTCACTTTGACTTTTATCTTTAAAAAAAAATACATTTTAACATAACTAGTTATGTTATAGCCTAGGTTATGAATTCATAACACAACTAGTGGTGTTATGGACTAGGTTATGAATCTATAACACAACTATTTTTGGTGATTTGACAAATGTCAAAGGTAAACCTGTAAAGATAAAATGAAGGTAGACAACTACTAATAAACGGAAATAATGGAAAAAACATTCTTATTTTTCGCTTTGCAGATAAAACGTTGTACATCACACGTGCGTTTAAACATGACTACAAAACTCGTGTGATTAGGACGACTCGGTCTACGACCTCGTCGTTCTAATCTTTCACACTCGTTATTGTAATCATGTTCATAAACGCACTTGTAATGTAAATAACTATTACAACAATAATGAAATATTTATAACAATGTAGTAGTAGCAAAATTATCAATAGTAATATAACTAGTGCAATGGAAATTATTGATAATTTTTGGGAAATTTGCTCGAATGCATTTTTAGTTGAAAAAGAGCACGAGTGCCTTTCTTAGTTAAAAACGCATGAGTGCAAATTTGTCGAAAATTATAAATATACAGGGTGTCCTTAGATAAACTGACACATTTTGCAGGTAAATATTTCGAAAACGGGAAAAGATAACGAGATGCGGTTTGTTTTGGTAGAATAAGGATTTTTTGAAGTTTTTTTTCACATAATTGCCGAATCCTAAAATTTTCTGAAATTTGGTTCTACAGACATGCGATTTTTTGAAATAAAATGAATGCCCTATTTTTAATGGAACACCTTGTATATTTTGTCATCGTCAGAAAGCTTTATTTTTCTACTTTACAAAAATGTATAATATTTTTCAATTATCTTGAACTTGCATCGTGAAAATTGCACTTTGTCGAAGAGAATACCATCGACTAACCAAAAAAAAAATGAGAATTAATTTGTGTTTAATACTTTTATCAACTAATTAGCGCATAGTCAACTAATAATACAAGTAATAAACACAAATAAGTGGATATAAAACACAAATTATTTACATATTATTATCTTTTTTTGGCCAGTCGATGCTACACTCTTCAACAAAGTGCAATTTTTACGATTCAATTTCATGATAATTGGAAAAAATTATACATTTTTGTAAAGTAGGAAAATCAAGCTTTCTGACGATGGCAAAATATACCGGGTGTTTCATCAAGAATAAAGCAGTATGTAATTATTTCAAAAAATTGAATCTCTGTAAAACCAAATTTCAGGATTAGTGAATACCATGAAAAAAAAACTTTAAAAAATCCTTGTTCTTCCAGAACAAACCGCATCCCGTTATCTTTCCTCGTTTTCGAGATATTCACCTGTAAAATGTGTCAGTTTATCTAAGGACACCCTGTATTTCCATTGCACGAGTTGTACTTAATGAGAGAATTTCATAAATCAAAAATTAAAATTTTTTGTCAAAAAATGTCAAAACACCAGTTTTCGCACCAGTTAGTATGCAATTATCTGATAATTTGCACTAGTGCAAATTATCGCGTAATTACAATCTGATTGGTTCAAATCAACAATCAAAACATGTCAATTTATTGTTGGAATACCAGTTTTGACAGATGTATGAAATTCTCACATAAAATATTCTTCTAGTTTCTAGTTACATAATTCTAGAAATATGTTTTTTAAACTGACCAAATTCTCTAGATCATATACATTGTATGTAAGTACCTATACATACGAGTGAGATTTTCGTTTTTGGGGCTCAATGAAGTTCTATCTATCCACACAATCTTCACCTACATTCCCAGTTCAGATGCTATTATTCGCTTCATCTGCCATGACTCTTATTTACTCTTATGTACTTTGTGTTCTGGGGTTCTTCTACAGTTCTACACTGAACAGTAGGTTCAATTTTGGGTTTCTCTCTTCGGTTTTACGTTGTACATAACTAACAGCATTGACTATATTTTGTTTTTGGTAATCTAAAAACCAAAATAAACCTTAGTAGACAGAGATAGGAACCTAGTTTGGACTATATAGTTTAATAGTTTTGGTGAAGAATAATACAAAATAAATCTCACCTCTTCAATTTCACATTTTTCATTTCAGTACTGAAGTAGATTGCATTGGAAATTAAATATTTCATGTTCACTTGGGGTGAATTTTCAGAATCGGCTTTCTTAATTCCCTGTTTCACAACTTTCAATTTCAACCTCGATTTTAACACAAAAAAGTCTTCACTCTTTGAAAACTACAATAAAAAGCACGAAACGAAAATGTTTTATTTACAAAAGGTACCTTTTTAGTCCCAGATGATGTCGATGTAGGTTAGAAATAAAAATAGGCTGGAATAGAAATTGATAAACGATAAACCACATTTGTGTCGATATTTTTTTCCTGTTCTATCCTCTTCATTCAAGTAGAAAGAAAAAATGTCGATAGGGAACAGCTTCGGCCGGTAAATCGGGCAACTAAGCGCGTTCTGATTGGTGCCAAATCTGGCGGACTATTTCAAATATTGCCATTCTTTACCCTTTAATATCTCCCTCAATAATTTTTTTAAAAATCAACCACATGACCCTTTGAGTATTTCATCGGATAAGCTTCCAAACGATATGAATGAAATACCTAAATTCAATTGAGTGGGAAAGACCCAAGTGTGTAAATAAAAATTTAATATTTTGGCCGATTTGTCAAAAATTAGTGGACTAAAATATGAAGTGTGTCCACTGTAATCTGAATAAGATGTTCTATTAAATACATAAATAATATATAGGGTGTTTTCTCGGGCGTTTCATTTAAAAAAATATACAGTAAGGGGCAGGCTACTAGGTATATAGGATCCAACTTGACGAATTTACGATCGTCCGCAGCCGTCTGAACACCTGTCGCTGTCGGTCCACTGTCGTTTTTTCGATGACTTTGATGTTCATAAACCATGGTTCACATCAGTACGTTTTATGATTTTACAGACTTAAGCCCGGTCCAGACGTTACGTTACTGATACCTGATCGATCACGTGTTGAACTGTGCAGACAAAACTTGATGCAAAACGTAGCATCTAGACCGTGCTTTTAGATGTATCGTCGAGCTTCACTTACTTATAATTATTAAACGGCGTGTATAGATAGATTTTTTTTGGAACCGAAACAATAATCTATGGAAAAAAAAACATGTATTTTAAAAAAGCCATCCAGGAAAAACTAAAAATATATTCAACATAAAAAATCGAAAAAAAATTAAGTAAAATAAAAACAAAAATTCTAGTTTTGACCCCAAAAACCTGGCTCGATTACCATTTGCACTACAATGTAGCAAATGTTCAAACAGTCCCAGTCCACCTTCTTGAACTAAACAATGACCTAAACGATCATAGAAGGCTCTACGAATATTATTTAGCATCACAGGGGTGACAGTTAGATATATTTCTCGAATTTTGAAACGCAGCTGCTCAAGGTTCACGGCGCGATTCTCCTGAAAACCATACATTTTTGATTTGCAATAACCCCAGAGAAAATAATCGTTGGGTGCAAGATCGGGAGAGCGTCACAGTATTGTAGCTCTCGACCCAGCAATGAGACGGTTCGGAAAAGTATTATTCAATTGGTCCAGAATGAAACCTGTATTATGGGCTGGACATCCATCTTATTGATACCATATTTCATTAAATCTATAGGACCAGATAATCTTTCAATTTCTGGTTATCTGCCGTTGGCCCGTTGCAAAGATCCAAATATTTTGGACCAGTTAAGTTAGCGTCCATGAAGTACGGCCCAATAATATGTTATCCACACAAACCGCTCCAGACAGTTACCTTTTGACGACGCTGGGCTCTAAGCTCAAAATACCTGTGTAAATTCTCCTTAGACCAATAACGGGTGTGACTAGGATTATGTCGACCATGGAGTTGAAATGTCGACTCATCTGTAAAGACAATTTTTCTAAGAAAATCTTGATTTTCATTTGCCTTATTAATGACAGTTTCACAAAAATCCATTCGCCTGATGTTGTCCTCAGGATCAATTTTTTGGGAGTTTCTTACTTTCTACGAACGATACTTTTTTTTTTCTGTGGCTCCTAACCGTCCTTGTACTGAGTCAATATCCTGCGCAAGCGCACGAGTCGAAATAGTTGAAGTTTTGTTAACTATTGCCAACAACCAACAACATAATTTATTTGGCTTCTTGATCCTCATTATTTTCCGGGACGTCATTTCGTTTGGTTTCAGGGAGAAACACAACCGTATTTTTGAAAATTATTAATAACCCTAGAAACTTTTTACTTGGTTGTCGCCAGGTTAGCGCTAAATCGATTTGTCATTTTCTGACATGCGGACGCCTGCAAATTCGTCAGGTTACATCCTATATACCTAGTAGCTTGCCCCTCACTGTATAGGCTAATATGTTAGAAAGTTGATAGTGTTTTGTTTTTATATTGTCACGACTCTGGGGTGTGTGACAGAAATCTTGGGTTCGTTTATTCCAAAATCAAAGTCTAACTAACACAACAATAATTTATTCCACGTTACTATACACTCTGACATTAATTACTTCACTAATTAACTCAAACAACTTAACTCTTTACAACTTTTACAATAATCACTATCTAAAACGTATCACAGCCGATCTTAAACTTAAAACTACTTACTAATACCGGCCTTTATATATCCGCAATCTATTCGTGTAGAATCCAGAATAAACGCGATAATCTTTTTGCCTGAATAAAGCAGTATTTTCTAGATTCCAAGTTAGATTCTGTACATGCTGGCGAACGCGTCACAATATGTAACTTGAAAAAAAACTTGGCTATTGTTTGTCGATTTTTAACTGACACTTTTCGTATGAGTAGCGAGGGGGTGTTCAATATGGCAAATACAGGTGTGACGTCAGGTAACCATTTGAGTTCTAATGTAGGGAGCCACCAGCTCACTTTCCTTCCGAGTATCAGATTAAAATCGACGGACAATATTAACCCTTCATTTTGTTTTTTTGTTTACCTTGATAAAGATAAATTGAACACACGGTACATTCATGTTCTTAAAATCTAGGCAGGTAGTATTAGGGGCAATACTATACAGGGTTGTCGTTATGTATGGAAAGGGCCTAATATTTCAGAACGCGCTTAAGTAACATATCCAATGTTTCTGGGAATGCCCGATTCAATGGTGGTATTTGCAATATTCCCAAGTTTACCGTTCCTAAGATGCTGTGTGTATCTTAATTTTCCCAAATGAAAGTCTTTCTTTATTTTAATTGTAATTAATTCAGCGCCCCAACATTATTTAAGCCCTAAATCCCAAACATACATTTGACTTAGTTTTCGAAATATGGCAACATTGTTTTTTTGTTGAACTCTATGGAAACGGTCTTGTATTTCAGAACAGGCTTTAGAGTCGATTACATTTACATTTTTTTTAAAGCGGGTTCTGAAATATTAGGTCGTTTACATAATATATAACGACAACCCTGTATAATATTAACATTGTAATGTACGGTGTGGTATAAATATTTGCTATTGATTGTACGTTTGGGTTGTGTACCTACAGTAATTTTACTGGAGTACTTTGTTACATTATTACCTCTAATAGAAACAATATTTATTTTCAGGAAGAATCCAGAACTTATTTCAAAAAATTCCTCAAATTAGTTGAAGAAAAAATTGTAGACTCTACATTTGAGGAAATTTTACCGAAAAAAGTACCCATATTGGAAAAGTACTTCAAAAAATGTGGTTCTCACGTATACGGAGAAAAATTTAAGAAGATTTTAATTGAAGTCATTGAAAACATTCAAACATCTCCAAATACCAAAGCAGCAAAGGTGACCGTGTTGGCTTTTCATCAAGTTTTCGACTTCTTGAGAACGCACGTGGATGGTGCGGCAATAACAGTCGAGGAAGATAATTATCCCAAAATAAAAAAACTGGAGAAAACTATAAAGTTATTGAAGAACAAAATTAAACAGTTGGATGAAGCTGAAGTTAATTTAAATGATGATAATGATAGCGATTCTGCATATATTTTGGTTGATAAGTAAGTAGAATGAATTATAACTTATTTTTTTTAGTAATTTCTTGTGTTTTAAGATATCTCGCTCGTCTCAACAAAGTATATGCTAAATATTGCCAGTATATTGGTAGAAACCCTCGTAGTGGATTAGCAAATGATAAAATTCACTATGTAAAATCAAAGTATGATGAAATTAATAGTGCTTTAACTAAAAAATATCGAGCCCATTCAAATGTTCCATCCTATTATGAGCTGAAAAAATTTATTGAGAAAGTGGCGCAAAAGGCAAACTTAAGTTTATCAGAGCAAGAACTGAACAGAGAAAGTAAGTTTGCTTTGCAATAAATTATTATCTACTCAACAGTCAAAACTGAATTATTTTAGCTGAAACTAGTTTTCTATGTTTGGGGGACTTGAAGCAGAAAAAACGCAAGAATGATCTTTGGGTTGGACATTTAGATATAATAGAATATAATGAAGATCCTGCTGCAAGTGATACTTCATTAGATAGTTTACTTAGAAAAAATTACACGGAAGGAAAGGAGAAGATTGATAAAATTTTCGATTTGTAAGTACAGTACCTATACAGGGTGATTCACAGTTGAGTCGATGGACCATTAGACGTTTCTGGAGAACTAAAAGTCAGATCAGTTTAAAATTTTGGTTACGGCCACAACGAAACATCCTCTGTCGTTTAAAAATATTTTAAAAGGTGCAGTGTTGCTACTTCTCACTAAACTTGACATGGAATACCCTATATGTATTATTAAATTTTTGCACCTTTATTCAAGGTCAAATAACTTTCAATAATTTGCATTATGGAGGCTACCAAGAGGTTAAAATTGGTAATTGTGGATAGATTTTAGCAAAATTGGGGTCGTTTTCGGATAATGTAAGAAAACATAATAGTTGTATTCCTTTCAAGAGTTTGAAACACTCGAGCTACTCGCTCCGGTGTTCAGTCGCCCCCGATTTGCAGGGAACAGATGCGTGGTGCAACAAACACTTTTCGAAAGAAATAAGCGCGTGAAGCCCCGGAGCTGTTCCGGAGCTTCTCCTAGGTGTGAAAGGAATACAACTATAGTGTGTCAGTAAAGTAACAGATAAATTCATCTAAAATTAAAGCAATTTTTTTTTGTTGGGAAAACGCTTGGACAGATCAATCTTAATTTTTAGTGGGGCTGTTTTTAAGCTATTTGACGTTTATACAAGGTGAGATATCACGTGACACTTCAAAATTTTAAATGGATTGCTTTGTATATTTCGATGAATATCGATAGAGCGCATCAAGATGAATTCTCCCTCTATCGATATCCATCAAAATATATAGGGCATTTCATTAAAAAAATTGAAGTGTCATGTGACATCTCTTTTCTGGGTCACCTTGTATAAATACAAATTAGTTTAATAACACCGTCACTAAAAATTAAGATCAACGAGTCCGACAGCTTTTCCAAAAAAAAAACATGATATGAATTTTATAGTTATTTATGTATCAAGGGAATTATGAGGGTGTTAATACCCCAGGGGCCTTATTCTGTATTTATTGTTTGTAGACCGAATCTCTTGGTTCGGTACACTATCGAACGGCACAGTTATCGAACATTCGGTTCGATAGCGTACTTTGCAATTGACCTTTTTTTTGGACGCCATATTGCGGTACGCTAACATAGTTGCCAAAAGAAAAAAAACAAAAATTACTAGCGGGCTGTCAACATTAAAAACAAAAGTAACTAAATGATTAATCCTCGCTATCCTTTTTGTTTGTTTAATTTCTCTCTCTGATTGATGAAAGTAAATAGGGAGATATTTTATTATTTCTATTCTGCCCAATACAAGCTAAAATTGATGACCTTTTTTTTCAAAAACATTCGTAATATGCGGCAAATTTAAATTTTAAATGTTATTTATTCAGTAACTTTTGTTTTTAATGTTGACAGTACGCTAGGAATTTTTTTTCTTCTACTTTTGGCAACTGTGTTCGCGCACCGCAATATGGCGTTCAAACAAAAGGTCAATTGACGTGTCTCGTAATACCTGGTGTGCGCGCACAACTCGTGGGTTGTAGGTGAGCGTCCAATGAAAATCGAGTTTGTTACAGGCTTGCGTCATATTCGGATTCAGGTACGAGTTCAGAATTAATCGTTCCTTCTTTCTTTGTAACGTGTAATTCGACAAAGAACAAACTAATACTTTACATATTACTTGAACTTATCCCAGTGTCGTTTAAGGTTATGTTAGATTATATTTGACATATTCCTTTGCAATTTCATTGTGCGATGTTGCCGGATGAAACATTTATCAAAATAAAAGTGCCATCGATGTTAACATACACTTTAAAGCTCTTCTTTTGTCTGACTTAAGGCGTTGTAAAACACTTGACCATATATCACTTCTTTAGACCGATCTCCTATTACCTGGACTGCGCGCGTCGCTTGTAGGCTGCAGGTGAGCGTCCAATGAGAAGCAAGTTTGTGACAGGCTTGCGTCATATTCTTATTCAGGGGCCAGTTCAGAATGAATCGTTCCTTCTTTCTTTGTAACGTGTAATTTGACAAAGAGTCTAATACTTTACACATTACTTGAACTCACCGCAGTTTCGTTTAAGGTTATGTTAGATTATACTTGACATATTCCTTTGCAATTTCATTGTGTGATGTTGCCGGATGAAACATTTATCAAAATAAAAGTGTAAACGATGTTAACATAAACTTTTCAAGCGCTTCTTTTGTCTGATTCAAGGCGTTGTAAAACACTTGACACTATATCACTTCTTTAATGTTATAATGTTCGATTTGTATTGTCTACATTTGTTCTGCAACAATACAATCTGGCTACACTGCAGCCTACGAGTTGCGCGCGCATGTCATCTTTTATTGCTTTCTAACTTGTATTTATTACAATTAAGCTCTCTTTTTCTAATCATACGAGATAGGTCTATTCAGTATGGCTATTCGGTAACCATTTCGTTCGGTTTGATAGGAATCGAAGGGCAACCAGAAAAATTTCCGAACGCCATGCAATGTTGTCGGATTGCTATGCTCCCAACCAATCAGAATGCTTGTATTCGTGCTTGACAGTTGACAAAATGATAGTTGTCAGGCTATTTTTTGATATTGGTTGACAGTTAAATGAAAGTTTGTGTTGTTTACATTTAGTTTTCAATTTTGTTCTGCTTTTTGCCGGTTCCGCCAGTAATGCGAATACACCAAGCGTCACGGCTATAACCAAAGCTGGAGAGAAGAGCTTGCTACTCTTGGCTATATACACACGCATCTGCTGCTACACAAGATGGATTGTTTTAGTAGATCAGAAACGTTCGGAGGTACGGTACACTCCCCCAGTCGGATCTCCGAGGGTTTCTGCTCATCGGCTCAAAAAAAAATCGTTAAACTTTGCAGCATGAAACATTCGTACTCCGACTCTGCAAAATACTGACACTTCAAAACACGCAGAGAAGAACGGCCACAATCAGCCAAAAATCTAAATCGTAAATATTGACATTGCTGCGACGAGGGTAACAAAATTCCTGGATGAAAACACTGAAAACACTCCTACTTCTACTCGAGGATTTTCACTGGAAGAGGAATCCCCGAGGAGCCTCATGTTAATCCTGTTATTACTGGTCTTATCTGTTTCCTTCTGTGCCTAAAAATATAAAATGTATATTGAAAAAAACTGATTAAACATTAACACGCGTCACCATAACGTCAAAAGTCTTTACCGAAATTCAAATCGAAACCCACAGTGCTATCGGTCAGCGAATCGAGGCTTCGATTGAGTTACCGATCGGTTTAATGCTACGGAATAGCTTCCACGCTACCAAACCGAAAATGACGTCACAATCGAAGAAAATCTACCGAACCGAACGGCTTCCTGGGCAAAGTTTGACTCCAATTGCCCGTGGGTATTAACACCTGATAATTTCCGTGGTCGTGGTATATAGATAATTTTATTTCCTACTGAATTTACTGTGTTTTGTCCATTTTTATAAAGAAACTAGCTAATGACCCGCTGCGTTGCCAGCGTGTAAATACATTTTGAAATAATACACTTCTTTTCAAATTTTGTTGTTGATTTTCTATTTAATTTTTTTTTTTTTAATCCGATATCAGAGTCGCTTGCCAGTGAGTTCAGTGACGCATTTTAAGCACTCCAGAGCTGCTCTAGAGCGCCCCGGGCTGTTTATAGGCGTTCCAGTGTATCAGAGTTTTACGCAACCGAACTTTTTTTTTCGGGATAAAAAATAGCCTATATCACTCTCCTCTATAGCCGATTCGATTGACCGGATTAGATCGATCTGGTTCAATTTAAATGAACCACACTGTGTTCGATTCAAGCTGGTTCAGTGCACCCTCATCAACAAAAAAATGATCTAGATCAGAAGCAGGGCCGGCTCCAGACATTTCGGCGCCCCGTGCAAAAGGTATTTTTGCCGCCCCTATTACCGATGACTTTCCTACTTTATAGTTCCAGTACTACCTTCGGTACTACCCATTTGCTAAACTTACTTTTGATTTTAATTTTGTCCAATGTTCTTATATGATATATTACCTATTATTTTCAAGTTTTTATGGAATATTTTGATTACTATACTATTTTAATGCAACCTACAATTGTCGGCAACTCTCAAATAACACAAAAACATAACCTGCAAGCCGACCTAGGCAGTGTAGTGGTTAGTGTATTGCTTCGCGGGTTCCGGGTTAGAATCCCGGCTAGGGCATGGTTGCTTGTTGTTTGTGGTGTTTAACCGGCTCGTTAGCTTGACGAGAGGATGTGAAAGGACTTTCTCAGGCTTGCGTGATGTCGGTGGATTCTGAATGGCCGACCATGGATTGCGAATCAGACCATCTTAGGGTGAGGGATGCCGAGAGGGATGCATGATAAGGGCCGACCATTTAGACTCTAGTATAAATTGGAAGGAGTAGAGTCCATGGAAATGATGTACAATAAGCCAAAATGAGCTTCAGTGCAGAGCATGGGCTCGAAAGAGTGAAAAAAAACATAACCTGTTCGGGTTTGAAAAAAGGACGGTTTCTGGGACGCTTCAGAACAATTGCCCAGTGTAACCGACAACAAAATGACAACGGCTCGGCTATCACAAATTTCGATAATAATTTGCGCGGGTTTGAAAAAAGCTATATTCAGTCCATAGAACTGTGCTCAGATCGTTTAGAATTGATCAGAGTTTGAAAAAACCCGAACATGTTTTATTTTATTTCTTTACAGAGCAGGCGAACACGAAAATTGATAAAATAAATCATGAAGCTTGTTACGGGATGATTTTTCCCGCACCAAAATAAAAGGAAATAAGCTTATTCACCTCTCTGAATAGCATACCTTCCTCAAGCCACTGTTTTCTATCCAATAGTTGTAGCCACACTTTTCATCAAACTTTTCATTCTTCCCAGAATCATTAAGTTAGAGGTTTATTAATGGAATTGATTTCCTGTTAGTAGGGTTAAAATAAATAGACAATTAATTTATTAACAAACAAAATCACAATATTTACACTAGAACAGCTGATTGTCTGATCCGAGTAGATTGTCTAGATTGACAGCGCTCCAAATAGAGTCAATGATCGGTACTAACTTAATTTGAATAAGTCCCATGCCCCAACTACCATCAACCTTCCACCTTGGAGTTTTGACAGAACCTTTTTAAAGGACATTGCAGGGACAAGCAGAGGTCATTCAGGTCGAGGACTTTCCACGATTAAGTGTTCGGGAAAATTCCTCAGGCACATTTTGCCGATTTTCTGAGTTGTCTAGTTTTCGCTCATAGATCTAGGGTGGCTAATCCGTTATTTTAGCACCCAATCGCCTTGTGCGGATTTTTTTTTTGTGAGTCGAAAAAGAGCAACGTGACCAATTGTTTGTTCCTAAAGGCCAAAGTAATTTTGGTAAGTGGTTTTTACCTTATTAATCTTCTCTGTGTTTCTCTATTTCCTATGTAAAAGCATAGTTTTCTGTTAATTATACGGTTAAATTCCGAATATCGGACATACCTACCTATATTGCTCCACGCCCTGTCTCATAACGTCCATTTGTTTCAGGCCTTTATTCATCACCTTTAGAAGTTACACTTTAATCTTCACCTTTAGACGTTACGTTTTAATCGTTACCTTTTATTCGTCACGCTTAGTCCTTAACTTGAGTAAATAAAAATAAAAATACACAGATGTAATACGGACATTAGGGCAGCTATGAGTATTTTGTTTGTTTTGTTTTTTTTTTTGTTTCATTTTTATTATGTATTTATGTTATAGTTTTTTCTTTGGTAAAATATGTCGTAGTAGTATTGTCTTTGGTTTCAGCCACTTAGTTGAAGGAATGTCATCGAAAAACTCTGGCAACACTGCCAGGAAATAATTATTTTGCGGAAACCGCCTACCATCTTCCACGCTAACAGCTAACATTACCGATCGCGATTTTGCTTTTTGCGGAAAACCTATACGTATTTCCAAATAAATGTGGGTAGTAAGTAGATAAGTGAGTCAGAGAAATTTTCAATTCAAAAGAAAAACTTCCTCCTCCAAAAATACTTTATTCGTTTTAAATTAAACGGCCCTACATGTTTCGGGATTAGTAAATCCCATCATCAGGGGCAATAAATTAGCTCATAATGTTAACAGGAATGGATATCATAGGCTGCCAGATCATGCTGATGCTGAAAAATTTAAATGAGTTTTTTTTAAATGATCTATGATATCCAGGAAGACAGAGTTTTGACTGTAACAACTTTTGACTGTAAAATTACTTTTGCATGGAACCTCGGATGGGGCCCAAAAGTCTCTGGGCCCGGGGGCCACGGCCCCCTCTGCCCCCCTCGGTAGTTACGCCACTGATCAGTGTGGTTAGGAAAGCGAAGAAACCCAACCCAAGTTTAGTGCCTGTAGGCAAAGTCGAAGTTTTTTTCACGTTTTGCAGCTACCATTAAATGCTTGTTACCTCTCACAAAATCATGAAACTCTTCGCAAGTATAGTAGAGTGACCAGATCTTGAAAGTCCAAAAGCAACAATACTTCAAGTAGTTTAGCGTTAAAATTATCACAAATTTTATATCTGTATTTTTCGCAACTGATGGTGAAATTTACTTTTCATCAACCAGTTGCGAAAAATTTTACTTTTCGTAACTGGCGTTGAAAAGTAAGGCATTTGATAACTTCAACGAGTTTTGAAAAGTGTCACTTTAAATGTCAAAATTAGAAAAAAATAGTTATGTAGTTATACCGTAAAACGGGGATACTTTGTGACAGATTTTGAGATTTTTTGCAATTCTCAAACAGTTCTTTGCCACATGAAATTCTAAAAAAAATACACTGTTCATACCAAATAAACTTGTAGTTGTGACATCGATGACGCCATTTTTAAAATCGTTATCGCCAACCTTGAAAATATTCGGCGTCGGATTGACTTAATTGGAATTTGAATTTCCCGCTGGTTATTCAGTTGGTAACACCACTTCAAAAAATGTAATGTTGCCAAATTAAATTCTTGACATTTTGATTGCGTTTTGGCATTTTACGAGTTTTTCGTTTAAGTGCTAATAATTGTGAGCTAGTTTTTCAAAAGCAGCTTGTAGGGCGAAGTGTACAAGATGCCGAAGCAGCTTAACAGCTGTTGCAAAGAACTAATCGCATCCTTGTATGAATATTTCGAACGAGAACGCGATAATAATGGCCCTTTATGCCCCTTAAATGCTGTTAGGAAGGTGAGTTCACAAGTTATTGATGTCGTGTGACCATATAGGAATTTTCAATTTGAAATTTATTTTCTCTCATTTTTAGCGCGTAGCAGAGGCTTTGAACTTAAGTATGTCCACTGTCTGTGCTGTTTCAAAGGCAGTCAGAAATAACGCAGTTTTGGAATCGCCTTCTAAGAAACAATGCACTTCGAAGAGAGTCTGTGATGTTTCATAGCTCGATAGCAGTGCTATACGTAACACTATTCACGATACGTATACAAAAAGTAAATCGTTTGAGACAAAGGTACATAGATATCTATGAATCGCCTTCTTTCTTCTTGTAGGACAACATGTAACATTATCTTGTATATGGGAGCAATTAAAAGCCAAACAATTATTTGATAGCAGTCGCATGTCATTGATCAGATTGTTAAAAGAAATAAGCTTCAAATGGAAAAAAGATTACCCAAGACGAGGGCTCATGGAACTTCCTAATATTGATGTTGAACGCATATCATTTTTGATGTCTTATCCAAGACTAAAACAGGAGGCTTTGTACCAGTTTGTTTTCTTGGACGAGACTATTGGATGGTTCAAAATGAAACTATTAACCGCTCTTGGCAAGACAACAACAAGGGAAGTGTTAAAACTATCATGGGGAAATGAATCAGCAAAACTTTTTACGTTGGTTCGAAAATCAGCTGTTGAAGAACTTGAGTGAACCATCTGTCATTGTTATAGACTATAGACAATGCTCCTTACCACAGCATGTTATTAACGAAGACACCTAATAGTTCGTCTACCAAGGCAGAAATTCAAGATTGGTTAACCGAACAGAAAGTTGAGTATCCAAATACAGCATTGAAATCTGAACTTGTGACCATTGTTGCCAGTAAGTACCTACAATACCAAAATTGTATGCATTTTATGCTCAACTTTTCAAGTATTGCTTTTTCAGGAATAAACCAACAAAAAAGTATGTGGTAGATGACTTTGCAGAACAGTATGGACATAAAGTTTTACGACTACCTCCATACCACTGTACTTTTAACATGATCAATGTTGATGAAGACTCTAGCGATTCTAGCGATTTCAGTGATCCAGAATAATTGAAAATATTCTTGATGGTTTAAATATTCATAATATATAATTATTTATAGTATTTAGAGTGGTTGTTAATAAAATAGGTACTGAGCGTTACTATTATATTTTATGTGATGATTGACAAATGAGTTGTTATTATAAATATCTATTGAACCAAGCTTTGAAACAATGTTTATAATTCAAGTAATAAATGTTTGCATTATATTATAATATAATCCATTATTGTTTCTGAAAATATTTTGACCAAAGGAAAATATGCAAGAGACGGCAACGCTGTGCCGGCCGAGCTTGACAACCCGACTATAAGTTTATTTGGTATGAACTATATGTATATCCGTCCTTTCGCTACAAAATGGCAATAATAGGAAATTGAAAAAAAATTGATAATTCAGCTTTTTTTTAATTTGAACGTGTCCCAATTTTACCCCGTGATGCAACTTTGTGAAAGTGCGTTTTTACAATGAAAACATAATGTAACCCCGTCATTTTTAGTCTGAAACGATAGAAAATGTCAAGAAATATATGCTTGAGAATTTCATACATCTGTCAAAACTGGTATTCCAACAATGAATTGACATGTTTTGATTGTTGATTTGAACCAATCAGATTGCAATTATCTGATAATTTGCACTAGTGCAAATTATCAGATAATTGCATAGTAACTGGTGCGAAAACTGGTGCTTTGACATTTTTTGACAAAAAATTCAAATTTTTGATTTATGAAATTCTCTCATTAAATACAACTCGTGCAATGGAAATATATTTATAATTTTCGACAAATTTGCACTCATGCGTTTTTAACTGAAAAAGGCACTTTCAACTAAAAATGCATTCGGGCAAATTTCCCAAAAATTATCAATAATTTCCATTGCACTAGTTATATTACTATTGATAATTTTCTGATATTAAAAACACGGGTATACAGGTCTGGCAAGTCAGCATCTTGCAGGCCAATTTTAATGCAATAGAATGAAATGTCTAGAAAAAGTCTAAGGTTAAATAGAGAACGCAAACGGTTTTCCCTGTTCCACCTCCAGCATGATCCGCTGGGAATGCTGAAGGTGGAATAGGGGAAATCGTTTTCGTTCTTTATTCAACCTTAGACTTTTTCTATACATTTCATTCTTTTGTATTAAAATTGGCCCGTAAGATGTTCACTTGCCAGACCGGTATACTGATTTAGACATTTTAAATTTTTATTCTATATCATACGATATAGTATTTATCACCCTCATCTTCAGCCAGAAATTGGGATGTGAACTCCACCAATAGAAAGTCTAGAAAGTCGTCCACATTAGGAGACATGCCGATCTTTTTAGCGTTGTTTTAGGTTGAGCATAAGTTTCTTCCATACTAATTATATGTCACAAAGTTGCCCCGTTAGGTTCCTCTGTTTCGTTAATTGTTAAAAAAAAAATGTGTAAAATTAATAAATCGTAAGCGATTTCACGTAGCTATCCCGACAAGTACCCAAGCAACTGGAAAGTCTTACGAATTTTTCTGAGGAATGTTCAGATTCTGATGTACAGTAGAAAGTTTTGGCGGTTTCGAAAAAGTTCCAAAAACGAGATGCTCCCTTCGAATCAGGTTGCAAGTTACCAAGGGAGCGTACCAGCTTGCCGAGCGGTTTTGTAGCGGGTGAGGTATGTGCTTCCACCTGCTGGTAGAAGACTTTGGCTTGGCACGCGGAATTTAAAACGTATTGGCTTATTTGATTTGAATTTCACAATGTCACAAAGTTTCCCCCTTGTCACAAAGTATCCCCGTTTTACGGTACAAAATATGTAATGAGTGTAATGAGATACCAAAAAATAACACATTTTAAATTACAAAACAAAAATTCACACTCCTTCACAAAGATGCAACCGGGGAGGACATTGAAAATGTCGAAGCAAAGTTCAACGCTAAAATGCTTGTGACAAAGATTTTGTGACTTATGAGCTCTGAGATCTGCGAAAACTTATAGATTTGAAGTAACGATTCAATATAACTATTGAACGAAATAGTTTTTCAATTTGATTCAAAATAAATGAATAATAATAAAAGTTGATAGTTAAAGTTGGAATTTATTGAAAGCGGGACAAAGGCGGGACGCTTATTAAATCGGGACTCGTAGCTGGAAATCGGGACTGTCCCGCCTAAATCGGGATGGATGGTCACTTTAAAGTGTATAAGTCAAAAATATTAAATTCCATTTTTAAGTAATGTATATGATGTACAATAAGGCGTCCTGCAATAGGTTGTTACAGGACGCTGGACAATGAACCCCAAATGGTGGACGTCCACCGAAATGCAGGATGGTTGGCAACCCTAGCCAATCAGCGACTGTATAGCGAAAATTTAATAAAGTCTGTTTTTTATTTGAAGATAATTCCCCAAGTCAAAAATTTAGTAACTATGTTGGCAACACAAGCCTTTTCTACATAAAAAATTTGAAAGCATTGACAATTTTACATTGTATTTTCAACATAATGTCATTTTGACTTTTATCTTTAAAAAAAAAAACAGATTTTATATATGGTTTATTTTTTTCCAAGATAGATTTTGGCATTGTCAACTTTGAAACATAATAGTCCAGGAGGTGGCGCCAAAAACATGCAAGAGTTTTCGCAAGGCGGATATTTTCAAAATAGGTCGTACTTTAGTGCTAGAATGCTAGTGTACAGTCAGCACTCACAGTTCCGGGACAGCTGGCTCTGGGACGCGGGCAAAGTTGTAATTTTAAGAAGCATCTAAACTGTTTTCTCGAAGCTCAAAATTTATAGAAATTTTGCACATTATCTGTTTGAAGGTCACAGATAACGTATGTAAATCGTCAGACGTCTAGTTCGTTGCAAAAAGGGGGTCAGACGTCCTCAAAGTTTTTATTTTATGGCATTTTCTTCAAATATATTTGTCAAATACCTGCAAAAATATATTTTGACAGGACACCGAAGAAAATGCCATAAAATAAAAACTTTGAGGACGTCTGACCCCCTTTTTGCAACGAACTAGACGTCTGACGATTTACATACGTTATCTGTGACCTTCAAACAGATAATGTGCAAAATTTCTATAAATTTCGAGCTTCGAGAAAACAGTTTAGATGCTTCTTAAAATTACAACTTTGCCCGCGTCCCAGAGCCAGCTGTCCCGGAACTGTGAGTGCTGACTGTACACTAGCATTCTAACACTAAAGTACGACCTATTTTGAAAATATCCGCTTTGCGAAAACTCTTGCATGTTTTTGACGCCAGCTCCCCAACTATAAACAATGCCGCTAATGCCGCTTATTGGTCGCTATTGTAAAACTGATGTCAACCTGCAGAAACACCTCATTTTGCGACCAGTCAGGGTCAAGCGTTATTGTTTATGTTTCAAAGTTTTCAATGTCAAAATCTATTTTGGGAAAAAATAAAGTGTAGATAGGGTAAAAAATTACAAATTGATCTGAATTTTGTACTTTGGTTCTCCAGAAATGTCTAATGGTCCATCGACTGTGAATCACCCTGTATAGTTTCTTGAAAGGTGCATTTTATTTATGTGCAAACAACCGTGTGAAGTCAGAGGCCATATCAGGTTTTTAGGTCCAACGGTTTTTGCTTTCAAATCTAAATTAAAATTTACATTTTTGCTTTTCAGGTATGTGAAGAAACAAGATCAGGGAGAAGATTACGAGTCTGCTCATGAAGGTGAATCTTCTGAGGGAAGTGATGGAGAACAAGATGAAAATAATGAAGAAGATAAAAACGAGGAAAGCATTGTAGAAAAAACTGATGAAAACAAAGAAAATAAAAGTGAGACTATCAAGATGGATAAAGGAAAAAGTCTGATGAATGGCAATAAAACTGTTAAAAAGAAAAGTAGACAGATAACTGAGGAAAGTAATGAAACACACACCAATGCTACTGATGTTAGTGATAAGGTGGAAGAAAAAACTGATGTCAATGATAAGGTGGAAGAAAAAACTGATGTCAACAATGAAGAAATAACAGTGGACAATTGTGAAGAAGATACCACAGATATGAGTCTAAAAGACAAAGAGGATGTAATGGAAATAGCTTAATTAAGTATATTGTATCATGTTTTTGAAATCTTGATCTTTTATAATTTTGATTATTGATTATTATTGTTCACTACTTTCTTTGCAACTATATGATTTATAGATGTTTTTGCAAAATAGCTACATTGTTTCTAGAGATTTTGTACAATTATAGTACCTATTTCAAATAAATAATATATTTAGTAGAGAGTTACTATTAGTTGATGCATGAATCAACAAATAGTTGGGTTTAGATTTGGTTTTGCCCTTCAGAAGCTCAGAAGTAAAGGTAACAAACTATAAGAATTCAAATAAATAATGAGTAATCAAAACCAAATTTTTATGGGAAAATTTAATTTACTGACTGTTAGCTATAAACGATAATACCTAGTTAGGTACTTATGTAGGTAGATGCTTCCAAGCTAAGAACGGCAGTTATAAATAATCAAAATTGAAGTGGAAGCAGTTTTTTTTTTAAATTATATGAACAGTGGCGTAGCAAGGTTGGACGGGGCCCCGGTGCAAATAAATTACAGGGGCCCCCAGTATTTTTTTTTATAATTTTCAATTTGCTAAAGAAACGTTCCACAGTAGCAACTGTCATAGGCAAAGTGGAAAATAACAAAAATGCCATATACACTTGAGATAAGCCACTTTCTATAATGCCGGTTTTCCACCAAACAGACAAAACAAAAAGAAAACCCAAACTCAAACTTTTCCCAAACATTTTCAAGACTAGTGTGTTTTGAGACAGTTAGAGTTTTGTTTTCACGAGAAAACAAAACGTAGTCCGCTTGATGGAAACAAGAATTTTGTGTTTCTTTCAGTTTTGATCTTGTTTTAAAACACAAACTCAACAGTCCGTTTAGTGGAAAACCGGCATAATATTCCAAATTTTTCAAGTATTGATTCAAAATATTGCCTGACGCTGATAGAGTCGTCTAGAGTCTACACCATTTCAACCTCAATTTCGGAAAAAGTAACTTTTATTTAGGAAAATGTAAAGTCATTTTCGGAAAAAGTCAAACCAATTTCAGAATAAGTAAAGTTGATTTCGGAAAAAGTAAATTCAAATTCGGAAAAAGTAAATTCAAATTCGGAAAAAGTACATTCAATTACGGAGAAAGTAATGTTATTTTTTATAGGATAATTTGAATCGATTGAGTCATTTATCTATTTAGAAAATCAGAAAATTTGTCCATATTATATTATAAGTCTACAAATTGTTCATTATTTTATTCACTCAATAGTGACATGGGTTTCGTTCATACGAGCATCAGACCTAAAAAATAATATAGAGAACCTAATTAAAGGACAAAGTACACAGGTCTTGGTTGGAATCGAACCCATCAGGGTACCGGTTTGACTCGAGGTTTACAGGGTGTGAAAAAAATAGTGTAACGGACTTCGAGGGGTGATTATGGAAACTATATACTCTTTCAGAACTGTTGCGACTTTTTTTACTATCACCATTCGCCATTCGCTGTGGCATCGAAATGTATGCAAGAATACCAAATTTCAAGGAAAATAGTTTGCCTTTGTTCTTGAAAATAAATAAAATCCATTACTTTCATCTACCGTTTGAAGCGCTGTAACTTCTGCAGGGAGCATCTTAGGGCATATGTTCATAGAACCTAATTAAAGTTAAGTACACTGACTGGAGGTTTATAGTCACTGCTAAATTTACTTTTCATCAATTCAAATTATTCTAAAAAATAACATCACTTTCTCCATAATTGGATGTAATTTTCCGAATTAGAATTTACTTTTTCCGAATTTGAATTTACTTTTTCCGAAATTAACTTTACTTTTACTGAAATTGATTTTACTTTTTCCGAAAAAGACTTTACATTTTCCTAAATAAAAGTTACTTTTTCCGAAATTGAGGTTGAAATGGTGGTCTAAGGTGTAGATGGTCCTTGGCTAAAGTAATAAGGTGAACATATTGGGGTATTAGAGAATGACTGACTAATTCAGAGTATTTGATAGACAATTTTCTACATTTTTCAAGGATTGTCGATTCAGGAGAAGTAAGAATGTTGTAAAAAGTCAAAATAATCTTTAACATATTCCATACCAACAAATCTGTGTGATAGTTGACCAACTACTTCGTCAATTACACGATAATAAATAGTCACTTTAAATTTAGTTTCAGAGCTCACACACACTCGTTCGCGAGTTCATCGAAATGCTTTTTATGTCGGACTTGCCTTTTTTCTGGAATTACTGGATTAATAATTCCACTTTCTTGCTAATTCCACTGCTACTGCTTCACCTTTAATTTCTTCGTAGACTGTGAGATAGAGGCTGTTTAGTGGAGTAATTTTTTTTTGTCTGGCATTTTGAGGGCTGAATGTGGCTACTAAGCTGATGAAAATATGGATGATTTTAATGCTTGCCTCCCGTTCGAAAATTTGCAGAAGAAAAAAATTGATTTACATGAAGATTTTTTTTTTAATGATCTCAAATTTTCTGGCTATTAAATAAAAGATTGACATTGATAAATAATTTACCCATAAAAAATACCAGATGCTTTCCAAAAGCTGAAGAAGGGGGGATGGGTGTCAACTTCCAAGAGAAAAGAAAAGAACCTTTCATGTTTAATTTTTGTCTGGCAATCGAGAGAATAAAAGGTTTTGTTGTAAAAATAACGCTGAAAAATCGCCAGACGGTAATCACAGTTCGAAATCGAGTTTTCCGGCAAAACATCCTGTGGACATTTCGAACAAGGGGCAGGCATTGAAACCACTTATATTCTCATCAGCTAACTAGCCACATTCATCCTTCAAAATGCCAGACAAAAAAAAATGACTCCACTTAACAGGCCCTATCTCAGGGCCTATTAGCTTTAATACATTATTTCGAACTTCTTTTAAAACTTTTGCCCATGTGAGTTTTCGCTAGTAGGTATATTTTTGGTAAAAATTTTTGCGCGTGGCTTCGGGGCCCCTTTACCACCGGGGCCCCACCGAATTGCCCTACGATAGCTACGCCACTGTATATGAATATAACTTCTCACCTCAATCACAGGTAGTTGGTAGTTTATTTCAATTTAATCAATTGGAGTGGCTAGTAAAATTGATCAAACGCTAGTTTGCAATTAGGAACCTGATAAAATAAAGCTTAGGACATTATTAAAAATAAGATAGGGGTATTGACAGTACTATAAAGAAAAACTTTTTTTATTACTTATCACTACATAAATCTTAAAACTTATACAAATTCAGTTTAGTTGACGAACATTTTTTCAAGCTCCTGGAGCTCTTTTTCAGAAGCAGCTTTCTTTTCTGCAGCAAGTTTAACATCACGAATGGCTTTTTGTTTCGCTTCGATTTCCCTTACTTTGGTTTCCTTTCTGGACAGTCTGCTTTGGTTGAAGGCCCCGTATGCCACTCCGACGCCCAGGAAACTCCACCTGAAGAACTATTCGAAAAAAAAGTTGTGTTACATAATCCAATGAAAACTAACCTTTTATTTTTTTAAATAAAAAGTTTTGTGTACGTGAAATAGTGGCAAAATATAATTTACCTTGATTACGGGCGATACTCGCACTGGGGCTGCTAATGTGGACATTTTGATTTGAATTTTTTGGGGGTCCCTCTAAATAGAAAATACCTTCTCCAATCTCCAATGAAAAAAATTACTGCAAAAAAAAGTCTACTGTCAGTGTCAAAAATCTAAATTGACGTTAAAAACAGCTGATTAGTTTCGTTTCGTTTTGCTGGGTTGCGTTCGAGAACCGTTGTTGGTGTCAAAATTTCGAGGAGTAGGTGTGTGTCCGGTCCGATACACTTCGGTGTGCCAATCTTGCTCTAGGTATTCGAACGGTGACCGAGTGGGACCATATTATAGTTATTAATGATACTAGTTCGATATGAACACCATAATGAAACGCGTGTAACGTTAAACCACGAGGCGTTAGCCGAGTGGTTTAGTTACACAAGTTTCAATAATAAAGTTCATATCGAACGTGTATCATTCAAAATTTAATCTACGATACACATTTAATCTACAAATAGATTTGATTTGCCTTGAAATTGCAAATAATTTTAAAATTAAAATTCAAAATTTAGCAGGTACCCGTACTAGTCGGGAACCTGCTTGTTGATTTTTATTGACTTTGGCAGCTTCAATATTGGAGCCAATTTTTGTGCCGCAAATTTAGTTTTATAGTGGAAAATAATGTTAATATTGGTGATTCTGAGTTCGAAAGTGTCTCTTCGAATATCGAGACAGCATCAATGAAAAGGTTCTTCTGGTGACTAGCTTTCTTTTTGTATATTTTTCATTTCATAATTTGGGTGTTTTTATGAATTCTTAAACGCACTAGTGCTATTATGAAGGACCTAATGACATTCAAATGATAATGCTAAATATGTCATAATGACATCGACGTAGATTAATATTTATACAGGGTGTCACGAAAGGTTTGTTACAAACTTCTAGGGATGGTAGATCTCGTAAAAATAAAACTTTTTTCTTAATAAACATGTGTCCGGAAATGCTTCGTTTTCCAGATGAAAGATTTCCCTTTTGATATGGGAGAACCTTGGTGTCGGTATTTTCACAGTGCCCTGTAGAGGTGACGACTGTGAAGGGTTTTCGTCTTTAGGTAGAGTGCAGCCTCACACTCTGGGTATAGGCTTAGGGTTTTGTGGTAAGTGAGTAATACACCAGTAAAGGTTTGATACTAATTTATTATTTGAAATGAGCCGATATTTATACACAAAAATTATTAATAAAATAAACGTAATTTGGAATGATGATGATTTTGCAGATTGCTGCAATTAGGTTGGTATTTTAAAACTTGCTAGTTAATTAATAACAATATTGGATTATTGTTTGTATTACATGGTTGCGTCAATGCAGGTCAATATAATCAAACTGGTCCACTTTATGGTTTTTTAACTAAATCCTATAAATTTCTCTTATGGCTAATTTTGAATACTTCTCAAGATTAGACATTCTGGCCGCCGCAATCTTGGTCAGCTGCTGGCATCAGTGTCAATTTCGTGGTTCCTGCTGTAGCTTCGAAGCGGTTCCAAGTGTCGAGCCCCAGAAAAACTACCCGTCTTAATGGGCTTTCGACTGTTCGAAGTTAATAAAACAAAACACTTCCTCGATAACTTCGTTTTATTGCATCCTTCGCGAAAAACAACAACGGAACTAAATGACAATTTTACAGACCCCGAAACTTTATCCAAGAACTCAAGTTTACAAGCAAAATACATTAAATTGTTAATAATAATTATTTTTGGATGACGCTACCTTCGGACGCTACAGCTAACTTGACTTGACACTGACTGACACTTCTCTACTATGGGGTCGTTCGATAACAATCAAAACGGGATCAGAAAATTAGTGACAAAGCAACATAATGTTACTTACTAATTATTGAGTCGTTCGATAACGACCAACAAGGGAACTAACATTCTCCCACCTGAGACACTACAGACATTTTCAATTACAGTGTCTCATTTCAACACATAATACTACAAGTCTTAAACTAAAAATACAAGATTCCTTTACAATAATATAGGTATAACAAGAGTTAAGTTTACAGTCTACAAAAACCTTCTTGGTTTGCGAATGGCACGACCACCACGAGTAACGTGAACAGCGTCCTCCGTTACTGACGGAACGAATGAATTACTTTCCACTCCCGCACCACCCGAACTTTTTTCACCGGTCGCTGGGTTTTCAATACGACAATCTTCACTATGGCGACATTCTGGCGGTGCATCATTTGTTTCATGGGGATCCGGGTAATGTTCTCCAGGGGCTTCATGAGGTACACATTCCAAGGCATACAGTCTCTGGATAGGCCGTAACAATTGACCTCTATCAGTTGTTAATTTCACCAAACGCACTTGATTGTCCTTGCCAGTCAAAAATTCAACAACCCGTCCCAAAGGCCAATCTAGACGTTTCTGTGTATCGTTACCAATCAAGACAATTTCTCCCAATTTTATGTCACGTCCGGGTTTAACCTTGTGGAAAGATTTAAGTTGTCCCAAATATTCACTGCGGAATCTGCGTCGTAATTCTTCTCGTAGTCTTTTCTGAAGAGTCACTCGTCTACACAATGACTGACTGTCAACCAAATCCAAATCCGGAATACCATTCTCATGTCTGTCTTGAAGAAACATAATTGGTCTTAGTGGTTCCATTTCTGACACATCTGTCGATACATAAGTTAATGGTCGCGAATTTATAACCATTTCACAATCGCACAAGACAGTTACTAACTCCTCATAGCTTAGACACGCCCGACCAAGCGTTTTACGTAGGAGCTGTTTCAACACACCAACAAGTCTTTCCCAAAAGCCTCCCCACCAAGCCGCAGTGGGAGGATTGAATCGCCACGTTATACGGTCAACACAACTTTCGGACACGATTTTATTCCAGTCCAACCTTTGAAGCGCGTTATCCGTCCCGACAAAGTTTGTCCCGTTATCACTATACATTGTCCTCGGTCGACCGCGGCGCGCGATAAATCGACGCAAAGCCTGCATGAAATTCGTCGTCGATAACGAAGTACAAAGTTCAAGATGTACCGCACGATACACCGCACAGGTGAAGAGGCATATCCAGGCCTTTTCACCACCTTTCAAATGCAACGGGCCCGCAAAGTCCACACCGGTCACCTCGAATACTGCCGCGTCACGAACACGATCCAGAGGCAACGGAACAACACTGGCTTGGAACGGTTTGCTATTGTGCCTCTTACACACCCAGCATCTTGATATTACCGACTTTATTGCGCGACGGCCACCCAAGATCCAAAAATTCTCTCGTAGAATAGACATAAGTCCTTGAGTTCCTACATGGCAATGTTTAACGTGGGTATCAAACACAATATTCGTTACTGTAGGATGCTTGGAGGGTAATAATACGGGAAATCTAAAATGTTCCTTGTCATCTCTTGAACTTATTCTTGTCTTCAAACGAATAAGTCCATCCTTGTCTTTGAATGGATTAAGCGTCGATAAATTTTTCTCTGCAATTCCAGCAAAAGCCTCCGTTTGTACTATTTTCAAAACAAATGTTTCCGCTGTGTTAATTTCTTCCATTGTCAGTTCTCCCTGGTGCCGATTCAGTGAGTTTCGTGTATTGTACCCGAACCTGATTATCCATGCAATCATACGTATAGTTTTAAAATATTTTGAGAAATAGCTCAAGTGCCAATCTTGGAAGGTCATAGTCGTTCCAGTATTTGTATTGATCAAAGTCGTTACCAGTTTCTTTTTCTTTTCACGACCTATTTCTTCCTCATTACACTGAATCGTGCCTTGAGGCCAGGTTTCAGGACTTCCATAAAGCCAACCTGGGCCCTCCCACCATTTCGATTTTAGCAGCTTTTCAGCGGAACAGCCGCGCGATGGCAAATCGGCAGGATTTAGCGTTCCCGGAACATGGCGCCACATATTGACGGAGGTGTGCCGTCTAATCTCAGCCACACGATTATAAACAAAGGTGTCCCATGCTTCATTTCTAGTAATCCAGGAGAACACTGTAGAAGAATCAGTCCAATAGAAACATTCAACGGCCAATCCAAGACCTTCTATTACTGAAGAACATAGTCTGGTGCTGATAAGTGCGGCCATTAATTCCAATCTGTTGATAGTTAATTCGTGAAGGGGGGCCACCCTACTCTTCGCAGCGACCAACTGTACAAAAACATTGTCATCACACACGCATCTTACGAAAACGACTGCTGCATATGCTGTTTGACTTGCGTCAGCAAATGTATGGAAACTCAAGTGCTGAGCCTCTGCTGTTCCGCCATGTATCCATCGAGGTATTTGAATGTCCAGCAAACAAGGAAGGTCCTTCAACCATTTATGGAAGAGTTTTTCGGTTTCAGAATCTACATTCGCGTCCCATGTAAGTTTCATCTTCCAGATTTTTTGAAGGAGTAATTTTGGGATCAATGTTGTTGGACTGGTAAACCCAATCGGATCGAAAATCCTCTGAGCAAGAGACAGCATTTTCCGTTTAGTTACAGGCTCAACCAATAATTTGTCCAAATCCTTTAAACAATCTTTGCTAATGCCCAGCATGTCAGTTCCAGTTTGCCAGGTCATTCCCAGTAATCCTGTGTGCTGAGAGGAATCAGTGGCTTCCCGCTGGTGAGAGAACTCCCACCCTCGCAAATCAAATTTGGCCTCAGCCATGACCATACTGGATTCCCTGATAAACCGCTCTAATGTGACGTCATCCGAGACACTTGTCACACAGTTATCTACATAAAAGCTTTTAGATAGCTTTTCCAAATTTTCCTTGCAATAGGGTCCCTTCTCCATGTTACACTTTTCAATCGCCTTGGCCAGATGGTACTCGATTGTAGCTGCCAGTAAAAATGGGCTACTACTGATTCCAAAGACTACTCGCATATGACGAAAAACTACTTCATGGCCACTAGAATCCACCCAGAGGAAACGTAGAAAATTTCTGTCGGCTTCATGGATGCTTATTTGAAGAAACGCTTTACGTATGTCCGCCACCACTCCTATTTTACTCTGTCGGAATCGTAGTAAAATGTTTGGAATCAATTCGATTAAATTAACACCTTTTTCCAAACACTGATTCAATGAAGGAGCATCTAGTTCCTTGGCTGAAGCATCGAAAACGGGTCTAATTCGAGTGGTACTGCCTTCTTTGACTACGGCTCTGTGTGGTAAATAATGAGCGACATCATTGGATATAGAATATTTTGTTGAAATGTCCTCTATAATGTGTTCACTTTCCCATTCGTTGAAAACTTGATTGTAGGCATTCAGAAGATCATTGTTTTTCAATTTATTCAAAGTGTTTGATAGACGTTTCTTCGCAATGTTGTAGTTGGTAGGCAAAGGGGGCTGTCCTTCGACCCAAGGTAGTCTGACTTCGTACCGACCATCTTCATCAATGTTAACTGTTTCGAGAAAAAATTCTGTAGCCGCTTGAGCCAATTGGTCACGAGATTTCTTTTCGCTTGGATCTTTTATTCCCAGTGTGTCAAGCTGCCAAAGTTGAGTAAGTGATGCGTCCTGAACAAACAAAGAGATTGCTGTTATAGTTTCATTGGGAGTTTTTTCTATAGGTATTCTGCCCATTAGTGTCCATCCCAACAATGTTTCAGTGGCCACCAACCCACACTCCAAAATATGTCTACGACCAGTATAGAGTTTACCAGCAACGTCAGACCCAAACAAAATTTCTATGGGGGCAGCATCGTGACAATCACTGAGCTGAACACCTAACTTCTTTAATTCCTCCATCCAAGGACCCTCAAATACAGGTAGAATATCGAAACAAATAACAGGCTGTGACAAGGCTTCAACGGTACAGCTATAACCACCATAACTTAATTTAACATCATAAAAATCATGTTTCAACTGAGTAGTAGCTCCTCCAAATAAACAATGATTAATTGTGTTCTGCCGCTTGGATTTGTAGCCTAATAGATCTGCTGTACTTTTCAAAATATAAGTATTTTGAGAACCTGTATCCACTAGTGCTCGTACGCTCCTGGACCCATAAGCTCCTCTAACAGTAACCCGTAAAGTTTGGAGAAAAACATGGCTAGAAGTCCCATCAGTACAAGTTAACATTTCCACCGAATCCTGATTAGATTTCTTGACATCTGAACGATTATCAACTGACTTGTCTCCTGGCAAATTTGAACACATCAAAGCTACATGGGATTTACCACAGACAATGCATTTCAAACGGGCACGACATTTCCGGCTCTGGTGTCCAATCTTCAAACACCGAAAACACGCCCTCTTTGCAGTAACGATTTCATTCCTTTTTTCAGGTGAAAAATGTTGTGCTTTGAAGCAACTATGGCTATCATGATTGTTGTCACAAAAAATGCATTTGTTCGAAACTAAAGGCTTTTCATGATTAATAAGACCAGCAGCAGTGGGAACTTCCTGCTCAGAAAAACTTGTGACCTTCTTTCTTGCTCCCACCATTCCATGAGCACCAGCGATATTAGTATTTGTGTTCTTCTGCTTTGAGCCTGTACGCAAACCAAAACTTTCTGTGGCCAGCAAAATCCTCTGCTCGTTGTCGACCTCGTTGCGCAGAAACTGCATTAAATTATTCAATCTATTTTTTGAAGATCCGTCTAGACTTTGTTGAGAACCGAGCTGAGAACCGCTAGGATTAGCCAAGGAAGAACGTTGCCACACCCTCAACAAATTTTCTGGCAAACATGACTCAATAAGTGGAAACAACATTGCAGAACAACTATCGGATTTAACGCCCAAAGTGTCCAAAGCTCGCATTTGTGTCTCTATGCTATCATACAATTCAACTAAATCCATCCTACCATTAGAAAGAGCATTATTTACAATGATTTTGAGTAATTCACGTACATATACTTCAATCTGCAAATCATCCCTTCCAAAACGAGAAGTCAAACAGTCAATAATTTCGTTATAATTTTTCCCAACACAAGGAAAACTTTCAACTAGTTGTCTGGCTCTGCTGCCTGGTAATGTAGCCTGCACCAAGTATTCTACTTTGTCGTTTAAATCTATCTCAGGATCGTCATGTACTTTGCTAAACTGTGACCAAAATGGCAGCCAGTTTTTTATATTGCCATCAAATGTTTTAAATTCTATAGCAGGAAGTTTGAATTTGCGCTTACCTTTGTCACTGCTAGTCGAATTAGTTGATTGGTTAGCTACTGATTGAGCCTGAGATTGAACCTTTGCCCCATCATCCAAAAATTCGTTGCACTGGAAGTTCAGAACCAAATATCTCTTTTTGTAGGCTTCACATGACTCCATTTCGGCCAGCAGACCCTCTTCATTTGTTTGGTTCAACATCAAACAGTAAATTTCATCGTCCAAGTTAGTCAACTTGTTGGACTTCTCCACCAGCAATTCCCAGGACACCTGGACATCTTGTTTATCAGCTTTGTCCTTCAATAGTTTCTCTAACTCATTAGCTTTCTTGGTGAACGATGCACGTAACACTGTTCTTTGTTTCTTTAAGTCTTCCATGTTTTTCTGGGTTCAAAAACCACACTAGTGGAGACAAAATGTGTACAAAACAAACTTGACTGTACCTGGATATTTGTGTAAATAACAACACTATTGTCTTGCCGGGATTCGGGGTTCAAAACCACTAAAGGCAGTCCAAACTACAAAAGTCAAATACAACAAGGGGACAACTCGTTCAAAAACACTCGCGTTTCGAATTTTTTCAGTCCGAAATTCGGCACCACTACAGCGAAAACGGAGTAAAAGTTGTCTTTTTGTGTTCGTTCTCGGGAGTCCTTTCGTACTAGAATAAATCGCACTACGCGTACCGATTTTTCACAGAAGGATGCAACCAAGTCCTGTCACGGTCGCCACTTTATGTCGAGCCCCAGAAAAACTACCCGTCTTAATGGGCTTTCGACTGTTCGAAGTTAATAAAACAAAACACTTCCTCGATAACTTCGTTTTATTGCATCCTTCGCGAAAAACAACAACGGAACTAAATGACAATTTTACAGACCCCGAAACTTTATCCAAGAACTCAAGTTTACAAGCAAAATACATTAAATTGTTAATAATAATTATTTTTGGATGACGCTACCTTCGGACGCTACAGCTAACTTGACTTGACACTGACTGACACTTCTCTACTATGGGGTCGTTCGATAACAATCAAAACGGGATCAGAAAATTAGTGACAAAGCAACATAATGTTACTTACTAATTATTGAGTCGTTCGATAACGACCAACAAGGGAACTAACACCAAGGGTATATTCCGTTGATATTGTGGTCTTCTTGACGTCTTGGTTTCGTCTTATGTTTTCGATACCCGAGATATCCCAAGAGTGCCAAGATTATGATGGTGATAAGTGTACTCGATGTAACAGTGCCGAATACTGCTAGGTGGTGTATGGAAGCCCAATGCGTTTCTTGTAGTTGCTGTTGAATATCTGATTCTTCCTCTTCAATTCTATCCAAAGATGCTGAGGCTTCTAGAACTGGTTCTTCTAGAATTTCGTGTCCTAATTGGAAAACGAACGCATCTGTTGTGTTTGGGTTGATCGGTTGTGTCATGGATGCCAGAACAGTCACTGATTCAGCTCTTTTTGGAGTTAAAATGTTTTTGTTGGTTTTTATGATGCAGTTCTGGGATATGACCACAATCCCTGTTTTGTTGAGTGTCACTTCTTCACGAATGCCATCGCAGATGATTGCTACTTTGACTTGGTCTGCGCTAATGAACATCCAAGTATTAGGTGTATTCAAACGTTTCCATATGATACTAGATATCAAGGTCTTTTTTCGTAGTGCGCACGAAGTGTTTTGCGATCGTTGATAGACTTCATCGATGATGCAGTTGGGAGTAGCTTCTATGGTTCGAGTCGTAGTCGGTGCACAGATGAATGCACCTTGACTGATGCTGATGCAATTTTTTAGTTCTGCTTCACTGAGCTGGAAGTATAACTGGGAATTGTAGTCTACTGCAATGAATTCGTTTGGCACATCGAGTATCCAGTAAGTTTCTTTTGTTATTTTGGTTGGGATTGGTGTTGCCTTGATAAGCACAAACTCGTTGTTCTCTGTAATGATGAAGTAGCCAAATATGTGAATGAAGTCCTTGCTGTGTTGAACTTTGGTCTGCAGGATTGGGTATAATGAGATTATTTTAATGTTCGTTGGAAGTTTTTTGTTGGCTGACGCTATGGTTTCTTCAACGTAAGCTGGAGATATGACTTCAAATAGATGTCCACGGTGATAATGGATGTCCAAAAGTTTTTGATGGTAATCAGTGACTTCATCTATGTAATTTGCCACTATTTGGTACGCACTCAATAAATGAATATTAAGTTTGTTTTCGTCAATTCGTCTGTACCAGTTCTGCATTTCATTGATTGCTTCAGGGCCTTCATTGAGTTTCTTCCTGAATCTTTCTAGATGGTTGTTGATTCGTACCTCTGTCTGATTAAATGTAGCCAGAGCATGTAGCATAAACTTCGCTTGATGATTTGAGGTCTTGATGAGTTCCTTTTGATTTTTGTCTAATTCTTCAATGTCTGCGTACACTTCATCGTTGACTCCAAATACTGATGTGAGCAATTTTCCCATAAGTCCTCGCTTATTACGATTGGTCATCACGTTCTCCATCCCTCTGTTCATCCAATCGACGTGTTGCTGTTTTTCTTGAAGGTGGTGAATTAGCGATGAACACTCCGTGTTGGATGCTAATTCTCTGGTTCTCTCACAAAGAGTCGAAACTTGCCGAATTGATGAATTTATGTTGATGGTGTCATTCCATAATCTAGACTTGTTGAATCGGAGTTCCATTCTAAAGGTTCCCCTATCTATCTTTGCGTGTCCAATGTCTCTATATAGAGGCCTGGAGGAGGATACTGTATCTCGTATTTTTGGGCTGAAGTATTTCTCAAGGCAAACATAAATATCAGTGCCGAAATTATTATTCTCCAAGTTCTGACATGGTTCCAACTTTTGTATGGTAGTAGGGAGTTGATCCCTGCCGTTCGGTTTGCGACAAAGGTCTTCCATCTTGTAACGTCTCCCTTTATCCATGATAATGTTATCATTGAATCAGTCCATGCATATTTATCAACTTCCTCCATTGATAATGCAGTGACGGTTCTTTTCATGAGTTTTGCAAGAAGAACAGCTGCACATAGATCTAGTCTGGGGAGTGTAGTTCTTGTTTTTGTGGGAGCAACTTTCGATTTGGCTGTGAGAAGTGATATTTTGGCTGGACCTTCCTTGCTGTTAACTTTGAGATAGATGACAGCGCCGTACGCTCTTTCAGAGGCGTCGCAAAAACCATGTAGTTCCTTCTGACTGTTTGTCGTTTGGTTGGTCCATCGGGGAAGCAAAATGTCTTCCACCGCTTTTAGTTCATCTTGGAAAGACCTCCATTTTGTCTGGATGTTAGCCGGAATCGAGTCATCCCATTTTAAATTTTGTAGCCATAGATCTTGAATTAAGAGCTTAGCCTTAATGACTACTGGAGCTAACCATCCTAACGGATCGAACAGCTTCGCAACTTCGGAGAGAATAATGCGTTTGGTAATTTTTTGTTCCATATGTTGACTTGCGTTTTGAATCTGAAGGTGTCATCGTATGGTGCCCAATGGATTCCCAAGGATTTTCGTGTGCCGTCTTCAGTGATTTCTTGTAGGGATTGTTCTCTCAGTTCTTCATTCAGAGAATTGAGGATTTGTATATGGTTGCTGGACCATTTACGCAGGATGAATCCTCCAGCTTTGAACATGCCTATGAGTTCTGTCTGAAGATTGATGGCTTCTTCGAGCGTATCTGCCCCGGAAAGCAGATCGTCGACGTAGAAATCCTGTTTGGTCACTTTAGATGCTAGTGGGAAATTGTCTTTTTCATCTTCTGCCAGTATGGAGCTGAGGTGGTTCCATATGTGACTGTCGTTAGCGTGTATTCTTGTATGGCTTCATTTGTTCCAAATCTCCATAGAATTGTTTGGTATTTTTGGTCATCTGGGTGAATTTTAATTTGCCGATACATTTTCTCGACATCTGCTGCTAATACAATTTTATGTGTCCTCCAACGAAGTAATATGTCTGGCAATTCTTGCTGAAGTTTCGGGCCTGAGTACATTGCATCATTGAGACTGATACCACTCGAAGTTTTGCTAGAGGCATCGAATACTACTCTCAGTTTTGTTGTCGTGCTGGAGTCTTTTATTACAGCCTGGTGAGGAACGTAGTATGGGCTATTGTTTGGTTGCGGGCATATTCTCATATGATTGAGCTTCAGGTATTCTTCCATGAATTGAGCGTATTTTTCTTCGAGCTTAGGATCTCTTGAAAATCGCTTCTCTAGCTGTAGTAGTCGTGCGGCTGCACGTGATCTTGAGATCCCTAGCTGTTCTAGTTTATCGTTAAATGGAATCTTGACTGTGTATGTACCGTCGCTGTTTCTTCTCGTGTTGAGTTGATAATGTTTTTCGCAGAATTCATCTTCTTCCGTGGTTGGCCTGCTTTGGGCTACTTCTTCTAGTTCCCAAAATTTCGCTAACTGCTGATCTTCTTCAATGCAAGTTATTAGACTGACAACTTGCATATTTTTTCTCTCATGTCGTAGAATGTTTCCGGATAGAATCCACCCAAATTCGGTGTGCTGTCCGAGTAATCCATCTTTTGTTTTTCGAATGCCCATCTGGATTATCTCTCCATATTCTTTTGCCCCCAAAATGATGTCGATTGGCCCTGGTCGGTGGAACGAAGGGTCAGCAAGTAAGTCGTTTTTCCATTTGTCGATGTTTACGGTGATTTCTTCACTTGGTAGCGTCCTTGTTAATTTGGGTAGAACAATACAAGGAATCTCCATTGAGAAGTTGCTTGGGAATCTTGGCTTGACGTTTATTTTCACCATCCATTTTGCGACTTGAGGTTCTGCGCTTCCAAGTCCGGATACGTCGGCTCTTATGCGCTGACGTGGTATGGATAGTAATGAGGCAGCTTCTTCAGTTATGAACGTGGATTGGGAGCCTGGATCTATTAGCATACGTAAATGCTCAATTATCCCTTGATTATTTTGGGCTTTGACAACTGCTGTTGCCAATAGGACCATCTCGTTGTGTCTTCCGAGGTGATTGGTTGAGACTTGCCTTTTGTCTCTGCGGTGGTGTTGATTTGTTTGGCCGTGTCTGTTGTTTGGTTGCTGGAAGCTTCTGGGTCCGTTTTGGTTTCTCTGTTCGTTAAAGTCTACATGTACCATTGTATGGTGGAATTTCTTGCAGGTGTGACATACGACGGTTGAATTACATCTTATGTGCGCTGGGTGTCTCAGGCAATTTATGCAGATCTTCTTCTCCTTGATGACTTTAAGTCTTGCAGCTGGAGTTAGTGCTTGGAACTTCTGACAGTTGTAGATGCTGTGGTTAGACTCGTTGCAGTATCCGCAGTTTTCAGTTGTGCTGTGGGTTTGCTCGCTGGACTTCTTTTTACCTTGTACGCAAGCTTCAAGGGATTGAAATCTTGTTTGCAGAAATTTGAGTACGTCGTCTAGCTGATGCATTTTGTTTGGCTCTCGCAACGATTGCTCGAATAATCGATTTGTCTCGGAGTCCCATTTGCGGCAGATTAGTCTTGAGATTAATGGTCCCCATGATTTGGTGTCTACCTTCATGTTGTTGAGCGCTTCGACACATTCTATCATTGCGTCATGTAGTTGCTTCAGCTTGTATGCTGATTCGTGAGTGATTGATGGTGCTTCCAATATCTTATCAATCAGCTTGTTGATGATTAGTCTCTCGTTGTAGTATCTTCTCTCGAGAATGTTCCAGCTTGTACTGTAGTTGTCACTGTTTATCTGTAGATGTTGAATGACTCTACTGGCTTCACCTCGTACGTGAGTCTTCAGATATTTCATCTTTTCGATGTCGGTGAGGTCATTATTCTCATGAACAATTTTCGTGAAAATGTCCCTGAAGGTGGCCCATTCTTCATATAATCCGTCAAACATTGGCAGCTTCACTTGAGGCAGCGATATGTTGTTTGACCTTGGTTGTTGGATAATGACAGTGGGCATGGCTTGTGGCAATGCTGGAGTGTTTGGATGATTGGTTGTAGATTCATTCGGCTGTAGCTGTAGGAGTATCTGCTCGTGTTGTTTCTCAAGTGCGATTTTGTAAGGTGTATGGACCGATTGAATTTCGAGTTGTAGGTACAGGTCGGAAATCTGTCTCCATTTCTCGATTATTTTGTATTGGAGCTGCTGACGGCGATTGGTTGGGGTGCGATCATCTATTTCTGCAATAGTGTCGTTGAGGAATTCTTCCATCTGTTTAAGCAGTGCTGTTAGTTTTGATGTCATCTCGTTTTGTTTTGTTCGGGCTTCGGCCTTTTTTATACCGTCTTCTATGTAATCCACTGTGTCAGTGTAGACCTCCTTGAGTTGTTCAATGTAGTTCGTGGTATGGTAATTGTGGGCGGGGCAACTCAATTCGTTGATCTTCTTGTCATTCTCATAGATTGTGGTCCATAATGATTCCACTGATTTGATTTTTCCTTCGAAGTATTGGATTGTTTTTCGGCTTGTGGCATCTTTTTTCATATTCGTGAGAATACGTTGTAGGTCTCGCCCGTGTTGTTGTTGTTCCAGCGCAAGACGGTCCATCTCTTCGCCTATGGTAGGCATTTTTCTGAATTTGGGTGAAGTTGTGTTTTTTCACTTGTTGTTGGACGGCGGTGACTGATGAATATGACCGACTGGTTGACTAGATCCACTACTGATGATGGTTTGTCTGCTCGATGTGACTTGGAAATGACGTTGGAGTGTAATATTATTGAAGTTCTTTTGAAGTTGAGAATGGACGGCGGTGCGGCTGGTGCACGTGATCCGTCGGTGGCGATCGAAGGTTTTCTGTTTTTTTTTTTTTTTCTGAGGTTTGGAAGGACCTTATAGGTATAGGGCAGTGGAGGTTTTGAGGTTTGGATGCTTAGACCGGTATCTAAGCGTTAACCCCGAAGGGCGCGAAAGTGTGTGTAATTGAGTGTAGGAATGAGTGTATAGCCAGACAAAGCACTTGCTATACTAGGGATTGACTGAAAAGAACCACTCCCACCCAAGGGCTTGCTTGGGCACCGCGCAGGCTTGAGAGAATCCTAATCAGTCGGGATGCTGTAGCCAGACAAAGCACTTGCTACAGCAAGGAAGGAAAGGTATTTTTGGATGGTTGTTTAGACCGGTGTCTAAACGTTAACCCCGAAGGGCGCGAGTGTATGGGTAATTTGAGGAGTAGGAATGAGGGGGGGACTGTTGGAAAGGTCTGGTTTTCAACCTTTATCTTCTTCTTCTTTTGCTCGAAGGACCAATGAAAGATTTCCCTTTTGATATGAGAGAACCTTGGTGTCGGTATTTTCACAGTGCCCTGTAGAGGTGACGACTGTGAAGGGTTTTCGTCTTTAGGTAGAGTGCAGCCTCACACTCTGGGTATAGGCTTAGGGTTTTGTGGTAAGTGAGTAATACACCAGTAAAGGTTTGATACTAATTTATTATTTGAAATGAGCCGATATTTATACACAAAAATTATTAATAAAATAAACGTAATTTGGAATGATGATGATTTTGCAGATTGCTACAATTAGGTTGGTATTTTAAAACTTGCTAGTTAATTAATAACAATATTGGATTATTGTTTGTATTACATGGTTGCGTCAATGCAGGTCAATATAATCAAACTGGTCCACTTTATGGTTTTTTAACTAAATCCTATAAATTTCTCTTATGGCTAATTTTGAATACTTCTCAAGATTAGACACCAGATATACAGGGTGGCTCAAATTTGAGCCTCATCATTGGGATCTCGGTAACCGTAAGAGATACGGGGTCGGTTAAACTAGGGCAAAATTGCGCAATTTTATGACCAATAGAATACCGTTTTGAAACTAGAAAGATTCCGAATACCTCCGGAGATATTCGGAAAAAAACAAAATTTTGAAAAATCGTTTTTTTTCCCCCGGGCTTATTTGAAAAGCAATTTAAAAATAAATGTCACTTCATCATTGTCACTTCTTCCCCTTTAGAAGATGGTGGTACTAAATTTAAAATTCGACGTTTCGTGTTCAGGCGGCCATCCTTAACTTACGTTTTTTAAATACGAACCTAGATTTTTTATTTGCGATTTTGTCATCTTTGGGCATCCTAAAACCGATACTGTTTATAATTTTTCAATAACACGGTAAAAAAGCAGGTCCGTATTTGAAAAACGTCGGATTTCAAATTTAATACTGCCATCTTGTATCTGATTTTATTTAAAAAGATTGTGGAAAACTAATTTCACCTTGCCATTGTCACTTTTTCTTCTCTACAAGATGGCGGTATTAAATTTAAAATCCAATGTTTCGTTCCTCTGAAATCATCATTCATTTTTTTTTTAAATACGGACCTGCTTTTTTTGCTGTGGTATTGAACAATTATAAACAGTATCGGTTTTAGGATGCGCAAAGATGACAAAATCGCAAATAAAAAATCCAGGTCCGTATTTAAAAAAAAAAAGTTGAGGATGGCCGCCTGAAGACGAAACGTCGAATTTTAAATTTAGTAGCACCATCTTCTAAAGGAGAATAAGTGACAATGATGAAGTGACATTTATTTTAAAATTGCTTTTCAAATAAGCCCGGGAAAAAATAAAAACGATTTTACAAAATTTTGGTTTTTTCCGAATATCTCCGGAAGTATTCGGAATCTATCTAGTTTCAAAACGGTATTCTATTGGTCATAAAATTGCGCAACTTTTCCATAATTTAACCGACCCCGTATCTCTTACGGTTACCGAGATCCCAATGATGAGGCTCAAATTTGGGCCACCCTGTATATCTGGAAAACGAAGCATTTCCGGACACATGTTTATTAAGAAAAAAGTTTTATTTTTACGAGATCTACCATCCCTAGAAGTTTGTAACAAACCTTTCGTGACACCCTGTATAAGCAAATCACAATAACAAACAAATTTTATTTTCAACCGTGTACAGGGCCGTAGCCACCGTAGCCAGGGGTGGGGGGGCATTGGGGGGCAATGCCCTATCTTTTAAATGATGATGCCCTACCTTTAAAAATCAACATACAACAGGTTTCTTTAAAAAATTTAAGAGTAGATGATGCCTGGGGCCCAATTCTGGTCGCAGGGAGAGGAGAGCTCCTCGAGAGAACGGATTTTTTGTTCTTGTCAACGTAATCGAAAAGTGTTCTCTCGGGGAGCTCTCCTCTCCCTGAGACGAGAATCGGGCCCCTGAAGTAGATATGCCTGAAATCGATTAAGCGAGGATGAATGTTTCCGAAAAGCCTAAATCTAATGAACAATGTTTGACGTTTGCACAGTGGAAGTTTTTTTTTTTTTGATTTGAAAGAGTGCGAATGGCCCTTGCGCGAAAATCCGCGCCATTTTGTTTACTTGCCAGAGATGTTATTTATGTAAGGTTGTTTGATAAAGGCGAGAGAGGAAGGATGCCTGGGCTGGAACTCTGTAACGAATAGAGATATTTTCTCTATCCCTATTGACGTTCCCTCTCTATTGATTTCGAGAAGGGAGAAGAAGACAGCAAGTGCCATAGCGATAGGGATATAACGATCTCTATACGTTACAGAGTCCCAGCCCTGGCTACAGTGACTTTATTACCACAGTGGCGACAATTGCGGTCTCATTTTTGATTGGTTCAAAAATCCCATATGTTTATATTGAAAATGCCGCCATCTTGTTCCCAACCTCTTGTTACTTTTAAATATGAATATATAGGATTTAGGTGAACATCCATCATAAAACATGGAAAACAACGTATTTGATGAACCTGATAATGGTCATCAAATATGCCGATTTTAATTTTTTATGATAGATGTCTATTTAAATCTTATATATTAATATTTGAAAGTAACAGGAGGTTGGGAACAAGATGGCGGCGGGACCTCTATTGTCGCCACTGTATGTAAAGGTTTATTTAGCCACTGTAGCCCTGGCAACTTTATAACGACATCTGGGGTGACTCAACATAATGCAAATCTCTATAAGGTATCCCAGATCAGATGCATCATCAAGTTACCCATTACCCAACCCATTACCATACAACCTGAACCTTGATTTATTGGAAAATTTGCCTTCGGCGCCATTAGTCCCATTTTGTTTACCTATTAAAAATTTAAGGGTGGGGGGGGCAAGTAGAGTATGCCCTATGTCAAATTTGTCATGCCCTACCTTAAATTTGACTCTAGCTAGTAGCTACGGCCCTGACCGTGTAATGTACAAGGAGAATACACACTCTATTTTAAGGAGTGCTTATCGGGCCCGTTTTTGGTAATTGCCGCCATATTGGTTTTCAATTAGGCATTCCAAATCACGTGACTTTCGACATACAAAATGGCCGGTCATTGGCACACAAACCCTTTTTACGTGGCTCCGGTTTAACAAACCGCAACATACCGCTCAAATTCGAGTGGTAGGTATCCATCACGTCACTTTGTAACCGGGTTAGAAAACGGTATGACATTTCTCTAACCGTTTTGTAACCCGGTTATTTAAACCGGCGCCACGTGAAAAGAACTATTGAACTATAGGGGACAGATGGAATTTTAATTTAATTTAGCCCTATTTACCTGCAAAATTTACCTCTATTTACCTGCAAAATTTACCTGTGGAGGTTTAATCATCAGGTTTATTCATAAAATCCTCATTATTACCTGGAAAATTTACCTTGTGAAGTAGGGAAAAGTGATTAAATAGGTGTCAACGGAACTGATAAGGCTCCGGATTGGTTCCTCGTCTTTTATTATTATTTTATTATTATTTTTCAAAAATGGCAAGTTCAGTACGGTTACATTCAAAGTAGATATTTATAGGCTGTTCATTTGTACTTGCTCTACCTGCTCGAAAAATCAGGAAGATCTGCTAGGACCTGCTATTTATGAGCCTAGGTATATATGATGGGACAAGTGAATGCCGATCTGCTCTTGAGATCTGCTTGAAGCAAGAAAAGCAGTAAGCAGTACAAATTGAAATGAAAACCCTATTAGTTGAACGTGAAGCAACTTGCAAAGAAGCTGCAAACCGGTCGGAATATGGAGAAAACAAAATTTCATAGCACTTATCCATTTTCGTCTTCTTTGGCTAAATAATTCATTTAAAATGCGTTGCATGTTTGGAATTGAAATTATCACAAAATCCTGGAACTCCAAATAATGAAAATACAGAAAAATATTGTTCTCAAATACACATTAAACACATTTAACGTCGTGTTTACCTATATTTGTGTGCCAATCAGTGTTGTCGAACGTCAAAATACTAAAACGGGAGAAACTAACGTTGAAAATCGGTAGATTACTGCGCAAAATCGGTAGGTATAACACAAGGATAAAATACACCACTAGGGATTGCTTATCGGCCTCGTTTTCGGTAACCGCGGCCATATTGGTGTATCACCATTGCCGACGTCATTAACTAAATCGTCAGCTGTTTGCACCAGCGGTTCTAGTTTAGAATTTAAATTTATGATGAAAAGTATTTTAATTTTGATTAACATAATAGGCAAAGAGGAAGATGCAAACAAGATCTAAACAGGAGTTGTTAATGTTAATTATTAATGTAGTGAGACCAAGTATGCATAAAGCAAAAGACCGCGGAATCATAACCTGTGAAGTAACCAGCCTACGTCAAGGCGAGAAACGACGTGCTGCCACTTCACAACTGGTGATTTAGCGTAGTGGGGGGCTTCAGATTTGTTCTATTCAGGTGTTATGAGGATAGGCTATCCTGTAGTAGCACTGTGTATTATCCTTGAGTATAACCAGTGGGTATAACAGTATAACATAAAGACTAAGATCCAGCCATGTTTTGCTTTCAGTTTTTTATTCCGTTGTTGAGTATGTAAAAGCCCAGTGATTGTTTCCGTGGAAGTGAAAAGTCTATTTCTTTGTGCTGTTTTCATTCGATTTATTGCTGAAAATGTGCGCTCAACATTGGCGGAAGAATGGGGCAATGACATTTATAGCGTATTTCATTGGAAGAGCAATGCACCGAGTTTTGCACCGAGTGCTGCTAGTGCGCCACCGGCTAAAAAGCTCGAGTCGCACTCAGTGCAGTTGTTTATTGTTATTTTTGAAATTGAGGTTATTGGTAGTTGATGATTTTTCATAAAAAAACAGTCCTAAATAGTATTTTTTTATTGTGTTTTTTATATTTGTCTGCGAATCTACTACCAAAAATGTCAAAAATCGCTTGTTGAAGGCAAATGCCTTGATGGAAAGTAGCAGCAGCAGTGAAACCAGTGAATATGAAGAATATTTAGGGCTTCTAGCAGAGAGGCAAGAACTTTTTTTAAAATTAAATTATAATAATTATTTATAATAAGCACACGTATAATTTTTTTAATGAAATTCTATATTTGAAGTTTGACGTATATGGGATGGTGCAGTACGATGATGTTTCATTGGGACTGCACGAGAGCAGTTTTTTAAAAGTGTCAGTGCAAAACTAGTGTTGCACTTGCTCTACCAATGAAATACGCTATTATTGATATTAAAAACAAAGGCGATTTTCAGCCTGGAATGATTATTTATCGGTAAATACCGCGGTTATTCTTTTGGTTGACAACTTTGACAGCCAGGTGTGACGTCACAGCCCCCCACCACTCGAGAATCATAACCCAAGGAACTGACCGCTGAAATGATTTGGTTATAGCAGTGTAGGATTATGTTTATGATTCCCAATGAACTATAACCAAAAACTGGAATGCTAACACATAAGGACGAACGTGAAGCCTAGTGCGGCTGCTGCGGAGGGGATACCTGTTTTTGTCGCACTCATTATGTTAAATGGCGAAAATTGCTTCCAACACGTATTCCAATTGATGAAACCTGTGAAGGGAAATATGACAAAACTTTCGAAAACGTCATATGACAGCGAGCAACAAAAAAAAACAACATTCCCCTTTGTGGCATCTGTCTTTCATGGCTACATTTTTTTGGCAGATATGGCAATGTGTGCGCATTCCAGTTTTTAGCTATAGTTCATTGATGATTCCTATTTGTTTTTTCGTTTCAACAATGGTTTGTTGTTTAGGTACAAAAAATGGAGCGGAATCTCTCGTTAGTCCCGTTTATCGAACAGATTTTCTTTGGGGATGATCTAAACCTCGATCTAAACATGGTGAGTTGCAGTGAGTGAGTGAGTGTATACTTCTTCCATTGTGCTAGGCCACAACACAACTGCAAAATCACAAAACACCAATACCAATTCCCAAAATAATAACAATAACATCAAAAAGCTGTAACCAAAAGATTAACCCAAGTCCAAAGCTGGGTTATAATCGGTTATAAGTGGTAAATACCAAAAGCAAATCAGCTGGATATGTGACATCACAACTTCCCCTACTTTGGTTAAAACCGCGACGGCGGAAATGCATTGGTTATAATCAAATAATAATCATTCCAGGCTGAAAATCGCCTCAAATTCGGATATCACAGGACCCACGGGTATTCCCCCAAAGAAATGCACTGATACCAACCATTGCTAACAAATTTGTCGTCGGAGGATCTAATTGACATCTGACACGGACAAACAATTCGATAGTAGATCGGGTACGGTTATCGATAGAAAAATAAGCGAAAACAAAACCGATAAAATTGATTTTTTGGCGAAAAACGGTAAAAAAATCGGTAGAATCGTAATTATTGTCGAAAATCGGTAGAAATTCATCATTATTCGGTATTTCGGTAGGTCCGTTGCCATTTCGGTAGCTTCGACAACACTGGTGCCAATGACCGGCCATTTTGGGTTTCTTTGACAGGAGGTTGGAATGCCTAATTGTTTTCAACCATTGCCGACGTCATAACTAAGTCGTCAGCGCTTTGAATATAAAACATAAAACTACAGGGGTCGTATTTTCGAATTCATTCGAGTACATTTCGTACACGAAATTTGACTGACAGCAATGTAAATTAAATGGGCAGCATTCGAAATCGTATCCATAGGCGCAACTAAAGTTTGTTTTTTTTTAAAAGATAATTCCCCAAGTCAAAAATTTAGTAACTATGTTGGCAACACAAGCCTTTTCTACATAAAAAATTTGAAAGCATTGACAATTTTACATTGTATTGCCAACATAATGTCATTTTGACTTTTATCTTTAAAAGAAAAACAGACTTTAGGCTCCAAGTTTGAGGGGTGCTATAGCACTATTTTTTTTTGGCGGAGTTTGATGGAAAGTAAAATAACGCGCGGAAAAAAAACTTTGTTCCACGAGGGTTTGTACTTACGTCGTCATTTGCCTTCCTTTTATAACAAATAAGTTTTTTTTATGTCTGAAATTTCAAATAAACATATAGTTTCTTGCACGAAGGTTTGTACTTGCGTCATCGTTGACGTCATACCTTCGAAAAAAGGGTTTAGTTTGTCGTAGATTAATCAGGTAGTAGCTGACGTCACATACATTGAGATGGACGTTACGTCATGTGACGGTTTGTTTATCCCCCAACGAAAATGAGGCTATGTGTGTGACGTCAGCTAGTGCCTAATTTTTTTGACAAATTTAATGAATGACTTCTGGGCCCGTATTCTCGTAACCGGGAAACAGCGTTCTCAAAAGAACGATTTCTTTCTCAGTCGCCTATATTGTTATTTCCATAATACTGACGAAGACAGAGCAATCCTGTTCCCCGGCTACGAGAATACAAGCCTTGGTTTTGAGAACCGACGAATGTTTACGACGTCATTAATTTATTTCAGTCATTAATTATTTGTTTAAAAAGAAGGCAAATGATGACGTAAGTACAAACCCTCGTGAAACAAACTTCTGGTCTACAAACGCTCCGTTACTGATCTACAGGGTGTTTAAATTTCAATATGTTTTTAGTTTTTCTTTATAGCTTCTGCGCCTGTTTTAGGCGCGTAGCCAGAAAATTCAGATGGGGTGGGGTTTCCGCTATTGAAATGAAGAAACATTGCATGACCATAGGGATGTCAGAAAAAAAATTGCGCCGTAGGCGAAAATTTTGTAGAATTTCAAGGTCAATGCTTTATATGAAAAAAATAAAATTTTGAGGGTAAAAAAGTTTATGCTAAAACATGGGTTTCGTGGTTTTTAATCATATTTTCTGATCAAGTGGGGGGGGGGGGGGGTTTAACCCCTAAAACCTCCCCCGTGGCTACGCCCCTGGCCTGTTTGGAAAGGCCGCCCTCATGTTGGCACGAGCGGCGTGTACCTCAAAAAACGGGGGGCCAAGAAGATACAGGACTAGGATACGGTCGATACGGACAGTGGCGTACATAGCCAGGCTTTTGGAGGCGGACGGGGCAAACTTAACAGGGACGCCGGGATTAAACGAAAATCATTTTGGGTGCCACGCCCAAAAACTTTTATTTTGACCCTTTTTTCATTTTTTTTTCTGTACTACCTACATTTTATTACCTAAACTTGGTATAGGTACATTATTTTGATCTGTGTGTGGTCTTTTGTTCGATTCATTTTTTTCATATGCACTTTTTATTTTTAAAACCGGCGTTTACAGGCTCTATAATTTCTTTGGTAGGTATCTGTTCTCTGTGCTTTGTTATTTTTTGTATTTGTTATAATATTGTTCGAATTTATCAAAAATCAAATAAAGGTCCAACGCGAAAAAGAACCGCGTTTCGCGTTGGATCTTCGGCTTTCTTTTCCCGATTATTTTTTGTCTTTTTTCTGATTCTTTTTTTTTTTAATTTTGCCGCCTCCCCAGATTTGCCGCCCTACGCCTGTGCGTACTGTGCCTATATGGAAATACGGCACTGATAACAGACGATAACACTTTTAAAAAATTATAAATAATTTGGTTGCACTAATTTTTTATATTAGTTTTAGGTAGCGCTATGGTGGCGGAGTGCCGAATGGTGGTGCAAATTTCTGTTTTGGGGGTGCTTAACACCCCAAAGCACCCCCCTTGTTGCGCCTATGATCGTATCAAATTTCGTATGCGAGAATATTCGAAAATACGACCCCAGGAAGGAGCATAACCTCGAATCTGCGCGAGCAGAATATATGGAGGTTGCATAATTATGGCCGACTATTGTTTCCGGTTTGGCAGTGGCGTATATTTATTTACATATAATTGTCAATATTATGACTAACTCTTTTCGCGCTAATCCCAGTGCTTATTATCACTTAAAACCGCTAAAATCCATTAAACATTCACTTTAAATGAGGACACAGCAAACCATCAAAACAAAAGATGAGTCATACTTGGAGGCTCAATGGCCGTTTCTGTCCCTGCGTTAACTGTAGTGACAGATAGAAAACGCTCCTTCCTGTAGTTTTATATTCAAAGGTCAGCTGTTTAAACAGCTTACGTCAAGGCGAGAAACACCATACTGCTTACGTCACAACTGGTTGTTTGGTGTAGGGGGTAGGAGGGAATTTGTTACACACAGGCCTTATGAGTATGAGGATAAGCCATCCTGTAGTAGTAGTGTGTATTTCCTTGGGCAATGTATGGAATAGCTATTTACCTAACAAGTGCGGAAAATGAATTTTTCCGCACGCGGCTGCTGTTCACCGTGAAACAGCCGAGTGCGGAAAAATATTTTCCGCAAGTGTTGGGTACAATATTTTTCCTACAGGCGTAAAAATGTAAAATTTTTCTTTTCTTTTTGACACATCAGTGCGGTAAAATTTCTTCCGCACTGACAGCCGTGCGGAAAAACTTTTTCCGCACTGATATGCGTGCGGTAAAAGTTTTACCGTACCGTGCGGGAAAACTCATTTTCCGCACGCATATCAGTGCGGAAAATCGATTCCGCACGGCTGTAGGAAAAATGCGATTCCGTCCCGATTTCCCTGATCCCTGCTTGTTTTTTTTGTCAAAAGCACAGAATACATATCCTTACGGATAGAAACCAAACTGCCTAATAAAATTTTGGGGAACAATGCGCCGTCACGGCGCGGTGGATGCGATCCGAACTATTTATAATAAAGGTTTCTGTAATCAAATCAGCTTTCAAAATAGTTCCGCACTAAATCTACCAATCGGAAACGCCATTAGATTTGTTCGGGCTTCAGTTCAGAATTGAACTACGCTTTCGCATTTCTTTAAATAAGTTTGATATGACCAAATGCGCAAGCGCAGTCCAATTTAGATTTTTTTTAACATATGTAACAGGTAAACTGCCAAAGTAAACTGTGACATTGTAATGATCCAGAAATTTGACCCGATAATAGACCTATCTCCTATTACCTGGACTGCGCGCGTCGTTTGTAGGCTGCAGGTGAGCGTCCAATGAGAAGCAAGTTTGTGACAGGCTTCCGTCATATTCTTATTCAGGGGCCAGTTCAGAATGAATTGTTCCTTCTTTCTTTGTAACGTGTAATTTGACAAAGAGCAAACTAATTCTTTATAATATATTACTTGAACTCACCGCAGTTTCGTTTAAGATTATACTTGACATATTCCTTTGCAATTTCATTGAGCCATGTTGCCGGAGGAAACATTTATCAAAATAAAAGTGCAAACGATGTTCATCTACTTTAAAACTCTTCTTTTGTCTGATATAAGGCATTGTAAAACACTTGACACTATATCACTTCTTTAATGTTATAATATTCGATTTGTATTGTCTACATTTATTCTGCAACAATACAATCTGGCTACGCAGCAGCCTACGAGTTGCGCGCGCATGTCATCTTTTATTGCTTTCTAACTTGTATTTATTACAATTAAGCTCTCTTTTTCTAATCATGCGAGATAGGTCTATTACAAAGTCTTTACTGTAAAAATTAAATTTTATCAAATAATCAAAAACTTAATTCCGGTATTCCTAAATCAGTATCGATAAATTAAAAATGAAACAAATTAACGTTTAATATTATATTAGGTGTTTCGTCATCATGCTTGTGTCATCTCCTAAATCAATAAACTTAAAAAGAGCAAGGCCAAGTAAGTATAAATGAATTATGGCATTCTTGAACCCATAATGTCTTCGACCTCGATAAATCAGTATATTACGAAATTGCATCATTCTTTTTAATAATAATGAGGTCGGCCAATGGAATTCGGATTGCTACGCAAACGACCGCCTATATTGACGATTTGGGAGATAATTAATAATATTTTGCGGGGAGATCGAATTAATATAAAAACCGCGGTTTCAGTTGCCAGTTAACAGTCCAGTTGAGTAAAAGTCTACAGAACCAAATGAGTTTGTCCGCTTGAAAATTCGCGAAGCTGCCTCGGAAAACGCGTTCGAATTAACTTAGAAAATTTACGGAAAATCGTGAAAGAAATAACATTTGAAATTCGTTCAATAATTATGTGCGGGCTCTAAGTAATCAAAAGAATTAAATTAGATTAGTTTTGTGTTTTATGGACAAAATGTAGGTACTCTATAGTGACAAGATTTATTTTTGAATGATGAACATGACTTTGTGTGAATTTTACTAGAAAAACTTTTGACTTTTAATCACTGTGGAACTTTATTACATTAAAATTAATAACTCGAGTGTTTTATAAATGGAACATTATTGCATAACTTTAATTGCCTTCAGATATAATGACATTTAATTGTGCAAAGAAAGTATGAAGGGAATTTATAATGCATTTGACAGAACATAAATAGTTTCGATTTGAGTAGGGATTATTAAAGGAGTTTGAACTGGATTGTCCAATTGAAAATTAAGGGCTATAATAACGAACTCATAAGAATTTAAATAATTTTTGTATGTTAGCCAGGATAGCGAGAATTTGTAATTGTTCTAATTAAATGGAATAGGAAATCTTGAAAAATAGAATTGTCTTAAAATATTGGAAAGTTGTTAAAGGAAACTTATAATAGAATTTGTTCTGATTAAATAAACTAATTAAATGGAAATAGGATGTTTCGAAAAGAAACTTGTTCATGAAATAGAATTGTCTTAAAATATTGGAAAGTTGTTAAAGGAAACTTATAATAGAATTTGTTCTGATTAAATAAACTATTAAAGGAAATAGAAAATTTTGAAAAGAAACTTGAAGTTCATGAATTAGAATTGTCTTAAGATATGGGAAAGTTGTTAAAGGAAATTTATTGTTCATGAAATGAATTTTGAATTAGGGTTTTTATTTTTCAAGTAAAAGTTATTGTAAGGTTTTATAAGAATAAGTTAATTGATAAACAAATAGGTAATTATTTTGGGTTTTCATAAGCAATCAGTAAAGAACTTGAAGATTTTAAAGAATTTATATAATTAGGAAAAGGGTAGTTTATTAGGAATGAGTAGGAGTATTGAAATGAGTTAATCTATAAGTTATGAGGAATAGTAGGAATAGGGCGTTTCTTATTTAGTAGGGATATTTCAGTGGTCCGTAATAATAACAATCTAGAACGGATGTGAAGTAATTGATTTTATAGAAATAAATAAGGATGTAAAGGATTGGAAGATATTTGGCTGATTTTTGGGTTTTATGTATAATAATAGTTATTTTTGTATCTAGTGCGCGAAATGCCATTTTGGTGAACGAGAACGAAAGTTTTTCGTTCGAGATCACCAAAAACATTTCGCGCACGAGTTGCAAACAACGTTTTTTCTACAGACAGAGTTGAAATAATTTCGAGTAATATCAAAATCAAATAATTCAAGGAAATTCTATTTCAGAACAGCCTGTTAAATGGTTGCTACGGAAAAAAAAATTAATAAATAATGACACACCATGCACCATGACATTCTGCTTGTCAAAGTTTTTTCCCAAGGTCTGACCGACGCGGCATCATTTCGACAAAAATGTTGATAAGAAATAGAAATTGTAGAAGAATTTGTAGTTCCCAATATAATAATACAGCTAGTTCTGCAATTGCAGCAAACCTTTTGACCGAAAAATCAAAAAATGATGTTCGCACAAAACCGTCAAAAAAGTGAGTGAAACCCTAATTCTAATGTATTTCGAGGGTGAATCGAAAAAGTTCAATATCCTGCTCTTATTCAGTTTAAGTGGGTAGGTACCCCAGAAAATATGAGGTAAATTTTCGTCCATTTATGTATTTTTGAAATATCGCCTCTGAGCGTGCACGAAGTATTTTGTGCCCTAGTGCGCGAAATATTTCGTTCACGTCGTTAAGGTAAATAAAACCAATGTGGCATTTTTCGAACAGAAATGAGTGTGAAAATGTCATCATTTTTTGGCGTCTGTAGAAAATAGTTATTTATGATATAAGTGTTAAAAATACTTTTAACACAAATATCATACAATATTTTTTCTACAAACGGCAATAACAAGCAATAACCAGTGACAAATTGGATTTTTAAATGAATAATAAATTGGAAGCATCTTTCCTACGTAAAATTATTGAATTTGATATTTGTCAAAAAATTCAAACAACCAGCACCTTGTTTTACAGGTAATGAAATGTCCCGTCAGTTTCTTGAAAGTATGCTAAAAATGCAACAAAATACACAAGAAAAAGAGGGTTGCACCAATCCCTTGAAAAATATAGAGGAGGCGGCCGATGGAGCTTCCTCAGTTGTTCAAATTTTACCATTAATATTAATGTAAATAATTAAAAATACAAACTTTTTTTGACGTTTGCTTTCAAATTTTGATATTTCATTTTTAACACTAGTGCGTTAAAGACTTTTAACACTAGTGCAATAAAGTAACATTTTTATTGCTTCGAGGGGGTGTTAAAAATTGCATTTTTAACACGTTTGTAGAAAAAATATAATTTAGTACACCTCTATAGTTTGTTTCTCTCTCTTGCAAATAGACCCTTCCACAGATTTTAGATAGCAGCTCCAAGTATATAATAACACCTTCAATATACCGCTCGCCATTTACCATCTAACTATTTACATAGAGTACTTGGGGCGTTTTGCTACAACATATTTTCTGGTAGCGTTCATTTCGCACGTAGTTCTGTCACGTTCTGTTTCACTCCAGCGTCCCCAAGCGGATGCGATCCGAAGCTTTTTTTTTAGGCCCCGCCCTCCATTAGGCTGTTTCAATGAACTATAGCTAAAAACTGGAATGCGCACGCATTGCCATATCTGCCAAAAAAATGAAGCCATGAAAGACAGATGCCACAAGGGGGATGTTGTTTCTTTCTGTTGCTCGCTGACATATGACGTTTTCGAAAGTTTTGTCATATTTCCCTTCACAGTTTCATCAATTGGAATACGTGTTGGAAGCAATTTTCGCCATTTAACATAATGAGTGCGACAAAAACAGGTATCCCCTCCGCAGCAGCCGCACTAGGCCTCACGTTCGCCATATGTGTTCGCATTCCAGTTTTTGGTTATAGTTCATTGGGCTGTTTTTTTCTATCCGTGAGGATATGTGTTCTATTGGTGTTCTGTGGTCAAAAACTATGACACGAGTTAATCTGTGACTATGACATAGACAAAAAAAAAGTGAAAGCTGATTTTTTCTAAGGCCAATTTACAGTAGTTGTATTCCTTTCACACCTGGAAGGAGCACCGGGGCGTTACGCGCTTATTCCTTTCGAAAATTATTTGTTGCACCTGAAATGCTCAAGCCGGCAGGCTTATTCTCTAACGAACAGCAATTACATAGCAACTAGCAACTGGTCGCCAGTTGCTTTTTTTGAATAGAAAACATATAGAAAACACACGTTTGACAACGATTTGACAGCGACGATTGCGCAATTCTCTGCGGTCGCAAGTTACAGAATAAGGCTGCCGAAGTACCATTTAAACGCACGAAAGCCAGCGCATCTGTTATTCCTTTCAAATGGGTTCAATTTTTTAGCACCCTATGGGACCCACCTAGCACTACCTAGCACCCAACTTACAGAACTAGCACCACATCCCCTAGCGAGTTATAGAACATTTTCACCGGGGGGGGGGGCTAATGTAACGCGAGCCCCCACCCATTTTTCCAACAGGTCCAATTTTTTAGCACCCTATTGCACCCACCTAGCACCCAACTAACAGGGCTAGCACCACACCCTCCAGCGAGTTATAGAACATTTTCACCGGGGGTGGGCTAATGTAACGCGAGCCCCCCCGGTTTCCAATAGGTCCAATTTTTTAGCACCCTATTGCACCCTCCTAGCACTACCTAGCACCCAACTTATAGAGCTAGCACCACATCCCCCAGCGAGTTAAAGGACATTTTCACCGAGGAAAGCTAATTTAACGCGAGCCCCGCCTCCCCCGTTTTTCCAATTGGTTCAATTTTTTAGCGCTCTATTGCACCCACCTAGCACTACCTAGCACCCAACTTACAGAGCTAACACCACACTCCCCTGCGAGTTATAGAAAATTTTCACCGGGGTGGGGGGTTAATTCAACGCGAGCTCTTGTCGTTTTTCCAATGGGTTCAATTTTTTAGCACCCTATGGCACCCACCTAGCACTACCTAGCACCAAACTTACACGGTTTGCACCACACCCTCCAGCGAATTGTAGAAAACTTTTACCGGGAGGTGCTAATTGGTCTGTTCGTAGAGTAATCACAAACCAATTGCAATGCAGAAAACTATTTCCTCGTTAATTCCAGGTCGAGAACGGTACGTTTTTCTTTGAAAATAAAGGAAGCGTTTCACAAATTTTGCGTTTCTTTTACATATTACAGCTTTCCTTAAATTTCCCAAATATTTGCTATGTCGGGCGCATGTCCAGTAAGTAAATTTGAGTATTGTTCGTAGATTTTCAACTGACACTTGCGGTATGAGGAGCGAGGGGGTGTTTCATATGGCAAAAACAGGTGTGACGTCAGGAAACCTTTGGAAACGACAACAAACCGCTCAAAACCACACAGAATTTATAGAAGCCAGAAATAGTTGCAAAATTACTATTGACTCCGCTAAAGAAACATACAATCGAAGAATAAAAAACAGGTTGCTGAATTGTCCAAGTAGTTCTAGGTCTTTTTAGTCTCTTGCAAAAGCTGTTGGATCTAACTTCACCAAGTCATCCATACCACCACTTACAGATAAAAATAATCACTTAGCCACAACATCAGAGGAAATTGCCCAAATGTTTTCCTCCAACTCCAACCTAACAGTGCCAAACGGAAAAACTCCACCGTTCATTGAAAGGGTTTCCCATAGTATGCCAGAGGTACCCTTTTGTCACAGAGAAATACGAAAATCCCTAAAAAAGCTGGATACAAACAAAGCAATGGGTCCGGATGGCATTCCCGCAATAGTACTCAAAAATTGCGCCAACGAACTCACCCCAACTTTCGCAAAATTATTCAATTTGTCTTACAGGCAAGGAGTATATCCATCATCATAGAAGTCTGCCGCAGTACAACCCATTCCAAAGAAAGGAAAAAAAGACAGATCCGTTAAACTATAGACCAATTGCTCTACTTCCGGTGATATCAAAAGTAATGGAAAGAGTTGTGAACAATCACCTAACCAAGTACTTGGAAAAGTACAAAATTATCAACGATTAGCAATACGGATTTCGAAAATATAGGTCAACTGGCGATTTACTTACATACGTCACTCACTTATGGCAAAAAGCGATTGAGTTGCGGGGTGAAATAAGAACAATTGCCTTAGATATATCTAAAGCATTCGACAAAGTTTGGCATGAAAATCTGCTCAACAAGCTCAAAGCAATGGGATTATCGCCGAAACTTTGCACTTGGTTTGAAAGTTACCTAAAGGACAGATCCATTTATGTTGCACTGGATGGCCAGAACTCCAACTCTTACCAAATAAATGCTGGTGTGCCCCAGGGAGCAATCCTTTCGCCAACTCTTTTCCTGATTTACATAAATGACCTCATAGATAAAACAGTAAATCCACTTTATTGCTTTGCAGACGATGGCAATGTAGTCTCCTCACTCATACCACCCACAGGTCTTTCCGCACGTGAATTCCACCATCTTAGACTAACTCAAATATCGCAGATAAATAACGACCTGAAGATAATAGAGGACTGGGTTAACAAAAACCTTGTACAGTTCAACGCGCAGAAAACCCAAGCAGCTCTGTTTTCAAAAAAGACCAGCACCGGTGAGCCAAACATCATGCTATCTGGAAGTGCTGTCACATTACAGAGTCAGTTGAACATCTTGGGGGTTACTGCAGAGACCAACATGTCTTGGCACAGTCACGTGGCAGATATTGCTAAAAGGGCCTCCCAAAAGCTGGGGGTGCTATTTCGTACAAGACATCTGTACACACCAAGCCAATTGCTGACACTCTACAAAGCCCAGATTCGACCAACTATGGAGTACTGCTCACATATATGGAGTGCAGCACCCAAACATACCTTAATGCTTTTGAATACCGTGCAAAAACGAGCTATCAAGCTGATCAATGACCCCGCACTTACTCGTAACTTGGATGGTCTCGAACATCGCAGATCTGTGGGCGATTTATCTCTCTTCTACAGGTACTATCACAGAGAACAGCATCGCTGTGGAATAAACTCCCTGCGACGGTTTTCCCTGCAGGTTACAACCTGAACCGTTTCAAGACCAACATACACCGACATTTCCGCGCACTTGCCGCTTCTCGAGCGTGATAGGACATTTCCTTGCGAGTGCGCATATCCGTAAAAAAAAAAACCATTGGCGTTCTAATGTAAGGAGCCACCAGCTCACATTCCGTCCGAGTATCAGATTAAAATCGATGGACAATAAGTATCCACAACGTAGGTCCTATTGGTTTTTCATTTCATTTTCAGAATATTTGTTGTTTAAAAGGTAATTAAAATTCTCATCGTTCAATCTTACTGAGCGAACCTGGGTATGTTATACTACAGTGCCGGTACTTTTGTGTTCAGTTTTCCAATTTGACAGTCGCCAGAAATAATCAGGGGTTTGAATGTGCTCTAACCTAACCACATCATACAGACTTCGGCCCATGCAAAACCTTGTCAAATTTAACGACGCCGACGTGTCAAATCCGTTAATCGAGAGCAAAAGTATCGGCCTTAGGAATACCTATTATCCTTCCAATTATTTCTATGTTCTATGCTTTCATGAACTTAGCTACACCGCCATTTTGTCACCCGAAATTATGATTTTATTTTCAAATGTGCTTTTATTTTATATCATTAAAGTAATAATTTGGTTTTTATTTGATTTTAATCCCATTAGTCCTATAAGAAAAAACTTGAGTAGCGCCATTTTGAAAAAATCCACCATCTTGAATATGACGCCACTCCTGATAGGGTGCTGCGGGTCAAATTTATGTATTATATTTAAGGAAACTTTCTACCAAGCGGTTTGCTTCTATCACGATTTGAAACGTTTTTCCGTGTACCGCTACGACTATATGTAATAGATAAAGATAGACTGCTTATGGGTGGGTCAATCGGTGAAAAAAGTGTTGCGCCCAAAAAAATAGGGTGGGAGGGAAAGGCGTGAAAGGACCAGCTAGGCAAAGCCAAAAGTGAACAAAACTTTATTTCTGGAAGAAAAACAGAAATTCAACTTTATGAAACTGCAGAAGAGTACAAAGATTCAACAACAATTAGAAAACGCAAGTTTTATTTGTTTTGGTTTACCAAAGTATGAGGTTATGATTTGATATTATTGATGACAAAACGTTACTGCGCCTGCGTATGACTAATATTTTCACGAAACTTTTGCTAAATTTTATTTGCCGCGCATGTCAAACAGGTAAAACGCGAAACAAGAATAGCAAAGAATAGTAGATAAACTTACGAAATATTTCGGCAATAATTTCGTGAATAATTTCGTAAAGAAACTTTGCCGTGTAAAACGGCTCTAAGCTAAACTAAAGCCCGGTCCAGACTATGTAACAAAACATGCTATATAACAAAGTTGTATAACTTGTTAGAGAATTTTAAATAAAAAAGTTATACAACACAGTGTTGTACAACATTTTGCTTGTTATATAACATGTTTTATGTTATCCATCGGTTGTCGGTAAAGATCAAAGGAAGTTATAAAACTTTGTTGTAAAACACTACCCAACTCGTCTAGACTTGAAAATAAGTTATTGAAACATTTCTCTTGAGCATTAGGTATTCAAAATCAGAACTTGTCATTCTCAAGAAGTTTTTAAAACTGCCATCACATTTAATGTCTCCTGTCGATGGGTCCAGGTCATATCTTTCCAAATCACTTAAAAGAGCTGTACCACTATATTTTTCTCTAGCCTTTAGTGATGGCCGAACCCAAAATCTTCGCCGGGGTCGCCTACTCAAAATTACACAAGCTGCTGCTGCCATGATTGCATCCTCTACGTTTGACGCCATTTCACATACTACCGTTTACCACCAGCTGAAATGCCGCGAAAATTCGCAGTATTCTGTTTTGTTTTTTGTTACGTAGTCTGGATGCTTCTGCTATATTGTAACAAGTTACACAACAAAGTTGTACAACCAATTTGTTATATAACTTTATTTGTTATTAACATGTTTTGTTACATAGTCTGGACCAAGCTTAAGAGCCCCCAAAGAAGCCTCAAGAAACGAGTATATTGTTCGTCGATTTTTAACTGATACTTGCGGTATGAGGAGCGAGAGGGTGTTTCATATACCAAAAACAGGTGTGATGTCAGGTAACCATGGGAGTTCTAATGTAGGGAGCCACCAGCTCACATTCCGTCCGAGTATCAGATTAAAATCGACGAACAATAAGTTTGGCACTTAACGATAAGGCAAGACGCACATTAAGACACATGCGACGCAACTCACGCAAGCAGCACACGCCACGTTTTTGTATACAGGGTGATAAAAATTTCAAAAATAATTCATTTATTATCAATATCTGTAACACCACTTCAGATATTTTAATGAAATTCGGCATTCAACATTCAATGTACAATGTATCAAGAGGCATTTTTCAATTTACCACATTTTTGAAATTTCAACCAGTGGCGTTCGTACGGAATTTGACCTGCCTATTATTTGGCATTTTTGGCAGACATTGTTGGTAGGTACCTACCGGCCATTGGAATTGGCACAAACTTTAAAAACGCACCTCGTATTGCATCAAAATTTGACAAAAATTGCAACCAACAAAAGTGGTCAGTGGCGTGTGCAATGTTATGTCCACCAAGTTCAATTTTGGACCCCCACTAAAAAAGAAAAAATACTTCTTTTCAACTATTAGGTATATACTAATAATATGTACTACGATAACATTTCAACTAATCTATTTTATTTAGGCTTAACATCCGCATCAATGATCGAGTTCCTAAAAAAAACACTTTATTAAAAATATCTAGCCTAGTGAAAACTAACTCCTCACAAAAAATGTTAATATTTGGTAGCACCTCCATTTTTATCAACTACTGCTTGCAATCTTCGTGGCATTGAGTAAATTGAATTACGAAAATTGTAGTTGTCTGTTAAAGCATACCATTCATTGATTATGCATTATTTTAAATCTTGTTTCCAAGCAGATCTAAATTATTTATTGTTAATTTGTTTTGTAAGGTAGTCCCAAATATTTTCTATTGGATTTAAAGCAGGGCTTCTAGCGGGCCAAGGCAATACATTATACATTTATATTAGAGCCCTGGAACCAGTTTTCCACTACATGCGCAGTATGCACGCACTGGTCCTGAAATATATGTATTTTTTTGTTAGGTGAATCTAGTTACATTATCTAATCGCGCTCAACATGATCTCACATGCTGGAACGTGAAATTATCTGACTGCAAAGCACATTTTTCTTCAAATTCATAATTGTACTACTTCCATAACCAAGGGTTAAGGCGACTGCACGTATAGTTTCCTCTTGTGAAATCATTGGAATTGCTCTCGCTTTTTCATCGTTGGTTATGGTACATTTTTGTTTTCAAAAAATCTTATTTGAAAACCTAATAAAACTGTTCTGGTTCGCCACTGACTTATCACTTTGACACAATTTTGGCATGACCGGCTTGTTAAAAAAGTCAGATTTTGATGCAATACGAGGTGCGTTTTTAAAGTTTGTGCCAATTCTAATGGCCGCGACTGTACGTTTTCTTTTAAAATAAAAATTATTCTTGAAATCCCCAAACATTTCTAAGCAAAGTTGCTCAATGATCACTTGCTTTTTTACAATACGATGCACAGTTTTCACCTTAAAAAATAAAATTTATTTCTCTGCATATACAGGCTGCTCCGAAATTATTGCACCAATTTTTTATGGCATATTCTACGCCGAAAATAAGCCCTAGTGAGGAAAACCACCTATTTAAAATATTATTTCTTTAAATCTTAACTTTTTAAAAAAACGTTTACTGAATAAAAGTAAATATTGCAACCATGTACTGCGTCACGAAGTTTAGATTTAGGGGAGAACGAGGGTACCGAACCGAACGGGAGGTAGAGAAGAAGCGATTTGGCCTTAGACTAGAGAACAAGCTGGGCTGTTCCCTTAGACGCGTGTCTGTAATTATTCATTATTCAATTTTAATTTTTATTTTGCATTAAACCGATTTTTCAATCCAATTTGTTATTAGTGTGTGTTTCAAGGAGCGATCACAGGTTAGTTGAATAATTGTTATTTTGTTTTTGAGAGTTCAATTATTTATACAAGTATCTTTTTTTCATTTTCATGTTTTTTTGTATGTTTATAACATTTTATAACATGTGCATTGTTCATGTATTTAACAAAAATCGTTTCATGCTGTAAACAACACAGATAAAGAAGTAAATTAAAACCTAAGAAATTATTTGCTGTCTTTTTGTGCTGGGATTTTGATTTTTGGATTTAGAGCGTGCATTAGAGCCTTTTTGAATTTACTAACATTTTCCTACCCTGACGGGAGAATATCCTAACAAATTGAAATAATCAATCTAAACTATAGCTGAGTAGCTTCCCGTATGGGACCTCAGTACTTGCTGGGGAACTGGCTAACTAACAAAAAAAATCTTCAGTATTGAATATAGGTAGTGTTGATTGAATGTAGTGTGTGTAATTGAAATTTTAGCACAAGAACAGGGGCGGTACCTAATTTAAAATTTTTATTGACTTAAATTATTGACTTAATGACTCACAATTATTATTAAAATGACACAGTATGCTTCGATTTTTGAGGAATGTTAGATCGAGGGTTTCTCTGCCGTGCTCTTTCCCCTCGTTAGTTCCAGGATGAGAACGGTACGATTTACTTTAATAATAAAGTAGACGTTTCACAAATTTTTCGTTTCTTTTACATATCACAACTTCCCTTAAATTTCCCAAATATTTGCCTTGTCGGGCGCATGTCCAGTAAGTAAAATTGAGTAAGTTTCCACAACGTAGGTCCTATTTGTTTTTCATTTCATTTTTCAGAAAATTTGTTGTTTAAAAGGTTATAAAAATTCACACCGTTCAATCTTGCTGAACGAACCCGGGTATGTTATACTATACTAGTTTCCTATATAAACATATGTCTGGAAACGCGTCCTTTCCGTGATACAGGGGTCAAATACCTATAGAAAAAAATAAATTTCACTTCAAAAATACACTTTTATTTGGTAGAAAAATATACAATATGTATAAATGCTTGAATAAAAATTTACACAGTAAATATTAATCATTAAACAGAGGTAAACTAAAATAATGCCTTAAAAATCATGTCCAGATTTCTTATATTCCTATACCTATACTAAGTATTTTCTATATTCGCAGTCAGCCTAAATGTGTAGGTACTTATAATAATAAATGCATGCTAAACAATAATAAAATTCATAGTTGTAATAGAAATTCTTATAATGACACCTCTATATTCCTTTATAATTTTTATACAGTTGTTGTTTCAACCTAATTAATTTGTACTTCTACTCTATCAACTAAGATATCAAGATCATTTTTAGAGCTATAATTAATATTGAAGAAAGGCCGGCATTGAAGCATACGCGATTCGTTGAACCTTTAGAAACTGTTCCATTCACAATAACTCTTTCTTCAACAGGAACACCCTTGGGAGGTTCTTCTAATAGAGATGTTTGCATTTGTTGATCTGCTACAGTAAGAACCACCGGTTCTTCAGCTGCAAAAAGTAGATTTGAAGGTTGGATTTTCAAAAAAGTTATTTCTGTCTTCTTACCAATACATCTTCTGCTCTTGTAAGGACTATGGCCAGCTTTGCAGGAACAGTTTTTGTGAATACAAGCAATTTTTTCTTGACAATCGGCTCCGCAGTAACATTGATGATCAGTATCGCATGTATCATGAAGATCTGAAAAAATTAATTATAGTTTATTCAATTAATACGACCCCATTTCCCTATAGACCGTTTAGTACTTTATGTTGAGCTCGCTATCAGTTGAAAGCAGTTATAAAAGAATAGTTTTCCAAAAATCGCAAGATTCATTGGAAATATGATACACGGTTCAGGTTAAGTAGATGAAAACAGGTACATTTTAAGTGGGACTATTGAAACAGTATCAGCTCCAGGGCTTTTATTGGTTACATCCAGCATAGAAAAGTCTCATACATTTTTGAAACATATTGATGTAAATGGATATCTGATAATAAAACACCCGTGTGAGGTTTGCTAGTCCTCCATCGGACCCAGGTGGCGGATAGGGGAATGCTTCTCAGATATGAGTGGTACCGGGGAAATTAAATACCTACCCGGGGCGGACCAAAACTAGCACTGCAGCGTCTGCCTCAGAGTGAGCGGCTGAAAACAGCGTTTGTCCCAGAATGGGCGGCTGAATCAAAACTCACCAACCCGCCTGGCAAGCGTGGTGTTTTACTTGCCATCACCCCCTTTACATACCATGGCGAATTTTAAAACAAATGGAACTGGTTCCCAGGTGGGTGGGAAATTTCCCGACTCCCACACCTCTATGGTCTGCCTCACGGAATCTGGGGGAGGCAAAAATTCGCTCCCAACAAAGATCAAAACCCCGCGAAAACGACTAACACAACAAAAGTCACAGAAGCTGATCAACCTAACAATAGGAACATACAATATAAGTGTTAGGGCAAGTAAATAAACTTATGTATATTTCTCCAATATATCGTTGCCGTTGACCAGCTGAAAACAAGTGACGGAGAATTTTGTTCGTCGCCAAGGAAAGATTGTTTAATTATTGGCACATTGTCAAATTATTAATATATTTTGTAATTTTGTATTGAAAATTCAATTCAACGATCAGTTTCATTTATACAGTCCACTGTTGGAGCTAACATTTGGTCCTATCGACACGGATACGTTATTGTTTTCTCCAGTCAATTTTCGCAGTCAAGGCGGGGAAGGGCCAAGGCGGTCATTGTTCTATCTGTTCCTGTTGGCATTGGCTCAGTTAAATGGTTCAACCGGGTGACGTTGGTGTAGCACCTTAGGCCAATACAGGGAGTTCCAGTCTGGAATATTAGTCGACAAAGTGTTGTAAGTCCGTTCTATTAATTATTACAGCATAGATAATTGGCAATTCATTTGGTTTTGTGTTGTGTTTGAGATCTGGTAAGTAAGTACTGGAATCATTTATTGCGCAGTTGTTGCCTTTTATATTTTTCAGCTTTGAATATTATGGTTATTATGGCGGATTTACGCAAATTGAAATTGAAAAGAGGTACTCTGAAAGGTAATTTAACTAGAATGAAAGGGTTTCTCGATAAACTTGATTTAGAAAAGCTATCCGAATTAGACTTGATTCAAATCGAAACTCGGCTAGAAAATGTTGAACCTCTTTTATCTCAGTTTAATGATGTCCAGACGGATATAGAGTGTCAATTGTCTTTAGATACAACAGCTGAGGGTGTTGAGGTAGATATAGATGTCATTATTGAATCTGAAAATGTTGAAAGGTTTAATTTTGAAAAAGAATATTTTTCTATTCTCAGTAGAATTAAATCAATTTTGAACAATTCAGGTGTTGGCAATCAGTCAGGTAGCGCCGGTAGCGGTGGAGCATCTCGTGCTAGTATTGCTCCACAGCAAGTGAGTCAAAAACCGTCTATAAAGTTGCCTGATCTAAAATTACATGTTTTTGATGGCTCTTATGGCAAGTGGCTCGAATTTAGAGATGCCTTTCGTGCTATTGTCCATGAGAATGTGCATTTATCGGACGTGGAGAAGTTCTTCTATTTGAAATCTTTTCTTAGTGAAGAGCATGCAATTGCTAATTTGCAGGTTACTAATGACAATTATCCCAATGCTTGGACTATCTTGACCGATAGGTATGAAAACAATCGTCTAATTATTTATAATTATATCAAGGATTTGTTTGATTGTCCAAAAGTCATGAAAGAGTCATATACTGAGCTTAGAAAAGTTTACGATATATTCAATAAAAATTTAAGATCTTTGAAAAGCCTTGGTCAGGAAGTTGAGCATTGGGACACACTCATTGTATTCATGCTCACAAATAAATTCGATCTCATAACTCTTCGAGAATGGGAATATTTTCAGGTAAAAAGTAACGAACTTCCTAGCTTGGAAGACGTTAACAAATTCTTGAAGGCAAGATGCGAGTTATTGGAAAAGTTGGAATCCTCAAAAATGGAAATTAAATCAGAAAAAATTAAATGTCATTTGGCAGCTACGCCACAAAATAAATTTTCTTGTTATTTTTGTAATAAGCCACACTCCATTTATAAATGTTTCGCATTCAGGAATTTGAATGTGCAAGCTCGACTCGCAGCTATAAGTGAATTAAAATTGTGTTTGAATTGTTTTAGTCCAGAACACACAAGCAACTGTTCAAAGTCGAGCTCTTGTCGTCATTGTGGCCAGAAACATAATTCACTATTGCATTCTGAGGAGTATCCGGTGCCCCCGTCAGCTGAACCTGAGAGTGCTGTTGTGTTGAGCGCCATGACTCCGTCCACTGAATCTGGGAAAAATTATAATACAACGTTATCACTGCTAGCCACTGCTAAAATTCGAGTTCTAGGTAGGGACGGAGTGATTTACATTGTTCGAGCCTTACTTGATCCAGGATCGCAGAGCAATTTCATGTCGGAAAGTTTGGTTAACAAACTGGGTCTCCAGAAACATTGCGTTAATTTCAAAATTATTGGAGTAGGTCAAGCGTTGTCAGCTACGGCGAGTTCCAGAGTAGATGTGACTGTCATGTCGACTGTAAATAATGATTTCGAAGAAACTATTCCTTGTTTGGTCATTTCCAAAATAACTCAGAATTTGCCATTGGTGTCCTTTGACATTTCCAAATGGAATATTCCCAAAAATGTAAGTTTAGCTGACGAAGCATTCAATTCACGAGGTAACATCGACATGTTGTTAGGTAATGACGTATTCTTCAGAATACTGCTTATGAAACAAATTCGTTCTACTGGTATGCCAGTTCTTCAAAAGACTAGATTGGGCTGGATTATTGGTGGTAACTTTAATCCGTTATGTGCTTTCAATTCTCAGGACAGGGTAATGGCATGTCTTTCGTTAGAGCAGAAAATAGATCGAGACTTGACAAAATTCTGGGAACTAGAGGAATGTGACTGGAATGTAAAGGTTATGTCTAAGGCCGAAGAATATTGCGAAAGTAATTTTGTCAACAACTTTTCTCGCGATTCTGAAGGTCGTTTTGTTGTCAAATTTCCATTCAAAGAAACTGTTGGTCAACTAGGTTTTTCCAGGCAAATGGCTTATAAGAGATTACTTTTTTTGGAAAAGCGCTTACACAAGGACGCATGGTTAAAGAAAGAATATGTCTCGTTTATTAATGAATACAGCGATCTTGGTCATATGACGAAAATTACAGACTTTTCGATGGATTCGAGGGATTCAAATAAGTATTTTTATCTACCACATCATGCAGTTGTCAAACAAGCCAGTTTAACAACCAAGGTCCGAGTTGTCTTTGATGCTTCAGCACAAACCGATACTGGGGTTTCTTTGAATGACGTGCAATATGTGCGCCCAACCATTCAAAATGATTTATTATCTATTCTTCTAAATTTTCGAATTTTTCCCTATGTGATCAATGCTGAAGATGTACCGACAAGTCTTGATTAATCCTTCTGAACGTGGATATCAAAGAATTTTATGGAGAAATCCTGACAATCAATCCGCCGACATTGAATGTTTTGAGCTTAACACCGTGACATACGGTTGTGCTTCTTCACCGTTTCTGGCGGTTCGAACTTTGTATCAATTGGGTCTAGAATTTAAAGATAAATATCCTGAAGCAAGCCAGGCTATAATGAAATGTTTTTATCTTGATGACTTATTGACTGGTGCGTTTTCGAAGTCCAAATTGTTGCAACTTCAACACGATATATTTTTGATTCTTAGTACCGCTGGGTTTAAGTTGGGAAAATGGCTTTCGAATCAGCCTGAGCTAATGAACCAATTTGAAGTGGATCAAGATCAATTTTCGAGTATTTTGCATCTAGGTGAGGGCCAACAGAATAAAACATTGGGTATATTTTGGAATGCTACTCAAGATTCAATTCACTATTCTATTAGGGCTTCTGATACGACGGATATAAAAATTTCGAAACGAATTATTTTGTCCATTACCGGTCAAATATTTGACCCACTGGGTTTACTAGGTCCAATTGTGGTAGTTGCAAAATTAATTCTACAATGTCTTTGGCGAGAACGAATAACGTGGGACGAACCAGTGTCACAATGTCTTAGAGAAAAATGGCTGATATTTTGTGAGGACTTAAAACTTCTCAATCAAGTAACTATTCCTCGTCATGTACTAGATAATAATTTTAAAATCTTACAAATTAATGCTTTTGCGGACGCATCGGAAAAAGCATACGGCGCTTTTTTTTACATGGTTTGTTTGATAGCTTCTGGTGAATATATTTCCTCCAATCTTATCCTTCCCAAATCTCGCGTGGCCCCGATAAAAACGATAACTCTAGCGCGTTTAGAGCTTTGTGCAGCATATGTTGCTGCTAAATTGGTGAAAAAGATCAAACAATCAATAGAAATTCAAGTTGACAAATATTTCTACTGGACAGATTCATCCATAGCATTATGTTGGATTCAAAGTTGCCCAAGTAGATGGAAAACTTTTGTAGCAAACCACGTAACAAAAATTCAAAACTTGTCTAACTCTGAGGATTGGTATCATATTCGATCAGAAAACAACCCCGCGGATTGTTTATCCAGAGGAGCCTCTAGTACTTATTTACTCGAGTCAGACTTATGGTGGAAAGGACCCACATTAGTATTTTCCAGTCCCTTAAAAGAAACTCAAAAGGTTGTTGAATTAACCTCAGACATACCTGAACAGAAAGTTCTTAGTCATTCTATAGTTTTGATGGAGGTCTTTGATTTTGATTTTGTCCGATTCTCGACTCTGCTAAAGTTACAACGAATTATTGAAATATGTTTTCGAGTTTATTTTCGTTTCAAATCTAAGACTGTCTCAGTTGGTATCATTCAATCCGAAGAACTAAATAATGCTCTTATTTGCTTAGTAAGAATATCACAAATCCAATCGTTTCCAAAAGAATATGCTACATTACAAAGAGGCGAAACTTTATCCACTTCTAGTCAAATTTTGAGTTTAAATCCCTATTTGGATGAAGCAGGATTGATCAGAGTTGGTGGACGCATACAAAAGGCAAATATTTCAGTTGATCAAAAACATCCTATTATAGTGCATAATAAACATCCTCTTACTGTTTTGATTTTGAGACATGAACATATAGAGTTATTACATTGTGGGCCTCAACAGCTTCTATATTCAATCCGTCAAAGGTTTTGGCCAATTTCCGGTCGTCGAATTTCCCGATCAATCGTACGAAATTGTGTTGTGTGTTTTAGGGCTAAACCAGTTGCACAGCACTATCAAATGGGAAATTTGCCTGAAAGTCGAGTTACAGCATTTCAACCTGTCTTTACACATACTGGTATTGATTATGCTGGACCAATAACTATAAGAGACAGGAAAACGAGAAATCCAAAAAACTTAAAGGCCTACGTGTGTGTGTTTGTTTGCATGAGTACGAAATGTATACATCTAGACGTCGTCACTGACATGACCACTCCTTCTTTCATTGCAGTATTAAAACGCTTCATAGCAAGACGGGGTAAACCTTTGCATATTTATTCAGACAATGGTTCTACATTCGTGGGGGCCAATGCGACGCTTTTTGACTTTATTAAGACTAATTCAAATGATATAGCCTCAACACTTTCAGCTGAAGGAATATCGTGGCACTTTAATCCGCCTAGAGCACCTAATTTTGGTGGCTTATGGGAAGCCGGTGTAAAAAGCTATAAATTTCATTTGAAACGCGTTATAGGTGCTTCTAGTCTTACTTATGAGGATCTTTACACAATATTAATTCAAATTGAAGGGGTGTTGAACTCCCGGCCATTATCACCGCTGTCTACGGACCCTCAGGATACAACACCACTTACTCCGGCCTATTTTCTGGTGGGAAAACCTTTAACCGCCCTTCCAGAACCAGATTACACGATCGTCGCGGAAAATCGACTGAGCAAATATCAGCGTTTACAAGCTATGGTTCATCATTTCTGGAAGCGATGGAATGTGGTATACATCTCCGAATTGCAGTCTCGAATCAAATGGAAAAAGTCTTACACCAAACTATTAGCAGTTGGTAGTTTGGTAATCATCAAGGAGGATCAGGTTCCAGCCAACAAATGGAAAACTGGTAGAGTGCTCGAACTTCATCCTGGCCCAGACAGCATAGTTCGTGTAGTCAGTGTACGATGTGCTGATGGTTCGGTATTTAAACGTGCAATATCTAAAATTTGTGTTTTGCCAATTCAGTGAACCCTTTCTTTTTTCTTTTTTTTAAATATGATATAGTTCAATTGGTTTAATGTTGAAATTAGTTATTTCAAGACTGGCGGCATGTTAGGGCAAGTAAATAAACTTATGTATATTTCTCCAATATATCGTTGCCGTTGACCAGCTGAAAACAAGTGACGGAGAATTTTGTTCGTCGCCAAGGAAAGATTGTTTAATTATTGGCACATTGTCAAATTATTAATATATTTTGTAATTTTGTATTGAAAATTCAATTCAACGATCAGTTTCATTTATACAGTCCACTGTTGGAGCTAACAATAAGATCAATGAACACTGACGAAAAGATACATGAACTGGAGGAAGAGCTGACAAAAATACAGTGGGACATAGTATGCTTGTCAGAAACTCGAAGAAAAACAGAAAATCGAATAAAATTGAACTTCGGTAACCTGCTATACTACAAAGGTAACGAAAACAACAGTAACTTTGGAGTAGGATTTATTATAAATAAAGCGATAAGTAAACACGTCCAAACTATCAAGGGAATCTCAGATCGGGTTGCTTATCTCGTACTACTTAGAATGAAAAGAACATCGCTTAAAATTATTCAAGTTTACGCCCCCACTTCAACATACGACGACGAGAGCATCGAAATATCCTATGAAGATATCTCAAAGGCTATAGAACATAAAACTCGCCTTACTTTAGTAATTGGAGATTTCAATGTCAAACTTGGTAAGAAACTGAATAAAGAAGAGACTAAAATAGGGGAGTTTGGATACGGTGAGAGGAACGATAGGGGAACTACCTTGATGAACTATCTAGAAGAAAAACATCTATATGCGATGAACTCGTTCTATAAGAAGAAACCGCAAAAAAAGTGGACATGGCTCAGCCCTAATAGAACAACGAGAAATGAAATTGACTAAATACTGACCACTGAAAAATATATTATTAAAGATGTAACAGTCCTGAATAGATTGACCACAGGCAGCGATCACAGAATGGTCAGAGCAAAAATACGTATCGATGACAACTTTGAAATGAAAAGAAAAACTAATGGAAACAAGGGACAACTAGACATGACCAAACTTGCACAAAATAAAACCATATACAAAGAGAGACTGAAGGAACAACTGACCCAGAACTTGAACAACGATAATGAAAATATCGATAAAATATACGATACATTAGCGGAAACCATGGTTAGGGTAGGAAAAGAAATCGCACAAAAAGATAAAAAGAAGGAAGATTGCATATCAAAAGAGACAAAGAAACTCATGGAAAGAAGGCGGAAACTGAACGAAGAAGGGAAAATGAAATCGATAGAATACACAGAAATTAATAAGACCATCAGGAAAATGATAAAAAGAAAACAAAAGAAAGAACCAAGAAATAGAAATAGAAAGAGTCATAGAGAATAACAGGAATATGAAACGCCTAAGACCGACACTAGGAAGATACGAAATAAATAAAATAAAAGACAAGAACGGCGTAGAAACTAATATTAAAGAGGATATCATAAATATCACACAAATCTTTTATACAGAACTATATCAAACAAAAAAGGAACCACCGCAAGAAACCGTAAAACAACTACAAACTAAAATAAAGAATATAAACTCAGAACTACAACCCGAAATAAGCAAATCGGAAATAAAGAGGGTTCTGAAAGAAATGAAAAACAGCAAAGCACGAAAAGACGGAGTCACGGCAGAAATGCTAAAACACGGTGGAAAAACGGTTATCAATACTCTCCATACCCTCCTAAATAAAATACTGAAAGAAAAGAAAATCCCAAACAACTGCAATGAATCCATAACAATCATCCTTCATAAGAAAGGTGATCGAACAGACTTGAAAAACTATCGACCTATAACACTCCTTAATGTAATTTATAAGCTCTTCACAAAAATTCACACCACCAGGCTAACAATAAAATTCGATGGTTATTAATCGAAAGAGCAGGCCGGCTTCAGAAAGGGTTTCAGTACCATGAAAATCCTAATAGAACGAGCCAACGAATATCACATCCCACTATATATTGCATTTATCGGCTCATTAATTAATAACAGAATAGACTACAGATACACAGACCTAATAACCAACATATATACCTAGCGAAACAACAACTATTAAAACCCATGAGGGAACAAAACCAATACCCATAGGAAGAGGACAGGGCGACACAATATCACCCAAACTTTTCAACCAGGCCCTGGAAGATGTTTTTAAAAAACTAGACTGGGAAGAAAAAGGTATAAAAATATGCTGACAACACTTGAGCAACTTAAGATACGCGGATGATATCGCCTTAATAACTGATAAGAAAGAAGAACTGACGGAAATGCTGGAAGAACTTGACACAGCAGCTAAAAACATAGGTCTCAATATGAACTACGCTAAAACTAAAACAATAACGACAGAGACGATGACATCACAATCAGAATAGGACAGAAAAAATAGATCAAGTCGATGAATATATATATCTAGGACAGATTATTATTAAGCTCAACAAAGAAAACCAAACAGCAGAAATCAAGAGACGAGTTAAATTAGCTTGGGCAGCATTCGGCAAATTGAGCTACATCTTGAAAAATAGAAAATATCCACAATACCTCAAAACCAAAAGTTTTTAATCAATGTATACTTCCCGTTCTCACTTATGGATCCCAAACATGGTCACTTACAAAGTCAAACATGGATAAAATAACAAAAGCACAAAGATCAATGGAAAGACAAATGTTACATGTGAAACTGATAGATAAAAAGAGGAACGAGTGGATAAGAAATAAAACGAGAGTAAGAGACGTTAGAAAGGAGGTAGCAAAACTAAAATGGAAATTCGCAGGTCACAATATCAGACAAAAAGACGACCGATGGAATAAATGTATCTTAAGCTGGAGACCTTGGGAAAATGAAAGAAGTAGAGGAAGACCCCAGATGAGGTATGCTGATGACCTGAAGAAGCACGCTGGAACCAGGTGGATGAACATGGCAACAGACAGAGAGGAATGGTGAAGACTGGGGGAGGCCTACGTCCAAAGATGGACTGAAGAGGACTGAATAGACAGATAGACAGATAGATAGATAATAAAAAGCATTGATATATTGAAGTTAAGAAACAATAATCAGCAAACAAACTGAGAGTAGTCTTTACCATCAGAGTACATTCAGCATTTTGGTAAAGATCAATCCCATTTGAAATACCCATTTCACTAATGCTTGATGTAGATGAAACTTTAAAACCCCTTCCAAATTTGAGCTCAAAGGTATCTTTCCCCAAATCACAATCCTAACATTTTTTAGTAAATTTAAAACAGATTAAAAAAAACATTTCTTAAATGAGCGCATGCCTATAATTTTCTTAGATTGCCTATTTAACGGTAATTTCTCGACTAATTTCATGTAATAATTTCTTCCAGATGTTTCCCTTACAACAATCGCAGAAAGAGTAGCTAATTCCCATCTCAACTGAATCGCTTCACTGAAATAAATGACGCAGAAAAATCTTCATAGTTGGCTTTAGCTCAAGTCATATCTAAGGTTTTTACAATTTCTTATGATGGCAACCTTTAATTAAAACGGACGATAAAAGCTAGATAAACGAATAATTTTTCTCGTACATCCATGTGTGCGACATTTATTATCACTTCGTGGAAAATAAATGCGTTTTAGTATTAAACGTTTTTTACGTCCTTAACTGGCTTTGTTTACATGTTCTTGAGGAATTTGTAATTAAGCCTTTTCATTATTGATGATAAATCTCAGTAATGATCTTGATTTGGAGAATTCCTATATAAATATTTATAAATAGGTAGGTACTTATGTAGACGTAAACGTCGATTCTCTTTTTTTAATTTGAATCATTTCTTCTGATAAAACAATAGTTCCTATACAGAATCAATCAAACAGAATTTAATCTGTGATCAATCAAATTTTACAAATTCAAAGTTGGTGTCAAACGTGAAAAGTTAAGAAAGAAAAGTATGAACATTATTTGTTAATTGTATTAAACGAAATATAATTGAAGATAGGGATCTATTACATAAAATCTTCGGATGAATTACAGTAAAGCCAAAACATTTAAAAACATAGAGGGTGTTAGATTTGAACAAACGCTTTCCTAGAGATTCTATCTAGTGAATAGTGAAGCAGTGTAAATTATTGCAAATTACCTCTGTTCTTGACGCATTGTCCCTTATGTAAATGATGGAACGCCTTACAGGCACATTGGTTCTTTTTGGTGCACATACTTCTGATTCCTAGCAAATTGTGGCATTCGTGTTTTTTGGTGCACGGAATCCTTGGATGTGCCACTGAAACAAAAAACATAAATTATACATTACTTTATTGATTCGGTAATGTATTCTTTCTAAAGAAGTGTTTAACGGTTTAATCAACAGTCGTAAAAATAACCTTTTAGGGGGCATCGTAAAATGTGTGAATTTAACTTCTTTTACTTGAATATTTAAGATACCTTCTCTACTATAAAAGTTATGTAAGTGGAACAGCCTTAAAAACGTTTTAACTGCTTAGATTTCAAAACAAATTAAGCGTTAGAGCACGTACTTATCTTTTAAATTTATTATTTTTTAAGTGAAACATTGAAACCGGATTTACGAGTTTAGACAAAATATGATTTATTTGGCGAGATACTACAGGATGAACATGCATGAATCTGCATCATGTTAAAATAACATTTTTAATTTAAAGGAGTAGACAAACAAAGGGAAAATCAACTCAACCTCTCATCTTGTTCAGTTTAAGCAAATAAATCAACAAAATTTTAGTAAATTTTCATCACAACACTGGTCACTTAACCAATTTTTTGACCAATCAAACGATACAAATACTGATTCTTTTGCAAATGCGATCAAAATACAGTCAACTCCGTTAGCTATAGGAAGAGAGGAAACCCATCTTGCAGAAATGACAAATGCCTTTTTGTCTGCGGTACAGACAATTGCTTCTGCTATTAACATTAAAAGATTAACCCAAACCTTCATTTTATGGGAATTGTTTGGAAATCACGTATTTAAAATTCCTATTAAAATTATAATTATTCTCTCAAAATAAAGAAATTTATAAAATTCTCCAAGCTGCGTTAGTATCCTAAAGGTACAAGTTAAAACCTGTTAAAATCACACTATTGGCATGATGATGCAACGTTTATCTTCAGATAAGCAGAGAAAGGCAGACGCCAGTAAGGGCGGGCAGTACCATTTCAGTGATCGAGAAGGGTTGTTGCCGTTTGCAGAACTCTAACAGCCGTATTCATAGTCAATCGCCAGTGAGTCGCCGTGTGCTGGGTCAAATACGGCGACTCGCTGGCGATTGACTATGAATACGGCTGTATATGCACAGTCTCGTGTTTCTCGCACAAAATAATCAGTAATTAATTTATCATGGTACGAAATTGCTAGTTAATTGAGTTTTGATTGAGTGTTAATTCCTTGGTTAAGCCTCTGGATAATTATTCCAGGCTTTTATTTTACTCACATTCTCTCTGACTTCTATATTAGATATATATTTTCTACAAAGTCTTCAATCAAGTGTCTGCTTTAGCGACAAGTTTGTTCTGGTCTACAAGACAAGTAGAGTGGTTTTCTTTGCAATCACGGATTTTGTTGACATTTGTGCCTTTTGTGAATTGCAAAGTTTGTACAAAATTTATTAATATTAAAGTTATTATTATTAGTGAATAAGTGTAAGTGTTTTTTTTTTCTATTCCTTTCTTGGCTATAGGCCAAGTGGTCCTTCGAAGAATTGTCCTTACAAGAAATTAGCCCTATGGATAAATCCTGACTGTTCAGGTGTGGCATTCAACGGTTTTGTTGCCATTGGCTATAATGGATGAAGAGGAAAAATAAAAACTATCCTGTTTATACAGGCCGTGCGTTCGTTATTTTGGTCCGAGTTCTCCGAGCTTGACTTTACCGTTCGTTTATTTAAAAAGTGTACTCGGTGCAGCCTCATTCGCGTTCGTTTATTGAAATTTCTGGCACTTTTATTCAGCGTTCAACTGCTCTGTTCGCTCACTGATCACGTGATTACGGCTCCGCTCAGCACGTTCTGCTCTTTGAGCAAAATACCGAACGCAAGGTAAAATGATACTGAAGAGTTCTGACAAAGATAATTTTGCAGCAGGCACACTCAAAGGCCAAGCTGCACAATGGTTTCAGCCAGAGCTGGGCAGTAATTGCCTTGAAAGTGCTTGAAAAAGTGCTTCAAGCACAATAGTGCTTCGAGCACAGTGCTTGCAATTACTTTTAAATTACAGTGCTTGGTAATTGGTAATCGAAGCCCTCTATAAAAAGTGCTTGGTAATTGGTAATTGATTTTCGCATTTCAAGCCATTTGAAGTGCTTGCAAGCACTTAAAAGGCTTGCAAGCACTCAGAAGAGCTTACAAGCACTAAAAATCAAGTCCTTGGTAACAACTTAACGCAGCATAAGCTTTAATGTGATTGGCTGGTTGAAGGCCGTCTCGGCATCGGCAATATGGAAACAGTGTTGTGTATTGTGTTAAGGTGGTTTTCCACGACCCGTAATATCGCAACGTAATATCGCAAGCCGGATTGCGCCGTCCTTCCTATGGAGCGTTGGCGCGTGTAAGCGCGGCCCGGCCTGCAATATCATGGGCCGTGGGAAGCCAGCTTTATAGTTGAGTTATTGGCTATCGATTGTTATTCAATATCAGTTGTGTTCTTTTACCCGTCGTATGCTGATTTGCGATTGCCAGTTAATTAAAGCCTTTATCTTAAACTATAATAATGTTAATATTCGATGATACAGTGCACAGTACACTGTATCATGTATCGTATGTAGAGTGAAGAGACAAAAACTAATAACAAATTAAAATTTATTTGAGATAAAAGTGCTTGCAAGCACCTGCAAGTGATCAACAATGATTTCAAACACTTTCTGAGTAATTGGTGCTTGGTAATTAAATTTTGCAATTACTTTCTTTGGTAATTGGTAATTGCAAGCACTTAGAATTTCCAAAGTGCTTGGTGCTTGATGCTGGCAATTCCTTTTCCTAAGGGCTTGGTGCTTGGGGCTCCACGCACTTTTTTCGAGTGCTTTGCCCAGCTCTGGTTTCAGCCTTATCGCCAACTTCCTCTCGCTTGGGGAATGTTGACTTTATTTATGCAACGATTTAATACTATTGCCCACTGTAACAAAATTAACTTCACAACATTATACAGGGTGTTTGGCGGAGGGTTAGCCAGACTTGGTGGGCGTATAGATAGGCCCATTTCGAAGATATTTTATTAATACAATTGTGGCCTTAGGTTCCATTTTTTTTTCATCATTTGTTCTCAAGAATTTTCAAAAATGAACCTTTTAACTTCTGTAACTTTTTTTTAAATATTCATGAAAACTAGGGTTGCCAACCGTCCTGCATTTCGGTGGACATCCACCATTTGGGGTTCATTGTCCAGCGTCCTGTAACAACCTATTGCAGGACGCCTATTGTACTTAATTTTTAACTCAATAAAGAAGTCTGCAAAATTAAGCCGGCTATAAACTTAGCAACGCTAATACTGAGTTGAAAAATTTCTGGATCATTTTGCAACTTGTATTTTCTATATTTGGGTCCAATGATGATGCTAAAAGGATTTTTTCTACTACCGTGCGTAAAGTACTCACTTCACGCCCTATTCAGAAGACGTGAAATTTCACTTCACGCACTAGTGCGTAAAGTAATTCACTTCACACACTAGTGCGTAAAGTAATGTCAATGACAGATGTCAAACTGTCAATTTAGTATTTTTCTGGTAAATTACTTCACGCACTGGTGCGTAAAGTGAAAATACTTCACGCACTAGTGCGTAAAGTATTTGTCTAAATCAATTTTTCTACACATATTTGATTCATAGTAGAAAAAATTTTGAATGCAATACGTGCGTAAAGCACCTTTTTTTCACTCATGTGATTGTCGCACTCGCCTTCGGCTCGTGTGTCAAAATTCACATTCGTGAAAAAAGGTTCACTTTACACACTTGTTGCATAAATAACTATTTTCAATGCGTTCATCTTTGTGGACTGATGCACGTACCTGATACTTGCAATGCAAAGAATTTCATGATTCTGTAAGAGGTAAAAAGAAGATAATGGTAGGAGCAAAAAGTGAAAAAAAAAATATATGATTTTAGACGCTGTATCTATAAGTACCTGTACTTGACTTTTTATATTCTTCAAATAATTTGTTAATCTGCGTACTTTCGAAATAAAATTTTAAATTATTAGTTCCTATTTACCCAAAGAATTCTTGTTGGAAAGTTTTTTTTTTAGTGTATGTTATGTACTCGGTTATGTAGTATGGTATTTTTCTCTGCAATAATAAAAATGTCCAGAATTTATATCGTATGTCCTGATATTTTATAACCCTCGTCCAGAAATATTAAAAAACAAAGTTGGCAACCCTAATGAAAGCGTTTGTTGCGTGTGTTTTTGGTCTGTAGGGGTATCCTTGATAATATCGGAAAGTTAAAAGGTTGCAGAAGTTAAAAGGACAATTTTTGAAAATTCTTGAGAATAATACAAAAGCAATGATATTAAAAAAACGGGAACCTTAAGGGTATTAGTGTATTAAGAAAATATCTTCCAAATGGGCCTATCTATACGCCTACCAAGTTTGGCTAACCCTCCGCCAAACACCCTATATATACCTATTAGTAGAGTGAATGGATTGAAATATTCGCTTTAAAAATCGATTCACCTCCCACTTTTTTGTCGCAAGCTGAATTTTTTAGGGATCAAAGTTCATGATAAGGTAACCCCTATTCCGGAGGTAAAACAAAATTAGACTGTGCAAAAGGGCACTATCATCAAAAATCGAGATATTGATACCTCCGTATAGAGAAAAAAAATACTTTATTATTGGTCCAATGCACAATAAGGTCATTGTAGGGAGTATTTTTCTATAATCATTCAAAAAAAATAATTATCATTAGCTCTTATGGCCGAAAAAAACTTTAAACGTAAATATCTTGGTTTCAATCGTGCGAAAATTTGGTTAAAAGTCATCTTTTTTAAATATACTGTGGCGTTCGCCACGCTGTCAAGAATCTTTGGCATTCCCTCTTGAATGTACTAGAATCTAGCGAATTATTCTAGTTTAATAGGGAAAATAAGATTTTCGTGTGAATTCTAGATTTTACAGAAATAGATTTAGGAATATATAAGAAGGCCGGCATTGGTTTGTAAGTTAAGTTTCAGTTCGACTGCGATACGATTCAAATAGTGATTATTGAGTTAGTTATTAAAGTAATTAGTGTCAGAGTGTATTGTTACGTGGAATAAATTATTGCTGTGTTAATTGGACTTTGATTTTTGGGATAATCGAAAGGAACCCAAGATTTCTGTCACGCAAGCCAAAGCCGTGACATTGGTGCCAGAAGTGAGATATAAAGGACTGCAGAGTGAAATCCAGTTGCGGAAGTGCGGGGACACTAGTGTAGTGTAAAAACTGAACACTAAGTGAACACTGGGACAGTTAGTTAGTGCAAACAGTGACAATCACAAAAAGAGACTTAACCGATCGTGTGAATTACCCCAGAAGTGACTCAACCCGATTTTGACTGTAATAGTGAATCTTCGAGTGAGTTCTAGAAAATTCTATTTGGAAACTAAGGGAGATATCGAAATTGTGACTTCACCGACGTATTAGGAACATCAATCGTCATTCAGAAGAGGTTTTTCGAGGAGTTTCGGGAAAATTCTAGAACATTCTATTTGGAAACCAAGGGAGATATCGAAATTGTGACTTCACCGACGTGTTTGCTGTATCAATCTACATCTAGAAAAGAAATTTCAAGAAAATTCCAGAACATTCTATTCTAGAATAAAGCAAGTTTTCCAATTTGTGACTTCACCGGCGTGTTTGAAACTTCGAGCAAAGACCAGGAAAGATAATTGAAGAAAGTTTGAGTGAAATTCTAGAACATTCTGTATATGCCTATCACAAGACAACAAGCCAAAATGGACGAACAAAAAGTTGAAGAACTTCTGCGCAAAATGTTGGAGCTTCAAGAGACCAAACGACAACAAGAAAAACAAGACGAAGAAGCTAGACGACAACAAGAACGGCAAGAAGACCTTGGAAAACTGCAGAAGATATTCCAAACCATACAAGGAACTGTCGCTAACCTAGACCAGAAGATTGAAAAAGTTAAAGACGATGTGCAAGAAGTTAAACACGACGCACAGTAGTTCATTTAGCATTTCTGGCTGGACAAAATTCAGTGAGCGTTATTTCAGCAATTTGAGGTAACTGTATCAACATAAATGATGAAACTTTTTGTGACGAACAAAAATAGAATGTTTTTAATGCATAGTATGTCCTATATACAAATAATTTTTCTAGCAAAAAGCGCTAAGAGTTAACGAGGAAAAAGGTATTCTTCACAAAAACAAAAATTAAAAAAAAAAAACAACATTCTGTTACCTGAAACCGACGAGAACATGATAGGATTAGTTGAAAATAATTTTGAGTCTGACAAATGTTTCGCTGTTTAGTTTTTCAGTCTGTATCCATAGCATCTGCATCAGAATCACTTGAATCACTCTGTAGGCTACAATCTTCCGAAGTCTCTGCAGCAGACACAGATAGTGTCGGCGATTGTAAAATGCAAATAACCTCTGGTAGCAAACTTTTCGATGATTTGGAACTTTTTTTTCGATAGCTATTAATTAGAGGATCCGAAGAAAAAAGCAGTGAAAGAAATAGGTCTTCCATTGTGGCTTTTCGAGAATATTTGTGGGTAAAATTCTCACGATAACGCTTAATTTCTTTATGACGACATTCTTGTGCATCTTCAGATAACTGGCCGATAGGAAGTATAGCATGTTTGATGATTTCATAGCCGTGCACCAGTATTTTGTGCACAGTTACTGGCATACAGTACCACGAATATAAACTTAAGTATCGGTCCAATGTTTTTTTAGCATGAGTATTATATGCTTCTGCATTAATTTCGTAACCACACGAAAGTGCTTGCAACAAAATTGCAAAGTATTTGATGAGGGTCTCATCGAGACCTGTGATGGAAGCAGAAGATTGGGGATCCTCAAAGAAACGCCTGGCTGTGTTGCCGTCATTGGTCGTGCCAAAACCTAGTTTCACAACATCAACAAGTAGTCCCGTTCTCTCCCTAAATTCCTTTTGAATTCTTTTCTTTCGCTCAGCTACTTGTTGTTTTTCTTGTGCATCTCTGACTTGCCACTTATTGATTCCAAGCTTATATGATATTTTAAGTAGACATTCGAAAGTACGAATCTTGGCATGCAAAGGTGAAAGACCGAATTCCAAGCTGTCTGGATTAATAACCTTTTCTTCGAGTTTTTCTATGTTATTCATCTCTCGAGGCGTACAGCCACATATATAGCATTTTTGGGATGACAGATTCATTGTTGATGAACAAATTTTGCCATCCACCATAGTCAGTTTTAATTCTGTCGCGACATTGATGACTGTACCATCGATCTCTATTTCAACTGAGTTGAGCTCTTCAATTTGCACTTTGATCTTTTCTGTTTCTCTCTTTATTAAGTCATCGGATTCTGAATCCATTAACAGCTTTATTGGTCTACAATAGCGCGTACTTGATGAAGCTAAATTTTGCCACAAAATTTGCTTTTCATTTCTTGTAGTAATATTGAATATTTGGATAGGTACCAATGATATAACAAAAATCTTGTGGCTTGTTAATATCTTGTTTGGTCTCACTAAACCGTTGCTTGTAACTGGAGTATCCAGAGCTACCATCACATCCCCATTTTAACACGCGAGTAATGTGATTCAAATCATTTTTAACTAGAAAAAAAAAAACATCTTTCTGGATTTGACATATTCGTTTTATAGTATGATTGAGCAATGACTGTAAATTTACTTCAGCTGAAACTTCGGTAATTTTAAGATCCTCTGGGTAGCACTCTTTCTTAGCTTCTAATATCGAGTGCTAAGAGGGAAATGCTTTACAGCCTATACCCTTAAGACGACTTAGTACGGCACAGTAGGAAGCCTTACTCATTCCTCCATCCAAGTATGTAGCCAAGGCCTCTTCTTTTGAAATTCTTTTATGTTCCTTCACATGAGTTGCTCTTGTTGGTGAGGCTGTGGTGATCTCTTTCAAAATAAATGCGGCGTCGCGATGACCTTCACTATACAAACTAGCATGCGTGGCAGTTAATAGTTCTTCATGACTAGTCGATTCCAAGAGAGTCTTTATTTTCCGTCGTTTGGTTTTTTCGCTGGACTCGGAAAAGTTTTTCTGTGGGCGCCCTCTTGAAGTAGTTGGCGTAATTTCCATTTCAGTTGTGTGATGTTCTGTGGCAAAATATTCCGAAAAGTCTACACAGTCTTTTAGCCAGTCCTTATTGGTGACTAGAAACCGTTCTTTTTTCCTATAACTCTCCCTCCATTTTTCTGAAAGCCTATACTCGAAGACCCTTATTTTTTGGTTTATGTTATGTTCGACGTCCTCAGATACACTTTCTAATTTTAATTTTTCTAGAATATAGAAGTAGATCCTCAGAATTCTGGTATCCCTTGTTTTTTCTCTCAACCAAACTTCGAAAAGCTCATGTCTCGTAACTGCATGCGTACCTAAAAATTCAAATAGTAAGGTCAGCCGTACCTTGCCGCAGAATTTTTTTTTATTATATGATCAAGTAATGAATGGGCTTCTTAACAGTATGAAAGGTTTCACATGAGTCCTCGTGAATCATACTATAAGCTCCTTCAAACTTCAATTTTGACACAGTTTTCACTTTAAGACATTATATTTTAAAAAAAATGGTACGAAGTCAATCAAAAACAATTTGGATACATGCATTTTTTGGTACATACCAGCATCTATATTTTCCATTATACACACTTTATTTGGAAACTTATTCACTTGTTTTCTAAACCAAGAAACACAGACGACTGATAAGGAATAATTTCGTGTTTTTTTTTTCTTATCTTTTTTCGCTAAAATATACCTTACCTTTTCTTGTTTTTTTCAATTTATTTTTATGATTTGATACACTTGGGTGTTTCAACTTTACGATAGTACACTTTTTTCAGCATTACAAATGAAACACTTTCGTGAATTATGTCCAGCAAGAAATGCAAAATGAACCAATGTGCGACGTCCAGGCAGTAAAAACTGAAGTCAAAATCGATGTTCAGCAATTAAGACAAGAAATTGAGGACCAAGTTCAAGCACTCGAAGATAATATGCGTAGATTAGAAATACAGTCCATCAATCCAGCTAGTGTTGGCCCATTCTCCAGTATGAAGATAAAACCACCAACTTTTGACGGTTCTACGTCCTGGACCATGTATATTCGACAATTTGAAGCTGCTGCAAATACCAACGGATGGAATGACCAAGAAAAAGCTACAGCACTGATAGTGGCGTTACGAGGACCAGCCTTAGATCTTCTTCAGTCCATTCCTTCAATCTACCAACAGAATTACCAGCATCTTAGTCAAACTTTAGAATTGCGCTTCGGAGACCATTACAGACAAGAAGTATTCCGAACTCAAGTTAAATCAAGAGTTCAAAAACCCGGCGAGAGTCTACAAGAATTCGAATCGGAAGTTAAAAGGCTAGTGAGTTTGGCGTTTCCTGCAGCTGGGGAAGACATGCAGGAATGGATGGCAGTATTAGACCGTCAGATAGTGACAGATTTAGGTGCCCCATTTTCGTATACAAGCCTCGAAGAGGGTTGAAAAGTACTTCGATGTTGAGTAGAATGAAGTGAAATTCACGAGTCGCCCCTGGGGATAAAATATGGAAAATTCGATTTTCCTTAACCGAAATAAAAGGTGTCTGTTGCCCATATTTCCATGCAAGCTGTGTTCACTAAATGATTAATTATTAAAAACCTAGCTTCGGAAAACCAAAGGCTTGAGTGTTGCAGGTGGCTAAAGGGTTGAAAAAAGGGCTTTATCTTGGAAGAAAAAATCGAAAGTTGGACCGATTTTTGCACACAAGCCTATTGGAAGTATGAAAACGTCCACCATCACTACCTCGAAAAACATATTGGCTTGAGTAATGGGAATGGATAAGTACATTTTTAGGTCGAAAAATTTGACCGATTTTTTTTTAGTCGCATAATATCGGTCAAATTTTCCGACCTTAAAATGTACTTATCCACTCCCGCCACTCAAGCCAATATGTTTTTCGGGGTAGTGACGATAAACGTTTTCATACTTCCGATCGGCTCGTGTGCAAAAATCGGTCGAAATTTCGATTTCGAATTATTCTCAATTAACACTTTCCTCTCGGATACGTCAATTTTCATTTTTTCAGAAGCACTTTTCTAATAATTTCAATTTGTTTTTATTCATCACATCGCCCTTTATGAAGGGTAACGTTCACCCTTATCACCAAGATAAGGAAGGTACGTCCAGTGGGCCAATCCTCGGGCCAGGGAGGAGAGCTCCCCGAGAGAACAAATTTTTCGTCTTTATCATTCTCGTTCACTTTTCGATTACGTTGACAAGGACAAAACATTCGTTCTATCGGGGAGCTCTACTCCCTGGCCCGAGGATCGGCCACCTGGTCGAATGGTACTTTGTTTTAAAGATATTTTCATTCTCGTTGAAACTCCGTATGTGATACTTTTTTTTGTATTGATGGTGATTTTCACCCACATTATTATGATAGAGAGTGTGGGCTGAGTAGCATCTTGTTTTGAAGATCTTGCAAATAGCAGCATTTTCTAAATGTTCAACATTGAAAGATTAATTCTTTTCTTGCTTTTTTATGTCGATGGGGTCTAAACTGAGTCAAAGTCTCGATCCATTAAAAATTACTAGAAGTGTTAATTTGAGAATACCCAGGGCAAGAAAATTGTATCTTTTTAGCTCATAGCAACTTTGACAGTGAATATCTTGAGATTTTCAAAAAAAAAAAACGCACTTGTGACGAGAACAAAATACAATTTTAGTATACAATGGTACTACCTACTCGACCCATCTTCGCCATCTTCTCTATCGGAAAAGGAAGGGTCGGAAAGTTCTACTCTTGAATACAAAGTTGACGTGTCCGAGTGTTTTTTTTCTAATCGACCTTAAAATAGGTACCTACCGTAAAACGCCTCTGTTTTGATATTCGTGAAACATCCTGTAGGTATATGTATTTTGATAATATGAATAATTTATGATTATAAAAAAATACTCCCTACAATGTCCTTATTATGCATTGGACCAATAATGAAGTATTTTTTTCCCCATACGGTGGTATCAAATATCTCGATTTTTGATGATAGTGCCCTTTTGCACACTCCAATTTTGTATTACCTTCGGAATAAGGGCTACCTTATCATGTACTTTTAGCCCTCAAAAATTCAGCTTGTGACACCAAAGTGGGAGATATTCGTTTTAGAATTCGAGGTTTGTATTTCAATAATATACAACAACTTTCACACATAGTTACAGCCATAGAGAATGATTTGAAGAGAGAGCAGATCCAAGATACGTTTAATGCAAATAGAAAAATAATTCTACAAATGACAGAAATGCTGGATCGAAGGGACCACCTAGTGCTTGTAAATTTTGCGTTAATTGGTATTTCCCTAATGAATGATACATAACAGGTATTTCCAAAGAAATTCATCACCCCAAATTGACAACCCAACTTACTATCGACAGCAGTGGCGACGCGTGACTTGTAGTCTGGGGGGTGGGGGGGTAATGAGAAGATGCGACCCCCCGCTAACGCGCCGCAGGTCAAATTTTTTTACAAATTTCAAGGTCATTCACTTTTCCAGAACAATTATTTCCTTTGTGAAGAAAATAAAGCGTCGGGGGGGGGGGGAATTACCCCCATTACCCCCCCCCAACGCGACGCCCCTGATCGACAGGGAAACGCCAACAGGGCAAGTCGCAATCCTGCGGTGGAACAACCCTTAAAAATTATTCAGCAGGGAAACCAATAGATTCTCCAAAAATATCAATAAATAATTTTCAAATCAATGCCCTCGTTGACACAGGAGCCAGCATTAACTTAGTGTCCTCTAAATTTTTCAAAGTCCTTCCAGCAGTAACAAAAAGAACTATTAATTTTCGATGTGGTCCTGTCGAAATTGAGATTCATGGTTCTTTCAAGATTAAATATTTCCAAACAACAATTAATTGCGAATGTGTTCCCCATACCTCCTAACTCACTCCCATACTAACGGTAACCGCCGAAGGTTGCCGATGGTCACAAACTAACAACTTAAAAATTGATGAAAGACTTAATCGACAAGGTAGAAATGAAACAGGTTTTGGTAGCTCAGTTGGTAGAGCATTACACTGGAAATGCAGTTCTCGTCGTATCGTTGCAGCGTGCAGTCGATAAGCTCCCGAACAAACAAACCTTTTTTGCCCACATTCTTCTTGTGTATACAAGTTTTTTCTACGGCACATTCAGTAGCGAATGTGCCATAAGTTTCCAGTGTTTTGCCGAGTGAAACACACGCCGGGTAAGTTCTGGATAGGCAGACTACCCAGAGTTTCTTCCGGGGCGCTGCCCCATATATTTTTTGGCCAGATTGGCCAAAATTTATTTTTCCTATTTTTTGTGGCAAATACCACAAACCTCCGCCGCACAACACAGTGGAAACAAGTTAGGGTACCCCGAATCCAACCGAGAGCTCACACAGCAAAAGTAAGGGTACGCCGAAACTTCCTCAAACTATCGTTAAAAACGACCAAGTCCACGGGCCAAGTCAGGGCACGTCGATCGAAGACAAAAGTTGGGGCACCACCACCAACAACAAATTCGGCTAAGTCCATAGCCCAAGTAAGGGGACGTCGACCTCCGTCGGCTCGACAAAAATTTTCTAAGTCCGAAATAAGTGAGGGTATCGGACTTGGAGATATTAATATCAGCGGAAGTGAGGGAACGTGCATCAACCAGGCACGTCGAAAAATACGCTAAGTCCAGCAACAAGTAAGGGCAGCTGGACTTAGGAAAATATTTCCGAAGCCAACAAAAGTGAGGGCAAGACAAAAGTGAGGGTACTGCCGTAAATTAAGGGCACGGCAGATACCATTACTTTTCCCGCTTTTCTCCCACAAACAAGTGAGGGAACCTCGGCTTGAAAGACCCCAAACAAAGTGAGGGGACTATTCAATACTAAGACGTCCAAAGAGCTGAACGCCTACACAAGTAAGGGGCATTTCAAAAGGCAGGGATACCCCAGAAGGGGATCCCAAGATGAGCGACGTAGACTCAGACAATGAGAGCGTCAAAAGCTTCTCCTCCACAGCCTCCAGTTCCAGAGAGGTGGTAAGAGGAATACCAAAGGTAAAAGCGAGATTGCTAATCCATTCTGGATCGTGCAAACAATGCAACACGCATTACCAATATTTAGACACCCATACAGAGGCAGAGGGGAACGCCATGGTTGATCTAATCATATCCCACATTAGAAGGAACCATCTATATGTGGCAACCAAAACCAAAACACAAAATAAGAGACCCCTGGACACTAGCAGCCCTGAACAGAGGGTCTCGAAGAAGGTAGCGGAGAGGCACGAATTTGCCAAACCGCCCCCACGTTCCCCTACACCCCTGCAGAATGCAGACATACCCCCTAGCTGCACCTCCACCCCAGCGCTGATCAAGGCAACGGGATTCGGGAAGTTATTTCAACTTCCCACCAGAAATAGATTCCAGGTTCTGGAGACCAAGGAACAAGAGCCAGAACCTGAGGTAACCATCCAGAACAGGTCTCAGGAAGAAATCCAGAGCAAGGTGGCGGACACTCCACTACCCAAGACAGGCACAACCAAGGGTAAAAAAGCCCTCCCCCCCCCATCATAGTTAAGGGAAGGCTTAACAATCATAAGGAATTCCTCGAGATGGCAGGGCGCATTACCAAGGAGCCTCTCGAGCTAAAATATGCCAGGAATTCGATCATATTATACGCAAAAAATATGGCCGACCACGAAAGTATGAGCAGACATCTAAATAATGAGGGTGCTGAGTTCCATACATACTCAGCACCATCCGAGAAGACCCATGCTTTCGTGATGAGGGGGATGAAGGGCAATTACACGACGAACGAAACCAAAGAATATCTGGTAGACCGTTACAATATGAAAGTAAAGGAGGTCTACCAGATGAAAAACACGGGGCAGGACAACCCATTGTACCTGGTCGTCACATCTGCTGAATGGACACTAGCCAAAATGATAGCCAATGTGAGGACAGTGTTCGCGTCCAGAGTACAATGGGAAGAGAGAAAAAACAGGAAGGACATCTCGCAGTGTGTCCGATGCCAAACATGGGGACACACAATGGCGGGATGTCATAGGCAGAGCCGATGCTCCAAATGCGCAGAAGCGCACATGACTGCTGACTGCCCGAATCGTGACAAGCAGTCAGTGTGCGCTAACTGCAAGGGTGCACACCGGGCAATGTCTACAAGCTGCCCGGTGTATAAATTTAAAAAGCGCATGCTTGAAGAGAGATCGGCTCCAAAGCCTACTTACGTTCCTGCCCCGTTGCCCAGAAACCCTGCCTGGGGTAGAAGAGAGGTCCAGCCACCAACAAATCAGCTACCACTGAGACAGCCACCGATGGACTATAATAGAGATTTCCCGAGAGGTTTAGTGCGCGAACGTGGGGTGCGCGAGACCACAAACGTGAATGTGCGCGAAAACCAACCGAGTGCCCAACCTCTAGCACGGTCCAACCAACAAGCACCTGCCAATCTAGGTGATACATTCGCAGCGTTCCAGGCCAAGTTTGCCCGCCTGGATTCGCTGATAAACATGGATGGTATGATGCGCGCATTGGACCATTACATTGGTATGCTTGAAAAATGTAATAGCGATATGGAGTTGTTCAACGCCACCCGCCAATTTTTCTTGATAGAAATTAAAAAATTTAATGTAGGTCCAATTCAAGATAATAGAGTGGAACGCTAACAGCCTCAATGGTAAAGTAGGTGAGCTCATCCATTTTCTTCATCACGAGAGGATCGACATCGCCATAGTCGTGGAAACATGGCTGGGGGATGAAGATCGTTTCGTGGTGAAAAACTTCTCCTGCGATCGCTCTGACAGAGCCGGCCGCCGCGCAGGTGGTGTGGCGATATTGATCAGGAACTCAATCGCGTACAAGCGGATGCCACAGTGGCCTAGTGCCATTGAACACGTGTGCATCCAGCTTGCGAATGGCGTCCTGATCAATGGCTGCTACAACGCCCCGCAGACCCGTCTGTCAGTAGCTAACCTAACTCCATTCTTCCCCCAAAACACTCGCTCCTTGTTGCTTGGAGACATGAATGCACGACACAGACTTTGGCGGAATCATAGAGGCAATACCAACGGTATGATCCTAAATGATTTCGTCAATGACAGACCGGAGTTGATACTCCTCAGTACTGAATCGCCCACCCATTATCCCAGCAATAACATGACACCCACATACATTGACATTGCCATCAGCAAGGGACTCAGGGAACTTTCCGATCTCGTTACGATCAACGCCCTGAGTTCAGATCACTTACCCGTCTTCTTCACCTGGGGTGAACTTGATCCTCCCCGCCCGCAAGTTCGCCTGAGTTATAAAAACTTCAATTGGCCCCTGTTTCGGTAGACTCTCAACACCATTACCCAAATTCCTGGTCAAATTGACACCATTGAAGCTCTTGAGCAAGAGGTTTCAACCTTGACCAGGAATGTCCAGCAAACCCAAACTTCCCTTGCTAACCGTGTGACTGTCCATCAAGGCCGAGAGGAGCTCTCACGAGAGCTCATTGCACTCATCTCGCTGAAGAATCGCACCCGGAGGAGGTGGCAACACCTCCGAAGGGACGAGGATCGCCAACGAGTTCGGGAGCTCGAGGGTGCCATTAAAAATGGCATCAGCGAGCACCGGAACCGTAGATGGACACAAACCCTCCAAAACCTTCATCCTCAAGACAACTCTCTATGGCGTCTTCAGTCCAAAATGAGGCGGCAGCCTGTGCGTACCCCTGCACTTACTAGTAATGGCAGGGATTGCGTCACTGCCCCAGACAAGGCGGAAGCTCTGGCTTCATTCATGAAGATACCTCGGCATCATATTCGATCAGAGAATGAAATTCCACCATCACGTTTCCCACGCTCTCGCTCGCACCTTCAGTGCGCAGCAAAAACTCTACTCCCTCATCGGTCCCAATTCAGCCCTTTCGCCAGGTAACAAACTATTGATTTACAAACAGGTCCTGAGACCTATGCTAACCTATGGGGCCCCTGTCTGGAACATAATCTCACTCACTCAAAGGAACCGCCTTCAGCGGTTCCAAAACCGCATTCTGAGGGGAGTCCTGTCGGAGTCCAGGTACGCCAGGATAAGGGATATGCATGCGCAAGCATCCATTCCTTATATCTCTGAGTACCTGGACGAAATCAGCGACAAGTTTTATCGTCATCAAACTCAAGGTTCTCCCCTCACACGCAGCTTAACTGCAACTAGATATGATCCAGACAACCCCATAGTTCACGGGCCGCCTTACAAGAATTTACCCATCTATTTTGAACCCCCATGAAACCTTCCCCATCCTAAAACCTGCAAACCACACACCCAAATAAGTAAACAACCCATCCAAGCACAGCTAAAACCCAAATCGCCGAGACATAATTAGACAAGAGAGATTTGGCGCTAACGCCAATAGCCTTAGTCTAAGCAGGAGACTTAGGCAAATCCAGTCATAGGTCTAATTTCAACCCTCAGTTCTTCGGAAAATTCCAACTTGTCAGCGAACTAGTGTGTAGCAAACTCCTCTTTCGCTGACTATGAGGAAACCACTTGTCTAATTACCATCAAAACACCCCCAATCCGACCAAAAATTATAGGCAAAATTGCCCAATTTAGCTGATAAATGCTGATCCCAATCCCGGTAAATTCTTGCACCCAATCCCCCCAATCCTCATTCTCTGACACCCTTAAAACACCTACCCCTAGAGCTCAGCCTTTGCTGTTGAGTCTGCGTCCCTCTAGGACCAAACCGCCCACAAGGGCACAACATTTTTTGTTTTGTTTTGTTTTGTTTTAAAAAATATCAAGTAGAAGTGGGGTTTTTAATTATTTTTCCCCACACAACGGGCGCTGTGCGCTGAGCAACCCATATCCCTGCATTTACCAACACCACACCATTTGGTAGGCCATGTAATGGCCCAATGCTTGCCATACGATGGCAGTTATCAGCGACCCCAGGGTCATTAAAACAGCGCGTGAGGGAGACCAGGTAACGCTGCGAAAAGAGTCAATCAAGGATAGGACAGAGGCTTTTAGGTCAAAACATCGGACCGTGCTAAAACACGCCCACACAGCACGCCAGGCGTGTCTGGGGCACAGTGCGCTGCGTCGCACTGGAGTTTTTAGTTTTAAGTTGTATGTCCTAGAATAAGTTATTGTTGTATATATTTAAGTTTGAGGGGGGCTTAACCTCCCTACCTGAATTGTACACACATAAGTAATTATTTAAATAAAGATTTTGAGTTGAGTTGAGGAAATGTAGGGGTCCTGGGTTCAAATCCCAGTCGAGACAAGAAAATTTTTCATCAACTTTTAATTAATACGTTTGCATGCCACTAAAATTAACACTCTTTAAATATTTGCTTCTGGACATGATATTGGAGTCGAATTTTCTGGTTGTACCTAATTTACCAGAAGACTGCATATTGGGTTTTCCTTGGTTTTTAGAACAACAAGCTGTTTTGGATATTATTCGATCTTGTGTACATATTGGTACAGGTATCAGACGTACTATGTATTTACCTTTCTTCAACTTTTCAAAATCATCTCATACAAAGCGTTCCCGAATTTCATTTAAATCATTGAGACATAAAGCTTCAACGTAATTATCAGAAACTGCTAACAGAATTTTCTTATCTTTTTGATGAATCATTGGAAAGACCAATAACACGAACATAAAACAACATGACATAAAACTAAATTCAAATAGAGTGGTAAAAACAAAACCATATTCCTCAAGTGAACATAAAAGACTTATTCTAAATGGACACGTCAGTGAAATATTGGCTACTGGTGTTATTGAACCTTCTGTTTCACCCTATTCCTCATCTCCCGTAATAATCGAACGAATGGGGAAAAAGCCAATATAGGCCCCTTGCATCAAATTTTTTTATTGCTGATTTCGATAGTCCATGAAAAATAAGTCAACACATGATTTTTCCTTTTCTTATTAGTCAAAAATTGACGGAGATACAACGCTATAAAATATGCCTATGACGTCACTTATCATATAAATTATTGACGTCGCACATGCTCAGTATATTGTCACGGCTTTGGATTGCCTGACAGAAATCTTGGGTTCGTTGTTCGTTTCGTTGATTCCAAAAATCAAAGTCAAATTAACACAGCAATAATTTATTCCACGTAACAATACACTCTGATACTAATTACTTTAATAACTAACTCAACAATTAAACTCTTTACAATCACTATTTAGATCGTATCACAGTCGAACTGAAACTTAAAACTACAAAGCAATCGCGTCCTTTATATATCCCTAAATCTATTCCTGTAAAATCTCGAATACATACGTTAATCCTATTTTCTCGATTAAAGTAGAATAATTCACTATAGATTCCAGGTTATTCGACAGACTGGCGGATGCAAGGATTCTTGACACATTTGCGGACGCTCGTCACACTGCCCTCCTCTTAAGGTTGATCGTTCCGATCAACTTCGCGCCCCTGATATTTCGTCAATCTGTCCAAATGTACAACTTTCATCTTACTCCTGGTGTTGCGCTGGACTCGATAAACCAAATCATTGATCCTCTTGATTATTCTATAGGGTCCTTTCCATGCTGAAGACAACTTCGGCGATACTCCTTTCTTTCTTGCTGGATTATACAACCACACGAAATCACCTTCTTGAAATCCGGCCGAATTGGCTTTCAAGTCGTATCTGGTTTTCATTTGGTCACTGGCCAGCTGAATGTGCTCCCTAGTAAATTTGTGAATTCCCAGAAGTCGTGCCCTTACTTCGTCGGCATAGTCTCGAATTTCTTTTCGCTCTTCTTCGGGTACTCCAAACATCAGATCGCAAGGTAACCTGAGTTCCCTTCCAAAAACAATTCTAGCCGGACTTTCACCTGTTGAATCGTGAACAGCCGCTCTGTAAGCCATCAAAAATAGAGGCAAATGCTTGTCCCAATCTCGCTGGTTCCTTGCGACTACTTTTGTCAGATGTTCCTCTATGGTCTTATTGAATCGTTCCGCCATGCCATCAGATTGAGGGTTTAAAGGTGTTGTCCTTGTCTTACGAATGCCCATGATCTCACAAATTTTCTTAAATATAGCAGATTCGAAGTTTCGTCCCTGATCTGAATGCAACTCTAGTGGCACACCATGACGACTGAAAACTTCGTCCACTAGCACCTGGGCAATCGTGATGGCTTCTTGATTGGGAATAGCGAAAACTTCTGGCCATTTACTGAAGTAATCCATGATAACCAGGATGTATTTGTTATCACGCTCTGACTCAGGGAACGGTCCGGCAACATCTATCGCTATTCTTTCAAATGGGAGACCGATGTTGTACTGTTTTTCGGGCCCCCGAGACCGTAGTTTAGGGCCTTCACTGGTAGCACAGATGTCGCATTTTCGGCATCAGCTTTTAACATCTTCGTGATAGTGAACCCAGTGAAAACGTTCCCGAATTTTGCCCAAAGTCTTGTTAACTCCAAAATGTGCCCCTGAAGTTCCGTCATGTATTTCTCTCAATACATCTTCCACTCGGTCTTTTGGGATAACAAGTTGGCTCTTAGTGGATTTCCCATCCGCACTTTCCCAAACCCTTTTGAGCAAACCATTTTCTACGGCCAGAGAGTTCCACTGGGCCTACAACGCCTTGTAAATCATGCTCTTGTTCGACACTTCCCTCCATTCTGGCCTACATTCATCATTTTCCTTAAAATGGAGAAATTGCCCGATGTCCTGGTCTGCTTCTTGATCTGCTCTCATTTGTTTAGTGGTCCATTTATCGTCAACGATCAGACCTGTTCTTCTCACAGCCGGACCAATATTATTCTCATGCATGTCGATCCTTTGACAATGCTTGCAGTCTTCCTTGCATGGCCGTCTAGACAGAGCGTCGGCATTTTTATGCAGGTTTCCAGATCGATGTTTAATTTGGAAATCATATTGCTGCAACTTCTCAATCCATCTAGCAAGCTGTCCTTCGGGAGTTTTCATTTCAAAAAGCCATTTTAGAGCTGCGTGATCCGTTCGAATTAGAAAATTACGTCCGTAGAGATTCTTATGAAAATGGTCGACTGCTTTTACTTTTTACTATGGCAAGCAACTCTCTTCTGGTGACACAATAATTTCGTTCTGGCTTTGATAAGGTTCTGCTGTAGTACTCCACGACATGCTCTTGTGAATTTTGAATTTGTGAAAGGACAGCTCCAACACTGGTGTTACTTGCATCTGTGTCCAAAATCGACATGCCTTTCTGATCGGGATAGGACAACACTGGGCATGTACGAGCCCAGTGTTGTCCTGGTAATAAGAACATAATCCCAGAAAACTCCTTAGTTCATGATTGTCGCGTGGCTTTGGCCAATCTCTGACAGCATCTATCTTCCCTTCCATAACTTGTATGCCATCTTCAGATACCACGTGACCTAAGAATTCCACTTTATTTTGAAATAGAAAACACTTATTTGGATTGAGCTTTAAGTTGGCATTCCGGAAGCGGTAAAAACTTGTTTCAGGTTATTAAGATGTTCTTGAAACGAATTTCCCATGATCATGACATCATCTAAATATACCAGGCACGTTCTCCATGTAAGGCCTCGCAAAACAAGATGCATCAGTCGCTCAAACGTAGCTGGAGCATTACACAATCCGAAAGGCATTACATTAAACTGGTATAACCCGCTTCCGGTACTGAAGGCAGTTTTCTCTTTGTCATCTTCGTGTATTGCCACTTGCCAGTATCCACTTTTGAGATCCAAGGTGGAAAATCATTTGGAGCCCAATAGAGTTGTCAATGTATCGTCGATTCTCGGGAGAGGGAAGCTGTCCTTCTTGGTGACGTCATTAAGCTTTCGGTAGTCCACACAAAATCTAAGACTCCCATCTTTCTTTGTAACCAAAACTACTGGCGCAGACCATGGACTATTTGACTCTACAATGATTCCCTCTTGAAGCATTTTATTAATTTGGTTTTCCACTTCCTGTTGCTTAGCTACTGGCATACGTCGTGGTGGTTGTCTAATTGGGTGTGCCAATCCAGTATCAATTTTGTGATGAATTAAGCTGGTCCGTCCGGTTTGATTGTCCATCACAAATACGTCTGCTTCTTTCAAGATGAAATCTGTGGCTTGAAGTCTATCTGGATCGAGATGTTTCCATGATTTTGCCAAAGTCTGCATCAAGGTGTCTGTATCCAATTTGGATTTCACAAAATGTCGCTTATCTGGTAGGTCACAGTTCGATAGTTGCTTAACTGATTCGAGAGCTCCAATAATGTCTCCTTCTTTTATTCTTACTGTTTCGGAAGAAACATTGGCAATTCGTATCATAATGTCTCCATTTGTTCTTACTAAAGTCTTTGCAACAAGAAATCTTTCTGGTTTATCTCCAATGAAATTACGTGTTAGTCCAACGCAGCACCCAGGGTTTGTTTCTAATCTTCCGAAATGATCTTCTCAGTACTCCCAGGAATCTTCACTGGGGTTGTGATATTTTCGAGATATTTTTCTGGTTTATCTCCAATAAAATTATGTATCAGTCCAACGCAGCACCCAGGGTTTGTTTCCAATTTTCCGCAAATGATCGTCTCAGTACTTCCAAGAGTCCTCACTGAGGTTTCGGACAGGATCTTAACGGGCATCGGCTTGGGATTCTTCTTGTGTAGTTAGGACAATTTCTTCATTACCAAATTTAAGGATGTTCATGGAAGGATCAAAAGAGAAACCATGTTGGCCGATCAAATCTATTCCCAAAATAAAATCATCTTCTATATCGGCGACTATTGTTCTGTGGCTGAAGGTGGTAGATCCAAAAGTAAGCTCAACCATAGCTTCTCCTTGAACTGGTGCAGATTCGCCCGTGACTGTTCGTAGTGACAGGTTTCTAGTGAGCGGTTGGATTGTCCGAGACTTGACTAATGTTCTTCTAATTATGGAAACTTCAGCACCCGTATCAAAAGTGATGGTTTTCAATTCTCCATTAATTTTTCCTTCAAATTTTAATCCTCCATAATGAGTGCTCAATGATTTTATGTGAACAACCCTGGGGGCTTTGTCATAACTAGACAGCATCCTCCCCTCCGTACTAGTTGGTTCCTGTCTGTTATTAGGGCTGGCGTTTCTAGATCTTGAAAAGCGTGGAGAAAGATCCCTAGATGGAGAGGACATCCTGAGTCTACAATCCCATTGCATGTGCCCAAGCTCTTGGCACCGGTAACATTTTACTCGGTTTCTCGGTGTTTGGTCGGAGCTGTTTCCTATTTGTCTGTCTTCTCGTAATAGTTTCTTTATTTCCTCCATGAAATTACTCATAACGTTCTCGAAAGTGCCGTCCTCTTTTAATGATTGTTTTTTCTTTGGGTCCTCAATGGACACTGCTCGTATTCTGGGTCGTGAGGCACCAAAAATTGCCTCCAGTTCCAATGCTCGGACAAGGGCTTCGCTGCTTTGTCTGAACTTAGACATTCTCAAGTTTTCCTGGATTTTGGAATCTCTGATACCATCAATGAACGCAGATACTGCCATCCATTCTTGCATGTCTTCCTGAGCTGCAGGAAACGCCAAACTCACTAGCCTTTTAACTTCTGATTCGAATTCTTGTAAACTCTCGCCGGGTTTTTGAATTCTTGATTTGACTTGAGTTCTAAATACTTCTTGTCTGTAATGGTATCCGAAGCGCAATTCTAAAGTTTGACTAAGATGCTGGTAATTCTGTTGATTGATGGACTGTATTTCTAATCTACGCATCTTATCTTCGAGTGCTTGAACTTGGACCTCAACTTCTTGTCTTAACTGCTGAACATCGGCTTCGACCTCGGCTTTTACTCCCTGAACGTCGTGTTTAACTTCTCGAACATCGTCTTAAACTTCTTGAACATCGATTTTAACCTCTTGAACATCGTCCTTAACTTCGGCTTTTAATTCTTTATTCTTTTGTTCTAGGTTAGCGACAGATCCTTCTATGGTTTGAAATATTTTCTGCAGTTGTCCAATGCCTTCTTGTCGTTCTTGTTGTCATCTAGCTTCTTCTTCTTGTTTTTCTTTTGTCGCCTGGCCTCTTCGTCTTGTTTTTCTTGTAGTCATCAGCCTCTTCTTGTTGTCGTCTAGCTTCTTCGTTTTGTTTTTCTTGTTGTCGTTTAGCTTCGTCATCTTGTTTTTCTTGTTGTCGTTTGGTCTCTTGAAGTTCGAACATTTTGCGCAGAAGTTCTTCAACTTTTCGTTCATCCATTTTTGCTTTTTGTCTTGTGATAGGCATATACAGAATATTCTGGAATTTCCCTCAAACTCTCTTCAAATATCTTCTCTGGTCTTTTGTTGAAGTTCCAAACACGTCGGTGAAGTCACAAATTGGATAACTTGCTTTATTCTCGAATAGAATGTTCTAGAATTTTCTTGAAATTTTTTTCCTGGATGTTCATTGATATAACAAATACGTCGGTGAAGTCACAAATTCGATATCTCCTTTAGTTTCCAAATAGAATGTTCTAGAACTTTCCCGAAACTCCACGGAAAACTTTTTCTGAATGACTATTGATGTTCAGAATACGTCGGCGAAGTCAGAAATTTGATATCTCTCTTGGTTTCCAAATAGAATTTTCTAGAACTCACTCGAAGATTCACTATCACAGTCAAAATCGGGTATAGAGTCACTTCCGGGGTAATTTACACGATCGGTTAAGTCTCTTTTTGTGATTGTCACTGTTTGCACTGACTTACTGTCCCAGTGTTCAGTTCAGTTCACTAAGTGTTCAGCTTTTACACTACACTAGTGTCCCCGCACTTCCGCAATTGGATTTCACTCTGCAGTCCTTTATGTCTCACTTCTGACACCAATTGTCACGGCTTTGGATTGCCTGACAGAAATCTCGGGTTCGTTTCGTTTATTCCAAAAATCAAAGTCCAATTAACACAGCAATAATTTATTCCACGTAACAATACACTCTGACACTAATTACTTTAATAACTAACTTAACAATTAAACTCTCGCGATCGACCTTGTTCCCGAACATCAACGTGAAATCTCGAATCCGCTTGACACACTGGCAGCCGTTACAGTATCATTATCTGCGGGCATCTTTGGAGGGCAGTGCATCGCAAATTTTAAAATCCATCGAATTCACTTCAAATGGATTTATCGTTGCATGGGAATAAACCTTAAAGAATCGTTTTAATAATTCAAAATTATGAATTCATAATCATATTAAAGCATTGTTTACCCTAGAAAACATTCAAAAAGAATCATCTGGTAAGATTGGTAAAATAATCGATGACGTGTCAAAGCATCTCAGATCCCTAGAGAAAATAAATCAAGTAATTGAAGATTGGGTTAGTTATTATTGGGTTGTTATTATTCATGATAACTTCTGAACTTGATCAAAATACGGTTAGTGAATGGAAAAAATATTCAATAACATTAAACACTTCTTCGTTAGATGATTTGAAAACGTTTTTAACAAATCGGGCTAATTTTTTGGAAACTCTAGAGTACCTACAAAGAAATATGAAATTGGCGCAAGATGATCGGCAGGGCAAGCGATAACAAGCAACGTTTTTCCTTTATAGGTAGTCTATTTTTTTGAGAGCTGGTATAATCAATCATACTCAACCAATTTTAATCCCCTAAATCCTTTGAAGAGTGAATGAACAACCTGCAATAAACGATAAAGTGACAGTTTGATTATACCAGCTTTCAAAAAAATCGACTTTTTATAGGTCACTACACCATTTCCAATTCCAAGCGGCAGTAAATGACATTTTCATAACCTAAATTGCAAAACAAACACCAGCCTTCCTATTGGTTGAAACGCCCTACCTGGACCAGTGCCCATGCAAGGAGAACATTTGATAGGTTGTAATGAAAATGACCAGTTTGTCATTTACTGCCGCTTGGATTTGGGAATGGTATAGTTTCTTCAACACTTTCGTGTTATAACTGCAAAAAAGATCATTCAATTTACGTGTGCGAAGATTTTCTCAACTTAACAGTTAAAAAACGCATCGAATTCATAAACAAAGCAAAACTATGACTATGCATACGTTGCTTGCGTCATCCGCCCAAGAATTGCAGAATGGGTAGGTACCTGTAGAAAATGCAATTCATGGCACAATACTCCAGGATAATTTCAATTCTTCGTCGAATGTTACAACTGCTGACAGCAGCACCGACGAAGGGTGTCAAGCTGAGGCTGTTCTGAGTAGCAGCATGCGCAAATCAGGTTAGCGGGTTATGCTTTTATCAACAGCTCGAGTCAAGGTACTAGGCAAATTTGGCATGCCTCACATCGCGCAAGCTTTACTAGATTCCGATTTTATATCTTATTTTGTAACAACAAATTTATGTGACAAATTGGGTTTGGATAAAGTTGATGCCAATTTAAACGTCTTCGGCACATCAAACTCGGTTACCAAAGTAGGTACATGGTAAATGTCAAGTTAATGTAAGTTCTTCATGTACTGATTTTAATACAAAACTCACTTGTTTCATTCTTTCTGAAATCACAAATGTTACACCAGGTTTTGAGATTGACGTAAATCTATTCCAAATTCCATGAAACCTACACTTTGCCGACGAGGAGTTCAACAAACCAGGTGCAATCGATGTTTTGATTGGTTGCGATCTCTTCTGGAGTCTATTAAAATTAGGTATAGCTTATCAGGTGGTAAGTACAACCCTACGCTTCAAGAAACTGAACTTGGATGGGTAGTAGCTGGGTCCAGTAGGAGGAATTAGAGCAAAAGAACAAAGGAGACAAGTTTCTTGCAACCTAAGCATCAACCAAGATTTGGATAATATGATGGCATGGTTTTGGGACGTTGAAGAGTTAACTCAGGCTAGACCGTTATCAAGCGAAGAAACAGAAATTTTTTCGGAAACAACATGTAGAAACCATGAAGGTCCGTTTGTAGTGAATCTACCATTAAAACAGTCTGCTGAGTCCAGCTGATTGCTTAGGCGACTCCCGTTCTCGAGCCGATAAAATGTTTTATAAGTCTCTAAAGGAACAATACGTCAAGTTCATGCAGGAGTATCAATCCCTCAATCACATGACCGTTGTTGATTTGGATTCCAATTCTTCTGATGTGGAATATTTCATGCTTCACCATGGAGTTTTACGGAGCGATAGTTTGACTATACTAAACTTCGTGTCGTTTTCAATGCCATTTCTCTATCAAGCAACGGAATATCTCTTAAGAATATTCAATATGTCGGCCCAGTTTTGCAGGACGACCTCCTATCAATACTGCTAAGGTTTCGCGGAAAACGCTATGTTGTTTCTGCCGACTGCAAAATGATGTACTATTCTAGCGAAGATCCTCATACAAAGATTGTGGTCTGAAAAGGTGTCCTGGGATGAAAGTCTACCGGCACATCTAGCCTGTGAATGGCGCAAGTTCAAGGATGATCTACACTGAGAAAATCTCCAGCCAAAAACTCTTTGCTGGTGTATTTTCAGCTATCCCAACAGAAATTTTAGCTGAAACTACCAAGTTCATCTCTTGTGGTAGTGAAACGCGCTTTACTACTGCCTTATTTCTATTGTAGTAGTAAGACTCTTTGCTGTCGCTAATAAAAGTTTTTGTATATGTTTCACGACAGCAAAGTACGTTCCTGCTGTGCCAAAAAAGTTTTTGGGGTAGGTAAGCATATGCCTACGTCAAAAAGAAACTTTTTCAAACATAATTTCTAGTGTAGTTATAAAGATTTGTATTGCCCTAGTCGAAATAATTTCCATAGAAATGCTTTCGGATTCTTCCGTAAGGGTGGAGGGGGTCTTTCGGCTATACCTATTCGGTGATCGGCAGTGCCGGTTCTCCATAGCATAGTCCATCACTTATTCCGAGGTCGCAGAGCAGATCAGAAGCGTGTCGTTAAAGTTTTCCGTTGCACACTGAGAAAACTTCCAGCCAAAAATTCTTTACTAGTGTATTTTCGGGGATAATACCACGAGAGCTTCAAAATTACCGATAATTTTTCACGATTGCGGGTTTTCTATAATTTCACGAGTCCTACGGACTCGTGAAATTTGCAGAGAAGACACGCATGAGTGAAAAATTATCTGGTTCATTTTAAAGCTCAAGTGGTATTTAGAGGATTATTTCACGTATGAGAATGCAAAAAATATGGAAATAAATATGTATTAAACGATTTGAACATCTTAACAATCAATACAAATAAATGGTTGCTATCAGGAACCGTTTGCTTGTATCAAAAATTAGCATGACAATCATGTATATAATAACATGGGAGAATTATCGAATGTAATACCACAAGAGGTTTCGGGATTACCGGATAATACTTTTACCTGTCACGAAACGCGTTACGCAGCAACACCACGACTCCGAAGGAGGAGTGGTGTTGCTGCTAACGCGTTGAGTGTCAGGTAAAAGTATTAGGTAATCCTGAAACATCGAGTGGTATTCAAAAGGTTATACAACGAACTAAACTTTAATACTTTATTAATTTTTATTATTATTAATAATAAATGAACAATTATTATAATAAATATTGCTAATTCCTGTTTGATTTTCTACAGAACTTCTGATGGGTTGGTTGTTGTCAGAAGTGGATGCTCCATGTTCTTCCCTCATGTTCGAAATAATTTTATTATGATGTTGTTCAGTAAGCTGGAGGTACGGCGTCACGGAGTTTATAGAGCTATGTCCAGTCATTTTTATAACCTCTTGAAGATTTGCACCAGAACTAGTGAGTGTGCTCACAGCTGAGGCTCTATGAGAATGATTTGTGAATTTTTTGTTGTTGGTATCCAATCTGCTGCTTTTTGCACCCAATTCCGTCCATTTACTGACAGTATTAACGCCAACCGGGCAGTTTTTGTACCAAGGAGATAGAGCGCTAGCATTCCAATTTTTATTAGCAGTCAAAAATAGTCTATTTGTTTGAATGTTCGTCCCCCTCTTAGACATCAATTTTAAAAAAAGTCGAACTGGACAGAAATCAGGATGTAAAACATTTTTTACCAGCCACTTACTTTCTGATACTCTATTGGCGCCTCCTTGAGTAGTTTTGGTAAATATAGGATTATATTCCAGGCGACCGGTAAGCGACCCGTCATTGTGCCTTTCCTGTCTGAAAAATTCCACCTCGCAAAAAGCACCTTCGTTACCACGCCATGCCAATTCGGATGCAGCAATAAAAAAAAAACTTTTTTTGAAGTCCATCGGGAGTGTTTTCGTTCGAATTTGAGGTCATTTTTTCAATTTCTGGTCTTGTTAAAGCTGTCGAGCTCACTTTCCGGGCACTGAGCACTTGTTGGAGTTCTTTTCTCTTGGCATTCCTAGCATTTCGGGCCTCTTGAAAAACTTGATCATTGAAAGGGTCTATGCGCCGATTATGCTTTTCAAAGTAAAGGTTTTGTAGCATTTTAGCAGTTTTATTCCAAAGAAGCTTGATGACACTTTCTTTATAATTGCTTCCATCTGTTTTGCGCATGTTGTACGCCCAGTCCTTCAGTATTTTTGATAGTTCTTCCTCTGGCGTCATACTTTCGAAGTGGTGTTTTTTTTCACGACAAAACTCCGTGAATTGCTTCCAAACATATTTGTCCGACTTCTCGGTATTTTTTGGCTTTAAATTTCTTATGTTTTCGTCCACCTCGGGCAAAGAAACTTTTCCAAATCTAATTTGGTTTGACATTTTTTTTTAAAATAAAAAATTGATTATGCGTTACCAAGCAACAGTGGCTTTAGCAAATCCACCAAGTGACAGTAATAGCGAATTCTATTAAAAGCGTTAGTGCGCACTGAGCTTATTCTTGTCTTTTTCTACTAGCTTGTATAAGAAAGAGATGAAACAAAAAAAAATCTATAATAAAATTTGCTATAATCATTGCCACCAAGCGCGATAATCCCAAATGCCACCAAGCGCGATAATCCCAAGGCTTATCACTTGTTAAGCCTCTCGTGTCATATGGGAAAAATGTACAGTGAGTTGTATAATCGCTGTAATTGTCTCTAGTTAAACAAATGGAAAAGAGAATTTTCGCTGAAATTCTGAAAATCGTCAATTGTCTTATGGGATTTCCAACACATGAGTGGAATAATCAGCTATCATAGCAGAAATTTTAGCTGAAATTGCAGAACGATCCTATTCTAGTTGTAAGATGCACTTTACTATGTTAACATAATGTCACTTTGCTGTAACAGTAAAGTTTTTTTCTGCCACTAATAGTTTTTTCTTGATACAGTAAAAACACTTATTATTAATAAGTATGTTTTCTACCGCGGCAAAGTGCATGCCTGCAACTATGAGAAAGTATTTACAAGTTTTTTTAATTATTGCTGGAAAGATTTTGGCTTCTTCAGCCAAAAGATTTTCAACAAAATCCGTCGGGTGGTGAGGTGGGGGGTGATTTGCGATCCACGAGGTTTCCCGACGCTAGCATCGCTCGTTAGTCCGTGGTAAAGTCGATCGAAATATTGAATTGTTTGCTTTTTTTTTCAGTTAGTGGGTGAATGTGGTAGGGTAGGTATACAACGGTATATAATGATGTATCTATTTAATATTTTTTATGAGCTTATTCTTATTCTCTTCAAGATATTCTAAAATAGAAAATGTTGGTTTTCTGTTTTTGTCTTAAACAAGATGGCGTAGCCTAATCCTTTTTTCGAATATTGTTATAGGTATTTTTAATTGATCGAGGAGGCAGTGCATTCGTCACAGGACTTCTCCAAGTTTGTTTTGATTCAACCAACCTCCTATCTCATTACTGATCTCCCTATATAAAGGCTCTTGTATTATCGTATTTATTGTTTATGCTCCTTTATAGATTTAAATTTTTTGATTTTTCATTATAAAAGTATATTTTTCTTATAATGGGAATAACAATTTTCCATTTTTCTCTCCATATTTTAATTCTATAAAAAAATATAATTTTTTAATAAAATATATGTATTGTTTAATTGTAGGTAGTTGTGTTTTATTTTTACCCCATGAACATATTTACCCTACTAATGGCCGTTTGCTAAGGTATGCTGATGACCTGAAGAAGCACGCTGGAACCAACTTTTTAACCATGAGCAACTGACTTAATTGTCACTGCCAAGTAATTTTATGGTCACACAAAAATACTTTATAGTAGCACCAAATTTACTTTGTAGCCACAATAAAGTTACTTTATTGTCATAAAAGAAACTGTATAGTCGTAGCAAAGTCACTTTATAGTCACAATAAAGTTAATTTATTGTAACAACAAAGATATCCTTTATAGTCACAACAAAGTTACTTTGCTGCCACGGGTAAGACGGTTCAGTAAAGTTAACTCTATTACCACAGTTAAGAACTTGGCTGGAGCCTATTCTAAAAAACAAATTAGCTGTGGTCGCTAAAAAATTGGCAAGGGCCATAGGGAGGATTTCTCAGTGTAGGGTAGTGTCATACATAAGGTTAAGCCCATATTTCATCTGTGTGTTTTTTCGTGTATTTTTTCATGTAGTTCAGAGTGTCAAAATAATAATTTTTTTCGTAATGCTGATTTATATTGCGTTAGAAGTTTTTCGATCGTCACCCTGAACTACATGAAGAAATTCACGGAAAAATACACAAATGTAATACGGGCTTTTTTTTCCATTTACCACAACCTGGAACAACACCTTTTTTTTTCTTATCTTAAAGATAAATCCTTTACTCAGGTAATAGTATATTACAATCCGAGGCGGGAAATTAGCTATTACTGTCGAGAGAGATTATATCTCGAGACAGTAATTAAATTTCCTGTCGAGCATAGTATACTATTTTATTTTTAACCATAATTTTTGGTAATTTAAATTAGAAATCAAATTGAATGTGAACGTAGCTTCATGCTATTTGCTTGAATTTTATGTCATTGTCATCAATTTTGAAAAAAATTTGACAATACCTGCCACATAAATATAATGAAACGAGGACGGGAAGTGAGGACGGGAAATGGGGACGGGAAGTGGAGCAGGGAAATGAAAAGACAGTAAAGTGACATTTCCAAATTTTAAAAAGACTGTAATGTCAACATTACATATATGGTTAAAAATAAAATTACATTACAGTAATTTATTTTCCTCAATTTGTATGCAAATGAAACTTGTTTATTGATCTTTTATACTGTATTTATTTTTTTGTTTCAATATGATCTTTCAGCCAATACTTTAGGTGACTAGAAAGTATATATTGTAAACAAACAAATAAATGCATGATAAAAGCAATATAAATGAGTTTCATTTTTATGCAAATTAAAAAGAAACATTTCACTAACAGGAAAAAAAAATTAACGACAAGAAAAAGCTTCCTGTGTCAGGCAATCATTTTCATGGTCGCGGGAAAGACGCTACTGCTACTACTAAACTTTTTTGTTGCCACAGCAAATAATTTTATTACCACAGGAAAGTCACTTTACTGTGACAGCAGAGTATTTTTTACAAAGTAACTTTGCTAGCACCGTCGAGTCTATCCAGTATAGTGAACTCTGTTGTCACAGTAAGGCACTTGGCTGAGGCCTATTCTAAAAAAAAAATTTGGCTGTGGTTGCTAAAATTTTAGCTACGACCAGGAAGAGAATTTCTCAGTGTATACTCTGCCTAAACCAATTAACCATCAAACGACATGTTCGTAGGCGTAGGGGCACAGATTGCAGGGTTTTGCAGACGCCTCTGAGCGAGCATACGGTGCATGTTTGTATGTTCGAAGTGTAGACCAAAATAATCAAGTATAGGTAAGGCTTTTATGTTCAAAAACCAAAGCTGCACCCATTAAAACTTTAAGCATAGCCAGATTAGAATTATGTGCCGTATTATTGCTTGCTCGTCTGGTAAACAAGATTAAGATGTCTTTGAATATACAATCACAAAAATGCGTCTATTGGTCAGATTCATCAATAGTCTTAGCATGGATCAGAACGATTCCAAACGTATCAAAGACTTTTGTAGCAATCAGAATAGCACTAAATCAAAATCTAACCGACGTGACAGTCAAGATTGGAGACACGTATCTAGTCAAGAAAATCCAGCCGATCACTTGTCTCGAGGGTTATATTCACATCAAATTCTAGTCAGATATGTGGTGGCATGGACCATGGACCTAGATTTTTAAAGGCAACCTCTAGTGAATGGCCTATATTGCCACCTAAAGTCGATACTGTGTCTGAGTTGAAACCCTTTTCGATCACCAGAATGTCAGTTCTTGAATTCAAATTCAACACATTTCCTTTCGAAAGGTATCCAAAATTGATTCGTTTGATTCGAGCTGTTGCTTTTATTTTGCGATTTAAGAATAATTGTCCTCTTGGCATTCTAGAGTTCAATAATGCAAAGAACAATCTAATTAAGGTCGTACAAAGACAATCCTTTCCCGACGAATTTTCTCATTTAATTGAAAAACGCCCCATTGCTAACCAGAGATTATTCGGGTTGGGGGAAGATTGGAATTTCCTGATTTTCCACCAGATAAAAAACATCCAATATTATTGCGTTCAAATCATCATTTTACGAAATTGCTCTTTGCCCATGAACATATTAAATTAATACATATTCGATCTCAAGCTCAATTATCCTCAATAAGAGACGAGTTTTGGCCAGTTTCTGGGCGCATTTTAGCCAGATCTACGGTCAAAAGATGTTTTCGATGTTTCAGATTAAAACCCGATTTTGTACAGCCAGTTATGGCCAATTTACCACGCGATCGCACTGTTCCCTCTCCGCCCTTTCACGTCACGGGACTTGATTACGCGGGACCGTTTCTAGTGAGACAATGACTGGGTAAAATCGTGTTTATGCGAACTAGAAAAGTGTTGGAGTATTCGTCTGCTTTTCAACAAAGGCTTTGCATCTGGAGTTAGTATTAAGTTTAACCACAAACTCCTTTTTGTTAGTCTTAAGGCGTTTCGTTTCCAGAAGAGGGAAGCCTTCCAAAATTGTCAATGATAACGGTACAGCCTTTGTTTGAGCACACAGCGAACTTAAAACGTTTCTAGAATCAAACCAAGATAAATTAGGATGGTAATGCTACCAATGAAGGGATAGATTGGCAATTTATCTGTCCATACTCTACGCACAAGGGGGGTTTGTGGGACAGCGGCGCAAAAGCGTAAAACATCATTTAAAACGTGTCCTTGCAAGTGCTCATCTTGCTTTTGAGGAGTTTACTACGACATTAGCGCAAAGCGAAGCTATTTTGAACTCGTGCCTTCTTTCCCCACTTTCCTCTGAATCCAATGACCTAGTTCCATTGACCCCGGAAGACCATTAACTGCCGCCCCAGATGAGAACTTGGAAGATATCAAGCTCAAGGTTCCAGCTAATTCAAAGACTCTATCAACGTTTTTGGCGACGTTGGCAGCAGGGCTACATATTCGAATTACAGCACAGACAGAAGTGGAAGGTTAGCCGAGGCCAGTTTCCTGAGGGTACATTAGTCCTCATGTGGGATGACCAAGCCCTCCCTACCAAATGGAAACTTTAGCGAATCATTCAATTGCACCCAGCTGCTAATGGCGTATCTCGCATCGCTTTCATTCTAGCAAACAATGGGAACATCAAAAGGAACAGAAGATTTGTCCCCTGTAACGTGCCAAAATTTACCTTTGTTTCTTTTAAATTTTATTCTGTAATGGGTACATATTCCTCTATTGAAGATTACTTTTGCAACAACGATTTTTACCATAATAATTAACAAGCAACACTTATTAATTAAAACGGCAGAGTTATTTATTTTGTAAACAAACATTTTCATACGTAACCTCAAAATTCGGTATTTAATTTGCCCTAATTTGCATTTAGTTACGGAGTGCCGCTCCTTGTGGTTTGGTGCAATGTTTTGGGTACCGTAGCACCGCTCCCTGTGATGTTTGTCCAGTTTTATTAGCAGCCAACTTCAGTCACGGCTATTTCACGCGGTTCGATGACAGTTAACCATAAGGATGTGCTCTGCTTGTCGATTTATTCATCGTTCGATTTTCTAACTTGTACTCAATCCATAAGGAAATACCTTATTTTCTTATTCATAAAGGTATCTGCCTAGTGTCAAAGTGTTGTTTGTTCGGTTATTGAATTCTAGTTTCCCTCCGAGTGAAGTGTAGTCGGAGTAATTTTCTTCATCGTTGTGGCTAAACCTGCCCATCTCTACTAGTAAATTGTCAACTTGGTAACTGACCTGTTGAATTTTGGGGTCTTTTTCTACCTTGCAAGGCGTAGGTGAAGGAGATAAAGGGTTATTTTTGATTTTACCCGTTTATGGGGATTTAAGCCCTTTGGTTCTCTATAAAAATTAAATTGTAGTAATTTATCTTTTGGTTCTACCTTACCTGACTTCTACAATTTAGACCGTTTTACGGATTTGAGCACCGTTCGTCTGGTAAGTCCAATTTGTACCTGTTATATGCACGTGGTTCCTTCTTCAACCCCTTTTTCTTTCAATAACTTTAGCTTGGTGATTTGATTTGGCCCTTACGACGATCTAAGGACTATTAGGAGACATTCCTGTTCCTGAACGTGTCCCACGTTTTGTTGAATAAGCAAGAAAACCCTGTTGCACAGGTAATTAAGTTTTTCATAGTTTCTTTTAAGGGGGCAATTTAATTCCAGTTCGCTGGAAATCTCTTTATTAATGACTGGAAAATAAAAGTAAATTCAAGAGTTCTCTTATATAACAGTTTTTCTTTCCTAGGGTTTTTTTTTTATGCTGAGGGTTCTCCTTTACTGGGTTTCTCAGTCAAGATTTCTACCTCCTTCCTGCCAGTTCTTCGACTTACCCTTCAAATATCTGCCTTTATTCAGCGGCTCATGGCCTGAGTGTCTCCAATAAACAGTGACCGCAGGATCGAAGAACTTGATCTAGGATTGGTATCGTAGAAACCCTTTTACCGTACAAGTAGTTTTTTTGGTTATGTAAACTCACATTCTTTAAATTTTCTTTATAAAATCATAATATCTAATCATTTTTTTTTTTATATTTACCAAAACTCTTTTCTGGGTAATCCCGTTGTAAATTTTCAAGTAAATTTTATGGTCAATTTTATCAATTAAATTTTATGCTCAATTTTATTAAATATCCGTTTAATAACCGATTGTGTAGCTCAAGTTAGCGACTTACAAACATTCCAATTATTGATTAATCAAATCCCTACTTTGATTACCTTTCTCATTGAGTATAATTACTGTTTATAAATTTATAGCCTGGTATGTAAACCAAAGTGATCACCGAGGTATTAGAGTTACGAAGTTAGGTACTTTTGGTAAACAGGAAGACAAGGTAATTGATTGGTTTTTTGTAATTAACAACTTTGATTTATATTTTGATAATCGTGGTACTATTTGAGGTTAAACAATTGAGCAACATTGAGTTGGTTGGTTTAATGATTTACTATTGATTATTGATTATTTTGCTGATTATTAATTACTTCATTATTAATTACTGATTATCAATTACTACATTTAGGTAGATCGATTAATTATTGACTGAATTGATAATAATATTTTTTTTTTAGGATTCATTTTGTCCTTCTGTTTTTTTTTTTTAAAGATTAAAAACAAGCTCTTGAATTTAATTAGTGTTTCATTTGGCTTCGCAAGCTTATACAATACTGGACAACGTTTTTTTATTAACTGCTTTCTCTTATAGTGTAATTGGGTTGGTGCGTTTCAGAAAACATCCTGAGGGATTCTGGCTATCCTGTCTGTCAGCCAGTGGCGCCCATAAATAAACCCACCCTACTCTCCAATTCTGAGCTGGGGTTAATTTGCTGTGCTCTCAAGACACGCGTTGATCCAAAAGCACTTTTGTTCTTTATCAATTTAGGTATCTTTTCTTTACAATTTTTTTTTTAATTTTTAAATTCATTTTAAACCAAGAGCGTGGCAAATTTTTGGCGCCCAACGTGGGGCAGCCTTTTGAAAAAGAAAGTTTTTTTTTCTCCTCAATTTTTTTTTTTGGTCATTTTTACCTTTAATTATTATTTTTTTTTGACAACGATTAAGTTCAATTTATACCTGAATGCGTCCAGTATTTGTGTCCAGCTGTGCGGTGTTAAATGTGCATATTTTGATATTTCAATCTTACATTACATTTTTTTTTTACTTTCATTACTCTACTGAACTTTGAGCCCAAATTTTAAAAATATTGAATTGCGTGTTGTAGGTTATATTTTTTTTTCCCTGCCGTTTATTGGTGTATTTATTGTTGGTCGCAATTTGTATTGAACAGATTTAGTGCAGAAATGGATTACAAAATGAATATTTCATATCTTAAGAAAGAGATGCTTATCCATGAGCTTGTTGTTCGTGGTGTTAATGTAGATGCAACTAAGACCGTGGATAAATTAAGATCAGCTTTGCGTCCTCTTTTGAAATTAGAAAAGACTGGTTCTCATAGTTTTCCGCCTTACCATTTGAAATTTAGTGACGAAAAACCTCAGATCCGTGGTTTTCTCGATGATGCTCATGAAGCTATCCGAACACTTTCAGGTGATAGTGCTCAAAATAAATTTTTCGCGACACAGTCGAGGTTAGTTCACCTCCTTCATCGAACTAATAGGATTCCTGATTCTTCTTTAAATACCCAAGAGCGAGACGAAAAGGCTGAGCTTTTGGTGGAGATTTTGGCTTCTCTGGATTCCTTAGAGGAAGTATCCAGGCAGGATCCTGAGTTGAGTCGACATTTTCAAGATGTTGATGGGGAACCTGTTCCACAACTTCATTCTACTCGCCATCCTGCCTTAACTTCTACCAGTTCTACACCGATTGTACAAACTGTGCCCGCTCCTAAACCTCCACACATCGAGAAGTGGAATTTAAAGTTTTCTGGAGATGGAAAAAAGTGGACTGTCTATAACTTTCTCGAGCGAGTTTCTGAGCTTCAACTAGCTCGTGGCATGACTGAACGACAGCTTTTTGAGTCAGCCATAGATCTTTTCGAAGGTAAAGCACTTAATTGGTTCCGAGCAAATAAAGGTCGATTTCATGATTGGACTAGTCTGTCAGAGTTGTTGCGTCGTCACTTTGAGCCTCCGGACTATCGGGCCAGACTTTTCAAGGAGATTTTGGAGAGAACTCAGGATACTGCTGAGACCATCGTCGACTATCTTTCTTGCATGCAAGCCTTATTCAGGCGTTATGGTGGGTTGTCTGAAGCAGCTCAGCTTGACATTCTATGCCGAAATTTGTCCCCGTTCTATACGACTCAACTCCCTGTGGTTAATACCTTGGAGGAACTTGAGACTGAATGCCTCAAGCTTGAAACCAAGAAATATAGAGCCGAAAATTATGTACCACCCTCTAGGAAACGGCAACAGTTTGTCGAGCCTGATTTTGCCTTTGTGGCTGTTGAGAATTCTCCATTCCCCTCTAGTGAAGCCCCAAGCTTTAACAATGTTGAGGAAGCTTGTGAAGTTCAATATCATAGAAAAGAGCCCCTCAAGGGATTACTTTGTTGGAATTGTCAAAAATCTGGCCATCTTAATCGCAATTGCCCCGATCCTAAGAAGACTCACTGTTATCGTTGTGGTGCCCCTGGAGTCACAGTTCGTTCCTGCCTCAAGTGTTCGAATTCGGGAAATGCTTCCCGAGGGAATTGTTAGGCCGTGCCGTTCTCTCTGATTCTTTCGATTCGTCGGCCAATTCCTTAGATTACGACAAGAAAATAATTTTGGACTATATAATTTCTCATGCCAATGGTGACCAACGTCCTTACCTCGAAATCAATATACTAGGTTATTCCATGCTGGGTTTGCTAGATTCAGGTGCTAGTAGGACTCTGGTGGGCTTACCAGGTTATGAAACACTTTTAAGTTTGGGCCTTAAGTTATTTAAGCAATCGGCTGTCTGTACCGTTGCTAATGGTCAAACTTGCAAAAGCATTGGTTATATTCAAACACCTATTTCCCTGATGGGTAAAACCAAGATTATCGATGTCGTAGTCCTCCCTGAATTGTCTCATAAAATTATTCTCGGAATCGACTTTTGGAAAGCTATGGGTATCGTTCCTGATATGGGTCAGGATGTTTGGCATTTTACTGATCCTCTTAATATCAATGAGATTTGTAACGTTCAAGACCTTGATAATTTATCACCCTCAGAGAGGCACGCTTTAGATTCTTTGGTGAAAGACAAAATTTCTCAAATGGGAACTGGGCTTGGTTGTTGCAAGGTAGCTCATCACGAAATTATTTTGGAGCCTGGAACAAGACCGATCAAGCAGAGATATTATCCCGTGTCTCCTCATAAACAACAATTTATCGATGAAGAGGTTGAAGAGATGTTACGATTAGGTGTCATAGAAAAGTCAAGTAGCCCTTGGTCGAGTCCAGTTTGTTTGGCCAGAAAAAAGGACGGATCCTTCCGTTTTTGTATCGATTTTCGCCAATTAAATTTACACACCAAAAAGGATGCCTATCCCATTCCGTATATATCGACAATTTTGGATCGTTTGCGCAATACCCGTTTCATAAGTTCTGTCGACATTAAGTCTGCTTTCTGGCAAGTTCCACTTCATGAAAATTGCCGTGAATACACTGCATTTACCGTTCCTGGCAGAGGGCTGTTCCAGTTTTGCAGAATGCCTTTTGGGTTGTCTAATGCGCCTGCGACTTGGCAGAGAATAGTTGATACCATCTTGGGCCCGGAATTAGAGCCAAACGTCATGGTCTACCTCGACGACATTGTCATTATTTCTACCTCTTTTCCCGAACATTTAAAACTCGTTGGAGAGGTCTTTGACCGTCTTTTAAAGGCTGGCCTCGTAGTTTCATTGGACAAATGCAGTTTCTGTAAGCCAGAACTAAGGTATTTAGGTTATTTGGTGGACAGCAAAGGGTTGCGACCCGATCCAGAAAAGGTAGAGGCAATCATCAATCTTCCTGCCCCTTCCAATATTAACGAAATCCGTCGCTTTATTGGTACAGCCTCCTGGTACAGACGTTTTGTGCCAAATTTTTCTTCCCTGTTGGCTCCAATACTTAATTTGACAAAGAAAAACGTCCGTTGGCATTGGGATTCTACTTGTCAGAGGTCTTTCACTGCCCTTAAGGAGTGTTTGGTGACTGCTCCTGTTTTAACTGCTCCGGATTTTTCGAAAATATTCTATCTTCAAACTGACGCATCCTCGTATGGTCTTGGTGCTGTCCTAACTCAGATTTTTGATGACGGTGAAAAGGTCATATGTTATTTATCTCGGTCCATGACAAGACAGGAAATGAAACTCACCGTTACGGAGAAAGAGTGCCTGGCCGTGATTTGGAGTGTGGAGAAGTTGCGTCACTATTTGGACCATGTCCACTTTAAGGTCATCACAGATCATGCTTCCTTGTTATGGCTTCACAGGCTAAAAGATCCTCAAGGTCGTCTAGGTCGTTGGCAGTTGCGCCTCCAACAATTTGATTTTCAGCTGATTCATAGGAAGGGAAAAGACCATATCGTGCCGGACTTTTTATCGCGTTCTGTACCTATCTCTTTGGATTCCATTGATACCTTTAATCCTCCTGATTTTTCTTCGACAACAACAACGGATAAGTGGTATTTGTCAATCATACAAAAGATCGAAAAGTTTCCGGAAAAGTTTCCTTTATGGCGAGTTCATGATGGCAACCTCTATAAATTTATTAAATCTTCAATTCCAGAGTTATCGTCTCCCTCTGAGGACTGGAAAGTTGTGGTTCCGAAGGATAAGAGGGTTGAGGTTCTTAAGCGTAACCATGATATTCCTGCTTCTGGTCATGTTGGCGTCTTTAAGACCTATGGTAAGATCCGCCAAGTCCATTATTGGCCCAAAATGAAATCCGATGTTGTTCGATACGTCAAATCATGTCAACAGTGTGCTCAAAGCAAGGTCGAACAGAAGCGTCCAGCAGGATTAATGGGCGAGCGCCCTGATATAACTCAACCATTTCAGGCTATAAGTCTAGATTATATTGGTCCCTTGCCGCGTTCGAAGAAGGGTTTTTGCTATATTCTCGTCATCTCGGATTATTTCAGCAAATCGGTGTTCTTATATCCTTGTCGTTCTGCTAAAGCTAAATCTCTGACGGAACTTGTTGAGAAGTTTTTCTTACTTTTTGGTACACCCATGTTTTTAACATGTGACAATGGAGTTCAAATGAAATCGAGGGAATTCCAAGATTTGTGTCAGCGTTACAAAGCCCGTATCTTTTATACAGCCAACTACAACCCTCGTGCTAACCCGGTCGAGAGACAGAATCGCGTCATTAAAACTATGCTTCGTGCTTACGTCCGACAGGAAGATCATAGAAGTTGGGATGAACATCTCGATGAAATAGCCTGCGCTATTAGAACGGCTCCGAGTGAGACTACTGGTTTTACACCATATTTTGTTCTCTTTGGTCGCGAGCATAATTTGTTTGGCTGTGATTATTCCAATAAGGTACCTAATTCTACCCCAGATATCGATTCATACATTAAATCTCGTCATGACGGCTTTGTCAAATTGTATCAGAAGGTTCAAAATAAAATAGGTCATTCTCGAACCCAAAATGCCCATCGCTATAATTTGCGTCGTCGACCTCTTAAATTCAACGTGGGTGATAAGGTGTGGCGAAAGAACAAGATTTTGTCCAATGCTGCCAATTATATAACTTCCAAGTTGGCACCTGCGTATATTGGTCCATTTTTGGTCATGCGCAAGCATGGTTCCTGGTCCTATGAACTCCAGGATGAGCTTGGCAAATCCAAAGGTGTGTGGCATGTTCAAGACCTCAAGCCATACAATGATCCATTTGACGCCACTGTTCAACCATAGTCTCAGACCAACGTATTTTATTTACCTATTTCATTCATTTAGACCAACTGTGAATCCAACATGTTCTGTTAGTTAAGTAGTCGATTACCATGTTTTGGATGTTTAACCATTGGTTATGAATTTTCTCTGTCCCTATTTTTGGCTCACATAGGCTGAGCTGTGACAGGTTCCACCAGACTGGGCATTTCATTGTGTCTGGATGGAAGGGTCGTTCATGGGGGGGCTTATCTCTGACCTTCTGTAACAACTTGGGTTAGGCCAAGGATTAAGGGGGGGATTTGCCTACTGTGGGTCACCTCAGCTCCTCTCGGGCCGACTGTCCAGGGTTGGTGGAAGTGTCACAGTTCGGAGCAACCTTCCAAATTATATTTTTTTTTATTCTCATAGGGACTTCGGGTATTAGTTTTTTAACGGTATCCTTTCAGCTTGGTTTGCGCTTTAGCTCACCTTCCTTTGTTAGGCGGGTCTTAGGAACTATCTCCTTTCTCTCTTTTATCTTATTTTATTATCTTTTCTTCCCTACCCGCCACTTGATCGTTTTCCATTTCGGTGTTCAGAGGCTACTTCCAGGTCATGCATGAACAAGGCCAGTAAACGAGGTGCCCCGCACTTAACCGGGTTTTACGCAATGCTGGCTCAACGTTTTACCCCAACATCTTTTATTGATTAATAAAATTATGTAAAACACTTTTTGTTTGTTGTTTATAAGTGTCCTGGGGGTCGCTGACGCACACCGATGGGGAGAACGATCAAGTTGTTTAATTGTTTGTTTTGTTATTTTTCATTTATTTTCTTTTAACTTTAGTAAGCAAGTTGCACCAGATAGGTGTTGGTTATTCTTATTATGGTGTTGAGCCTTGAGCTTTAAGTTGAATCACATTAATTTGTGAATTTTTTTTTTCTGTACACCTTGCATTTTGCTTAGTCTCCTGATCTATCGATAATAGTAGTCACTTTTTTTTTTTTTTGTAAGCTCACAAGTCGGATCGTCGGAAAAGTTCCTTTGTAACTTTCCCTCCTGTTGAAGGAGAGGGGGAGTTGTAACGTGCCAAAATTTACCTTTGTTTCTTTTAAATTTTATTCTGTAATGGGTACATATTCCTCTATTGAAGATTACTTTTGCAACAACGATTTTTACCATAATAATTAACAAGCAACACTTATTAATTAAAACGGCAGAGTTATTTATTTTGTAAACAAACATTTTCATACGTAACCTCAAAATTCGGTATTTAATTTGCCCTAATTTGCATTTAGTTACGGAGTGCCGCTCCTTGTGGTTTGGTGCAATGTTTTGGGTACCGTAGCACCGCTCCCTGTGATGTTTGTCCAGTTTTATTAGCAGCCAACTTCAGTCACGGCTATTTCACGCGGTTCGATGACAGTTAACCATAAGGATGTGCTCTGCTTGTCGATTTATTCATCGTTCGATTTTCTAACTTGTACTCAATCCATAAGGAAATACCTTATTTTCTTATTCATAAAGGTATCTGCCTAGTGTCAAAGTGTTGTTTGTTCGGTTATTGAATTCTAGTTTCCCTCCGAGTGAAGTGTAGTCGGAGTAATTTTCTTCATCGTTGTGGCTAAACCTGCCCATCTCTACTAGTAAATTGTCAACTTGGTAACTGACCTGTTGAATTTTGGGGTCTTTTTCTACCTTGCAAGGCGTAGGTGAAGGAGATAAAGGGTTATTTTTGATTTTACCCGTTTATGGGGATTTAAGCCCTTTGGTTCTCTATAAAAATTAAATTGTAGTAATTTATCTTTTGGTTCTACCTTACCTGACTTCTACAATTTAGACCGTTTTACGGATTTGAGCACCGTTCGTCTGGTAAGTCCAATTTGTACCTGTTATATGCACGTGGTTCCTTCTTCAACCCCTTTTTCTTTCAATAACTTTAGCTTGGTGATTTGATTTGGCCCTTACGACGATCTAAGGACTATTAGGAGACATTCCTGTTCCTGAACGTGTCCCACGTTTTGTTGAATAAGCAAGAAAACCCTGTTGCACAGGTAATTAAGTTTTTCATAGTTTCTTTTAAGGGGGCAATTTAATTCCAGTTCGCTGGAAATCTCTTTATTAATGACTGGAAAATAAAAGTAAATTCAAGAGTTCTCTTATATAACAGTTTTTCTTTCCTAGGGTTTTTTTTTTATGCTGAGGGTTCTCCTTTACTGGGTTTCTCAGTCAAGATTTCTACCTCCTTCCTGCCAGTTCTTCGACTTACCCTTCAAATATCTGCCTTTATTCAGCGGCTCATGGCCTGAGTGTCTCCAATAAACAGTGACCGCAGGATCGAAGAACTTGATCTAGGATTGGTATCGTAGAAACCCTTTTACCGTACAAGTAGTTTTTTGGTTATGTAAACTCACATTCTTTAAATTTTCTTTATAAAATCATAATATCTAATCATTTTTTTTTTATATTTACCAAAACTCTTTTCTGGGTAATCCCGTTGTAAATTTTCAAGTAAATTTTATGGTCAATTTTATCAATTAAATTTTATGCTCAATTTTATTAAATATCCGTTTAATAACCGATTGTGTAGCTCAAGTTAGCGACTTACAAACATTCCAATTATTGATTAATCAAATCCCTACTTTGATTACCTTTCTCATTGAGTATAATTACTGTTTATAAATTTATAGCCTGGTATGTAAACCAAAGTGATCACCGAGGTATTAGAGTTACGAAGTTAGGTACTTTTGGTAAACAGGAAGACAAGGTAATTGATTGGTTTTTTGTAATTAACAACTTTGATTTATATTTTGATAATCGTGGTACTATTTGAGGTTAAACAATTGAGCAACATTGAGTTGGTTGGTTTAATGATTTACTATTGATTATTGATTATTTTGCTGATTATTAATTACTTCATTATTAATTACTGATTATCAATTACTACATTTAGGTAGATCGATTAATTATTGACTGAATTGATAATAATATTTTTTTTTTAGGATTCATTTTGTCCTTCTGTTTTTTTTTTTTAAAGATTAAAAACAAGCTCTTGAATTTAATTAGTGTTTCATTTGGCTTCGCAAGCTTATACAATACTGGACAACGTTTTTTTATTAACTGCTTTCTCTTATAGTGTAATTGGGTTGGTGCGTTTCAGAAAACATCCTGAGGGATTCTGGCTATCCTGTCTGTCAGCCAGTGGCGCCCATAAATAAACCCACCCTACTCTCCAATTCTGAGCTGGGGTTAATTTGCTGTGCTCTCAAGACACGCGTTGATCCAAAAGCACTTTTGTTCTTTATCAATTTAGGTATCTTTTCTTTACAATTTTTTTTTTAATTTTTAAATTCATTTTAAACCAAGAGCGTGGCACCCCTTCCATTTGAAAATTGAAAGTACCAGCCCTTTCAAGGCCGGGGCCATGTTTCGGCCAGTTAGCAGATTTCTTTATTTGTTATTTATGTTTCATTCCTGATTTATCAATATCGTGAATCAAGCTTGGCAACGTAGTACCTACTGTCAGCGCGGCTCGAAGCACGAAGGAGGAGAGAATGAGAGAATGGACATCCAGACTCTAACAGCAGCAGCATTGCCCACCGTACCGCCAGAAAGCAGCTCTATATTAGAACCAATTTTCATTTTTCAGTCGGTTATTGTCAATAAACCAAGTCGTTCTCGTTACCATCAGCTAGTCCATTATTTCAACCTCAATTCAGCAAGAAATACAGTCCAAAACATTCCTAATAAGCAGGCGGTGGTTAACCCTTTCAAAGGCTTTAGAAAAGTCCGAGTATACAGATTCAACCTGGAACCCCCTCTTCATGCTGTTCAAAATAAAATTCTGATATAAAACCAAATTTGTTGATGTCGACCTACCCACCTTAAACCCATGCTGTTTCGGATTTAAAAGGTACCTAGAGTCCCAGCTAAGTTTCCTGGTAATGAGACAATCCAGCAACTTAGGATTCTCAGACCGCGTGCAAAACAAACAGCCTCGTAATTTATGACCTCTTCTGTTGATCCACGTTTAAATATTGGTTCAGAAAGCTGAACTCTCACAAAACCGGGTAATGAATGATTGAAGAGATTTGCTAGGGGAGTCGCAAGGGTGTACAGGCATTTCTTTACAAAGAGCAAGGCAAGGGAATACCATTCGGCCGGCCCACATGACAACTTATCAGGTGAATTTTTTACTTGTTCTATAATCTCAACACAAGAAATAGAATATCCAAAAACATCAGTGACATTGGAAAATGAGTATTCCGGAGTCTGATAAGTGGTACGGCTAGAGTAAACACTAGAAAATAAGTCTGCATACAAGTCTACAGTCTCTTGATTACTAGCCAGTAGAGCTATTATATAACTCATGTTACAGGAAAGAACAGTCATTTATAAGATTTTTGAAATGTAACCAAAATGATCTAATATTCCCCTTAATGTTATTTTCAGTTTTTAGCAGGAACATTCTATAGGAGGAGTCCCTCAAATCCTTGCATCTATTCCTCACTTTAGGGATGCGCACGATGTATCGATGTTTCAAAAACAATGATTTTCTTATTTCGATGTTCGATGTTTATATCGATGTTTTTTTATTCGATATTATTAGAGAACATAGATATTTTTTTGCGATGTTTTTTTTTATATTTTCTTCTAAATACTACACCAGTACTTTCAGTCCCTTACATGGGCGTCGTTACGAGGTTTCTCAGGGGGGGGGGGCAGTATTATAATAAGACCATTCCCATTAGCGCCGCAGGCAACCGCCATACGCTAATTTTTTTTGGTGCCACGCTCCTTTTTGAGCATTTTAACGTACTTATTTGATATCGATATTTAGTTAAAAATGATGGTATTTTTTTCCGCAATAAATTCAATGTCCGTAGGGATGCCACCTTGGAAAGCAAGTTGAACCGGAGAAAAAAAAAACCTTATTAAAAAAAAAGCTGAAAAAAAAATCCTACATATCTGATAACAGATGCATTAGGTACACTCTTTCTATACACAAGTCTCCGACATGACCGGATGACGCTCCAGATTTGGTAATTGAGACGGTGTGAGAGGGACATCCAAGGATTATTACACAGTACACGGGATAGGACAACCATAGGATAGCCTATCCGCATACAGCCTCTGTAGATCAAATCTCAAGCCGCTCACTACGCCAAAGCACCAGTGATGACGTAAGCAACGTGTCGTTCCTCGGCTTGACGAAGGATGTTTGCACCACTGGCTATGATTCCGCTGACTTTTGCTTTATGCATACTTGGTTTTAGTACATTAATGGCAACGAGATCAATCGTTAGTCAATCCTTGTTAGCAACACTGGCGCCGACTACATGGGGGCATCGGGGCAGGTGCACCCATGAGCAACCTCTCACGGGTGCGGAGCACCCATGAGAGCTCTCGTGGGGAATGCGGAAGTACAAACGTATTTGTTGCTCATTCCTTTCCATCAGTATCATGTACACTTGGCCAATCATAAAACTGGTACGCATTTTTATATTGTGTAAATCATAAGCATAAATTTTATCACCTCAACAATGACAAAAAGAGTCAAGTCAGTGTCATATTTAAACCAATCATAACATAAAAACATGTCAAACAAAGCATTTACTTTTGTTCAGCTTTGACGTTGACAAAAACTGTCTGACCTAAGTTTTTCAGAGGAGACTTTTTGTTCTTAAGCCTGACTCATACTAGGCAAATTTGAAAAATATATATTGCCTGTACCAGTTTTATGTTTGGCCAAGTGTAATTTAAATTTACACAACTTTGTATAAGAATTATACAGGGTCCGAACAGATTTGTAAAAATTATAACTTATCACGCTCGATATTTTCCACACTTCTACCAGCTCTGGGTCGGCCAATATGGCTGTTATTCACTGTTGTGCCTTCTGCTTCAAATTTTCTAACCCAGTGTCCGAATAAAGGACGTGTCGGAGCTTGATGAATGTCGGTGTAAGTTCAAATGTGCACGAAAAAGGCGACGAACTTGGATGTATGAATGAATGGTTGTTCTCATAAAATGCTTTCACACAGAAAGCGAGCTGCGGCCCTGTGGATCGCTCCATGGTTACGTTACTGAAATTCCAAGATGCACGCTCAGCATTGCATCAGCTCGGATTCCCCCACTCCTAACAGTTCTCGAGAAATATAACAAAGAAATCGTGAAAACCGTTTCGGACACCCTGTACAGGGTGCTGCAATTTGGAGTGTTTTAACAGGAAAAACATACTTCCAGACCAGATAGAGGAAAATTGACTTAGATGTCATGGGATCGATTTTCGAGAAACGTCGATTGTCAAAAACCGTATCGCGATATCTTCAATGGTACCATTAATACAGGACGATTTTCGATTTTCCCCTACTATGAAAAATAGCTATAAGTTTTTTGTTTATCAATTTTTTTTATTTCTGTGAAAACATCTTTGGGGTAGTTTTTTAAGCACAATCCAGTGACGTACTCAGTTTTTTTCAAATTCGCTCCCATTTTGAGATATTGACCAGAGTTCGATTTTTTTAAATAGGACACCCTATATATTAATAACTCATTGGATAGCTCTGCTTTTGCTGATTTAAATGATATAAAGTTCGATAGGTTTCTCTAACAGTTTTCGAGAAAAAAAATTATATCTGTTTCAGTCATAAGAAATAATGTGTTAGAAAGAGACCTTCCTCATTTTCCTTACACATATAATAGTTATTTATGATATAAGTGTTAAAAGTACATTTTTAAGGCACGCATGTGAAAGTTTGCAGAATTCGCTTCGCTCATTCTGCAATTCACATAAGTGCCTTGAAAATACTTTTAATACAAATATCATACAATATTTTTTCTACAAACGGCAATAAGAAGCAATAACCAGTAACAAATTGGATTTCTAGATGAATAATAAGTTGGAAGCATCTTTCCTACATAAAATTATTGAATTTGACATTTGTCAAAAAGTCCAAACAACCAGCACCTTGTTTTACATGTAATGAAATATCTTGTCAGTTTCTTGAAAGTCTGTCGTGATCAGTAATGCTTTTTGCTGATAATGCAACAAAATACAGAAGAAAAAGAGGGTTGCATCGATCCCTTGAAAAATATAGATGAGGCGGCTAATCGGGCTACCTCAGTTGTTCAAATTTCACCATTAATAACAATATAAATAACTAAAAATACAAACTTTTTTTGACGTTGGCTCTCAAAATTTGATGTTTCATTTTTAACACTAGTGCTATAAAGACTTTATGGCACTAGTGCGATAAAGTAACATTTTTAATGCTACGGAGGGGTGTTAAAAATTGCATTTTTAACACGTTTGTAGAAAAAATCCTTTTCGAACACATTAGTCCTTCCAACAAAAACAGATATAATTTTTTTTCTCGAAAACTGTTAGAGATAAACCTAAACTTTATATCATTGAAATCAGCAAAAGCAGAGCTATCCAATGAGTTATTAATATATAGGGTGTCCTATTTAAAAAAATCGAACTCTGGTCAATATCTCAAAATGGGAGCGAATTTGAAAAAAACTGAGTAGGTCACTGGATTGTGCTCAAAAAACTACCCCAAAGATGTTTTCACAGAAATAAAAAAAATTGATAAACAAAAAACTTATAGCTATTTTTCATAGTAGGGGAAAATCGAAAATCGCCCTGTATTAATGATACCATTGAAGATATCGCGATACGGTTTATGACAACCGACGTTTCTCGAAAATCGATCCCATGACATCTAAGTCAATTTTCCTCTATCTGGTCTGGAAGTATGTTTTTCCTGTTGAAACATTCCAAATTGCAGCACCCTGTACAAGTGAAGCGGTATTAGTATTCTGTCCTTTCGTTATTTGTGGTCAGTTCTATGCTCTATTACTTTATGTTGCTGTTCTCCATCTCTACTCTTTGATAATAATCAGGACAGTCCGGTCCACAACGGGAAGTCTGGCGCTTGCGCTGTATGCCATATATTAGTTTAGTTTTGCGCGTGGGTAGGGATGGCAATGATATATCGATATTTTGTAAATATCAAAATATTACTCAAATATATCGATATAATCTTTACGATATATCGGAACTTTTATAATAATGCCTTCCCTCGTGCGCATAGTTCGTTGGTTGACAGTGACCCTCTGACAGTTGACAGAGGCGGCTAAAATAATACAAAACGTCAGTTAGGGCGTATGAGTAGCAATTAAATGAGGGAAAGACTTTTCACATGAATGAATACGGATTTTTTTTTCTTACGCCGTACGGAAAAGTAATTTTCCGCACGCATTTTAGGATTTGAAAGTACCAGGGTGACTTAACATTGCATAATTATTTTATTTTTGCGCACTAGCTATATTTTCATGGCCTAAAATGCGTGCAAAAAAAAGCACTTTTCGCACGCTCGTAGAAACAATTTTCCGCCTCCGGCTAGCTTCCCTCTCCCCCTATAAACAAATTTATGTAGTTGTTATCCTGCACCCATGAGGACTTTCAAAAGTCGGCGCCTCTGGTTAGCAAACAACAACCTCAGATTGTGCCACACAAAAACAATCTCACATTGACATTGACACAATCTGAGGTTTTTGTTAACTAACTAATTGATCTAGCCGCACGCAACATTCTAAAACAACCCTTTTTAGATCTCGTTTGCATCTTCCGCTTTGTCTCCTATGTTATTCAAAATTAAATAATATTTTTCATCATAAATGTATATTTTAAACTACGACCGCTGGCGCAAACAATTAACGACACCGTTGATGACGTCGGCTACGGTGCAACACCATATGACCTTGATTCCAAAAATCGAGGCCGATGAGCAATCCTATATTAGTGTTTAATATCCTTGAGGGAGAACAGGAACAGTATTGAGCTGTTGCAATCTTATTTTTTTTTCCTGGACATAAAATAGCTATTTACCTAACAAGTGCGGAAAAATATTTTCCGCAAGTGTTAGGTACAATACTCAGGCGAAAAAATGTAAAATTTTTCTTTTTTTGACATATCAGTGCGGTAAAATTTTTTCCGCACTGACAGCCGTGCGGAAAAACTTTTTCCGCACTGATATGTCAAAAAAAAAAGTTTTACCGCACCGTGCGGGAAAACTCATTTTCCGCACGCATATCAGTGCGGAAAATCGATTTTTCCGCACGGCTGTAGGAAATAGTTATTTTCCTAACTCATGCGGAAAGTGTCTTTCCCGCACTCGACTGCTTGCCCGAACTCCGCTTCGCGTCGTTCGGGTCAACGGCAGTCGCGTGCGGGAAAGTATCACTTTCCGCACTTGTTAGGAACATTATTTTTTCTAGGAGCGAGTTCAAATATAAAAACAAAAACTAAGTAAATTCAAAGCGATATATTATTAAAGAAATTTAATTACAAAATTACTTATTTTCAAGTTTACTTTCAAGAATGATTGAAAAAAATTATGTATTAAATCGATTTGATGTTACAATAAACAAAATTTCTAAGGTAAAAAAACTGCCCCGCCCAAAAGTAACCAAAAAGTCAAATAATGTCAAAAAAATTATAAAATGTTTGAAATATTCACAAAATAGATTAATATGGATTAAAATAGAAAATAGGAATATTTCAAATAGTTTATGAGCGCATAAATTAGTATATCTAGCAAAAATGTATGCAGACAAAATAGATAAAATGTTTGATTAATTAACAAAACTGACACTTCTTCTAAACGCTACTTTCCCGCACTAGTGCGGGAAAAACAAAATCGCGCACTAGTGCGGAAAAGTGACATTTGCGGAACTAAGATGCGTGCGGGAAAGTGATAGAAAATGCACGCTCGTAGAAAAAATATTTTTACCTTTTTTTGTTAAATGCGGTTTTACACCTAGTAATCCGGAGTCCGGAGACCATATCTGAAAACCCGTAGACTCCGGGTGAAACACGGAGAGGTGGCAACCCTAACTGTCCGCATCATTTTTTTAGGTAATTTTCTAATGGCTGGTATTATTATTATATAACACTGATGATTGAGTTTCAACCTTCGGTTGACTCCATTCCATGCAAATTGATAGGATTCAACCAAAGGTTGAAACTATACCATTGGTTCAGTGTTTTATAATACCGGCCCTAAGTCAAGTGAAATTCAATTCCGTTGAATGCAATGGAAATGTCAGCCAATTTTTCAAAGTACCTAAAACTAACAAATTTTGAAAAAATGGAAAAAAGCAACACGAATACGAACTCTCTTTTACTGCTTTCTTGTTCGAAAGACTATTTCTAGGGGGGGCAAATGCCCCCCCTTGCCCCCCCCCCCCCCAAACGACGCCCATGGTCCCTTAGCAAAATTTGATGAAAATAGTCAAAATAGCTGTTCTTGAATAATATTTGTAATTCAAATATGATTCTTACTCGTATTCATTTCATTTAACTCAAGTATCTAACTAGATTTCCTCCCTAGTGCTTAGTTCTTGCAATTGTTTACTTTCATATGTACCTTTGCTTCATTATAAATCGTATATTAATTACGTGTATGTATATTATATCAAAAATACATAAGTAGGTTAAGTAAAAATAATATTCTATTCATTAACAGTTAAATTTTTTCTTACCATATTTTCAAAAACATCGATGTTTAGAAACATCGATATTTTCGAGCCGATGTTTTTACAACATCGATTGTGCATATTCGATGTATCATTTGATGTCAACATCGATGTTTTCAAAATTTTGCGCATCCCTACCTCACTTCAGAAAACAAAAAATAGTCCAAATTAGCTCCCGTTTCTCTTGTTACAATGAATATTCTAAACTCTCCTATAAATTACTCAATTATCAATTTATGGGGAAAACCTTAAAAGCCTTACATAATTATTTTTTAATTACTTTTGTCAAAGCTAATTCTTCAAAAATGTTTATCAATTTATCATTTCCACACCTGCTTCCAAGTTACCATAACAAAACTGAAATAATAAACAGCCATAGAACAAATTTTGATGATAAATCTTTGAGGGGTATGACACTATAGAAAGAAAATATAAATTTTATCTTCTTGAGCTTTATAATCTATTTAGGTACGGAACAGGAAATTGTGATTGTTGCTAATAGGTAAATACATAAAGCAAACTATCAAAGTAAACTAAGTAAAGCACCAACATCAGCTACTTCAAAATACATAAATCTGTTTTCTAAATGTTTCTATCCTCTAAAATCTACTTCTCAACAGATTGAAATTTACGGCCCCCAAAAGACCTGTCAAAAGCCAAGGATTTATTTATTTTTACTTCCGAATAATAAATACATCACTTCATTTAAACACTAAACATTAAAAGGGTGGGATTATGAATCCCTTTTCTATTATATTTTTATGACTTTCAATTTGGTTTTTTAGTAATTAAACTTTTATATGATGGGTATATTTTTTTAGGGGCCTATTTATTATTGATTTATTTATTTTTATAAGGGTTGAAATTAAGATATAAGAGATTTATGGCTTGACCTGTTAAGAGTTTAAGGAAAAGAATTTATGGGTTTTGGGCAATCAACTTGAAATAAAATAAGGCATTTTTGAAAATGATTTTCGATAAAATATGAAATCCCATTACATCAACTAGTAAATAAAACTTAAATAAAATACAATAATAGATGATAACTAGGTATGATTTGCCTAATGCTAATGAGCAGTAATTAATAAATATTTTTTCAAATTATCTATCTTCTTGAAATGGGTTAACCAAAACATTCTTTAAGAACACACACGACGTTTCTATGATGATAATGATATAATTATAGAGAAGAGAGATAAAATAACTGTTACATGCAGTTGATATCAGAGAATCGGCAAAATAAAAGCTAATCATAGGCTTGAGATGTAACTGGTGTTCAAAGTGCCAGAAGGAACAAAAACTGCCGGTTTTGTTTTTTAATTTGACGGGTGATATTTTCAAATTGATTAAAAGTGTCAATGTAATCTAAATCAATAATAATAATGATAAAGTATGAACTACTTCTTCAATTTAATGATAAAGCAGTTTGTTTGGCAATTTTGATGTTCTAGAAAATTTTACATAATTGATGAATATTTTTGAACATGCCTTGGTTGGTTCAAGGTTCAAGGCGGAGTCAGGCAAGCTCGGTTTTCACTACCAGACGTAAGGCTTATTGTGCTACCCCCGTCTTGCTTAAGCAAGTTCCGTCTTTTCCTTTTGATGAAATCTAGCAGTTAGCTACGGCAAGTATTGTTGAAATATATTTAAAATACCAGTAATGACGTTAGAGGTGAATGTAATGTAATATTTTTTGTCAACACGTTATATTTTATCAAAACTCTTTCTGCATTTTTAAACTTTCTCTTCCCACCACAAAGATTCCCGGCCGACAGGTTATGGGTCAGGGACTTGTTAAGTATTGAATAAGTTTTTTCCGAAGTCGTTGCTTCATTGGATTTTAAACCAGCTAGAATATCGACCGTTTTACCGCCCATTGAAAAGCTGCAAGGGCGTGAAAATTTCGATAGTTGGAAATTCGCTGTGAAAACTTATCTGCAGCATGAAGAGCTGTGGGAATGTGTTCCAGGAACCGAGACAGACTTAAAAAAAATTACCAAAGTTAAAAGTAAGATTTTTCTGTTAACAGAACCGATTAACTATGTTCATGTTCAAAGCGCCACTGATGCAAAACGTCTTCGTCTAGCTTTAACAAATGCTTATGAGGACAGAGGGCTCTCCCGTAGAATCGGACTGTTACGAACCCTGATAACAACACGTTTGGAAGAAAGTGAATCTATAAAGAATGAGTCAGGTTTGTAATGGTGTAATTTTTTTATTAAATTCGACCGAGCGCTTTCGACCTAATTACAGGTCATCTTCAGGATCGGTTTCGTCAGTTAGGGTTTATACATAAGGCATCCAGGCGAACATGAGAACAACAAATGTATGGAATATAAACTAAGTCTCTATTATTCGAGAATCGAAAATTCCCAATATCACAATAAAGACAATAGACACAAGAGCACTCAAAAAATAAATAAAAGCTAAAAATATCGAAACAGACAATACAATTAAACAGAACTAGATTTAAACAATTAAAAATGTAAAAAACAAAAATTTCGCCTGGATACCTTATGTATAAACCCTAATTGACGAAACCGATCCTGAAGATGACATGTAATTAAGTCGAAAGCTCTCGGTCGAATTTAATAAGAAAATTATACCATTACAAACCTGACTCATTCTTTATTGACTCACTTGGTGTACATCCTACCCACCCTCTTCAAAGTGAATCTGTTGAAGATTAAAGCAAACAAGATTGTTAGCACAGGACACAAATTTTATAGTGTTGGCCTTACTATGTAAGCGATGGATGGATCGGTACTATCCTTTTAGCCGGATTACCCATTAAATATGAACCTATGATACCTAATGAGTATAGAAAGTTCTGGAGTACCAGTAACCGGAGACTCAATACAAACTAAGTTACTAAAGGATGTAAAGTCATCAAATAGTGAAATTGCTATTGTGACGCGTTAGAGAGGAATAAATTATTGTTGTGTTAACTGGATTTTGATTTTAGAATAAACGAACCCAAGATTTCTGTCACGCACCCCAGAGTCGTGACATTGGTGTCGGAAGTGAGATATAATTCGAGGACTGCAAAGTGAAATCCCATTGCAGAATAGTGCGCGGACACTAGTGTGGACACTCCAGTGAACACTGTGACAGTCACCAAAAGAGACTTAACCGATCGTGTAAATTACCCCAGAAGTGACTGTATACCCAATTTTGACCGTGATAGTGAGTTCAAGTAAGTTCTAGAAAACTCTATTTGAAAACCAAGGGAGATATCGAATTTCCGACTTCGCCGTCGTATTCGATACATCAATCGTCATTCAGAAAAAAAAATTCGAGGATCTTCGGGAAAATTCTAGAACATTCTATTTGGAAACCAAGGGAGACATTGAATTTGTGACTTCACCAACGTGTTTGCTATATCAATCGACATTCAGAAAAGACATTTCAAGAAAATTCTATTCGAGAATAAAGCAAGTTATGCAATTTGTGACTTCACCGGCGTGTTTGTAACTTCAAGCAAAGACCAGGAAAGATATTTGAAGAAAGTTTGAGGGAAATTCTAGAACATTCTGTCTACGCCTATTACGAGACAACAAGCAAAAATGGAAGAATATAAAATTGAAGAACTTCTGCGCAAAATGTTGGAACTTCAAACAAGAAGAAGAGGCTAGGCGACAAAAAGAAAAACAAGAAGAAGAAGCTAGACGACAACAAGGAGACGCTAAACGACAACAAGAAAAACAAGACGAAGAAGCCAGGCGACAAAAAGAAAAACAAGAAGAAAAAGCTAAACGACAACAAGAAAAATAAGACGAAGAGGCCAGGCGACAAAAAGAACGTCAAGAAGACTTTGGACAACTTCAAAAAATATTTCAAACCATACACGGATTTCTCGCTAACCTAGAACAAAAGATTACGGAAGTAAAAACTGAAGTTAAAGACGATGTTCGAGTAGTTAAAGACAATGTTCGAGAAGTTGTAAACGACGTTCAGGAAGTAAAAGCTGAGGTCAAAGCGGATGTTCAGCAATTAAGACAAGAAGTTGAGAACCAACTTCAAGCAATTGAAGATAAAGCGAATAAATTAGAAATACAGTCCCTCAATCCAGTTAGTGTTGGGGCATTCTCTAGTATGCAGATAAAACCACCAACTTTTGACGATTCTACATCCTGGACCATGTATATTCGACAATTTGAAGCTGCTGCAAATATGAACTGATAGAACGAACAAGAAAAAGCTATAGCACTGTTGGTGACGCCACGAGGCAGACTTGCCTCAGATCTTCTTCAGTCAATTCCTTCAATCTTCAAAATTACCAACATCTAAGTCAGACGTTGGAATTGCGCTTCAAAGACCATTACAGACAAGAAGTATTTAGAACTCAAGTTAAATCAAGAATTTAAAAACCCGGCGAGAGTTTACAAGAATTCGAATCGCAAATCAAAAGGCTGGTGTGTTTGGCGTTTCCTGCAGCTGGGAAAGACATGCAGGAAAGAATGGCAGTTGACATTATCTGCGTTTATTGATGGTATCAGAGATTCCAAAATCCAGGAAAACTTGAGAATGTCTAAGTTCAGACAAAGTAACAAAGCCCTTGTCCGAGCATTGGAACTGGAAGGTGCCTCACGACCCAGAACACGAGCAGTATCAGAGTTCAGCTTCAAAAATGTTATGAGTAAAGTTCATGGTGGAATTGGAGCAACTATTACTAGAAGGAAGACAAATGGGAAACGACTCGACAAACACCAACCCCGAAAAACCGAGTAGAATGCTACCGGTGTTATATGCTATGGGATTATAAAGTAATAGACTGTGAGATAGGGGCTGTTTAGTGGAGTCATTTTTTTTTGTCTAGCATTTTGTGGGCTTTATGTGGCTACTAAGCTGATGAGATAAGGGGTGATTTTAATGCCTGCCACCCGTTCGAAAATTCACAGAAGAAAAAACTAGATTTACATGAAGAATTTTTTTTTAATGATCTCAAATGTTCTGGCTTTTAAATAAAAGATTGACATTGATAAATAATTCACCCATGAAAAATACCAGATGCTTTCCAATAGCTGAAAATATGGGGATGGGTGTCAAATCCCAAGAGAAAAGAAAAGAACCTTCCGCGTTTACTTTTTGTCTGGCAATCGAGAGAATAAATGGTTTTGTTGTGAAAATAACACTGAAAAATCGCCAGACGGTAATCACAGTTCGAAATCGAGTTTTCCGGCGAAACATTCTGTGGATAAATCGAACAGGGGGCAGGCATTAAAACCACTTATATTTTCATCAGCTAACTAGCCACATTCATCCCTCAAAATGCCAGACAAAAAAAATGACTCCACTAAACAGGCCCTATCTCAGGGTCTATAAGGATGTCCTCTCCATCTAGGGATCGTTCCCAACGCTTTTCAAGATCAAGAGATGCTAGCCTTAATAAGGGACAGGAACCGACCAGTACGGAGGGGCGGATGCTGGCTCGTAATGACGAAGCCCCCAGGGTTGTTTACATAAAATCATTGGGCAGTCATTATAGAGGATTAAAATTCGAAGGAAAAATTAATAGAGAATTTAAAACCATTACTTTTGATACGGGTGCTGAAGTTTCTATAATTAGAAGAACATTAGTCAATTCCTGGGCAATCCAACCGCTCACTAGAAACCTGTCACTACGAACAGTCACAGGCGAATCAGCAAGGAGATGCTATGGTTGACCTTAGTTTTGGATCTACCACTTTCAGGCACAGAAGATTAGTCGCCGATATAGAAGTTGTTCTTATTTTGGGAATGGATTTGATCGGCCAACATGGTCATCCTTAAATTTGGAAATGGAGAATTTGTCCTAACTACACAAGAAGAATCCCAAGCCGATGCCCGTTAAGATCCTGTCCGAAACCTCAGTGAGGACTCTTGGAAGTACTGAGACGATCCTTTGCGGAAAATTGGAAACAAACCCTGGGTGCTGCGTTGGACTGATACATAATTTTATTGGAGATAAACCAGAAAAATATCTCGAACTGTAACCTACTAGATAAGTGACATTTTGTGAAACCGAAATTGGATACAGACACATTGATGCAGACTTTGAAGAAATCATGGAAACACCTCGATCCAGATAGACTTCTAGAAGTAACAGATTTCATCTTGAAAGAAGCAGACGTATTTGTGATGGATAATCAAACCGGACGGATCAGTTTAATTCAATACAAAATTGATACTGGATTGGCACACCCAATTAGACAATCACCTTGACGTATGCCAATATAGGTAGTAAATTGATAAAATGCTTCAAGAGGGAATTATTGAAGAGTCGAATAGTCCATGGTCTACGCCAGTAGTATTGGTTACAAAGAAAGATGGAAGTCTTAGATTTTGTGTGGACTACCGTAAGCTCAATGACGTCACCAAGAAGGACAGCTTCCCTCTCCCGAGGTCCGAGGATAGATGATACATTAACAACTCTATCGGGCTCCAAATGGGTTTTTACCTCGGATCCTAAGAGTGGATATTGGCAAGTGGCAATACACAGAGATGACAAAGAGAAAACTGCCTTCAGTACCGGAAGCGGGTTATATCAGTTTAACGTGATGCCTTTCGGATTGTGTTATGCTCCAGCTACGTTTGAGCGACTGATGCATCTTGCATCTTGTTTTGCGAGGCCTCACATGGAGAACTTGCTTGGTATATTTAAATAATGTCATGATCATGGGAAATTCATTCCAAGAACATCTCAATAACCTGAAAGAAGTTTTTAACCGTTTCCGGAATGCCAACTTAAAACTCAATCCAAATTAGTGTTTTCTATTTCAAAAGAAAGTGGAATTCTTAGGTCACGTTAACTTTAGTTTTTTAAATAATTTCTTTCCTGCCATATGGAAAAAATCTATAGCTTTGCCACTAGGGGTCGCCAAGTTCTTGACAATTTCAAGATCTTGTCTTGATTTCAAGACAAGATCAAGACAAGAAGTAATTTTAGATTTCAAGACAGGACAAGAATTTTTATGTCAATACCAAGATTTCTTGTCAAGAAAACAAGAAATCTTGAAATATCTTGACTAACAATGAAAATGCTAAAACGTATAGTCTGGCTAGCCAAACGGCGAACTCAAAAAGAATTTGCTGCTATGCCAAACTTGACAGAAACAATAATAAACAAGTTGGTGACATTTTTTTTACCTATTTATTTTATTAATTCTAACATAAATAACATAAACATATTTTAATTTATTGAACTGCCGTTAGTACTGGGGTCCATCTCAATTTCAAAAAAATCACAGGATTTCTTTCTGCCAGTATTGACACTGTACCTGCATTGGTGAATGCTGCTGCTTTTTCCTTTTGCTGCCGCTATCGCAGACAGCTACGGTTTCAATTTTGTCATTCTCACTCGTACAAGTCGTATTCGCGTTATTCTCATTAAACAGGGTGTTCCTAAATATCATGTACAAACGGAAGGGGGTGATTTTTTGGTTTATTTTATGACTGAAATTTCTAAACATAGGTCCGCAAACGCTCCGTTACGGATTCACTTGCAAGTGGAAAGTGCTGATGGAAAATCTACTAACAGCCAACTGGTTATTCCACGGCGGTTATTCCGAAAGATCGAGTAGAAGATGTATTGAAAGAAATACATGACGGAACTTCAGGGGTACATTTTGGAGTTAACAAGACTTTGGAAAAAAATCGGGAACGCTTTTACTGGGTCCACTATCATGAAGACGTTAAAAAATGGTGCCGAAAATGCGAAATCTGTGCTACCAGTAAAGGCCCTAAACTAGGATCTCGGGGGCCCATGAACTAGTACAAAGTTGGTCTCTCATTTGAAAGAATAGCGATAGATATAGCCGGAACGTTCCCTGAGTCAGAGCGTGGTAACAAATACATCTTGGTTATCATGGATTTTTTTAGTAAATGGCCTGAAGTTTTCGCTATTTTCAATCAAGATGCCATCACTATTGCCCAGGTGCAAGTGGACGAAGTTTTCAGTCGTCATGGTGTGCCACTAGAGGTACATTCAGATCAGGGTCGAAACTACGAATCTGCTATCTTTAAGAAAATTTTTGAGATCATGGGATTTCGTAAGACAAAGGCAATACCTTTACATCCCCAGTCTGAAGGCAGGGTAGCACGATTTAATAAGACCATGAAGGAACACCTTACAAAAGTGGTCGCAAAGAACCAGCGAGATTGGGACAAACATTTGTCTCTATTTTTAATGGCTTACAGAGCAGCTGTTCACGAGTCAACAGGTGAAAGTCCAGCTAGAACCGTTTCTGGAAGGGAACTCAATCTGATGTTTCGAATATCTGAAGAAGAACGAAAAGAAATTCGAAATCATGCCGATGAAGTAAAGGCACGACTTCTGGGGATACATGGTTTTGCTCGGGAGCACATTCAGCTGGCCAGTGACCGAATGAAGACCAGATACGACTTGAAAGCCAATTCAGCCAGATTTCAAGAAGGTGATTTAGTGTGGCTGTATAATCCAGCAAGAAAGAAAGGAGTGCCGCAGAAATGTCTTCAGCATGGGAAGGACCCTACAGAATAATCAAGAGGATCAATGACTTGGTTTATCGAGTTCAGCGTAACACCAGGAGTAAGATGAAAGTTGTACATTTGGAGAGATTGACGGAATATCATGGGCGTGAAGTTGGTCGGGACGATCAACCTTAAGCGGAGGGCAGTGTGACGCGTTCGCCAGCATGTACAGAATCTAACTTGGAAAACTAGAAAATACTGCTTTATTCGGGCAAAAAGATTATTGCGTTTATTCTGGATTCTACACGAATAGATTGCGGATATTTAAAGGCCGGTATTAGTTAGTACTTTTAAGTTTAAGATTGACTGTGATATGATTCAATGATTTAGATAGTGATTATTGTTGAGGGTTGTAAAGAGTTCAGTTGTTTATTGAGTTAATTAGTGAAGTAATTAGTGTCAAAGTGTATAGTAACGTGGAATAAATTATTGTTGTGTTAATTGGACTTTGATTTTGGAATAAACGAACCCAAGATTTATTTCACGCACCCCAGAGCCGTGACAATATGTATACCTAGAACAGAGACTAAAATTAACCTTTACCAAGTCCCTGGGAACTAAAAGTAATTTTTTAATCCCTATTTTGGAATCAAAAGTTCACCAAAAAAATCCTCTAGCAATACAATACGGCCTTTATTATAGAATAAAAAAACTTTTAACACTTTTACTTATCATCACCACACATTACATAGTAGAATATAGAATATATATGCATCTGGCATTTTCACATACTAAATCAAAGCTGTCACCTAATGTGAACTACCGTTTTTCTAAGCCTTTGCTTTCAACTTTCATCTTGGATTTATGGAGATAATCCTAAGCCAACCCGAATAAAGGAGCTTAAAAGAATTAGAATTGCCCCATAAATAACCTTCCCTTCAACATGGTAATTATTGCTTCAATTAACTCCCGTTTCAAATATATCCTAAATGGTATTTTGTCTTTTGCGGTTTTCCGAAAATGTTTGAAAAGGTATAACAGATTTTTACTTAGTGTTTCTGAAATAACACATAGGTACAACGAAAACGCGATGACTATTTTTAACACGTTCTCTGCCATGTCAGTCATTTTGACCGAAACGTGTCCTGTCCACCATGCCGCGTCGGTCATTATTACCGAAAAATTCATCGATTCTATTTCTGCTTCTCTAGCGCCATCGGTCTCAAGCTATACGGTACTGCGTATAGGGCGTGACCGAAGTGGCCTAATGAGCAAATGGCACATGAAAACTTTTTGATATTTTTTCTAGATTTTTTCCTAAATGGTTTTTTTTTTAAGTTGGGTAGGTAAACACGTTATCTCACGGAAAACATTTATTTATAAATAAACATAAAAATATCATATGAACTGGCGCCGAGTGGCAATTCCAGTCTGGAGTCCTCCCACCATGCGAGTAGGTAATGAAGGTCGAGCCGAAATCGTGACCGACGCGGCGTACAACGGAACAAATTTTGCCCTCTACGCCGCGTCGGTCATTTTGACCGAAATTTCCAAAAATGTAATATTTTCCATTTTTGATAACATAAAATGTTGAAACATGTTTCTTTCATTTCTAATACATCTTTTGGATCAAAAACACCTCTTGGCGCAGGATGCAAAATCTCTCAAAACACGTTGGCAGAGAACGTGTTAGTAGGTATCTACTTAATTATAGAGAGGTTCCTATATTTTAAATAATTCTTTTTATAGAGAAATTTGAATATTTATTTGAGATTTGGATACTTTCAGTTTCCCATATGAATCAGAAGCTTTCTCAGAAGTGTATACATATATCGGCTATATGCTCACCAGTAAGAAAGAACAAAACAAAATAAAGTGCCTGAAATCTTGCTGATATTTGTTTTAGAGTTCAAGTCTGCCTGATTCTCTAAAATCTTTTCTTTCTATCTTGAGCCAATGGTTATTCCTACTTTCAAGGAACTAGACCCACCATCCATTTTTAGCCCTTATGAGCTTTGAGATGTATTAACAATTTAGGGAAAAAGTTTGACTTCCCAAGAATGTTTTGCTGTATCTAATTTTTCGAAAAAGCTTTATGAAAGGTACTTACATGGTATACAGGAGTCATACCACACAGCGAAGTTTTCCCTGCAGGCGCAAACCTCTTTATGACATATTGTATCCATTGTCCCACAATCGTCGTCTGTCAGGCAAGGACCATGTAAGGCAGATCCTAATTAAAATTGAAAATATGCAATTGAACATATTAATTTATCTATTATAACCTTACCCATTGCTCCAATAATCCAAACGAAAGATATTAACAATAGCCGTTTGATAATCATAATTTTTTTTTGAATCTAATTTATTCGCTGGCTCCAAGAAAATCGCCTCAAATTTTTACAAGTATAATCTTGCAATTGTCATAACAAACATAGGCTCGCATGATCTGAAACAATAATTATTAATTGTTATTTATGTGCTTTACAATATCGATAAACTAAATCTTTACTTTTAAGACATGTAACTTTATATTAACCAAAAACTATTATTAACAATAAGACATTTTCTGGGCACCTGCTTTTCTATAAATCGGCTTTTAAAATTGACTTTCTAAAGCTCCCGACCATAAATTTCGACTTTTAATAGCCACAAACTATTTTAATGATTTTTTTTTCAAATAAAACCGATACAATAAATTGACCGGCTTGAAATAGTTAGATTTAAATTTTGGTTAGTAGGCTATTTATTGAAAGCACTAGCAGGATTGGAAATATGTCGTTTAGAGGTAAGCAGTTCTAGTTTCTATCGTTCTTAATGCACAGATGAATTACTTATTAATTACTTACTAATGGGCCGAAATTGAGAAATCTTTCGGTTTTTCTTGTGGTTTATTTTTGTTTTTCATTGAATGGTTTCATTAATTATTTTCTTTCAAGCTCCTACAAATGTAATTCAAACTGAATTTAAATTATATAATAATTAGTAAACGTGGAAACATAGATTAATTTACCCACTATTGTGGTAACACATATAATATGATATGGATTTCAAAAATGCGGGCGCTAAATGACACTATACAAGACAACAAATGTTGCAATTAGTATACCAATTAGCTATTTGCTTATTATTATTGTATGTTTTTAATTGCCTGTAAACGCATTAATATGTCAATCATAATTATAATTGTATTTTTAAGTCGTTAACATCTTCATTTTAAACAGCTAGCGCCAGTTTGTACTAATTAAACCATATTTTATGGGCGGCTATAAAATCTTTCATAATAGTAGTTCTGGTGGTAAAATACGATGTTGGGTGTCAAAACACGAATTTGGTAATTTTATTGTTTTAACTTAGCCAAAGAAGGAACATATTTGAATATCTATTGAATCAATGCATTTTGCTTATGAACAGTTATGTGTAACGGTAAAACTTATATTCGAAATATACCCCTATTTGATTGATGAGGGTGGAATAGAGGATCCAGTGGCGTAACTTCAAATCCGGCCCCCCCCCGCAAGGATTTTCCCGGGGCCCATCTTTCACGTATATTTTTTTTTATCAATTTTTTTTTATGTATACATATATATATATGAAAAAATAAATTGTATTCTAATATAAATATATACAGGGTGTCCCACGAGGTTTTACCAGAGATATGTGAGGCAAATAGAATGCACTTAGACGACTGCGCATCCGATTTTATGGTAACGCATAGGGTGCCACCATTTTTATGACTTTTCACCTATGCCGTATCCGATTAGTAGATCTAGTGCAGTTTTCTTTATTTCTGTCTTTTTCTTCTACAGGTTGATGAAAAAGGATGAGAATACACTCAGTGCGCATTAAATCTACCAATCGGAAACGCCATCAGTCTTTACGTTGACAACTTCAATCTGACAAAATTTTCACATCATAACCTTACTTTTGGTCGGTTACAGATTGTTGTTTTTGGCGATTTTTCATGCTTTTTCTGAGATATTTTTATCAGAACGGTGTTTTAAACGATATTTTTTTGTTATTTTTGCTTATTTTTGGAGTTATGAGTTGTTCATGACCTATTTTTCCAACACAAATTTGACAAGTGATAAAAATGGCGGTCCTTCAAATTCGGCCAGTTGCGCAGGATGGACCCTTATTCTATTCTTACCAACAACTCTCCCATACATTGGCGTATCCAGGATTTTGGTTTGGGGGGAGCTCTGTTAACAAAAAGTGTTGACCAAAAAAAAAAAAAAACGCTGCGCACAATACAAAAGTCCAGTATCACTTGCCTCTTATTGGCTACAGCCGATATATTCATGCGCTTGTTGTCACATGTAGAAATGCCGAAATATTTTACTAGGTAGCAAGAGTTCACCGATTATACCTGTACTTTCTTTTTTTATGAAGTAGGTAGTAAAGGACAAAACTAGGTCATAGGTTGTGACTAGTTTTATGTTTGGGATTGGTGTACTAATGAGAAATTTGGCATCCTCGCAGGTTTGGGAAAGTGACGTGCCTCCCTATCCCGCGTTTTCACAGCAGTTTGAAAATTCGATTTTCAAATCTTTTTGTTTTCGAAAATTAGCGTTTCTTGGGAAGAAAGTATACTGATGGTATCAAAATGACTAACAGATTAATAAAGTTGTCAGAATTCACCTGTAACATACCCAAATGTTACGCGCTTATTCTTTTTTGCGGGGCGACAAAAATGTTCGTATCGGGCTACTTATTCGCTTTTTTTTATAAGAGGAGACATTTTATTCACGGAGCCTCTTTTCTCCTGAGGAAGGAAGTATTTCAGACATTCAAGATGATTAAGATGAAGCACTGATTTCCTTGCTGCATTCGGCGTTCCCCATAGAAAAACCTTATCATAGAAAGAAAAACATTTTATTTCAATTTCTTTTACAAAAATTGTACAGGGTGTCCCAAATTCGAGGGTGACCATTAAGATATCGGAAACTATAACAGATACGAGGTCGGTTAAATTATAGCAAAGTTGCGCAATTTTATGACCAATAAAATGCTGTTTTGAAATTTGAAAAGCTCCGAATACTTCCGGAGATATTCGGAAAAAACCGAAATTTTGCAAAATCATTTTTATTTTTTCCTGAGTCTAGTTGAAGAGCAATTTTAAAATAAATGTCACTTCATCGTTGTCACTTTTTCCCCTTCACAAGTTCTTGCTACCAAATTTCAGATTGGACGTTTCGTTTTTGAGCCACCATCATCAACTTCAGTTCTTTAAATACTGACCCGTATTTTTTATTCTAGATTTTAAGAGCTTCTGATGTCCAGGGGCGCCCGCAGAAAAATATGTAGGGGGGGGGGTCAAAATCAATTGAATAAATTTTTTATGCGTAAAAAAGGGCACTTCAGTCTAAATTATCATTTTAGAAGCAGAATCAAAATTTGAAATGCAACATTTGCAAAGCAAAATTTAAAAAAAGGCAGTTTGAAGAGACACAAACTAACACACTTGGACGAGAAGAATTTTAAATGCAACATATGCAATGCAAAATTTAAAGAAAAATTTAAATTAGGAAAATTTAAACAAAAAGGTAATTTGAGAAGTCACATATCAACAGACTTCGATAGTTATCTTTTTGAATGTGACATTTGCAAAGCAAAATTCAAAGGAAAAGACTGTTTAAAGAGACACAAACTAACACAGTCTGATATTTATCCTTTTAAATGTGACAGATGCAATGCAAAATTTGAACACAAACGTAGTTTGAGAAGCCACATATTAACACACTCGGATGAGGAGAATTTCAAATGTAACATTTGCAATGCAAAATTGAAAAGAGAAGGCGATTTGAAGGAACACATATTGATACACTTGGATATTTAATTTTTTTGAATGGGACATTTGCAAATCAAAATTTAAACGGAAACGCGATTTGAAGATACACAAACAAAATATTCGGGTATTTATCCATTTGAATGTGACACTTGCAAGGCAAAATTTGAAGAAAAGTAATTTACAAAGGCACATTTCAACACACTCGGATATTTATCCTTTTGAATGTGACACTTGCAAATCAAAATTTAAATGGAAAGCCGATTTAAGGATTCACAAACTAACACATTCGGATATTTATCCATTTGAATGTGACACTTGCAATGCAAAATTTAAGCAAAAACATAATTTGAAAAGCCACATGTTAACTGTTAACACACAGATTGTTTATTATTTGATTCACTTAATAGTGACATGTGTTTAGCTCCGGGATCCTTGAACTCAGCCACAAAATTCACCAGTTCCGGAATAAGGAAAGGGTGACAATTTATCAATATGCAAATCGGTACACTGAGATATAGATATTAAATCAACTTATTTACTTCTTATAAATAGCTAAAATCTCAGGCATGGTAGAGGAAGATCCAAAACTTAGGCTTAAGCATTGAATATAAAAAAAAAGATTCAGAAATCGGTAAATCGTTACATAATTGTTTTGGAATGATGTTTTTGGAGAATCAAGAAGTTAGCGATTTATTTGTTTTCGAGTTGTTAGCTATTCAGCCGAATCAAGAAGTTCTAGTTAAATTTTCAGATTATCTCATCGACACATGGCACATGCCTGGATAAGACAACAAATGTCTGTGAATCTTTCCATAGTCATTTTGGTAGATCTTTTTATTTTGCACATCAAAATACATATTTACACTTTTTTAGATTTATTAACTCATATGCAATGCGAAATCTGTCAACATCATAAGGTAAGTTTTATGGGAAGTAGGTTGGGTTTCATGATTTGGTCGAATTCAAAGGTAGGATTACTGCAGCTACCTGGTTTGTGGCCGAATTCAAGTATGCCCGTTTCGCTCATACGAGCATCATCGGACCTACAATATAATATATATGTATAGAAAATAATTAAAATTTAAGAAATTTTCAGGCAGGGTCGAGTGACCCCCCTGACCCTCCCTGTGGGCGCCCTTGCTAATGTCCCAAAACCAATGGGGTATTGCACTTATTCGAAAATTTTATATTATTGGCACTTTTTATAAGAACTTTATGTGTTAGAGAGACAGAGAAAAGAATGTTGGTAGGAAATTGCTAAAAAGTAATAAAAATAGTTTTTCGAAAAAATGCAATACGTCATAGGTTTTGGGACAATAGAAACTCTTAAAATCTGAAATAAAAAATCCAGGTCCATATTTAGAAAAATTAAGTTGATCATGGCCGCTCAAAGACGAAAAGTCGAATCTGAAATTTGGTAGCAACATCTTGTTAAGGGAAAAAAGTGACACTGATTAAGTGACATTTATTTTGAAAGTATTCGGAATTTTTCAAATTTCAAAACGGCATTTTATTGGTCATAAAATTGCGCAACTTTGCCATGATTTAACTGACCTCGTATCTCTTATAGTTTCCGATATCTTAATGGTCACCCTCGAATTTGGGACACCCTGTACATGTCACATAAAATGCGATTAAAAAAAAAGTCTAGACTTGCCTTGGGGGGGGGGGTGCAGCCCGGCAGCCCCCCCCCTGGATACGCCTATGCTCCCATATCTCTGGGTTTTACTCAGGTGATAACTTCGGAATGCGTCATCGAATGTTCCACTTTGGAATTTTTCATTATTTTCTTTAACAAAGTCTTAATAAATATGACATTGCCGATTTGGTAATTTATTATTCTAACGAAACATGCCATCATTTACAACGTAGACCAATGCTAACGGCACATGTGCTGTCGTTGGTGTTGGAATTGGAAAGCATTGAAAAGGATTTGAGAATGCCGTCCACACCGCCGTACACACCAAAGCCAACGCGTTCCAACATAGTTCACATGTGCCGTTGGCTAGCTATGAAAATTCGGTCTGTACGCGGCTTAAGCTGTAGTATAAAATGAAACAACGCTTTTATTTTCAGTTGTTCAAAAACTGGTTTAAAAATAAGAAAACAAAAGACATAAATACATTCGAAGCAAAGCAAGCATATAGATAGTAAATATAACAAAACAAGGAACATAAGAAACATTAATATATTCAAAAGAAATAAAATAAAAAAATATAATTTACCTACCCTATACATTAAGATAAATAAACAAAACATCATAAGCATCGTTTAAAACCGAAAATAACATACATTACTCACTGAACAAGAGAATATTAAAAAAGAAGAAAAATTCCCGTGAAGTAAAATAAGTAAAAGAAAAGCGAAAGCCCAAAAATCGGGCCTTGTGGTTGGCAAATGCCCTAGTAATTCAGTTACGTCCATTTTACTAGCTTTTCCAGCTTCTATGGACAGCAGACAGCAGCCCCAATGCCTTTAGTCGACCTTGTGTGATGGAACGCAAAAAGCTTTTGATAAGCTTGAGCTTTGAAAACGAACGTTCTGCACTGGCTACTATTACAGGCAACGTCAAATATAAGGCTTATACAGGGATTTTTTCAGTAAAACTACAACTAAGACAAGTTAAGTTCCACATGTTTAATTAAGATTAAATGGATTACATAGCTCTCGTATCGTACCAATTGAATCTAATTCGGATTAAGAATTATTAAAAAAAATAAAACTAGATGTGGCCCTGCGGGGCCCCTAAACTCACGGGCCCCCCCCCCGCGACTGCGGGCCCTGCGGCCCCTTAGTTACGCCACTGAGAGGATCTTGATGATTTTGGGTTTTGTATGTCTGATCAATGATATAAACTTTATATGCCCACTAGGAACTAAAGTGATACTTTTAATTCGTAGGAATAAGAAAGTTAGGTACTTTAATACCTAGGAGTTAAAAATATTTCATGCTTTATACTGGGAATAAAGTTGCACAGTTAATTAATAAGTGAATATTTTTCAGCAGAAGCTTTAAATACTTTTTCTCTGATAGCCCCCTGATATTTGGCTTTTGAAATAAGTTGTTTTTAGGAACTAAAGTGATATTTTTAATTCCTAGGGACTAAAAGTACTACTTCAGTCCTTGAGTAAATAATTAATTTTCTATTCACTTCATTTCGTCTATGGCTTCTGTAACCCAGACATTTGTGTAGGTAGAGGGTGGAGGTTTTCTACATCAAAACTGACAGATAAGACTGATTTACTACGTCACGGTGGATTGTTCAATGATGAGAGGAACCATTTCGTCAAGTTGCAAGATAGGGCATCTCTGGAAATTAGAATTGGTTTAGGTTTCATTCTGGCTTTACAAATTTTTGGTAGTCCAGGTGTGTTGATCTGCTGTGAGGTTTGGTTTGTTCGTTTGTTCCCTTAAGAATCAAGATCATCTACATCTACATATAAAGTTTTTCTATTTTTTCAAAGTAGGTATTATAGCCCAGTAAACACATCTGTGATATTTACGTAAAGTTTATATAAATTTGAGATAATTTTTTCACGAATTTATATAACATTTATGCGATAACTATTATTATCGTAGTGACGCTTCAGCCTTCCTCTGGCCCGTAGGTCAATTATTTGGTATGGCCTTTCCCTTTCATGAGTGATTGTTCTTTTTTATGGGGTTAAATAAAATTATTCAGACGATTTCAAACTACTAAAAAAACCACTAAAAAATATTTCATAGCTTTTATTATAAATAATACATACATATACAGGGTGTCCCAGGCAAAACATTCCACACCGATTTATTGGATTTAGGATGCGAATCTGGAAAAACGCTCGGACACGTCGATTTTTGATTTGAGGGGAACTATGTTTCAGCTTTTTCATCCGCGTAGCTTCAACCCCCTAGCTAGGGGAAGAACAACCCCCCAAATTTGAACAGGGGATAGGGTCGTGTCATATCTCTTTTTTAAGGTCTGGTTGAGTTCTTCATGGCTCAAGAATTTCATCTCATTATTTTCATCCTTAACGAAATGACAGCTTGTCAAAATCTTGGAAATAGACTATTGTTTTAGTGGCAGTAAAAGCGATACTTACCTCCCTTAATAAAAATACTCGAAGTTTTTTATTATTATTATTGATGAGGTGTACAAAAGAATTGTAAATTGTAGGTATTTTTACTCGTATTTTTATTGAGGGAGGTGAGTACCGCTTTTACTCCTACTAAAACTAAATAGTCTATTTCCAAGATTTTGATAAGCTGTCATTTCGGATGAAAATAATAATACGAAATTCTAGGGTCAAAAGGAACTCGATGAGACCTTTAAAAAGAGGTATGACACGACCCCTATTCCCTAATTAAAATTTGGAAGGTTGTTGTCCCCCTAGCTAGGGGGTTGAAGCTACAGGGATGAAAAAAACTGAAAGCCACAGACGGGGAAACAGGAACTAACCAGTATGGAGGGGCGAATACTGGTTGGTAATGACGATGCCCTCAGGGTTGTTTACATAAAATCATTGGGCATTCATCATAGAGGATTAAAGTTTGAAGGACGAATTAATGGAGAATTTGAAACTATCACTTTTGACACGAGTGCTAAAGTTTCTATAATTAGAAAAACATTAGTCAAGTCTTATTTCTGGTCAAGTCTCGGGCAATCCACCCGCTAACTAGAAACCTGTCACTACGAACAGTCACGGGCGAATCATCACCAGTTCAAGGACAAGCTATGGTTGAGCTTACTTTTGGATCTATCACCTTTAGGCACATAACATTAGTCGCCGATATAAAAGATGATTTTATTTTAGGAATGGTTTTGATCGGCCAACATGGTTTCTCTTTCGATCCCTCTCTACGAACATCCTTAAATATGGTAATGAAGATTTTTTTCTAACTACACAAGAACAATCTCAAGCCGTTGAAATCCTGACCACAAACCCGGTGAGGATTCCTGGAAGTACTGAGAAGATCAAACCCTAGGTGCTGCGTTGGACTAACACTTACTTTTATTGTAGATAAACCAGAAAAATTTCTCGTTGAAAAGACTCTAGTAAGAACAAATGAAGACATATTATGATAAGAATTGCCAATGTTTATTCTGAAACAGTAAAAATAAAGGAAGGAGATATTATCGAACCAGTTAAGCAAATATCGAACTGTATCCTACCACGTGAGCGACATTTTGTGAAACCGAAATTGGATACAGACACCTTGATGCTGACTTTGGAGAAATCATGGAAACAGCTCGATCCAGATAGACTTCAAGAAGTCACAGATTTCATCATGAAAGAAGCAGACGTATCTGTGATAGATAATCAAACCGGACGGACCAGTTTAATTTAACAGAAAATTGATACTGGATTGACACACCTTATTAGACAACCACCTCGACGTATGTCAGTAGCTAAACAACAGAAAGTGGAAAACCAAATTGATAAAATGCTTCAAGAGGAAATTCTCCTTTTCCAAGTCTACATGACCTTCATGCAATTTTATTAGCATTTCCTTTCTTAATCCAACAGGAATTATTAGTCCATAATTAAAAAACAATAAAGAGTCAGACATCAAAAGAGAATCTCTAATTTTGTAGTAGTGTCTAATGCATTCTGGTATAAGCTTTTCGTTTTTAGGCCACTCAGAAGAAACAAATTCAATACATTTTTGTAGTGATAGGCCTGTTCAATTCGATTTTTTTTTTCAGCAGATATTGGCAAATACCTGGAGACAGAGACAGAATGCACAACATGTTCTAATTCTAGATCCAGATTCAAATTGTTTTTATTGAGAAATGCTCGCGATAGAGTATCAGATATGTACAGATATTTTCCTGATTTGTAAATTACTTTGAGATTATAATGAAGTACTTTTCATAGCATTCGCTGCAGTCTGGGGGAACTTTTTGCAACTTTTTTTTTTTAAAACGGCCTCTAAAGGCTTGTGGTCCGAAAAAAGTGTCACATCTAGCCCCATATATTAGATAATGAAATTTTTGACATGACAACTAAAAACAATAGCGAATAATTATTTATGATATAAGTGTTAAAAGTACATTTTTAAGGCACGCATGTGAAAGTTTGCAGAATGAGCGAAGCGAATTCTGCAATTCACAATAGTGCCTTAAAAATACTTTTAACACAAATATCATACAATATTTTTTCTACAAACGGCAATAACAAGCAATAAACAGTGACAAATTGGATTTTTAAATGAATAATAAATTGGAAGCATCTTTCCTACGTAAAAGAATTGAATTTGATATTTGTCAAAAAAATCAAACAACCAGCACCTTGTTTTACAGGTAATGAAATGTCTTGTTAGTTTCTTGAAAGTCTGTCGTGGTCAGTAAGCTTTTTGCTAAAAATACACAAGAAAAAGAGGGTTGCATCAATCCCTTGAAAAATATAGAGGAGGCGGCCGATGGAGCTTCCTCAGTTGTTCAAATTTTACCATTAATATTAATGTAAATAATTAAAAATACAAACTTTTTTTGACGTTTGCTTTCAAATTTTGATGTTTCATTTTTAACACTAGTGCCTTAAAGACTTTTAACACTAGTGCAATAAAGTAACATTTTTAATGCTTCGAGGGGGTGTTAAAAATTGCATTTTTAACACGTTTGTAGAAAAAAGCTTTTTTTCTATCTGTGCATATCTGGTTTCACTTTTTTATAGACTACGAGATGCAAATGCAGTTGGGTGACCCAGTTGCATAATACAGGACCCTATTCCGTCTTTTGAAGCATCAGTTTCTATTTCTAATGGATAGGCAGGATTGAAAAAAGCTAGAACTGGGGCATTGGTTATTAAAAATGTTCCAATTGATCAATGGATTTTTCATGCTCACTGTCCCAATACCAATCTGCGTCACTATGTGTCAAATTTCTTAAAGGTGCAGTAATTTTGGACATGTAAGGGATAAATTTACTTAGATACTTACCTACCCATACCTAAAAATTTTAATAAATCTTGTTTATTGATTGGAGTAGGCATATCTATGATTGCTTTAACATAATTTATCACTATAGGCTGAATTCCCCTTTTTGAAAAAATTTGACCCATTTGTTTGGATTTAAATTGAATTTTCTCTTTGTTAAATTTTATGTTCAACCTTCCAGCTCTTTCTAACACAATTTGTAAATTTTGGTCACGCTCTGATTCTGTTCAGCCTGTTATGATTATGTCATCAAAATATATTCCCACTCGTGCAATGTCGCCAAAAAATTCAGGGCTTAACTTTTGGAACACCTCTGGGACTGAACATATGCCAAATGGTAAACGACAAAATTTATATAACCCAAAAGTAGTTCCAAATGTACACCGATCCGATGACTCATCATCAATACCTACTTGAAAATAACCATCCTTCATATCGAGGACTGTATTCTTTATTGTAAAGCCTACTTGCAATTTCATCCGATGTGGGAATTAAAAATGGTTCACGTTTGATAGCTTGGTTTAGAAATTTACGATCAAGACACAATCTTAAGTCACCTTTTTTTTCTCCACAATTACCAGGGCGTTAATCCAGTCTGTGGGTTTTTCAACTTTACTCATAATATTTGCAGATTCAAGTTCAATAAGCTTATTTTTCGGTCGGTCATCTAGTGCCTGGGGCACACGTCTTAAAGCCTGTTTATGTGGTGTTTATGCAACTTTGTTATTTTATATATTCATTCAAAAATTACAAAAGAAAAAACCGTTAAATGCCATACAAGTTCAAATCAAAATTGGCACCGCTCGCGCAGACTCGGCGTATGTGAAAAATATGTGATTTATGAGAAGGAAGCAGGAGGCAGTACGAAGCCGTGTCTCTAAAACCACGTCCTCTTTTTCGGTCAAAAATCAAAAAACCTATCGAATTCAAGGCAAAAATTCCTTATTATTATTTCTAAGACTGTGTTGTATTGGTGTGTCGCTGAGAAGCAGACTTTCTGGACACGAGGAGCTCCTCTGGATCGACGAAAACCAGCATAAACCAAGTAAGTGCCAATCCTCCATTGTCTTTGTATGGCTCGGGTTTATGTCCATTAATATTTGTGCGGCAAAATTGAATTTAGCGCCTACAGTCCCGCTGCTCTATAAACTTTCGAAAACCTAACGCAAATTTTCGTGAACATGTGGTATAGAACCATTTTTGAGTTCAATTTTATATTTTTTTGGAAACTCTCCTGGCCCAGCAAAAACTTTTGGATATTTTAAACTTATATCATTTATGGTTTGAAATGAATTTTCCTTTACATCATCAATACGTTGTAGGTATAGTATTTTTAATTTGAAGTGAAACACTAAAAAAACATCTAAGCCGTTTTCTCGCGTCCACTTTTTCATATTGGTTCAAAACCAGTTTGAAACAGTCAGTGGAAACACCATTGCCTGTTTCAAACTTATTTTGAACCAAGTGAACGCGAGAAAACGGCTTAGATGTTTTTTAAGCGTTTCCATTCAAATTAAAAATACTATACTAATTTCAAAGCTACACATGTATCAAGACCTAACAGAGCAACTTGATTCTTACAATCAACAACAAGAAAATTGATAGATACTATTTTCCGCTTTACAGAACAATTTAAATCAATTTCACCAACGGGCTTAATTTTAAACCTTGAACTACCATAAGACATTAAAGTAGGTAACATTAGTAACGTTCATCTGCTTTTTTGAACCAATATTATTGAATAGGCTTAAAGGAAGAACACTTACTTCAGCGCCTGTGTCCAATTTAAATTCAGTGTCAGAGCCTTCAACACTTACATTTTTCCGCCGAGATTTTTGAATGGATCCTATATTTTTGACTACAGAGCTGACAAAAAATTGACTTTCATCACTGTCAGAACCTTCCTCTTCCGCTCTTCCAAGCTCATATACTTTTCTCAATGGCTTGATTTTTTCGTTTTCAGCTCGGGGTTTTTCCTAATGCAGAATGTTGCAAAATGATTTTTCGATTGACAAAAATCACAGGTTTTACATATGCAGGGCAATTTTTATGTGTATATCCACAAAATTTGCATTCAAATTTTGATTCAAATGATGTGCTTGATGCATTCCTATTTTGAGACTCTTGTTTGCTACCCATGGATCTATAATTATTGTTATTCAAATTGCTGCGGCTACCTATAGCATTTATGTTACTTTCTTCTTTCAATGCTTGGGCTTGAAGTTTGCTTGCTTCTATGCTTCTGCAGAAAATAATTGTTTTTTCCAAATTCAAATTTGATTCACGAAGTAATCTTTTCTGGGTACCTTTGTCCAAAATTCCCATAACTATTTCGTCTCTAACCATTTCGTCCTGTTCTGTATACTCTGTGGTTTTGACACCCTTTCTAAGCTCTGTTAAAAATCTGTCAAAATTTTGTCTTTCTTTTTGCAGGATCGAATTAAATTTGAATCGCTCAAAAATTATATTCTTTTTGAGTGCACAATATTCCCCAAATTTTTGCTTAACTGTTCTGGAGGTTTGAATGCCGCTTCCATAACAAATTAATTATAGACTCAACTTGTCTAAAAAACTGCTCATCCAGTGCTAACCCGACACTATGTATTATGCTTAGGTTTTCAATTAAAATACTTCGTATCAAAAATATACATAAAAGTGTTTTCTATTTCAAAAGAAAGTGGAATCTTAAGATGGCTTACAAGTTATGGAAGGGAAGATAGATGCTGTCAAGGATTGGCCAAAACCACGCGACAAACATGAACTGAGTTTTCTAGGATTATGTTCTTATTATCGAAGATTTGTAGAAGGATTCGCTCATCTAGCTGCTCTGCTTCATCGATTAACGGAAGAAAAATCTACATTCAATTGGACCCAAGAATGCGATTCCACTTCTAGAAAATTGAAAGGAGTATTATGTACAAGACCAGTGTTGTCCTATCTCGATCCGAAAGGCATGTTGATTTTGGACACAGATGCAAGCAACAATAGGAGCTGTCTTTTCACAAATTCAGAATTCACAAGAGCATGTCGTGAAGTACTACAGCAGAATCTTATCAAAGCCAGAACGAAATAATTGTGTCACCAAAAGAGAGTTGCTTACCATAGTAAAAGCAGTCGACCATTTCCATAAGTATCTCCACGGACGTAAGTTTCTGAATCGAACGGATCATGCAGCTCTAAAATGGCTTTTAGAAATGAAAATTCCCGAAGGACAGCTTGCTAGATAGATTGATAAATTGCAGTGATATGCTGACGCTCTGTCCAGATGGCCATGTAAAGAAGTTTGCAAGCATTGTCAAAAAATTATGCATGAGAAAAACACTGGTCTAGCTGTGAGAAGACCGGGTTTAAACGTTGATGAAAAATAGACACAAATGAGAGAAGGTCAAGAGGCAAACCAGGACATCGGGTAAATTTTAAATCTTAAAGAAAATGATGAATGTAGGCCAGAATGGAGGAAAGTGTCGAGCAAGATTTTGATTTACAAAGCGTTTTGGACTCAGTGGAACTCTCTGGTTGTAGAAAATGGTTTACTGAAAAGAGCTTGGGAAAGCGCCGATGGGAAAACTACGAAGAGCCAACTAGTTATTCCAGAAGATCGAGTAGAAGATGTATTAAAAAAAAATACATGACGGAACTTCAGGGACACATTTTGTAGTTAACAAGACTTGGACAAAATTCAAGAACGTTTTTACTAGGTCCACTATCATGAAAACGTTAAAAACTGGTGCCGGAAATGCTACCAGTAAAGGTCCTAAACTAAGATCTTGGGGCCCATGAAACAGTACAACGTCGGTCTCCTATTTGAAAGGATAGCGATAGATGTAACCGGACCGTTCCCTGAGTCAGAGCATGGTAACAAATATATCTTGGTCATTATGGATTACTTCAGTAAATGGCCAGAAGTTTTCGCTATTCCCAATCAAGAAGCCATCACTATTGCTCAGGTGCTAGTGGACGTTTTTAGTCATCATGGCGTGCCACTAGAGTTACATTGAGATCAGGGACGAAACTTCGAATCGGCCTTTAAGAAAATTTGTGAGATCATGGGTATTCGTAAGACAAGGACAACATTTTCACATCCAAAGTCTGATGGAATGGTGGAACTATTTAAAAAGACAATAAAGGAAAACCTGACAAAAGTAGTCACAAAGAACCAGCCAGATTGGGACAAATATTTGCCTCTATTTTCAATGGCTTACAGAGCAGCTGTTCACGAGTCAACAGGTGAAAGTCCAGTTAGAATCGTTTTTGGAAAGGAGCTCAGGTTACCTGATTTCGATTTTGATTTTTTACGGCTAAAACTTTAAGTTCTAGAGACGATGTCTATTCGTACGTGGATACCTTGAACATGATCTTTTTTTAGACATTGTGATATACAGGGTGTTCCATTAAAAATAGTGGAGAATTTCGATGTTGGAAAATTGATTTTTTTGTATTCGCCCTGTATAAGTTTCAAAAAAATTTTGCAACCCACTAAAAAAAACTTTAGGACAAGAGAAATCGAATGGCGCAAACCGCAGGTAGCTAGCACACCTGGTTTAAAGCTCATGAGCATTTAAAATGGGTCACTCTCGGCTGGAACACCCTGTATTAATAATTGAGGTATGAGCGATTTTGTGAGGCAATGTCGGATAATCAAAATTTTTCAAGGCAAAAAATGGAAATAGTATATTACAATCCGAGACGGAAAATACTTCATTGCTGGTCGAGAGGTTATTATAGTTTATCGAGACGCGAAGCGTCGAGATAAACTCAACCTCGAGACAGAAATGAAGTTTTCCGTCGAGGTTTGTATACTTTTTTATTTTCAACCCTTAATTTTCTGATGCAAAAACTAAAGATTCTGTTATACGAAATTTTCATATAGTGTAAAACTGGCCTTAGAAAAAAATATTTCACTTTTTTTGTCAATGTCATCAATTTTGACGATCTCAAAGGCCCTGTAAAGGCCAAAACAAAAGACGAAACCACAGGAAACCGCAAAATCAATAACCATAGATAAGATCGTGATAAGATCAACAACGCCTTAACGACGGTAGTTTTCGCTCAGTATTTTTGCGGAAATAATAGATTTTCACTAGATTTCTCCCCGTTCTCCCCAAAGAAATGATTTCGGAAAGTGAAGATGAAGCGATGGATTGTACCCCACCTGAATTAAAAGAAGCAGCAGACAGGATTGGAGAGAGTTTGCTTCCAGCAAAAAGCAAATTTCGGTACGAAAAGGCTTTTCAAATATTCGAAGCATGGTGTAGCCAGAAAGGAACGAGAAATACTGCCTCGGAGACCGTTTTGTTGGCGTATTTTGGCGAATTATCTAAGGAAAAGAAGCCTTCGACTTTATGGTCGACTTACAGTATGTTGAAAACCATGATTAAATTGAAAGAGAAAGTTGATATCTCCAATTACGCAAAACTTATAGCTTTTTTGAAGCGGCAAAATCTGGGCTTTCAGCCGAAAAAGTCGAGCGTTTTTTCCAGAGAAAACATTAACGAGTTCCTCACGAAGGCAGCTGAAGAATTCATTAGCATCAAGGTAGGTTTTCAAAAAATATACAAAGAAGATAAAAATGCGAAAATCAAAATGATTTTCTGTATGCTATAGCTAGGTTACCCATTTTATTTTTATCTGGTTTCAGGTAGCGCTAATTGTTGGTGTGTCGGGTGCATGTAGGAGCGATGAACTAGTCAAGATGAAAATGGAGCACGTCAACGTTTTGGAAGGAAAGATCGCTATAGAAATTCCACACACAAAAACTTACACAAGTCGATCGTTTATCATAAGCGATCCAGATTGGGTTGCTATTTTCCACAAATACCTCACTTTGCGGAAAAATTTGAAAAATGACAGGTTATTTGTTCAATGGCGAAATGGGAAATTACATAACCAAGCAATTGGCTATCATTCAATCTCAAAATTTCCACATAAAATAGCTGCTTTTTTGAAGCTTCCAAAAATTGAAACTTTTACAGGGCATGCTTTTCGTCGTACTTCCGCAACCTTATTGGTTGACAACGGGGCCGATCTATTGCAACTCAAAAGACTGGGAGGGTGGAAATCGAGCACGGTTGCTGAAGGCTACATAGAGGCATCTTTGGAGAACAAAAGTAAGACTGCTCTGATGCTATCCTCTACTTCCAAAGGTATTCAGTTGTCCAGTGCATCCACAAGTACATCACATGCGGAAACTCATCCGCAAGCGCAAGAGATAATAGTTCCAAACGAAACACAATTCCAACAGGATGGTCTCAAGATTTCCATTATAAACAACAATGCTAATTTAACAATTAATGTAAATAAGTGAATAGATTTAATTAGTTCCATGTAATACATGTGGTTTTATTATTATATGTGAGAGCTGTATGAAAATTATCAATTTGGAACGAGCAGGGAAATGGGGACGGAAAAGCATTTGCCGTCCCGGACGGAAAATGCTTTTCCGTCCTAGGCAGGCATATGCATTACCGTCCCGATAAATGTCAAAGTCCAGAAATGTGACACTTTCAAGATTTTGAAAAACCTGCAATGTCAACATTACATATGTGGTTGAAAATAAAATCATTTTTTATGTTGTACCTACCTACAGGCCTAAAACCTTAACAACAAAAATCACGAAAATGCTTTTTCACTAAATCTGACCCCCACTTTCGATTGGTCAAGTCAAAAATTAAAAAATTTCGAAATGGGTAAGCAAAAAAATTACATTTAAATATTTCAAAAGACCATATGTTGGAAATCTATCGGCGTGAAATTTTGTCTTATTGTAGAGCTCAATTGGGCCTATGAAAAAGGTTATTTGGCACCGAGCCCTAGGGCTTCGTTTTGGAGATAATCAGCTTCGAAGGTTGAGACAAAGTTTCAACTTTGAGGCTCAACATCTCGAAAACGGGGATAAATGATTCAATTTCATTTCATCTTGGAGAGCATTTAATTCTGATTAGGAATGTATGAATATGCACAAGAATTTGTAGAATATTATTTAATTCATGACCGATTTTGTGAGGCAAAGGGTATGATCAAAATTTTCCAGGGTAAAAAAAGCAAAAATTATTTCCAATTTTTTCCAGGCTTTAGAACCTAAAAAAGAAAAATCAGGTGAAATGCTTTTCCACTAAATTTAACTCTCTCTTTCGATTAGGTAGTAAAGTCAAAAATTTAGAAAAATCAAAATTGAAATTTTAAAGTTTTTTGGGTATGCAAGGAAATTTCATTTTCAAAGACCATATTCTGGAAACCAGTAAAGCTATCGGCATGAAATTATTGTGGAACCCAATTGAGGCTATAAAAAAGGTTATTTTGGGCACCGAGCCCTAAAGCTTCGTTTACGAGATAATCAGCTTCGAAGGTCTTCCAAAATTTGAGACAAAGTTTCAACTCTTGAAAACTATTCGAGATAATCAATTCAATTTTATTTTATTTTGAAGAGCATTTAATTCTAATTAGGAATATATAATTTTGCCCTATTGTGATTTGAAAAAAACTTATATAATTAGGTAAAAGTTACGTAAATTTTCACTTTAACATTAAGTAGCTAAGTTTATTGGGAGATCTTCCGATCAAAATGGTGGTTGTTGGAACTCTGTCCATGGTATATTTTAGTAGGTGATGTTTTAATTGAATTTCTTAGGCTTTTAGGGGCTTCTTCCTTCTTCCACGGATATAGGTAGGTAGTTTGTCAAGTTTGCTGCTTTTTTTCACCAAAAAATGTGTAATAAATGGTTCAAAAAGCTTTCATTTTGACTCCGGAGGAAATTTATTGATTTTTTCCATTTTTTTTGACAGATTTAGTTGTTCCAATTCCAAGTTTCTTTTTCATCACCCTCATATCCATATTACATATGCTCCTTTTAATATACATATTATAAATTATAAGATATTAGCAATAGGAATATACATCAAGGAAACCAAAAAATAAAAAATATCATTAGATAAGAGGAAGAAAAATAATAAAAAATATAAGTAGGTTAAGTTAATGAAACATCGTATTTTGTTCCCTATTCTTTTCCACTTTCCAGTAGTAGGTATTAACGCTTTCTTGAGGCTTCTTAAGCATCTGTCATCAAAGATAATTTATTAGAGCCGCGTATTATCTCCTCTTGACCTGTTTGGCTGAAAAGAAACTACCGTTTATCTTCGAAAATACGACCGTAGAAATATATTAATTTCCAGTTCGAGGCCCACAGTTTATAATGAAAAATCAACATCCCTTAAATAAACGTAATAAAAGTCAAAACATACGGTTTTTTCGCGTTTTTTACGTAACAATAGCAAAAGGTTATCGTGTGTTTGAATGTTTATTTATGTTCTGCCAGCTATTTTTGTTTCCGAGTCAAAGACCCCCGTAGCGTGATGAGGAGTATTTTTACGCTAAACTGTATTGTTTTCAATGTTGGCTGGAATGGATGACACTTGTCCATGAAATTGTTTAATGACTGAATTACGCAATGCAATAAAGAGAGTGATTTATGACTTTAGTGCTGCTGGATTGTTAAGTGTGATGATATTTTAAATCTAGAAAGGGGATTTGTTATTAGGTTCAAGACAAATTATTATAGAGTCACAGGGTTATAATAAACATAACCATGGGCGAAGTTAGGGGGGGGCTTGGGGTGGTCTAAGCCCCCCCCCAAAAACCAATTCAGCCCACCCAAAAATAATTCGCACTTCATCACACACACACTTGTTCTCACTGAAACTAAAATCAGTTCTGCAACACCTATTGTGAACTATCTTTATCCCGGCTATGACCTACACCACCGATTTCGACATAATTTTGGGATCTGTGTGTACATTAAAAATGACCTTTCATGTCATCGAGAGGACAAGCTAGAACCAGCGAACCTTGATATCATATGGCTAAAATTCACCTCAAAGTCATCGACCAAGTTTATCTGCTGCCTCTACCGACCGCCAAGTAACACCGATTACCAAAACTTTTTCGCGACATTATCCGAAAGCTGTGATAGTATACAGTCGAACTATCCACAGGCGGAAATTGTCTTTTTAGGCGATTTCAACGTCCACAATATACCCTGGCTGAAACACCACAACAAAACAGATAACGAAGGCAGAGAAGCAGAAGCTTTTGCCATAAGTTGTGGTCTAACGCAGCTTGTCGATGAACCTACCCGTATCTCAGAAAGGGGCGAATTTGCAGCGCTTTTAGACTTGTTCCTAACCACCAATCCTGACTCGTACACAATTCAAGTAGATGCTCCACTTGGTTCGTCCGATCATAAACTTATAATAACAAAGTGCGAAATGCTCATCCCACCAAGCCTACAACCACTTCCTCGTAAAATGTGGCACTATAAATCGGCAAAATGGAATGACCTAAAACAGTATTACCTGGATTTTCCATGGCAAAAGGTTTGCTTTAAAACAGCTGATCCCACTATTTGCTGTAATGAAATAACACAAGTAATCTTATCTGGAATGGACGCATATATCCCACATACAACTAAACGTAGAGCTAATGCAAAACCTTGGTTCAACAGCCAGTGTCAAACGGCTGTACAGAAAAAACACAGAGCATATAACCTTTGGAAACGACAACAAACCGCTCAAAACCACACAGAATTTATAGAAGCCAGAAATAGTTGCAAAATTACTATTGACTCCGCTAAAGAAACATACAATCAAAGAATAAAAAACAGGTTGCTGAATTGTCCAAGTAGTTCTAGGTCCTTTTGGTCTCTTGCAAAAGCTGTTGGATCTAACTTCACCAAGTCATCCATACCACCACTTACAGATAAAAATAATCACTTAGCCACAACATCAGAGGAAAAAGCCAATATGCTTGCCCAAATGTTTTCCTCCAACTCCAACCTAACAGTGCCAAATGGAAAAACTCCACCGTTCATTGAAAGGGTTTCCCATAGTATGCCAGAGGTACCCTTTTGTCACAGAGAAATACGAAAATCCCTAAAAAAGCTGGATACAAACAAAGCAATGGGTCCGGATGGCATTCCCGCAATAGTACTCAAAAATTGCGCCAACGAACTCACCCCAACTTTCGCAAAATTATTCAATTTGTCTTACAGGCAAGGAGTATATCCATCATCATGGAAGTCTGCCGCAGTACAACCCATTCCAAAGAAAGGAAAAAAGACAGATCCGTTAAACTATAGACCAATTGCTCTACTTCCGGTGATATCAAAAGTAATGGAAAGAGTTGTGAACAATCACCTAACCAAGTACTTGGAAAAGTACAAAATTATCAACGATAAGCAATACGGATTTCGAAAATATAGGTCAACTGGCGATTTACTTACATACGTCACTCACTTATGGCAAAAAGCGATTGAGTTGCGGGGTGAAACAAGAACAATTGCCTTAGATATATCTAAAGCATTCGACAAAGTTTGGCATGAAAATCTGCTCAACAAGCTCAAAGCAATGGGATTATCGCCGAAACTTTGCACTTGGTTTGAAAGTTACCTAAAGGACAGATCCATTTATGTTGCACTGGATGGCCAGAACTCGAACTCTTACCAAATAAATGCTGGTGTGCCACAGGGAGCAATCCTTTCGCCAACTCTTTTCCTGATTTACATAAATGACCTCATAGATAAAACAGTAAATCCACTTTATTGCTTTGCAGACGATGGCAATGTAGTCTCCTCACTCATACCACCCACAGGTCTTTCCGCACGTGAATTCCACCATCTTAGACTAACTCAAATATCGCAGATAAATAACGACCTGGAGATAATAGAGGACTGGGGTAACAAAAACCTTGTACAGTTCAACGCGCAGAAAACCCAAGCAGCTCTGTTTTCAAAAAAGACCAGCACCGGTGAGCCAAACATCATGCTATCTGGAAGTGCTGTCACATTACAGAGTCAGTTGAACATCTTGGGGGTTACTGCAGAGACCAACATGTCTTGGCACAGTCACGTGGCAGATATTGCTGAAAGGGCCTCCCAAAAGCTGGGGGTGCTATTTCGTACAAGACATCTGTACACACCAAGCCAATTGCTGACACTCTACAAAGCCCAGATTCGACCAACTATGGAGTACTGCTCACATATATGGAGTGCAGCACCCAAACATACCTTAATGCTTTTGAATACCGTGCAAAAACGAGCTATCAAGCTGATCAATGACCCCGCACTTACTCGTAACTTGGATGGTCTCGAACATCGCAGATCTGTGGGCGATTTATCTCTCTTCTACAGGTACTATCACGGAAAATGCTCTGAAGAGTTGGCACGTATGATTCCACCGAGAGTAGCAAACTAGAGGCACCAAGAACCTCATTATATCAGAATTCATATCTCTGGAGAACAGCATCGCTGTGGAATAAACTCCCTGCGACGGTTTTCCCTGCAGGTTACAACCTGAACCGTTTCAAGACCAACATACACCGACATTTCCGCGCACTTGCCGCTTCTCGAGCGTGATAGGACATTTCCTTGCGAGTGCGCATATCCGTAAAAAAAAAAAAAAAACACATATTAGAAAATAGAAATCACAAAAAACCAAACATACTAACACCTATTTCCTCTTTTTTTTTTTAGTTATCATACTCAACTAATCTAGGTATGCGCATTCAAACATTTTCGGTTCAGTCTCAATGTTAATGCCTTATTTGAGCCAATTCTGATGTTAGGTTTTATTTCGCTTTCCAAGCGAATTTTACAAAATATGTGGTTCCGCCTTCCCTGCAATTAGGTATTTCAAAAAATCAGAATCCAAAAATACTTTACTTAAAAAATCACAATGCAATGTACTTATGTTTTTATGTTTTTAAGAAAAATAAACGATTTGATTATACCTAGGTATCCTTATTCTTGTTTTGCAGAGTTTCATATGGCCCATTTTTCAATTTTTTATTTAGTTCAATATTATTTGTACTTTCAGAAATAAACAATAATTTGGCTCAGAACGCCCAAGATCGTTCTTTTGTGGGTCGAAATGAACGTTTTTGGGCGTGGCATCCCAAAAATTTTCTCCGGCGGCGCTTGCGGCGGGCCTCCGCCTCCACCTATGGGCCTGGGGCTGTAGCCCCCCCCAGATCTGATGCCCTAACTTCGCCCATGAACATAACTTCATAATACCTATACAAAATGTATCAAAAATGGTATAGAACACACACAGCTCTAATTTTACGATATTAGTATTCTCGTTTCCGATAAAATAAACAAATTGTGTAACGTTCCAGTAATGGAAATACTATAGGAATGTTTCTATATTTCGTGCGTGTTTTCACAGCTGGATAAAACATGACCCGTGTATACGATATCACTTCTCACGCATATTTAATTGAATGTTTTTTAAGAGGCGCTAAAACGAATTAATAATATAGGATTGAAAAAAAAAAGACCTAAATTTTCTTCCACAAACGCCATGCTTTTTTTTTGAACCGACAGGGAAGTATCACAAATAACTGCACCATTAATGATCGGAAAGAAGTTGCCAATTTGTTTGCCAAACATTTTCAGAGTGTTTTTACAACAGAAGATCAGCCATATACTTGGATCCTAATACATTCTGTGCTAATTCACTTGAAATTGGATTTTTTACACTCGAGAAATGGGAGACTGCACTCAAATCACTGATGCCCGATTCTAGTCCAAGACAGGATGAAATCCCTGCCATTTTCCAGAACAAGTGTGCTGCAGTTCTGTCACATCCCCTCTCAGCCATGACGAACAATCTTCTGAAGTTAAATTCCTGTAAAGTTTTTAGTGGCGTCCCCCAAGGCTCAGTCCTTGAATATTAGTGACGTGCCAATTGAATTGAAGAGTCAGATATCGTCATTTGCGTATGATACCTGTTGTTATAGTAATCCTGTAACGCCGAATGGCAGCCTTCAGAGGGATATAGATGCTATCAAACAGTGGACAACCACGTGGCAAACGCCACTGAATGATTCCAAGTGTTCAATTCTTTCCTGGGCACAAAAAATCCTAGGATGCAATACTTTATATGGTCGACCCAGGTAATCTGTATTGCTGAACAAAATGATTTGGGAGAATTTGTCATTGAAAACATGAAGTGAGAAAATCATATCAATGGCATCATAAGAAAAAAGAAGTCAAACGCCATCATGTACTTGATTTCCAAGGCATTTAAAGATCTCACACCCCAAATGTGTGTAAAGCTTTACAAGGCTTGCATGACTCGGGCTGGAGTATGCCCATGGAGTTAGTGAAAACGAAGTATCTAATATTATTTTCAAGTGAATATATGTAATGCGAAATGCTTAGGTGGAGTATACATTTTAAGAACACCTCTATGTGAACATTTATTTGCGCATAATATACCAATTCAAGATACACTTAATTCAAAAATCAATATCCGTGTGGCAAGTCTTGAGACAGGGTAAGTTCTGCACTAAAAGAGGGAGACGTAAATTTAATTAAATCTAACTCGTTTTCCCAACTCCAAGCGCATTCAAATTATTATAGTTATATACTATCAGAGGCATGAATCTTATTTCAAGAAAATAAGTACCCATGTTATTTCGCTGTTGTGTGGTCCGAATTACCTTTGCTTTGCTTTTTCTAGTTAGATGACCGCGAAGCGTGGGATCATTGCCTTAACATGATTTTTTTTTGCAAACCATGAGGCACATGATACGTCACTTAAGAAAGAGGTGTAGGTACAACAGGGCCGCAACTAGAACCCACGGCGCCCAAGGCAAGTCCTAATTTTGGCGCCCCTCCAGTGCCTTCTCAAAAGTAACAATAGATATATTTTTTGATGCTTTGGTTTTTGCTTGAAATGTTTTCAATACATTTTCGAAATATACAGGGTGGTCCATATCTCCTATACTAACGGAGATCGAAGAAAAAACTAAATATAAAACTTGTAGATAAACATGAGTACTACATTCCTAAATTATTTTCGAATATACAGGGTGGCACCAAGTTATGTTTTTGTAAATGAATCTTCCTGTATACAGGGTGTTTACGGTCTTGTGATTTTATTTTTAAGGGGTAAATAAACACCTCAAAAAAATGTGATTAACGCTAAAACACCCTAATAAAAGTCAAACACTAAGGGAGATATGAATTTTTTGAAATTTATAACAATTTTATTTTCAAAGATTATATAGTCACTTAATATAATTAGGAAAACACTACAACAGGTGCTCAAAGTAATCGCCCTGTTGTTGTTGAATACAATACAAAGTCTCGCTCGACGTATCCATGAATCGGCATAACGTCAAGTTCTAGGCCTTGCTGTCTAATGGTGTTCGCAGCTAGTTCAACACGGTTACGAAGATCTGCTAGATCAAGTATTTCATCGTACCATACTTTTCATCAAGCCCCAAAAATAAAAATGGAGTGGAGTGAGGTCGGGTGACCGTGGAGGCCATCTAACCGGACCCTACCTACGGCGGTAGACGTGGTTGTTATAAATTTAAAAAATTCATATCTCCCTTGGTGTTTGACTTTTATTGGGGTGTTTTAGCGTTAACGCATATTTTTTTAAGGTGTTTATTCACTCCTTTAAAATAAAATCACAAGACCGTAAACACCCTGTATTATAACATTTCTAGATTCTGCGGAAAATTCTAGTTATATTTCATGTACAATGCCATATACCTATCTTCAACTGTTTCGGAAAAATTGTCAGTTGAAAATTGAGTTTTTTTGCATTTTTGACAGACTGTAAAACCTATGATCGGTTAATTTTACAGCAAAACCGATCATACATGTAAAATCGGTTTTGCTGTAAAATCATCCGTTTAGGTTTTAAAGTCTGTCATAGATGCAAAAAAGTCAATTTGTCAATATTTCCGAAACAGTTGAAGATAAGTATATGAAATTGTACATAAAATATGCCTAGAATTTTCCACATAATCCAGAAATGTCATAATATACCGGGGGAGCCATTTAAAAAAGCATAACTTTTTATCACCACTACTAATTGGGCCACCCTGTATACTGGAAAATAATTTAGGAATGTAGTACTCATATTTATCTACAAGTTTTGTATTTGATTTTTTCTTCGATCTCCGTTCGTATAGGAGATATCGACCACCGCGTGCTTAGTAACTCACCCTGTATAATTTAGACACATTAAATCAAAAATATTTACGTACTAGGTAGTAGATACTAAGTATTAAAAAAACACACTGCGGAAAATTTTTAACATTTATTTTTTAAAAAATCTATGGATATGAATGATACAGATACGACAGTTTTCTTATTGGGTTTCAATAGATATTAGGTTCTTGTTATAGGTAAGAACAATGGGTAAGAATGGTAGATAAGTATAAATATTATTAAATATTATAGCCTACCAAGCCTAGCACGACAGTCTTCAGTTATAGAATCAAAAGAGAGTTCTCGTGCTATCCAAATTTCAAATATTGTCACGCTACTATTTCACAAGTATGACAGTTCTTACGTTATTAGTGTTAGCGTAGCCCGCTACCTAACGGGACTTAGCGGATGCCTTACCGTAACGCTATGCTATCTCAAAATTAGTTTACGCTCCATTTCCGTCTGCAAGAACAGCAACTTCTAATAATTCCTCCATAAAAACATCACGGGAAATTAATGAAACTCAGGAATCTTTCCGAGAACTATAAAATACCATGTAAAATACCATATTATTAGCGGTACCGTATTGGTGTAGCGTCTGAGGCACGAGAACTTTCTATTAATTATTATTAGTGCGAAAAACGCTAGATAATTTAAAATCATAATGAAATGAACCATGACCCAAACCCAAAAACATAAAATGAAAATAGTACCTATGCACAGTTTATACCGTACCGACACGGTCGTCATACCTATGGTCATACCTGAGTGACCTATGTGTGTTATGTGTCAATCCTGAAGTTCTTGCTAAATCCTAGGACCGCTAGAACTGGTTCAGAAACGGTTCCGAACCGATTCTGGTTGATCCGCGAATCCAGAACCGTAACTAAAAGTTCGGAATTTTATGATCCGGGAACGCCATTACTTGAACTGCGCATTCGAAATAGTTTCGAACCAGTTCAAAATCCTTACTGCGAACGAAGCTATTGTAAAAGTAAAAGCTGTTTACGGAAACTATGATCGGGTTAACCCGATCGCCAGCAGACGCATTTTGTCTTTTTTCAATCGTATTCATTAAGCAAAGATAGAAAACATTCAGCTGCTGATCGGGTTAACCTGATTATTGTTTCCGTAAACGGCTAAATAGAAAAGAGTCAAAAGAGATAATGCATGTAGCATGCAGAGGGCGCCCACGTCGCCCACAGTGCTCTGGCTCAGTTTGGTCGGATCAAAGCTCAATTCGAAGCTAATCTCTGGCTAACGAATATTGGCGCTACGTCATCAATACTTGAATTTATCACAGACATTGCAATTTGCTACTGCCTTTTGCACGCGCACGGTGTTTAACATAATTTATATGATTACTATCGATATTCGTATTGTTGATGGTTGACAAAGAGAGATGTAACACAAGCAAAATAAATTTTCGTGCAACGACAAATGACGCGTGAAACCGATGCATTTTTTTGGATTGTAAAATATGGATGGATTAAATTAGGCGCCTTCGGCGCCCTGTTACTCCGGCGCCCTAGGTGGGCGCCTAGTTCGCCACCCCCTTGTTGCGGCCCTGAGGTACAATAATTTAGGTTTCAATAAAAAAGGGGCTTTTTTATTATTACAAATTACCTCATAAAAATAAATGTCGCAAGTACGCGTGAAATTGAATGATTTACATCGTCCACATCCTGTTGAGTAATTGAATATAATACGCATTTATATCTTCAGACATTATTACATTAAATAAATTTGTTTATAATTTCAACGAATGGTCTCACGCGTGGAAACATAATTATCTATTCCTAAGCCCGGGACAGATGTTAATGTTAATGTTAATGTTGGTAGTTAGAGGAAATATTGTTTCCATTTTTATTCATGAATGCCTGTGGAGCAAAAAAGTTGTTAGACTTTCATGTACTGGACATTGGTATTCTAAAATAGCATTAGTATATTTAAATAAGAGCCAGCACCCAGTGCCGGATTTACCAATTTGCCGCCCTACGCCTGTTTTAGGCGCGTAGCCAGAAAATTCAGACGGGGTGGGGGTTTCGCTATTGAAACTAAGAAACATTGCATGACAATAGGGATGTCAGAAAAAAAATTGCGCCGCAGAAAAGAATAAAATTTGGAGAGTAAAAAAGTATATGCTAAAACATAGGTTTCGTGGTTTTTAATTATATTTTCTGATCAAGTGGGGGGGGGGGTTTAACCCCTAAAACCTCCCCCGTGGCTACGCCCCTGGCCTGTTTGGAAAGGCCGCCCTCATGTTGGCACGAGCGGCGCGTACCTCAAAAAACGGGGGGCCAAGAAGATACAGGACTAGGACACGGTCAGTGGCGTACATAGCCAGGCTTTTGGAGGCGGACGGGGCAAACTTAACAGAGACGCCAGGATTAAACGAAAATCATTTTGGGGTCACGCCCAAAAACGTTTATTTTGAGCCTTTTTTTTCTGTATATTACCTAAACTTGGTATATGTAGGTACATTATTTTGATCTGTGTGTGGTCTATTGTTCGATTCATTTTTTTCATGCACTTTTTATTTTTAAAACCGGCGTTTACAGGCTCTATAATTTTTTTGGTAGGTATCTGTTCTTTGTGCTTTGTTATTTTTTCAATTTGTTATAAATTATAATATTGTTCGAATTTATCAAAAATCAAATAAAGGTCCAACGCGAAAAAGAACCGCGTTTCGCGTTGGATCTTTGGCTTTCTTTTCCCGATTATTTTTTGTCTTTTTCCTGATTCTTTTTTTTTAAATTTTGCCGCCTCCCCAGATTTGCCGCCCTACGCCTGTGCGTACTGTGCGTATAGGGAAATACGGCACTGGGCCCTGCACTGAAGAGTCAGATAAATGTTAAATTAATTGATGGAGTGAGTTACAAATCAGTACGCGATGTACGATTTTTTTAAAACAAATTTATTTCACTTAAAACTTTTACAATATTTTTACGTTTATTAAAATTCGAAGCGTCGAAAGTGAATGCAAAGCTCTGACTGAGGACGCTCGGCAAGTAGAAGCTACAAAAAGAGAATACAGAATGCAAGCTAATGAAAAATAATATGCTGATTAAATAAAATATACAATGTAGAGCCGTATGTAACTCCTCCCTCATTAGATTCAACTAAACATGTTGAAGGGGTAGTTGAATAATTGGTTCTTGGATTGGGTCTTCTGGATTGGCTTCTTGAGCTCTTCGTGGTCTTCGTCTAAGTTGAGTCAGTTTCTTGTAGGTGCAGTAGCTGACGAAAATTACCATTAGTAGGTAAATGAAGATAGTCCAAATATTTGATATTTGGGGCTTCGACGATTTCGGGAAACGGTGTAAAATTAAGTTGATTGTTCTTAATTTGGTTTTCGATTTTTTGGAGGTCATCTAATTTCAGGTCATCTAGATGAACACTCAAGTTAAGTGTTGGCAGTAGTAGTTCTTCTTGATTATTCAAATCAGGAAATAATATAGGCTGGGTTTTTGTTTGGCCTACGTGTGCGTTGTTTATAATCACTTCTTGATTGCTGTGATTAGTTAGTTTGCAATTTTTTTGGGATTTCGGCAAAATATGTACCAAATAATTTTTGGTATTCTTCTTGGTCGCTGCATTCCATTTTGACTGTTTCTTCTTTGGGAATAATTATGATCCATTTATTTGAGAGGTCCAATTGATTGACTATTGGGATCGAAATCTTAACTTCGATTTGTTGACATGATCGGACTTGGTTACTTGATTCCAATAATTGGATTGCACATGGATTTTTGGTTGTGATTTCTGTGAGATCCACTTTGTCACAGATATAGTACTGGTTCTGGATTTCCTGGCACTCCGTAGATCGATATGAGAAGTGCAATTTGTTTTTTACCAAGAATTTACTTTTTGGAATGATTGTTTTGAATTTATTTTGTTTGTAAATTGGTATTGAGTATAAATGATAATAGTCGAAATTATTTTGATAAGTGATAGGAAATCGAATTAGAAAGGTAATTTTATTGTTTAAAATAAAACTTTCTATTTTTACTAATTTCTCGTATAACAATGTATTTGCTAGAGTAACCTCTAAGGGCATACTTTTCGCATTCACAATTTTTGGGATTCTTTGCAACTCAAAATATAGATTTTCAGTTTTTATGATACTCGGATGTAGTATTTTCAGTTTCGAAAAGATAACTGCGTTTTCTACATCTTGCAGTATTGAGTCAATGATTTCGTATAAATTAATTATTTGATTAAGAGTATCTTTAATAATATTAGCATTTTCTCGGAAAGTGCCTTTTTGTACAATTAAACTAATCTGGTTTAATTTGGATTCGAGTAAGTTCTCGTTTTTCCCAATTTGTTGAATAGTTTTATTAAATTGTTCAATCAGCCTAATCGAAATGGCATTTTCCTTTAAGGCTTTTGATTTTATTTCAATTTGATTACTCTGTAAATTTTCAATTAGTTGTTCATAACGTTCTCCATCTGATGCGTCTAGGTTACCAGTAATTGTTTTGAAAATTGATCCGACTGCATTAATAAGCCCGCGTCTTGTGCGTTGTGGGTGTGGAATTAATTCTTTTAATTTTGTTTCAACACGGTCTTGAATTAAGAATAGTATTTTTATATAATTACTAGTTTCGATCTTATATTCTGCGTGCGTATTTACGTTATCGGTCAAGTTTTTTGATTTTTCTTGAAGTTTGTTGACTTCATTTATGATTGGATTGAGGTCATAAAAATGAATTAGCGTAAATGAATATTCTTCTAGTTTGGCTTGTCCTAATTTAATTGGCAATAGTCCAGGGTTATCAGCGATTTTTTCTAATTGAATTTTGTCTTCAAGGGCAATTGATACTTGTAGTATCCTGAAAAGAGAATATAGCAATTAGTCAAAGCTATATTTATTTTTTAATGGGCGTTTTATATTTGAAAAGTGAATCTTTTCTTGAGATTCGAGTTTTGCTGTCTTTTTAGCTGTGTCGACATTTACTAGTTTGGTCGGCTTATTGAATTTGTCAGCGTTTTTCTGTCGTATGTGTTTTTTCGTAAATACTGTTTGGTTTGGTTCAAATATTTCTGGGTTGTCTTTATTCACATTAATTTTGGTAGTTAAGTGTTCTTTCTTAGCCATTCATTTTTCGTTCAATTGCGCATAAAGAACTTTTGCTTTTTCTTTATGTTTATTTATATAATCTGATAAAATTAATTGATCTAATTTGAAATTAAAAGTATCATCTGATGTAATATGTCCTTGCACAACATCAATGGGTTTAAGGTTGGTTGTAGAGTGAATTGTATGATTATAAGCCAGAACGGCATACACAATTTTATTTTGTATGGTTGCGTTAGCGAAATTTTGATTGTTAAGCAATCTGATGTGCTCTGAAAGGGTTGAATGGAAACGCTCGGCGATACCATTCGATTCCGGGTGATAAGGCGAACAAAAGTGAACTTTTATTTTGTGTAGGGACAGTAATTCTGTCACTATGGTATTTTTAAACTCTGTACCGTTGTCTACAATTATTTGTTTTAGAATTCCATGATGAGAAAAATGACTTAGAAGACTGTCTGCAATTTCAGTAGCAGCTAGTGATTTAAGTGGATATGCTTGCTCATATTTGGAAAAACTGTCGACGATGGTGAGGAATTTACTTTTTTCTAGAGTGTAGGTATCAAGGTGAATAATTTCAAAGGGCCTTGATGCCGTGGGTGTAACGTTCATTGGAATCTTTACTGGGTTACGTTCATATTTACTACGAATACAAATTTCGCATTCGTTAATGTAAGATTGGACGGAACTTTTAAGATCGGGCCAGTAATATTTTGTTTTTAATCTTTGAACTGTTTCTTCTATGCCGCGGTGGTTTGACTTGCTTTCGTGGTAATTTTGCATGATTTCTTTAATATCATTTTTGTTGGTAACGTCGAGTAGTTTTGAAGTACATCTTTTAAATTGTAAAGAGTGATGATGTCTTCCTCGAAATTTTCCTGCGATAGTTGTACTATTATTCTACGTTTCTTGTTAAATAGTACAATTATTTTCGCTCTTGCTGGTGAGTGGAGTACCTGCTGCAATATTATTTGATTAGAACCATAATTGACAGCTGTTTCAATAATAGGTACTCCTACTACAGGGTTTTGGTCGGCGTTTGTATGGATAGTTGCATCATCGGCATCTTGCGCGATTTCTGGTGGGTCATTGTCCGGTTGTGCTACAACTGATATTTGATCCATATTTTCGTGACTTGTGCTAGGAATTTCGTCATTATTTTTGTGGTTGTTGTCCTCTAAATTTTTAGTTACGTCTTCTACATATTTTTGCAGGTCAAAAATATTTTCTGTTGTTTCTTTAGTATGAATTTCTATTCTCGATAGGGCGTCCGCATTTGTGTTCAATTTTCCTTTCTTGTAAATAATTTGATAGTTAAATTCTTCTAATCTTATTCTCCAGCGAAGTAATTTTGAAGTTGGTTCTTTAACTGAAAAAAAGCCATTGAAGCGGTTTGTGGTCTGTAATGATGTTAAATTTTCTGCCATAGAGATAAGGGCGGAAATATTTGGTTGCCCAAACAAGACACAAACATTCCTTTTCTATCGTAGAATAGTTGCACTTAGAGTCGTTGAGCGTGCGTGAGGCATAGGCGATCGGTAAATCTTGTCCAATTGGCCCTTGGGAAAGTACTGCTCCTAAGGCCAAGTTACTTGCGTCTGTTGTCAAATTAAAAGGTTTTGAAAAGTCAGGATACTGGAGTATGGGTTCATTTGTTAGTAAATTTTTGCACATTTTGAAACAGTTAATAAATTCTTCCTCATGATTGATTTTAGCGCCTTTCTTCAAACATTTGGTGAGAGGTTTCGTAACTTTTGCAAAATTGTTAATAAATCTCCGGTAGTAGCCTAACAGTCCTAGGAATCCTTTAATTTGCTTTGTAGTCTTCGGTATCGGATACTGCTTAATTGCTTTAATTTTATCGGGGTTTGATTTGACTCCCTCTGGCGTCACAATATGACCCAGGTATGCGACTTCGCGACGCAAAAATTCGCTTTTATCAAGCTGGATCTTGAAATTAGAGTCACGTAGCCGTTGGAAAAAAATTCTCAAGTTATTTAGATGTTCCTGTAAGGATGTCGAGAAAATAATGATATCATCTAGGTATACCAAACATTTTTCATTTTGAATACCCCTTAAAATTGAATCCATTATGCTTTGAAAGGTAGCAGGCGCATTCTTCAGACCGAAGGGCATCCTAAGGTACTCGTAGTGCCCATTTTCAGTGTTGAAGGCCGTTTTTTGTATGTCGGCTTCATTCATTTCAATCTGGTGAAAGCCTGATGCAAGGTCTAATGTTGTAAAATACTGGCATCTACCTAATTTGTCTAACAGATCCGTGATATTTGGTAGCGGGTATTTGTTATCGATTGTCTTTTCGTTCAGTTTTCTGTAGTCCACGACTACACGCCATTTTTGCTTTCCTGTAGCATCTAATTTTTTTGGTACCACCCAAATTGGTGAGGACCAGGGAGAATTTGAAGGTCTTATAATTTTTTGATCTAACATTTTTTCTATTTGATTTCTTACTTCTTGGCGATGGATGAACGGGTATCTGTAAGTTTTAGTATAAATTGGAGTCTCATCTGTCGTTTGTATATGATGTTTCAAGTTACTAGTGAAAGATAGAGGTGTATTTTCTTGGTAGAAAATATCTGAAAATTCTTCACACAGTTCCAAAGTTTTGTATTTTTCTTCATCATTAAGATGATCAACGTGAATTTTTGATAAATCTAGTCTTTGTTTGGGTGATTCGTCAAAATTATTTAAATCTATCATCTCGATATTATTTCTTTCAAAAGGGTCGACTTCTATTTGTTCTGAAAAATCTAAAGTAATTGGCTCGCAAGAGTTATTTAAGATTGTTGTTATTGCATAGCCATCTTTTGCGATTGTTAGTGATTCGGGTATTTCAATATTGTGTAATTTCATATAGGGAACAATAATTTCGCCATTTTTTATAGATGTTTTGATTTTAATTACTTTTTCTGTTCTCGCTTCAACAGTAATGCAATTAAGTTCGTTTTGTGTTTGTTGATATTTCAATTTGATCTTTGCATAGGGCGTAATAAGGTAACCACTATTAAAATCAACATTTGCTTGTAATAATTTTAAATTGTCAAGGCCTATCAAACCATCAAAAATGTTATGGAATTTGAATAGGTAAAATTTGAGTTTTCCTTTTTTGGGTAAATTAAATATTTTAGGTGTTGGTATGTTAGCACTATATTTATGGGCTGATTTCTGGAATACCGTACTAACGATGAAAGGATCGTTAATAACGAAATTCGGAAATAATTTAAATGCTATATTTGGGTCAATAAAAGATTTCGTGGAACCTGAATCAATTAAAATTTTGACGTTGTATTCAGGAAACACTATGTATGAGAGTTCACTGGTGTTTAAATTTAATGAAATCACTGGGGGGATTCCGTCAAATATTCTGTTTGTCTTCGGCTGATTCCTGAAAATTTGATTCCACAGCCTGATTTGATGTGGTCGGTTCTTCTTGAGTTTCATTTGTATAATTTATTTGTGCTGGGTCAGCATAATAATAATAAGAATTTTCGGGGTTATAGATCTGCTGTTCATCATAATATGCATTATTTTCGGGGTACGTTTGATTGATGACGTTTGAATAACTGTATTGATATTCTTCAGAAGTTGGATCTAGTTCTGTAGTAAATAATTCTTCTAATGCATATTTGGGCTGTTGCTGGTACTGTTGTTGTGGTTGCTGGAAATTTGATGCTTGAGCCACTGGTGTGAAATTTTGGGTGTTTTGGAAACTTACACCTGACATTGGTGTGGGCTTTGGCAAGATTTTTCCAGGATTTTGTCTGAATACGTTTGTTGGTTTTGGTTTACCAAAAACTTGGGAGTTAGAAAAGAATTTTTGTGGGCGGATGTTTGCATTAGGTCTAATATTGATAGGTTGTGACGGAAAGGGCTGCTTAAACTGATTTGGTGTATAGTTATTATAACCAAAATTTCTGGTTGGACCATTAAATCGAAATTGATGTTGTTGAGGTTTTGGTTTTGTATGATTTGCATTGCTATTATTGTGATTGGGTTGATTTTGGAAATATTTTGTGTTACTCTCTCGAATAACAAGTTGTATGGCATCAGCTAAATCTTTTGGTGACATACAACGAATTGTGTTGCCTAAAGGTTCTCTTAAACCGGCCAAGAATGTTTTTAAAGCAAGTTCTGTATACAAATTTCGTTTTATTTGGGCAGTAGCCACATCGTCGTGAGCATCTACGTAACTGCAGAGTAAATTAAGTAATTCGAGAATTCTATGATAGTAAGATTGAGGGGTCTCGTTAGCATTTTGTTTGGTTAAAACAAGGTCTCTATTCAAACAAGACTCGTCGCGTCTGTCCGCGAAATGTCTAGTCAATATATTTTTTAGACCGTCCCAGGTGGAGACATTCTGAACATTAACCACTAATCTAGCATTGCCAGAAAGTTTACCTATAAGAGAGTTTATTAAAAATATATTTTGGAAACAATTTACATTTACAGTATCATAAAAATTATCTATGAGAGATTTGCAAGTCGCTAAATATCTGTTTAGCTCGCAAGGGTTTCCCTCGAATTTTGGGACACAACTTAAATATTCGGGTTTAAATTGAGCCATAGTTACTGGCAAATTTACTGTAGCAATATTTAAAGGAGAAAAGTTTAAATTTTGTTGACTTCGCAAAAGCGTTATAGTTTGTGCAAAAGCAGTTAAATCTAAGTTTGAGCTATCAATAGGTAAAATATTATTTTCACTTTCTAATTGATCAATATTACCTTCAGTTTCTAATTGATTATTAGATTGATCAGTTAACACTTCTGTATTTGAAGCGGAGTCAGAGCTATTATCGTTTATCTCAATACTTTCAAAAGAGTTAATTAAATCGTCCAAATCAGACATTTACAAATTGCACTTACATAAAATATGCTATCAATTTTCGTGCCATAGAGTTTTCTTCTTATGTCTAGGTGGTACTATAAGGCCTCAGTCCTCTGGTGGCAATTTTGTAATCCAAGTCCAAAAGCACTAAGTCCTCGCAGAATTGATAGAGTTTGTTATCAATTCTCAAAATGCCGTCGCGAAACAATCCCCAATTAATTGCTTTACGCACACGAACACTTTCCGTAGTCACGGCCGAAAGTTTCTGATGTTCAATCAAAATCCCGAACCGTAAGTTCTTTCGGATAGCCAGTTGACCGTTTCACGATTAATCGATACTCGATGTATTGATTCCTGACTATCCTACCGACTGCGCCAGTTACAAATCAGTACGCGATGTACGATTTTTTAAAAACAAATTTATTTCACTTAAAACTATTACAATATTTTTACGTTTAAAATTTATTAAAATTCGAAGCGTCGAAAGTGAATGCAAAGCTCTGACTGAGGACGCTCGGCAAGTAGAAGCTACAAAAAGAGAATACAGAATGCAAGCTAATGAAAAATAATATGCTGATTAAATAAAATATACAATGTAGCGCCGTATGTAACTAGTGTGAGGCTGTGTGCACGTTAGGTAATGGGTAATGTAGAAAAAAGAAGGAGGGTTTTGCATTTAATCGTTGATTGAATAGTGTTTGGGTTACTCAATCAACGATTTAATGTAATAATTGATGGCTAAGTGACCAACCTATCTGCGATCATATCAAATCTGAAGATGTTGTTCCCCGAATGTCGTTGACAATGTAAATGAGAAAAACTAAACATTAAACGTGAAACGATTCATCATAATAGACTTCATAAGGTACGTAAATTTTTTTCTCAAATTAATAAAATTTGAACAACACTTGTCCAACGTGAAAGAATGAAACTAAATATTAATATCAATGAACCACCCAAACGTTAATGTGATTTACTCACAAAAATTCACGTATTGGTCGATAATAACGTTGATTATAATAATCAAATACCAGCAAGTCTGAAAATTCCACGTAAAAACGGTCTTCACAAATCTAAAAATCTGACGCATTTAAGCTCATAAAAATTCCGTTAGGAATTGAATGCTTAATTAATTTTTCAGAGAAATTTATGATACTATAATCGTTATTTATTGAGGCATAAATTGGATGAAGTTTGCTTATTACATATCTGTATCTTCAGTAAGTTATCTTGATACCTTAATCGTAGATTTAATTCAATTAAACTCTTGAAAAATTATTTAAAGCGTAAGGTTAAATCTGCTAAAGGAGTTTTTTTTAATGCTAGCCCTGTATAAATACGTGCAGGTTTTTGTCTTTGCAATTTTTGTAAATTTTTATAATTTTTAGAATACATATCTAAGAAATGAGTGTGGCAATTTTAATTTAATGTCTAGATGTACAGGGTGTCCAAGATTCGATGGTTTTTGCGGGTTTCAGGTATTTCTGGAGGAGTTGGAAAAAATCTGACCCCCACTTGCGAGTTTCGATTTTCAAGAAAAGTTGACTAGTGAAACCTGCATCTCGATATTTTGATTCGTTTTTAAGGTAGGTACCAAAAGTTATAGACCCTCTGCCAAACTCCAAACTCTTCAAAAACCCCTCGAAGCATGAAAAGGACTCGACATATCGTGATGCGGTTTTCATCAGTCAATTTCTCTTGAAAATCAAGGCTCGCAAGTGGGAAGCAGATCTTTTCCAACTCCTTTAGAAATACCCGAAACCCCTAAAAACCATGGAATCTTGGACACCCTGTATATGCGTCTTCTTGAGAACAAGTATCGCACTTTGTCAAGTTTGATGTAAGTATCTTTTTGTTTATTTTTTATTTATTTACATTTTACTTGAGTTATTTCATTAACCTGAGATTTATGTCAGCTTTGTCAATAACATGCACTTCTTGGATAATAAAGTACAGTGTATAAGTGCTGCTATACTTCGTTACTCGACAAGTGTACAGGGTGGCCCGTTTATTTTGTCCTATCTCGGTATATGGAAATCTAGACCTTTTATAACAAAAAGTTGAATACAAAAGTTGTATAGGGTTTAAATCAATAATTGTTTTTTTTTTGTATTTGCGCACATACAGGGGTGTCAAAAAAGAGTGACACATCAGATTTAATTTATTTTCAATGGAACACCCTGGGTATATGTTTATATTTTTTGATAGCGCCTTTAAAGAAATATATAAATATAGTTTGCTAGGGTTGTTATGCACGGTTTCGGATTTCTTTACTTTTATCTTCGGGGAACGACCAATTTTTGGATTATTGTAGAAAAGTTAAAAATAAATATTTTAAAGTTGGACTTGGTTGGATTTTGACCAAAAGGAAACATATCGTCTGTGTCAACTAATTGCCAAAAATAAGTCCATTCAGTTTGTGTTGCGGTATTGCCAAACTTTAAAAATTGTCGTTTTTTTTTTTTTAAATGGCGCATCTTGTATGTGATGTGGAATGAAAAGTACTTTAAATGAAACTTTTTTTGTATGAGACATTACACAGGGTATTTGAAATTAAGTCGGCACTATTGCTAACTCGCTTATTATAAGAGTTACAAAATCGGTTAAATTGGCAAACTATAGTAGCATTTCTTCGGATAAATATAAAATGGTAAAAACCAAAAAACAATTTAGCATCTCGTTTTCGAGATATTTTTTAAAATTTACTTTTTTCAAAGAAGCACTTTGTATATTTGAAGAACAACGACAATTTTCAAAGTTTAGCAATACCGCAACACATATACCGCGTGTGGCTAAATTCAGCTGGTGTAGGCACCGTGGTGGAATGGTGGAACAAGCAGTGTTGTTAAATTAAACAGGGTTTGACAAACTGTGGTTTGGCATTGGCATTAGTGAATTGTAATCACCGCATCCGTGGCGGTGCACCATTTTGGTGAATTGAGCAACACGCGGATAATGAACTTATTTTTGACAATTAGTGACAAAGTAGAAGATGGATGATCTTTTTTTTGGCTCGACCTCCGAGTCAACGACAGCGTAGTCCAGCGAAAAAGCGATTTACCCAAGTGAAATTACTAACATTTCCTCTGTTAGGAGGTGAACCCTTTGATTAGGATTTCAGGAATAAACCAAGGTAAAAAATATCCATTATTCTCTTGTTTTTTCCTGGGAAACAAATATAGGTTAGGTTGCCCATCAGGGCCTCCGGATCCTGGCATTAATTCAAATAATATTCACAATTCCCCATATAATTCTGAAGCTGAACAAATTACAAATAAGATTATACATAAATATGATAGTCACTCTTTAGGTCCATTCTAGGTGGTAGTACAGAGTCCATCCGGGAAAAATGTGGCTCAATTACACCCTATGGCAATTGCCAAATTTATATATGATTTAAAACTAGAAAATGTAAGCGGCCCCATGAAAAAAGGAAAGATAAAAATTATTATTGAGCTTAAAACCCTAGAATCTGCTGATAATTTATTACAGAATAAAGAATAGACCTATCTCGCATGATTAGAAAAAGAGAGTTTAATTGTAATAAATACAAGTTAAAAAGCAATAAAAGATGACATGCGCGCGCAACTCGTAGGCTGCAGTGTAGCCAGATTGTATTGTTGCAGAACAAATGTAGACAATACAAATCGAACATTATAACATTAAAGAAGTAATAAAGTCTCAAGTGTTTCAGAACGTCTTAAATCAGACAACAAAAGAGCTTTAAAGTGGATGAACATCGTTTGCACTTTTATTTTGATAAATGTTTCATCCGGCAACATCGCCCAATGAAATTGCAAAGGAATATGTCAAGTATAATCTAACATAACCTTAAACGAAATTGCGATGAGTTCAAGTTATATGTAAAGTATTAGTTTGCTCTTTGTCAAATTACACGTTACAAAGAAAGAAGGAACGATTCATTCTGAACTGGCCCCTGAATAAGAATATGACGCAAGCCTGTCACAAACTTGCTTCTCATTGGACACTCACCTGCAGCCTACAAGCGACGCGCGCAGACCAGGTAATAGGAGATCGGTCTATTACTTAGTAAGTACTATATTGTTTATATTCCAGAGTATCTAGTAACGTGTAAAGGTATAGTGAGGGGAATTTTGAAGGAAGCTGATACGGAAGATATTATTAAGTATTCCCAAGGCTCATCACAAATATTGGAAGTTAAAAGATTCAACCAAAGAATCAGAAACGATAACAACGAAGTTGAATATGTAAAAACTGGGACCTGTTTGATTACATTTAAGGGAAAGTTCCTTCTACGATCAGTCATCATCTTTGGACTGGAGACTCGAGTGGAAAACTACATAATGCTAGTAAACCAATGTTACAATTGTCTAAATTATGGTCACAATAAAAGACAGTGTCGTGGAAAACAAAAATGTCAAAAATGTGGTAAGTTGGCTCATGAAGGTCAATGTAGGTACCTGTAATTGTAAGAATCAAGAGAACCATACCTGCCCCGAATACTTACGTCAGGCACAAATCAGGTAATATATGTCATTGGATAATATGTCTTTCTTTCAGGCAAGTGAATTGGTACCTAGGGTTAATAAAAATAGCAAATTCCTAACAAAACAAAGTGAATTTCCCACTCTTCCGACCAATACGAGTCAAATCCCTAATTTTACTCCACTGAACCAAAACAGACAGATCTTCCAGGAAACCAAGAGGAAACAAATTATGGAAAACAATCCAACCTATAGCAGTAGAATTTCAGTCGCGAAAAAAAGGAAATCAACAGTTACTCCAATAAAAGGATATGATATGGGAGCAAGTAAGCAATGCCTGTTCCCCCAATCAACGAGACTTAGTGGAGGACCACTACAAAATTTCTCTGAACATGTCAGTGCGAGTATTCCTGAATCGTCGGTGAGGATATATCCCTCTTCCGTAACAGAAGATTTTATGAGAAATTCACTATTCAACATCATAGGTAACCTGAAGGTAACAGACCTTCAGCTAGCTCACAACTACTTGAAAGATATAACAAAAGGAAAAATGATCCCTCCATATATATGGAGGATGATGAGTTTTAATTCCCTATAATTTCATTTATGAAAATCCTACAATGGAACATCAGAAGTTTATTTTCAAATATTGATAATTTGAAAATATTAATAGGAATAGCTATATTGATTAAAAATAACATCGACTATACAGAACATGATTTAACTTCTTATAATTTCCCAGATAAAGTTCAGATACAGGCTATCAAACTAAATAAATCAAACTTTACTATTATTAACATATATATTCCTCCTCTGGTGGCAGTTCCCTCGAATTTACTGAAAATGATTATCCAATCTATACCGCATCCCAAGGTGGTGGTAGGAGACCTGAACGGACAGCATCCTGTTTGGGGTAGCGGGATCACAAATTCAAACGGGTTGGGAGTGTCTTAAATTATCCAGGAATCAAGAGTTTGAAAATATCCTTTTGGAAACAGTACAGAAGCAGAAGTGATCCCATACAAAAAACTACCCAAGGAAGGTACAAAAAAGGTGACTCTCTGGTGGGATGGAGAATGTGAGGAACTCATTCGAGAGAGGAGAAGGGAATTAATCACACTAAAATTCAATTAAAAATTGAAATTGAATTGAAAACTAAGGGAGTCATAGCTAAAACTAAACTAAAATTTAAAATTGAAAAAAAATCTTATTTTCAAGAATTTTTTGGAAGACTTAATCGTAATACTCCGGTTAAAGAAGTATGGAATACAATAAAAATATCCTCTAGTGGCAAAGGTGGAAAACTACGAAACAAAGGGTCCCATCAGAAGACACGGCACTGAAAATATTAGACAATCTGAATCAAATTAACATAGACCCAAATTTTATTCTGGAAGTCTCTGATGGAGATGATGAAAAAGAAATCACATTGACTGAATTGAACTTTGAATGGAAAATCAGACTCTGCACCAGGCATGGATAAGGTAACCTATTCTATGTTGAAAAATCTACCTAGGATTGGGAAATCTTTTCTCGTAGAAATGTTTAATAGGAGCATGAGAAGCGGAAGAAGCCCAAAACAATGGAAAAGCACTCTTATTTGCCCAATTTTAAAAGAAAATGGTCATGAGAAGGAAGCAAGCAATTATAGGCCGATTGCACTGGAAGCATGTGATGGTAAACTTATGGAAGGCATTATCAAAAATAGAATAGAATGGATGATTGGAAAAAAAAATCAAAAATTTCCAGCATCACAAATAGGATTTAGGAGGGGAAAAGGATGTATGGAATGTCTAGCCTATTTAACCCTTAACATACAAAGGAATTTTCAGAGGAAACTTAAGTCATTGGTGGTATTTTTGGACATTAAAGGAGCTTATGACCATGTCAATATTTATCACCTTTTATAAAACAAGGGAGGACTTGGAGCTCTCTCAAACTATAAAAAAATGGATTTTTGAATTTCTAAACATTCGCGAAGTATTCATTAGGGACAGAGAGGGACTCTTGAGGGGGCCGAAAGAGATCTCAACGGGACTAGCGCAGGGTACACCTCTGAGTCCAATTTTATTTAATTTTTACACTAGGGGCCTACATGATAAATTTCAAGGACGGATTAAAATTATTCAATATGCAAATGACTTCACACTATTCATAGAGGGAATTATTGTGGATGAAATGGTTAGTGAAATTAACCTGGCAATGTCTGAAATTTCAACTTAGTTCGGAGAACTACATTTTAGGATTTCTGCCAGAAAATCGGCTGCGATGTTGGGAATCCCATGGGTTAAAGAATACAAATATTTGGGGGTGATTATCTCAGACCATCTCAACTGGATGGGGGGGAGACCCCAGAGCATTTCTACAGATATATAAAGCAATAATCAGGACACACTTGGACTATGTATGGGTCTCAGTTCATTATAGATACCTACAACTTAAAAAAATAAAACAAAATTGGATACCATACAATATCAGGCATTAAGGGTGGTATTGGGTTGTATGCGTTCAACCCCAACGAATCTACTGTTTGCTGAGTCTGGAGAAGAATCACTAGAATCAAGAAGAATATGGTTAACCAAAAATGCATTATTAAAAATATCAAGTTCAGGAATAATATTATAATTGACTAATAAAGGAATTTATATTAATGGATAGAAACAATGGATACTTCGCTAGTAGAGAGGCATCTTATTTGGTACAAATGTATGGTAAAGCAGAGGAGCTCTAGGACAAAATCAAAAAGTATGAAACAATTCCAGTCTTTGAATTTGAACTGATCAATTTCATTAGTGAGGTGCCTACAATAGAAATTAACAGTAATAAAAACCACATTGCCCTAACAGGAAAATTCTTGACAGTTATTAGGGAAAATTTTGAAAATTATACTCATTTTTACTCTGACGCCTCGGTTTTGAAGGAAACAAACGAGGCTGGTTTTGGGGTCCACTGTCCCCAACTTAAATATAACTTTTCATTGAAACTCCCTAAATTCACCCAAACTTGCACAGCAGAAATCATAGGAATTCATAAAGCCACAAGTGAGTGCCTCAGAAGGAATATTGGGAGAGCAGTTATTTTTACAGATTCACTAAGTGCAGTAAAGCAACAATGGGTCTTTCCCACTCAACTGAATTTGAGTATTTCATTCATATGGTTTGGAAGCTTATTCGATAAAATACTTAAAGGGCTATGTGGTTGATTTTTAAAAAAATTATTAAGGGAGATATTGAAGGAAAAAAAATGGTAATATTTGAAATAGTTCGCCAGATTTTGCACCAATCAGAACGCGCTTAGTTGACCGATTTACCGGCCGAAGCTGTTCCCTATCGACATTTTTTCTTTCTAGTTGAATGAAGAGGATAGAAAAGGAAAAAAAATATATCGACATAAATGCGGTTTATCGATTTCTATTCCAGTCTATTTATTTGACAATTGAATCTAACCTAAAAGGTAACCTTTTGTAAATAAAACATTTTCGTTTTATGCTTTCCGAGGTGCTTTTTATTGTAAATTTCAAAGAGTGAAGAATGTTGTGTTAAAATCAAGGTTAAAATTGAAAGTTGTGGAACAGAGATTCGAAATTGAAAAGGTGAGATTTATTTTGTGTTATTTTTTACCAACAAAACTATATTGTCCAAAGTAGGTACCTACCTACTTCTACTAAGGTTTATTTTGGTTTTTAGATTAGCAAAAACAGAATATAGTCAATGCTGTTAGTTATGTACAACTGAAGACTGAAGAGAGAAAGCCAACATTGTACCTACTGTTCAGTGTAGAACTGTAGGAGAACCCCAGAACACAAAAGTACATATAAGAGCAAATAGGAGTCACGGCTGATGAAGCAAATAATAGCATTCTGAGCTGAGAATATAGGTAAAGATTGTGCTGATAGAGAACTCCATTGGGCCTCAAAAACGAAAATCTCACTCGTATGTATGTGTAGTAGGTACTTACATACAATGAATATGATCTAGATTCATTTGAATTTTGTTAGTTTAAAAAACACATTTCTAGAATTATGTAACTAGAATAGGGATATTTTATGTGATAATTTTGTTACTACTAAATTGTTATACATATTTTATTATTGTTGTTAAAACTTTTAAAATGAAGTTTCTGTAAATAAATAAATTGAAAGTTAATTGTATCATTTTATCATTGAAGTAAGTAGGATTAGGCAATTTCTGTACATATTATTATATAAATTGATATCTAGCTATATGTATATTTCATTTGTAATGTATATTGTACCTATAAACCTGGAAGCATTATCAATTTTAATAAACTCTTAAACAAAATTAAATGGTATATATGTTGTCTTTTTTTTTGTTTATAGTTACATGTTTCTTTTGAATACATCAGATTTAAAATTATAATGTGAAATTATTATTATTAGTCCAACAACCAACACAGTTTCAACCCTCAGGGGCCTCAGGGCCAAGCAAATTCGAAATTGCTACATTTTGTGTTTAGGACAAAATTATAGGAGACGCCCCAATAAAAACCGAAATTCAGGTAAATGGGTTCTAGGAAATGGCACAATTTTAGTTAATTAGGTACATTCCAGCTATATAATTTTAAATAAATAAAATAAAATTACACTTTGTTTACATTTCAAAAAGGTTAAATTCATAGCGAATCGAGCGAGATCGATGGGTTATCGATATCGAATTCTTATCGATATGTCAGCTTGAGAACACAGCGTGTGCAGAAATTTCGTGAAATCAGCAACCGCATGGCAACACTTGAAGAAAGCAGCCAATAGAAAATCTAGGCGCGTGACGTCACCATCCTAAGAATTTTGAATTTCAATTGAAAATTTAAGGCTTTTCCCGGTACCAAAAAAATCCGAAAAAAATATTTCTGGGCTTTATTTTGATTACCCTTTCAGATAAGCAAATAAAAAAAATCGTGGGAAAGACCCATTGATAGAGGCGAATAAAGCTGGCTTAGACATCTGGCTTTGCTGGATTCCTGGACACGCAAACATAGAGGGAAATGTAATTGCTGACAAACTTGCTAATATTGGGAGAACGCTACTTAAGATCCCTTACCCCATCCTATTGGATGTCAAGGAATATATTCCGGAGTTTAAGAGGAAGCATAAGCGAATTTGGAAGGAATATTGGAAGAACTCATCAGGAAACAAGGGCATTAAGTGCAAACAATATGTAGGATCGTTTCCGGATGAACCCTGGTTCAACAATATGGAATATTTGGACAGAAGACATATAACGACAATCATCAGAATGAGGACGGGTCACTGCCTAACTCCCGCACACCTTCATAGACTGGGGATAAAGGACTCTTCGGAATGTGATTGTGGGGAGATGGGAACATTGGAACACTTGGTTTTTGAATGCCAAAACCTGCAACCTAACCTATACGATATATTCATACAAAATGGGGTCCAAACCCCAATTTCAATTGACTCAGTGATATTCAATCCTATAAGGTAAGAACAAATAAACTAATTTTGGACTTTCTTAGAGCAAATAATATTGAATTGTAGAGTTCTGAAATCTTAAAATCGTTCTTTGTCAACTCCCCCAGAATATGTGAATGTGTTTCCTATGCGTATGTTGTCTTACTAACAGTCGCGAACGGGAAGGATAGGAAGGAAAGACTAATCGAACAGACGAGAGAGAATTAAGAAATTCGAAAGAAAAACAATATACGAACTCCTACGTAGCTTGCTCGAAAGGGCGGTTGCGAGCCGGTCATCCCTGGACAGCGCCAATAGATGTGGCTGGATACCTAAGGGGTGAAGCCAAAACAAAGTCAAAAAAAAGTAGAAGATATAGTTGTTTTGTTTTTGTATCCCTCCATTATATTATATTGTTTACTTTTTCGTGGGTTATGGGATAGGCAAGAAAATACTAATTAATGATTACTCTACAACTTTTGTATTTAACTTTTTGTCATAAAATATCTAAATTTCCATATACCGAGATAGGACAAAATAAACGGGCCACCCTGGTACATAGCTATAATTCTTGATGTGTCCTGATTATCTATTGCTCTAATAACAGCTTCTTTGTCATAACTATATTTCATAGCCAGTGGATAGACCTAACAACCCACGATTGAAGTAGCAACGATGTATCATAAATAGGAGATGTAATGTAAAATGGTGAGTATACAATTAATTATCAGTGTTAGAATACATAAGAAGATATTTTGTATTAATTGTATGTTCGTTTAAAGTGTCATGAAATAATTATGTTGATATTCATTTTGTTTGGTTTGTTTGAATTTCAAGCGATAAATTATGACATTCTATTTTAAAAAACTTTGGAAATTCACCCGAAAATTTCATTTTATTTTTAGCCTCTATTTTTATTGGCTTTCGTCAGCTGGATTATTAATTTCACCAAGTGATATCTACAAATCAATAGTTGCAATTTTTACCTACGTCATCTATTTTTGTTTTTAGGTTTCAATGTAAATTTACCTTATAGTGTTTTTCCTGTTTGGTTTTGCATTATTGCTGCTGAGTGCTGATAATATCCCAGAATTTTTTTATTAAATAATTTGCTAGTATAGATGAACGTGTGTTTTTATTTCTCTTTAATTTGCAATATTGTGAATTGGGATTAGATTATTAGTTTTCAGGAAATTGGATTTGAAAGCCAAAAGTTTGGAACAAGCATGGTTTCAAAATTTTATCGATACACATATATCTTTGCTTATAGGTAATACTTTGTTAATATTAATCCAATCTTAGCGTAATTAGTCTCAAATCAAAGCCAATATAATTTGTTACAAATCTCCAAATTATAAATCTGATACTGAGTTCAATAGTTTCACAGCCGCCAAGTTTCAAATTCTGAAGAAAAGTAGAGGCAATTTTTTTTCTGTTATAAAGAATAGAGTAGACTTTCATCTCAAGTTCATTCTAATCTAAATGCAAGACACTCGGATTTTCACTTGGTTTGATATAGTTTCGTGGAAAAACCCTCAACAAAACTAACCATTATCAGAGTAGCAACCTAAAACCCTTTTTGAAATAAGTTGTTTTCGTCAAAAATTTTCAGAAAATATTTTTAGAACATTGTTGTTGTTATATGTATTTAAAATACACGAATTTAATTTTATTATTTTTACAGAATAATTTAATATAACGGTTAAATTTAATCAAGAAATTTTCTCGTGAAACCTTTTTATACGTCATTCCTACTAAGTCACTATTTTGGTTTTAATATTTTGTAATCATTGAAAAAAAAATATTATCCATAAAAAATGTACTATAGGAAACTCACCTAATTAAATTTTCCAGAAATCCATAGAAAAACCCACAAATACAATTATCACAAATTAATGTGCTTTTTCTAACAAATTTCCAAAACTTTGACAATACTTAATTCCCGATAAAATTTCTATCATAACCACCTGACTGGATAACTTTATTAGAGCGATCTTTACGATCGCGAGCGTCAAGTTCGACTGTGACTGTACGAACTTTGTCATTTGCCTCACTTTAGCGTAGAGATCGTAGAGCTTTCATTCATCAATATCGAGAGAGTTTTTGTATTTTGCGGTGTGTTGATATAGCGTTACGATAATAGCAATTTGAATACCTATTTCGTAATAATTTTTCAAAATTTAATATTTTCTTAATAGAATAGGAGGGTAGAGTACGTACAACGGCTATTATTTTTAATAATCACCAATAATCGTGATGCAAGTGAAAACAAAAAATAACTGGAAAGGATATACCTCTTAGACTGTGAGATAGGGGCTGTTTAGTGGAGTCATTTTTTTTTGTCTGGCATTTGAGGGCTGAATTTGGGTACTAAGCTGATGAGAATATGATGGGTGATTTTAATGCCTGCCACCCGTTCGAAAATTTGCAGAAGAAAAAAATTGATTTACATGAAGATTTTTTTTTTTAATGATCTCAAATTTTCTGGCTTTTAAATAAAATATTGACATTGATAAATTATTCACCCATAAAAAGTACCAGATGCTTTTCAATAGCTGAAAAAGTGGGGATGGGTGTCAACTTCCAAGAAAAAAGAAAAAAACCTTCCGCGTTCACTTTTTGTCTGGCAATCGATTGAATAAAAGGTTTTGTTGTGAAAATAACGCTGAAAAATCGTCAGACGGTAATCACAGTTCGAAATCGAGTTTTCCGGCGAAATATTCTGTGGACATTTCGAACAGGAGGCAGGCATTAAAACCACTTATATTCTCATCAGCTAACTATATAGTCACATTTATCCCTCAAAATGCCATACAAAAAAAAAAAAATGACTCCACTAAACAGGCCCTATCTCAGGGTCTATCTACGAGGAAACGTAAATGCATTGACGTCTAACACAGTTTTTATTTTTTACCCGATTCAATTTTTTTTTTGTCTTATATTTACTCGAATTTGGCACTTATTAGGCTCGCAACTTCATTTCTGCGGCTGTACTGGTGTACAGGGTGTCCACATTTATAGGCTCAAATTTCAATAAGTAGCTACCTACTATTAGGGATTTTTTCAGAAAAAATCTGATAGCAAATTCTTGTTTAGAATGGTCTAAAACCCAAATGTACTAAGTTTTGCTTCAATATGATACAGGGTAATCACAATAAATTTTCAAAATTTAATGGACCAAACTGGAAAAATGTCATATTTTGAGGCCTTGGGAACAACAAAAATTGATAGAACATAGTTTTAGAACATCCTTAACTAAACCTGTAGTAAGCTTGTCTCAACATATAACATTTTCGCCAGGGCCGCCGCTAGGGTGGTAACCGCCTGTGTGCCCAGACAATTTTCGCCACCTTACTCCCATCTAAAGTACAAAACTTTAACGTATGAGGACCGTGATAAAGACGAAGGACACAAAAGGGAGACGTGCATCTGTAGGGACGTCACAAAAGTATCGGCGCTTGACAATAATAGTTCATAATCCTTGGTTTGTGCGTCAATCGTTCGTTGGCTGTCTGTCTCCGTCCCTCCACGTTATTTTATTTTCTCTCTCGTGTAACGAAATTTGCCAAAACGTGACGCGTCTTTCAGATCACTCTCCATTCTCGTCCAAATATCAGACCGTCGCCTAAGAAGTTTCACTTCAAAAAATCGAGTTTTCATAAGGTTACCCCTTTGAATTATGATTTCAAAATCTTTAAGCCTCGATTGCTCGGTAACCATTGAGCAAATTGCATTGAAATTTTTAGCATTTGTAGCTCTTATTAAGCTCTAAATGGCCTGCAATTTACAATATTCCCAGATTTATAGCTTCTGAGCAAATTGAGTTTGAAGTTTTTGAAAACATTTAGACTAAAAGTCAACTCTGAGGCTCAATTGCTCAAAAACTATTTGAGCTATCGATATCAATTTTGCACATATTTATAGAAAATTTAATACTCTTTCCAATGGTGTATAATTTATTTCATTTTCATTTGTTGGAAATTTAACAAGGATATGGGCAATCGTTCATGATCATGTCAAGATTTTGAAAATTTTCCAGAGCCAAAAATAGGATTTTCTTTTTATTTTTGTTCCTGCTTAAAATGACCATTTGGAATTGATTTCAGGATTGTTTTCCACTAATTCTGACCCGTTCTATCGATCAATAAAGTCAAAATTGAGCAAAACTGAAAAACAAAAAAATCGAAGAAGAAGAAAATAAGGGTACCTACCCCCTTTGAATTCTGATTTTAAAATATTCATACCATAGTTGCTCGGTAACCATTGAATAATTTTAATTTGCATTGAGATTTTTAGTATTTGTAGCTCTTATTGACCTCTAAATGTCCTGTAATTTACAATATTTTCAGATTTATAGTTTTTGAGCAAATTGAGTTTGAAGTTTTTGAAAAAATTTGGACAAGAAGTCAACTTTGAGCTTCAATTGCTCAAAAACTATCTGTGTCCTTATTCTTGAAACAGGGGAGCAGTGTTCCCAGGAGAACGAGTGTCCGTCTTTCTCAATGATATGAAAATGATAATGTAAGGAACAAAGACGGAATACTCGTTCTCCCGGGAACGCTGCACCCCTGTTTCAAGAATAAGGACTCTGAGCTATCAAACTCAATTTTACACGGATTTATAGAGAATTTAATGCTTTTTCCAACGATATATTAATTGATTTGAATTTGCCCGAAATTTAACAGAGATATGGGCTCATGACCATGTCAAGATTTTGAAAATTTTCCAGACCCAAAAAAAGGATTTCCTTTTTAATTTTTCTTCTGCTAAAAATGGACATTTGGAAATGATGTCTGGGTTATTTTCCACTACTAATTTCGATCCGCTCTATCGATTGGTAAAGTCAAAATTGAGCAAAACTGGAAAATAAAAAAAATCGAATTTTTCATAAGGGTTGAATTCTAATTTCAAAATATTCAAATCCCAATTGCTCGGTAACTGTTGAGCAAATTGCATTGAAATTTCCAGCATTTGTAGCTCTTATTTAGCTCTAGATGGCCTGCTAGTTACAATATTTCCAGATTTATGGTTTTTCAGCAAATTGAGTTTAAAGTTTTTGACAAAATTTGGACTAAAAGTCAACTTTAAGGGTTAATTGCTCAAAAACTTTATGAGAAATGTTAAGGAAATAATGCGAAATTATAATGTAATTATATTGGAATTATATGGAAGTGCGAAATGCTCATCCCACCAAGCCAACAACCACTTCCTCGTAAAATGTGGCACTATAAATCGGCAAAATGGAATGACCTAAAACAGTTTTACCTGGATTTTCCATGGCAAGAGGTTTGCTTTAAAACAGCTGATCCCACTATTTGCTGTAATGAAATAACACAAGTAATCTTATCTGGAATGGATGCATATATCCCACATACAACTAAACGTAGAGCTAATGCAAAACCTTGGTTCAACAGCCAGTGTCAAACGGCTGTACAGAAAAAACACAGAGCATATAACCTTTGGAAACGACAACAAACCGCTCAAAACCACACAGAATTTATAGAAGCCAGAAATAGTTGCAAAATTACTATTGACTCCGCTAAAGAAACATACAATCAAAGAATAAAAAACAGGTTGCTGAATTGTCCAAGTAGTTCTAGGTCCTTTTGGTCTCTTGCAAAAGCTGTTGGATCTAACTTCACCGAGTCATCCATACCACCACTTACAGATAAAAATAATCACTTAGCCACAACATCAGAGGAAAAAGCCAATATGCTGGCCCAAATGTTTTCCTCCAACTCCAACCTAACAGTGCCAAACGGAAAAACTCCACCGTTCATTGAAAGGGTTTCCCATAGTATGCCAGAGGTACCCTTTTGTCACAGAGAAATACGAAAATCCCTTAAAAAGCTAGATACAAACAAAGCAATGGGTCCGGATGGCATTCCCGCAATAGTACTCAAAAATTGCGCCAACGAACTCACCCCAATTTTCGAAAAATTATTCAATTTGTCTTACAGGCAAGGAGTATATCCATCATCATGGAAGTCTGCCGCAGTACAACCCATTCCAAAGAAAGGAAAAAAGACAGATCCGTTAAACTATAGACCAATTGCTCTACTTCCGGTGATATCAAAAGTAATGGAAAGAGTTGTAACAATCACCTAACCAAGTACTTGGAAAAGTACAAAATTATCAACGATAAGCAATACGGATTTCGAAAATATAGGTCAACTGGCGATTTACTTACATACGTCACTCACTTATGGCAAAAAGCGATTGAGTTGCGAGGTGAAACAAGAACAATTGCCTTAGATATATCTAAAGCATTCGACAAAGTTTGGCATGAAAATCTGCTCAACAAGCTCAAAGCAATGGGATTATCGCCGAAACTTTGCACTTGGTTTGAAAGTTACTTAAAGGACAGATCCATTTATGTTGCACTGGATGGCCAGAACTCCAACTCTTACCAAATAAATGCTGGTGTGCCACAGGGAGCAATCCTTTCGCCAATTCTTTTTCTGATTTACATAAATGACCTCATAGATAAAACAGTAAATCCACTTTATTGCTTTGCAGACGATGGCAATGTAGTCTCCTAACTCATACCACCCACAGGTCTTTCCGCACGTGAATTCCATCATCTTAGACTAACTCAAATATCGCAGATAAAAAACGACCTGGAGATAATAGAGGACTGGGGTAACAAAAACCTTGTACAGTTCAACGCACAGAAAACCCAAGCAGCTCTGTTTTCAAAAAAGAACAGCACCGGTGAGCCAAACATCATGCTATCTGGAAGTGCTGTCACATTACAGAGTCAGTTGAACATCTTGGGGGTTACTGCAGAGACCAACATGTCTTGGCACAATCACGTGGCAGATATTGCTAAAAGGGCGTCCCAAAAGCTGGGGGTGCTATTTCGTACAAGACATCTGTACACACCAAGCCAATTGCTGACACTCTACAAAGCCCAGATTCGACCAACTATGGAGTACTGCTCACATATATGGAGTGCAGCACCCAAACATACCTTAATGCTTTTGAACACCGTGCAAAAACGAGCTATCAAGTTGATCAATGACCCCGCACTTACTCGTAACTTGGATGGTCTCGAACATCGCAGATCTGTGGGCGATTTATCTCTCTTCTACAGGTACTATCACGGAAAATGCTCTGAAGAGTTGGCACGTATGATTCCACCGAGAGTAGCGCCTACCAGGCGAACCCGTCAAACAGACGGTAACCATGAATTTACTGTCAAACTAGAGGCACCAAGAACCTCATTATATCAGAATTCATATCTCTGGAGAACAGCATCGCTGTGGAATAAACTCCCTGCGACGGTTTTCCCTGCAGGTTACAACCTGAACCGTTTCAAGACCAACATACACCGACATTTCCGCGCACTTGCCGCTTCTCGAGCGTGATAGGACATTTCCTTGCGAGTGCGCATATCCGTAAAAAAAAAAAAATTTGAAATTTGATAGAAATTACGCGAAAATATATTGTAATACCTTTTGGAATGTCCAGTTATGACATGGAGTTCCATTCAATTTCAATAAAATATCTGAGAAATGACGACCAATTTCGAAAAAAAAAAGTTAAATTTTAGCAAAATTACATAGAAATTATGCGGAATTCCATAGAAATTATGCGAAATTCCCTGAAATTTACGAGGAATTTCATTGAAATTACAAAAAATTTCAAATGGGTATGATAAATTCCATCAAAATTATGCGGAATTCAAATGAAATTAAAGTAGTAATGACGTGGAATTTCAGAGAAGAAATAATTAATTTTAGAAAAATTACATGGAATTCTGTAAGAATTTTATTCGAAAATTTATAGAAATTATGCAAAATTTCAGTAATAAAAAATGAAATTCCGTAAAAAATTACGCAAAATTTTATTGAAAATATGCCGAATTCCATAGTAAAAAAAAACGTTTAATTTTAGAAAATTACATGGATTTCTATAGAATTTATGCAAAATTCTATAAAAATTATGCAAAATTCCATAAAAATTAAGCGAAATCCCGTAGGAACTATGAGGAATTCCATTGAAATTATGCTGAATACCATGGAAATGGTGCCTAATTTTATACAAAGTATGCAGAAATTCATTGAAAATATGCCAAATCTCATTAAAATTATGCGGAATTCTAGTGAAATTAAATAAAAAACGACATAGAATTCCAAAAAAAAGAGTTTCAAGAAAATCAAAATCCAATAAAAATTATGTGGATTTTGGATTTAAGTTTTATGGAATTCCATAAAAATCATGCGAAATTTCATAGAAACTATGCAAAAGTCCAAAGAATTCATGCGGAATTCTATAGAAAATATGCAATTATGTCTAAAAACTATGCAAACTTTTACTGAAATTATGCAGAATTAGGTGGAAATTATGCGGAATTTCATAAAAATTGTGCGCAATTAAATGAAATTCCAGTGAAATTTAATAAAATTCCAGGGATACGACGTAGAACTCCAAACAAAAATATGTGGAATTTCTGTGAAATTCCGGTAAAATTATGAAATTTCGATGAAATTCCATTAATTTTTCTGGAGTTCCAAGTAATTTCTCCAAAATTTCAAATTATTTTCGTGAAATTCCAAAAAAAATATATTATTTATTAAAATTTCTGTGAATTTCCGAGGAATTCCTGTGAAATTTCTTGCAATTACAGAAAATTTTCTTGAAATTACATGGATTCTTAGTAGAATTCCAGAGAATTTTTATAGAATTACGAGGAATTCTGGTGTACAATTTTTTTTTTTTTAATTTACTAAAAAAAAAAAATTTTCCAGTACATTTCAGAGACCTTGACACCGTCGTTACGGTTGCGCTGAATTTTACCTTATACAGTGTGATTTTTTAAGTGTGCAACATATGGGAATTTTTTTTAGTAATAGCACAATCAAAATACAAACAAGGCCAAAAGTTGGTGCATGTTTGATAATCATATTAGGTGCACTTAGAATGGTTGCAAGTCAAACAGCATACAGGGTGGCTCAAAAAATATCAAAATTCTACTTATATTTACTTAAATAAAATAAAACTTTTGCACTTTAAGGAGAGTTTTTGTAATATGGCTATTATCATTAGTAATGTTTTAACTTGTTAAAAAAAAATTGCGACATTTTAAAGTTGTGTTGAATATCATTGCAACAAACATGAATTTTGTGATTCCATAAAAAATTAAAAATCTAAGTTAATTTTACAAATATGCTTGAATTTGAACAAAGTTATGTAAAATTGATTTGATTTTAATTAATTTTTGAAAGTATTAAGGGCGGAAATAGAAAATAAAAAAATTATAGAAATTATAGATTTTTTCGAAAGAAAATAAAAAAAAATCTTAGGAGGCTATGTTTTGGTATTTAGGCATAACTTTTAATTCTAAACAACTTTTCTCTATAACATTTTGCTTAATTTTCTAAAATAAGGGTACTTTACAGTACCAGCTTTGTTATTGTTGGAGCTACCCTGTATGCTGTTTGACTTGCAACCATTCTAAGTGCAGCTAATATGATTATCAGACATGCACCAACTTTTGGCCTTGTTTGTATTTGGGTTGTGCTATTACTAAAAAAAATCCCCATATGTTGCATACTTAAAAAATCACACTGTATACTAAAAACTTATTCAAATATCAAAAATCTTGTGAAATTATTTGGGTATTCAGTGGAATGACGTGGTATTCCGATGAAATTCCAATAATTTTCCTGGAATTCGAGAAAATTCCTGTAAAAATTACATGAAATTCTCGTGAAATTTTAAATAATTCTTTTGGAACTATTTGGAAGTTCAGTGAAATTCCGGTAAAATTATGCGGAATTTCGAAAAAATTCCAATGAACTTTTATTTTATTTTCCGGAAATCTCACGTAATTCTCCCGGAATTCCAAGTTATTCTCGTAAAATTCCAAATAATTCTCGTAAAAATTACATCAAATTTTTATGCAACTTAAAAAAATTGCTGTGCAATTATTTAGAAATATAGTGGAATTACGTGAGATTCCGGTAAAATTGTGTACTGCGAAAGCATTACCCCGGAATTTTAAGTTATTCTCGTGAAATTACAGAAAATTCCCATGAATTTCCAAAATATTCACGTGAAATTACGTGGAATTTTTGCTAAATTTAAAAAAAAAAAATCCTGTAGAATTAATTATATGGAATCCTTGTAAAATTCCAAAAAAAATCCTTAGTTACCTATAACTTCAGTGGAATTTTGAAGAATTTCTATGGTATCACTTGGAATTCTTGTGAAATTACTTAAATTTTTTATTGAATTCCCAAGAATTCCCGTGAAATTACATGGAATTCCTGTGGAATATAGCTCAAAATGTAAGTGAAATTCTGAAATAATATGAAATTCTCGTAAAATTCCGAAAAGTTCTTGTGAAATTACTTAATACTTTAGCAATATTCCTGTGAAGTAAATCGGAATTTTAGTGAAATTTGAAAAAAAAAAAAAATGGGAAATTCCAAAAATTTTCTTTAAAGATGCTTAGAATTGCCGTGGAATTGAAAAAAAAAACCTTCCTACGGAATAACTAGAAATTCCATAAAATTTCCATGACTTGAAATTTCATTGAAACTCCGAAAAAATCCTGTGAAATTACTCGAAATTCCAAAAGATTCTTCTGAAATTTCTTAGGTGATTTTACTGAAATAAAATTACTTGAATTTCTCCTGATATTATTTGAAATTCTAGCAAAATTTGAAAAAATTCCTGTGAAATAAATCAAAATTATCATGAAATTCCAAAAAATTCACAAGAAACTACTTAAAAAAATCGTATAAATAATTATGAAATTCCAAAAAAAAAAATCGTGAAATTATTTTTTAAATTTCAGCAAAATTCCAAGGAATTTATATGAAATAACTCAGAACTTCAGTGAATTCCAAAAAAAATGTACGTGAAATGACCTGAAATACTCATGAACTATCAAAAAGTAATTTGTGAAATTACATGGAATTCCAAAAAATTCCTGTGAAAATACAGAAAATTTCTTCAAACTAATTGAATTTTCAGTGGGATTCCGAAGAAAATATTAGGGAATTCTGATGTGCAATTTATGAACATTCTATGAACATTCCTGGAACATTCTATAATAAAAATTTCAGTGGAATTTTGAAAAATTCTTGTAAAATTACAAGAAATTCTCATGAAATATCAGAAAATTCTTATGAATATTCCTGAAACATTCTACGAACATTCCCGGAAAATTCTATAAACATTCCCCGAATATTCTTCAAAAATTTTCCAAAAATAAAACCTGTTGAAATTTCTGAAACATTCTATAAACATTCTTGGAACATTTTATAAACATTTATAAAATATACATTGCAAATTTTTCAAAAAAAAATAAACATGTTGAAACATCTCTGGAACATTTTAGGAACATTTTATAAACATTTCTAAAATAGACGAATTATTTCAAAAATATATTGAAATATTTTTGTCTTGATGGGACATTCTACGAACATTCCATAAACATTCCTGGACGGTTACCCCCTTTGAATTCTAATCTCAAAACTCAACTAACCTCAATTGCTCGGTAACCGTTGAGCAAATTGCATTGAAATTTTAAGCATTTGTAGTTTGTAGCTCTTATAAGGCTCTAAATGGCCTGTTTTACAATATTCCAAGATTTATAGTTTTTGAGCAAATTGAATTTGAAGTTTTTGACAAAATTTGGACTAAAAGTCAACTTTGAGGGTCAAATGCTCAAAAACTATTTTAGCTATCAAACTTAATTTTGCGCGGATTTATAGAGAATTTAATGTTCTTTCCAATGGTATTTAATTTTGTTTAATCTGCTTGAATTTTACCAAAGATATGGGTTTGATGGGTTTATTTGTTTGAGAGGTTTATTTTCGATAAAACTCGATGGGTATGGTTGATTTTGAAGTGAAAACTTCTTAGGCAACGATCTGATAATTGGACGAGAATGGAGAGGGATTTGAAAGACGCATCACGTTTTGAGTGTCACGATAGGAAGAAAGATATAACGTAGAGAGATGGAGAAAAACAGCCAATGACAATGACAGCCGATGAATGATTGACACAAACCAAGGATTATAAGTTAGGATCGGCGACGACAACCCCTTTCAATCGGCCGCCCCTTTCAATTGGCCGCCTGTGTGTTTTGAACACACCGCACACATGGTAGCGGCGGCCCTGATTTTCGCGGTTTGATTAATTAAATTGTGAAAATTTGTTGTCATCACCCTGTATCGTATTTAAACAAAAACTAGTACATTTGGGTCTTAGACCATTCTAAACAAGAATCTGCTATCAGATTTTTTCTAAAAAAATGCCAAATAGTACTTATTATTGAAATTTTTGCCTCAGTATATACTTCACAATATTGTTTAGGTATCATTTGAAATATGATGGATGTAGAAAATAAAATTGAAAGTATAAAGTTTTAATACTGAGCAATTTATTGAAACGATTCGTTACGTCTAGAGTATAATGTACTTGGACGTAAATGTTGTTTGATGGCTACATTATACAGGTTACAAGCCATTGGTGTAATTAATTGATAATGCGCATACATGTATTATTTTTAGATCATTGATTTCAGATTTGCATATTTTGTAATTTATAAGACTAATACCTTGATTGAGATTTGTATAATAACTTGATCAAGATAAATGGCAGCTGGTGCAAGGATTCGCGTTTCTGCAACAGTGAAGACCTCAAACATTCTGAAGACTTTTAAAGATTCCATGATTATTGAATAAAGACTCTTTCGAATTTGCATGGTAAAATTGTAGCTTCTGGGTATTTCAACGAAGCAACAAAGACTTTGAAGTTTGAAGTGAACAATCTAAAAAAGAAGATATTAGAGCCTTTGAAATATCTCATACAAGGCTTGTGATTTAAGTCTCTCCAAAACTTTGATGAATCTAAATGCTCTTGTAGGTGATTTTTCAAAATTTCAGACAAATCAATTTTTTAGAGTAAAAATTTGAAACTTTGAAGGCTTTTAATTTCTATTAATGAAAGTTAAGGATTTTTAGATTTGAGACTTAAGCCTTTGAAGATTCTAAAGCCGCCCGATAATTTACGAGTCTTTAAAAGTTCTAAGGCTATTGATTCAAAGCCTATGAAGTCTAAAAAAAGCTTCAATGATCTTAAAGATTCTTCTACTCAAGGCATCTGAATAATCTTCCATAGAGACGGCGATTAAGGCACCTGATTTTAAGGTTTGAAAACTCTCAAGAGTCCTGAAAACTCAGGGGTAATTCGAGATTTATTTAAACAAAATTGAACCAATTTATTAAATAAAATTAATAAAACCAACATAAATCTGAACTAGATAGTTTTATCTTCTGAATTGCTCAAATATGCTTCAAAATTTACATATTAATAGGCCTTAAAACTGTGATTTGACCATAAATAAATTTGCCGAACACGCAAGGAAATTATTTATTCATTTAATTTTTATCTATGTAGGAATCTTTTATTTTAATTACGAATATACAGGTGGAAATAAATAAAAATTCTTTAGAGTTTTTCGTCATTTAAATTTGAATTGAATTCTATAACGAATGTTTGTGGTTTCTGTGACCATGAAAATTGGTCAACTGATGGCTTTATACAATTTTAATTTGTTTCAGAAATAATTGGAATATTTGCTGTCCGTATACAGAAAGCTTCCAAAATTAAACTAAAAGAGAATTTTAAACCATATACTTCCATCCATATATCAATATTACCTAAGTGTGCATCAATTTTCAGATTTCAAATGGCATTTGATTTGTGTGCATGTTCAAGAAGATAGAATCTGAAACTCTAAGATCCTCCACAAATTGTCATATAGGTAGATATTAGATATATCTTTTTTCGATCATGTTTCCGCTATACTACAAGGTGATGCATCAAGCAAAATGATGATCTGATATCATTTGTGAGAGTTTTAATTTTTTTTTTATTGAATTATGTGCAGCCACATGAGCCCTAAACAAACTGATATCGATACCTATATCAAGATAAGTAGAACCCTATCAATCAAATCAAAGTTGTTGCTATTCGTAATATTGGCTCATTAAAAACATCATTAAAACACTTTGCAACAACTTCATAAATGTCAGTGAAAATTGAGCCTTCAACAAACTTGAGTTTTGCTATTTCCATAATTTACTATAAAGCTTCCTTCCCATAAAGACTCATCAAGCAAAGCCCATGTTTACTAAATATAAAAATCCTTCTTATTTCCTTTCTATGAATCAAGGCTTTTCAAACTTCCTTTTTCAATCGACACGTACCAAATAATGATTTATTTCCATGCTGAACACTAGTCAATAGGTACTTGCTTAAAACTACCAACAATAAAATGCAAAATAATTCTTGGCGGCTTGCGAGTTCTTTGAAATCATCGTGCCTGGGGTGCATTTTAAAATTTCACATCCGCCAATAATAATTTGTTTTTTTTGTCTTAAATTTTAACGACTTTGAAAAGGTTTTTTTTGTCTTAAATTTTAACGGCTTTGAAAAGATGAACTTTCGCTTATTACTTATGATGTGCATACTAATAAGTCAGATTGTCGGAGTCGAAAACTGACATCGTCTCTCAAAAAAAATAGTGGAAAAAAGCTTGTGTTGGTGGCTCTATGCTCTAAATTCATACTTTGGGTAAAAGAGCATTTGCATTTTTATTGAGATTAGTATTAAGGTGAAAAACATCAAACATGAATTACTTCGACAATTTACAGGTTGTGAATAAACTATCAAGAAAAGGCTTTCAATTTTATTTTCATGTTCCTACAATTTGAATTAAACCAAAACCCACGGATGAAAACTGAATGTGTACTTCAAGAAAAAAACCTGCAAGCGCAAGCAATTTTCAACTCTATGCATATTCATTTGTAATTCTTACAATTTCCATTAGGGCTCTAAATCAATCAGGGCAATATCTTATTTACACATTCTTGTACATACATGAGGCGGTGGTCTGCTTTTTCTGCCTGAAAAATTATTACCTACACCAGACTGGGTAAGTAAATAATGATCCATGTAGCATAGTTGCGTGCCCACAAGTACTTTTTGTATATTCTGTCTCGATAGATACTAGAAATTAATTTGCTTTGTGAAAATTACCGAATATTTAAATAAACCATTCTTATCGCACTGAATTTTACTAAGCGAAAAACAATTTTCTTTTATTAGAGGCAAATTTCCCAGAAAAGGGTGTATTTTAAAGCGATTCCAAGAAGTAGGTACTTAGTTGCTAAACTTAGCTAAACATTTCTTTTTTTCCTGATATGGTTGGTTTAGGCAACATTTATGATTGTATCAACACACTCACTATCTTGATGAGTTGTTTGAATCCGCCACTATTCTTTCCAGAAGCTCTTTCTCTCATAAGTTACCTCCTGGCTTATGTGAGTGAAAATACATGTCCGCTACATCTATATTCTTGTCATATTCTTTGAACCAAACTGATTACTCAAATATCAAGTATTCCAGGCTCTTTTTTATTGTTTTGAAGCTTCATCCACCTGATGAGATTTCATTCTCAACTAAGTTTTCAACGGTTAGATAAATTTGGTTTTGGTCTACTAGTACTTTTTGGTTTGAAGTGAAGCGTCGATTTGAAGTGATGCTTTATAATTTTTCTCACACTGCGCTGCAATGAACAATGACTCATAATTAGCTATTGCATTTTCAATGTAGTTAGAATAATGTATTAGAAGAGTTAGTGACTTTTTCGCATAGTAATGCCGCCAAGATGAGAGATTCTCCGTCTCTCGTATCGTTCTCTCTTCTTGTATCCACGGTCTCTCGTTTTTTTTTTTTTTAAATTAATTTGGAAAAATATTTTTGAATTGAATCTACTCAGAGATTTTACACATTCTGGCAACTCGGCTTTCTGTTTCATGACAATTATAATACCTTGTCCACTACCCATTTGAATGTTTAAATATATTATTTACCCTATATTCTTATTATTTGTGATATTATGACAAAAATACCCGAAAGGTGATAAAACCCCAATAGTTGACACCCAAAAAAGTTTACTATATTCAATACTGATGAGTTTTCTGTTAGCTAGCCAGTTTTACCAGCAGGTACTGAGGCCCCATACGGGATGCTACTCAGCTATAGTTGTTATTTTGAGCCAATATCTCTTTCCTTTGTTTGGTACTACTATAATGCACTCATTTTCTCTCGAACCCTAATTCGAGACAAGACGAGAGGATAGCATATACTCGTCTCGTCTCGTCTCGCGACATCACTATTTTTGCGCACAAATTCTGTTTTTTGTCGAATCACGATTGAGTTGTTGACAAGATTTGACGTCTCTTGATTTTGTTGGTGGAGATCTGAAGCCTATAAAATCCAATCGACCGGAATCTCAGAACGATCCTCAAAAAGAATGAGACTTTATTGACAATCTCCTAAGCTCCTTCATTCCTCTGTTTTTCTATCATTTTGGATATTTCTGATTTCAGTTGTATTATGATATGGTCACGTCTCGTCGGATTTCTTTGAATATGTCGAGCTTCTCGGCATTGTCGAATACTTATCTTCCAGGTTTTTTGTTTTTTCCACAAGTCGTTTATTGTTCTCATTAAATATTTCCTGTTTCCGACTACTTGCAGAATTTATTCAGAAGCAGTGGCGGCTCGTGGCTCTGAAAAATGGTGAAGCGCTACTTTAAAACAGGTGTGGTTACTACTACAGGAAATTAGACATTTTTTTCGGGTGCCACGCCCAAAAAACATTATTTTAAGCCTTCAAAAAACGAATTTATTGTAGGTGCTTCAATGATTGTTTTGTCAAATATTGAATTGAAAAACTCTTCATTTTTTTAATCACTTTTTTTATCTGTTATACAAAAATCAAGTCAAATCGATTTACCCTGACCGGTATCGGTTTAAATTCCATGAAAAATTTATATATTATAATTGAAAATTAACAAACATCAACAAAGAATTAACTAACAAGAACAGTTTCCGATCAGACCAAAGGCAGCGGAAACAATTTTTCAATGTATTTTTTTGTCTTTCAAGAAAATAAAAATCCTTTTTATCATCGTTTGTCCACCGCGAAAATGGTTTATCTGATAAAACACATACCGGAACATAGATGCATAACGAATCGGCAAATAATAAAGAACAGAAAAACAACGAATCCTATTTTGTAAAACCAAAATCACGCAAACGTGGAGCAAGAAACTGCCAGACGCGCACAAAATCGCAGCCTCATGTCTCGCTCAAGTAAATCTTTGGTGGGACGCCGTCCCTGCCGTTTCCATGGCAACCGGGCCGCGATTTTACTAAATATAAACTATTACAGCACAAGACACGTCCCCAACTTCGTCATCGCAAAATATAATCGCTGTCAGCGCGATTTTACTAAATATAAACTATTAGAGCACAAGAGACGCTAGCCCTTGACGTTATTGCAAAATATAATCGCGCTCAGCACATTCCTGCAAAATCTAATCGTTTGCAGCATAACGTGGCAGATCTAACCTCAAGTCCTCAAATTGTACTTGTTAGAAGTTAATAATTATTGTTAGTGTTGTGTGTTTCCAGTTTCCATTATGGATAATTTAATTCAACTTATATATTAATCCATTGTGTAACAATGAAAATGTTAATAGGTCTGTTTGTGCAGAAATCACAAACCAGTCAGAGCGAATTTCATTGGTTGAAAGCAGTCAGAAAACTAGTTTCAACCAATGAGAAAAATGATTTCTGCAGAAACAGACCAAATATGTATAATCGAGCATGAAAATCAAAACAATTACAACATATTCCGCTTAAAGTTAAAAGGGGAATCTGACGAAGAGTGCAATACCGACGACTTCAACTTTCGTTGGATTGAGGGGGGAAATGAATTTTCTCGATTTTGATGTGAGAATGTCATTATTCCCGCACGCAAAATCATTGAAGAATGAAGCTCATTCTTCAACGATTTTCAGTGACATAATAGTTATTTACATAACAAGTGCGCTTATGAGGATGATTACAATAACGAGTGTGAGTTTTGTAGTCATGTTTAAACGCACGTGTGATGTACAACGTTTTATCTATAAAGCGAAAAATAAGAATATTTTTCCAATTATTTTCGTTCATTAATAGTTGTCTACCTTCATTTTACCTTTACAGGTTTACCTTTGACATTATTTGTCAAATCACCAAAAATAGTTGTGTTATAGACTCATAACCTCGTCCATAACACCACTAGTTGTGTTATGAATTCATAACCTAGTCTATAACACCACTAGTTGTGTTATGAGTCTCATGACGAAACTCAAATACTAGAAAAATGGTTATGTAAAAACGTTATAACCAAACGCTTGTAGATAAATATACCTATTGGTACCTTCAAAATTGTCAAACCTTTTAACATAATGAAATCCATCTGTTAGTTGGCTGGTAAGTAAGTGTCACCAACTGACATATTTTGCTAAAAAGAAATCCCCAACTAACAGCAACCACAAAAAATTTTGAAAAAATGAAAACTAGAATCCAAAATCGAGAAAATAGTATAAAACTCACGTTGCAGAAGGCTATTCTCGCACTCATTCAATAATAACAAAGACACAATGGATAGTGAAAAAAACTTTGCCAAAACTGCATAGATTATTGTTTCGTAAACAATACGTGTGCCATCACAACACCACATTTTCAATCGGTGTATTTATATGAATCAGCCACGTTGTGCTGTCAACGATTAGATTTTGCAGGATTGTGCTGAGCGCGATTATATTTTGCAATGCTAGCGTCTCTTGTGCTCTAATAGTTTATATTTAGTAAAATCGCGCTGAGGCCGATTATATTTTGCAATGACGAAGTTGAGGGCGTGTCTTGTGCTGTAATAGTTTATATTTAGTAAAATCGCAACCGGGCCGTGGTACGAGGCGGTTTTTCTGATTCTTGAAATGCGCGTCAAGTGGCTTGGGCAAACGTGATCTGAACGATCCGAATTCATATTTATGATATTTCCACGAAACGTAACATTAAAATGTTGATGATCGGAGGAATTTTACTGAATATTCGCAAAAACCTATTATTGGCGTTCAGCGACGACCGAAATTAAAATTATTTAGCGAATTTGAAATTCTATTTTTTGATAGAATGAGAAAAAGAAATTATTATTATTATAGTAATTATAGTTTGTCTTATTGCAAAATGATGTGATTTAATTTTCTATAAAGTTACACTAATTTAAGGTGAAGCGGCGCTTCACTTGCGTCATGCGGCGAGCCGCCACTCTTCAGAAGAGTCACTTTTCGTACAATTCGACTTTCTTATTTATTTATTTATTTATTTATTTATTTAGGATACTTCCTACAAACACTATGTCCATAAATAAAGAACAGGTAATTACATGCAAGAGACAAGAGTGCATAATATAATAGACCTAAAACTAAAAACTTAACAATAGAAAAACAACAAAGATGTTACGTAACTAGCTATTGCCCCTTTTTGGGCTTTAGTCAAACCGCACCAGGGATGCCAAAAGTTTTTACTTTGACTGACTGTAAAAATTAGCCATTAGGTGTTGGATCATTTAAGCCTTGTAGTGGGTTAGGGGTGCCTTGATTCTCATTTATGCAAATAAAACGCTGAAATAGAATAGTTATCAATTTAATTAATAAATTAAAGTAAGTCGGTATGGTTATCAATCAAATCCTATCTAAAAATTCCTAATTGGACGTCCAGTCGAACTACAAATTTTATACTAATCTAAAGCAAAGTTTTTTAAAGTTAGTATCCTGATCAGTGTTGCCAGGTGACATTTTGTTTTTTCAGTAGACTACCAGTCTAAATATCAGTAGAAATCAGTAGACAGATAGTAAGTTGCCTAGTTAAGGGGGTAAACCATTAGGGAATACTCAATTAATTATTATAGTTACATTTTTCCAAATCATTAAATCATTAGACTGTGCATTAGACTATGAAAACTTGCATTGGAAAATCAGACACCAATAATACTTGTGTGAAATAGTTTATTTAGAAACGTGAAATATTCCCATTTAATATGCACTATCTATGCAGTAGTCTAGTCTCTGATAAAAACAGGTGAAACAGGCTGCAGTTAGTTGTACACATAACGCTATGTGACCAATTGACTAACCAACAACGCATGTTTTTACTCAACTAACTGGCAAGACAAAACTGACAAAAGGCAAGTAAATAAGACACAACAGCTGCTTACGATCACCATTTTCTGACCTAAGTTGGCGTTTTCGATTTCGATTTGTTGATCAGTGTATACTGAGTGCATTCGCATCTTTTTCTAAAAGCATGTAAAATATAAGGATAAAAATACATGTTATTTTCTTCAAGTTAGGTCAGAAAGTGGTTTGATCGTAAGCAGCTAACACAAGCACGCACGAACGCCGGTGATTCCCCAGTTAGGCTGAGTGTTGCGACTTCACTGCGAGCGTCAAACCACACCGGACTGATCGGAGTAATCGAGCGTCGTTCAGAGTACTCTCCTGGCAGTCCTAGCCCAAAGGTCTCGTATGAAATTATTGCTGTGACATTCTCATACATGATTTTAATTTAAAATATATCATAAAAAGCGGGTAAATAATGACAACGGCTTTTATCAGTAGAATTACCATTGATATCAGTATATCAGTAGACCAATGGCCAAATCAGTAGGTCTACTGATAAATCAGTAGACCTGGCAACACTGATCCTGATTTTTAAAAATTTGGGAAATCTGATAATGATAATAACATCATTTATGGTTAAATGTTCAATGAACGAGAACACAAATTAACTAATTAAATGCACGATAGCACAACATAAATAATTCGTCAACTTCAATCAGTTCAGAGCAATCACAAAATGTTTATAGATCCTTGAAAGTTCTTTGATGTATTGGGAATTAACAATTTGAGCACTTTTCTACGTAAGTCGGTAAGCAATATGTGCAAGAAAAGTCTTTATATAGGTGTGCTCAGTTTCTATATACAAATGTACAAATGTTAATTTCACGAGTGTTAAAACCAAATTTCTGCATTAAACGTTAGAAAACACTTCAATTTATAGTGCATTTCAAGCGAATCACTAATCAGTATTTATTGTTCGACTGTTAGAGAATTGTAACGGTCCTACTTGCTTAATCCGGTTCGTGCAGATAAATCCACAAGGCGATTATCTATCCATTTATCACCACTATTCACAATGGCAGCTAGGGAATTTTCCACTGAGATGAAAAGAAAACACAACGATATACAGGTGCGTTGGAGCCCGTCGAGAGTGAGAGAGATAAAGCCAAAAACAAGCGTAGGAGGGAATTTTGCTCGTCCGAGGTGACTTGCAACAATTAGGGGTTAATTACATGAATTGTAATCAATAATATAGACCATGTCAGGCCTTGAGACTCAGATAGTAGTATTTTACTATAAATCGCGCATATTAACGAGGGTTTTTGGGGGTTTTGTTCCTCTGGAGAGCATTCAGAGGGCGCGAGGGTACGAACTCTTCGCTTATTCTAATAGTACTGAAGAATGTGCGTTGACTAGACTACCGGGGGAGCAGGTCGCAAAAATCTAGAAAACAATGTGGCGGCTGACCAATCACAGCAGCAAGAAAGGTCCACTGTCTTATAAGATAATGAAGAAACCTGTAATTTTATTGGTTCAAAGGGTTGTTGTTTCCGGTTTTACAGGATAAATAGTCCAGCAAGTGTTGTAGGTTATTTCCGCAACAAAAGACAATGCTGGTTTAGAACTCACTCAGACTAGATTTTATCTCACTCAAACTGGCTGAAAATAGGTCAATATTAGTTTCTGACACTGCTAATTTGCACTGTTTCAGCACATTATTGAAAGGCGAACAATTCCCTCGATTTACACAAATTTAGCTTGGGTACTAATAGTTTCAATCTATCAATGACAAATATCTATATTTTACATTGCTAATAATATAATAAACGAATATCACAACTTGTGTTTTCCTTTTGTGCTCTAATATTGCAAAGTCAAAACCTTGTAGCATAACATTATATGGGACCATATACGGATAGGCATTATGTTTACGGACATACAGGTATCTTAAAAACCTTTTTTGTACTTTCGCAATGAAGTTGATGTTAGATTCAGCTTGAGGTGCCTATATTACGCAAGCATATTCTAGTTGTGGTCTCACTAGTGCGTTATACAACCTAACAATGTTCAAATTAATAAAAATATTTAGAATTTCTTATGATAAAACCCGCAAACTTAATATGCTTTATTTACAATAATATTATAATGGGCGTTAAATTTGAAATTGGACTGGAACAATACTCCAAGATCAGTGTATTCCGCCCTTCTCTCAAGTTTTATGCCGTTGATAAAATAGTCAGAAATTAAATAATTAACTTTACGAGTAAAGGTTATCACAGCGCACTTACCTATGTTCAGGTACATTCTGTTGGCCCGGAACCACTCACAGACTGCTATGAGATCATTCTGCAGCAGGATACAGTCATTTAGCGAACCTATGGTTTTGAACATTTTAAAGTCATCAGCAAAGATCAAACTTCATGAATTAACTATGCATTCATCGTTAATGAAGATTGCAAAAAGAAGAGGGCCCAGATTACTTCCCTGGGGAACCTCTGATCCTGATGTAGCCAAAATCTCATGTGACAAGGACCCTCCTACTCTGACCTGCTGGAATCTATTCTCTAAATATGACATAAACAACAATGCCTTCCTTGAAAAACCAAAATTTGCCATTATATTCAAAAGTATACCATGATCTACCTTGTCGATTGCATTGGAACAATCAGTTATAATTACACCAGCTGACCCCCTACTATTAATTGCGTCTGCCACCACACCACTAAACACAATCAAATTAGATACTGTTGATCTGTCAGGCAAAAAACCATGCTGTTGACGAGCAAATTTGTGTTTAAAATTCTCCATAATATTATCATATAATACGGTCTCAAATACTTTTGCCAATGAATTAAGGATACTGATGGGTTTATAATTCTCTATCTTTTCTCTACTATTGGTTTTAAAAATGGGTATAAGGGTAGATTCTTTCAATCTATCTGGAAAGACGTTGGACCTAAGAGCTAGATTGAATATATATCCTGTTCACAATCCGATGCCCACAGGTGCAGGTAAATTTATCACCTTTCCCTATCAAATAGCACCTGTGGACATCGGATTGTGAACGGATAATATATGCAAGTGGTGCAACAAGCAAGTTCACTTTCCAGTAGCTTTTTTGGGTTTGAGTTTTTTATGCCCTTCCTAACAGCTTCTTCTGTCACCATTGAAAAACTGAATTCCCCTTGAGATTCTAAAAGTTTAGCTGGAGTGGAATGCTGATGAACTGTTCTAAAATACACTGTAAATGCATTTGCAATGTCATTGGGTTCCCTATAAGTGATACCCTGGCTAATGATTTCTGAGGCCTCCTGAGAGACTTCTAGATTTGACAAATGTCCAAAAAGTGTTTGGATCCTGATTCACGTTTCAACACTTGCATAGTATGCTTCATACTCAGTTCTGGTTTGTTGCCTGACAGCTCGCCTAAGGTCACGACACTGACTCCGCAACAACAAGTTGGTCCTGATGTCCCTACTCGTCTGTGCAAGCTGTTTTTTGCTCCTATTTTTCTTACAAGATCTATAGATAAAAATCTGGGAAACTTATTATTTGAGTTCGAATTGTTTGTTTGCTTTTTAGGAACAGTTTTTTCAATACATGACAAAAAATTTTCAATACATGACAAAATAGGTGTCCTGTGTACTAGGAATCCCACTCTTTCTTAATTCATGAATATTACGTAGGAACAGCCAATCCTGAGTAATACGGTAAGTGACCTGAGTGGAGTGTTAATTGCTGCTCTTCCTTTTTCCTATGTTCACCTGATACCCAATATATCCAATTTCAAGTGCTCAAATCCTTTCTCTTACTTCTGTATTTCATGGTTTAATGATAATTTCTTTGTTATTATGCTGGCCATTGCAAAATGATATAAGGGTTAAGTTAAGTTTTTTTCCTCCGGTATACGATTGGACTTTGGGACTACAGAGATCATACCTTTCTGTCATGTCAGTCCTTCTGTGTTTCAGACTATTTGATTTTTTAAATCAAAACAGATTGTGTGCTATCAAGTCTGTAATGTTCTCGGATGAATAAAATGGACCTTGAACGCCGCATGTTCTATAAAATACGGCCGCCGCAAGTGCCCAGCTTAATCTTTCGTTGCGTTTACTAATATAATATAACCCTGATTCCTTGGATCGAATAAACTAATAGATACACATTACAGGATCCCTGAATCACAAGGTTACATCCCATTTATTTTCCGATTTACATACTCACTTTGGTTGTTATCCGTTGCTAGACGAAAAAAAACGAGCTAACTAAGAACAGATAAATTTGAGATTTATTTGCGAGAAGTCGCATACCTACCTGAGCATAAAGTGAAGATTTGTCGTTGATAATTATTAAAAAATCGTTTTTAATTGAAATAAGAAACTTGAAGGGTTTTTTCTGTGCCATCAACATAAAATGCTCTCGTTCGGGGATTCATTCAACGGAAAGCAATTGCGAACAAACACCAGAAGTTCGCGAAAATGGGTGTATGTAAAGTTTGAAATAAATAGTTCAGAGGACAAACTCAGAAGAGAGACGTAGTCCCAGCTCTGAGCCTATTTTTGGGGCCAGTGATAATGACGACAAGCCAGAGACCATTACTATCAGCGTTGCTACCAGTGACGATGATGACTTTCTGATTTTCAAAAAAACTTTTTCCGTTCAGTTTTGCTGGTATTCACATTACACGATTCTAATAATAATCATAGCTAAGCTGCACTCAATTAGTATATTATATACCTAGGGACTAAAGTGACTCTTTTTATCCCTTCGGTCGGGCTACAATTCGTCAAGGGATAAAAAGACACTTTAGTCCCGAGGTATATATACTATTTTATGTACTTTAGAGGATAGAAAAACTGTAAAAAAAAATTAAATGCCACTTGACTTGACTGGTTATGATGATGACATGTCATGTGAAAAAATGAATGCACCTTATCTGACATCAACATTCTACTCAAAAATCAAAATCTCGGTGTGCTGTGACCATCAGTTGCTAAGATGAACAAAAGTCAGTTTACGCTAACAAACTCAATTATTGTCAAAACTTCATTTATTGAGAATAAGCAATATTCATTAGCAGAAACATGGAAAATATTGAACAAGCTGCGGAAGAGGCAATAGGGCAGTTACTACCGAAAAGATTCCGAGATTTGTATAAAAAACAGTTAGCGGACTACACAGAATGGTGTCAAGAACAGGACGTGGAAGATATTACTAAAGAAAAGGTTCTGTTAGCTTACTTTTTGGGCAAGTCACGGAAGTTGAGGTCATCGTCATTGTGGAGCTTGTATTCGATACTAAAGGCCACAATTGCAGCAGACATGGGCGTCGATATCAGTAAATACAGCAAACTTACTGCATTTTTGAAGAGGCAGAATGAAGGATATAAGCCAAAGAAGTCGAAGATTCTTGATGCTGATAATATTAAAGATTTTCTGGAAAAAGCGCCAGCCCAAGAATTTTTGGGATAAAAGGTAGGATAGGTTTTTTATTTTTTATGCTGATTATGTTTCATGTCTGTTGGTCTGTCACAACGTGCTGCTATAAAACGCGTGTATAAAGGCGGCCTTATAGCAGAAAATCAATAATGTATTAATTTATCTACAAGCGTTTAGTTATGACGTTTTTACATAACCATTTTACTGGTATTTGAGTTATGTCATGAGACTCATAACATAACTCGTTGTGTTATAGCCTAGGTTATGAATTCATAACACAACTAGTGGTATTATGGACTACACTAATAACCAATTTTGTTCCAAGTGGTGCTAACAGGGCCGGCTCTAGGTATTTTGCCACCCTAGGCAATCACTGAATTTGCCGCCCCATCGGCCATCTTATGGCACGCTTAGGAAAAATGTAAGAGATCTTGGATTGTAGATTTTTTTTTTTATAATAACACGAAACAGTAAGGCTTAGCATCATAGCAATAAAACCACGCTCTTTATTATTTGTGTTAGGTAACCACACAAAAAAAAAACTAACTTAAGAAAACAAGAAACATAAAAAACAAAGTGAAAGTCAGCCAATCCAAACTATTGGCAACAATCAACAGATGTAGATATAGCACAGAAGCGTTTCAAAAAATTATCCAATCGTACGTCAGAACGTTTCATAAACGTTAAAGTCAAGGAACATACACACCTACAGGATTGCTTATCGGCGTATCGGCGTCGTTTTTGGTAATCGCCGCCATATTGGTGTGTTACCATTTCCGACATAATCAACTAAGTCGTCAGCTATTTAAGCAGCCTACGTCAAGGCGAGAAACGCTATGCTGCTTACGTCACAAATGGGAATTTGGCGTAGGGGGAAGGGGGGGGGGGACAGGCCTTATGAGGAGGCCATCCTTGTAGTAGTAGTAGTAGTAGTGGTGTGTATTATCCTTGAGTTAAAGTAACTGAGAACATCCAAAGATGCATTGTGATTTAGTGCAAATTTCACATGTCACAACTTCAAACGTCATATAGACGTCGAAAATAGACGTTTCAAAAACGTCTTGATACGGAAGTTTTGAAAACGAAAAAAGACCTTTTTTAAAGGTCTCTACAAACATTCACTGGACTTCGTTCAAAGTATCCAACACCATCCAAAAGACTATTTTATAGGTAGTGCAAATATCACAGTCACAAACAACCTTTTAAAAACGTCATTCGAACTAAGTTCCCGACGTGTGGACGTGGGATACATGTTTCAAACGATATTCTTGAAAATTACCAACAGAAACCTTTATAAAACGTCTCTCTTAATTATGACTTTTTATGAAAACATATTTCTACGAACCCATAGAAAACATTCTGTATTCTGTCATTCTTTAATTTTTTCTAACAGAAGTTTTAAAATCAATTTAAATTGAACGTCTAAAGAACATCTTTTTTATACCTTTTTAAAAACACTCGGACATAGACATTACCTACCTACCTTTTTTATTGGTTTCAAAAACGTGCTAAAACCAGTGGCGACGCGTGACAAGCAGTTTGAGGAGGGGGTAAATGGTACGAGGGGTTGCCCATTGGCACTTCACATCTAAAGAATTTTCATGCATGAAAACATACATATTATACATTTTTGCAATATTCTTATGTCTCTAAATTAAGTTTTTTTTTGTAGTAAATGTACAGTCCGTCGATTTTATTCTGATACTTCAAAGGAATGTGAGCTGATGGCTCTCTACGTTAGAACGCCAATGGTCACCTGACGCCACACCTGTTTTTGCCATATTATGCTTCACCCCCTCGCTTCTCATACGGAAAGTGTTAGATTAAAAACGTCGGACAATATATCATCTCGGATATAATATAATGCAGTTCAAATATTGGTTAAAATGCCCACTGTGCTGTTTTAATTGTTCAATATTTTTCTTTTTTTTTTTTGAGTCGTTGATTTTATTTTCTATCATTTTGTTGTTGTTATGGTATGAATTTGCCGCCCCTGGATCGTGCCGCCCTGGGCGGCCGCCCATCTCGCCCCCCCCTTAAGACGGCTCTGGGTGCTAATCATAGGCGTGTCAGGGGCATGTCGAGGGAAGGAGCTGTGCCAGCTGGATTGCAGTGATGTTTTGGAATATGAAACATTTTTTTTTAGTAAATTTACGAGATACCAAAACACGAAAAGAAATATCGTTCGTGATTAAGAGATCAAACGAAAACTCTACGATGTGGTAGGATTGGTGAAAAAATACATCGCTTTAAGACCTCCAACAACAGGTTATACAAGATTTTTTGTTGGCTACACGAAAGGAAAGTGTACTTCTCAGCCCATGGGCAAGAACACATTCGGGCAAATGCCAACTAAATTGCCAACTATTTAAAGCTGCCAGATGCGAAGCTATACACGGGCCACTGTTTTCGCAGAACGTCGGCATCGTTGCTAGCCGACTCTGGGGTAAGCATAGATCAGCTTAAACGACATGGCGGTTGGAAAAGCAGCACCGTCGCTGAAGGATACGTGGAAAATTCTCTATATCAAAAAAAAAAATATGGCAGATCAAATTTTTACTAGCACCAGTAGCACCTCCTCAGATATCCCAATTTCTATTCCAACGGCACAAAATGCAAGGACAGAAAGTGGAAAACCAACGCCAGCAGCGGCGCATGCGACGATTGTGCAAAACATGAACACTTTAGTCAATAAAAATTTCACTTTCAATCCCTTAGGGATTGCTGATATTCAAATTCTTCTCAATAATTGGGGTGGCTTTCAGCATGGAGTAAATTGTCCAGAGAGTCGATCCTTTATATTTTTTGGATATTTCCCAAAAATACGCTAGTAGCACGTCTTCAGTAACGGAACCATCTACGTTTTGCTCCTTGCACCAATTTGAAAATTTCTGAAATTCTTGCATGTACTTGCTTTTCGACTTTGTTGGTAATAATTCTGATGTGGCCTCTGCTACTGACTCCATAATCTTTTCTGGTAGGAATCTTGCATTTTCGCTGGATGAATCCATTTTCACACACAACAATATATTACAGAATTTATTGTTTGTTTGGTTGCTAAGGCCGCAGTTTCTAATGGTAATTTATGCATAGCTGTCTATTATTTTGATTTTGCGGGTATGTCAAATTTTTACACACAACCACCAGTTTTGTTGCTTGTTTGACTTTGAAAGCAGGTGCATCTTTAATTTATTCTAATTTTTTTAAAAAAATAATATCTGAATTACATAATTACTCGCGATCGTACATAAAATCTTGTATGTACCACAGGCGCAAATGGTGTTTGCGGCCCTTTGCGTGGTTAAAGCCCTCGACTGCGCCTCGTGCTTTAATTTCCACGCGGCGGGCCGCAAACACCTTAATTGCGCCCTTGGTTCATAAATAACTATTCTTGCATCACTTTTGCTAATGAAAAGCGTTAATACTTGGTATGCAAATGGTTATATTTTGAATTTCAATCGTGTCTAAAGTTTATGTTTATCAACGACCTAATGTTTTAATAAACTTAAAATATTCATGTATAAGTATAATGAAATAATGGCATTGCATTCCTGAAGCTACCAAATTATTGTTTTTGACTGGCCAGACAATAACATATTATCATACAGAAATATCAAAAAATTCATCAGTTAATAAAATCTTTATTTGTTTTCTGGGTTCCATTGTACCTCTGACACCTTCTATGCATATCAATTTAATTTCTTTTTTTTTTTCAGCTTATGATTAATCATAAACTGGCGCCGTCTATTGTCAAAACAATGCAAATTTCAACTAATGTTTTTTTCCGTTTATGGCCTCATACTGATGAAACGCAATACAATACAATAAACCATTCATCTGACATATAAGCCTAATCGACAGCCAATAACGAAAACTAATAAATAATAATAGTTATCCTTTTCGAGTAATATAGACATATAAAAGTCATATCAAGGCAAAGAACGATATCGGAATTATGGAGCCTGTTCGAGGGGCAAAGCCCCAATCCCCAATTAGCATAATAAGTAAATTTGAAAAAGGACAACGGATGCGATTCAAAATAAGAATGATGACTTAATTTATAGGTGTGTGGGTCAAGTACCCGAATTAAGTCTTTATAAAGCAGGTGCCGTGTGTTTTCGGATCATGATCGGGATGATTTATTCAAGTGGAACATTTCATAAATAATATCCTAGAAAATTATACCTATATGCTGAGAAAATATATAGGCTTTATATTTTCTTGAATCATATATTTTTAACCACTGATATAACTCCTTCCTCCTCAACTTCCAACTCTACGCTTGACGGGGTAGTTGGAGTTCAATTATTGTGGGGGCATTCTTCTTTCTTCTGTTTTGGAAAATGGGCATCACATATTTTTAGATGGTAACCAGGGAGCAAATGGCAATGACCCCATACAGAAGCAGGTCTAGATACTTGGACTTCTAGTAATTTGGTTGAAGTTAAGATGACGCTGAATTTCGGAGATTTCATATTTTAACTGATGGAGGTCGTCCAGCTTCAAATTGTGAAGGTGACGACTTAAATTCAAAAGTAATAGTGTTGTTGACGTATTTGCAAAATCGGGGAATAACATGGGTTGCCCATTTGGACTGATTAGGTTTTGTTCATTGATAACCAGTTTTGATTTTGTGCTGACTCTGCATCCCATAGGAATTTGGCAAATGTATGACGTTTTGGACTTCTTCTTGGCCAAAACACTGAATTTTGATAATTTCCTCAATTGGAAATATAGGTATCCAATAATTGGTAATGTCTAGACGATTAATTATTGCTTCTGGAACGCTAACTTCGGTTTGCTTGCAATCTGAGGGGTGCGCGTCAGAGTTCAGGAGTTGTATCTCGCATGGGCCGGGTTTTCTGACTTTTTGCAGATCCTTTTTAGAGCAAACGATGGACTCCAGGCATGTTTGTGGATAGTACGCAAAGTGCAAAGTATTTCTTGCTGAATATTTATTCTTTGGCAAAATTACCTTAAACCGACTCGGCGAATTGATTGGTACAGAATAAAAATGAAAGAAGTCTAAAGATCGAGGCTTCATGATTGGTGTTTTTAATAAATACATTATTTTATCATTTATTATCATGATTTCTATGAGTTTTTCGAAAACTAGAATACTTTCTAACGTGACGTTGAAAGGAAATTCACTAAATCCTAATTGATTTTGTAGCTTATTGATTTCACAAAAATGGTCTTCGTTTTTTATTATGCTCGAATGTAAGATTTTGAGCCTCGCAAACGTCAGCGAATTTTCTATATGCTGCTAGATGGAATTGATTATTTCGTAGACATTGACGAATTGATTGATTATATATCTTTGATGAAAAAGGAATTTTCTCTGTAAGCAGATTTTTGTACAAAGACAGTCTGTAATTATGGGATTTAAATCATATTCTGTATTAAGGTGTATAAATATTCTTGCATTTTTGCGATCCCCAGTTTAACCGGAATTATGCCTCCTGGGTTGTTAGTTAGTCCTAGGATGGCGACATGTTCTTGGTCTCCGAACGCCTGGGTGAAAACGCTGAAATGATATAATATACATGATAAATGCCCAAAAGTTAATTATTTAAATTAATTATTTCTAGCTAAAGCGGCGATAGGGGATGGTTTATGGTAAATATTAAAATGCGAAATGCTTGACCTTACTTAATAGTCCAAGAGCCCAGAGCTGCCAGACACAACTTATTTTCTAAAGGACAAAATATGTGGGATTGAGTAGCACTTATATGTACTATGAACGTATGAATACCCGCTAAGTTGGGTAGACGGCCAATTTATCGACACCAGGGCCGGTATTCTCGTTTTCGAAAACGCTCACCGCTTTTTAGTCGCTCGGCACTTTTCATTTGAATTTACATTAGAAGTGCCGAGCGACTTAAAAGCGGTGAGCGTTTTCGAGAATGAGAATACCGGCACAGGTGCGAAAGGTGGGAAAAAATAAGACTAACTTAACTTAATTTCTAATGGTTAATTTTTATATATTTTTTATATAACATTAGTACAAACCAATATTTAACACTGCCAGACACCTCCCGTCGGCCAGAGCTTCCGCCAGACGCTTTAAAGCTCGCAAAAAAAATAATTCAATTTAACTTTTTTTCTAACGCTTGATTTTTATATATGTTATTGGGAAAACTGTTTCATAATTACGTGTGATCAGCCAGACCAATCGCACCGGCCAAACATCCCCCCAGACGCAATAATAATTTTTCTGTGAGTGTGAGCGCGAAGGTAGGTATACTATGCATGCGTTTGAGAGTGAGCGAGATTTCTATGCATGTCAAGTGATTACCCCCTCTTAAGCTTACAGTCTACTCCAGGCTAGGGCTAGAGGTGTGCAATAGTGCAAAAATTCGACTATCGATACTTTTGATAGTGCCACTTCTCTCTATCGAAACTATCGATAAACTATCGATAGGAGCCACATCGAGCCACACTTCGTCCAACTCAGGTTTGTACCTAAACAGTACATTATGCATGATGTAACCTCGTTCAGTCCATTTCTTAAAGTCGAGGTTTTCTTTCTTCATATTCTCAAAAATGTCTTGTTGATATTCGGGTCATTCATGGCGTATTTCAGCACCATCGATCTATATGTGAAAAACAGTTTGCAGAAAATTTTTGAAAATTTGACAGTATACTAATGTCAATGGAGGCAACCCGGCTAAAATATTTTCAAGATGGTGGCACGTCCGGCTGTACCGGAAGTAGACGTCAACTTGCTTATTTTAAATGAGACACCCTGTATATGATTGCATATTTGGATTCTGCGTAAAACTCTGAGCAGATTTCATGTGATATACCCTATACCTAAGTTCAACTGTTTTGGAAATATTGACAGTCGAAAATTGACTTTTTGCAACTTTGACGGCTTAACTTAAACGGTTAATTTTAGAGGAAAACCGATTTTACATTCCTATCTTAGATTTTCATAAAATATCATTTGACACCAACTTTGAATTTAACCGGAGATTAAATTTAATTGGAATTTTTAATCATGTATAAAATTCAAAGTTGGTGTCAAATGATGGTGACATTAGTAGGTACCTATACTGTCAAATTTTCAAAAATTCTAGATTAGATGTATTGCCACTATAGTCTTGTATTTTTTCCAGCACTTGTAACATGAAGCAAACCCACTTTGAGCTTCATATTTATCAAAATATTGCCATGCAAAAGAATTGGATTTGTTCTTGAATTCTTGAATCTTGGAGGATAAAAAAAGCTTTAAAGCGTCTGGCGGAAGCTCTGGCCGACGAGAGGTGTCTGACAGTGTTAAATATTGGTTTGTACTAGTGTTATAACATATAAAAAATTAACCATTAGAAATTAGGTTAGGTGAGTCTCATTTTTTCTCACCTTTGGCACCTGGTTTGGATAAATTGGCCGTCTACCCAACTTAGCGGGTATTCATACGTTCATAGTACATACAAGTGCTACTCAATCCCACATATTCTGTTCTTTAGAAAACAAGTTGTGTCTGGCGGCTCTGGGCTCTTGGACTATAATAAAAACTACCTAATGCATAAAAATAATAGTTTATGATTTGCGTTAGCTTAACTAGGTATCAGTATCATAACTATACTTATTTCTATCGAATGGACCTTTAATATTGTCCATGTGAATCTTTCCTTGGGTTGTTGTTGTCACTGTTTTACATACAGGATCTATAGTCTCAATTTGTGTAGGAGGTGATGAGTATTTATCACCAAATTTTTGTTTTCGGAAGTAGATTTTTTGATCTGGGGCAAATAATGAAGGCTCGTCACGGGTTTCGTTAATTTTTCCAATTACTTTCTCTTTGGTGTTAATTAGTTGTCCATTGATTTTGGAATATAAAAGTTTAGTTTTGTCTTTGTATCCCGCAACGTAATCTGATAAGAGTAGTCGGTCTAAATTTATATAAAATAGGTCGTTGTTACTAATATGGCCTCTTATGATGTCCAAGAGTTTGAATTTTGGAACAACACAGAATAAATGGAATAATTGTACGCCAAAAATGCGTATTTCATTTTTTGGGCGATTGGGGTATTTTGGAATCCCTGATTATTCAATAATCTGACATGTTCCGATAAAATGGAATCAAGTCTCTCTATTACACCATTGGAATGTGGATGATTTGGGGAACAAAAATGGATTTCTATTTTATCGATTTGCAATAGCTCAGTGATGACTGTGTTTATGAATTCAGTTCCGTTGTCGATTATAACTTTGAAGGGGATCCATGCATATTGAGAGAAAAATGTGATTAGATTGCCTGCGATTTCCGTTGTGTTTAATGCTGTGAGAGGATATGCTTGGGTAGCGAAGCCGTCAATGATGTTTAAGAATTTTACAAGAGTGTAAGTACTAGATGCACGATATCGAATGGTTTAGTTGCAGTAGGAGTGATATTCATTTCCATATTAACAGGGTGACGCGACGCCCAGATTAATTACGTTGGCATATTTCGCATTCGTTGATGATGGCTTGTATTGATTTCTTTATATATTCCAGTAGTATTTACTTGTTTTTACTCCCTTCTTCAGACATTTCGTTAGTGGTTTGGTGATTTCTGCGAAGTTGTTAATGAAACGCCAATAATAACCTAATAGCCCTTTATTTGCTTAGTTGTCGAAGGTATTGGATAGTTTTTGATGGCTATGATTTTTTCGGGATTATAGGTTTAACACCTTCGAGAGTCACTAAGTGACCTAAATAGGCGACTTCGTGTCTCTAGAATTCGCATTTGTCGAGTTGAATTTTGAAATTGGAGTCTCGGATTCTTTGAAAAACCGTCCTCATCAGGCGTTCTAGATGTTCCTGAAGTGATGTGGAGTATACAATAATGTCGTCAAGATAAACCAGATTTTATTTTTTATTCCACGCAAAATGCCGTTCTAGACTCTTTAGAACGTCGCCGGAGCGTTTTTCAACCCGAATGGCATGCGATTAAACTCGTAGTGCCCGTTCTCGGTATTGAAAGCTGTTTTAGGAATATCACATTCATCCATTTCTATTTGGTGGAACGCACTAGCCAAATCAAGAGTGGTAAAATCTTGGCATTTGCCTAATTTATCTAGTAGGTCTGTAATATTCTTTAAGAGATATTTGTCGTCTATAGTTTTTTCATTTAATTTCCGATAGTCGATAACTAAACGAAATTTTTGTTATCTATATAGATGCATCGGTCTTCTCTGGCACCACCCAAATTGGGGATGACCAGGGAGAACTACTGGGACAAATAATGTTCTGGTCTAGCATTTTTTTATTTGAGATTCTACTTCTTTCTAATAGATACAAGGGTATTAGTGCTAGCGGTACACATAGATATTTAGTGAAAAACGGCAAATTGTGTTAAAAGCATGAATTTTGGTATACTTGGTATTTAAACAATAACAATTGATTTGGCCCGTAGCACTACCCCACAACTGTCATTTGTTTATGTTTGTTTAAACAATTCACTCGATCTGTTAAAAAAGCACAAAATAGGCTCACCATATGCCAATGCCAAATAAAATTTACATTGGAAGTTGATAAAAAGGACGGAAAGTCATGCTGATCCATCCAAAGGCCCATCCTGACCCAAGTCGCCATTTTGATTTTTTGTTTATACATATTGTTTACTAATTTAGTTAATGCAAAATTATTGATTTTTCGAATATTGCATGTGGGGAATCGATTTCGACTAATTAGGGGTCAAGAAGCTCGACGATTAACATGAGAACTCGTTTCCGCGCATTTTTAATACTTCCATGATACAAATTATTGATTTTTTTTTTTTAAATTATGCTATGCGCCGCTCTTATGTGAAATAACGACAATTCCAGTGCCAGAGTAAAGGAGAGCGAGAACGTTTTTTGATAGGGTTCCACATTCATCCCTTGACAGGTGAATAATACTTTCTTTATCAACATTGTGTTTATTTTTTTCCAAAATCGGTACGGTTTTAGGGCACTTATGACCTTTATGGGTTGAAAATATGAAAAAAATTTGCTTCAAATTGAGCTTTTATTTTTTTTCTGAAGATTTTTGATAGGGTTCCACATTCATCTTTTAATAGGTGATTAATACTTTCTTTATCAACATTGTGTCAATTTTTTTTCAAAATCGGAATGGTTTAGGGAACTTATGGCCCTTATGCGTTGAAAATATGCGAAAATTTGCTTCAATTTGAGCTTTTATTTTTTTTCTGAAGATTTTCGATAGGGTTCCACATTCATCCTATGATAGGTGATTAATACTTTCTTCATCAACATTGAATCCATTTTTTTTTTCGACATCGGTACGGTTTTAGGGCACTTATGGCTCTTATGGAATGAAAATATGAAAAAATTTGCTTCAAATTGAGTTTTTAATTTTTTTCTAATGATTTTCGATGGGGTTCACACGTTCATCTTTTGACAGGTGACTAATACTTTAATAGCATTTTGTTCATTTTTTTTCGAAATCGGTACGGTTTAAGAGCACGAGTTGACAATATGAAAAAATTTGCTTAAAATTCAGTTTTAAGTTTTTTTTTCTGATGATTTTCGATAAAGTTCCACATTTATCTTTTGACAGGTGATTATAACCTTCTCCATCAACAATGTGTCTACTTATTTTCAAAATCGGTACGGTTTTAGGGCAGTTATGGCCCTTATGGAATGAAAATATGAAAACATTCGCTTCAAATTAAGTTTTTATGTTTTTTTTCTGATGATTTTCGATAGTGTTCCACATTCATCTTTTGACAGGTGATTAATTCTTTCTTTATCAACATTGCGTCCAATTCTTTTGAGAAATCGGACGGTTTTAGGGCATTTATGGCCCTTATGGGTTGAAAATATGAAAAAATTTGCTTCAAATTGAGCTTTTATTTTTTTCTGAAGATTTTCGATAGGGTTCCACATGAATCTTTTGATAGGTGATTAATACTTTCTTTATCAAAATTGTGTCAATTTTGTTTCCAAAATCGGCACGGTTTTAGGGCACTCATCGCCCTTATGGGTTGAAAATATGAAAAATTTTGCTTCAAATTGAGCTTTTTTTTTCTAAAGATTTCCGATAGCGTTCCACATTCATTTTTTGATAGCAGAATATTACTTTCTTGATCAACATTGTGTCTTTTTTTTTTTCGAAATCTGTACGGTTTTAGGGCACTTATGCGGCCCTTATGGAATGAAAATATGAAAAAATTTGCGTCAAATTGAGTTTTTTTTGTGATGATTTTCGATAAAGTTTCACATCCATCTTTAAACAGGTGATTAATACTTTCTTTATCAACCAACACTGAGTGTTCAATCTTTACATTTAGTGCAAAAAACACGCTCATTTTACAACTTGTTACATAAATAGCTATTATTTAATGGTTTTATTAATTCATTTATCCTCAGTTATTTATCCACTGTCACTTGAGCGTCAAATTTTGTTCAATATTTTCTTCTATAATACAGAAGAACAATTAAAAAAGCCTTGCAAACGAGTTCTAATGTTATTATTCGAGATTTTTGACCCCTAATTAGTCGAAATCGATTCCCCACATGCAATATCCGAAAAATCAATAATTTTGCATAAACAAAAGTGAACAATATGTTTAAACAATTAATCAAAGTGGCGACTTGGGTCAGGATTGCCTTTGCATGGGTCAGCATGACTTTCCGTCCTTTTTATCAATTTCCAATCTAAATTTTATTTGGCATTGGCATCTGGTGAGCCTGTTTTGTGCTTTTTTAACAGATCGAGTGAATTGTTTAAACAAATATAAACAAATGACAGTTGTGGGGTAGTGCTACGGGCCAAATCAATTGTTATGGTTCAAAGACCAAGTGTACCAAAATTCATGCTTTTAACACAATTTGCCGTTTTTTTTCATGTACCGCTAGGACTATATCTATATGATTTAGTAAGACAGACAGTTCGTCAGTGGTTTTAATGGAATGTTTAATTTTATTAGTGAAGATTAAAGATGTGTTTTCATAATAGAATTTATCGGAGAACTCCGGCAAAGATTTTTAGTATTTTTTTAATTTTTAGTATTTTGCACTTTTCTTTGTCATTTAGGTAGGTAACTTGTACGAATATAGGACGGGCCGAATTCGGGATTTCCTGCAAAATCCTCGAAGTTATTTAAGTTTACTTTTTCAATTTCTTTACGATCAAATTGCTCAACCTGAAAAGGCTCGGAAACATCTGGAGTTATCGGATTACAAGTATTATTCAATATAGTGGTTAATGCATAACCGTCCTTGTAGGCCAGGGCAGTTAGCTGAAAAAATGGCCTTTAGGAGAAGTTTTTGCAATCAAGCTGATTTTTTCTCAGATGATAGTACCCATCAATAGTACTCTGTAAAAAAAAGTTACACCTCCTAGGAGGCTTGCTTTTTCCACCATGATGATTTAAAGATGGCGGCTGGTGCTATTCTTGAAAAAAATCGTAACTTTCTTTTTTATTAACCGATTTTCGTCAAGTAAAAAAAAATACCTTTTTCTAATTTTGACATTTAAAGTGACACTTTTCAAAACTCGTTGACGTTATCAAAGGTCTTACTTTTCATCACCAGTTACGAAAAGTAAAATTTTTCGCAACTGGTGATCAAAAGTAAATTTCACCATTAGTTGCACAAAATACAGGAAGAAAATCTGTGATACTTTTGGGGCTGAACTACTCGGAGTACTTTGTTGCTATTAATTCTTTGTACGGACATATTAGGAAGGTTTAATTTTATTCAAATTTATTACATAATATGACAATGTATGAAAAAAAAAAAAAACTAATTAGTTATAAATATTTATACTCAACACAATTTGAACAATTATTGATGATATTGACAGCATTAATTAAATGAATAAATTGAATGTTTTTTTCATGGAAGTCTCTCCAAGGATGTTGGTGAGAATTTTCTGTTTTTTATAGTTATGAAATTTTCCGCATAGCCCTTAGCGGCTGTACTAGACTTCCACCCCCTACGCTATTTAATTCTCAGCAAATCACCCACAGAATCTACAAGCAGAGTAGGTAGTGGATGATCGTCGAAAGCAATGACCGGTTTGCGTCGCCAAACTCGACAATAAACAATACTGGCTTCCATGGCAACGGAATAGGAAACATCTCTGAACTTACTTGACAATTTAGAAATAATTATAGAAGGGACATTTTTCATGTTTTTGCCTCGATTTTGAATGGATCAGATCATAATATACAAAATTAGAAAAAATATTGTGTGAAACACGTTGGGAAACACTATTTTTCGTAACTCGCTTTCTTTTGCGGAACTCGCTTCGCTCGTTCCGCATAAATCTGCTCGTTACGAAAAATAGTGCTTTTCCCAACTGGTTGCAGAATGAAATAAAAATATAAAACCATTTTGAAAGGTAGTATTTCTGTCAAAAAAAATAATAATATAGGAAAATAAATTGAATTGGTTTTCTTCAATTTTCTTTGAACCGTAGCTGTAAACTTAGACCGTAGGTACTTCTTACCAAAAGAAGCTTAAAAATATGCGCTTTTTTTTCTTATTTTGAAACAGTTTTTGAGCTTATAGGTTAAGTAATAGACCTCTTGCACTCAATCAAAATTAGGTATATAATTTATCTGTAACGAAAGTGTATTTTATGTACTACATAACAGTATGGTTGGTTAATTTTTTTTTAAATCTTGAAGGCAGAAATTAAAAGAAAAAAAATCAGATTATTTGAATTTTGCGGTATAAATTTGCACCAATCAAAAATCACTGTTTGCCAAATTTTCAAGTTCCAAACGAATCTTTTTTTTTTCTTTTTGAACACATCGGACAAAAAAGGAGGCATATATTTATCAAAATCGCTTTGCGTATCGACTTTGATACAGCTCTACTTTTCACTTGAAACTTGAAAGAGGAGAACGACATCTATTAATTGAAGTATCGACTAGTATCGACAATTTTCTTTCCTTGTGTATAAATGCGAATTAAACAAAGAAATCGATATTTGTACTAATCCGGCACAGTATAAAATATGAAAACGATTAAAGCGATTTTTGTTTACCATAGGTCAGTGACCCCTGGCTGGCCAATTTAAATTTACCTATCATCACAAAATAAACAATAATTATTAACAACAAAAAACAGTAGGCTGGGGCAGTGTAATTTGAAGAAAAAAGAAAAATGATGTTTTTCCCTGAGAAAATTTGAAAAGGTCTTTAGGGAAAGTGGAAGGTATGGAATACAGACACATAAAAATTATACTCGTGTTTTATTTACTATAAACCACTAAGAAAAATAATAATAATTTTAATAGTTAGGTAATTATTGTTTATTTTGTTGGGCGATGGAGGATGGAACAGTTTGTAAAAACCGATTCCGGAAACTTGCCAGAGGTGAGCATAAAATCTGTTTTTTTTTAAAGATAAAAGTCAAAATGACATTATGTTGGCAATACAATGTAAAATTGTCAATGTTGCAAATTTTTTATGTAGAAAAGGCTTGTGTTGCCAACATAGTTACTAAATTTTTGATTTGGGGAATTATCTTAAAAAAAAAAACAGACTTTAGGTACTCGGTAGATAGGTATTAGTAAAATGCAGGTGGAGTAGACTGACTAGAGCAACCTTACTACAAATAATGATTCCCTTAGATGCTTATTAGGTAGGTAGAAACCTCTAAAATTTAAGAGCACACACTAGTAAATGAGTACCTAAGGTATTTAATTATGAACGACATAATGGCCTTATGCTCGGGCTTATTGTTTGTTTCTTGATGGTTTGTGTGCCTTCTGTCTGTTTTGGAGAAGCTAATAATAAATAAATAAAAATAAATAATGAATAATCAATTGAAAAGTTGGGTTAAGTTTCGAAATCGAAATTTAGAGCATTCGCAAGTCCGAAAAAAAATCGGAAAAAAATACAGTTGAGCTTTATTTTGACTCCTCTTTCTAATAAGTAAATAAAAAAATTCATGCAAGAGGTCCATTCGCGAGATATAGTCGAAAAGAACTTGAGAATCCAAAAAAAAAAAACTTATGCAGGATGTGAAAATTCTATTTTTAGTATATACGCGCCTAAAAATAGTTACCTATTTGTTTTACTAGGCAGAAAAGTACAAGATTTAATGCCGCGGCTGGTGTTTCATAGCCGAGGCATAGCCGAGGCTAGGAAACCAGCCGAGGCATTAAATCTGCTTTTCTGCCATGTAAAACATATAATTTTTTCTTCGAATGTTCAAATTCACACAGGGACATTTTTTTTAATATTTATTTCATTCATTAATATCCAAATATTTAAATTATTTTGACAATTGTCATTGTCACCATCAATTTTAAATACCAAATTGAGTGAAATTATCACCTGGAACGTTGTGACACTGTCACTTTTAATGCCTAGGCAGTAAAAGTCCACTTTTACTGCCTAGGCAGTAAAAATACAACTTTTGATCCTGTCAAGTGTCATTAAAAGGCCGCTTTTACTGTAATTCGGAGAAAATAGCTATTTTTTGAACTCATTTCAGTCTGTAAATCTTCATTTTCGGCCTACACCGTAAAATGCTCCATTTTCAGCCTAGTTCCTAAAAGTCGTCATAGCAACCCTGTCGCACCTGCGTAATCAGTTTGAAATTTTTAATGTTGTCACATTCACTTTACATCTTTGAGCTATTACAAAAAAGTAATGTTTGTTTCACGTACCTAAAATATAGGTTTTTTAGGTACCTACTTGTTACAAAAAATACATATCTTAGCTCGATTGACATAAAAACAGTTGCCTTTGGTTTTAGTTGAATTTTTTTTTTCTACTATCGCGCGTGAAGTACTTACTTTACGCACTGTTCAAAAGACGTGGAAATAGATTTTACGCACCATTGCGTAAAGTAATTCACAACAGCAAAAAAGTTTATTAAGGGCCGATATTATAAAACTATATTGACAGATACCTAACTAAAAGTTAACTTCTGAAATTACTATGAGAAGTAACGTCATTCGAGAAGTTAACTTTTAGTTATTCTGTTAAAATAGTTTTATAATACCCGCCCTAAATTGCATTAGTTTTTTCGCAAAAATACATAAATAATAAATACCCACAAGTATGGAATTTTATATCACAAAAGCCTTTGCTGTCCTTTTTCTGCACTAAAAATGTGCTTTTACACTATGAACTAAGTTAGACATTAGGGCGTAAAGTTGTGGTAGGTATATTTTTTAAAATGTATGGCTTTATATTGTCGGTACTAGAATTTTTTTTGGTATAAAACATAAACAGATATCTGGAGTGAACCTTTTTCACAAATGTATGAAAAAAAAAGCTTTACACACCTGTTGCATACATTTTTTTTTCTACTACCGACAATATTGCCAGCGGGCGACATAGATCATAACCCTCGATGCCAAAAATTTGAAAAAAATATACCATAACTTTACGCCTTATAGTGTCTAAAGTAACTTAGTTCACAACCTAAAGTGTGAAGTGAAATCACATTTCTAATTAGTCGGGAATCTGACGCCTCCTAGGAAGCCTTTTAAAGATGCTCTATACAAGTCGCGAACATCCACCTAAAAAATATGAAATCCTATGTAAAATGACCTGCCGGATTCGAATTTCTTGTTCGCCCTTTGATCCGGAATTGCGAAATGTGTCAAAACATGACATTTTTGAAAAAACTGAAAATTTCCATTGAAATAATTTTTTTTGAAAACTAGTGCATAACTTTGTTAATTGATGTCCGATTGTTATGAATTTTGGATATGATATTTTTCAATACTTCCCTGACATAGTTTCATAACAATAGAAAACATAGAACGTCACATAAAAGCTACGTAATTTTTTTTCGCCAGGGGGCCAATTCTTGAAAGTGGTGAAAATATTCACCCGGTGAAAAATTTCACCACCTAATTTTCACCTGCCTCACTCGTTTTGTATTCTTGAGTCGTGGGTGAATTTACTTGAGGTGAATATAAAATAACACTTTGGCAACGTCGGAATATAGTCTTTTTAGAAGGAAAATTGCTAACAGCTATTTGCACCGGTGTTCCTTAAAAATAAACTAAGTTAGGTAGAGGCTAAGCTTAAGGTGAACCTTTAGGTTGAGTTGCTTTGCACCGACCAAATCTTAGCTAAGAATTGAAAGCTATTGGCAAAAATGCGTATTTCAAGGCAGAAATGAAGGTGGAGGTACCTATTTCAAGCAAGGAATTTATCCGTTAACCTATCTTTGCGATTAAAATATAAATATTTTCGTTAATTTCGTCTTTTCTTTCATAAGTTATATCACGTGGATATTTATTTTGAATATATTTTTGGCCTTCTTGTGCAAAATTCTGTAGAAATTACCCGACGCACAAAAATAAAAGCATTAACAAATAAATAAATAACAGCAACAACCATAAAAAAAACTTCGGAAAACTTGTTTTTGCTATGAAAATAAACATATATATTTTTTTTTCTATTTTGGTGTCATATCGAAGTCTTTGCGACACTAAAAGTAGTTTCGAAAAGAAGCTCTTTGTGACACTCCTTTTTTACTTATCGAAGGTTGGTAACACTGGCTGACTGATGGCCATCGAACTGTCATCGCGATAAAAAATAATAGAAGATTTCTATATTTGGCATGTAGTGTTACCAACCTAAACATATGAAATCAGGAAATATGAGAATAAATTTCCAAGAAAAAGTTTTTTTTAAGTAAACAATACCAAAATAGAAAAAATAGTATAAAATATTCGTTTCATAAGACATTTTATCGCACGAGCCCTATATATATATATATATATATCTATATATATAAAATGAGAAAATATTTGGTTTGATTTTCTATGGTTTTCCATCCATAGACGCGTTTCGACCTATCAGGTCTCATCAGTATGGCTAGGAAAAGCAAAGAAAACCAAACCAAGTTTCGTGCCTGTAGGCAATATACACATAGTACAATGGTCGAAATTTGATCGTGGCGCCATCTAAGACAAAGCTTCAACACCAAACAGCAATTTTCGCTGCAATATGGTGACTGAGTATCTAATCAAGCCAAATATTTTCTCATCAGTGGATAATAGGTTTTCCTATTCTGGGTTTTCCCACGAACTGAATTTTGGTCGGCCGATTAGATACTCAGTCACCATATTGCAGCGAAAATTGCTGTTTGGTGTTGAAGCTTTGTCTTAGATGGCGCCACGATCAAATTTCGACCATTGTACTATATATATATATATATAAAAGGGCGAGTCTTATGAAACTTGTATTTTAATGTACTATTTTTTGCGTTAAACATGCATTCTTGGGAGAAAAGGCTCTTGGAACCTTGGATATTACAAATACAAAATCATCGATAATCAAAGTCAACCAGAATTCTGTCAAAAAAAGAAAACAAAACCCAAAAATGAGGTTAGAATCCAACTAAGCGGAGAAAATCTGGGGCTTAACTTAACTAGACTTGAGGTGGACCCTAAACAGCGGTGCAAAGCAAAATCGTAGTTTAAGTTCCACTTAAGACTAAGGCTGACCTTAAGTTGTAGCGGTGCAAATACCAGAAAGGAAAATTGAAAACGCCTACAATTCTTAACCTTACTTTTGTGTGGTTTTTTTTTCCGCAACCGTCAACGCGTCAACTAACCGGCGACCCCAGCAATAATTTGTTTTCGAAAAATTTAAACATAAACTATTGCTATTTTGCCATGTAAATTCAACAGTTGAAAGAGATGTCTAAGAAATATTGTGGACATGCAACCACGAAGAAAAAAGAACATCTAATTGAAGTTGTGAATGATGGCGAATTGAGAAAAGGACGATTTTCAGATTCTTGTACAAAAAGCTTTACAAAGCTGTTCTTGTTGGAACTTCTAGAAAAGGATCTTAAATTTCTATAAGAAGGCGAGAGGCTTGGGTACCCTGAATAATTTCTTAAATAAAAAATCTATATTTCAAAACAAATTACAAAGTGCCGAATTAAGGTTAGAAATGCACGTTTTCACCGAAATTTGTAACATTCACCACCCTTTTCGGTGGTGAATCTATTCACCCAATAAAAGGTGAAAATTTTCACCTTTTTTTTTTCAAGAATATGATTATGTAAATTTTTGGTGAAAGCTTAGCAATTCCACCCGGTGAATATTTTCACCACTTTCAAGAATTAGGCCCCAGATGACACAAAATATCGTCATTTTGCAGCGTTAAATGGTGAGTCGAGAAAACTTTTTTATCTTTAGAGATAGATACCTAGTATAAGCGAGAAAAATGTTGCCAATAGAGTAAATAAACTTTTTTACTAAAACTTTTTTTCCATACGACGTTTAGTTTAAGGTGTATTCTTTTTTAAAAACCGAAGAAAATTGAATCGCCGTGTCTCAACTCTCGGCACCGCCGGAGAGCGCGGTCTCAGGACGCGGTGTAGCGAATAAAGCGATCAGTGTGTCAAAGAGAGTTAACACCACAGCCTTCTTCATATGTGCAAAAAAGATAACGCGACGACGCCGACAGCAGAAGCGTTCCTTTTAAATTTCATTTTGTTTTTCACCCTCTTATGTTTGTTATTGTAAAAGACATGAAGTACCTACCTATCATTAGTCAAAATATCAATTTCAACGAGTATATTTTGTGTCAATCAAGTAATAGGAAACGGTACAGAGTGTCACAAAAGAAGCTGTACTTACATTTCCTGTTTCAAGCATGTATAGTTATTGAGAAAGGCGATCGTTATTCCATAGCTCTTACGGCCAATTTCATAATCAACTTGAAGTAAACTTTCCATTTGAAGTTGAAAAATCCTATCCTGAAAGTCTATTTAGCTAAAGTAACTTTTAATTCTCTATTATAAAATTGGCCGTTAGATACAATGCTGACAAAAGAGAACTGTTTTTATCAATAAATCCTGTTTATCACCCTAAATTCTAAATGTAGACGAGCTTATACCAGGAAAGCCTACAAGAAAAGACCTGAACCAGAAGAAGGTGCTTCAAAATGTACTAGTAAGCGAATTAAATCCTCTTATTCAAAGATTTGCATAATATGCAATAAAATTCGCGATAGTAGGGGTTTGAGAAGACTCAAGTAAATACTGACATTTGATAAGCAAAATGAAATATGGAACATAGCAAAAACAACCAACCATCAACTTTTGCATTGAATTCAAGGATTTGGTGATCATTGTATTGACATGATTGCTCACGAATGTGCATATCAATCGTATCATAGTCTGTATTTCTTGAAACTATTCCAAAAATCAAAATCAGAAGTAAATTCCCTACAAGAATCTGAAGTACTTTCGTTTGGAACTATTTTTATTAAAATTCTATCTTATATAGAAAATGCCCTATTTATAGGAAATAGGGTCTTCACAATAGAAATCATCCTACATAGGGAAGCAAAGGAAGCAAAGTTATGGAACGTTGAGTGAACTGCACAATATCCATCGTTAGAAGAGATTATCAATAACCTGCAGAGTCTTTTTAAGAGAACAATTATGGTTGTTCTCCGAGATGGAAAACTTTCAAGTTAGCTTTGCTCTACTAAAGTAATTATCAATAAATAAGACGCTGCAAGGAATTCAAGTTCTTCAAATTCTGGCGCTGACGCCACATTTTTCAATGAAGGCCATTCTCCTTATAAACTACAATCAAATGTTTAATATTTAAGGGCGGATTATTGCAAATTGTGTGCAGCAAGACACTTTGATAATTATTGAAGAATGTGCATCCTAATATCATACCAAAGTCATTATACAACCTTTTTCGTGAATAGTTACTGAGAAACTAGTGAAAAAGAAGTAAATTTTGACAAAGATTGAAAAGTTCTGTTGGAAGAGAAGCTTGAAGTAAAGGTTTTGGATATTTGTCGTCAAGACTTTTTATTTGTATTAATTGGAATGAAAACACCAAAACATGTGGAATTAGCCGTTTACTACAAAATTTTGAATTGAGCCTGATGCTTTGTTTTAAAAAAGAAATCTTGTTATTATTTTTTCACTGACATTAATTGGATTCTCTAAAAATAGATGCCATATTTGGTAATAATTAATAAATAAATAAATGGAATTTTTATACCTTTTATGTGACGTTTTTTTTTTTTTTTCCTTTTTTGCCAGTGTTTGTCTGAGAGAAAATGCATTGTGAAATAAATATTTTGATAATATGTATTGTTTTTTATACTTGTAAAAATAGTTATTTATGCAACAAGTGTGTAAAGTGAACCTTTTTTCACGAATGTGAATTTTGACGCACGAGCCGTAGGCGAGTGCGACAATCACATGAGTGAAAAAAGGTGCTTTACGCACGAATTGCATACAATTGTTTTTCTACTACCAATCAAATATGTGTAAAAAATAAATTTAGACAAATGCTTTACGCACTAGTGCGTAAAGAATTTTCACTTTACGCACTAGTGCGTGAAGTAGTTTACCAGAAAAATGCCAAATTGACAGTGTCAACATCTGTCATTGACATTACTTTACGCACTAGTGTGTGAAGTGAATTAATTTACGCACTAGTGCGTGAAGTGCAATTTTACGTCTTCTGAATAGTGCGTAAAGTGAGTACTTTACGCACGGTAGTAGAAAAAAATTATTATCAATATTTTTCCTATTCATATTGTTTCCCAACCCAAGCAAACCCATAAATCCCCCATTCTCCTATACTCCCTACAATATTATAACAATATCGTAATGCGTGTCTTTGTTGCGCGTATGAAGAAAGCTGTGGTGTTAACTCTCTCTGACACACTGATTCGCTGCACCGCGTCCTAAGATCGCGCTCACCGGCAATGCCGAGAGTTGAGACGCGGCGATTCAATTTTCTTCGGTTTTTAAAAAAGAATACAGCCCAAACTAAACGTCGTACGGAAAAAAAGTTTTAGTAAAAAAGTTTCTTTACTCCATTGGCAACATTTTTCTCGCTTATACTTGGTATCTATCTCTAAAGAAAAAAAAGTTTTCTTGACTCACCATTTAACGCTGCAAAATGACGATATTTTGTGTCATCTGGCGAAAAAAAAATTACGTAGCTTTTATGTGACGTTCTATGTTTTTTATTGTTATGAAACTATGTCAGAGAAGTATTGAAAAATATCATATCCAAAATTCATAACAATCGGACATCAATTAACAAAGTTATGCACTAGTTTTCAAAAAAAAATATTTCAATGGAAATTTTCAGTTTTTTCAAAAATGTCATGTTTTGACACATTTCGCAATTCCGGATCAAAGGGCGAACAAGAAATTCGAATCCGGCAGGTCATTTTACATAGGATTTCATGTTTTTTAGGTGGATGTTCGCGACTTGTATAGAGGTGGTCGAATTCAGCACCTCAGATTCCCGACCTCAGTTCCGACTAGTGTTCGCCCTTTGATCCGGAATTGCGAAATGTGTCAAAACATGACATTTTTGAAAAAACTGAAAATTTTCGAATGTAATACCACAAGAGGTTTCAGGATTACCGGATAATACTTTTATCTGTCACGAAACGCGTTACGCAGCAACACCACGACTCCGAAGGAGGAGTGGTGTTGCTGGTAACGCGTTGAGTGTCAGGTAAAAATATTAGGTAAGCCTGAAACATCGAGTGGTATTCAAAAGGTTATACAACGAACTAAACTTTAATACTTTAGAATTTAAAAAAAAATGTCTGTAATAGAATTTGCCATATATGCCACCAAGGGCGATAATCCCAAAAGGCTTATCACTCTTTAAGCATCTCGTATCATATGGGAATAATGTACAGGATTGTCCAAATTGGACACTTTTTTATGGAAACACCCTTTATTTTTAGAGATAGAAAAAAATGAACCGCCCACTCTGAGACTCAAATTTCATGAAATTTTGATTGGTGCAAACCGCACTTTGATATCTTCAACCGTTTAGCCGCTAGAGGCTGATTCTCGATTTTGAGCAATACTGAGAAACCTTCATAACTTTTTTGTTTATGAAAATAATTGATTTCCGTAAAGACTTTCTAAGAGCACTTTTTTAATAAGAATTCAGTGACATTCTCAGTTTTTTTCTAATTGACTCGGATTTTGAGATATTGACCAAAATCCGATTTTTTTCAATAGAACACCCTATATATTAATAGCTTATTGGAAAGCTCTGATTTTGCTGATTTCAATGATATAAAGTTCAATAGGTTTATCCCTAACAGTTTTCGAGAAAAAAAAATTATTTCTGTTTTTGTCATAAGAAACAATGTGTTAGAAAGAGACCTTTCTCGTTTTCCTTACAGATATAAAGTTCTTTTCCAACACAACAAAATTTCATGAAATTTGAGGCTCAGAGTGGGGGGTTCATTTTTTTCTATCTCTAAAAATAAAGGGTGTTTCCATAAGAAAGTGTCCAAATTGGCCCACCCTGTACAGTGAGTTGTATAACCATTGAAATAATTTTTTTTGAAAACTAGTGCATAACTTTGTTAATTGATGTCCGATTGTTATGAATTTTGGATATGATATTTTTCACTACTTCCCTGACATAGTTTCATAACAATAAAGAACATAGAACGTCACATAAAAGCTACGTAATTTTTTTTTCGCCAGATGACACAAAATATCGTCATTTTGCAGCGTTAAATGGTGAGTCGAGAAAACTTTTTTTTCTTTAGAGATAGATACCAAGTATAAGCGAGAAAAATGTTGCCAATGGAGTAAAGAAACTTTTTTACTAAAACTTTTTTTCCGTACGACGTTTAGTTTGGGCTGTATTCTTTTTTAAAAACCGAAGAAAATTGAATCGCCGCGTCTCAACTCTCGGCATTGCCGGTGAGCGCGATCTTAGGACGCGGTGCAGCGAATCAGTGTGTCAGAGAGAGTTAACACCACAGCTTTCTTCATACGTGCAACAAAGACACGCATTCCGATATTGTTATAATATTGGAGGGAGTATAGGAGAATGAAAAAAAAAAAAAAAAAACGTCACATAAAAGGTATAAAAATTCCATTTATTTATTTATTAATTATTACCAAATATGGAATCTATTTTTAGGGAATCCAATTAATGTCAGTGAAAAAATAATAACAAGATTTCTTTTTTGAAACAAAGCATCAGGCTCAATTCAAAATTTTGTAGTAAACGGCTAATTCCACGTTTTGGTGTTTTCATTCCAATTAATACAAATAAAAAGTCTTGACGACAAATATCCAAAACCTTTACTTCAAGCTTCTCTTCCAACAGAACTTTTCAATCTTTGTCAAAATTTACTTCTTTTTCACTAGTTTCTCAGTAAGTATTCACGAAAAAGGTTGTATAATGACTTTGGTATGTTATTAGGATGCACATTCTTCAGTAATTGTCAAAGTGTCTTGCTGCACACAATTTGCAATAATCCGCCCTTAAATATTAAACATTTGATTGTAGTTTATAAGGAGAATGGCCTTCATTGAAAAATGTGGCATCAGCGCCAGAATTTGAAGAACTTGAATTCCTTGCAGCGTCTTATTTATTGAAAATTACTTTAGTAGAGCAAAGATAACTTGAAAGTTTTCCATCTCGGAGAACAACCATAATTGTTCTCTTAAAAAGACTTTGCAGGTTATTGATAATCTCTTCTGACGATGGATATTGTGCAGTTCACTCAACGTTCCATAACTTTGCTTCCTTTGCTTCCCTATGTAGGATGATTTCTATTGTGAAGACCCTATTTCCTATAAATAGGGCATTTTCTATATAAGATTGAATTTTAATAAAAATAGTTCCAAACGAAAGTACTTCAGATTCTTGTAGGGAATTTACTTCTGATTTTGATTTTTGGAATAGTTTCAAGAAATACAGACTATGCTACGATTGATATGCACATTCGTGAGCAATCATGTCAAACAATTATTACCAAATCCTTGAATTCAATGCAAAAGTTGATGGTTGGTTGTTTTTGCCATGTTCCATATTTCATTTTGCTTATCAAATGTCAGTATTTGCTTGAGTCTTCTCAAACCCCTACTATCGCGAATTTTATTGCATTGTATAGACTTGTATAGAGCATCTTTAAAAGGCTTCCTAGGAGGCGTCAGATTCCCAACTAAATGCAGAAAAAGGGCAGTAAAGGCTTTTATAATATAAAATTTTATACTTGTGGGTATTTATGCATTTTTGCGAAGAAACTACAATTTAGAGAACTTTTTTGTTGTTGTGAATCTTTACGCAATAGTATGTGAAATCTAATCCAACGTTTGAACAGTGCGTAAAGTCAGTACTTCACGTAAGGCAGTAGAAAAAAAAATCAATTAAAACCAAAGGCAATTGTTTTTATGTCAATCGAGCTAAGATATGTATTTTTTGTAACAAGTAGGTACCTAAAAAACCTATATTTTAGGTACGTGAAACAAACAATACTTTTTTGTTATAGCTCAAAGATGTGAAGTGTATGTGACGACATTAAAAATTTTAAACTGATTATGCAGATGCGACAGGTACATGCAAATTGACAAGGTTGCTATGACGACTTTTAGGAACTAGACCGAAAATGGAGCATTTTACGGTGTAGGCCGAAAATGAAGATTTACGGACTGAAATGAGTTCAAAAAAGAGCTATTTTTAGGCGCGTATATACAAAAAATAGAGTTTTCACATCCTGCATAAGTTTTTTTTTTTGGATTCTCAAGTTCTTTTCGACTATATCTCGCGAATTACTTAACCTATCACAAACTCAAAAACTGTTTCAAAATTAGAAAAAAAAAGCGCATATTTTTAAGCTTCTTTTGACTTTTGGTAAGAAGTACCTACGGTCTAAGTTTACAGCTACGGTTCAAAGAAAATTGAAGAAAACCAATTCAATTTATTTTCCTATATTATTATTTTTTTTGACAGAAATACTACCTGTCAAAATGGTTTTATATTTTCATTTCATTCTTTAGTCCAAAACAAAGGTATTTTTTTTTTTACTTGACGAAAATCGCTTAATAAATAAGAAAGTTACGATTTTTTTTCAAGAATAGCATCAGCCGCCATCTTTAAATCATCAGGGCGGAAAAAGCAAGCCTCCTAGGAGGTGTAACTTTTTTTTACAGAGTACTATTGATGGGTACTATCATCTGTGAAAACATCAGCTTGATTGCAAAAACTTCTCCTATTTTTGCTAACTGCCCTGGCCTATTGGCAACAGTAAGGAAATAAGGAATAAGTAAGTTTGGAATTTCGTAGTTTTTGATAGGGAATTATTATTTCACCATGTCGAATGATTGTTTTAATTCTAACAACTTGTTCAGAGCGTGCTGAAACAGTTATATTATTCATCTCCTCACGAGTTTTGAGAAACTGTAATTTAATCTTTGTGTTGGGTGTTGAGAAATCCATTATTATAGTCGATTTTAGCAGCTTGTAATTCTTTCAGATTTTCTAAACCGAGTAGTCCGTCAAATGTATTATGGAATTTGAATCAGTAGAATTTCAGGCATTTATTTTTTCCAGGATTAAATATTTTTGATGCGGGTACTTCAGCACTATATCGATGTGCCGATTATTGAAACACGGTTGAGACTATAAACGGATCATATTTTATCTGCGCGGGATAAAATTTACTTGTTAAATGGGTATCAATAAATGATTTCGTAGAACCACTGTCAATTAGGAATTTCAGGTTGTGTTCTGGAAATATAATGTATAATTCACCAGTATTATTATTATTGTATGAAATTATTTCGGGTTCTAAGTATTGGTGTTGGTATCGGCTTGTTCGGGAAAATTTTCCTCAGTTTGTGCAATAGAATTTTCTTGTATGGGAGTTGATAGTGATGAGGCATCGAAATACACGTAATATTGGGTAGAGTCGTAATAGTAAAAATCTTGACCTTGCTCTACGTATTCGTAGTTAGGTTCAGCATAGGCGATATTATCGGTGTTGTGTGATTGATCTTGACATTATCGCTGCTAACTGCGTTTGTGTTGTATAACTCTTCAACTACAAAGTTTTTTTGGTTGATTATTTTGTGGCTGAAAAAGGTTTTTGGGTGCTGAATTTTGGAAATTGTTATTTGTTGGTCAAAAATTTAATCCTTGCGAGAATTGGCAATTTTTGTTCAACCTCCGATCACTTTGTTAGTCAGGTTCCCAACGAACTGGGGTTTTCGATTTCCGGAAGTCCACTCTTATACACAACACAGCGAACATGCGTAGATACACACAAATTTTTGGTTAGTCCGATTTATCGGCGATTCGATATCAGTACCAAAAATTATCCGCACGACTGCGCCAGTTAACGTCGTAGAACGGGTTTGCGTTTTAAAAAAAATATTTCTGAATTTAAAAGTTACAAATTCAAGACTCTAAAAATTTAATCGTTAAAATAAAATTTAACTGACCGACTTAACATTCTCGAGAAATTACTTATATAAAGGTGAAAAGCACAGGGAGCAAATTTATTGTTTAGTCAGCGCCTATTACTGACATAACTAGTGGGACTATTCCTGAATATCATAGAAAATCAATATATTTTTAGCCTATATGATTATAAATAGGAAGCAAGGGTGAAGACTGCTAATACAAAACAAACATGATCGTTTTTTTGAAGAAATATATACATACTTTTTCATGGCCCATGTATTTGAGACAGTGAAGAGTCAAAACTTCGGCCCAAATCGAAAAAAAAAAACAAACTTGAAAATGTTCCACATGAACATCTGCTCGCATTTGTTTAGGAAGTACACCATTAACACTCAAACCAAATTACGTCTGCCAATAAGCAAAATTAGCACACAGCAATTATGGCACTTTGTTCGTTTTGCATTCTACGAAATAAAACATCCTTGTTCAATGACCTGGCCAAAATATTTACTAATACAAAATATAGAATCTAAACACCAACCAACATTGTATTTAAATTTTGAATTATTTATTTCGATTTTTTTAGAGTTTCATTCACAAACTCTATGCAATTCAAATTTTACAAAATAAACCAAAAAGACTGCTCTACATGCATAAAACATGTAGCTGCACCAAATTCACATAAAAATCTAGACGAAAAAAAGTATAACGTCATACGTGCCCTCGTCTTTATATCGAAGCTATTTGCAATTTAATTCTGTAGATTTAAAACTCGTGAATCGGGTGTTGCTTTTTTTTTTCTTTTAGATCCTTTGTCTTTCGGCAGATATATAACATTGCCGATGGGGCAATGATTGTGAAATAAAAATTAAGATAAAAAGACTCTGGTCGATACATCAACATTTTTTCGCATTATGATTGCATCGATGGCAATCGATAATGGAAATACGATTTAATCTTTTTATTTTGTCGACCCTTGGACAACTAAAAAGTTGGCACCCCACAGGGCGGAAAGTCATTTTTTTTGCAACGTGCAAATCTATCTTGGCAGAAGATGAATGCGTTTTGCACTGTCAAATGTGATAAGATGAAATCTTCATTGCGAACAAATTTTTATATAGCAGTTGAAATGTATTGGACCCACTCTTACATTATTAAAATAGTTCGATTACGTACAATAAATATTGTATTATAAAATTACATTAAACAATAATATCCCTACGCCCACTTAATCAGATCGTTTTTAAATTTTTAAGTGGCTCTATCGCGTGCAGCATATAAAATATAATGGAGTTCTAACCCCGTTATCTAAAGAAAAAACAACACCAAAAATCGCTTTTCTTTATAACGAAAAGTCTGTGAGCAATAAATCGGGATTTTATGAGGATTTAGGGACTACTATTTTGACGTGTCCTATTTAAATGCCAGATTAGTTAAAGCTGGCGACGGTGATAAGGGGATACTATAGTGAAATTGATTTCGACTAGGAGGCATAAATCACTTTTTCGAATCTATAAGTAAGTATTCAAATTGATTTTTAAGTGATCATTTTAGGTGCTAATGGGTTCAATTTGAATAACAAGAGCTATCGATATTTTATGATTGGTTATACTATTTGTTAATTGGCCATTTTATCATATAGTTTCAATAATATTTGATATTTGAAAAGGAAACATAGATTTCCTAAAAAAATAATTGGAATATTAAATTAAATTGGGGTAGTTTTACCTATAATTTAGGGTTGTAAGAGCTAAGCTGATGAAATGGAAGTAAATAGATATTTGTATTTATGAATAGAAGGAGATATCAAAGTATTTCCTACGAATCTAAATGTCACAATGGCTGCTTCATCTTTAAATTCTCCTGTTTGTGGATACTATATTGTGATTAGAAAAATATCAGATCATGTGTACGAAAATATCAGAATGTATGTCTTAGAAGGACATGATATTCTTCAAAATCATTCAGGAGTAGAATTCAGTTCTGGTGGAAATCAATCAGAACTTTCTATCTGTAATCTAGTAACTGCAAACATTCAACCTTATCCGCTGTTTGCAAATTTAACAGAAAATTGCCAGCCTATTGCTATTAAATCCAGACGGTTTCTAAAGATGACTACAAAATAGAAACAGAAATATAATGATTATTGAAAGAAAACATCATTGAACCAAGTAATTCACCATGGAGATCACAAGTTTTAGTGACAAGCAACTGAAATCATAAGAAACTTTTGGTTATTCATTATTTGTTAACAATCAACAAGTTCACTTTATTAGATGCATATCCACTACCTAATATTGATAAAATCATCAGTCAAGTTTCACAATATGAAAATTTTAGTTCTATAGGCTTAGGTACAGTCGCGGCCATTGGAATTGGCACAGACTTTAAAAATGCACCTCGTATTGCATCAAAATCTGACAAAAACTGTAACCAACAAAAGTGGTCAGTGGCGTGTGTTACGTGTGTAATGTGTTGGAAACATGTTCCAACAATCATGCTATCTCTTTTTGATGGCAAAATATTTTTATACATATAAAGTTGGCAACACTGCAGCGTTGTCGTCATGGTGATCTGTGATGTCTATTTTGTCATGTCTGTCAATATATTGCGCGCCATTTTGTCATTGCGGCAGTGTAGCTTGGAGCTTGTCCACGTTAACAAGCATCCAGAAACCTTTTCACATTTTAATAAATTTTAGAATCTAGCTCTGCCCTGTTGGGCATCTAAGCAAGCTCTGGCTTCTTGCCATCTTGTAGTAATTGTAAATAGTGTAAATATTGTGTAAATTGTAAATTGTTGTAAATATAGTGTCAGTGAAAAGCGCGTGTGTTTCAATTCACTATCCAGTCGAGCACCCAGTCCACCTATTTATACAGTCCACTAATTATCAACTTATTTATCTTCCCTTATGTGGTTTTGCACATAATGTTATGTCCATCAAGTTCAATTTCGGACCCCAACTAGAAAATAAAAAATCCTTTTGTATCTAGCTAGCCTAGTAAAAACTAACTCCTTACAAAAAATGTTAATATTTGGTAGCACATCCTTTTTTATCAACTACTGCTTGCAATCTTCGTGGCATTGAGTAAATTGAATTAAATCCGCCCTGGACCTTCAGCACTTATACAGGCCCATGCATGAACAGAAAATCTTCCGCTAGACTGATTAAATTGGATGTAGGCCTCATACCTGGTTCGTCGTGGCCTATAAGCTTTTAATGTTGGGCTACTATTGCATGACTGAAAAACTTTTTCGTCAGAGAAAACTATATTGCTCCAGAAATGTTCAGGTTCTTGAGAAAATAACTAGGCAAACTGTAATCGGCACTGTCTATTTCTTTGCACTGAAAATGGTTTACGAGCCGCTGAATGATATTTAAATCCAGTTTCCTTAATAGGCCTTCGCGCCCTTCGCGCATTTATAGCTGGAGCTGGGAAACTACTCAATTCTTTGGCTCTAATTTTCGAAATAAATGGATATGGAACGACCTCATCAAGTAGAGATTGATCCTCTTGTCCAATTGTTTTTCTTTTTCTTTCCACAACCAAGGGTTAAGACGACTGCACACATAGTTTTCCCTTGTGAAATTATTAGAATAGGGAACTTGCAACTGAACTAAAATTTTCCAAATTTGTTTTAAATCGATAGTTTACACTGCATTATATTTATATGACCAGTTTTTATTTAACTGATACCGCCCTTGTTAAACAAAAAATAATGGTAAATTTGAAATAAAAAAATTCCCGCCAAAACAGTGCTTCCATGATGTCCACCTTTTTTGACGTCACGATTTTGTAAAGGCCCCCACAGACTGCGTTTTTGTTTAACGGTTTTGTTCGACGAACAAATCTGGTCGAGCAAAAACGACGGATCGGAGTGCACACAGACATCGGTTTAGTTTGGCGAAGATCAGTCATGTTGAAAAGTTTTTTTTTTTTTTTGTTTTTTGTTTCAATAAGTTAATAATATAAAATTCTGTAGCTACGCAACACACACGACACAAAACCGTCGTTTTTGACATTCGTAGCCCACACACTTTAGATTTGTTGACAAATCGAACATATCCGACGGACAAAATCAGGCAAAGCCAGATATTTGCATCGGTTTTGTATGCGAGCAAAAATGACAATTTTTTGCCTACATACTTCGGGTTTGCGACGTTTTTGCTTGACCAGATTTGCTCGTCGAACAAAACCGTCCAACAAAAACGCAGTCTGTGGGGCCCTTAAACAAACCTGTCAATAGGGAACTTACAAGTGAAATAAAATTTACAAAAGCAGTCCTTTACAATATTCTTCATCCATTGCGACAATTTTCACAAAAAGCAAACTTTAACACACTTGAATAACACAAAAACAGCACTGCGCCAACAGGAGTTCCTTTGTTGTTTAAAGCCGTTTTACAGCTTGCAAGAAAACTTGAATGCAATTTTTTGCGTGTAAAAAAATTGAATTCAAGATTTCTTGCACGTCGTTTTACACCTTGCAATTTGACTTGTTTTCTTCTCTAACCTTATCCATACTTTTTTGTTTTTAATGTTGTGTTATTGATGTTTGTTTGCATTTTCCAAAAATAAAAAGAGTGATTATAAGTCGGTATAAGAAGAAGAAAGGAATAGCAGCAGCTTTAAGCATCATAATTGCTGAAAATTCCCCAGCTTGCACGAAAACCTTCAAGAAAAATGGCACCAAACCGATTGCATGCAATGCCATTCAAGTTTCAAGAATCTTGCAGAAACCAATCAGCTGACTCACTTCTGCGCATGCCCTCGTTCAAGTTTCTTGCATATTGCAGATAGAATTGCAAGCTGTAAAACGGCCTTTACAAAATCTTGATGTCACGAGCGCTGTCATATTGAAACCTCGCGTTTTCGCGCCAAAGTTTTTAATTTGAATTTCAATAAAAAAAAATTCCTACAAAGTATAGATTGAAATGGAAAAAAAGAAAACTATGTAATATCTGATCACTAGAAGTACCTATCTAAAAAAAAATAAATTGAGAAATATGAAAATTCCCTATTGCTTTGGCTTTTTCATCGTTGGTTAAAATATGGTACATTTTTTTTTAAAATCTTTTTTAAAAACTTAATAAAACCGTTCTAGTTCGCCATTGACTTATCACTTTGACACAGTTTTGGCATTACCGGCTTGTTAAAAAAGCAATGAACTATAAACTACACGTACCTGGAATGGCCCGGCCTATCTCTAAAATGCGGCAAATTGAGATGGAGAATGTAGGGGATTCCTATCTCTATTTACCTTATAGGTCACTTATGAAAATCTTTCCTTGTCTAAAAAATATTAAATTTGAGGTTAGGAATATACACCAAACCTAACAGCAATGAAATAGAGGGAGAAAGGGATCCCCCACTAGATAGCTTTCTTTGGACGCACTAAGAGAGATGACAAATGCCATACAAATGCCATATACGAAAACGGTCGGTGCCATTCCAGGTACGCGTAGTTTATAGTTCATTGTAAAAAAGTCAGATTTTGATGCAATACGAGGTGCGTTTTTAAAGTGTGTGCCAATTCCAATGGCCGCGACTGTACGTAGTGCGTACCATCAAATACCTATTTTGGAAAGTGAGCGAATTTATACTGGCTTTGAAGCATGTAACAACTTGTATGAATATCAATACACAAGAATTACATTTGGCGTTACGAATGGAGTAGCCTGAACCTGCTTTCAACAACGTATAAGTAAAAATATCATACATAATAAAAGACTATGTTACTATTTGTGGAAAAACAAAAGAAGAACATGACAAAAACTTCTTGAATGAATGAAATTCTTGAATAGATATTACAAGAAAGTATAATCTTACACTAAACGATGAAAAATGTAAATTTTCAATATCAACTACCAATCAATATTCTGAGATATACGATAGAAGAAAAAACCATAAAACCTGATGCAGGATGCAGATAGGCTACAACCCCTAATCAATTTAGCAGCCCCTAAAGATGTTGCTTCTATCAGAAGAGTACAAGGTATGTTAGCATACTATTCAAAATTTATATACAATTTTCTGCTGGATATTGTTTGCCCAGCGGATCTGAGTCTACAGAAGGAATTCGGACATAAATGTGCCATTTGTCACGTTTAATTATAAAAAAGCGAAAATACTAGGTATGAAGTAACTATATATAGTTCATTTGAAAATCCATTTTTTAATAACAAAATATTGATAATAATAATAAAACGTTAATAGTATATTACATACCAAGTAGGGAAGTGTTTCATTACTGTCGAGAGATAAATGAAAACTTTCCTCCGAGGTTTGTATACTATTTTATGTCCGATTGACCAATAAAGTGCTATTTATAGAACAGTTTTGCGTCAATAAAGTAGCACTTTATTGTACTAGTAAAATAAAGTGCTACTTTATTTTACTAGTAGAATAAAGTGCTACTTTATTGCCTACCTGGACTACCTGACAAGTTGAAACAGGTCCTGACAACCTGCCAAGGTGAAGCAGGTCTTGACAACCTGCCAAGGTGAAACAGGTATACCTACGCAAATTTAACTTTTTTCATTAAATTTTTTTAATTTTTAACAAAAACCATGTTACGGGATGATTTTTCCCGCACCAAAATAAAAGGAAATAAGCTTATTCACCTCTCTGAATAGCATACCTTCCTCAAGCCACTGTTTTCTATCCAATAGTTGTAGCCGAACTTTTCATCAAACTTTTTATTTTTCCCAGAATCATTAAGTTAGAGGTTTATTAATGGAATTGATTTTCTCTTAGTGGGGTTAAAATAAGTAGACAATTAATTTATTTATAAAACAAAATCACAATATTTACACTGGAACAGCTGATTGTCTGATCGGAGTAGATTGTCTAGATTGACAGCGCTCCAAATAGGGTCAATGACCGGTACTAACTTAACTTGAACAAGTACCATGCCCCAACTACCATCAAAATTCCCCAGTACCTTCCACCTTGGAGTTTTGACAGAGACTTTTTAAAGGACATTACAGGGGACAATCAGAGGTCATTCAGGTCGAGGACTTTCCACGATTAAGTGTTCGGGAAAAATTCCTCAGGCACATTTTGCCGATTTTCTGAGTTGTCTAGTTTTCACTCATAGATCTAGGGTGGCTAATCCGTTATTTGAGCACCCAATCGCCTTGTGCGGATTTTTTTTGTGATTCGAGAAAAAGCAACGTGACCAATTGTTTGTTCCTAAAGGCCAAAAATTTTGGTAAGTCGTTTTTCTTATTAGTCTTCTCTGTGTTTCTCTATTTCCTATGTAAAAGCATAGTTTTCTGTTAATTATACTGTTAAATTCCGAATATCGGACATACCGACCTCTATTGCTCCACGCCCTGTCTCATAACGTCCATTTGTTTCAGGCCTTTAATCTTCACCTTTAGATGTTACGCTTTATTCATCACCTTTAGAAGTTACACTTTAATCTTCAGTTTTAGACGTTACGTTTTATCGTCACCTTTTATTCGTCACGCTTCAGTCCCTAACTTTCAGTAAAGAGTTATACGTTAAGCTTACTGTATACTTCGAGTAGGACCTACAATCTTCAGCCTCCCTTAGACAATTGGAAGCCTCAGTGCCCAGGGCCAGTTGCTTCTTGTCGCGATCCTGATCCAGTCCCAGGCCATTGGAAACACTGGAAGATATTAATCCCATCCGTAAGGTTCCCCCAAGAGTTTAGGGACTACTCAGGTTTGATAAGTGTGTTGTATTGTCTTAATATCAAACCTTACCAACCCCTTGTTGAACTAAAACACCACAACAACGCAGTTCTACTACCTTACAATTATCCGAGAAATTATCCTTCAGATTATGTGTTGTTATTGCAATTTTTAATTAATTATAACTATATTACCTTTTTCTTTTTTTTTGTTTATGAAACTTGCCCTTCAGTTTATGTATTGTTAAGTTCTTCAATTTTATTAGGTATTTAGGTATTTATCCTACCTATATTGTTACATAATATTAAAGCCCTTCAGATTGCGTATTGTTGCTTCAACTTTGATTAATGCTGCACTGAATACAGGTAAATACTTGTACACTGGGGTTAAATGGCCATTTACCAAGGTACTGCATTTAGTGAGCTTGTCCATTGATTATTTATATTTCAGGTATTATTGTTTAATTTATTGCAAATACTATTTTTAGAGTATATAAGGTAGGTAGTACCTAACCTAGTTTCTAGGCGATTTCTTTTCGTCTCCGAACCTGATCTGGAGTCAGACCTATTCTGTTCTGGTGCTGATTAAAAACCCGTACCTGATTGTAGCAAAGCGTTTCACTTTTGTCCCTTCTTCTTGTTTATATTTCAGGTTGTGCTGCTATAGTTCCGTAGAAGTTTCCTGCTTTCGTTATATCGGTTGCTTTCGTGTACTGCAAGGAAAAAGTAGGTGGCGCTCTATATTTAGTTAATTAATTAACCCACACCACTCTCCGTATTGGAAGCTAGTCGGCAACCCTATACACGAAATCACGTTTTTTTTCTATTCTTTCTGTTTTAGTTACCCATTCTCTGTCTCACTTCCTTCAAGTTTCATTATTTACTTCTCCCTTACGTTTTGCGGGTAACAAAGTGTCCGTTTTGTGCCACGTAATAAATTGGGACGTAACAACCAGTCATAATCGTACATAAAATCATGTATATAACGCTTACATAAACAGGCTTTATAATAAATAAAGCCTTACTTTATGTACTTGTTATATAAATAGCTATTATTTGCAAGCACACCAATAATTAAAAATAAGTTATATCATTTTTTAATAATAAAAAAATAGAACAAACTTGCCAAAATGTGTCATTCACTGTTTTGACGTTTTTACCTGACATGTTCTCATTGTTGCCAGCAAAGGTAAATAAATTACAGTGAGGGAAATCGGTGAGGGAAGTTGAATAGGGAAATCGGTGAGGGAAATCGAAGAGGGAAGTGACACAGGTAAAGTGACACTTCCAAATTTTCAAAAAGTCACTAATGTCAAGATTACATATATGATTGCAAATAAATATTTTTATTTGCAATCATATATGTAATCTTGTCATGACTTTTTAAAAATTTGTGACACTTTACCTGTGTCACTTCCCTCTTCAATTTCTCTCACCAATTTCCCTATTCGACTTCCCTCACCGATTTCCCTCACTCTAATTTATTTACCTTTGCTGACAACAATGAGAACATGTCAGGTAAAAACGTCAACTCAGTGAATGACACATTTTGGCATGTTTGTTTTATTTTTTTAATATCAAAAAAACTGATAGACTAATCATAATTAATTGTGTGCTTGCAAATAAAATAGTATACAAACCTCGGAGGAAAGTTTTCATTTCTGTCTCGAGATTAATAGTCAGTAATGAAGCACTTCCCTACTCGGTATGTAATATACTATAACGTAGTTGTTAGATCTATTCTTATTTTAATCCTGATTCCTTCAATTTGGTCTATTGTAAAAAATAAACATTTTCTGAGGATACAATCAGCTTTTGACTATTTGGCAAGCATCCGGACTGGATGGACCTGATTGGTCCATCCATACGCTTGTCAATGAGCTAACGTCACCTTACGTCTCGCTATTGGCCAGGGCTCACGTCATTTTATCCTCCCATCTTGGAATATCGATTTATATTGAAATATCCAGTGACGGAGGTTTGGTCATTGTCGATTTTCGTATACGAGTTGCAATATGACAACACTTTCAAAGAGTTTCCCACGTAGCTGGGTATATTTTATGAATGAAATCAGCCATTTTTTTCCTACAACTGCATTCCCCTTACCGTTGCCCCGTAGACACAGAGTCGCTGGGCAGATATTACATCCCATTGTATAAACGCGAAAAGTTTTCCCATGAACAGAGAACAAATTCCAATATTCGAAAGGCTGAAACAAGACATTATTGATCAGGGCCCGCTCTAGCTTTTCGGCCATCCTGGGCAAAAATAGGAATTGCCGCCCCAGAAATTGATTTGGAAGTCAAGTGAAAGGGGGTTATTCAGTGGCGGCCCGTGACTTTTATATTAAGGGAGGCATTCTGGAAAAAAAAATCGCGGGAGGGAGGGGGGTTAGTAAAGCCCACCGCAGGCGCCGCCGGAGGAAGAATTTTTTTTCGAGTGCCACGCCAAAAACGTTTATTTATTTTAGTGTACGTGCACACTAGCGACCGAGCCGAGCGATACAGTGCTATGCGAGAAAGGCGAAAAATACAATTCTGCAATTTTAAGTAGCCACGTTCATACTTAATGCTTGTCCGAGCGGGTCCTAACGAAGACGATCAGCGCAGAGCGATAAAAGGCAAAATAGTTTGTGACTTGACGCCGATTGGGTTGCGTTTTTGAAAATGGATGTGGAAAAATTTATACAAGAAGTTTATTTAGGGCCAAATTATGGACCGACTGGTAACGTTATTGGCACCTTTATCCTAAAGCTGAAAATTGTATTCAATTTTAAGTTTTACCAGCGGGGTAAATGTGCCAGGAACGTTACTAGTAGGTCCATAATTTGGCTCGTACGAACTCCAATATGGAATCAAAAAAGTCCGTCTAACCACAACCGTGATCCAATTGCGAAATTATGACAAGAAGTGTTGATCTCATGTGACCAACACCTTCTCCTTCTTCTTCCCCTGCTCCACAACCGTTTTAAGATCAACGACTTTTCCTATAGGAATAACAAACACGTTACGTCCATTTTAAAATTACGCACAGTGTTTCCTTGTTACACATAATGAAGGACTAACCGTGCGTTCGTTATTTTGGTCTGAGTTCTCCGAGCTTGACTTTACCGTTCGTTTATTTAAAAAGTGTACTCGGTGCAGCCTCATTCGCGTTCGTTTATTAAAATTTCCGGTACTTTTATACGGCGTTCAACTGCTCCGTTCGCTCGCTGGTCACGTGATTACGGCTCCGCTCAGCTCGCTCTACACTTTGAGCAAAATACCGAACGCAAGGTAATTAGGAGCTAGAAAAACAATCGCAAACGAGTTACAATCTTTGTATATGCACACTTTCTCGCATCGCTAGGACTTGCTAGGTCTCGCGGTCTTAGGTCTGTTCGCACAGAAATCACTAACCAGTCAGAGTGAACTTCATTGGTTGAAACTAGTTTTCTGAATGTTTCTCTGAGTGTTTTCAACCAATAAAATTCGCTTTAACTGGTTTGTGATTTCTGTGCGAACAGACCTTTTATTTATTTATTTGCCTACTTGTTTTATTTTATCGATATAAATGCCGCCCCAAATTTTGCCCGCTCCGGGCAAACGCCCGGGTTGCCCCCCCCCCCCAACCCATAAAACGGGCCCTGTTATTGATGCTGTTGTAGAGTCGTCAATGAAAAGTTTCCATTTACAGTGGAAACAGATGCTTCTGATTTTGCTATCGGTGCTCAACTGACACAAAATGGTAAACTAGTAGCATTTTTCTCAAGAACCTTAACAAAAATAGAACAAAATCATTTCATTGTGGAGAAAGAAGCAGCAGTGAAACCTACTGCTGAATCCGGTCGTGTTACTGAATTTTAGCTTATTAAAGCCTTGATTCTGAAGGTCTTTTACTTTTACTACACATTGGTCTTATCACTGCAGTGCAAAGCCAGTGGACTATGCAGAGCTGTAAGCCCCAGATGAGTCCGATAGATCTTCTACAGGCCCAAAGACTAGCAGTCGCCCTCGAACGACCCTGTTGATGTGATCTCTCTAGGTCAGCCTGGAGTCAATGATCACTGCTAGATATTTGACCGAACGGATGGAGCAAGTCTCGATCCAAAGAGCGTATAAGCCCTTCCAGGCCCACGTTTCTTCGCTTTGTAAATGGTACCCTACCAGCCACAACGATGACAAGATCGTCCACGTAGCCTTGAGTGTTCTCACCTTCATCGTTCAGAGTGCGGATCACTCCATCCAGCCCTAGGCTCCACACCAAGGACGATTGTACACCCCCCCCTTTGGCTACGTTTGAGGTGATTTTCGCACATCCAATCGAGCGTGTAATGCTTCTGCCTTTTAGCATAACACGACACAGATCTATTTGACAATGGTGACCTCTATGCCCAAGCATTCTGCATCAGAATTCTTTATCCAGTCAAAGGATGTGTTAATAAATGCCCGTTCGATGTTTAGAAATACCACCAGATCCATCTTTTTGTGAGACATCCCTCGCTCCAGCCTTGCCATAGTCTTGTAGGCGTGTTGATTAGGGTGCATGGTTATTGTCTTCAATGCCCCTTCCCTAATGAATGTGTCTACCAGTTTCTCCAGCGTTTTTAGAAGAAACGAGTCATAGCCGCTTCGCTATAAGTTCTGGCTTGGGGATGAATACCACTTACGCCAGGAATGTGATATTTGACCATATGCGAGGGCGAGGCAGGCCCTAATGAGGCGTAGGTATTAGGTGCGGAGTCATTAGCTCCAGCCCCTCACTCTTAAAAGCTCCAAATGAGTGGATGGCCATCCTATACAGTTTTCTGACATCACCCTCGCAGCAATCTTCTAGTCAGCTGGCGTTGCGCCAGCTTGTGAAGCATTGGTTGTTTACCAGTTTGCAGAATCTCAGAGCCCGGAAAGTGTGTTTCCAGGAGCCAGGAGCCAACCAAGTGTAGTGCTATAACTGCCGGTGGGAAGCCTTAAGTGGCTCCAGCTCTCGTTCTGGATCTATTGAGAGAATTTTTCGAAGCTTGGCGGCTGCCGGAAACTTGTCTACGTTTCAAAATAGCTCGACCAGTCGTACCGGACGGTTGTGTTCGGCAGCTCCGAGAGTATTGCAAATTTGATTTGTTTTGTTTTGCATCACATCGTTGTGTTCGTTTTCGTTGTCCGTGTATTTTTATAAACTTGGCCTAATTACCTTGCCATTGATCCAGTTCTTTGTTATGTTGCCTTTCCAGAAACTTTAAAGGATAAAAGTAAAAATGGAAAGGTTTTGTTCGAAATGTATTAAAAGTTGCGTGCATAAGGCCTCTCCAGCTGAAAATGAATTATTTGGAGCAACATGTGACTCTTGTAAGTTACTTTATTGTAGAAGCTGTGCAGAACTTAAGACAAAAGAAGCTCACACATTAGCCCTCAGTGAAAGAATCTTTTTGTTTTACTGTCAATCGTGTAGAGATGAATTTAGAAATATGTGTTTCAATGAAGAAAAATTGGAGAAGTTATTTGAGGGGAACAAAAGGCTAAATGAAGTAATAGAGCTTTTGGAAATGGAACATGAAGATTCTGTCGCAGAACTAACTACGCATATTACTGAATTAAACAAAGTTATTATGGCGAAAGATGATATACTTCAACGAGAGAGAAGGAAAACTATAGATTTTCAGGACGATGTTTTTTCTGCAGAAAATTCACTGGAAGAAAAAATCAAGGGACAAGAAAAAATTATTAGAACTTTGGAAAGGGAAATTGGTCGTACAAAAGAACGATATTTATGCATCAAAGGAAAAAAAATTTGCAGCAGATAATATTGGAGGAAGATAAAAACGTGATAAACTGGTAAAAGAGCTAGATGATTTGAAGTCAATGAGAAATCAAATGCTTACAACAATAATTAGTACACTTGAAACTGATAATGATGTATATGCCAATGAGAATAAAAAGATCAATAAAGAATTACTCCAGTTTAAGCAGCGTAAAGTTTCGAAAAAGGATAATCAAAAAAGTCAATCAGATGGTAATATTGCTGACATAAGTGCTATGAATTCGCTTGTTAATTTAAGAACGGTTAAAAATTCTAAGAATAAAATTGTTATTTTAACTGATGACTTTGGAAAAATGGTATATGATGCTATAGACAAATCAATGGGGGACAACTATGTAACTCAGCTGGTAACAAAACCCTATATGTACTACAATAAGGGATATTATACATAATTCAGACTGTTATGTGGAGGATCTGACTGATAAGGACTACGTTGTTTTAATAGCAGGACCTAACGACACTGATCTCCGAGAAGATGACATAATATTGCTATCAAATAAGTGTTTTTTAACGAATTTAATAGTCTGCAACCTCCCATATAAACATAACTTAGGGCAAGAAATGTTTGCATGCTAGAAATATAAATCAAAAACTTAGGGAAGTTGCCCAAAAACTACAAATTTTCTCTATTAACATAGGTTTCTTGGATTTAGCGGGTGATTTTTGTCATGGAGGTTTTTGTATGAATTCTAACATTTATTTAAATAAGTACGGATTGTATAAGATTGGAAAATTGATAAAACAGTGTATTCAAAACTTTAATGTACAAAGCATAACAAATCTTAAATATGTACCAATAGATGATAATATCTTCAGTATAGACCTATCTATTCTTACCTGTATGCGCGTGCAACACGAGGCAATGCATTTTTATTGGCTAACTAGTACAGGTGTGAAGTAATCCTTTTGAACGCTGGGCATCTCATTGTCCTTGTTCATTGCCCGTGGTCTGACAAAGATAAAATTATGCTTGATATTCAACTTGACGTAGCTTGACAAGTGATCGATTTTCAATTATTTGTGTTTTTGACTGACAAATACGTTGCATGTCACGCAAGTACCGAAGCGAATAGTCCAAGAGCCGGCAATACTAACGGGTATGTGATCGTTGCAATGGATAATTTCTACATAAAACAATAGTTCATAGTAACCTTTAAACCAAATCAGGGCCGCAACTAGGGGGTGGCGAACTAGGCGCCCGCCTAGGGCGCCGGGGTATCGGGGCGCCGAAGGCGCCTAATTTGATCCATCCATATTATGGAAATTTATTTTGCTTGTGTTACATATCTCTTTTCAACCATCAACAATACGAATATCGATAGTAATCATATAAATTATTATGTCAAACACAGTGCGCGTGCAAAAGGCAGCAGCAAATTGCAATGTCTATGATAAATTCAAGTATTGATGACGTAGCGCCCGAGGGGCTGATCCATTGAGGCTGATCACTCCCCGAAATCGTGTCACAAGTTCGTCCGAAATCCCCGAAATCTTTCCGAAATCCTACCAAAATCCCCGAAATCCTTCCGAAATCCACGAAATCACTCCGAAATCCGCCGAAATCCCTCCGAAATCCCTCCGAAATCTCTCAGAAATCTTTCCTCAGACCCAAAAATCCCTCGCAATTGGCCCACAATTTATAAATCGGTCAGCGCGGCCGTTTTTCAGTTTACACTAATTCACTTTTGAATATACTTATAAGATAAGTAACAGTCTAAAATCAAATTAAAATGTTTGCGAAATCACCTGAAATTTTCCGATATCACCCAAAACCCTTCGAAATTACTCGAAATCCTTTGAAATCACCCAAAATCCGTCGAAATCACCCGAAATTAACCGAAATCCCTCAAAATCGCCCTAAATCTCAAATCTTGTCACAGTGAATAAACCCTCGAAATCTTTCCGAAATCCTACCGAAATCCTTCGAAATCACCCGAAATCCCTCAAAATCGCTCTAAATCCGAAATCTTGTCACATTTTTCCCCTCGGTAACGCCCAACATTCGTTAGCCAGAGCTTCGAGTCGAGCTTTGATCCGACCAAACTGAGCAAGAGCACTGAGCGACGGGGGCGACCTCTGCATGCTGCATGCATTATCTCTTTTGACTCTTTTTCATTTAGCCGTTTACGGAAACTATAATCGGGCTAACCTGATCAGCAGCTGAATGTTTTCTATCTTTCCTTAATGAATACGATTGAAAAAAGACAAAATACGTCTGCTGGATATCGGGTTAACCGGACCATAGTTTCCGTAAATAGCTTTTACTTTTACAATAGCTTCGTTCGCGATAAGGATTCTGAATTGGTTAGAAACTATTTCGCATGCGCAGTTCAAGTGATGGCGTTCGCGGATCACAAAATTCCGAAACTTTAGTTACGGTTCTGGATTCGCGGATAAACCATCGGAACCGTTTCTGAACCAGTTCTAGCGGTCCTAGGATTTTAGCAAGAACTTCAGGATTGACACATAACGTTCTTTTACGTATTAGACAGTGGGAGAACTCGTTCCAATTCAAAAATATATTGAAAAAATTTCAAGCAAAAACCTAAGCATCAAAAAATATATCTATTGTTACTTTTGAGAAGGCGGTGGAGGGACGCCAAAATTTGGACTTGCCTTTGGCGCCGAGGGTTCTAGTTGCGGTCCTGAACCAAATGGATGGGTTGCCTCGATTCCCATGGCCGTAAAGTTGTTTTATAAAAAGATACTTCATGAACCATAAGCACAACAAATAAGAAGTACCTTGCAATGTAGGGGGTTCTTATCATATGCGGCAAACACTTTATTAACACAATTTCATGTTTCTTTTTTTGTCTGAAGACATTCAGCTGTATGCAAAATCCTCTTCACAGAGTCCTCTTTTCTTTTATCTTTATTAAATACAAATTTCAATACAATCTATTACATAGTAAATAATTCCATTTAATTTAATTTAGTTGTCAATCTGAAAATACAGTACACCTAGGTGCAGAGCACCTGTATGTGTATCACCAAAATCCACCAGGGTACCCTGATAACATTGGTTACAACTTTGAGATAATTTTCTAGCAGAGAATCAATTTACATTATAAATAATAATTAGCGGTTCTTCAACATTCTATACTAAATATAAATATAAAAACAAAAAAAGATAACAAATAACAGCCCCAACCACATTTTCAACTATACAAAAGATCATTCAAAGTTTCATAATTTTCATGAATGAATTGTTTGCAATGCAATGAGAAAGCTTTTCTATTCCTTGCCTCACGAATGGAACGAGGCAGTCTATTGAAAATCTTTGGCCCTATCACAGAGGTACATCTTTGATTTCTATCAAAGTTACGAAATGGGACAGTAAGGTGTCTGTTAATCATCTGCCTAGTTTTATATTGGTGATCGACATAACCCTTTTCCTTCAGTTTAAAACAGAACACACAACTAGCATGAAAGTACAAAGATCTGACATTAAGAATTTTGTTATTATATAGGAGTGAGGTGGGAAACAACCTGTCCTTTTTAAATATGATTTTCAGGATATAATTCTGTATGGTGTTCAGAGTTTCTAGTGCGTTATTGTAGAGTCCACCCCAGACCACTATTCCATAACACAATAAAGATTCAACAAGGGATTGATATATAATTATTAAAGATTCTTTACTCAAGATATTTCTTATTAGATAAAATTTGTGTATGAAACTTTTGATTTTATTTGTTAAATTTTGTATGTGTGGGGTCCATTTCAGATTTTTATCTACAATTATCCAAAGATGTTTTGTACATTTGACCTCCTTTATAGTAAAATTTGATTGATGATCAATGGTTATTTCATTGAAGATCGGTCTGTTGGCATCTGTCAGAGAAAAAGCCACATACACAGTTTTTGCAATATTCAAAGACAATTTATGTTTGTCCAGCCACGCTTCTCATTGGACGCTCACCTGCAACCCACGAGTTGCACGCGCAGTCAAGGTAAAAAAAGATAGGTCCATTAATGGGTTGAGGACTTAATTAAAGGAATATTTACTTCGTTATCCTTGATTTAACTGTGTCTCCAATAAGTATTTATACTTAGATTTCTGTATTAAATAGAAATACCTATGTAAACTTTGTTTCATGAGGGTTCATACTTTTGACAAAATTTGTCTTCCTTTTTTAACAAATAGAAATTGACTGAAACAAATCAATAGCGTCAAAAACGTTCGTCAGTTCTTAAGCCAGAAGTAATTCATTTTAATTTGTCAAAAAAAAATTGAATGTGTCATATTAATTAATCTACGACAACCCTTTTTTTTAAGTTATGACGTGTTCGATAACACAAGTATGAACCCTCGACAAACGGACATTAGGTATTTTAAATTGTTGAAAATAAATCAACATTTAATGATTTAAACTACCTAGATTTTACCTTTTGATCTGAAATTAAGTAGATGGTCCTAACTAGAGAATTATTCTTAATTTCTTCCAATCACTAGAATCAAATTTAAAAACCTTTAAATATCTTGGAATAAACTTGGACCTCTCACTTGGTAACGGCAAGTTGTTCAGGGCCTGATAAGTAAAGATGGCCGTGGTATACATTCTATGTCAATACATTTTATACATTTGCTACTATATTTTATTGATATGCATTAACAACTATTGATAACTAGTAATTGAATTATACCATTACCGAAGACGGAAGAAGAAATCATTTAATAAGTTATTACTTTTCCTTCTGCACATAAATATTTATATAGTGTTCCCTGAAGTGATGGCATTGTCAATCTGATAAACCCTGCACGACAGTGCCTAGGAAAGTCATGCATATCGATTAAAATATATATGCCTATGTTTATACAATTCTCACATCTTATATAGGCACTAAGTTTTATTAAATATGCTAAGCCAAATGACAGTACCCATCTTAATCTTAACCTACAGCAATGATTTTTGTATTTTACTCTTAGGTTTATTAAAGGTATTGAAAACATATACTAATATGTAAATGTTATCCTAGACTTAGCCATTGCATCATTTGATAGTGTTCAAGTTCACAGAACTGTTGACTTCCTCTTACCAATACACCAACATCATCCATGTCTAGAAGTATGTATACAGACTAGATCTACTGCACAGCATTGGAAACTTAAATATACAACCAAATTTAATTTTAGAAAAGCAGATTTTTTATTGATGTATGAATTTTTTAAAGATCAAAGCAAAGCGGCAAACAATTCTGATGTGGATTTGGCAGTGGATTGTTTTTATGTTGCTTTGAGTGGCATTTTTGAAAAATGTGCCCACTCAAGTGGGTAAGAGGTATCCTGTCTGGTTTAATTGTCAAATAATTAAGCTAATAAAACAAAAACATAAATATTTTACAAAATCTAGAACATACAAATCACAATATTGGAAGTGTAAATATAACTCATCACGTACTATCATGAAAGAAAAGATTAAGCTAGCTCATCAAAAGTATCTGGAAGATGTGGAGAAGAGTTTGAGAGTGAATCCGAAAATTTTCTGGTCATATACCTCAAAGAGCTTAAAGATTCAGCAGACATACCTACTTGAGGACATGACTTTTGAGAATGGAACATACTTTGGAGCTCAAAATGAAGTTGATGGGTTTGCAGGATTTTTTACGTCAGTTTTTGTGCAAGATAGTGATCCTAATATGAAACTTTCAAAGTTAAATCATATTTTTTTATGATAAGATAACTTCCTCGGATATAGACAGGGCTATCAAAAAAATAAAGGGAGCCAGATCCATCGGCACAGACGGGATTCTTGCCTATGTTTTGAAAGGATGCTGTGAACACCTTCTAAAACCCTTGGAGATTTTGTTGAACCCAATTTTGAAAATTTCTAGTTATCCGAATAGATGAAAAGTTAGTGGAGTGATTCCTATCTTTAAGTCTGGCTCCAGACAGGATATTAAGAATTATTGACCAATTAGCATAGTCTCTGATGCGGTTTCATAAATAAAGGGTGATCCAATTAGTGCTTTAGCATTTTAAAGTGAAATATAGGCAACACTGTACATGTCAAAAAAAAATTATTTGGTAGTTTTTTAGATTGGTTTATTACAAAATGAAGTGAAAAATTTAACACCACAGCAACGTTGCGAAATTATTAAAATTTATTATCAAAACCAAAGCTCTATATGAAGGCAACTTAGCGCGGATTAAATGCACTTTATGGTCCCCATGATCAACCCAGTGAATAAACAAGTTGTAATGTTGTGAGGCAATTTGAAAATGAGTTAAGGTTGCTGGATAACCCAAAAATAAATCGTGTAAGAAATGTGTCAGATGCAGAGAATGTTGAAGCTGTAAGTCCAAGTGTTCGAGATAATCCAAATTTGTCTCTAGACGTCGTTTTCAGCAACGATTATTTCTTCTCAATAATCATCGAAAACCAGTAGGAGGGGTTTTGGTTTCATCAGGATGGCGCTACGTATCATACCGCCAACAAAACAATGGCGTTATCGCAAAAGCGGTTATTCCTGAAATACAGGCCCAAATGTGTGAAAACCTAATGATAAATTGGACTGATCGAATTTACTATTATGAAGAAAGTCGTGGAGGTCATTTCACCGATATTATTTTTAAAACATAAATGTAATTAGTTGGTCTTTCAAATGAAATGAGAACATTTTGGCAACGCAGCAATGTCTGTGTTTTATTTCATTTCAAAATGCTAAAGCACTAATATTTGAAGTGCTAATTTTCGAGGTATTCTTCGGTGAGATATCTGGTAGGATCACATCATGCCAGCGTGGCTTCTTTCCCAAGAGGTCAAGTTCAACTAATCTGATCACTTTTTCCCAATACGTTTATGAAGCAATAAACAATTAATCTCAAGTTGATATGGTCTATATAGGAATATTTGGAAAAAGCCTTTGACAGGGTTAGGCATTGTGTCATTCTCAAGGCTTTGTTGGACATGGATGATCCTCGTATGTTATACACCTGACTGAATCATACCCGACCCAAAGGCATCAATATGTGGAAGTTAACGGAAGTAAATCGGTAATCTACAAAAGCACGTCTGGTGTTCCACAGGGCTCAAACTTGAGACCACTACTTTTCTTGCCCGCAATAATTCTAGAGCCTTACTTTTAGCGGATGATTTCAAGTGTTTTCTCAAAATAGACTCTACTGATGACTGCGAAAGTCTCCAGAAGGCTTTCTGTAACGTGGCCTCTTGGTGCAATACAAATGATTTTAAATTAAATATTGCTAAATGTTCTTGTATGTCTTTCAGCCTTATACGCGATTCGTTATGACTCTACACTTAATGGTTCGCCACTTCATAGAGTCGAAAATCAAAAAGACCTGGGTGTCATTGTTGATACTTCATTATCCTTCTCCAAGCACATTACTTCGAAGATAGACAGCGCGCAAATATCTGGTTTTATAACAAGAAACACCAAAACTTTGAATATTGATGTAAGTGTGCACCTTTTCGATACCCCTATTCTTCCAATTTTGGAGTATGGATGCATTATCTGGTCACCGCAATATAACTTATGGATAACATATGTCAAAAGGGTGTAAAGGAAATTTCTGAAGTGGGTTTATTATCGGGCATATGGAGTCAGTTCTCCTCTAGGGGTCGGGGGTGTGATTTTCGTGAATACCTCCTTGATCTTTGGTAGACTGTTTCTGAATTAGCGCAGAACTAGAATCCCACTTTGTGCGGTGTTTAAGTTGCTCAAAAGTGATTATCGACAGTCCTGATGTTCTAACACGATTGCCATTTGCAGTGAATCGTGTTAATTCACGTAATTCTAATGTATTTTACTTTATGCATCCTCGGAAACATCACTACAAAAATTCGCCGTGTTTATATTTTTCAATAAAGCTGGTATCTGTAATTGGCAAACTATTGCTGTTTATACTGTAATGAAGAAATAAATAAATATTAGGAAGACATGTCTAATTATTGATGAAATGTGTGAGATGAACGAGACCAGCACAAGATAGCAAGTGAGGATAATCAACAAGTTTTTGACTCTCCTGAACAGCAGATGAAGGTTTCGAATCTTTTTTCTAGATGACAAGGAAAGCATTTGATTAAATGAAAAACACAGACGGGAACGCAATTACAAATGAGGAAGATATACTGGGTATCGTCCCAGATTTCATTAGAGAACTTTGTGATGTCAAGCAGCTTGAGGCATTTGATCACGTATTCCGGATATAACAAAAGAGAAATTTAGGAAGGCCATAAACGTCAGTAGAAAAAATACATTTTTCTACTGACGTTTCATAATAGCAACTTTTCGATTGTCATTTCAGTTTTGAAACGACATGCTTTTAGGCACTGAGTGCGTGAAAGTTACTTTTAAGCACTCAGTGCGTAAAAGTGACTTTTGAATGCGTAAAAGTGACTTATGAGTGCGTAAAAGTAATTTTTAAGCACTAGTGCCTAAAAGTGTCATTCATTATTCAGAAATAAAAAACACACTAAACACATATTTGAATTTTGTTTTGTATATATTATGAATATTGAAAATGGAATTACTGAATTGAACGTTTGGGTTACTCAAAACAGAACTTTGTGTTATTACCTACGTTCTAGGATTTTAATTATTGATGTCGAATTTTGAAAAGAAAATTGCATGAAAAGTGTCAGGTGTCAAGTAAAAGCAGGTAACAAAGATTTTGGGTGTAATCGACTTATTCACATGAAATAAAATTGTGTTTTTTTATTATAAAATGCCAGTAGAAAAAATCTTGTATACAATACGTGACGAAACGATGTCTTTTAGTCACTCGACGTGTTGTCCAACTCGGCTTTGCCTCGTTGGACAATTTTCACGTCGCGTGCCTAAAAGACGCTCATTTCGTAACTTATTGTATAAATAGCTATTTTCTACTGACGTTTCATAAAAGCAACTTTTCGATTGTCATTTTAGTTTTGAAACGACATTCTTTTAAGCACTGAGTGCGTGAAAGTTACTTTTAGGCACTCAGTGCGTAAAAGTGACTTTTGAATGCGTTAAAGTGACTTTTGAGTGCGTAAAAGTAATTTTTAAGCACTAGTGCCTAAAAGTGTCATTCATTATTCAGAAATAAAAAACACACTAAACACATATTTGAATTTTGTTTTGTATTTATTATGAATATTGAAAATGGAATTACTGAATTGAACGTTTGGTTTACTCAAAACAGAACTTTGTGTTGTTACCTACTTTCTGATATTTTAATTACTGATATCGAATCTTGAAAAAAAATCGCATGAAAAGTGTCAGGTTTTAAGCAAAAGCAGGTAACAAAGATTTTGGGCGTAATCGACTTATTCACATGAAATAAAATTGTGTTTTTTTATTATAAAAAGCCAGTAGAAAAAATCTTGTATACAATACGTTACGAAACGATGTCTTTTAGTCACTCGACGTGTTGTCCAACTCATTTCGTAACTTATTGTATAAATAGCTATTTTCTGCGATTGACAAGAAATGTCACCATTTTTGACCGGTTGACAGGTCGCAAAACTCAATATTCTGGTATTTTAATTATGTTTCAATAGTTGCTAAGGAATCATTGAATAACAATACCGGAAACACTTTTCCGGCCTAGGCCGGGAAAGTGATTCTCGTACTGCTGAATAATTTGAACAAAAAGACAAACATTTAACAGATATTTAACCGATCGCAGAAAAAATAGTATGTGTATTTCGGTGGAAAAGCACATTCTCGGCCTTCGGTGTTTGCCGGCCTCGGCTACGCCTCGCCTGTCAACTTACACCGTCGGCCGAGAATGTGTCACTTTTCCACCTTAATACACAATATACTATTTTGAAACAATACTAATATTATGATACTCATTTATCTTAAACCATCTAAAAGTTTATAATAACTATTATCGTTATTCAGTATACAGCCAGAACCTTATTTATTTGTAAATAAACACATTCTTCATTCTATGAAAGACTTGTCACCGTAGTGAACGACGTCATTGTGTGATGATAAAAATATTGTTAGTACCCCGTTCTTATGTGTATTATAATACCAATCCTCTCTCAGTCAATATACGAATCATTGCTATAGGTTAAGATGTTAAGATTAAACATTTGTCATTTAATTTAACGCCTAATTGAATACAGAGAAGGCGAAGAACTGTTTTGTAAATTGATACAATATTTCATTTAACGACATATTAAATTAAAATGCACTTTTATAAAGCGCGGCTTCTCTAAAACAAACTACTTAATAAAGTTTTATTTTTGTAGACAAGCAAGTTGTTTTAAATCGTTCCATTAAATAATTTATTATCTCTGAACTCTGGAAGCATTTATTACTCTCGTTATAAATAATTTAAGTATGAATTAAAACGAGTTTTCATAGAACCGTCATAATACTAATATTATTACATAATTAGTGCTGTGGCACACCATGTAAGTATACCAAGCTGTTTATTATTTTTTCGTTCTAAACATTTGTTTCAATTATAGCACTACCGGCACTCTGCTATATACTGCAATAAAATGTTCTAATTTGTGCGCTTGGTTGTTGAACCTAGGGTTTTGTTTGTTTTTCGTTTTTTGGTTTGCGATTCGTCTAGGAATATTGGATAAAACCAATATTTTTAGTTTAAAAACAAAGCAGGTATGACCTTAACATTCTACTATCAAAATGTTAGAGGAATTAGATCCAAAATCCATACTTTGATGTGCAATATTCTGATTGAGAATTTGGATGTTATTTCTCCTGTCGACAGCTCCCCAATAAATAATGTAGAACATCTTTTGGTTGTGTTGTCTATTCGATCTCATAAAAAATATGATTTTAACCTGCCTATAATATTAGTAAATAGTACAAATGGAACCAGTCCAATTGGCTCCTTATTGTCAAATGAAGTTACAGTAATTGCAGATTGGATGGCTTATTTTGGTCTGTATCAAAATATACAAATTCCAAACAGGTATGGAAATTATTTGGATTTATTGTTCTCGAACCACAAAGATGTCTCTGTTACGATTAGTGCCAGTCCATTATTAAAATTAGATGCTCCACATCCAGCATTCGAGTGCATTTTCTCTCTTAATAGTGATTTTCAGGATAGCTTATCCTCTGACTATTTTTACTGCAATTTTAAGAGAGCTTTAGGCAAATTAATTTATACTTGTCATATGTAGATTGGAGTTTTATATATTAGTGTACCGATGTGGAAGTTGTTGAAAGTTTTTATAAAACATTGTTCGACATAATCGACTTATTTTTGCCTATACAGCTCGGTATAAATCACCAAAATTCCCTAAGTGGATGAATAACGAAATTAAGAGCTTAATTAGGGAAAAAAAGAAAGCCCATAAAGCTTTTAAAGCCACACATTCCTTGGATGATTACTCTCGATTCTCCGAACCAACATCACACTGTAAATTAAAGTCACAGTTATAAAAAATACATTACCAGTATAGAAAGTCAGCCCAAAGACAAAAAGAGTTTCTGGAAATATGTAAATGCAAAAAAAAGGAAACTCTGAAAATCCTCAAGAGTGATGATCCACATGATATAGTTGACATGTTCAATGGTCATTTTGCATCGGTATACTCGGAATATGACAACTCTGAGGGTGCTACTTTTGAATCGGAGAGGATGGTTGAACTTGGGCAGCTTAAACTATCTCCACTTGATGTTTTTGACAGAAGTTGCAAGTTAAAGCAGAGTCTCGGTGTTAGGCCAGATGGCATACCTGTTGTTTTGCTAGAGGGCTGCAGGTTTGTTCTGTTTCAAATTTTGTGTGATATTTTTAATTTGTCATTGTCTATTGTCTGGCTAGCAATGATGGATGTGGAGAGGCGTGATTATTCAGAGGCATGATTCTATTGGTTAGAGCTTAAGGTTAGAGCCTGAACGACAGCACAGTGGCGTAATTATCGGCGAAACCCATAAAAAAAATCTAATAATTTTATTGGTTCATTTCCTTAATGTTTTCGGTGCCACTGAACCCAAAGACATGGTTGTCATCAGGCGGTGTCAGTTGAGGCGTCAGTGAATATTCTTAGGTTACGCCCCACTTTTCTTCCCCCATTCGTCTCTACCAAGTTACCACTTGCCAGACTATACTAGTATCTACATATCCAGCAGCCTGGAAAAAATCCTATTTTACCCTAGTCCTTAAAAATGGAAACCATTCTAACATTGAAAATTATCGCGCTACATCAAAGGTCTCCTTGGTGGCCAAAGTGTTTGAAGGTATTGTTGCAGATAAAATCACCCCACATTTTAAGAATGTCATTATCGATGGACAATATGGTTTCATGAAGGGAAAATCCACCATAACAAATCTTTCAACTTATGAGCAGGCTTTGTTGGAAACTTTCGGAAGGAGGTTTGAAGTTGATGCAATTTATACTGAATTCTCGAAGGTTTCGATAGAGTTGATCATAACATTCTCTTAAAAAAATTGGAGGCTGCTGGTGTACATGGCATTTTAATTAGGTGGTTTCAGAGTAATCTAACAGGCAGAAAACAATCTGTCAAAATGAACAATTATATCTCCTCAGAAGTGGAAGTTACTTCTGGTGTTGCCCAGGGTGGACATCTGTCTACACTTCTTTTTAATTGTTTTTTGAATGATGTTGAACATGTTTTTTATTCTAGTATGTTTCTTGCATTTGCTGTTGATTTGAAAGATAATTAAATCCACTGAAGATTGTATTTTGTTGCAGGAAGAAAATAGATTTTCTGTGAATTGAATAATTTGACTTTAAACATCGAAAACTGTAGTGTTATCTCATTCAGTAGATCTAGGGGTCCTTTTGTTTTCGATTATACACTTGATTCATTGGAGTTGGAGAGACAAAACCTACCTTGGCATCTGGCTAGACAGCAAGTTAACCTTTTCAAAATAATCTACGCGTCAATCGAACTCGAACACCCCAATTTTTGGTCACTTTTTGAAAGGCTATAACTCAAAATCTAGCAGGCCGATTTCAAATTTTTAGGAGTGGAAGGATGCTCTAATTGCTATTTAATTTCCACTTAACAGATTTCCAGCCACCTGCTAAAAGATATAGGGTGAAACATAAGGTGGCGGTTTTTCCGCGAAAGTTTGGTTTCACCCCATTCTGCTGGAGGGAGGGTTAAGTAGATTTTTGGTATGCAGTTTAGAAGAGTATCTAAGTACCTCCGGGACGTTTTTGAGATTTTTTGAGTATCGCAGCCCACTACGATTTTATCTTGAGTTATGCGATTTTATGTAAAATATAGCTATTGAATACAAAAATATACTGTGTGTCTATTTTTCTAACCAGAGGTATCTTGGTTATTATTAAAGATACGAGGTCGGTTAAATTAGGGCAATGTCGCGCAATTTTATGGCCAATAAAGTGGGGTTTAACACCGGCACCGCTGCTTATAGACATTGCCGGTGGTGAACCAAGAATTACTTCGGCTCGGAATGACAACTGAATTCTTTTACCAGTGCGACAAAACAGAGCTCTCAATTCTTCGCGAATAAGGATCATGTTAGGAATTGCATGAAGCCTCAAAATCAACAATTTAAAGACGTCTCCGTGAGAGAAATTTAAGAGCCAGACAGCACGTCCATTATTAAAAAGCAGTCCATCGAAGAGCACAAATAAACTGGGCTAATATTCATAGACAATAGACACTGGGGAGTAGCTGAATGGTAGGGATACTTGTTTGTGGATGAATGCAGATTTACGTTGTATCAGAATGACGGGCGTGTATTAGTATGTAGAGAAATGCGTGAGAGCTAAAGAGAAGAATGCATGGAAGTAAGAGAGGCTTTTGGTGGTGGTGGCGTGACAGTTTGGAGGGGGGGGGGTGGGGTTATTTATCGGAATGGGTAGACTGAACTGGTAATTTTAATGAGAGAAAGTATGAACGAAGAACGGTACCGGGATTTGTGTGTAAAGGCGGTTACACACGGACGTGGATGTCTGAAAACATGTACGCACATACATGAACGCGCGAACAAAAACATCAATTTCAATGTTTTTAAATTTTTTCAATTTTAATTTATTCATCGGCAAATATCACAAATCATTCAAAATAGTAGTTATCAATTAAACAGATACTTATTTAATAAATCGTACAAAAAACTAACTAATTTACCTAGTTTTTTTTTTGCTAATAAAAGTTTGCGACGCACTCTGGTATAAATATACTGTATGTGCGCCTCATATACATTTATAATTCTATATAATATTCGAGTGTTCATTTACAACTAGTCATGAAACACTTGGAAGGGGTGGTGTGAATTCTGCTGAATGAAATGATAGAGATAGAGGGTGAAACCTTATATAAGTGATGTAATGGTGATGTTTTTATCCATTATCCAATCTTTAATCTCATTTTTAATTTTGTAGAAGGGTTTATCTCTAAACTTATTTGGTAGCATATTAAATAGTTTAGGTCCTGCATAATAGATGTGGTTCTGGCATATAGAATGTCTGGGGTTGCATAGGGAAATGTTGTTTATGGCTTCACCTCTAGTATTTTTACCATGATTTATTATGGTTTCCCTATAGTTTGGATTTTGTAGCATAAATCTGATTATCGCTTTAACGTAAAGTTGTTTAGGGTTAAGGGTTTGACTATCTTTGTATGCTAGAAATGATGGGTACCTTCTTTTTTTAAAAATTATAATTTTAAGAATGGCTTTTTGCGCAGTTTCTAGTTTTTTAAGGACAGTTATTCTAGCACATCCCCAGACGACTAAACCATAGCACATTATCGATTCTGCAAGAGACTGATAAATTATTTTTAACATTTTAAAAGTGAATATATTTCTTAGCTCATAGAATTTGTATATAAGTTTACGGATTTTGTTTGTAATGTACCGGGTGTCCAAATAAGAAAGGTCGCCGGCTATATCTCAGGAACTATTAGTCCTAGAGCTTTCAAATAAATTTTTTTTTTATAAAATAGGCCATGAGAAATTGGTGGAAATAGTTTTCAAGTTTATAAGTTGACCGCTAGGGGGCGTAACGCACACTCGAAAACATAAAACTGTGATTATCTTCAAAAAACGCCTACTTAAGGTATCCTGAAAATATTATTATTGAAATCTTGATGAAATTACAAAAAAAATTTGTTAAGGATTTTTTTCCCTAACTTTTCAAATAAGAGGTGGGGGAAGGTTCAAACTTGTTAGGAATAAAAGTTATATAACTTTTTTGTTTTTCAACCGATTTGAATGAATCGGGCGTCATTTGGAAGATTTTTTTTCTGTTCAATAAACTGCATAACAAAAATAACAAAATTAAATTGTTTTGTTGCCGCTAGGGGGCACTGTATCTAAAAGTCGACAATTTTCCATTTTTTTTCGAAAATTTCAAATATAATGATGTTTTTTTTATAATTTAGATTGGATGAGGATAAAAAAATAAGGAATCTGGTGAAAACCGCAAGTCTGAATCTTTATCCTAGCCCAAAATATAAATAAACAACTATTTTAAGTAAGAAAATTTTCAGAAAAAAACCTTCTTGCCTTCCTTTTCGGGATAAAACAAAAAAAATCTCATTTTTTTACGGCACTATAAAATAAGTAAGAAGAAGAACTACTTGTGTGTCTGAAAGTAGCTGTCAATCCACGATATCAAGAATTGAAATTGAATTGAACTATAGTTATCTACATTCCAAGCTGCGAAAGCTCACTTTTAGGTGCGAGGTATATTGAATACCTCCAAACACCTAAATAGTTATTTACATTCCAAGCTGCGAAAGCGTACTTTTAGATGCGAGGTATATTCAAATAGCCGAGGCGAAGCGAAGCGCAGCCTCGGCTATTTGAATACCTCTGAGCACCTAACAGGACTTATGCAGCGTGTAATGTGTTAAACTTTTCATCCTTCCCCCTCAAAAATCGCGAATAGGTATGCGAAAGTGAAACATCCTAGTAGCGAAAGTGAAAGTAACTACTAGTATGTTTCAAAGATATGAAAATCAACTTCTGTAGGGGGGAGAGTAAAAAGGGCTTTTGTAGCGTGTAACGCATTAAACTTTTCATTGTTCCCCCAGAAATAGTATATTACATGCGGAGGTGGAAAGTGTTTCATTATTGTCGAGAGATACTATGGTTTACCGAGGTGCGAAGCGCCGAGGTCAACCAATTCTCGAGACAGTAATGTGAAAACTTTCCACCGAATTATGTATAATATTATTTTGAACCATTAATTATTGAAAAAAAAATAAGGTAAAAATATGACAAAAATGGAATTTCGACTGAGAGTCTGACACCGACATTAACATCTTATGAAACTTCAACAATGGACGAGTTCGTTATTGTCATCTTTTTCGTAGATTTGCTCCGAAATTTTGAGACACACGTGATTTGTAAATTGAAACTGTCTGATCCAGTCACGTGCGTGTCAAAATTTCGGAGTAAATCTACGAAAAAGATAACAATAACGAACTCGTCCATTGTTGAAATTTCATAAGATGTCAATGTCAGTGTCAGACTCTCAGTCGAAATTCCATTTTTGTCATATTTTTAACTTATTTTTTTTTTCAATAATTAATGGTTCAAAATAATATTATACATAATTCTGTGGAAAGTTTTCACATTACTGTCTCGAGAATTGGTTGACCTCGGCGTTTCGCACCTCGGTAAACCATAGTATCTCTCGACAATAATGAAACACTTTCCACCTCCGCATGTAATATACTATTTCTGAGGGAACAATGAAAAGTTTAATACGTTACACGCTACAAAAGCCCTTTTCACTCTCCCCCCTACAAAAGTTGATTTTCATATCTTTGAAACATACTAGTAGTTACTTTCACTTTCGCTACTAGCATGTTTCACTTTCGCATACCTATTCGCGATTTTTGAGGGGAAAGGATGAAAAGTTTCACATTACACGCTTCATAAGTCCTGTTACGTGCTCGGAGGTATTCAAATAGCCGAGGCTGCGCTTCGCTTCGCCTCGTCTATTTGAATATACCTCGCATCTAAAAGTACGCTTTCGCAGCTTGGAATGTAATAGTTATTTATGTACCAAGGCTTGTAAGTGTTACTTTTTTGGCCGAGGATGCAGTTTGCAAGCCGAGGCCCGTAGGGCCGAGGTTTGCAAGCATTTGAGGCCAAAAAAGTACACGCTACAAGTTGAGGTGCATATGATATTTTTTGTGCTACCGTACATTCAGAGAATGTAAGATTTGAATCCGCAACTTCCAGCACAAGTTCCTCTAAGTAATGGAAAGAGTTGTGAACAATCACCTAACCAAGTACTTGGAAAAGTACAAAATTATCAACGATAAGCAATACGGATTTCGAAAATATAGGTCAACTGGCGATTTACTTACATACGTCACTCACTTATGGCAAAAAGCGATTGAGTTGCGGGGTGAAACAAGAACAATTGCCTTAGATATATCTAAAGCATTCGACAAAGTTTGGCATGAAAATCTGCTCAACAAGCTCAAAGCAATGGGATTATCGCCGAAACTTTGCACTTGGTTTGAAAGTTACCTAAAGGACAGATCCATTTATGTTGCACTGGATGGCCAGAACTCCAACTCTTACCAAATAAATGCTGGTGTGCCACAGGGAGCAATCCTTTCGCCAACTCTTTTTCTGATTTACATAAATGACCTCATAGATAAAACAGTAAATCCACTTTATTGCTTTGCAGATGATGGCAATGTAGTCTCCTCACTCATACCACCCACAGGTCTTTCCGCACGTGAATTCCATCATCTTAGACTAACTCAAATATCGCAGATAAATAACGACCTGGAGATGATAGAGGACTGGGGTAACAAAAACCTTGTACAGTTCAACGCGCAGAAAACCCAAGCAGCTCTGTTTTCAAAAAAGACCAGCACCGGTGAGCCAAACATCATGCTATCTGGAAGTGCTGTCACATTACAGAGTCAGTTGAACATCTTGGGGGTTACTGCAGAGACAAACATGTCTTGGCACAGTCACGTGGCAGATATTGCTAAAAGGGCGTCCCAAAAGCTGGGGGAGCTATTTCGTACAAGACATCTGTACACACCAAGCCAATTGCTGACACTCTACAAAGCCCAGATTCGACCAACTATGGGGTACTGCTCACATATATGGAGTGCAGCACCCAAACATACCTTAATGCTTTTGAACACCGTGCAAAAACGAGCTATCAAGCTGATCAATGACCCCGCACTTACTCGTAACTTGGATGGTCTCGAACATCGCAGATCTGTGGGCGATTTATCTCTCTTCTACAGGTACTATCACGGAAAATGCTCTGAAGAGTTGGCACGTATGATTCCACCGAGAGTAGCGCCTACCAGGCGAACCCGTCAAACAGACGGTAACCATGAATTTACTGTCAAACTAGAGGCACCAAGAACCTCATTATATCAGAATTCATATCTCTGGAGAACAGCATCGCTGTGGAATAAACTCCCTGCGACGGTTTTCCCTGCAGGTTACAACCTGAACCGTTTCAAGACCAACATACACCGACATTTCCGCGCACTTGCCGCTTCTCGAGCGTGATAGGACATTTCCTTGCGAGTGCGCATATCCGTAAAAAAAAAAAAAAATATATGATAGTCGAGGATTCCTTTAGTACTAAGGATTCTAATATTTTAAGTTCTTCAATACAGGAAAGTATCCCTGTGTTAAATGTGACTAGTTGTAAAAATGTTTCTTTTACTTTCAAATTTACAAAGTAAATAACTATGAAGTATCTCATTTTTATATTATTACCTATCTGTTTATGCTAATTTCAACTTTTTGAGGTCTAGGTATTTTCTATTTGTTTCAATAAAATTGTATCCTCAATTTGTTTTGGGTTTTTTATTTAAGAAGCCGAGTGTTTTTGTGACATTATTTTGACAGAGATATGAACCAAGCAATTTTCACCTTTCATATCAACACTTTTTTGACCTGGACTGTAAGTGACACTTACAGTTCATGGACGTAGGTCAAAAAAGTCAACTTACAGAATGGGTAGCACAAAAATAACTATTTAGGTGTTTGGAGGTATTAAATATACCTCGCACCTAAAAGTGCGCTTTCGCAGCTTGGAATGTAAATAACTATAGTTCAATTCAATCTCAACACCGAAGGCCGAGAATGTGCTTTTCCACCGAAATACACATACTATTTTTTCTGCGATCGGTTAAATACCTGTTAAATGTTTGTCTTTTAGTTCCAATTATTCAGCAATACGAGAATCACTTTCCCGGCCTCGGCCGGAAAAGTGTTCTCCGTATTGTTATTCATTGATTCCTTAGCAACTATTGAAATACCAGAATATTGAGTTTTACGATCTGTCAATCGCAGAAAATAGTTGTTTATTTATATTTTGGGCTAGGATAAAGATTCAGACTTGCGGTTTTTACCAGATTCCTTATTTTTTTATCCTCTTTCCATCTAAATTATAAAAAAGCATCATTATATTTGAAATTTTCGCGAAAAAATGGAAAATTGTCGACTTTTAGACACAGTGCCCCCTAGCGGCAACAAAACAATTTAATTTTGTCATTTTTGTTATGCAGTTTGTTGAACAGAAAAAAAATCTTCCAAATGACGCCCGATTCATTCAAATCGGTTGAAAAACAAAAAAGTTATATAACTTTTGTTCCTAACAAGTTTGAACCTTGCCCCACCTCTTATTTGAAGAGTAAGGGAAAAAAATCCTTCACAAAATTTTTTCGTAATTTCATCAAGATTTCAATAATTATATTTTTAGGATACCTTAAGTAGGCGTTTTTTGAAGATAATCACAGTTTTATGTTTTCGAGTGTTCGTCACGTCCCCTAGCGGTCAACTTATAAACTTGAAAACTATTTCCAGCAATTTTTCATGGCCTATTTTATGGAAAAAAAATTTATTTGGAAGCTCTAGGACTAATAGTTCCTGAGATATAGCCGGCGACCTTTCTTATTTGGACACCCGGTACATTATATGATGATCTTTCCAAGTTAACATTTCATCTATTATAATACCTGAGTACTTGACCTTATTAGTTCTTTTAATTAATTGATCACATTGGCATATATCATCTAAATTACAGTTATAGTTATGAAGAGTAATATCTTGAAACGTAGGCAGGTTTTTAGACTTTAAAGAAAATGCAATCAATTTGGTCTTATCAGTATTGAGTGACAGAAGACTGTTGTCCAGCCATTTTTTAACTTTAACCATTGCAAGTTCCGACTTTTTCTTTACAGCATCCCAATCAGAGTCATTTATGATTATCGCTGTATCATCAGCGAAATAGTATACATTTCCCTGTTTTAGGACTGGCAAGATACCATTTATGTAAATATTGATTAGGATGGGTGCCAGTACAGTACCCTGTGGAACACCATACTCCACCAGCCGCTTATCGCTGTTGGTATCATTCAGTTTAACTGATTGCATTCTTCCTGATAAGTAAGATCTGATTAAGTATTTTGCTATTCCTCGAACTCCAATATTCTCCAAACGTCTGAGTAGAGTATGGTGATCCACAGTATCAAAAGCCTCCATCAAATCCAGAAATATGGCCACAACCTTTTTTCCCTGATCCAACATTTTCAAGATATTCTCTGTCACTTTACAAAGTGCTTTTTCAGTATTGGACCCGGAATCCAAACTGGTTAGTATCAATCAATTTATATTTATCCAAGAATGCCAGCAACCGTCTCTTAATGCATTTTTCTATCAGTTTACTTATAGTACTAGTTAGGGTTATAGGTCTATAATTATTTGTTTGTTTTTCATCACCTTGTTTGAATATAGGTATTACTGTCGCAGTTTTAAGTATGTCAGGGTAGATGCCAGAACTAAAAATCAAATTCACCAAATGCTTCAGGGGTATCAAAATATTCTGATAATTATATTTAATAATTTTAGCGCTTATATTATTATCGCCACCTATTGCATTTATTTTTAGGGAGTTAATGTGATCTATTATTTCAATATTATCTATTGGGGTTAAGAAGAATGTATTCGGTTTAGCCTCAGTTTCATATACTTCGTCGCATTTATTTTCCATGATTTTGTTTGCAAGTTTTTCACCAATACTGCTAAAAAATGTGTTGAATTCATTTGCTTTATCTATATCACTTGTTAAAATATTATTTTCATTGTTCACTAGACACCTAATACTGCCCTCACTACAAGAATCATTGGTGGCCTCACTGATAATCCTCCAAATTTTTTTCGGCTCATTTTTATTTATTTCATCCAGGTTTTTATAGTAAGTGTATTTAGCTTTTTTTATTAGTTTAGATAGTAAATTTCTGTATGCTTTATATTTATTGATTAATTCTGTATCATTCCTGAAGGTATTACATTGTTTCTTTAGTTTATCTCTATTTCGTATAGAGACCACAAGGTCATCAGTGATCCACGGTTTTAATCTTTTTTTCTTGCTACTAATTTGGCTTTTTTTTTAGGCTTTTTCAATTACACTAATCATTGTATTGATAAAGGTATTTGTACTTAAATTTACATTAGTTTCCGCCAGAACATTTACCCACTCTTCCTGTGATATAAGTTCATTGATTTTATCATAATTTACATGTTTGATTGATTTATCGGGAGGTCTATTCTCTACGAGTTTATTATTCACATTATCGTTCCCAAGACTAACTAAAATGGGGTAATGGTCTATCAGGTCGTTTATCAGTATGGTTGATTTTAGATTATTTAGTATTTCACTATGACATTTTATAAAACAGTGATCAATACAGGAAGCATTAGTTCCAGATAGGTACTCTAGTAGGTTTATTGATAAGACTGATAAACTCAAGACCATACAGTAAAGTCAAATATTCATTTGCATTGGGCGAATTTGATTCCAGAATATTTATGTTAACATCCCCTACATACACATAAGAACGATTTTGGTCTATGACCATTTCACTCAGGATATCACCAATACTGGCTAGGAAGATGTTTTTATCAATCGCAAAAGACCTATAAGTAGGCAAAATATCATCCCTCCTATGGTTTTTTTGAACATAGACCCTAACATCCTGACTGGCTCCATTACTATAATAAGATGCTCAATATAGATCTCATTTTTAACAAATACAATGCATCTATCACACTTATTAAGATCACTGCCGTTCCAGAACAATTTGAACCCTGGTATGTTAAATAGTGATAAATCATTAGCCCTATGAGTTTCGGATATTACAATAAACATCAAATTCCGTTTTTGTAGCTTCCAGGAATACAAGAAATTGATCAAAATTTTGATGGACACTTCTAATATTTAAGTGTATGATATTAATATCATTTTTATTCTTACATAAAATCTAATTTAGTTAAATCATCACATAAGTTTGTATTAATTGCTTTGTAATCATCTAAGATTTCAATAAATGGTGTGAATTTTATTTTAGAGAGTCACCATATATCAGCCTCCATTTATAGCCAAAAATTAGGAACGCGTATGCCATCTTCACCAAAACAATTTTAACTTTTTTTCAAATTAACCCTTAGGTACTGGAACAATTAGGAATATGCTTATTATTCAAAAACTGAAGTATATTTTTAAATTTTCTAGAAATGACTTTGGCCAGTCGAGGCACTTGACAGTGAGCTGCATAGCCTTGGCAAAATGAAATACGGCGTCCTCCGGTATTGTAAAAGGCGTACGTTCTCATAAATAGCCTCTTTATAGGACATAATGCAACATGTAAGAAGCAAAATAATTGCTTTTACGTCCCTTAAAGGGAAATGGCGTGTCGTATGGACTAACTGCTATTTTTAACATGGCTTTTTTCTGTATTCATAGGACTCTACAGGTTTTAAAATGTGTTTTTGTGAATGCCGACAGAAGAGCTCTCAACAATATATAACCAGTCTGGACATCAGTACTTAAAGACTTTTTTTAAAAAAGGACGACACTCGATGTGAGGAAAATAAGAATTGGAATACAAAAATGCTCAAGTCCCAAGTATCGACTGTGATTTATAACACAGTTTTATATAATAAGAATAATGAAACGGTTTGTTACTTATATTGTTTAAGCAAAGCGTAGGTAGTTTTGATGTTGTCTGCTTATGGAGACGGAGTGGATGGTTAACTTAATTGGTATACTAATCATAACGCACAGCTGTGCGTTTTTATTCTGTAGGTATGCAGAGTTGTGCGTAAGAATGAATTTACTTATAGTATGTAATATAGAAGACAAGAGGAGTCAGGCGACGGACAGAAAATGCTATCAATTAATAATAGAACGACCATGGTAAATCAGATTTATACAGGGTGACTGGTAAGTGGACGTATTCCTTTGAGGAGATGACATTAGAGCCTATTTGCTACCGATTAAACACTATTTACCTCTATACCATTCTTAACGGTTTTCGCGATATTTTCATTTTTCTAATTTTTATAAAATTCACTACCTTATGAGGCAAATATTTAAAATTAACGAAAATAATAAGGACCTTTCTGAAAGTCGTGTTTTAAATTTTAAGCTGACACACTGACAAAAATATCAGCATTGAAAATTATCGAAACACTAATGTTAACTATTGAGTTATTGCGGTTTAAACTTAACTTTTCTTGTTAAGTTTCTAACTAATGACTTATTTAACCCTAAAAATATCGAAAATTTCATAGAACTTCAAACGTACAAATAATTGGCAAAAGTACTCCATTTTATTGTCTCCAAGATAAGGTACATTATTTCAGAATTAGCTTTTTGCTTTCTTGTTAAATAAATTATTTTTATTTTAAGGAGAGACGATATAATTTTCAACAGAATTCTAATTTATACCTGTTTTGGATATCAAGTGTTGCAATAAAAATTTTATCAAATTTTTTAGTAGCTAATAGTAATAGTTTTTAGTAAAGAAGTAATTATTATTTTCTGCTTGAAAATTTTGAAATTTTCATAATAAATTACTGGCACTCTATGGCCAAGCATTGTTGAATGCATTCTCTTTCAAATAGTTCACATTTGGCACCTAATTTTTTCGTTCCATAATAAAACAATAATTACCATTTGAAAAAATGTATTTCCTATCATAATAAAAAAAACAACATTCTCAAAATGAAATGGAAAAACTTTTTGATACAATTTAATCAATAACTCATTAATTTTCAAAATGACTAACCCCATTCCTTATGCAATTACGAGCCCGTCTTCGTATTTCTGTCCTGGTTACTCGATTTGAAAAGTTCTGTCGCAATATCGCAACAGGAGTTAAATCAGGGCTCCTAACAGGCCATGGTATGGGTCCACCTCTTCCAATCCATCTATTCGGAATCCTTTGGTCTAAGAGTGCCCTTATTGTTAGACGATAGTGTGCAGGACATCCGTCAAGCTGGAAGATCATCTGTTTGCCTGTTCGCTAAAGGGACATCTTGTAGTAGCTCATACAAGTTGTTACGTGAAAATTCTTCATAATTTTCACCGTTAAGGTTATCAGGTAAAAAATCAAAATTTGTTATTCCTTCTCTAATATTGTAGCATCCTCAACATCCGAATTCAGAATAAATCTGCAGAACTGAATTCTGCGAATTAATGGTTTCTTTATGCTGAAAAATTTCGAAAACTTCATAAAGTGTGTTTTTTTTTAAAAGATAATTCCCCAAGTCAAAAATTTAGTAACTATGTTGGCAACACAAGCCTTTTCTACATGAAAAATTTGAAAGCATTGACAATTTTACATTGTATTGCCAACATAATGTCAGTTTGACTTTTATCTTTAAAAAAAAAACGCACTTTAGTCCACCAAACGTACAAATGATTGTTAAAAATTCTCTATTTTATTGTCTTTAAAATAAGGTTGTTTTATTGTTGATTTCATAATTTTCATTTGTAGGAGTAACGGTTTTATTCTCGCATTTAGAAGAATTGTAAGTTCAGACTAAGTAAGCAACATTATTTTCCAGTCTTTTCTTATTGCAATTTGGTGTGATACTCGCCAATCATGTTGATATTTATCAACAGGTATACCATACGCATTTTTCCATTTTTTGAATTAATAATAATAAACAATAACAAAATTTAGTTTCAGTTTTTCGTCCAAAGTTTTGATTTAAATAGTTCTGATGATAGTCTTTCGCTGTTAACTTCTATCTAAAATGGCAACGTTTAGCTATGCTGAATATGCGGACATTTTATTTATTTATGGTTTTTCCAATGGAAATGCAGCTGAAGCTCAAAGAGAATATGTACGTCGCTTCCCAAATAGGCGCATTCCACATGTTAGTGTGTTTGGTGCAACTTACCGTCGCATTTCAGAATCTGGCAGCCTTCAACGAGTAGAACGCGTAGGAGCTCCTCCTGCAGACGTTAACATTGATGGTGAAATTTTGAGACTACTTGAAGAAGGTCCAACAACAAGCACCAGAAAAATTTCCCGACAGCTGGGTGTTTCACAATGGAAGGTCTGGTCAGTGATTCATCAAAATGGTCTTCACCCATTTCATCACACTCCTGTGCAAGGACTAGACGAGGGTGATCCGGCGCGCAGAGTTCAATTCTGCAGATTTATTCTCCATGCGGATATTGAGGATGCTTCATTTTTAACAAGAATTTTATGGACCGATGAATCAAAATTTAGCAGAGAAGGAATAACAAATTTTCATAATTTGCACTACTGGGCCGAAGATAATCCGCATCAGAAGAAGCAAGTTAGTTTCCAAAGAAAATTTAGTGTCAATGTATGGATGGGAGTTATCGCCAATAATTTAATTGGACCTCATTTTTTACCGGATAACCTTAACGGTGAAAATTATGAAGAATTTTTACGTAACAACTTGTATGAGCTACTAGAAAATGTCCCTCTAGCGAACAGGCAAGAGATGATCTTCCAGCATGACGGATGTCTTGCACATTATCGTCTTACAATACGGGAACTCTTAGAGCAAAGGTTTCCGAATAGATGGATTGGAAGGGGTGGACCCATTCCATGGCCTGCTAGGAGCCCTGATTTAACTCCATTAGATTTTTATGTATGGGGGCACCTGAAAGAAATCGTATATGCCACGGAGGTAAATACGCGCGAAGAACTGATTGAAAGGATACAGAATGGGGTTGCGATATTGCGACAGAACTTTTCAAATCGAGTAACCAGGACAGAAGTAAGAAGACGGGCTCGTGATTGCATAAGGAATGGGGGTAGTCATTTTGAAAATTAATTACATCACTTGTTGGAAAAGTTTTTTCATTTAATTTTGAGAATGTTGTTTTTTTTTTTATTAGGAGAATGTTGTTTTTTTTTATTATAAGGTAGGAAATACATTTTTTCAAATGGTAAATATTGTTTTTTTTTCAAAGATAAAAGTCACACTTACATTATGTTGGCGATACAATGTAAAATTGTCAATGCTTTCAAATTTTTTATCTAGAAAGAGCTTGTGTTGCCAACATTGGTAGTGAATTTTTGACTTGGGAATTATCTTCAAAAAAGAAACAGACTTTATTTGGAAGAGAGTGCATTCAAGAATGCTTGGCAATAAAGTGCCAGTAATTTATTATGCAAATTTCAAAATTTTCAAGCAGAAAATAGTAATTACTTCTTCTTTACTAATAACTATTACTATTAGCTAGTAAAAAAATTGATAAAATTTTTATTGCAACACTTGATATCCAAAACAGGTATAAATTAGAATTCTGTTGAAAATTATATCGTCTCTCCTTAAAATAAAAATAATTTATTCAACAATAAAGCAAAAAGCTAATTCTGAAATAATGTACCTTATCTTGGAGACAATAAAATGGAGTACTTTTGCCAATTATTTGTACGTTTGAAGTACTATGAAATTTTCGATATTTTTAGGGTTAAATAAGTCATTAGTTAGAAACTTAACAAGAAAAGTTAAGTTTAAACCGCAATAACTCAATAGTTAACATTAGTGTTTCGATAATTTTCAATGCTGATATTTTTGTCAGTGTGTCAGCTTAAAATTTAAAACACGACTTTCAGAAAGGTCCTTGTTATTTTCGTTAATTTTAAATATTTGCCTCATAAGGTAGTGAATTTTATAAAAATTAGAAAAATGAAAATATCGCGAAAACCGTTAAGAATGGTATAGAGGTAAATAGTGTTTAATCGGTAGCAAATAGGCTCTAATGTCATCTCCTCAAAGGAATACGTCCACTTACCAGTCACCCTGTATACTAAACGCCTTGTCAACAACTATTTCATTCCTAATTAAACACCAAAGAAACCCTCATCAACGACAATTAAAATTATATTCATTAAACAACATAAGGGTGAAAAAATTGACACGTCTAACACGATCAGGACAAGTGTAATAGGGCCAAAAGGACCGCTGCAACTGTCAACTGTCATGTTAGGCGACTTAATTTAAGCCTATTATTCGAAACCGAAAACGTTTTCGGTACCCTAATAGATATTTTTCTCAAGATCAATCTAATGCGCTGTGACGGGGGATCTCCGTTGTACATGTCACTTTTGGAATGTTTTCGTCTAGGATTTTTACAAACTGGGCGGAAATTTTGGGTTTTGGTAATGATCCCTAACAAATTTAGGGTGACACTTTGAATAATTATTCGGGAAACCCATTTTAAATTAAATTGTAAAGCTGATTTATTAACTTCCAGTTACACCGTATATTAAATTGGGTCTCAAAAATCTAATTACGCCATTGGCATTCATTGGCTCCTGTAGACATTACTGGAATTATAGTAAGTAGACAGGGCCTGGTGAAAAATGACCGTGCAGATGGTAAAAACACAACAATCCTTGTATTTGCGGTCACGCTAGAGGAAGAACCTTTTTTTTTAGACTAATAAATCATTGTGTATTGAAGAGGTGACATTTTGAATGGATCGTTTGCAAACGAGAGATTTATAACTTCATTTGGCCAGTCGAAAGTTTATCTGCATATGTGAGGCAAATGATTTTTGAACAAACATTCCAAATTTGTTCGAATGACTGATCCGTTTATAACTTTGGTAATCCCATATCCTCACCAGGTGTAGCTCATAAACCTTACAATGAAATAAAGAAGTGTTAGGCCGACTATTGAAAAATGTGTTTATTTAACCTAGATTCGTTGAAATAAGGGATTAAAAAGGCTCGCATGGGGTTCGTTACTTAGAAATTGGAAGATTATGGACCAGGCTTGTCAATCGTCGAACCACTTCTGGGGGCAAAAGTCTTAACAAGGGATCAAAAGCGGTCTGCCCTATTTATCAAGTGTCAACTAAATTTATGCGTCTATAAACTAGAGGCATTGATGACGTTTCTATTGCCTTTCAAGTGTCAGGCGGTATTTCGGTGATTTTTTGAAATTTTTTTTTATTACAAAAACCTACTTGATGTTTGTGCCATAGGTAGGTACTTTGTACTTGTACCTTTGACTAAAATTCCACTTATTGGCGACATCTTTCTTAGGAAATGAATCAATTATTGTCAATGACATTATTGTTCAGTTTTCTTCAATTATACTACACAGGGTATGATGATATTTCCTCGGAAACGAAACATAAGCCCTTCAATGACGCAGTTTTCAAGATACAGGCTGTTAAAATTTAAAAATAAATGTGGTTCCTATAACAATATTGTTTGGTATACCTACTCTGGGTATTAATCCAAAATCGGAGGCATTTGGAGAAAAAATGCTTATGATAATGGATTCTACTTAAAAAACAGCCTTTGGAATGTTTTTCTCGTTTTCCGTGTTCCTGAATAATAAAGAAATTACAAGGTCTTTTATTATAATTATCAGTCTATAACTATAACAGTTAACGTTCTCAGTCTTCCTATTCCCGCGATCTCCAACCATCTCTGTCAATCCAGGCATCTTCCTCCTAGTCTAGTGATATGGTGATGCCGCGAAACAAGACGAGAATACGGTCTCTCTCATCTTGTCTCGAAAGTTCGAGAAAAAATGTGTCTCTCGTCCCTCGATACGGGTTGACAGCAGGAGCTCTTCTCTCGTATCGTCTCGTCTCTCTCATAAGTAAGTTAATTTCGTCTCCGAGGTCAAGAAAATGCAAGAAATGTATTCTCGCTTCGAGAATCTCTCGTCTCGATGGCATCACTTCTTCCTTCAAGCCTCTCTGTGTACTATTTTATCCCGTACTCTTGCATGTGCTTTTCCATGTATTTCTTTGTCTTCTGTTTTATTTGAACTTAGGTCAAAGTTTTTGGTATATTTCTTCTTTATTTTGTGTGCTATGTTGTTCTCGATTTCTGTATCCTTTACCAATAAGGTTTTGTGAATACTTTCTTTGATATCCTGGTAAAGGATTTCCAGGTTTTGGTTAGATTAGGTAGGTACTTATTTTCGGTCCAATCTTTTTTTGTATAACTTTGTATGGTTTGTTTTTCTAGGGATTTTGGGATGTATTTCTTACGCTCGTGTTTTTGTTTATTTTTCAGTTGTCTGGTGCCATGCTTTTTCCCAAAGATTTTTGTATTCAGCAGGTACATACAGTCAGTGGTCACTGGTCACTTGCCCACACAGCACACAAAGATTTGGGGATGTCTTTTTCAAGTCTGAACGTCTGAAGACCATTAAAAGACGCCTATAAGATGTCATGAATTGACATCTTAAAGACAACTGAGTCCCACTATTTGGTACAACCGAGTCTAAAAGTGAATAATGGTTTATGTATTAAAAAGTGATTCAAAGACGTCTTTAAGACATCTCGTTGAAGACGTCTTTAGAATTTCTTAGTCCTTAAGACGTTTTCAGAACTTTAATAAGCCTTTTGGAAAGTTCAAAACGCTTAAAATTCAATGAAGAATTTCCAAAAGCATTCAGTAGCGGTTCAGAATATTATGTAAACTTCACAGCCATTGTAAAATGTCCCAAAACATCCAAAAACCGATTTACAATTTCTAAAAGCATTTTAGAACAATTTTGAAGTTTGAAACTCATTTTAGGACGCTCCAAAACACTCAAACACTCTAGAATCTCCAAAAATATTTTGAAAAGCGCCAGAATTTTAAGATTCAGGTCAGAGCTGTTCCGAATACAGGCAAAATGTACTCGGGTACTGGGTATAAGTACTTAGCTCAAAATGTACTTGAGTACAGAGTACAATTACAAGTATTCAATACCCAATTAATCAAAGTACTCAGTACATTTATGGATACATTTTAGGTCTGTTCCCACAGGAGTCTCTGACAGTTTGCAAACTGTCAGTAAGCATCGCCCATGCATGTTTTCAATGCTGTCGTTACAAGATAAATCGGTAAACTCAGCTGAGCGATTGTTTCTGACAGGTTGCAAACTGTCAGAGACTCCTGTGGGAACAGACCTTTTAATGCCACTTTGCATAGCAATGACGTCAGAAAAGTTATTGGGCAACCTCCTCCTTTAAACAGCCTTGATCATTGACCGGAAAATCTAATGCCATCTTAGGTCGCAAGTTATGATGTCACATCTCGTTTTACACTTCCGTCCCGAAATTTTTCATCCAAATCAAACCGCTGGTATAGATGTTTACACATTGTTGGCGTAATGGTTGATATTTTAGAATCACCTTCGGTGTTACGTGGACTGTAAGCGCAACTAATGAATATGTAGCAAAAAAATAACCATACAAAAGACAATATGATAAAAGGCGCCTTATCTGTGGTTCTGGGGTTCTTCTAGTTCTAAGTTAATTTTTAATACCGGGATCCCGGGTTTTGTTTCGGTTGCACAACACTACCGGCTTTTATTTCGAAACCGGTAACCGGCGAGCTCGCGAATTCATCGACTTTCTTGTGTGCGAAAACGGATTAAAAAATGTGTGTTCGTGTTTCGTGTTTGGCGAAAAGAGAGAGAGTGTTTCGCCGTCGCTTGGCTGTACGAATCAAGTGTTTTTCGTACCTTTTTTGTCGACCTCGGTTCCATACCGAGAGCGCTGTTGTTCCCTGCATAGGAGGCGCTATACCTATTTGAATTTGTATGGTTTTTCAATATGAGCAAAATTCGTGACTTTGACACTCTTGAAAAGATGCACATACACACATCAAAAATTAAAAAACGCATTTCGGTTTACTATAAATCAATTCAGCAATTTTCATAGGCGCCGGAACTTCAAAATTACTATAGGGGCTCGGGCTCCTAAAAAACACAAGTAAAATTATACAAACAGGACCAGTAAGTCGCTGTTCCGCTGGAAGAGATTATTCCTACTTGCGTAATCAATTCACCTCTTTCACGAGAAGTGGCTTCTTTCCAAAAATTTCAGGAACTCATTGTACCGTCGTTACACCAACCTACAAAAAAGAATTTAAAATAACATGAGTAGTTCAAAAAAGATTAAATTTTACCTCATCTAAATTATAAATTTGCATGAGTTCTAGAATCCGCTTGGGCTTATTCATAAATTAATCGCCTTGTTGCGTTTGGCTTCAGATCGTAAAATATAGAGGAACACTTCAGTGGATATTTCTCCTAAGCGTTTTTCATCTGCATAGAAAATACTTATGACGTTATAAAATTTGGTGTAATATAACATTTTCGAGACCTTTTTCTTGGACTTGTCTGACATAGTTCAACCCGGTTACCAAGACTGGATTTCTTTACTCCATTTTTTCCTATCTGAATAGGACATGTTATTGTCAATCACATCAACTAGCTTGTTTCATGGAATCAAGTCAGAACTCCCTGTCAGTCTTTTTCTATGTTCTTATTGTTATGTTCTTGCTGAACTGAAATGGAATATAATAATATGTTTCAACCATCATGTTGCCACAAGTTTTTGTTGCAGTTTTTCTTTTTGAAGGGAAGCTATGGACAACAAGGGGAGATCCTGTGCGGCCTCTCCCCTTGTGCACTTTATCGGATTAGCCTAAAAATATCAAAACCTCCCATTGGTATTTTCGTTCTGTGAGAACATAACCTTATCGGTTAACCTTGCTTTCTACTCTGACACAAAAAGTTAAACCAATAACATTAAAATATACAATAAAATACTTACCTCGCGTCTTTGAAATATTAGATTAACAATGCCAAAAATACAAAATTCCCATGAAAAGCTTTTTCAAAAAAAAAAAAAATATTTCACAAAAACAATCTGATCTATGCCGGTTGATCATTCTGGAGATACTGTTGGCGCCTTGGCGTGATAGATCAGAAAGCCGCAAGAGGCGGGAAATATTAGCGTGTCCATTGTCTCCCAGTGTTCCGATCCTATCCACCCTCCCCTTATAGTTTTGTCAAAGTAATAGTTCAAATTCAGATCCGTTTTTAGTCCGTCTTATTCAGCTTCCACCATTTCACTTGAAGAATAAGATACCTCCTCAGATTCAGACAACATTTCTGAATCCGATTCGGAATCGGATTCTCCAAGAGAAATAATGAAAGGAGGAATATTTTTGAAAGGTAAGTCTCCCATGTATTTTGTCCAGTCTTCTGAAATAAGTCTGTCACAATGTCTACAAAAATTCATCCACATGTCTGAGGTACCATCGTCACCAAAAGTATCTGGGACACAAATAATGCATAATAATCTCCTGGACTAATTCTACTGTCATTCATTTCAATGCATTCAATTCACAGTTTGACAAATATTTGACAATAAAACTCATATATAATAGGACAAGAGCTAATGTGATGCTGTCCCAGTTACTTTTGGTGACGATGGTACATTATGAAAGAGACTCACGCCATACCCCCGCAACCCTATCCGTGGATGGTGGCGGCGTAGTTATAGTTTTATTATAGAAGTTCTTACAAAACCCCCATGCCATTTCAATAGGATTATATTGGCAATGATAAGGAGGTAATCTAAGAACTTTGTGTCCGTGGCTTTTCAAAATGTCGTCAATTTTGTATTGTTTTGGTCTATTCCGAAATGGTTGAGTTAGGTCCCATAGTTGTTTTTTGGTCATTTTTGTGTCGAAGTCTACGTTATGTTTAACCAACCATTCCTGCATTTTGTCTTTCTTTGAAGAGAATGAAGATGGTTTATCCTTCCGCTCTGAATGATATGGAGCGTTGTCCATGATTATTACACATTTTTCTTCAGATATATTCAATGCAGGAATTAGTTGATCAATGACCCATTTTTGGAAGATGTCCGCGTTCATGGTATTGTGGTAGGCTCTGTCATTGTTTCTTGAATCTAGAAAAAAATCGCACCCATCTAAAAACCCAGAACTACTCCCCGCATGCATAATAGTAAAACGTTTCCCCTCTGACTTAATTTTGGATGGGTTGCTTTTCATATCAGATTCGTGTATCCATCGACGAACTTGAGATCCGTTTTGGTAGATCCAAGTTTCATCTAAATACACGAATCTGATATTTTCGTTTGAATGTTAATATTGGAGGTATTTCCGTAAAAATGTAATTTTGGCAGCAAGAACATGATTCTGCTCACATAAAATTTTGCGTTCATTTACTGCTTTAAATTTATATCCCATATATTTTAATAGTATATTACAATCCGAGACGGAAAATGCTTCATTGCTGGTCAAGAGGTTATATAGTTTCCTAAACCTCGAGACAGCAGTGAAGTTTTCCGTCGAGGTTTGTATACTATTTTATTTTCAACCCTCAATTTCAGAGGAAAAAGGTTTTATAGTACAAAATAATAGTGTGAATTGGCCTTAGAAAAAATCATCTTTCACTTTTTTTTTGTCAATGTCATCAATTTTAACAAAAAAAACCAGGCAGGGAATTCGGGACTGAAACGGATATGCCTGCCTAGGCAGGCATATACATTGCAGTCCCGATAAAATGTCAAATTACAGAAATGTTACAGTTTCAAGATTTTAAAAAGTCTGTAGTATCAATATTACATAGACAGTTGGAAATAATAGCTATTTATATAACAAGTACATAAAGTAAGGCTTTATTGTACGAATAATTTTATGGCCGAGCGAGCTTGCGAGCGAGGCTATTAAATAATGAGTCAATAAAGCCTGTTTATGTAAACGTTATATACATGATTTTTTCTACAAACGTGTTAAAAATGCAATTTTTAACACCCCCTCGAAGCATTAAAAATGTTACTTTATTGCACTAGTGTTAAAAGTCTTTAAGGCACTAGTGTTAAAAATGAAACATCAAAATTTGAAAGCAAACGTCAAAAAAAGTTTGTATTTTTAATTATTTACATTAATATTAATGGTAAAATTTGAACAACTGAGGAAGCTCCATCGGCCGCCTCCTCTATATTTTTCAAGGGATTGATGCAACCCTCTTTTTCTTGTGTATTTTGTTGCATTTTTAGCAAAAAGCTTACTGACCACGATAGACCATATAGTCCAGGAGGTGGCGCCAAAAACATGCAAGAGTTTTCGCAAGGCGGATATTTTCAAAATAGGTCGTACTTTAGTGCTAGAATGCTAGTGTACAGTCAGCACTCACAGTTCCGGGACAGCTGGCTCTGGGACGCGGGCAAAGTTGTAATTTTAAGAAGCATCTAAACTGTTTTCTCAAAGCTCAAAATTTATAGAAATTTTGCACATTATCTGTTTGAAGGTCACAGATAACGTATGTAAATCGTCAGACGTCTAGTTCGTTGCAAAAAGGGGGTCAGACGTCCTCAAAGTTCTTATTTTATGGCATTTTCTTCGGTGTCCTGTCAAAATATATTTTTGCAGGTATTTGACAAATATATTTGAAGAAACTGCCATAAAATAAGAACTTTGAGGACGTCTGACCCCCTTTTTGCAACGAACTAGACGTCTGACGATTTACATACGTTATCTGTGACCTTCAAACAGATAATGTGCAAAATTTCTATAAATTTTGAGCTTTGAGAAAACAGTTTAGATGCTTCTTAAAATTACAACTTTGCCCGCGTCCCAGAGCCAGCTGTCCCGGAACTGTGACTGCTGACTGTACACTAGCATTCTAGCACTAAAGTACGACCTATTTTGAAAATATCCGCCTTGCGAAAACTCTTGCATGTTTTTGACGCCAGCTCCCCAACTAATAATATATCAGACTTTCAAGAAACTGACGAGACATTTCATTACCTGTAAAACAAGGTGCTGGTTGTTTGAATTTTTTGACAAATATCAAATTCAATAATTTTACGTAGGAAAGATGCTTCCAATTTATTATTTATTTAAAAATCCAATTTGTCACTGGTTATTGCTTGTTATTGCCGTTTGTAGAAAAAATATTGTATGATATTTGTGTTAAAAGTATTTTTAAGGCACTTATGTGAATTGCAGAATTCGCTTCGCTCATTCTGCAAACTTTCACATGCGTGCCTTAAAAATGTACTTTTAACACTTATATCATAAATAACTATTTTCTACAAACGTGTTAAAAATGCAATTTTTAACACCCCCTCGAAGCATTAAAAATGTTACTTTATTGCACTAGTGTTAAAAGTCTTTAAGGCACTAGTGTTAAAAATGAAACATCAAAATTTGAAAGCAAACGTCAAAAAAAGTTTGTATTTTTAATTATTTACATTATTATTAATGGTAAAATTTGAACAACTGAGGAAGCTCCATCGGCCGCCTCCACTATATTTTTCAAGGGATTGATGCAACCCTCTTTTTCTTGTGTATTTTGTTGCATTTTTAGCAAAAAGCTTACTGACCACGATAGACCATACGACAGACTTTCAAGAAACTGACGAGACATTTCATTACCTGTAAAACAAGGTGCTGGTTGTTTGAATTTTTTGACAAATATCAAATTCAATAATTTTACGTAGGAAAGATGCTTCCAATTTATTATTCATTTAAAAATTCAATTTGTCACTGGTTATTGCTTGTTATTGCCGTTTGTAGAAAAAATATTGTATGATATTTGTGTTAAAAGTATTTTTAAGGCACTTATGTGAATTGCAGAATTCGCTTCGCTCATTCTGCAAACTTTCACATGCGTGCCTTAAAAATGTACTTTTAACACTTATATCATAAATAACTATTATGTACGATTACGACTGGTTTTCGTTAAAAATTTAAAAAATCAAATGAAGAAAGTAAAATTCGCGTAGGTATACCGGTTTCACCTTGCCAGGTTGTCAGGACCTGTTTCACTTCGGCAGGTTGTCAGGAACTGTTTAACCTTGTCAGGTAGTCCAGGTAGGCAATAAAGTAGCACTTTATTTTACTAGTAAAATAAAGTAGCACTTTATTTTACTAGTACAATAAAGTGCTACTTCATTGACGCAAAACTGTTCTATAAATAGCACTTTATTGGTCAATCGGACATAAAATTTCATATAAACTTGTTTGCCCTCCCTTAAATTCCAAATTTTTTTTTGCGTATGTCAGTAATGTTTGTAATGTAAAATATTCATTTTTAGAATTGCATTTCCAAATTTGTCGTTGTAAATCTTCTTTAAACATTCGGTCCATAATAGTCTCTGTCTTTTTCGGTCGGCCTAAAAGTTTTTTGATTGTATATTGTCCAGTCAAAATTCTTTGAATAGTCCTGGTTCCCAACTAAAATTTAAGGAAAATGTTGGCTGGGTAAGAAATGGCTTCACATCTACATTTAAGTTATACCTACCTCAAATATATCTGCAAGTTGGGCTTCAATTATTGTTCCCTGGAGAACCTCAGGTTTATTTTTTTATAAATAACCATAACATTTTAATAATTCGCTTTTTTTTTCTTCTGAGATTATTTTCGACATCTTCAATACGAAAGAAATTTGACAATGCCGAATTTTAAAAAATGTCATTAGATTTTGCAGGTACGCAAAATAGTTAGCGTACCGTTTATAATATATTGAAAAATGCATTGAAAAATGTGTCAAATTTGATTTTGCCAGATAGGCCAGAAAATTTTAATACCCCGGCACTTACGAAATTATGTAAACCACACTTGAAACTGCCTGGAATTTGACATATACTGTCATTATTATACGAGGGTCAACCACTGATCTAAAAAATAAATGGATAAACAATCGTACGACTCGATTGGCTAAACGTGTGCGAAAATTTGGGGTCAATATTCTACGAACAGTTGTGCAACGGAACAGCCTAACGCATGCGCAGTATCTTCTCTTTCGATCAACTGTTCTAAATTTTGAAATTCCTTCATTTTCATGGGCCAGATTTGGTGCACGCACAGTACATGTATCTACTGCGCACGCTCACAGCTGTCCCAGTCAGTTGTTTTTGTTTAAATTATGACCTCGTGAACTAGCAGCATTAGAAGCGTTCTTTGTTTATCCATTTATTTTTGAGATCAGTGGGGTCAACCTGCCAAATTTCCATGGATCATGCTACGTCAATAATAAGTGAAAAGCATATATCTTGGCCTGAGTACCAAGCAACTAAAAATGTCCTTAAATTAAAGTACAAGTGAAGAGTACTTGTACCCGAGTACCGCACAACTTTGATTCAGGTTGAAAACAAATCGCCTGTCAGAAGGCTTTTAGGAGCGAACTTAGATTGCTGTAGTCAAAGCTGTCAAAACATTTTTTTTGAAAATCATTTATTACAAAACAAATACATACAATAGAAGTTCAAAGTTGCCTTAAACAGTGTTCCAAACACTGATCACAAGAAAAAAAAAAAATACTGATAAAATTCTAAATCAACTATGGGCGGTATAAATACAAATAACAAAAACTTAACAGGAGGCTTTTATCACACTAACGGAGCCCCAACCCTCCAACAAACAGGTAGGTATAACCAAATGATTAGACAGTATCATTTATATAACTTTTCAATAGCCTATTGAAACCTTAGACCAATTGAAACTATTTAAACTATCAGAGTTTTTTATACTATTTGGTAAGTTGTTATATATCCTAGATGTGGATCCGAGTGGACAATTTAAGCCTATATTAATTTATTCTACTATGTGAAATATACAAATTGTTAACTGACCTGGTGCCATAATTATGAATTTCATTTGAAAACATTATATTGGAATTACATTTTTGTAGATTATTAACAATTTTGTACATCAATTTACATTGCTCCAATATCAGTACCTGATCCAACCTATAAACTCCTATCTGGCTATATACTAAGTATGTGTCAATAAATCAAAACATAGTTTTCAAATCAGAATTTTCAGGAGCATTTGGAACAATTTGGAAACTTCAGAGTTATTTGAGAACAATTAGGATTCAATTTAGAACTGGAAACCTTTTAGAACTTTTTTTGAACACTTTGGAGCTTATAGGGCTCTAAAATACTTGAAAATCTGTCAGAACAATTTATTAATTACTGAAAAACTTCTAGAATGCTCTAGAACTCTTTAAGCCAAGTTAGAACACTTTAGAGCTTCAATAAGCCATTTAGAACGTTCTTGAACACTTTCCAGCAGCATTTTGAAAGGCTTCAGAACAATTTGAAACCTCAGAATTATTTCAGAGAGCCCTCGCCTAGAATAGACAAAAATTGAAAGTTACAAAATGACTTATAATAAGGAAATATTAGCAAGAAAATGTTTCCATTTTAATTCAAATTCTTGAATTTTCATAACTTTTCCTTCGCCAGAGGCTCTTGATTTTTCCCTATTTTTTTTGACTTGTGAACTTTTTCATTCCTAGTTCTTGAATTCGTTCTCGAACTGTTATGAACGCGGAAATCAGTTACCTATGCAGATTTCTTTTAAAATTTAAATTCTGTAGAACTTCCCTAAACATCCAAATATCTCCGGAAAAGCAGATACGTATGGTATTTCCATTGCCGAAAAACTTTAGAAAAGTCAGAAAAGTGGATAGGTATCTGTTAACATTTACACTATTTGTTGTATGTTGAAATTTAGAACCTCGTTTAAATATTCTTCTCCGAAGAAAACCACTATTTTTCAAATGCTATCATAGACCACCACTAAAGAATGTGAACAATCTTCAACATCATTTTTATATGTCACTTTGCTAAAACCTAAATGTGGCATATGCTTGGAAATTAGGACTTTTACAAATGATACCTACTTCAATTTTTAAAATATTCAGTTTTGAATAATCGTTCTATTAAAATTTGCCATGTGCACCATGTGTTGAAGGTGAGAGGGTCAGATATCATTTTAATTTTAAGGCATGTGTGTAGGTATCCCAGTATCCAGAATACTTCTAAAATTCATTGTTAGGCAATTTTTTTTACAGTACCTTCAATCCTAATAATTATTTTAATGTGTAAACTGCATGAAACAAAAAGAATCCATCAGCATAGGATAAAAAAGATCATCTCATTCAACACAACAATAAGAAGCAGAAAATAAATATAAAATTTCAAATTTGAAATTATTTAAAGCACCTTTATATATGGTGCCATCTATGAATAAGTTAATCACACTATAAGTACTTAATAGCAGTACTGTTCACGTTTTATAATGTGGTAGGTAGCTTTCTGCAGAATACGAAGTTATTCTCATATTATTTTCCAGTCGCCAATGTATCAGGAACAAACAAAAAACTAGGAATTAAAACGTAATTTAGATACCAAAGAAAGGAAGTATATATCCTGTATCTTGCCTGATATGCAGCTTTATAATCAGCATTTTGATATTACTAACAAAGATGACTAACTGCAAATATTTCTATTGTATTTTTGTTTTGTCACATACCACCATATATTCCCATTCAGTATGTTTAACTCGTCAAGTTTTTACCGATTCATCATTTAAGATTGAAAGGAAAAGTTGTGTAATTTATAGTAGCGCCAAATTTGAAACAACTTTAACTTTATTCTACATATACCTATATGACTTTTTCCAGTGGCTGTTTAAGGAATAGGTAAGTAGGTATAATAATTTTATAATCATTTAACATAATGCAACTGAAATTATTCAGTTAGAAAACTTGAAAAATTGATAATTTAATTATTACCTACTGAACTATTATAACCATATAATACCTTGGTTACGATAATTATAAACAGGGTCCTCGACAGGGTCTTAGCTCCCAAGGGAGTTGAGGATTTCATAACTCCCGCGCGGGAGTTAAGGATATCATAACTCCCAAGGGAGTTAAGGATTTCCATAACTCCCGCTTTAACCTTGAATAGGTGAAACTTTGACAAAACATAGAAATTTTGGTTTATGGTTTATTTCTTTATAAGAATGGACAAAATACAGTAAATTCAGTAGGAAATAAAATTATCTATGTACCACGGGAATTATCAGGTGTTAATACCCACGGGCAATTGGTGTCCCTCGGGCCGAAGGCCTTCGGGACACAAACTTTGCTCTGGGGTATTAACACCCTCATAATCCCTTGATACATGAATACCTATTATTCTGATGGTAGAAACTTTATCATTCATTATAAGCGTCATTATAAAATAAAACTGGTACCTACTTGGTAGGTAGTCCTGTATCTAGTTTGTGGTATTTTATCATTTGCGTTTCCTGTTAAATTGAAAATTACTTATTAATGAAGCTGGACTTCTAATAACCTTTTGGTGATATCAGTTCAGTTGACATTTAAACTATTTAGAAGTCGGTACCTGGTACCTACCTATAGTTTGCCTTTATTGTAAATTCTATATTTTTTTTTGGTAAGTACCTATCTTGATACAATTTAATCCGTTACCACGTATTCCTCGTAAACATATTCATATGACGAATATGTTAAAATATGCAAATTAACACCATCATCAGGGTCTCCTTCGGACTTTCAACAGAACAACGTGGTACCACACATTACTAACCTACAACCATTCTATGCAAATTAAAAAAAATACAGACACACTTTAGTTTACTTCAAACGAAACGTGAAATGCAAGAAGGTCGAGGCAAATGTGTACGTTGGTATATGATGAGCAAGTAGTGGAACAGTTTTAAATTTTCATGTGGATGAATGTGATGAAAATGTGAAAAGTTGGATTGTTCTTATTAAAACAAGGTGAGCAAAAAATTTTATGATTATTATAAGGTATTAATGTGAGCGTCTTAAGGAAATTCTTGCATAAAATTGTTTAATATTTATTTGGGAAAATATAGTTCAAAAATCTTATTAGCTTATTTATTGTTGTTGCTAAAAGGAATATCTGATAGGTAATTTAAAGATTGATTTATTTTGGGTTCAATTACGCATGTTTGTTTTTTTTTTAGGAAGTTTATAGGTTTTGAAGCATTTATTCATCGTTATATTAGGTAGGTATGCATAGGGCAAAGGATGAGCTGTTGCAGGATTAAACAAACAATTTTAGTTTCCATCATTTCGTTGTTCGATTTCTGAATGATAATCCCAATTAAAGTAACAAAGTCAGATTATTTAACTAATTATACTTAATTAAGTTTTGGATCCAGATGAATTGTGATTTCTTTGTCTTTTTCTAAAAAAAAAGTTCAGGAATTCAGTTACCCAGACGGTGTTTAATAATTTCTATGGACAATATGTTAATTCAACTCTAAATGTTCTTACAACTTTAACCTTCCCACATAACAAAATTGCATCCTTAGAATGTAATAAGAATGTTCTTTTTTTAGAAGGAATGTACCTAGAATGTTTGCCAAAACCATTGCGAATGTCCTGAGAATGTTCTGAGAAAAAATTGTAGAAATACTGTTTGTAATACCCAAGAACTTCCTGGGAAATCCATTAGGATATTCCTAGAATATACCTATGAGATTCTCTGTACATCCTGATAAGAATATTCCTGTTTGATTCTAAAAATATGCTTGAAATGTATATTCTTACATTCAAAGAATGTTTGTATGACATTATAGTTATGTTCTAAAAAGAATATTATACCAATATGCTTGAAATATTCTTAGAAATACTTGGAATATTAATTTTCGCTTTCAAATAATGCTCCTTTTAGTCCTTTTATATTAAAGGCAGTGAAAGAGTTTGTTGGAAAACTTCTCTGGAAAACACAAGTGTTTAATCAAAGCTACGGTTTCGAGCTTGTTAAGCTCTTGTCGCGGTAAGCACGCCGAGAGAAACAGGTTCCAAGGTGATTCAAACGCTAGGCAAGATGTAGATCTTTAATAGCGCATGGCTCCCTCTCTTGGAAGTCCTACAAAGTAAAAGAAAAAGAATATACCTATAATATTTTTAGTGGGTTCTAGATAGAGCATTATTTATTTCACTGTTATGTGGGCTCTTTCCTGGTGGTCTTAATCTGCCGGTGTTAGAAGAAGACTTATCGTTTGTAGGAAACACTTCGGTGATTTCAACAAGAGGCCATCTACTAGGATTGATATCTTCCTTGATAAGAACTAATTCTTCCATTTTTAGTGCTTCTTGCGACTGTTTCCACTTGTATCGTTGTTCAAGTTGGTGTGAAGTGCGACAACTGAGTGAACCTGTGTGGAAGGAATGCGGGCAAAGACCTCCTGATTGGCGCGAGATTAAATATACATTACGCGGGTCGTCGCGTCAGGGTAACCGCAATTTTCGCAATACACCACGTCGAGGACCCGTCGCATCGCATAGTATAGGTTTTCGTCTTCCCCTCTGCTACATCATACGTTACCAAGGTTCACTCAGTTGTCGCACTTTAGATTGTTGTTTGACCAGCTTTTCCCGAAGTCGCGTTTGATTTATTTCCATCTTTCATTGAGGTTTGAGTTGATGTTCGCCGTGACTTGGTCTGGAGGTGAGAATACTTCCTGTCCAATCAAAAAATGTCCCGGAGTGAGTCTAGGTCTTCTGGATCATTAGATAATGGACATAGTGGTCTGGAGTTGAGACAGGCTTCGATTTGGTGTGTTAGCATGCACATTTTCTCAAAGGTGAATTCTTGTTTCTCCCATAATTCTTTTTAGATGATATTTCATGGATTTTACTCCAGCTTCCCATAAGCCTCCAAAGTGCGGGGCTGATGGCGGAATAAAATGCCATTGTGTTTCACCAGATACCTGGATATTGGATTCTTCGATGGTTTCTTGTATCTCGCTTTTGAGTATCGCACCAACCAAATTTGTTCCATTGTCGCTATAGAGATGTGAGCAGGGTCCTCTTCTTCGCTGATCACTTCTAAGTGAATAGCCTTTGATACTAAGCATACAAAGATCGCTATGTACCCTTTATATGACTTAAAACTTCTGCCTCTTGACGTTTTTATTTGTATTGGTCCTGCATAGTCGACACCGGAGTTGGAGAAAGGATGCGACGGGGTGACTTCTGGGGCAGGAAGGGAAGATCTCCCATCTGTTGCTCTGCGGTTTGGGCCTGAAGTCGGATACATCTAATACAATGCTTGATTGTATTTTTTACTGCATTTTTTCCATTTATGATCCAAAATCGTTTTCTGGTGTAAGCTGATTCCCATCATGTAGAGTGGTGAGATGGGCATCTGTGACTACGCATCTTGCCAGGTGACTCTGTTACGCCAAGATCATGGGATGTTTGTTACTGTATGGTAGTTGTTAGTGCTGAAATCGTCCTCCTACTCTCAAAACTCCGTCATTGTTTAAAAACGGGTTGAGACTCAGAATTTTCTTCTTTGTTTCTAGTCGATTTTTCTTCTGTAGCGTTTTGATTTCTTTTTCGAAGTAGCATTGCTGTTCCATTTTGACAATGTGTTACAGCGTGGTTGCCATTTCTTCGACAGTTAATTTCGATGGATGCTTCTTTTGTATGTATTTGTCCAGAAATCTTTTACACAAGTATATCATTCTTTTTAGTGACAAGAATCTCTGAATGATTTCATTGCTGCCCTTTGTTTGTGTGGTGATGATGGCTGATTAGCTATTTTTTTCTGCTTCAGTCGTTGCAGGAAGGATAAAAGGATTTCTTGTTACGCTATGTAACATTAACCATGATGGTCCATGCCACCAGAGAGCGTATTTCTTTTGATGGCTGGCTCTAGTCCTCTGGATATTACATCATCAGGATTGTCTTCTGATTTTACATGATGCCAGAATTCACTGAATACAAGTTTGCTTATTTCAGAGACTCTATTGGCGAGAAAATTTTTCCATCTTGATGGCTCTCCTTTTATCCATGCAAATGTTATCATGAAGTCTGAGTAGGCATAGACTAGAACTTTCTCTAGCGATAAAGCTAATATAGTTCTTTTTATTAGTTTTGACAACAGAACTGCAGCACAAAGTTCAAGACGTGGTAGAGTTACCTTCATCCGTGCTGGAGCAACTTTGGATTTAGCAGTTAAAAGAGTGATTTGTCTATTATCTCGTGGATTTGTGAGTCTTATGTCGATGACTGCACCGTACGATTTCTCTGACGCATTGCAAAATTCATGTATCTCAATGTTGCTTTGTTTGGATTGATGTGTCCCATCTGGAAATTGTTAATTGTTCGACATTTTTCAGTTCTGCTTGAAACTCCTTTCATTTGGTTTGTATGTGTTCAGGTACAGGATCGTCCCATCTTAATTCTTGTTACCATAATTCTTGGATGAGAAGTTTTGCATTCATGATTATTGGAGCTAGCCAGCCAAGTGGATCAAACAATTTAGCAACCTCAGAAAGGATATTTCGTTTCATAATTTTGGTTTTTCCTGTTACTTCAGTTTTAAAACGGAAGGTATCGTTATGTGGTGCCCAGTGGATTCCAAGAGATTTTCTTGTTTCATCTTATGTGATTTATACCCAAGTTATATCTTTCAGTTCCTCTGGCCGAGCTCGTAGAAGTTGATTTCTGTTACTGGGCCATTTTCGTAAAGTGAACCCGCTAGAGCGAAACATTTTGATTAGTTCAGCTTGGAGTTCCAATGCTTCTTCAATAGTATCTGCACCAGAAAGAAGGTCGTCTACATAGAAATCGTGTAGGGCTGCCTTAGCTGCCTTTGGAAAATTTGTGGCCTCATCACTGGCTAGTTGCTGCAGTGTTTTGATCGCCAAATATGGAGCTGCGGTTGTATCATGTGTTACTGTGGTGAGACAGTATTCTTGTATTGGATATTTTTTGTCGAACCGCCACAGAATTCTTTGAAATTTCTGATCGTCTGGATGGATTTTGATTTGTCTATACATTATCTCAATGTCAGCTGTAATAACTATTCTGTGTGATCTCCAACATAAAAGAATATCCGAAAGGTCTTGCTGTAATTTGGGACCAGTGTACATTATTTCGTTCAAGCTGGACCCAGAAGAAGTCTTGCTGGATGCATCAAAGACTACTCGTAGCTTGGTCGACTTGCGTCTTTCAAAACATGGTGATGAGGAATGTAGTATTTTGAAAATTCTGTATCTTTTTCATCGCAGATTTTCATGTATCCCAGATCGAGGTAATCTTGCATAAATTGTTTGTAGGTGAAGTCTAGTCTCTCGTCTCTTAAGAGCTTTTTCTCTAATTGTATAAGTCTTGCTGCAGTTCTCTGTTTTGATATTCCCAGAGTTTGTTCTTTGCCATTGAACGGTATTCTCACAGTGTAAGTACCATCTTTGTCTCTGGTTGTGTTTAGAGCATATTGTTCCTCACAGATCTCCTCATTTTGAGTCATTTGTCTTGCTTGGGAGATTTCCTCTATTTCCCAGAATTTGGTTAGCTGTAGATCTTCTTGAATGCCGGTTGTCACTGTTAGAACCTGGAGTTTTTTATCTTTGTTAATTCCAGTGTTTCAGGAAAATTTCCATCCGAATTCGGTGTTCTGTTCCAATATGCCATCGTTCGTTTTCCTGACGCCTTCAAGTAAAATCTGAGCTTATTCTTTGGCGCCCAATATAATGTCAATTGGACCAGGCTTCTGAAATGCTGGATCCGCTTCAAGGTCATTGTTACACTGAGATATTGACATCAAATGGCTTTCCAGGTAATGTCTGTGTGACTTAAGCAGCACAAGGAACACGATGTCCAACGAGAAGTTGCTTGGAAATCTTGGGTGGATTGTTGTTTCTATCTGCCATTTTACTGTCTGGGGGTCTCGTCTCTTGCACCAAGACCTGATATCTCGACTCTGATATTTTTGCTGGATATAGTGCAAGGAGGCATGCAGCTTCCTCTGTGATAAAAGATGACTGGGGCCCGGAATCTACTAGGACCCGTAAATTCTCGTAGTCTCCTTGTGGTTTTTTCACTTTTGTTAATGCTGTAGCTAACAACAGCATTTCATCTTTTCCGCTAACGTGGTTTTTAGTATAGGAGCTGGCAGGTTTTCCGGTGAACGATATTGATCAAAATTTTTATTAATTAATCATGATTGAGGGTTACCTGGACATACCAAAACTGACCGTCTGCCGTTTCAGGGTGGCAGCTTTAATCGGGGGTTAAATTTTAAAAAGGGGTGAATTTTCATTTTGGTGAACGATATTGATCAAGATCGAAGTTTTCGGAAACGAATTAACAGTTTGAGGACTTATCAATATTACACAGGCAGACGATTTGTTTGACAGCATTACTTCGGCAGCCGCCTGTCAAAGGACGATGCACACTTTAAATGGGATTTAAAAAAATCCACGATTTTGATGAAATTTTGGTATGTTGTATATATCGATTTTCTGATCAAAAGTTCTCATGGGCCCAAGATGATCCTATGACTGGTTTCTGAAATACAGTGGCGGGTATGGGGCTACCCAAAAATGCGATTATATTGAAATTTTCTCACACAACCTAAACTTTGATATAAAAAGTGATAAAATTGATTGAGTAATATCTTTATTGGCCATGTAGGATGTCCCGAGACAGCTTCTATCGTCAGAGGGTACTCAAAAAATATACCTTATCCTTCTGTTCATACTTTTTATACAAAAATCGGACGCTCAAGTTCAACTCAACTTAAATAAAATAATAGAAAGGTTTAATTTGGACGCCTTTGCTGTACTTAAGAAGTATCAGGTTTGCAGGTTGCAGGTTTGTTCTTGAACATAAATACTGACGAGATTCAATCAAAACTAAGGATAGCAAAAAAAAAGAACAATAACTTTTTATTTCAGGGGTGAAAAATTTAAACCAGTAGGTACGTACATGTTTACCTACATTTGTTTAAAAAGATAGCGTTTCCACCTTTATCAACAAATATGAATTGTATATATATTCATATATGTACTGCTTGCTTGAGGCTCAAGTTCAAGCTAAAGGAAAACTTATTGATTTTTCAAAAAAAAATCGTGGTAGCTACACGATCGAGTGTTGTAATGAGCCTTACCGTACGTGTGATATACAACATTTTATCTACGACCTGCACAATAAGTGACTATTGTCGTTTGTCTATTATAAGGGTTGGTTTTTTTCGAGAAAGTTTGGATTTAGGTAAAAAATAAACGGCGTAGATGAAGAAAATGTGTATTTGCCTATCTTCTTCAACGCCGTTTATTTTTGACCTAAATCCAACATTTCTCAAAAAAAATCAACCGGAATATCAACTGAGAACACTTACTTAAGCAAAAAAATTATAAATAAAATAACTACTGTACTCGATTTTGTAGGTAGTTAAAAAAAAATCGACCTCTTACTTACTTAAAATAATGAACGCGTTATGATTATTTACCGCACTAGTGCGGTAATAAGGCCCAATACATAACGCAAATGAGCAAAAATTAGTGAAAAGGAAACTAAATTATTTCTGTATATTAATATTTGTTTTATCAAAATTGGATTCCGCTGTTTCAAAAAAATATATATACACTTCCTATATTAATACTTTTTGAGTACCCCATGATGTAACATGGCCAATAAAAATAAGAGACAATTAATTTTATCACTTTTTGTATCAAAGTTTACCTTTTGTAAAATAATTTCAATTTACTCGCCTTTTTGGGTAGCCCCATGCCCACCACTGTATTTCGGAAACCAGTCATAGGATCGTCTTGGGCCCATGAGAACTTTTGATCAGGAGATCGAGATCTACAACATACTAAAATTTCATCAAAATCGTGGATTTTTGAAAATCCCATTTAAAGTGTGCATCGTCCTTTGTAATTTTCAAATTTTAGTGAACGAAATTTATCAAATTTTGTTTTTTTGCAAATCGATTCCTTCACTAACGTACTCTGAGAAAAAATATCGGCAGACGAAAAAGACGGCAGCGTTTTTTTGGCAGACGCTGGAATAATGACAAGTTGATTTATGGTAAACAATACTGATAATAGCTGATATTCATGAAAGCATTAGAGCAGCTCTAGTGTATTCAAAATTCAAATAGGCAGCAGATTTATTTGACAGCACAATTTTGGCAGACACTATCAAATTTTGTCACATACAGGGTGTCCCAGCCGAGAGTGAACCATTTGAAATGCTTATAACTTCTAAACTAGTTGTGCTAGCGACCTGCGGCTTATGCCATTCAACTTCTCCTGGCGTAAAGTTTTTTTAAGTAGGTTGCAAATTTTCTTGCCTCTCATACAGGGCGAGTAAAAAACATCCGTTTTTCAACATTGAAATTCTCCACTATCTTTAATGGAACACCCTGTATATCACAACGTCAAAAAAAAGAGTCATGCTGAAGGTATCCATGTACCAATAAGCATCATCCTTGAAACTTAAAGTTTTAGCCGTAAAAAATTGAAATCTAAATCTGGTATTTTAGCATAAGCATGGCAGCTTCATGCTGTAGGTATGTACTTGCTATCACTATGGCAAACAATTTTTAAATGTGTGTGTAGTTGGACATCAACTAAGTTAAAATAAATTTTCCACGAGAACTTAACAAGTTCCAGTGAGAATAGGGAGATACGCCAAAAGTAACAGTTTGGCGTGGAATCTCTGTTGAGGAAAAATACGGAAATAACATCTGTAAATAAGTAGTTTAAATTAATACAATTAAATATAGTCAAACACTTATAAACTTAATAATTATATAAATTTTGACACTTAACATTTAACAATATTATTAAATAACGCGATTTAATTTTTTTTTAACTACGTTTTTTAAACTGGCATCTTATTACACTAGGTCTACAAATTCTTAGTAGTATTTATTGCGTAAATTAACTTTTTTTTATTAATTTTCACCTGATAAACATCATAATGATAAAAATATTTCAAAATTAGTTTTAGTTTCGTAGAAAAAAAAATTAATTTTTTAAAAAAATTAACAGAAACTATACATTTTTTACTCATTTGCGGAATGGCGACGCACAGTAGTTCATTTAGCATTTCTGGCTGGACAGTGAGCGTTATTTCAGCAATTTGAGGTAACTGTATCAACATAAATGATGAAACTTTTTGTGACGAACAAAAATAGAATGTTTTTAATGCATAGTATGTCCTATATACAAATAATTTTTCTAGCAAAAAGCGCTAAGAGTTAACGAGGAAAAAGGTATTCTTCACAAAAACAAAAATTTAAAAAAAAAACAGCATTCTGTTACCTGAAACCGACGAGAACATGATAGGATTAGTTGAAAATAATTTTGAGTCTGACAAATGTTTCGCTGTTTAGTTTTTCAGTCTGTATCCATAGCATCTGCATCAGAATCACTTGAATCACTTTGTAGGCTACAATCTTCCGAAGTCTCTGCAGCAGACACAGATAGTGTCGGCGATTGTAAAATGCAAATAACCTCTGGTAGCAAACTTTTCGATGATTTGGAACTTTTTTTTCGATAGCTATTAATTAGAGGATCCGAAGAAAAAAGCAGTGAATGAAATAGGTCTTCCATTGTGGCTTTTCGAGAATATTTGTGGGTAAAATTCTCACGATAACGCTTAATTTCTTTATGACGACATTCTTGTGCATCTTCAGATAACTGGCCGATAGGAAGTATAGCATGTTTGATGATTTCATAGCCGTGCACCAGTATTTTGTGCACAGTTACTGGCATACAGTACCACGAATATAAACTTAAGTATCGGTCCAATGTTTTTTTAGCATGAGTATTATATGCTTCTGCATTAATTTCGTAACCACACGAAAGTGCTTGCAACAAAATTGCAAAGTATTTGATGAGGGTCTCATCGAGACCTGTGATGGAAGCAGAAGATTGGGGATCCTCAAAGAAACGCCTGGCTGTGTTGCCGTCATTGGTCGTGCCAAAACCTACTTTCACAACATCAACAAGTAGTCCCGTTCTCTCCCTAAATTCCTTTTGAATTCTTTTCTTTCGCTCAGCTACTTGTTGTTTTTCTTGTGCATCTCTGACTTGCCACTTATTGATTCCAAGCTTATATGATATTTTAAGTAGACATTCGAAAGTACGAATCTTGGCATGTAAAGGTGAAAGACCGAATTCCAAGCTGTCTGGATTAATAACCTTTTCTTCGAGTTTTTCTATGTTATTCATCTCTCGAGGCGTACAGCCACATATATAGCATTTTTGGGATGACAGATTCATTGTTGATGAACAAATTTTGCCATCCACCATAGTCAATTTTAATTCTGTCGCGACATTGATGACTGTACCTTCGATCTCTATTTCAACTGAGTTGAGCTCTTCAATTTGCACTTTGATCTTTTCTGTTTCTCTCTTTATTAAGTCATCGGATTCTGAATCCATTAACAGCTTTATTGGTCTACAATAGCGCGTACTTGATGAAGCTAAATTTTGCCACAAAATTTGCTTTTCATTTCTTGTAGTAATATTGAATATTTGGATAGGTACCAATGATATAACAAAAATCTTGTGGCTTGTTAATATCTTGTTTGGTCTCACTAAACCGTTGCTTGTAACTGGAGTATCCAGAGCTACCATCACATCCCCATTTTAACACGCGAGTAATGTGATTCAAATCATTTTTAACTAGAAAATAAACATCTTTCTGGATTTGACATACTTATTCGTTTTATAGTATGATTGAGCAATGACTGCAAATTTACTTCAGCTGAAACTTCGGTAATTTTAAGATCCTCTGGGTAGCACTCTTTCTTAGCTTCTAATATCGAGTGCTAAGAGGGAAATGCTTTACAGCCTATACCCTTAAGACGACTTAGTACGGCACAGTAGGAAGCCTTACTCATTCCTCCATCCAAGTATGTAGCCAAGGCCTCTTCTTTTGAAATTCTTTTATGTTCAGATGGCTTCGAATGATAGGATCTCTTCACATGAGTTGCTCTTGTTGGTGAGGTTGTGGTGATCTCTTTCAAAATAAATGCGGCGTCGCGATGACCTTCACTATACAAACTAGCATGCGTGGCAGTTAATAGTTCTTCATGACTAGTCGATTCCAAGAGAGTCTTTATTTTCCGTCGTTTGGTTTTTTCGCTGGACTCGGAAAAGTTTTTCTGTGGGCGCCCTCTTGAAGTAGTTGGCGTAATTTCCATTTCAGTTGTGTGATGTTCTGTGGCAAAATATTCCGAAAAGTCTACACAGTCTTTTAGCCAGTCCTTATTGGTGACTAGAAACCGTTCTTTTTTCCTATAACTCTCCCTCCATTTTTCTGAAAGCCTATACTCGAAGACCCTTATTTTTTGGTTTATGTTATGTTCGACGTCCTCAGATACACTTTTTAATTTTAATTTTTTTAGAATATAGAAGTAGATCCTCAGAATTCTGGTATCCCTTGTTTTTTCTCTCAACCAAACTTCGAAAACCTCATGTCTCGTAACTGCATGCGTACCTAAAAATTCAAATAGTAAGGTCAGCCGTACCTTGCCGCAGGATTTTTTTTTATTATATGATCAAGTAATGAATGGGCTTCTTAACAGTATGAAAGGTTTCACATGAGTCATCGTGAATCATACTCCTTCAAAGCTCCTTCAAACTTCAATTTCGACACAGTTTTCACTTTAAGACATTATATTTAAAAAAAAATGGTACGAAGTCAATCAAAAACAATTTGGATACATGCATTTTTTGGTACATACCAGCATCTATATTTTCCATTATACACACTTTATTTGGAAACTTATTCACTTGTTTTCTAAACCAAGAAACACAAACGACTGATAAGGAATAATTTCGTGTTTTTTTTTTCTTATCTTTTTTCGCTAAAATATACCTTACCTTTTCTTGTTTTTTTCAATTTATTTTTATGATTTGATACACTTGGGTGTTTCAACTTTATGATAGTACACTTTTTTCAGCATTACAAATGAAACACTTTCGTGAATTATGTCCAGCAAGAAATGCAAAATGAACCAATGTGCGACGTGGTTTTTTCGCTGCTCTCTTATATTCTGCTTCTGGAACATCTCGACAAACAGTCCAGCAATAATCCGCCAACATGGCAACATTTCACTTGCCCTGATATCGTTTTTCCATAATTTCGATGTCCTTATGGAAGCGTTCTCCATGTTCGTCACTCAATGCCCCACAGTTGTCTGGAAAGAAGTCTAAATGTGAATGTAAAGAGTGGATTTTCAGGGACATGTTGCAACTTAGTTCTTGGTACGATTGTAACATCTTTCCGATTAGTTCAGCATAGTTGTCTGTCCTCTTATTTCCTAAGAAGTTTTTTGCCACAAGACGAAAGTCTTCCCATGCTTTTTTTTCTGTACCTTCCAAAACACAGTCAAAATTATTATCTTTAAATAGTGTTCTAATTTGAGGTCCGATAAATATACCTTCCTTGATCTTCGCTTCACTTAATCTTGGCGAAGGTACTGAAAAGCAGCTTCATTTTTGTTCATTGCTTCTACGAAATTTGTCATAAGCCCTAGTTTAATATGCAACGGTGGCAATAATACTATTTGTGGGTCAACTAAAGGGTCATTTTTTTGCCCAGGTTGAAGTGACTGACGATGACGCCAGACCGTTTTTATGTAATGCACATTTCTATCTCGACTATCTCATTCGCAGATAAAACAACAAAATTTCGTGTAGCCCATTTGTAGACCAAGCAGAAGAGCTACGACTTTCAAATCTCCACAGATTTGCCATCGATGTTCATCATACTTAATCCGCAACAAAAGGCTTTTCATATTTTCATAAGACTCTTTCATATGGTCTCCGTGACCAATAGGAATCGACGGTAAAATATTTCCGTTATGTAGCAAAACAGCTTTTAAACTTAGCTTAGAGCTATCCATGGAGAGTCTCCATTCGTTTTGTACATAGAAAATATTAAGTGCTCTCATCAAACCACTGACATCTTTACAAAAAACTAGTGTCCACCATAGCAACATATTGCATCAACTCTTTTTGTCTAGTACGGAAAGAAGCTACGGCCTAGAAATTCTGTTTTACTCTTTGGCAATGCTTATAGTCCCTTACGAGATCGTTTAACTCAGCTTGCGTTATCTTGTGTGGCTGTGATGATGTACTAGGTGCTTTGAAATCTGACATTGATAAAGTTAATGGTGAACTGTCTGTGCTTTCATCTTCTTCGTCGTTGCCAATGTTAGGACGCTCCGGGATTGAGTGAATATTGCTGTGCGGCAGAGGACCTGTAGAAATCTTTTCATTTCGACAAAATCTTGTAATTTATGGGGCTCTTTCAATGATTGTTCGTATAGTTTGTTTGTTTCAGAATCCCATTTCCGAGCTACTATGCGACCTATTATTGGACTCCATGAGGCTGTGTCAATCTTGATGCTTTTTAGAGCTTCCAAACATTCGATGATGGTTGGATGCAGCTGTTTTATTTTTGATGCTGATTCCTGCAGAATCGCAGGAATATTCATGATTTTGTCTATTAATTTTGAGATGATGTCTTTCGTTGCTGTAAACATAGCTTAAGATTTGCCATGCTGTCTGATAGTTAATGTCTGAAATTTGGAAATGCTGTATGAGTCTGCTGGCTTTCTCCTCGAATATGGGTTTTGTGGTACTGCATCTTCTCAATCTACGTAGGATTTTTGTTTTCATGGACCTCCTTCCTGAAAATGTCTCGGAAAGTTACCCATTCTGCATACTGACCATCGAAAAACGGTAACTTTATCTGAGGAAGACTTATATTGCATCATTTTGGTGCTTGAGTCGGAATATCTGGCCTTGGATTTTGTATTCCGGCCCTGAACTTGTAGCTCAATGTATATCTCGGAGATGGTCTCCCAATGCTTCGAAATTTTGTTGTATAATAGTTGAGTTGATAACGACTGATCGATTTCTCCACCTGCAAATCATTAATGATTTTGTCTAGAATCTGGCTAAGTTGATTGATTCGAACTTCTTCTTTCTTCAGTCGGTTTGGCGGAGCTTGCAGCACTTGCTTTGAGGATGACGCTAAGTGTTGCTCCTTCTTACCAATAATGTACGCTATGGCATCATTATACCATATTTTAGTAAGCTGTTCCATTTACTTATCGGTATGTATACATAAGAATGACACTCTTGTTTACCAATTTCCACATGATTGTTCTCAAAATTGGCTAGGTGGCGTTCGAATTTCCCAATGTCTGGCCAATGGTATTAATAGTGTCCATTATTGGTATAATTGTATTGTGTTATATTTGTTTGCGTAGTGTTTATGCTTAGAGCGGTGTGCGAAAGTGTGTCTTTGTTATGAATTGGTAAAAAAATGTTGAGGTTGAATTGGTTGAAAGTGTATTGAGAAAAATTAGGGAATTAAATGGATAATTGAAAAGAACCACTTACATCCAAGTTATACTATACTTGTAAATTTCCCTTTTCGAACGCGCCCTGTACATCCAACTTAATATTTGTGGGAAGATAAGCACTGGCAATATGCGGCGACTGCGTGCGGATTATCAGTGAACATGGAGCAGTGGTCGAACGAGCAACGCGCGTTTATGGTTGAGGCGTTTTTTAAATCGAATGATTCTCATGTCGCGGCACGGCGACGTTTTTGTAACCGTAATCATATCCGGCGTATACGTGACGCTTCGTCAAAAAATGTATTGAAATCGTGGGTTCAAAGATTCAAAGTGGTACAGTGGCAATTGGCAAATCAGAAGCGTCCCGCCATGTTTTCGAATTGAGCGCCTCGGATTTTCAGTCGCAGCACGTTACACAATCCCAATGTTCTCTGGCGTTCTGATCGACTTCTGTTGGCCGGGACGCTTCGGATTTGCCATTGGACCACTTTGTCTGAATCTTTGAACCCATAATTTCAATATATTTTTTGACGGAGTATCACGTGTACGCCGAATATTGTAACGGTTACAAAAACGTCGCCGCGCCGCGACATAGGAATCGTTTGATTTAAAAACGCCTCGACACTAAACGCGCGTTGCTTGTTCGACCAATGCTCCATGTTTACTGATAATCCGCACGCAGTCGCCGTAAATTGCCAGCGCTAACCCCTCCATAAATATTCAGTTGGATGTACAGGACGCGTTCGAAAAGGGAAATTTACTCTGAGTCACCCTGTATAACCAGACAAAGCTCTTGCTATACAAGGAGGTTGGTTTTAGTAGGTAGGGGCGGTAGGGCTATCACCACACAAGGCACTTGCGATAGGGTGTGTATGTGTAGGTGTGTGTATATATATGTCTTCACGGCTCGAAGGACCAAATGTACAATCGTTCCCTTGATGTGAGAAGTCTTGTAACTAGAAAAGGAGGCAGAGAATGACTGATTACACTCTGAGCACCTATTTCTTCTTTGTTGTGGATTACTTGATAGGGTGCGTAGTAACACTCTGTAGTAAGCAGTTGACTGTTAGGTGTGATTGAGTACAAACGACTGATGATTTATGGAACCGTAACACTATTTATACACAAATAAATGCAATATTCACAAAGGTAACTAACTAATAAATTAACTAAAGTGCTGACATATGTTTTACTAACCCACTGTTCGTAATGTCGATGACTTTAAAAATTCTTGGCTAGCTTGGTAAATAGAAAATAATTAATATATTTATTACAAGATAATAAGTTTCAAATTTGGAAGAAAATATGGCTAATCTGTAATTAGACACTGGGTGAGAAAAAAAAGACAAATTCATGGATTTCCAAAGCTTGATGATTGACTTTATGAAATTCACTTATCACTATTCGAAACTTACGAAACAAATATCGAACTAAAACTGACTTACTTCGTGCTATTTATAGCAGACAGTGTACTCGGGATTTATCTAGAAAAACCTGGCGCCCTACTTCAATAGAATTCTCCGAATGGTTCACGCAACGCATTTCTTAGAATCCGGCCGGGCTCCCGAGGCAATTTCGTAACACTGCCTCCCTCTCAAATCAGACTACCAAGAAGCATCACCTCCTCTTCTTTGTCTATAGCTCCACTCACTACTCGGATCCATAATGATCTAGGCCTTCCTGACTTCCCAGATCTACCCTCATGTATGCATGGCTTTTCTTCCCTTGGATTGACATCATGGATACTAGACGGATGGCTACCTAGTCCTGTTCCCTGTTGATTTCGATGCTGCCAACTGCCTTTCCTGCGCTTCCGTAGATGGTCGCAGTACTCGTAGCGTTCCTCTTTATGGAAATTTGCAGAGCGGCCGTTTGAAGGACAACTTTGACCTTCTGGATCAGCATCAGTTCTTGTTTCTGGTTTTTATTTCTTTGCTTGCCGGATTTTTCTTTTCTACATTATGTTGATCTATCCCCGGCTTCCTTAATCTCGAAAAATGATTCGAGGTCGAGATCACTCTCTTTCAGTTGTTCATTTCCTACCTGTTCGGGACTTTCTTGATGTGCATCCAATCGAACGCTAATCGAAGGTTGACAGTTATCAGATCTCAGTTGTAGATACTCTACAGTCACGTTAATGCTTGCTTCCTTTTTAGTTCCTCAGTTTGATTCTGATAACATAACAGATAACAGCCTTCCGGACCGCCTCAATTATATATAAAATGCGGACATCGGACGTAAATGGTTCTTCCTCCCTTCAACTTTCAAAACCATTCAAATGACTATACCTACTTTTCTTATGAAATTGGTATCCGACCCAAAAAAAAAACTAATTTGCTACTTTGCCAATCACAACAGGTATTGAGTTATTTGCATGAATGCTTCGTCTATATCTGGTGAAAGATTGATCCAATGTGTAGCCATAGCCAAGTCAATGAATAGAAGACTCAAAAGATTGGGTCCATGCAAAAAAGGCAGCATGTTTTTTTTGTATTTTTTTGTGGATTCTCAAGATCTCTCTCGTCTTGATTTTAACAACGGGCAGAGCTGTCAGTACTTCAAGTAAATTACTTGGAAAATGTATTTCAATTACTTTTTAGTATTTGAAGTCCTACTATAATTCAAATACTTTTGTTTTTGGATATTTGTACTTGAATCTGCAAATACTTTTAATAAAGTATTTGTATTTGGTACTTGGATTTACAAAAAAAGTAATTCAAATACTGGGCATTTGTACTCAATATACTAGATACATTTTAAATCGTTTAATTGAAAGTAACTAAAATCTGCAACTGGAATCTTGTAATTTGGAATCTCTGTAGTACTTTTTTAGAGGTACCGTAAAACGGGGATGTTTTGAGGTTTTTTGAAATTCTCGAACATTTCTTTGCCATATAAAATTCTGAAAAAAAACCCATGTACCTATATCCGTTCTTTCGCTACAGACTGGCAATTCTAGAAAATTGAAAAAATAATGATAATTGATAATTCAGCCTTTTTTTAATTTGAAATTGTCCCAATTTTACCCCGTGCTGCAACGTAACTTTGTGACAGTGCGTTTTTACAATAGAGAATTATGACACTTTCCAAATAGTGATCGATTTTATTACTGATCGGCCTTATTTAATTACTGACAGTCACTATTTATCACTAATAAAAAGAATTATGGGACATGTTAAATTGGCACTATTTTGACCATTTTTTCGTGTCAGTGTCTCGTTGTTTACTCATTTGTAATGGAAGAAATGTTAGAAGCTGCCATTCTAGGGGGTGCAAATGATGTTTTTTGGTTTTATCCACCCACAAAACACAAACAAAAAAATATAAACAAATTATGTGAGGTTAGTATCTGAAAAATTCCTGGACAACTGACATTTGATTCAGATTTGCGCATGTCTCAAAAAATAGTGGAATAAATACTGCCTTCCACTATCCAATCACAAATAAGGATGATCCTTATTTTATTACTGGCCGCCACTATTTTTAGTCACAAATACGCATGCGTAGGTGTCAATAATAAGAACGTTTATATTAGTGACCGTCGCTATTTGAAGGTGCCATAACTCTCTAATGAAAACATAATGTTACCCCGGCAATATTCAGCCAGAAATTGGGATGTGAACTCCATCAATAGGAAGTCGTCCACAGGAGATATGTCCATCCTTTCAGGTTGAACATAAGCTTCTTCTATTTACTAATTATATGTATGTCACATAGTTGCCTTGGAAACAGGGCCGATCGAAATAGGAAAGTTACTCTGTTTTGTTTATTGCTGAAAAAACTATGTTAAACTGATATCGTAAAAGCGTATTTACGTAGATATCCCGACAAGAAGGTGGTACCTAAAGCAATTGGAAATTCTTACGAATTTTTTTGAGGAGGTTTCAAACCCAGCTTGCCAAACGGCTTTTGTAGCGATCGAGGTACCTATATGTGTTTCCACTTATCGGTAGAAAAATTTGGCTTCGCGCACAGAATTTAAAATGTTTGCCTAATTTGAATTGAATTTCACAATGTCACAAAGTTTCTCCCTTGTCACAAAGTATCCCTGTTCCAATTTTCAGCCTTCAATACAATTTAAATATAATCCTTGAATAATTTGAATTCCTTTTTAGTGGGTACTTGAAGTAATTCTTATTATTTCAAATACACCATGGGTATTTCAAATATTTAATTAAGTACTTGAAATACTTACAGAGTATTTCAATTATTTTACTTGAAAAAATCAAGTACTAAATTAAGGTAATTGAAACTTGAAATACTTTTCAAATTGAAAGTATTTAGTATTTGTACTTGCAACACGAATTTGATAATTGGTATTTGGAATACTATTTTCCAGTATTTGTGACAGCTCTGACAAATGGGTAAATTTATTTCCAATAATCATTATAATTTGCTGCAAATTCAGTACCTACAACTAAGAGTATAACATCTCTTGTAAATTTCATTACATTAATACCATACCATAACAGGCTCTACATTATTTTAATCTAGTGGCCAACATATGAATTTTTTTTAACATTAACCATATTTATTATATTCAACAGTTCCAAGTAACAAAAAATAATCTTGCTTAACGACTTCTACAAACTACAATAATGCTGAGCCATGCAAAACTTACACATAAAAACGTGCTATAGAAACGGACGACAGACGATAAGGATAAATGCAGAGCGGTTTCAAATTTCAACTAACCCAAACTAGCAGGAAAATCATCTGAATAACCAGCCAGTAATTAAATAAAACTATACACCGTACAAAGTTGAAACATATAATTTAATGAGGTTTCGCGTAAATAATTATTTATAGTTTCCTAATGAGGAACGTGTTTAGTTTTGAATTCTTGGTGTGCATGGTCATGTGATAATTTAGATGTTTTAAATATTTAAGGAAAAGCACTTTATGTCTTTAAACATAATATTTGCCAAGTGAAATAAATGAGCATTAGAGGTATTTGTTGAAATTAATATTTTAATACCTATATGTAAGTATTAATACCAAGGTTACCCAGAAAAACAAACAAATAGTGTCAATCACCTGCTTGCTAAGGGTAAGGGAAACTTCTTTATGTTTTTCCAGGGCTATTTAATCAATATGTGTAGATATAAGAAACTAACATTAACATTAATTGACATGATTAGGGAGTCTTAGCAAATCCATTAAATAAATTACCGCTGAATAATTTGTGAAATTGGTCATAAAATTTAAGACATAAGGCTATAGAAGGTATTTACTGATCATTGATTGCCATCAGTTGCAATACCGCCAATACCTAAGTACCTATAGTTACTATCCAGAAATTGTAGGTAGAACTTAATTCATTGAAATTCATAATATCTGATTCTCCATTCTCCATATGATTATGATTCAATAATGATAAAAATTCAGTTACTCATTCCTCATAGAATGATGCAGTAATAGTACCTACCTAATCAGCCTTTCAACGCAGACCGAATATCGATCATTCCATTCGTGAAACGTAATTTATTGCCAATCATCATTTACAGCTGGAATCGAATTTATAAAACTTATTACTAGATACCTCGTTCTTTATTTAAATTTCATTTTAATATCATTAGAAAAAGATTATCTTAATTCTACTTTCTAGAATCGAATCTGTCCCAGTATATTATGGAGCTTTAAGGTGTTCAATGCGAAAACTATCCACACTATTGTCCACATGTGAAAAAAGGGAGCGAAATAATATACCTGGGGCTCGCGTGGTCGTGGGACTCCCTTGCACCCAGCCAGGAGGTCCCCATTTACATTTTACACTCAGTCTAAGCAGGCCTTTTATAAATGCATGTGCCTCTCAAAAATTCTATACGAATCTTTTATATGGCGACTTTTCAGTCTTTAAAACGTTTAAGTCTATTTGAAAAAGTTGGATGTTTTTCATGTGTCCGGGAAAATTGGAAAGTTAGAGAGGTGAGCGAAATTATTATAAGTTGCTTACTATATACCAAAGATATATACAATATACTTGTGCTTCAATGGGGATATAGAAAAGAGGAAGGAATATATAGAAATTAGAGGCACATATTGTCTGGCTAGCGAAACGGCGAACTCCAAAAGAATTTGCTGCTTTGCCAAACTTGACGGAAACAATAATAAACAAGTTGGTGACATATTTTTTTTTGCTATATGGGCAGGTATAATATTTTGAAATAGAAAAAAATCCGGCAACATTGCGAAACGATGGATGTAGAGAGGCGTGATTATTCAGAGGCATGATTCTATTGGTTAGAGTCTGAACGACAGCACGCAGTGGCGTGGTTATCAGCGAAACTAGAGTTTTTTTTTCTAATAATTTTATTGGTTTATTTCCTTAGTGTTTTCGGTGCCACTGAACTCAAAGACATGGCTGTCATCAGGCGGTGTCAGTGAATATTTTTAGGTCACGCCCCACTTTTCTTCCCCCTTTCGTCTCTACCAAGTTACCACTTGCCAAACTATACATAGTAGGTACTATAAAACATGAACTTTTTTGTGCCTACTGTAGTAAATTAATATTACATAGAAGGACATCTACCAAACTACCAATATTTGTTAAACCATACAATAGTATATTACATACCGAGGTGGGAAGTGTTTCATTACGTCGAGAAATTAAAGTTAGTTAACAAAGACGCGAAGCGTCGAAGTTAACTATAATCTCGAGACAGGAATGAAACTTCCTATAGTCTATGCATCTAGAGGTTACCCATAAGCTGTAAAACACAGGGCTGACAATAAAGTACAAGACCAAGTGAACGAATTTACATTTAGTTCTATAAAGTCCTTTTTCAAAGTAATTTTAAAGTTTTTGAGTTACCTACGTCGGAAAACAATGTCTATAGAGTAGTTGCCTATTTAAAATTTACTCCATAAAAAAATATTAGTTAACAAAATTATATTTTCAAGTAACTTTGAAAAATGGTACACCAGCACCTGAATTAATATAGGGCCTGTCAAAGTTTTTGAACAAGATTTATACCGAAATTCCAGTGCTTCCCAAATAAAACAAAATTTTGTGTTAAGTTAGATAATAATTACGTTTCACTTGTTAACAATATGTAATAATAATAATAATAAAAGTATAATAATGTATACTCAGCATTAGATGAATATATTGCATTTTAAATAAATACGAAATGTAAATACCTATCTGTAAAAATTATATTTCTTCACAAAATTTCTTGACCACAAAACATTTTGAGAATTTCAGGTAGAACCCGTCCTCTCTTTGTATTTCGCATGATTTATAGCCATGCCGTGTTTTACGACTTAGGGGTAAACTCTCGATGCATAGACTTTACGAAGGTTTGTGTACTATTTTATCTACAAGGGTTTGGTTATGCCGTTTTTACAAATCCGTTTCTCTAGTATTTGAGTTATGTTATGCGACTCATAACACAGCTAGTGGTGTTATGGACAACGTTATGAATTTATAACACAGCCAATGAAGCACAACTGATTTTTGTGATTTGACAAATGTCATAGTTAAACCTGTAAAGGTAGAAAGAAGGTAGACAACTACTAATAAACGAAAATTGAAAAAACATGTTCTTATTTTTCGCTGTGTAGATAAAACGTTGTACATCACACGTGCGTTTAAACATGACTACAAAACTCGAGCGATTAGAACGACTCGGTCTTCGACGTCGTCGTTTCAATCTTTCACACTCGTTATTGTAATCATGTTCATAAACGCACTTTTAATGTAAATAACTATTATTTACAACAATAGGGAACAATCATATTTTTCAAATTATTTTTTTTCTTATTGCTTATGTTTTCAAATATAAAATGTATATATTTTTGTTTGTTTTATGCCTCATTTAAATAAAAAAATTATTTTAAATTTCAAATTATTTTCGTTGGCGCGAAAACGATTAGCTTCATGGTGGTGGAATTTGTGACGTCAACTGTCTGTAAACACCACATTAAGGTCTGTTCTCACAAAAGCCTTTGACCGGGCCTTTGACACTTTGCAAACTGTCGGAAAGAATCGCTTAGCTTGAACCTTCGACTGCATTGAAACTTGAAAGCGGTTATCATGTGTTATTTGCCATATAGTGACATTTTGTGTTTCAAATAGTTCATCATGGTTGATACAGGATTTACAAAAGCGCAGTTTGACAATCTTCGCTCCATAGATCCGTTTATGGTGGTTCAATATCAGTCGTGGCGTGGCGTGAGCTGATCGTGGACCAATAGTTCCACGACTCAAGATTGAACCACGAAAGTGCGGACCGTGGATTCACGATCAGTGTAAACTACTAGTGACGTCACTGGAAGCGGCCATGTTGAACGTAACTTTTCCGCGCGAAACTTCTCAATTTAAAACTAATAATTGCCGTATGACTATAATATCCATAAATTTAATACAAAACTGCTCATATTCAATATTTTACACAAAAATGTGCACCATAAAAACAAAATAAGCCATATTTATTTCTTATGAGAATTCCCTATTACAACCATCACAATTTTGACTAAATACTAAATAAAAATTAAAAAATTTTGTTGGCAAGTTTTGACTTATCGAAAAAAACGTTTGACCTGCAGGACTTGTCTTTAACATTTTAGGAAATGAGGGTTCACTTTCCACCCGGCTGGAAAGTGAGCACTTTCCACCCGGGAGGAAAGTGAGCACTTTCCACCCGGGAGGAAAGTAAAATTTAAAAAAGAAAATGTCAGCATTACGTATGTAATGTCAGCATTACGTATGTGGTTGTAAATAAAAGAAATTTCAATGTAGCTAAACATTTTGATTCGGTAAATTTGAAATACACAAAAAGATTGAGGCTCGGATTGAGGTCAATTCAGCATTCACGTTTTCTTGTAGATAATAATTGTAATAATTGCCATATTTTAGTTTAAATTATTTTTTGCATAGGCTGATTGGATTGATTATCTATCTTTCTCTTAGGAATTAATAGGCCGAGTTCGTTTTTGTCATCTTTTTCGTCGATTTGCTCCGAAATTTTGACAGGCACGTGATTTGTAAATTGAACTGTCTTATCCAGTCACGTGCCTATCAAAATTTCGGAGCAAATCGACGAAAAAGATGACAAAAACGAACTCTGCCATAATAATCTGTGGGATGATGGAAAGAACACATATATTATGTTTGGCTAGAAATTGGTGCTCATATGAGGATTTTTATAACTCTTCTGGAATTGATTACTTCTTATGACAAAAATCGAAATAATTTTTTTTCTCGAAAACTGTTGAAGATAAACCTATCGGACTTAATATCATTAAAATCAGCAAAAACGTAGCTTTTCAATGAGCTTATAATATATAGGGTGTCCTATTGGAAAAAATCGGACTTTGGTCAATATCTCAAAGTCGGGGCCAAATAGAAAAAAACTGAGAACGTCACTGAATTCTGCCTAAAAAATTGCTTCAAGAAAGTTTTTACAGAAATCAATTATTTTCATAGAAGAAATAGTTATAAAGGTTTCACAGTATTGCTCAAAATCGAGAATCGCCCTCTAGTGGCTAAACGGTTGAAGATATCAAAATGCGGTTTGCACGAATCAAAATTTCATGAAATTTAAGCCTCAGCGTGGGGGGTTCATTTTTTTGTATCTCGCTCAGAAATTGATGTTTCCTATTAAAAGTGTCCAAATTCATTCATTCAAAACATAATAGCTATCACGTGACCTTCAACTTTTTTAAATAGACACCCGCATTTTTTATTTCATTTTTATTGGGTTCTACCTACGTACATATTTGATTTTATGCGTGGTAACTTATTTCTACGTAAGCAATATCACATAATAAGACAATTTAAGGCCGCAACAACGATAAGAATGCAGTGCTCTGATTGGTTGATTTTTCGAAACTTGTTTTAAGGTCTTTAAGAAAACGGCATATCAGAATTGGCTCAAATTTGGCATAAACATTATTTGATCGATTATCTGCAATTCCTTATTTTGGTTTTGCGGTATTCAGCCTTTTTTTTTTAACCTCAAAAATCATGTTCGCAACCACTAAAACAACTAAATGTGTTGGTGGTTGCATATTTGCATGTTTATCAAGCTTGGATCCGTGAAAAGCATATTTTATTGATAACCACGAAAAACTAAAAAAAACTTATTTTAGAGATTGTAGATAATATATCAAATGATGTTTATGCCAAAGGATTTGGGAAATTATTGCGGATTTTTTGAGATGACCTTAAACGAATTTTGAAGGTGAAAATAGTTCAAGCAATTTCAAGTAGATGGCGTCACGGCAAAAAAGCTACATTGGGAGAAATATATTTGGGGGCCCCTAGGCCTAACCTATCCCTTGAGCAGTGGCGCACCCAGAAAAAATGATTATAGGGAATGGGGGGACCCTACAAAGGTTGTGGCTTGTGTCTAAAAATCTAAATAAAAAATTGACGTGTCAGAGTGCCACGCCATGAAGTTAATTTTTTTTTGTACGTAAAAATACAATTTTGGACGGGTAGCCTAGGGGGGGGGCCTGGACCGATGCTCCCCCTGGGTGCGCCACTGCCCTTGAGTGTCACGTAAAAAGTAGGAAAATAAAAATGCGGCCTGGAAATGGTGGTAATCAAATCACAATATATGGACGGTTGGGTCGGTCTGTGTTTTTCGAAATTATGGTCGGATATATTCGGAATATTCCGGAAGCACGCTCAGCGTTGCCAGATCCTCTCAAGCACAGAAACGAATATTATTAGGCATGGGCGGTATGGTAAATGCTATTTTAGAAGATAGGAATTGAGTCCTTATTGAATGTAGCTTAATTAAAATGTTATTATATTTGTTTTGCATGTATGACATTTTTTCCTATATATTCGAAATTTTCCGCAGCATCGTGGGGCCCTTTTGGACCGTGGGCCTGGGCTGGGCGGCGCACCGATCTGCCCGGTGATATGTCCGCCCCTGGGGCCTTATTCTGTAAAGAACGAACCGTTCGATTCGGTAGAATTTCTTCGATTGTGACGTCATTTTCGGCATTTTCGGAATAGCTTCCGCGCTAGCAAACCGAAAACACAATCGAAGAAATTCTACCGAATCGAACGTTTGTTCTTTACAGAATAAGGCCTCAGGGGCGGACATATCACCGGGCAGATCGGTGCGCCGCCCAGCCCAGGCCCACGGTCCAAAAGGGCCCCACGATGCTGCGGAAAATTTTTGTCTAACAAAAAAAAAGAAAAAACACGTGTTGACTTATTTTTCATTGACAAACGAAATCCGCAATAAAAAAATTGATGCAAGGGGCCTATGCCATATTATTATTGGCAAAAATCATAAATTTTATACTCTGCATATTATAGGGTGTCCAAAATACCATGTGCCACCATTGTTATATCAGAAACGGTAAGAGATACAAGGGCGGTTAAATTAGAAAAAAGTTGCCATTTTCAAAGGGTATTTAAAATATATTTTCGTTGTTGCCAAATTTTTATTAGTTTCCGAGGTACACGGTGATTTGTGAAAAACACCAAAAACTATTTTGTCGGATATTTCGAAAACTATTAATTTTAGAGACAATCTTTAAACTTGAAAGTTTCATGATTTTTTTTGCTCTACAATATGGTGTTTTGTAATGTTAAATCCGACGTTTTGTCTTCAGGATACCATAGTCAACTTAATTTTTTTGAATACGGACCTGGATTTTTTATTTCATATTTTGAAAGGAAATTGAATTTGCAATCAAAATAACCATTATCAAGCATATTTATTTTAAATTTACCCTGAGTACGGTCCAGCGCTGTCAGTTTTTTGCTAGTTTTGCATCAATGGATTTGAGAATGGTTTTGCTTTTCATTTGGATTTTTTCAGATAAAAATAAAATTGAAATTTTTATTTTTTTTTATTATTCAACGGATGAACATGTTTTGACTATCGCGAAAGAAAGTTAAAAATGTACAAGAAAATGGTATTATTGCAAAAAAACTACTACTCTAAAAATGTTCGAAATGGCCTCCATTATTTCGTGGGCATGTTTGGGCTTTTTTGATGACCTTCTGCTGAATTCTTCTTAATATGGTCGGATTAATTTTATTACATGCCTGTCGAATTTTATAGATTAGATCGTCTTGGTCACGAGGCGTGGTTAGGTAAACTTGGTCCTTCATTATACCCCATTTGGAAAAATCCATAGGGGTAATATACGGTGAACGCGCAGGCCAGTTTATAGGACCATTGTTGCCAATCCAACAGTTGAGCTTAAAAATATGCAAATATCTTGTGCAACACCGGTCTCGATGTGCAGGCGCACCATCGTGTTGATAATACGCAAAGTTTCGTAAGACATTAAGGGGAAGGTCATCCAAGAAGTCTTGCTAGGAATTGCTTAAAAAATTGTAATGAATTTCACCAGTTAAATTTTCATTGAAAAAGAAAGGGCCCACTACTTTGGTGTCCAGTATCCCCAGCCAAACGTTTATACCGAACCTCTCCTGGAAAGCAGTTTCGCGGTGAAAGTGTTGATTTTCATGGGTCCAACGGTAATGAATGTTTCGGTTGAACCATCAATTATTATAATTGAATCTGCTCTCGTCGCTCCACAGTATCTTTTTGCAAAAGTAAGGATCTCGTCTTTGCTTCCTTAATATCCATCTGCAAAATATTCTCCTTTTCTCATAATCGGGAATTCTTAAATGCTGCACTTTTCTACATCGGTAATATCTAAATTTATTGCGCCGCAATATTTTTTTTTTGCTGACATTCTTGGAACACCGGATTCTTTTTCAATTTCCCTCAGGGAAACTTCCCCTTTATCGATATTTTTGTAATGTACGTACCCTTAAATAAATATTACAATATTATGTAGAATTATTTAAGAAATGTTCAAGCAAAATAATACCTAATACGTTGGTCTCGCCTTCACCTCCTTCTAATGTTGTAGTGGCAGTTCTTTTTTTAGGATTTTCAAAAGATCCGTGCTCTCGCAAATTTATCTCTAGCCTCGCAAAAATTTTGCGATTCGGAATTTGTCTTTCCGGGTACAAATTTTCATACAGTTCAATAGCATTTTTAGCATTACGAAATGACAACAAGCGCTGGACCGTAATGAGCGTAAATTGAAAAAAAAAAAATGCTTGATGATGTTTTTTTTACCGAAACGTTGGGAAATATACATGTATAATACATGGTAAGATTGCAAATTAGATTTCCTTTTGAAAATATGAAATATAAAATATGAAATATAAAATCCAAATCCCTATTTAAAAAAATTAAGTTGATGATGATACAAAACTCCATATTGTAGGGCAAAATATCATGAAACTTTTAAATTTAAAGAATGTCTCTAAAATTGAAAAATTCGCCAAAATTGTTTTAGGTGTTTTCTACAAATCACCGTGTAACTCGGAAACTTATAAAAATTTGGCAACAACGAAAATATATTTTAAATGCCCTTCGAAAATGGCAACTTTTTTCTAATTTAACCGCCCTCGTATCTCTTACCGTTTCTGATATAGGTACCAATGGTGGTCCATGGTATTTTGAACACCTTGTATATACAACAATTTCCATAAGGTCAGTTAAATATTTCAAACTAAAATAACCATAATCAACTTACCTGTTTTTTAGCACGTTTCACAACGATCTGCACACATGTCACTGCAGAATGACTCAATTGAAATATTTTTGAAATTAATATTTTCTGCATTACCGGTTGAGGATTTTCAGGTAAGGTGGGAAAAAACCTACTTCTTTCCTATTATGATACGACAATAAATGTAGCAAGAATCAGATTCTTATTTTTTGGATCTTAAGTGCAAAAATGTCGATAATTGGGACAGTGTCGATAATTGGGACTTTTACCTTACCTAAAAAATCAAATTATGTGCCATGCTTTTTTTGGTCAGCCTGTAGAAGCTAAACTAATTTTAAAATATAACCCCCCTCTTAATACCCCCTTATTAAATTTTTATTTTTCATTCGCTTAACTATAGCCTCAATCTTAGATTGCCTCAATCGAACAACGGAATGGACACCATATGTAGGTATAGGTACCTATCCATACATTTATAACGCTGTGACATCAAAAGAAACTCACGAAAAAATTCCTCCTATTTCCAGCGATCAGCAATCAAAATTATTAAAAATGTCCATGTCTACGACTAATAATGGTTTATGATCTTGCTTGATGGAAAAAGTAATCTATAGTCACATAAAAATTTGCTTTGAAATTTTTGTGTTTTGATCGAGGCCGAAAACCTTGCAAAATTCAAATCATCTTTTCGATTATCCCCGGTATAATATGCAACAAATTGCGTGCATTTCGCATGCTCACATGCCCCTGAGTTTTGTTGTTTTGTTGTCTCCGTCTTTTCTGCTACAAGAGTCGGCATTGAAAAGAGACAGCGGACACGTGCCTCGAAGCCTCGAAGGGCTCTAGAATCCCCCGACCCCATTTTTGTCTGTCGTAAAGTGCGTCGTAGTATTTCCAATGATTCGATGGAAATTGTCCAGTGCCATTCAGAAGTTACAGTGAGGAAGTATTAATAGAGTGGTTTTGATATCGATTTGTTAACATTTTTGTTTTATTCGGCTTCCGACGCTCAGTTCTTCTGGTTTTCCTCAAGACTCAAGTGTTTGGACAGGAAACGTAAATGGTGAGCAATCTATTTTTAGTTTGTGTTTGTAAAGTCGGAATATTTTTAATTGGCATTTAATTTTTTTTATATTCCTAAAAATGTACCAATATACCAAGTTAAGTAGGTAGGTACCTACCTACGAACAGAGGAATCGCAACTTATCACCTCAAATATTTTTCCTATAGTTTTTGTTTGCATTTCATAATTATTTAAATTATTCTCCCCTTTTTGATGAATTATTTCCTAGAAATAAAAGCACTTCATCCCCAACTTCAATCCGTTTTTGGTTTGGTATACTTGGGTACCTAGACTCTACGCCGCGGACTTTACCTCGGACTCTACATAACTTAAAAATACCCTGGAGAAAACTTCATATTTTCAACCCCTTAAGTGCCCTAAACCGTACCGATTTTGAAACCAAATAAAGAAACAATAATGCGACGTACGTTTTCGTTATCAAAGCACTCTTTGATTGGTTTTTTTTTTGAAGACCTATATAATAATGTTGAGAGGGACAGTAGTAATCACCTGTCAAAAGATGAATGTGGAGCATCATCCAAAATCTTGAGAAAAAAATAAAAAATAAAAACCGAATTTGAAGCTATTTTTTTCATATTTTCATTTTCAACCCCTAATTGTTTTTCTCAGTTCTAACATTTCATGCATTTTGGTCGGTTTATATCTCGGTTTCTATATTGTTCACAATTTTATTTAGGGCGGGTATTATAGAACTATTTGGACAAATAACTAAAAGTTAACTTCTGGCATGAGTATGGAATGTGAAGTCATTCCAGAAGTTAACTTTTAGTTGTTTGTCAAAATAGTTTTATAATACCTGCCCTTAGATATATTGTTTAGAGAATGTGCGTCGAACCCGAGGGGGTAACAACTGGACCAAAATTTGCCATCATAATGGACTAGAGTCTAGCTGTCACAGCCGGAGTAAACCCGTCAATAGCCGAACAGCGAACTCTGGTGCATAGAAAATCGAGAATAAGAATTTAATTGGTATTTCTATAGTTTCTTTCACCTTTCTTATTTTTATCAAAACAAAATTACAAGTCTATTTTACAAGATAATAATTATTTGTAAAAATATTACATTTTTTGTAGTTTGGATTTAGGATAGTAATATAATATTCGGATGATCCAGAAAAACTCTGCAAAAGAAATTCGATCCAATCTAAATAAACGTTAATAATGTGAAAAGTTATAGGGTGGTAGAACAGGCATTATTGCCTATAAACCCAGTATTGACCACTTTAAAACGAAAACAAAATGAACTAGGTACTCCCCTTACTTACAAATGCCCGAAAAAAGTCACCAATTACTCCACAGAGGAAATGTATTTCAACAAAAAAAATGCAAAAATCCTCATATTATCTTCAACATCCTGAAAGAGAAGAAAAAAACGTATTAATTTTGCAGAAAATAGTAGACTCTAATGATAATTCCATGGACTCGAACACAGATACGTAATACCAAAGAATATACCTCGGAATATACCTATAGAATATTTAATTTTAAGGCATGTTCAAATTACAATATTTTTTGATAATGTTCTATCCTCGGTTCTATCAGTTTTCTTTTATCTATAATTTATATTGATTTTACGTTTATTTTTGTTGTTTTTGTTGTTTTTGCAACCGAATATACCTTCCTTCAAATTGAATGCGCTCGGCTCGGCTTTCGGCTACAATCGTAGTTGCTCCACATGTGATGGCTAGACTCTAGTTCATAATGGTATTAATTTCATGTAATGCTATTTTGGTAATGTTTACCTATATTAGGCTACATGCAATAGTTTTTCCTCCAGTTTTACATTACCAGACCAGAAAAATAAACCATTAAGTATAGTTAAAAGCAAACATCACATCCTTTAGTTTGTACATCTATTATTATTCTATAGGTATTTAGGTATTATTCTATAGGTAGGTTCTACTTTTTTTTTAAGGCCAGATTTATTCATCTTCATATAAACTTGCTGGTAATTATCTATAATTCTATTAGTCGGTGGATAACTGGCCGATCAATGGGATGATTGCATTTTTATCTGTCAGATTGCATACCTGAGTTTATCAAAAGTCGAATAAACTGGCCCTAAATCTGAATAAAATGTCAATTTAATAATTTTATTAGTTTATCAATGGGCCACTTTCACGTGTCGGGAATATGGCATATTATGACATTTTTTGACGCAGATACATCAATACAACCGAGAATGAATAATATTTTGCAAGATTTTAGTCAGATTATTAAATAAATTAATAAATAAAAACTAAAAATTTAAACGAAAAATGAGTTAATAAGGATTATACCGAGGATTATACCTATCCTCTATTTTTTAATAATGTAGTAAAGGACGAAAATAGTTTCTAGCTAGTGAAATGTGTAATGATTTACTAATGAGAAATTTGGCATCCTCGCATTTTTGTTGATTTCCTGGTTTGTGACGTCACAAACCAACTTCGCGTTTTAGCGCCAGTTTAAAAATTCGATTTTTAAATAATTTTTTTTCAAAAATAGGCGTTTTTTTCGGAAAAAAGTATACAGATAGTATTGGAATGACTAAAAGAATAATTTAAATATGTTTTTTAAAAATGTGAAAGTGGCCCATTATTATAGGTTAATATTTTATCTCTGGATTTATCTTAGCTCAACAGTTGAAATGGTTCTAATCCAATGATTTTTATTGGTTCATAAAAACTGTAGGCGTTGTCCTACAGCGTCATTGTCGTAAGGCCATATGAAATTTTCTAGATCATTTTTCAAAAATGTAATTATGTAGTCATTATTGGACATTTTAATTCATTACATGTATAGCAAAGTTGTAGGGTTAACAAGAATCTCTAAAAAATAAATCATTTTACATACACAGGGTGAGCCAAAAAAAATTGCAGTACTTAAAATATTTAGGTATTTGTTTTAAATGGGACACCCTATACTCGACCCTATACAGGGTGTCAATTTGAAAACTTCCCACCCCTATTATCTCGGAGTAGACAATTTTTCGAAAAAATCCCTGAAATACGTCAACTATAATTTGAAGGGGGATGAGTTTTTATGCAAAATTCACCTTCCCTCTTTCAACCCCCCAGCCCCCAGAGCCACCCCCTAGAAAATTTTAAACGGGAAGGGGGGTCAAGTGATACATCACTTTGCAGGGTTTTTAATTCCATACATTTTGGTACTAAAGTTTAGTCCTTAAGTTCAACTGTTTTGGAAATATTGACAGTTGAAAATTGACTTTTTTGCATCTTTGTCAGGCTGTAAAACCTAAACGGTTAATTTTAGAGGAAAACCTATCTTACATTCTTATCTCAAATTTTTATAAACTATCATTTGCAGCAACTTCGAATTTAATCCATGATCAAAAATCTCGGTTCAAAATTTAATCTCTGGTTAAATTCAAAAATGGGGTCAAATGATAATTTATAAAAATCTAAGACAAGAATGTAAGATCGGTTTTCCTCTAAAATTAACCGTTTAAATTTTATAGCCTGCCAAAGTTGCAAAAAACTCAATTTTCAACTGTCAATATTTCCAAAACAGTTGAACTTAGGGATTGAAATTTTGTACCAAAAGGTATGGAATTAAAAACCCTCCAAAATTCTACGGGGTGGCTCTGGGGGCTGGGGGGTTGAAAGAGGGAAGGTGAATTTTGCATAAAAACTCATCCCTCTTCAAATTATAGTTGACGTGTTTAAGGGATTTTTTCGAAAATTTTTCTTCTTCAAGATAATAGGGGTGGGAAGTTTTCAAATTGACACCCTGTATATTATGTTATTTTCGGATTCTACGCAGAAAAAAAAATTTATATTAACTTTTCAATAGCTATCTGATAATAGTGGTACCCATGGTGGTCTTCATCTCGGTCTCGATGATGGTACTATGGATACCAAATTTGGTACCACCATTATAACAACCTTTGAGTAGCTCTCAAGTAGTCAAGTTAGGACAGGAAAGTGGAACTCGTTTTCTCCTATCTTCAGTTGTTTTCTCACTAATCTCACTGTATCTGGATAAAAGTAGAATAAAATGCTGATTTTCAATTGTTTCTAGCTTAAAAACAGTTGAATTTAGGTATAGCACACTATATATAAAATGTATCTAGAATTTTGCCTAGAATCCAAAAATGATATAAGGTTCACAGGAATCCCAAACCAGAACGTTTTTGATTGGCGCAAACCGCTAACAACACACAACTTTTCTGACTATTTTCTACCAATGAAATTTGCTCTGACTGATATGTGGTTTCTGTGAGAACAGACCTATAATATATGTATAGGGTGTCCCATTTGAAACAAATACATATTTTATGGTATTTTTTTTGTTTGCTTCACCCTGTATGTGTGAAATTATTCTCATTTTATAGATACACAAACCTACTCAAAGATATTTTCACTATTGGGGTTGGTGTTGGTAATATGAATATGATCTCCCAGTGAATGTTTGGAAAATTCGAGGGTTAAAAATCAACCGTAACTCCATTGAATGCAAGCGTAATTCTGCGATATTTCTAGGTAATGCCAGGTAATGCTAGCATAATCCCTTGTAATACCGAGTAATGTCTCATGGTGCCAGAGTAATGCCACCGTAATGCCGGTAACTCCGCATTAATGCCAGTAATGCGTCGTAATGCGGACGTCATGCAATAACATCTGTACACGTATTGCCACCAGTTGTTACCCCCTCGGTCGAACCTTTAACATATAGGTATCCGTCTCAACAACTTCTTTGTTATAGAATATTTCATATTTAAAATTTTCCTGATTTCATGTCTCTTAAGCTGGAAGAGCAAAGTCGGCAGAATCAAAAATCAATACATGGAACATTAAAGGCTCATTAAAGGCTAATTAAATGCCCCTATGAGAAATTTAAGGCTCCCTAATTTTTCGTGAAAATGACTGTTCTGCTAGCTTTAACTTAAGCTAGCAGAACATGAGCGGAAAAGTGGCTAAAATAAGGAAAATTGCAATTCCACTTGCACAGATAATAAAGGCTCGTTGAAGGCTCCGATGAAAATACACCAATCGTGAATTTCAGGCTCAATTACTTTTTTTGTGAGAATGCAAAAGACGGTGAAAATCAGTTTTCCGATAGTGCAGTCGTAGTGAATACATTAAAGTTTTATTAAATGCTGTTATGAGAAATTTTAGGATCCGCCAATTTTCGCGAAAATTGCTATTCTGCTAGTTTTAATTAACCTAAGCCAGCAGAACATGGGCGAAAAAGTGGCTAAAACAAAGAAAATTTCAATTCCACATGCACCGACATTAAGAGTGCGTTCGAAATCATCCTGGGCGTCACACCAAGTGCACACCAGCTATGAATTATACATGGCTGGCGTGCACTCGGTGTGACGCCCAGGGTGATTTCGAACGCACCCTAAAGGCTCTGGAAATACACCAATCGTGAATTTCAGGCTCAATTATTTTTTGTGAAAATGCGAAAAGTGGCGATATGTGAGTCGGCAGAGCATTGCGGAAAATCCTGTCAGGCAGTGAAAATCAGTGTTCCAATAGTGCAGTCGTTGTGAATACATCAAAGGCTAAAGGCTAATTAAATGCTGTAATGAGAAATAGGCTCTGCTAGTTTCCGCGGAAATGGCTATTCTGCTAGCTTTAAACTAAGTTAGCAAAACCTGAGCAAAAAAGTGGCTAAACAACAGAAATTGCAAATCCACTTGCACAGACATTCAAGGCTCATTAAAGGCTCCGGAAATACACCTATCGCGAATTTCAGACATTTCTATAATAGTAGATTATACCACGAGTCAATAATGATAGCTATTATTCCCGAGGAATATTTACGAACTGAGTCTCGTTAGCGGCGAGGGAGTAACATTCCGAGGGAATAATAGCCATTATTGCGAGTAGTATACTCTACTTTATTTACGACAAATTAATTTATTCCAGATTTTTAATAGCAAATTTCATCCATCTCAATACAAATCCACAAGCACTACATGTTTGACACTGACACTTTTGAGGAATAATGACCATTAATCCCCCTACTCGGCATTATTCCCTGGGGGTGACATTAGTCGTAAATAATAGTAGATTATACCACGAGTCAATAATGCATGATAGCTATTATTCCTGAGGATTCTTACGAACTGAGCCGCGTTAGCGGCGAGGGAGTAATATTCCGAGGGAATAATAGCCATTATTGCGAGTAGTATACTCTACTTTATTTACGACAAATTAATTTATTTGAGATTTTCAATGAACAAATTTCATCCGTCTCATAATTTTCAATACAAATCCATAAGCACTACACGTTTGACACTGACACTTTTGTGGAATAATGACCATTAATCCCGCTACTCGTCATTAATCCCTGGAGGAATAACATATGTCATTATACTGCCAAAATCACAAATATAATACGCACATTATACATTAGTCGTAAATAAAATTATCTATGTACCACGGCAATGTACGGGCAATTGGTGTCCCTCGGGTCAGAGGCTAACCCAAACTAACACAAACGTTGCCTTGAGGTATTAACACCCTCATAATTCCCTTGATACATAAATAACTATTTCTGTTTCCATAACAAATTCCTGCAATAAGTAGTTCTATAAGATTGGTAGTCAAATTGTCTGCCAATATGTCACAGTCTGAACAGTTAGATGGCCACTGTCTGGCCATTAGTCTCAACTGGTATTCGTATATAAGTATTATCCATGTTCTTATAATTTCTAAATTTCTTTCTTTTTATTTGTAAAAATTGATTTCTACCTCTAATACTGGAATTTCTTGAGTTTGCTTCAGTCCCCAGTTCTCGAGGGGTCATTTCATTCACAACGGAATATCCTGTGTATACCCTGCAGGAGATATCCACAATCCACAACGCACAACTCTTCAGGGAAATCTTGAGAGGTTTGAGGAAATCTGGTGAGATTTAGGGTTGGAAAAAACCTAGATTTTTGAAAATTTCTTTTGGGTTTTTGTAGGATTTTGTGTTCACTTAACTTAACAAAATTGTATTGTTTATTTTTTTTTTAGTTTCAATAAGCTTTATTGGTTCCAAGAAAATACAAAGAATTGATCTTATGATAGGAATGCTGATTCCTCTGAACCACTTTTCTCTCTACAATTTTTCGATTTCTGGTCGTCTAACCCCACTTTACACATATTTAAGGCAAACTTTTTAAATTTGCCGCCATAACTGTGGTCACATGACATCTGTCACAGTGTTTTTTTTTGTTGATGAGTATGCTGAATTGATCCCACGTAACATTTTTTTTGATATCTTAATAATAAAATATTTTCCCATTTGTTGCAAACTTTTTGGCGGTCACTGTATATAATGTATATATATTTTTATAGGTATTTTTAAATATTTTTCCTACAGCCGTGCGGAAAAATCGATTTTCTGCACTGATATGCGTGCGGAAAATGAGTTTTCCCGCACGGTGCGGTAAAACTTTTTTTTTTGACATATCAGTGCGGAAAAAGTTTTTCCGCACGGCTGTCAGTGCGGAAAAAATTTCACCGCACTGATATGTCAAAAAAAAAAAGAAAAATTTTACATTTTTTCGCCTGTAGGAAAAATATTGTACCTAACACTTGCGGAAAATATTTTTCCGCACTCGGCTACATCACCAAACTCCGTTACGCGTCATTCGGTGAACGGCAGCCGCGTGCGGAAAAAATCATTTTCCGCACTTGTTAGGTAAATAGCTATTTTCTACGAGCCTGCGGAAAAAAGTTTTTTCCGCACTAGTAAGGTCACTTTTTAAATTTATCTGACACACTTAAACAAATATCAGCATTGAGAATTACTTAATGAACCAATAATGTTAATTATTGAATTATTTTGGTTTAAACCCTACTTTTCTTGTCAAGTTACAAACTAATGGTTACTTTATGCCTAAAAATTTCGAAAATTTCGTAGTATGTATATCAAACTTACAAATTATTGTTAAAAGTTCTCAATTTTATTGTCTTCAGAATAAGGCATTTTATTTCAGAATTAATATTTTTTTCATTATTAAATAAGTAAATAAGTTTTATTTATAAAAGTAACCTATATTAAGAAAAAATTACTCTATTTGTTTTCAATACCAAAATGTTGTCAAATATTGGTGTTAAAATTTACATTCCGACGGAGTTTAAGTCAATGGGATTTTGCATGGGGTTCGGAAAAGGTGTTGAAATAGTGCTCTATCAATTTTATGGCTAGAGTCGATTTAAGTATGATTTATTGAATTTATTTTGAAAAAAAAAAGCTACGCCAATGGTCGTTCGGGTGTTTCTGTCAAATTGGCTGCCAAGTTTTGGCTGCTAACTTCACACCGGTGGAGATCTATGATGGGGGATGTGATGTGAGGGATATCGGGGGAAATCTGAGGGAAATCTTACTGAGTGAGACTTGTGCGCGCGTTCAGAATTTAATTTTATATTGATTGAGAATATTCGAGAAAATATTATGTTAGGTACCAGGTTTTCCACTGGAATATAAATATCAGACCCCATATTGTGATAAATGTAGCTTTGATCTTGTCAGGAAAGTAATAGATTAAGAGATGATGCAGATGTTGTGTTAAGGAGAATAAGACCTTGGGAGAGCTAGTATTCTATGAAATCGCAAAAAAATAAGGGGAATCCCGGGTAATCTGGGATATGTAAGGAAAATCTGTGGATATCTTTTGCATTAGGATTATATCTCTTACTACTCACTTGAATATGCTGTTACTAACAACCCCTCGCCCGTTCTTCAATAAATTTTTTTGTCAATGTATATTTTTCAGGTCGATAAGTTTTTTTTTTTTTTTTTTGACAACAAAGCATTTTCTTCGGCATTTTCTGATTCAGGTGCTCTTAAGTCGTCGATATCCAGAGCCGCTGTAACGAGTGCTTTCTCTGGGTATGCCCATGATGGTGCAGAAAATGATGTTCTGATATTCTCTTCTCCATTTTAAGAACTTCATTTTTCCTCCCTGTGGTATAAGTTCTAAAATTGTCTCAGTTGGAGATTCACATTTTTTTTTTCTAACGCTTCCCAAAAATGATTTATGGTACACTGTCCAAGATGTAATTCATACTTTAATATGCTTTCCTCTCCTCAATCATTTGTGTTGAACAAAAGAAATGGTTCACTAGGTTCACAGTCCATTCTAGAGGACATAAACTAGGTTTGCTCTTCTGCTTCCTCAACTTTGTACCTGTTCTTAACTCATTTCCTTATTATTTTTCCATAGATTCTCCATCTTCCATCAGGGGTGTTTTCTTTTTAAAACTCTGCTTGTTCTTCTGTTCTCTGTTAGTATGTAGTTGATCCGATTCATGATCTGTTATTGGAGATTTTTTCTAAGCATTTTTATTACTTTTGGGTTGTGCCTTTTTGAAACCTTTTAGACTATAAATAGGCTTCTCATAATTTGATTTCTTTATCCCACCATTATGGCTCTCTTCTTTAGGAGCTTTCTTAAATTCGATCAAGTACATCATTTGCTTGGTTTTAAAGTAACTCATCATAGAAACTATTAGAAATAATGTTCAAACCCAGAAGTTAAGGAAACATAAAGTGCATTGTCTGCATTAGGAAGTTTCTAAGTCCTAAAAAAAATTGCAAATAAGTAATGTCCTAGGTACCTACTATGTTTCATTAATTTTTATTTTGTTTGTCCAACCACAAGGCTGCTAAACTTCGTTTTTCACTTTTAAAAAAATGGAAGGAAAAATGCAATAAAATTATGTGGAACATACACAATAAAGAATAACGGAGGAATTCCTTGAGTAAAATAAAATTGAAGCTTATTTGACTGTTTGAACTAGAAAAATTCAATTCTATAAATTTAACAAAAATCTAGTCTACTCGGGCACTGAACTAAGCGCCATTAAAAAACTGGAGCTTATGCTTTTGAATAGAAGCAAATATTTTTCTCCGTTTTATATTTATGATGCTATCAAACTTAAGTGAGTTTTGGAATTATGCCCAACGCAGATAGTTCAAAAAGGCTTTATAAATACTGCATACATTCCTAGTATACATCGTGCATTGAATCAAGATTTTTATTTTAACACTAATGTCTGTAAACTTTGCTAATGTAGAGAAAATAGAAATTAATAGGAAAGCATGTTCTCATATTTATACAGAAGAAAAGTTGGGATTTTCCTGGTTACGATAACGAGATTTTTATGAAGTGTGCGATTTCCTTGTTTGGTTTTCAACGAGATTAGATTAGTAATAGTCGAGGTAATAGTATATTACATTACGAGTGTAGAAAGTGACAAATTTCACACGAGTGTTTTTTCGCGCGAGGCGGTAGCCGAGTGCGGAAATCACACGAGTGTATGAAAGACGCTTTCTCACAAGTGATGTACACCATTTTTCCTACGACCAGAAACCGATTTACACCAATTTCCTCTTATTTTATTTCTTTCTATTTTCAACATACGTGCTGAAAGTACTTTCAATCCACGTATTGAAAGTAAATTGCGATGTCAATCACAAATAATGTCAACAGCTCCATCAACTTGGCCCGGGCAACCGGGCATTTTCTAATAAAAAATTGGAATTAGCTAATGCTCGCCAAGTGCTGCAAGATGCAGCTAAAAATATTCCCTAATATTTATTTATCAAGACGTTATCCCCAATTATTTCTTCCGGACCATGTTGATGACAGCCCGGACAAGTCAGCATTTTTTAATCAAAAATTGAGGTCCTCTAGTGCTCGTCAAGTGCTGCAAGATGCTGCAACATTTTTTCGAAAATGTTTGATATTTAACACGTAATCCCTAATTATTTCTTCCGGGCCATTTTGATGACAGCCCAGACAAGTCAGCATTTTTCAATCAAAAATTGCAGTCCTCTAGTGCTCGGCAAGTGCTGCAAGATGCTGCAAGTTTCTTTTGAAAATTTTTGATATTTAATACGTAATCGTCAATTACTTCTTCCAGGCCATGTTGATGACAGCCCGGATGGGTCAGCATTTTTTATTCAAAAATTGAGGTCTTCAAGTGCTGCAAAAAGTTTTCGAATTTTTTTAATATTTAACACGTAATTGCCAATTATTTCTTTCCGGCCATGTTGATTATAGCCGGGACGTATCTTGGACGGGTCAGCATTTTTTGATCAAAAATTTAAACAGCCCAACCTAATTCTTCCCAAATGCTGTAAGATAATTGTTTAAAACATTCGATATTCAATACGTTATCGTTAATTATCTCTTTCGGGTTCGGGCCGTGTTAATGACAGCCCGGATGGATAGAGCAACTTACCGCAGGTTTGTAGAAAAAGGTTTTACATTCAGTTGTTCTTTTCTCAAGTCAGTAGAGCTAGTAGCTTGTGAAAATCATATTTCTGGAATTACAACTATCCCATAAATGCTGTCGAAACTTATGGAAAGGCAGTATTTGCTTTGTAAAACTGAAAAATCTAATTGCTCAATCTATCTTCTATCTATCTATCTATATATATAAAAATCAATGTTCGCGGGGTATCCGGATATGCGCTCCAAAATCACTTATCCGATTACGATGAAACTTTGGTAGGTTCTTATGGCCATCCCAAGGAAGGTTTGTGGATAGGTTATGCATCTCGGAAAAAGAAATTAATTTTGAATTAATTATTAATTTAATTGTAAACAAACTCATTCACATTACATAACAACATAACCCAACTTTTTTTTGACAACATGAAACGACGTTGCCATATTTCATTTATTTAGGCTTGCCATTCAACCGACGTAACTTTTTTTTTTTTTTTTTTGAATGCGAGAACGGCTGGACCGATCTTGAATTTAATACCACGTATCTCTATATAAGCTGAATTCAATTGACCCAGATTAGATCGATTTGGGTTCAATTTAGGTGAACTTCTTCTGATCTAGATTATTTTTTTGTTGATGAGGGTGTACTGATCCAGCCTCAATCGAACACAGTGTGGTTCACTTAAATTGAACCAGATCGATCTAATCCGGTTAATCGAATTCGGCTAAAGAGGGAAGTGCTATAGGCTATTTTTTATCCCGAAAAAAAAAGTTCAGTTGCGCGAAACTCTGATACACTGGAACGCCTATAAACAGCCCGGGGCACTCTAGAATAGCTCTGGAGTGCTTAAAATGCGTCACTGAACTCACTGGTGGCAAGCGACTCTGGTATCGGATAAAAAAAATAAATAAAAATTTAAATAGAAAATCAACAACAAAATTTGAAAAAAAAGTGTATTATTTCAAAATGTATTTCCACGCTGGCAACGCAGCGGGTCATTAGCTAGTATGTTCATATATCAAGATATATAAATCACCAATAATTTCTGTTAGTAATGCTGATTTGAAAATTGCTCTTGTGTCGATCCTAACAAACAAATGTGGGTATTGTACAAAATGTGAAACGCATATAACTATTTATTTATTAATTTATCAGCAGGTCAAGCCCATTTACATAACAAAAAAAAGAGAAATAATAAGTTCTAAAACTATAAAATTGTGAAAACAATAAAACAAAACAATGAAACAGAAAGAAATAAAATTAACAAATCAAATTAAACTAAATTAAACTAAAATAAATCAAACTAAATAAAAACAACGCAATGACAACCCTGCCATTGAAAGTTTTAAGAGAGGAGAAAAAGGAAATAAAAGGTAAAAAAAAGAGAATAAGGAAAAACAGTGATAGGTATATGGTTATTATAAAGTTAGGCCTTTGACAGTTCGCACAAATGGTTCGCAATGACCAAGGAAATCTAAATCTGATAATTTACTGCATAATCTGAAGGTAAGAGAAATGAATGAGTGAGTGGTAAGCATAATTTGTTTTATAAACCTGTTGGTGAAAAGTTTGTGTAGTACGAGTGTTCCGGGATGGAACATGTAAACCAATTCTGGAAGTTAAATATAGGGACAATCTATACTAGAGGTTATGAGTCTTTGAATTAGTATCAGGTCTCTCTGCCTTCTTCTACTGGCAAGAGTTGTTAAGTGTAATGATGTGCATAAGTCAGAATAATAAAATTCATTGTTGTCGTAAAATTTGTAGTTAATGTATCTGCAGAATTTTCTCTGGACAGTTTCAATTGGATGGACATTGCATGCATAATTAGGACTCCATACCGAAGCAGCATACTCTTAATGTGATCTACACAGTCCAATTGACTATCATCAATGTGATAGACAAAATTATTGAAGTCTCTAGACTTGTGGAATTTATTGACCATGCATTTGAGAGCATTAAGATCCATGCCGTTGGCATGGCACCATTGACACAATCTGTCTAGATTCTCTTCAAGTACTAAAGAGTCTTCAGAAGTGGTTATTTTTAGAAACCGCTTCAAGTCATCGGCAAACAGAAGAAAAAGACTATGATTGAAGCAAGATGAAATGTCATTAATAAAGATGTTGAATAGTAGGGGGCCCAGGTGCGAACCCTGCCTACAGGCACTAAACTTGGGTTGGGCTTCTTTGCTTTCCTAGCCACACTGATGATATCTGATAGATCGAAACGCATTTGTGGATGGAAAAGTGAAGAAAATTAACCCAAAATTTTCACATCAGTGGAAGATAAGAGAAAACTTGTTTTCCCTATTTTGTGTTTTCCCAACTAACTGATTTTTTGTCGGCCTATTAGACGGTCAGTACTTTCACGGAAAAAATGTTGTTTAGTGCTGAATCCTAGTCTTAGATGAAGGGCTAATATTGAAGCATTGTCGAGGGTCGAAAAATCTTTCATTAAAATAGGTATGGGATGTACACTCCTGGACATAAAAAACCGGACAAACAAAATTTTGTTAAATTTCAATCCATCTAAATTGATCGTTTTTTGTCAAATGGTAGGTGCGTTTATCTTGATCATTATTTAATATTGCGTTTGCAAAAAGTTCGAATGGATTTGGTGTTATACAGGGTGGAACCATAAGTTGCATTTGGTCCCAAACTTCTGAACACTCTGTGTAATAATTCAACGACACAATCCTGCGTATCTGCAGGACATTCTTAGGCGTTATCATTTCTTAACATGTCTTTTTTAATTCATGTCAATATCTCCAATCTCAAAGGAAGCACAAGTTTTTAGAGTAGCAATGCAATTTATACCAATAACAAAAATTAAAAATATTACAGATAACTTTAACAAATAAACAAACACTAATATTGGGTATTACCTCCACGTGCTCTAATAACTGCTGCCATGCGACGTGGCAAGCTCTTAATACAATTGGCAATAGCCCTTTGCGGAATGTTCTCCCGTTCTTCGAGAAGTGCTCTTCGAAAATCTGGAATGGTTTCCGGTTTTCGATTGCGAATTAGCCTCCCTAACATGTCCCACACATGCTCAATCGGGTTCAGATCAGGGCTACGTGGAGGCCAGTCCAATCGTTGAATCCCTGCTTCATCAAGATAGTCACTGACAACTCTTGCGACATGAGGCCTGGCATTGTCGTGCATCAGAGAAACATTTTTACCAACAAATGGAGCAAAAGGAATAACGTGGACCGCTAAACATTCCTCAATATAACGGTTAGCAGTTAAAGCGCCATTTTCGATAAAAACCAGGGCAGTACGGGCGTAAGGTGTAGTTCCAGCCCACACTATGATACTTCCGCCTCAAGAAGGTATTCTTGGAGAAATGCAACAGTTGGAAAATCTTTCTCTCCGTCTTCGCCATACACGCTCTTATCCATCGGGTGAACGCAAACAAAAACGCGATTGTTCAGTGAATAACACAAATCCTCACTCTTCGTCATTCCAGTCTCTCCATGGACACGGGCTAAATTTAACCGTTGAGTACGATGGGCTGCTTGTAAAGCTGGATAAGCAGCCGGTCTTCTTGACATCAATCCTTCTTCATGTAATCTACGGCGAACGGTTCGTCCAAAAACTCTTGTGCCACGTACATTTTCAAGTCGATGACTGATAACAGCCAGATGTTACTCCTCGGTCTCGTAAAGCAGGAGTAATAAAATGATCATCTCGCTGGTTTGTGACGCGGGGTCTTCCAGATTCTGGACGCCGTGTGTACTCACCAGTCTGACGAAAGCGACTAATTGCATCTTGTACCTTGTTCAGGGCTTCTGACTCTGCCCAAGACATTAGCGATGTAGCGTATATCACGGCCATCATCATTCAATGCAACAGCTCGTGCAACATCTTCGGACCGCATATTGAAAAAAAAATCAACCTCTGAATAAGGATACATTGACACTTAGGATAAAGAAGCAAACGAAAATAATCATATCTAAAGTGTATTTTTTCACAAGATGGATTTTAACATTGATAACTCTGAAACATAAACAATGCCGCGTATTGGTCGCAAGATGCCATTTGCACGACAATACATGTAAAACTGATTCCAACCTGCAGGGACACGGCATTTTGGGACTAATTAGCGAGTGTTTACCTTCCAAAGTTTTGAATGTCAAAATCCATCTTGAGAAAAAATACACTTTAGAAGTATTTATTTTCGTATGCTTCTTTTTCATAAGTGTCAGTGTATCCTTATTCAGAGGTTGAATTTTTTTTCAATATGCGATCCGAAGATTTTGCACGAGCTGTTGCATTGAATGATGTTGGCCGTGATATACGCTACATCGCTAATGTCTTGGGCAGAGCCAGAAGTACTGTACACGATGCAATTAGTCGCTTTCGTCAGACTGGTGAGTACACACGCCGTCCAGGATCTGGGAGACCCCGCGTCACAAACCAGCGAGATGATCATTTTATTACTCTAACTTCTTTACGAGACCGAGAGTAGCATCTGCTGTTATCAGTCATCGACTTAAAAATGTACGTGGTCCAAGATTTTCTGGACGAACCGTTCGCCGTAGATTACATGAACAAGGATTGATGTCAAGAAGACCGGCTGCTTGTCCAGCTTTACAAGTAGCTCATCGTACTCAACGGTTGAATTTTGCCCGTGTCCATAGAGACTGGAATGACGAAGAGTGGGGATGTGTGTTATTCACTGACCAATCACATTTTTCTTAGCGTTCATCCGATGGACGAGAGCTTGTATGGCGAAGACGGAGAGAACGATTTTTCGACTGTTGCATTTCTCCTTTTGGAGGCGGTAGTATCATGGACAGACCCAAGCAGCTCAGCGGTTGTGTCTTCGCTTTGCATGCAGTGGTTCTCGGGTTCGAATCCCGGCTAGGTGCATGGATGTTTGTTTGTTTGTTTGTTTGATTTGGTTTGTATGTGATGTTCGAGGCTTTGTCGACAAACCACAGTGGTGGTTTCTGACTAGAGAGAGAGCAAAAAAAAAAAAAAAAAATGGTGTGGGCTGGAACTACACCTCACGCCCGTACTGCCCTGGTTTTTATCGAAAATGGCGCTTTAACTGCTAACCGTTATATTGAGGAATGTTTAACGGTCCACGTTATTCCTTTTCATCCATTTGTTGGTAAAAATGTTTCTCTGATGCACGACAATGCCAGGTCTCATGTCGCAAGAGTTGTCAGTGACTATCTTTCTTGATGAAGCAGGGATTCAACGATTGGACTGGCCTCCACGTAGCCCTGATCTGAACCCGATTGAGCATGTGTGGGACATGTTAGGGAGGCTAATTCGCAATCGACAACCAGAAACCATTCCAGATCTTCGAAGAGCACTTCTTGAAGAGTGGGAGAACATTCCGCAAAGGGCTATTGCCAATTCTATTAAGAGCTTACCACGTCGCATGCAGCAGTTATTAGAGCACGTGGAGGTAATACCCAATATTAGTGTTTGTTTATTTGTTAAAGTTATCTGTAATGTTTTTAATTTTTGTTATTGGTATAAATTGCATTGCTACTCTAAAAACTTGTGCTTCCTTTGAGATTGGAGATATTGACATGAATTAAAAAAAGACATGTTAAGAAATGATAACGCTTAAGTATGTCCTGCAGATACGCATGATTGTGTCGTTGAATTATTCCACAGAGTGTTCAGAAGTTTGGGACCAAATGCAACTTATGGTTCCACCCTGTATAACACCAAATTCACTTTTTGCAAACGCAATATTAAATAATGATCAAGATATAGGTTTTTTACGTTATATTTAGGATGACGTCATAGAACAAAAAGAGACAATGTTGTCAATGCCTATTTTTTTGCTTATAATTTATCAGAATGTCACGTGACAGTAGACCTATCTATTTTACCAAACAAAGAGGTAATAATACGAAAAGTTCATTAGATAAAAAAAAACACAGAACGCTCATTGCGCAAGACGAGGCAAAATGTACCAAATTTTGGTATGGCAATCCGTCCTCCTTCTTTAGCACGGGATAAAAAGAGAAGAAGAAAAACCGCGTGTTGTGCAACGTATTTATCAATGAACATTTCAAACTACTTTTGAGTGTCACTTGTCAAGTAACATCAAGTTGAATATCAACCGTACTTTTTTTTTTTATCAGACCACGAACAATGAACAAGGACAAGGAGATGTCCAGCGTGCAAAACGAACACTTCACACCTGTACTAGTTAGCTAATAAAAAGACTTGCCTCATGTTGCGCGCGCATACCAGGTAAAAATAGATAGGTCTTTTCTGTCAAACGAAACGGAAAATAGGTAATTTACTTACATGCCTCACAGCAATAAGAAGCAAAAATGGTCGCGTTCCTGCTGGAAATACATTATTAAGTATACTACCCTTTCCTGAGGCCGACTCCGACAAACCTGCGGGCATTTTCTGAGTAAGTTTACGCTACGAAAAAGTACTGAATTCTTGAAAGAACTTTTTTCTAACTGTAACGTATTTTTGGCACTTAATTAGGATTATACAAAATAGTTAATAATAAATTATCAAGACGACTGACGAAATGAATCGACACGCATTATTTGAAAATGTTTATATAAATCATGCAACGTCGCGCGCCGTTGCCAACCAAAAACATCTGAAATTGCCCTACTTTAAATGCGTTGAAAAGTACTTTTAGTTTTGTTCGGTTGGCAGCAGAAATTTACTAAATGTGACGTCATCCTAAATATAACGTAAAAAGCCTATAAACGCGCCTACCATTTGACAAAAAATGATCAATTTCGATGCAAAATTGAAAAAATTATATCTATAGGATTGAAATTCAACAAAATTTTGTTTGTCCGGTTTTAATATAGCTGATGTTGAGCTGACATACAAAATTATTTAATAAAAAACCCGTAATAAACAAAAACAGTTTTCTCTCGAAACCAGCTCACTTTTTCGACATAGAATAAGAGTACCTTTTCTAGTTCTAGGTTTAAACTATTTAAAAATATTATTGCTGTGCCTTTATCATAGGTTTTGAAAAAATGTAGCATTATTGTGTTACAGCTAGTCCGTACCTGGCAAATTTCTTCAAGTGCTTTTAAAAGGATCCATTTCAAGGGGTCTCATCTATGTAGTATTCATCATATCGAATGAAAAAAATAAATAATTACTGAATATTTTAAGAGTTAATAACAAAAAAACGATTTTTCAGAGGCGTCCTTTAGGGGCACGTAACTTGTAGGGGAAGCCATAGGAACTTTTTTTTTTATAGGAAGTTGTCATGTGTTTTTTTTTGTGTTCTATCTGAATCCGAGAGATTGCCCACATATTCTGGGACACCCTGAATAAATATTGTGAATATGCCCGTATTTCTAATTTATTCGGTTACTTTGTTTATGATTTTCAATTCTATTTTGTTTTCCTTTCAATTGTTTTTTTCATTAATCTAAATTAACAATCAGAAATGCGTTGCTTAGGTACTGAACTGCACCTGAGTAGGTACTGCTAAGCAAATCACCGCTACTGCTATCTACTAAATACATTAGAATTTAGGCGTGGCGGCACTCGAAAAAATCCGCGGTTTTTTGACCAGCTTCCTTTAGGCATAAAATTTTCCTACTTTCTACAGCTCAAAGGGGCGGTATATAGGCTATGAAACAAAGTGACCGTCCAAACACAAACACTACTGTCAATAATTATTAAGAAAATATTTATTTCTCACTCATTTGTAAAACGTGATTTATTAGGTCAAAACATGAATAACGGAAATTCGTTTTCACAAGCTACTGGCTCTACTGGCTCTGGTACTCACTTTTAAAATATGGACAGCTCAACGTAAACCCTTTTTCTACAAGCGTGCGGTAAGATGTTATCTACCCGTCTGGGCTAACGTATTGATTATTGAATGTTTTAAAGAATTATCTGGCAGCACTTGGCAAGAATTAGGCTGTTTGAATTTTTGATCAAAAAATGCTGACCCGTCCAAGATGCGTCCCAGCTATAATCAACATGGCCGGAAAGAAAAAATTGGCAATTACGTGTTGAAAATTAAAAAAAATCGAAAAATTTTTGGATTATCTTGCAACACTTGACTAGAACTAGAAAACCTCAATTTTTGATTAAAAAATGCTAAACCATCCGGGCTGTCATTAACATGGCCCAGAAGAAGTAATTAGCGATTACGTGTTAAATATCGAAAATTTTCAAAAAAATTTTGCAGCATTTTGCAGCACTTGCCGAGCACTAGAGGACCTCAATTTTTCATTAAGAAATGCTGACTTGTCCGGGTTGTCATCAAAATGGCCTGGAAGAAATAATTAGGGATTACGTGTTAAATATAAAACATTTTCAAAAAAATGTTGCAGCATCTTGCAGCACTTGACGAGCACTAAAGGACCTAAATTTTTGATTAAAAAATGCTGACTTGTCCGGGCTGTTATCAACATGGCCCGGAAGAAATAATTAGGGATTACGTATTAAATATCAAACATTTCCAGAAAAAAATTGCAGCATCTTGCAGCACTTGACGAGCACTAAAGGACCTCAATTTTTGATTAAAAAATGCTGACTTGTCCGGGCTGTCATCAACTTGGCCCGGAAGAAATAAATAGGAATAACGTTTTAATTATTGAACATTATGAAATTTTTTGTAGCAGCATCTTGCAGCACTAGGCGAGCATTACCTAATCCCAATTTTTTATTAGAATATGCCGGGTTGTCCGGGCCAAGTTGATGGAGCTAATGTCAACAGTATTTTCCACACACGTGTGCTGAAAGTACTTTTAGCAAGCGTATTGAAAGTACTTTTAGCACGCGTGTGATATTTTGCGATTTCCAAAGAACCAGCTAGTGCGGTTTTTGTCATTTTCGTATATGGTCGTAGGAGAAGAAATTTAATATGTTTATTTTTTACTCATAAAAACTATAGGTAAATACTTTATGCTACCCATACAATTTTATTATAATTACATGGGTGCGCTATAATTTCAACATACTAAATTAATATAATATGCAACGATGCAAAACTAATATCAAATCAAAATTTGTATTGTAACTTGACGATAGGCGGTGTAATTGTACACTGAGTGGCCCAATATTAGCTTTTTCATTATTTTGTTATAATTAATTACGAATAAACTGTTATGGCTTGAAAAGTATTAAAAATAAAGCTTTTGGTATTTAAAATTGCAATATATTCTATTACTATAATATTTGTTATGAGTATTTTTTTTTTGTCATCAAATAGTTTTTTTTTTCTGCAAAGTCATCTTGAACCATCTGTTGCAGGTCAATTTCTAGAGAGGTAGGACGCCTTAAACCTTACCAAGGATAACGGCAGCTGGTCTCACCTATGAGAGAAAAGATTCGCGGTTCAGTCATGGAGTGCACCGATTTCATGGTACTGGTTTGCTTATTGACGGCGTGCTGTACCACATTGGTTTTTGCTCAGAAAAGACAAGGTTCGTTAACTTTGTTTACATGTTTTTATTTGTGGTTTTATTGTTATTATTTAATTTGTGGTAAAGTGTGAAAAGTGTAAAAGATAATGTGGGAAATCTGATAATCAATTTAAAACTTTATGGAATATTAGCAATTATTTACCTCTGATATGGGTCATCTAAGAGAAGTGAATTTAGATATAACATGTTTTTGGTGCAACAAATATTAAATTATTTATAATCTACTTAAATACATCCTTAGATAAATTAAAAATAGTCTTGAGCAAGTAGAATTAATTTTCAAACTAAAAGTTTACATTACTTTGTCTATAACTTCTCAATACCTTATTATGACGCTCATGTCAAAAGAATTTAGGTACCAAAAGCTTCAGTCAAACTTAGTTGAACCTTCTTACAATTTCCCAACCTAATGTTTTAGATTTTTCTATTTTATTTATTCTTTTATGTCTACTTAGACAGAGTTTACTTATCTCAGGATTGAATTTGATTGCCATTAAATTTAAAATACATTATGTATTTAAAATGAAGAAGTTCATATAAGTAGGTACTAATTATTTTCCATAAGTTTCTAGAATCTAGGTTTTTACAAATCTCTGTGGTTTTGCGATAATTTTTTTTTGTTCTGATGTATATTAATTAAGTTCAGGAAAAACCAGAACACACAATAGTTAATTCATTCTTTACTGTTCATTGTTATGGTAATTTTTAATTTGTGTAAAAATGATTTTCTATGTGCAATGGGAAATTTACAGCAACAGGAAAGAAAGTAAACAATGAATTTCATTAAAATTATCTCCTTATAATCTGATAGGTAGGTACATATTGTAAAAAGTAGGTCTAAATATAGGAATAATAGAGCCACTGGTATTGGGTAACCTTTGATATCACTTAAATCCTGACGGTGATATAAAACTTGTTTACTTTTATTGTAAATTACCTTGTCAAGGAATATTTCCACAATAAGCAAAAAACAATATTTTTTAGATCTAAATGGTCGATGTATTCATGTGAGCGACTGCAACAGAATAGGCTACTTTTGTTCAGCCAACAGGACGTGCCAATGCGCTCCTGGATATTTGTCCAGCGAAAAAGGGACCAAATGTATTGGATGTAAGTTAGTCACTTTTTTTTTTCAATAAAATTTGATACATAAAATTGTTATAGATGTGGGCTCGAGATGCATTTACGATAACCACTGTATAGAAGGAGCATATTGCACTGGAATAGAGAATAGAGAAATGTGCCGGTGTAGGGCGCAGGATGATTATTATCCCAGCGAGGATTTACAATCCTGTATAAGTAAGTACATATGTTTGCATATGAATTATTTTTAAATTTACTTCCTGTTGATTAAGGTCACCAGATGTTAATATCACATTTCAACTAAAGTAATTACTAATGGATGGAGCCAGTTTATTGTGCCATTTCATCGGATAATCTTATTAAAACATTTCTGTTCCCAGTAATTATAACATGTTAGTTAAAATCTGACTTAACTAATAATAAGCTGCAATTGTCTAATTAATTGGTTTAGGCACTGATTAGCTTCTACTTATGATTTTAAACTAAATAATAGCATAAACTAATCAAAATAATCAAATTGAATTTATATCAGCTGCATGAGTTTGATATGTTATCATAGGTGGATATTTTTAAATGTTTGAAGCGTCGAAATTTTTGAGTTGCTCTATTGAACAAGAATAATACAATAAAATATCCTTGGAAATATCACCAGCTAAGGAAACTGGGTTCATTCACGAAAAAAATACTCCACTATAGTAAAGAATAGTAGCGTTTGCCCAAGAATATATTCGTTATACCTACTATTCCACAAGAAAACATAATATGCAATTCTAATATTGCCCTATTCTTAATAATTGAAAATAAGTTTAACTTTTATTCACAAAATACGGTAGTGCCGAATTCGAGAATACCCTAGTAATTGTTTAAAGAATAAAGTAGACGGTAGATTTAATGATCAAGTATTGTTATTCTTATTCGAAAAATTACTTATAGTTATTACAAAAACTACAAGTTATTTCCAAATATCTCTTATTCTTACTTCAAAAATAACCTCTTATTGTTTTAACTTCTTACTATTAATATTGAAACACAGTTTACTCTGAAGTATATTTTATTCTTCATAAATTCTTGTTTTAATAATTTAAATAATATATAAAGGTAACTGCTGAAATAATAACAAAAAAGTTAAATATAATAAGTTCAATAACAATCGTAGATACATTTATTTATTAATTATTCACATACCTCTGGAAGGTTGGGAAAATCTGTTCTATTATGTCTTGCATTTTTTTTTACTCTCAAGGCCATTTTTGTACTGATTCATTTTATTTGCAAATTTTAATCTAACCGCCATTTTGGGAATTTGCTCTTTAATTTGTTCATTATTCATGTTCAACCATTGTCCAAGTCAATTTCATTTTCTAAAATTAAAAATAATGTTTTTATAGATACCCACTTTGTCAATAACTTATCCTATAGAGGCGACGATAGATGCATACAAATAATCAAATAATTTCAAAATACTATAGGTGCCTACTTATTCAAGTGAACCACAACACAACAAAACTATATTTATAACTATATAACTTTTATAAAAATCGATGTTTTGACTGAAAAAGGAAACTTATCGTGCTTTAAATTGAAAAAAATAAGGAAGACAAAAGGCAAATAGACTGGATAAGGTACTTCTATATGATGAAAGATAACGCGGTTTAGGTTTTTACCTAAATAATGGCCACCAACAGAAACAATGCCTAAAAATTTTTTGATTGTTTGTTCTCGGAAATTGAGTAGGAAAAGTGAGACTTATCTTCAAATATTGGAATTAAACATTCCAAATCCCATTCCTTTAAAAAACAATCCATTTTAGTAGGTACAAAAAACACAGTTAGCGTCGCGTGGCGTCCTTCGGCGTCCCTTTAACTTCATGTTCAATGGAATGGGGGGAATGGGGGGAACGCAACGCAAAGCAATAAATATATTTTTTATTCTTAATTTAAATGAAAAATAATTGAGATAAATATTTAAAGAGTTTCAAAATAACATTAACCAAATATTTCAATGTTTAATAAAGTATTGTTTTACTAAGTAAATGATTACTGGATCAATTATAAAATTAAAAGTATTGTCGCGATGCGCTTTCGCCATGGTATACAGAATCCATGCCTAAAATTCCAGAAAAGACTGCTTTATTCGGGCAAAAAGATTATCACATTTATTCTGGAGTATACAAGAATGGATTACGGATATATTAAGGCCGGTATTAGTTAGTAGTTTTTAAGTTTAAGATTGACTGTGATACGATTTAGATAGTGAATTTTGTAAGAGTTGTAAAGAGTTAAGTTGTTAGAGTTAATTAGTGAAGCAATTAGTGTCAGAGTGTGTAGTAACGTGGAATAAATTATTGTTGCGGTAATTGGACTTTGATTTTGGAATGAACGAACCCAAGATTTCTGTCACGCAAGGCAGAGCCGTGACATTGGTGTCGGAATTGAGATATTAATTTGAGGACTGCAAAGCGAAATCCGATTGCAGAATAGTGAGGACTACTGCGGACACTAGTGTATGGACATTAAGTGAATACTGGGACAGTGAGTCAGTGTAAGCAGTGACAATCACCAAAATAGACACCGATTGTGTAAATTACCCTGTAAGTGACTGTATACCCGATTTTAACTGTGATAATGAATTTTCAAGTAAGTTCTAGAAAACTCTATTTGGAAACCAAGGGAGATATTGAATTTGTGACTCACCGACGTGATTGCTATATCAATCAACATTCAGAAAGGACATTCCAAGAAAATTCTAGAATATTCTATTTGAGAATAGAGCAAGTTATCCAATTTGTGACTTCAGCGGCGTGTTTGGAACCTCAAGCAAAAACCAAAAAAGATATTTGAAGAAAGTTTGAGGGAAATTCTAGAATATTCTGTATATGCCTATTACGAGACAACAAGCAAAAACGGAAGAACAAAAAGTTGAAGAACTTTTGCGCAAAATGTTAGAACTTCAAGAGACCAAACGACAACAAGAAAAATAAGAAGAAGAAGATAGACGACAACAAGAAGAGGCTAAACGACAAGAAGAAAAACAAGACGAAGAGGCCAGACGACAAAAAGAAAAACAACAAGAAGAAGCTAAACGACAACAAGAAAAATAAGACGAAGTGGCTAGGCGACAAAAAGAGAAACAAGAAGAAGAAGAAGCTAAACGACAACAAGAAAAACAGGACGAAGAGGCCAAAGAGGCCAGGCGACAAAAAGAACGGCAAGAAAAGCTTGGACAACTACAGAAAAATTTCAAACCATACGCGGATTTGTCGCTAACCTAGAACAAAAGATTGCGGAAGTAAAAGCTGAAGTTAAACACGATGTTCGAGAAGTTAAAGACGATGTTCGAGAAGTTAAAAACGACGTTCAGGAAGTGAAAGCTGAGGTCAAAGCCTGAATTGAATTGAATTGAAAAAGTGCTTTATTGTCCAAAAACTAGTACATTCTTATTGACAAAGCCTATCTAAACTAAGTTAAATTAAAATTAAAATCAAAATAAAATATAAATTGTTTAGGACCAGCCTATTTTAATAGCAACAGGCAAACTTAATTTTGAAATAAGTTGAAAATAAGAAAAAAACGACTCACGATAAAGATTAAAAAAAATGGGTATTGGTAAGGTCTCACCTCTGTGTCCTGGACTTTAGCTTACCCGGCCGGGGTTTCTTGATGCTCCCAAAAATGAGCTTCTGGATGGTATTATTGAGCGAAAGTACATCCGATAACCGAAATCATTGTGATCGATGGTTTTCGACGTGTCACCAAAAAACGCGGATTTAAAAGACCGTGACGCTCGTCGACTGGAGTTGTACTTTTTAACACTGTCGTAGGTTTCGTATCTCCATCGTGAGGTATCGCGCGCAAAACCCCAAAAAAAGGTATATGTTTATAAAAACTCAACGCTCGATTCTTGACTCTTTGATGGAGTCCTATTAATATCGATAAATAAGAATTACCCAATTCTGAACATTCCGCCCACCAAAAATAATAACTTATTTTTCCTTTCTGTCTGCAACAACACACTACAACGGCCATATGCATAACATTGAGCGTACCTTATGATAAGCCCCCAAAAAAAAAAAAAAATCCTATAAGTATACCTGAAATAACCAGGTACGAAACCCACGTAATAAAGAAACAAAAAAATTGATAGGTAATAATAATAATAATAATAGCTAAGTACCTAATAATAATAAAAAACAAAAAAAAACTTAATATTAAATCCTATAAGGCCAATTATTCTATGTAGGCCAGTGCAGTTATGAAATTCACAATGTTGAAAATGCAATTTTTTTTATAAAGCTGCGACTATTAAAAATAAGTAGCCCTAGTACCCCTTATTAACATACTAAAAGTCCCCATGCCTCCGACTGTTGCGTCACCAAAAAAAGTCGTCCGCCATCTTGAATTTCAGCACTGTTTGGGAAAAACCGCGAATAACTCGAAAATGGTAAATTTTTTTGAAAAAAATGAAGATAGGAAAATTGAAGAGAATTAAAAAATCTATCAGATACAATGAAAAGTAGCTTTGTATCATAGCGATCTATCAACTTATGAATTTTCAATTCTGTTAATTATTCGGTTTTGATAATTTAATTATTTAAGGCGTGAAAATCGCAGAACAAAACAAAATGTTATGACTTTGGTTCCATGTTTTCAATTTCAGTCAACATTTATTTGCCCCTGATAATAAAATTTAAAAGAAAATAAATGCAAAATACACCTGTCAGTTTTTGAGTTTTATATCGGAGGTCATATTAGGATCGATAACGAAACAACAGTGACAACTCTGAGCCAACAAAGTTTTTTATTGAACAAACACAACAAGATGAGCTTTATAACTGCACTTTCCATGAAACTCAAGGAACCTGGAATAAAAGTAGTTCAGGCAGATGGAGATGCAGGTATAGTTTTAGTCAACAGAGTGTTGAAAATTAGTGAATCTTGTACACCAGTAACTTTAGTTGCGGAGGATACCGATTTACTGGTATTACTGTTACATTATTGTACAAAAAATGATATTTTCATGCTTCGACCAGAAAAATCAGCAAAACCTAACAGAGTAACTGGTATTGGTGTTATGCAGAACAAAATTGGTGACATGAAACATTCCATCTTATTTGCACATGATGTCTCAGGATGTGACACAACATCCTGCTTGTTCAAAAAAGGGAAAGTGGCGACTTACAAAACTTTGGAGAAAGATTTTCATTTACGACAAAGTATATCAATTTTTTTAGATTTTTCAGCAGATAAACCTGAAATAGTCAAAGCTGGAGATGCATTTTTATTTACTTTCTATGGTAGGCATAGGCTAGCAGATGATTTAGATCAGTTGAGATATTATAAATACAAAACCCTTACATCTCTTTAAGTTCTTAGCAAGAATTTTGAGTTAGCTACTTTGCCTCCAACTTCAGATGGAGCTGAGAATCAACTATAGGACTTACTTAGGGCCAAATTATGGACTGACTGGTAAACGTCTGGTTGTTACCTAGCAGGTACTTTCTATGCACTGAGGGCCAAATTATGGACTGACTGGTAAAGGTCTGGTTGTTACCTAGCAGGTACTTTCTATGCACTAGAGAATAGAAAGTACCTGCTAGGTAACAACCAGACACTTACCAGTTGGTCCATAATTTGGCCCTAAAGAATAGAAATTACCTGCTAGGTAACAACCAGACACTTACCAGTTGGTCCATAATTTGGCCCTTACCTACGTAAATGACAAATTTTGCTGGTCATGTCAAGCTAGGTTCAGTTTTGTCGCTGGAAAAGTTATAGTCCAAGAGCCGGCAATACTAACGGGTATGTGATCGTTGCAATGGATAATTTCTACATAAAACAATAGTTCATAGTAACCTTTAAACCAAATGGATGGGTTGCTTCGATTCTCATGGCCGTAAAGTTGTTTTATAAAAAGATACTTCAAGAACCGTATAAGCGCGACAAATAAGAAGTACCTTGTGGTGTGGTTCTCATCACATGCGGCAAACACTTTATTAACACAATTTCATGTTTCTTTTTTTGTCTAAAGACCTACAGCCGTATGCAAAATCTCTTCACAGAGTTCTCTTTTAACTTTAAAAGTGACTTTGAAAGCTGTCACTTTCAAAAATTTGTATTTAGCAAGCAAAATAACGCGTGCGCTCGACTTTCAATGAGGGTTGCCAGCATTTCCGGCCATCAGAATCGATGCAACCCTATATATTATTTGAGAAGACATATTGAAGAATATATCTACCAATTTTCAGCTATTGCAACGATAACATTGTTCCTTCGAAAAAAGAGGGGTAGTTTACGCCCAGCCATCAAAGGGTTGCGGCCATGAGAATCAAGGCCACCCATCCATTTAGTTTATAGGTAACTATGAGCTATTCTTTTATGTGACTATTTCACTAGAGTGTATTGCACCGGCAATAAATTCGGAGTTCAGGTGACAATATTGCTACCTGGACAATACCAACAACATGGTATTTCAACGACCATTTTTTGACATTGTCAAAGTGATATTTTTAATTTGAAGTTTTTATTCATATTTTTGCATTCTATTTACCTTGCGTTCGGTATTTTGCTCAAAGAGCAGAGCGTGCTGAGCGGAGCCGTAATCACGTGACCAGTGAGCGAACAGAGCAGTTGAACGCTGTATAAAAGTGCCAGAAATTTTAATAAACGAACGCGAATGAGGCTGCACCGAGTACACTTTTTAAATAAACGAACGGTAAAGTCAAGCTCGGAGAACTCGGACCAAAATAACGAACGCACGGTTATTTTCAAAATCTTACGTGAAATAGTCATGACGACTACCACTCGAGAAAAAATTGTGTAGGCAAAATTGTTCTCAAGTTTTTATTCAAGTTTGTTGCTTTTCGGCAATTTCCAAGCAACAAACTTTCATACCTTTCGAAAATTTGCCGACAAATTTTTCTCTCTTGTGATATTATATATGAAAATTATCCATTGCAACGATCACATACCCGTTATTATTGCCGGCTCTCCTACTACCTATTAGGGCAAACTTTTTTCGCTGTAATAATGACAACAAAAACGCCAGTCCTTATGGGATTTTTTGTGTATGGATTAAATTGTCAATTTAAATTTGCTTATTACCTATCATGTCTTTTGGCCAAAACATTGTAAAATTGACCTTGTCAATTTTTTTGCGTTGAATAGTATTATTGTATTGAATCTGCGATTACTCATTATTATCTAGTTCATACGAGGGTAGTTGAATTAAATTAATATATAGGTAACACTTTTACAGTGTTTTTTTATTTAAATAAATGTTAAAAGGTAATTTTATTTGTTTATTGGGATTGAAAAAATGCATTAACTGCATTATGGTCTGGTTCTCTTGATTTTGCTAAATTTCCAAAAATTCAAAAAATTCTAGATTGTTACTACGTTATGGTACGCATTCAGTTTTTATGATACCTTCCTCATTTTTTCATTCTATTCAATGTTCCTCTCTTGAGTTTTTTCGATAGAATGTACCGTTTTTGACTCATTCACGATTTTTTTCGAAAAGTGCCGAAATTCAAGATGGCGGATTGTTTTTTCTAATGACGCAACAACCGGACGAATGGGGACTTTTGGTATGTTCATTAGGAGTACTAACGCTAACTATTTTCCATAGTTGCAGCTTTATAAAATTTTTTGCAAATTCAAAATTATTTGCACTGGCCTAATGGGCAAGGCACACAACTTAACTAAGGGCCTATCCATAAAACCTTTAGCCGTACGGACTTGCACAATTCGCACGACATTATGGCGACTGAGATACAACTTAGTAATCCGCCCAAGAACCCACTGTAAGGGGGGCGAATTTTCATCCTTAATTAGGATTAGAGTGCCGACTGTAGGAGCCTTTTCCTCTCGGTTCCACTTATGCCTCTGCTGAAGAGTGTGCAAGTACTCCACTGACCACCTTTGCCAAAAATGTTGATGCATGGGTTGGAGTAATTGCCATCTAGTAAGCCTGTTACTATTAATTGATGTGAGGTTTTCATCCGGAGGAGCCGTTAAAGGCTCCAGGGTTAGAAAATGTCCTGGGGTAAGACAAGTAAGGTCGTTGGGAATCAGAACTCAGTCTACATAAGGGTCTTAAATTCAAGACAGATTCGATTTGTACAACAACGGTAGACAGCTCCTCGAATGTAAGCACCTGCGTACCTACAACGCGTCGCAAATGATTCTTCACTGACTTCACCGCCGCTTCCCATAATCCTCCAAAGTGAGGCGAAGCCGGGGGATTGAAATGCCACTTAATAGCGAGGCATTGCGAAGACTGTTTTGAATATTGCTCCAATAAATTATTTGCGCCCACAAAATTTGTACCCTGATCGATATAAAGGTCAGAGCAAGCGCCTCTACGACTGACAAATCTTCGAAGAGCCGCCAGAAATGCTACCGAAGATAGCTCCGAAACAACCTCCAAATTCATAGCCTTGGTGGCTAGGCAAACAAATACGCAAATATAACCCTTCTGACTGCAAATCCCGCGTCGCCTTCCCAGAGTTATTTGCACCGGACCCATAAAATCTATTCCAGTGTGACGAAAGGGTTTTATTTGAGAAAGGCGTGCAGAGGGCAAATCGCTCATGAATGGCGAAAAGGAAGTAGGTCTCAACCGAAAGCATATCACACACTTTGACAGAACATGACGAATAGCCCGCCGGGCTGAAAGAATCCAGAACTGCTGCATCAAGAGATATTCCAGAGTTTGCAGTCCAGCATGGCAATGCTCACGATGGAATGATTCAATAACCAGGTCTGTGATTCGATGAAGCCTAGGCAAGAGCATTGGATGCGTAGCTTCAAAGGGAAGCTTTGAATTTCTTAGACGTCCGCCTACTCGAATAATGCCTTTCTCATCCAAAAAGGGAGTCAACTTCTCACAGTCTTGGAGCACCATTTACCTGCTCTAAGATTACGCAAGTCGTCCACAAATGCAGATCGTTGCGCCAACCTAACCAATACTATCAACGCTTGGTGCAACTCAATTTGCATCAAAGGAACAAATTGTCGCGCATTAACGCGTGCTCGACAATTATCAATGAATCGCAGACAATAAGCTACAATACGCTTTATTTTTTGAAGAGATGAATATTTATTCAACAGAGCCTCAATACCATTAGGGGGGACACTGGCGATACACACTAATATTCTCTCCTCACAGTCAACGTTCTCTTCCACCACTGGAGAGAAACTACTAGCTGGCCAGAGCTCACTGACCTCTTTAAGCCACGGTGGCCCCGCCCACCATAACGGATGGTCGTAAAGCTGACCAGGCAAAATGCCTCTGGAAGCGCCATCGCTAAGGTTTTCCTTTCCACTTATATAAAACCAACGGGAAGGTGGAATGATTTCCTGAATTTTGGCAACACGATTAGCCACGAAACTTTTCCAACGATGGGGTGATGACCTCACCCAGCTCAGAACATCCGTTGAGTCAGACCAAGCAAACACATTATCTATCTGGACAGTCGTAAAAGATGCCATCACAAATTCAAGAAGTTCGCACAACAGAACAGCCGCACACAATTCCAGCCGGGGTATAGACAATCGCTTAAGTGGGCTTACTCGGTTTTTAGCACATAATAGGGTGACAGAGACTTCATCCGACACGTTCACTTGTCTTAAGTACACCACGGAAGCGTAAGCCTTTTCCGAAGCATCACAAAATGCGTGTAACTCAGAAAGTATCACATTATCTACAGTTGCCCTTCGAGACACACTCACACTGGCCAAACCAGGCAGCTGAGAAACAAAGGAATCCCACTGAGCGACAACCAAATCCGAAGGAATCTCATCCCATCCCAATCCTTCAATCCACAACAACTGAATTAAACATTTAGCAACAATGACTACTGGAGCCAGAAAACCCAACGGGTCGTATATCTTAGCAATCTCCGACAGAATATTGCGCTTCGTGCAAGATCTATTAATGGACTTTACACAATAAGAAAAACAATCCGACAAGGGCGACCACTGAAGGCCTAAAACCTTGATACCAGAGAACTCCCTGTCTTCAAAGGATAAGGGTTGGTGGTGTGAATTTGGCACACCAGAAAGTACCTGAGGACAATTGCTGCTCCATTTTCGCAGTTCAAATTCTCCCAAGGCTAATAAAGATATCAATTATCGCTGGGCTTCCAAGGCACCCTCTACAGAATCTGCCATACCAATTGCATCATCCACATAACAAGAATTGGTAAGAATATCCACAGCCAATGGAAAGCTAGTCCCCTCATCCTTACAGAGCTGTAGCAATGTGCGAATGGCCAAATATGGGCTTGAAGATAATCCATAGGTCACCGTATTCAGCCTGAATTCCTGAACCGGTTGGGCAGGAGATGACCTCCACAAACTTCTCTGATAGTCTCTGAACTGCTCGCTCACCAAAATTTGGCGATACATTTGCCGGACATCGGCCGTGAAAACAATTTTGAAACGACGAAAAGACAACAAAATTGTAGCAATATCATTCTGGAGCTTTGGTCCTGTCAACAAAAGTTCGTTGAGTGACACACCGCTCGAATTTTTGCAAGATGCATCAAACACCACCCGCAACTTATCACTGTCCGCCTTTATGACTCCGTGATGAGGGATGTAATACTTCTGATCAAGCGTTACATCACAAATGCTATCATTCACTACGGACATATGTCCTTGATCAATGTAATCCTTCATAAATTCCTGGTACTTTTCACAGAGTATGGAATTTTTGCCAAGACAAGCTTCCAACAACTGAAATCGCCGCAAAGCTACATTCCTGGATTCTCCCAACAATACAGAACTGTCCTTGCGGAATGGGAGTTCTGTACAATATTCTAATAACTGTTCATAGACAACCAGCTCAATTAATTTTTCTACTGCCGGAAGCATATTGATAGGGCGATAATGCTATGGCTCTTTCGGGCTCTGTGCTTTCGGAATAGGTTTTATAACTGAACGCTTAAGATCCTCTGGCATTTTCCCCATTCTCAACACTGAATTGACCAGATTGAGTAAAGGATATCCCACAACATGAAATATAGATTTTAAGAAAGAAAAGAGTGGTACCACATACCTTCCAGTTTCATTGCGGGTACAATCTGCTTGGAACATAAGTTCACATAATTCATCCTCTGGGGACACGGACTTAGATTCGGGTACACATTCAATTTCCCAAAACCTTTTTAAAGTATCATCTAGCTCCGTTGCATGAGTCAACATGCTGTATACCTTCTGTGAAGGGGTATTTTGAATACTTCCCATGAGCACCCAACCAAACACGGTGTTCATGGCACAAGGGCCACCATTTCGACCTTTAATAAAATCCGGTTGCAGAATTTCACCAAACAAATCTGCACCCAGCAAGATATCAATCTCATTACTCCTTTCAAATTCAGACTCAGCAAGACACTACTTCTCGAGATATTTCCATCTTCGAAACGTACCGGAAACATAAGCAACTGTTTCACAAATATGGGGAATAACAAGAGCTAGGACCTCATAAGAAGGACACAATTTCTGGTATGGCCTCAAAACACACGACACGGTACCCAACGAGACACGGGTGGCCATTCGGTTGATGCCTTGAATATTAGTAGACGAAGATTGTCTCGAAAGACCCAATCTAGCAGCGCAGGAGTCAGTGACAAAACTCACTTGACTCACCGAATCCAAAAGCACTCGACATTTCTGTGGAACCCCATTCTTATCTAACACTGATACATATGCAGTAGCAAACAAAATAGACTTGGAGAGTTTATCAGAAACATCCATAGTACTGGTCATGGCCTGTACTTCCCTCTCCTTGGCCCTTGGCTGATTTCCCTGATCAGCATCGCCGTCTCCTTCTGGCTGCGGCTTGTCCGGAAAATGCAACAAATTATGATGACGCCTTCCACATACACTACATTTGGAAGGCGAACGACAACCCGAGATCCCATGAGTTTTTCCAAGACAATTAAAACATAAATGCTCTCGCTTAACAAATTCGAATCTTTCAAATACCTCAGCTTGCAGAAATAACTCGCACCCAGATAAGGAATGGGCACTTCTTTTACAAAACTTACACACATTCTTCTGAGAAATCGTGGTGCTGAAATTAACGAGATCCCTTGGCTCTATCACTTGTTCCTAGTTTCGCCGCTCCCTGCTCCCTGCGTCCCGCAGTACCTACGGATCCAGAGGACAGACAGCTATTCTCTAATGCCTGACAGTTTTTCTCCAAAAATGAATAAAGTTCCTCATAAGTGGGAATTTTATTCTGCTTAGGTTCCAATTCGAACAAAGTTTTAAGTGAAGGACTAACCTTTTGAAGTAATAAATTAAATTTGGTAAAATTCCACATATCATAATTAAATTGACCCAAGGCGGCCAGATTCTCAGAAAAAAGTGAAATCAAATTACGCAACTCATGAGCAGAATCACCTTTTACAACAGGAGCTCTATAAAGGGAATACCAATAATCATTAACCAACACTCTATCATTTTGGTATCTCGCTACAAGGGCATCGTACGCAGTCTTATAATTAGCTTCAGTAATAGGCAGATTTTTAATTACAGTAGCCGCATCCTTTTCTAAATATGAAATCAAAAATTGAAAACGCTCAATGTCAGTCAGCGAACTATTATTATGGATGAGGCCTTGATACAAATCGAAAAATGTAGGCCACTTTCTAATATTACCGTCAAATTTCGGAATTTCTATCCTAGGTAATTTTAGAGTGTCACTCTTTTGATTAGCACTTTGATTTACTGCTACCGTCGACACCCCTGCCGCTGCAGCACTCTCTGCTTTAACAGAGGAACTGTCTGCAACAAGGTCGCGATGTATATTTCTTATGGAAAAGCACAACGCTTCAACATGAGCATGAACTTTGTCTTCCATATCAAATTCAGCATCACTACAAAGATTTACGATTTCAAGGTGCAGCTCCTCAAAGGCTGATTGAAGTCGATGGAGGTCCTCAAAAGCTGAACGAAAATCTGCCAAATATTTACTTTTGTTGCCTAATGCTTTTTGACCCATAGCACCCAATCTTTCTAGAGTCTTCATAACAGATTTTCGCTTTCTCTGGAGTCCGTCCATGACGAATAAACTTTCAAAATTCAAAAAGAAAAATACAAATTCGCCAATAAAGAACGAGTCTTTTTTAAAACGCGGCTAATTATTGGCAATGTTAGCTAAATGAAAAAAACTCAAATGCAAAAAAAATCAAAAAATCCAATAATGTTAATTTACGGTTCAAAATTTTTTTTTTGTTTAATATAAAGGCATCCACCAAATTATGCCTTCATGCTTCAAGGTACACAACGACTAATTATCTGTTGCACGATTCACCACAATATGAATTTTAAAAATTGAAAAAACAATATCACTTATTCAAGCAATGTAATTAGGTAATAAATAATAATCCAAATATTATTTTGACCCAAAAGAAATTCGAAATTTGAACAAAAACAAATAATTTTATATGGTCTATTCTCTATTTTTGCATTTATTTGAATATCTGAACAAACAATGAAAGTAGTTAAAATCTACACCTATCCAACAAAAAACTAGAAACCCGTATAGTACCAATAAATTCTTTAAATTTTATACCAAACAAGTTCCAAAACACCCAAAAAAGTCTTGGAATTTACTTGGACTTTACACTCAAGCCGGTGATTGTTGCAGCCAGAAACCAAAAATAAGTCATTCTTTATAATTTCAATAATTTTAATATGCACTGTATATCCCAAGGACTTTCCATCCGGCTCGAAGGACCAAATGTTTAGGACCAGCCTTTTTTAATAGAAACAGGCAAACTTAATTTTGAAATAGTTGAAATTAAGAAAAAAACGTCTCACGATAAAGATTTTAAAAAAAATGGGTATTGGTAAGGTCTCACCTCTGTGTCCTGGACTTTAGCTTACCCTGCCGGGGTTTCTTGATGCTCCCAAAAATGAGCTTCTGGATGGTATTATTGAGCGAAAGTACATCCGATAACCGAAATCATTGTGATCGATGGTTTTCGACGTGTCACCAAAAAACGCGGATTTAAAAGACCGTGACGCTCGTCGACTGGAGTTGTACTTTTTAACACTGTCGTAGGTTTCGTATCTCCATCGTGAGGTATCGCGCGCAAAACCCCAAAAAAAGGTATATGTTTATAAAAACTCAACGCTCGATTCTTGACTCTTTGATGGAGTCCTATTAATATCGATAAATAAGAATTACCCAATTCTGAACATAAATAATAATACTATTTTCTTCAAATCATCATTAACATTTTTCAGCAGACATCCGTCTCTCTGTGTACCGTTTACATCTAAAAAGATCAAAAACACAAAAAAAAAAAATAAATAAATAAAATAACACAAAAAAAATAAAATAAAAATAAACAAACAAACAAGAAAAAAAAAAAAAAATGATAAAATAAGAAATAAATAGAATAATTTTCCTACTGTGTTCAAAGAACTTGTCAAAAAAAGTAACATAATAGTAATAATTAAAAAATTTAACCCACCAAAAAATTAACTTGGATCCATTAGAAACTCATCAGTAGAGTAATGTGCTTTTATATTTAAAAAGCTCTTAAGACATGTGCGAAAAAGTTTGTGATCATCAATATTTCTAATTTGCAGATCAATGCGGTTGTAAATCTTAACACCATTGTAAATGAGTGAATTCTTGACAAGGGCTGAATGCGGTATTGGAAGTGGAATTTGATTACCTTGACGTGTAGCATGTCTGTGTTGATGTGTTGGAAATGTATGCTTCTGTTTATGAATGAGACATGCAGTCTCCAGAATGAATAGTGATGGAAAAGTTAGGATTTTGTTTGCGATGAAGAGCGGCTTGCAGTGAGCTCTTGGATGTGCATTAGATAAATTTCTGATTGCTCGTTTCTGGAGAACAAAAACAGATTGGAAGAGGTAATTGGAGCATTCACCCCAGAAAGGAATAGCATATCTTAGATGGGACTCCACCAATGCGAAATAGACATTGCGGGCGACCACTTTTCCAACTTGTTGATAAGTTGACCGAACTGAGTAACAACCAGATGATAGTTTTTTGTTGAGCGCTATTATGTGGGGGTAGAATTTTAGATCTTCATCAATGAATAGGCCTAAGAATTTCGATTTATCAACAGAACTTACAGACTCATTGTCCAAAGCCAGATCATCAACTGTGCAATTGAAGCCAATGAGATGCGTTTTTGACATGTTCAGACACAGACGATTTGCATCGCACCAGTACTTTATTTTTTTAAGATCGGATGAAATGTCGTGGAGGAGCTGACTCGGGTTCTTGTTTTGCCATAGTACGGTGGTGTCGTCCGCGAACAAAGTAAAGTGCCCTGTGATATCCAGTTGGCTGAGATCATTAATATAAATTAAAAACAGGACTGGGCCCAACACTGATCCCTGTGGAACTCCACATGAAACCCTCCTCTCAAGAGATGAGGCACCATTCAGAGGACAGATTGGACACGATCACTGAGATAGCTCTCAAACCACGAGAGAGTCTCCCCCAGAAAGCCGTAGGCGCGAAGCTTCCGCAACAGAGTCTCATGACTCACAAAGTCGAATGCCTTAGATAAGTCACAAAACACCGCAGCGGAAGCATCCCCTCCATTTAGAGCCCCGAAGACCCCCGACAAAAAGTCGAACATTGCGTCCGACGTATTCTTGTTCGTCTGGAAGCCATATTGGTTAACAGTTAGAATGTTGTGTTGGTTTAAAAATGATAAAACACGATGCTTAACCAGACGTTCAATAAGTTTAGAAAGAGTGGACAGAAGGGAAATTGGCCTGTAGTTCGAAGGGCAGTTGTGATCACCTCCCTTGTATAGGGTATTCCAATAAGAGGTTTCGAATGTTGGTAACGAATAAAATAAAAGTTTCATAACATACCTAAAAGTTAGTTATGGCAGTGCGTAGCTGGACAATGTACAATTAATCGTGGAATACAATATCTGCCAAATGACCACCACGACTTCTCTGGCAGCACACAATTCTTTTGATGAAGTTTTCCACTATAATTGGTAAATGCACGGCGTCGCTCATGATCGGCTGGCTTTAGCTCCTGTGCTAGTTGAATTTTGTAAGGATGTAGCCTTAAATCTTTTTTTCAAAATTCGCCATGTTGAAGTTTTGCTGATACCCATATATTGCGCGCGCCTTTCAACAGACATTTGTGGATTTTGAGCCATACTTTCACGAACCGCCTGAATATTTTCAATCAAACGAGCAGGACGTTCCCGGACTTTTGTTTGGATATCTTGCACAGATCCGGTAGTTTTGAATATACGCTTTACGAATGGTTACTTCTGACGGACGATTGCGTACACGTTAAGTATTCACAAATTTGCCGAAACGTGACTCTCTCAGAAGACCCATTTAAAAAATACGTTTTAATAATGTAAACACGTTGTTCTACCGTGTAGCGCTCCATTGCTGAAATTGTACTGAATTCCACAATGAAATAAAAACCGAATAATATAAACAAAGTTTGAGACAAGAAGAGTACGAAAATAAAACATTCGAAACCTCTTATTGGAATACCCTATATAAAGGAATTATTTTAGCTGATTTAAAACAAGTTGGAACAGCCCCAGACAGAAAGGATACATTGATAACATTATACAGAACTGAGATTGCGTTAAGCGGTAGCGACTCCAATATCTTGACAGAGATACCATCGTCATTTGCTGCTCTCTTGTTCTTCATTGAGTTAATCGTTTGCCTAAGCTCGTGAGGGGTAGTTGGAGCAAACATATCCAGGGATTCAGGAATGCTAATATCAGAAAGATAGGACAGCGGATCTATTTGAGAGCTAAGGTCTTTTGTTATGATGTTGCCTATGGAACAATAATAACTACCCAGCCAGCACAAGAACATCCCATCTACGTTAATGGGAAGCGCGTTGGGGAAGTTCAACCTCCCATGCGATGTTCTTTTAATGTTTATGTAACCTCTATGTGACTGCCGAATGTCCGCAACACATGGAAGTTTATAGTTCTTACCATGGATGTTACCTACAGAAGTTGACGTAACGTCACAGCGCGAGGTTTTCAGTACTTCGCAATAGGGTTGAATGTGAACATCTATAGAACTTAGCTTTGAACGTTGACAGAACATCAAAAAGATACTTTTATCTAACATCCCATAGAGATTACAGATTGAAGTCTTTTAAACATTACTATTAGATTTTCAAAGAACTAGTTATATCCCGTGAGAACTCCAATTCAGCATTTATATTGTTCTATTCAGCTTATTTTTAATATTATAAAAGGAGTAATTTCTAGATTTAAGTCAGTTCTATTGTATTAGTCAAATAAAGTTTTTTTAAAAACGCTCTCTCGTGTACACCCCTCGTAAGTGGCGCAGTCGGTAGGATTTTGACGGAGACTTCGGTAAAAAACAGTCCGGTTCAGTCGAAAATTTGGATTTTGCGGGCCGTAAAAAACCATCGTCTTTTCGTGCTAACGATTTACCGTCAAATCGAAATATACGTTCGTGGTATACGAAAGACTTTTGACAATCAGTGAACTCGCGACCAGGGATCGGAACAAAAATCGTCCATTAATCCTATTGGTGCGGATAGCGGAACTACATCGTCCAAAATCCATAGAAGATAAATTCATGTACTTCAAGATCAATCTGATATTGCTGTAAGTGATCCCATTATTCTTTTCCTTTTATTTTTATATTTTTTGATTTTATTGGTATATATTTGTTCGATCTGGAAGGTGATAACGAGCTTGACAATCTTATAAACATTTTTAACAATAATTTTCAACCTAATAATCAGATTCAAAATCTTGTTAATATGGCCAACCCAAATTATCAGCTTATTAGATACCAAGCCGATAATATTCCAAATTTTGATGGTAACACCAAAACACTTGGCAGATTTTTAACATCATGTGAACATTTTCTACAGAATCACCAAAATCGACAAAATGCCGCAGATCCAATAAACATCTGTTTGTTCGATACGGTAATTTGTAAATTGACAGGTAGAGCTGCCGAATTAATTGCTTCTCGCACGGAACTCGATAGGTACCTGGCAGAAAATTAAAGATTCGTTAATTGTCACATTTTCTGACCAAAGAACTGAAGATTGTCTTGTCCAAGATATCATTAATATGAATCCAGATAAGAACGAATCCTTACATTCTTTTGGATTAAAATTGCAAGATTCTAGAAGTTTGTTATTTGCTAAAATTAATAGCTCAAACGATCCTAATAATATGAAAATTCTAAAAATCGAACAATTTGATAATCTGTGTCTAAAAACTTTTATTAACAACTTAAATTACCATATGCAGTTAGTGGTAAGATTAAAAGACCCAGATTCTCTTGAACAAGCTCTCGCATTTGTACGAGAAGAAGAGAATTTCATACAATATAGAAACAGGTCTAATCAAAGCTCAAGAAATATACCTAATAACAACGTCAATAATAAAAGTAAGCCTCAATCAAGTTTTAACAATACACTTGGAAATTATGCTGCTAATATTCCAAGAATGCCTATAACACCATTCACTAATAATCCTTTCTATCGACCAAATAATTCGTTTAACAACCAAAACTTTGCAAGACCTTTCCCAAATATGCCATTCAATAACCAATTCCAAAGACCTCAAAACTTCAATAATTTCAATAGACCATTCCAAAGACCCAATATCACCCAAAACAATAGTGCTCCAGAACCAATGGACACATCGTCTGGTGTCACTATAAGACCAAATACAGTTCAAAGATCTCGCCTGAATAATTTCACTGTGCAAGAACTTTCGAACCAATCCGCAAATACTTTGTCCCCTAATACTATCACCGAAACTCAAACTCAAGACACAAATATCGACGTTAATTCTACTCCCAATAATGACGAACAATTGGATTTCAGTAATTATTACCAAATGCCAAATTCTGAAATGTTCAACTCATACAATGTTCCATATGATTATATGTACAACATGTATGACAACACTAATAATGACTATAATGAAACAAATATCGATGATTCCCAATACCAAAATTTTCAGATTACGCCCAATTACCCCAATGTGACGTAATATGCCTCAACAACTATAGTACTTCAGATCTGCCTGTAATAATTATCCCCGAATTAAATGCTAAGTTCTTACGTTCTTAGTCGACACAGGCAGCGGAAAAAGTTTCATCAATCCGCAATTAGCATACCAAGTTTACTCTCAATTCATTTCTAATGAATATTTCACTGTAAAAACTGCTCATGCAACATCAATACATGACGAAGTCATAAATATACCCATTTTTCCATCATTCAAAAAAAATGGTTACCACAAATTTTACTTGTTTAATTTCTCTAATAAATTCGACGGTTTGATAGGTGTCGATTTTCTAATCGATATCGGTGCCAAAATAAATCTAAAGAATTTTGCACTCGAAACGTTACAAGTAAATTTACCCTTGCATTTTCAAAACAAATTATTTTTCCCACAAAACACAACGGAGCCCACACAGTCATATGAAACTGTTATACCTCCTCGTGTTTCACAAAAGGTTAAAGTACCTGTAAACAAAACAGATGGAATAGGAATACTAAACCATATTAACTTTGATGATATCGCAGAAATGCCAGAAGCCTTGGTACAAATTGAAAGTAATTTTGCATTGACAACAATTACGAATTTATGTGAAAACCCAATAAAAATTAGTTTCACAGAACCATTTGAAGTAGAACCTATAAACGAAATTGAAAATAATTTTATCGAGGAAATGGAAACCGATATGGATATCGAAGTAAATCAACCAAATGATATGAAACTAAAACAAAATTTGAAGAACTTACGTTTAGACCACTGTAATCAAGAAGAATATCAAGCGATTCGAGATCTTTGTTATGAATACCGAGACATATTTTACTGTGAAGGTATTCCATTGACTTTTACGAATCAAATCAAACATAAAATCAATCTTACAAATGAAACACCTATTTTTACAAAGACTTATCGATACCCTGAGATTCATAAGAAGGAAGTCAGCACCCAAATGGACCAGATGTTGAAAAATGGTATAATACAACCATTTAATTCCCCATGGTCTAGCCCAATTTGGATAGTACCAAAAAAGCTAGATGCATCTGGTACAAGAAAATGGAGAATAGTAATTGACTACCGAAAACTTAACGACAAAACAATCGAAGACAAGTACCCATTACCCAACATCTCTGATATTTTAGATAGACTAGGTAAAGCTCAGTACTTTACGACGTTGGACCTAGCAAATGGTTTCCACCAAATAGAGATGGAACCGGACGACGTACACAAAACAGCATTTTCCACCGACACAGGACATTACGAGTTCAAACGTATGCCCTTCGGTTTACGAAACGCCCCCGCCTCGTTCCAGAGGGTGATGAACAACGTTCTTCGTGGCCTCCAGAACGAAATATGTTGCGTTTACTTGGATGACGTCATAATATACAGTAAATCACTCCAAGAGCACATAGAACGCTTGAGACTAATATTTGAACGGTTCAGACAATCAAATTTCAAGATTCAATTGGATAAGTCCGAATTTTTACACAAAGAAGTCAATTACCTTGGACATTTAATAACCAAAGAAGGCGTGAAACCCAACCCAGATAAGATAGAAGCTGTAAAAAACTTTCCTATACCCAAAACACCAAAAGATATCAAATCATTTTTAGGACTAGCTGGATACTATAGAAGATTTATAAAGGATTTTGCTAAAATTGCCAAGCCAATGACATTATGTCTTAAGAAAAATGCTAAAGTCGAACATTCCCCAGCATTTTTATCGTCATTCAACCATTTAAAAAATCTTCTAATTAATTCCCCAATCCTTAAATACCCTGATTTCACACAGCCCTTCGTATTAACAACCGATGCTTCTAATACAGCTCTCGGTGCAGTTTTATCTCAATCAACACCCCCCAACGATCATCCCGTGGCGTATGCTTCCCGCACGCTAAATGAAACAGAACAGAGATACTCGACAATTGAAAAAGAATTGCTCGCTATCATCTGGGCATGTAAATACTTTAGGCCGTATTTATTTGGAAGGAAATTTCAAATATATACAGATCACCGACCTTTAGTCTGGCTTTTCAATGTTAAAGAGCCAGGTTCAAAACTTATTCGATGGAGATTAAAGCTTGAAGAATACGACTACACCATTATATATAAAAGCGGCAAACAAAATACAAACGCCGACACTCTTTCAAGAATTCCACTCAACGCTTTAGATACAGAATCTCTCCTTAATAATCCAGGAGATATTACAACTGACATCGATAAATTTCTAAACGAAATCGATAAAAATCTTCTAGAAAAACATCACACTGACGAATATAACAAAATCATAAACGAACTTAATCGACCGGTTGAATTACCTCCAGTGCCTTCAACTTCTCAAGAGCCTTCAACCTCTCGAATAAAAATTCTTGAAGATATCCGAATTAAACCACCAATGGATAATACGTCCAGTACTGACACTGCTCATAGTGCAAACGCAGACGAAACCCTAAATGAAATCCCAATATTAGACGAAATAATTAACAACAAAACGAATCAATTAATTGTGAAAAAATCACCATACGACGCCTACATAAAAAGAGAATTTGAAACCTTTGACGGTAATAGGATAATCCGAGCAACGATTCCCACGAAACAAGAAGCGATAGTAAATTTTCTGAAAGAAAACCTCACAGAGAAAACTACCTATGTGCACTTTTTATCAAAAGAATTACGTGTTTTATTTCAAGAAGCATTATCTAAACACTTTTGTAATTTCAAGCTTGTAGAATGCACAAAACTCATTAATAATGTTAAACCAGAGGAAAGAGAAATGATAATAAGATTTTCACACGAAGGCAAAACTAACCATCGAGGAATACAGGAAACCCTAAAACGCCTGAAAATTAATTATTATTGGAAACCCCTGAAATCTGACGTCACTAAATTTATTAATGGATGTGAAATATGTCAAAGAACTAAGTATAACAGGAATCCACCAGACCAACCTCTTGTATTGACAGAAACACCTTCGAAACCCTTCGAGATTATTCACCTCGATACACTCCTTGTAGATAAACAAAAATTTCTAGTAATTATAGACAAATTTTCCAAATATGGACAAGCCCTTCCTTGCGTTGGCACCGCCATATCAGTATCCCAAAATCTAATCCATTTCTTTTCATTTTTCGGGATCCCTAAATTGATTGTATCCGATAATGGAACAGAATTCAAGAACGAAGTAGTTAAGGATTTATTGAAAACACATAATATTAAAATCCATTTTACTACTCCAAATCATCACGAGTCGAATTCGCCCGTTGAAAGGTTAAATTCAACCCTGATAGAACACATAAGAATACTACGAGAAAAAAACAAAAATACTGACGTATCAACCCTAATGTCCTATGCTGTAATTGCTTATAATAGCACAATCCATTCAAGCACAGGCTTTACTCCCTATACATTGATTTTAGGACACACTTCTTCTAGTGACCCTATGCAACTTATGCCCGCGCAAATATTCACCGAATATGTCCACAACCACAAAACTAACACGGAAGCTTTGTATAACAAAATACAACAAGACTCAATTAATTTAAAACAAAAACTTATTGACAAACATAATCAAAAGAAGACCCCTCAAAAACTAACCATAGGGTGTCAAATATATAAAAAACAAGACAAACGACGTGGTAAATTACACCACAGATTCACAGGTCCATTCATCTTAACAAAAATATTAGAAAACAACAAGATTGAAATTGAAAACCCCAAAACAAATCGAAAAGAGATTTTGCATATCAACGAAACCAAAATCAAATCTATTGTTACAGATGGATCCGAATCTTCAACATCGGAGCAGTAGGAATAAACTTCCATAACCTGAATAAATATCCCGGACTCCTACCTTATAAATTGGGAACTGCCAATATAGTTTCCAATCATTGGTCATTAATACAAATTCACGACCTAACACCCCTTGTTAACGAATTTTATTTGATCAAAGAAAACGCTAACTATTTAATTAAAAACATTACAAAAAATGTATCCTATGAACGAGAATATAAAAACACGTTGCTGCCTTTAATGGCATTAGAAAAACGCATAGAAAACAACATAAGGCAAATTGACCCAACGAGTAGTTACTCAAAAAGACAAAAACGTGGCATCTTGAATCCTTTAGGATCATTAATAAAATGCATTACTGGCAATCTTGATAAAGATGATGCAGATCTTTATGATAGGCAAATTAGACAATTACAAGAAAATCAAGATAAACTTAAAAAATCATCTTTTAATCAAATTAATTTATTAGGGAAAACCATTGAACAGTTTCAAAACGTTATCTCTAATATATCTGCCATAATCAAATAACGCTAAAATCGAGAATACTGCAAATTGAAAGCACAATAAAAGAGGTAGCTCTGTCTGCGATTGACAACCATCAATACTTCCAAACTCACATAATAATTAATCAGATATCAATGCTATATCAAACAATTTACGATATCTTAGAAAAAACGGAAGTAGCTATCTCATTTGCTAAAATCAATACGCTCCATAATTCAATAATCGATCCATTAGAGCTAATAAAAGAAATTTGTAGATTTAAAAAACAATTAGTGCATGACGTGTTACCATTAGAAGCCAATATTGATAACATATTGAACTACGAAAAAATAATCGAGATTAAAGGTTATTCAAAGGGCCTGATTATCACCTTCATCTTGGAAATACCATTGGTCGAATCGGATGTCTATCACTATTATCAATTATTTCCGATACCAATTCCAAGCGAACAAAATCCTGATTTCTTTATGAACTTTCCACACAAACCATACCTTGCACTTAGCAACAACAAGTACTCTTATATGGACCAAACCTGCAACCAATTGTTACCCAACGAGTACTTATGTAAAGAAGCCCATACTGCATACATTGATCATGAGCCTCCATGTGCAGTCCAATTGATTTTATACAAAGAAAATGCCACTACCTGCCACCCTTTCCGTATTAGACTACAAAATGTCGAAATCACTAAAATAACGGACGGAAAATGGATAATCACAACGCCCGAACAACTAATTGTCTCAGCATCTTGTCCAAATTCTAAGGACAACGTACCGCTTCATGGTTCCTACTTAGCCGAATCTACAAATGAATGCAGCTTACAAATAAAGTCAATTACTCTACGAACTTATAAGCCCAATCGTTTGACTTATGATGATGTATCCTTGCCTACACTGAATTTATCGATGAATTATTACCAAACAAAGGAGTTTGCTTTTAATCCACCTACACTTGACCTGAACTCCATCAACTTGAAGGAAACCAATGAAATTGCCACAACGCTTCAAGAACAGAAGAGACGACTACAAGAAATATCTAACCCAATGGAAATGCACCAAATAAATTTTTGGACAATTTTACTTTATTGTATTTTAGGAATACTATGTATTTTTACTGTCTATAAATTACTTTTGAAACATCGCCTTAAACGTGCCCAAAAAGCCTCGTTAGAAGACGATATTGTAATTTAAAAATTTTACTTTTACTTATTTAGTTTAATCATATTTTTCTTTTAGCATTTTCTTTATTTTTTCCATTGTATAAAACCATACCTTTTTTGGTATGCTTTTAACTTAGGATGGAGGAGTTATATCCCGTGAGAACTCCAATTCAGCATTTATATTGTTCTATTCAGCTTATTTTTAATATTATAAAAGGAGTAATTTCTAGATTTAAGTCAGTTCTATTGTATTAGTCAAATAAAGTTTTTTTAAAAACGCTCTCTCGTGTACACCCCTCGTAAGTAACTTCTATTATAACCTACATTATTATGTTTATTGACAAAGAAAATATTTATTTTAATAGGTGAAAAATTATTATTTTTTGTAGCAATTTGAATCTTAAAAAAAATACATACTTTAGACTTTAGAGGTACATATTCCTAATTCTACAAACAATAATAAATTTTTTACATATCAAAATGAATATTTTCTTCATCAATAAACATATAAAGTATATTGTTATAAAAATGAATTATTTATTCACCTTCAATAAACGTAAATAGGTATAACTTTTAGGAGAAAAAATACCACATTGAAAATATCCCAACTCAGAAAAAAAAAACAATTAGCTTGCTGATTCAAATTTTATTGGATTAGGTATAATATGTTGGTACATATACGTACATAATACACTACATATTCATTTTTTGATCTCATCTTCTCTCAAACGTGACAAAGCCACTCCATTCTGATTCAAACGCCTTAGTGGAGCATTTGAACATATTATGGTGTGTGGTAGCTGAAAATAATGTATAAAACATATATTTATCATATGTTATGTCGTATGTCGAACAATATCTACAATCAATCACTCATTCAATTTATTTGATTTGGTTCCACACTTCAGATAACAACATGTATCACACAAACAATCAGAATCAGGAGACTTAGGACGAGAACTGGATGCATGACTATCAAAAGGAATATTCGAAGTAGCGGAGCCTGTAGCATTAACTACAGACGTAGATTCAGGAGGAGGCCTGATTGGGGTTGGGGCAGGACCAAGCAGCTCATTTTGACTAGAAGAGGCTCGAGATGCGGAAAATAGTAAGGCAGAATCAGAATTATGTTCTAGGCCTCTTATAATCTGCTACCTCAATCTTCTCATTTGCCTTTCCGAAAAAGCTTTTACTGGCTTACGCGAACGATGCATATTGCATTACCCCTTAGCATTACCCTATATTAATTGAATGGGTACAAAAACATGTTTATACTTACCGCCAGTCCAGTCGTTGACCCTAATCAAAGCCAAACCACGAATCGAGAGTGTTTTTACTTTTCGTTTTCACACTAATTTACACAATCACAGCAAAAGAATAATTATTATTGCACATTGCACATTGCACAAAGGAAGAATTGTAGAAAAACGCCAAAAAATGTGAGGTTAGGTGCTTGCACGCGTGCAGGCAGTCGGCATCGCTTGGAATGATAAAGAACGGGTGGGGAACGAGGAATCTCTCTTTTAAATGTTATCAAATGTTGTTCTAACATAACTCCAATATGTTTAAAAATCCGTTATAAAGTACTTCCACTGAATGTTTGAATGAAAATTATAGATGACATTGTGTTGTAACGTTTTCTAAACATCCGATAAAGAAAGCAAAGTGATTTGATTTTGATAGGTGTTACAAGCGACGTTACATTTAGACGTTCATGGTAAATGAACAAAATACATTTATAAAATATCTCTTTGGGATATAAAATGGAGGATCGCAGTGTAACGTAACCGTAACATTCCTGGCACGTTAAAAAGGAAAGTTTTATTAAAACATTCGCAAGACAATATTATTCCATGTGAAACGTCAATAAAACGTTGAAGGAACATCACATATAAATGTTTTTTGGTTCACATTTAAAAAACATCGCATAAAAGCCTGGCAATGTTTTGTGCTAGCTGGGTATTGAGGAGATTTCCGTCAATGTTGATCTTTGATGTTTTTTTGACTTTATTATTAATTTCGTTTACGATTGTTGTTAACCACTTTTTGTGTGCGTTTGGGCCTTATCCTGCGCACAGGGAAGGAAACATTAACAATGTCGACCAAAGCCGTGCGGAAAGCCAGCAAAGGGTCTGCCCCCTGAAGAGTAGAAGCCCAATTGAAAGTGACACAGGCAGCGCGAAAGCTGGCAAAATTGCGGGAACTATAAATTCTTCCAAAGCTTTCAGCCACAGATGATGTAAGTGAGCGCATTGGTATCTTGGCGATAACAGCGTTATGATCAGAAAGACCCGAGTCAAAGACATTACAAGAGACATTTTCATGAATGCTAGAAACGATGTAATCTATCGTAGTGGAAGAGGTTTGTGTTACCCTTGTAGGACTATGGACAAGCATATTGAGATTAAAGGACTCGAACAAGTTTGACAAGTAATGAGTGGCCCTGTTGTCCTTATCCTGAAAATTTATATTAAGATCACCGGCAAGCACGATTTTATGATTGGATGGGAATTTAGAGAGAAGCACCTCCAGTCTTTCGAGAAATACATTCACATTACATCCCGGAGAACGATACATACAGACTACAAAGAATTTGAATTTTATGGAATTAATAATTGAAAATTCAAACTGCTCCTCAACCAACAAGTCATCGATCTTAACAAAGGCAGAAAAACACTCTGAAATGCACTCATGCACTAGAGCAACTGTACCTCCGTGTTTGGCATTTGATCTGCAAAATTTTGAAACGATGAGATACTCAGGAATATATAATGGTTCTTCAGGTTTCAGCCAATGTTCGGTTAACAGAACTATGCTTGGAAACTTCAACTCCTCCGCAAGAATAAAAAGGTCGTCGATTTTGTTACGGACGGACTGAATATTTAGAAGCATCAAGGAGATGTTCGAGTCAGAATGTCCTGTGCTAAAAAAGAACCTTGCTCAACAATGCCCGAGAGCTCCCTACCAGTGCTCAGCGAGTCCACCGCAATGCTGGCCTCAGGATTAACACGCCTCACACAGGACAAGGCAAAGTTATGTCTCATTTTACAGCTAGATTTTATAAAGGTAGCCAAATGTTTACATAGTGAGTTTCTAGGCATTCTATATTTACCATTAATTTTAATAATATCAAAAATTCGGTTTGAAGTGTTCCTTAAAATGAGAGTTTGCTGGTAAAATGAAACATAATTCGAGTACACCCCATTCCTTGCGGAGGAATATGTCAGAGAGAAAATGAGATTGGTGTATTTTCCAATAGAGAACAGCCTTTTCAAATAATGAGTGTTTAAATTACCAATCAAGTCCAAGTCAATACAAATCACAACACTATCACTCGAAGTAAAGTCTGTAGTCAGTTGAGCAATCCTGTTTGCAACCTGAAGCAGAGAAAATCCTGGATGGCTTTCACCATAAATAGAGTATTCTTTGCAGCACAAATTATTCAGAAGCCCTGATACTGCGCCTTTAGAGCTTCTATCTACCAGCACTAGTATGTTTATTTTGCTAGGAGAGGGTGCGCTTTGTTTGGGATCATCTATTTGTGGATTAGAAGAATCGCCGGTCCCAGTAAGTGACGTATTTTGAGCGAAAATAGGATCAACAGCAGATAGTTCATGAAACAAAGAGTGTCCATCATCATCTGCGCAGCATCTCCTGCACCCGGACGCAGATCGTGGGACAGGACAGCAGTCCTGAACAGTAGAGTGAGTGGATCTCCTAGAGAAAAGTTGCTTGAGTCCCTCCAATTCATTAGAGAGAAATAGATTATCCTGGCTTAGGGTCTCAATCGTTGTGATCATTTGGGCATTAAGATTTTTGATCTCGGACAATGCATCAACAGATTTGCGCAGCTCCTCCCTCCTAGCCTCGTAGTCAGCTTTCAGAGTATATTCAGTTCTTTTATGCTCAGCTAAGGTGGATTGTAGCTCTGCTAGACTGGACTCGACCTCACTCATACTGCTTGTGTCCGATGTTTGACGAGCATTATTTTTAGTAGAGGCACTGATTATTGAATGAGTTTGTGTGGCTACTGTGCAGCGGAAAGGGAGCGAAATATTATCAGTTTTCTTTTCAATTTCCTTCAGTTTAGCTTTCAATAGCCTGTTTTCAACTGTTAGTTCGCACTCCATAGATTCTGCCGCCTCAAGGAGCATCAGTTTTTCGTTCTTAAGCCTTGCAATAAAAACAGATTTGTCAACAAGGTCTGCTTTGATTTCCTTAGTGCCTGGGCAAGGCAAGCAGGATCGGAAGCAGGATCAGATGCAGAATCGGCAGTGGCGCACCCAAGGGGGGGGTTTTGGGGGTTAAACCCCCCCCCCCCCCCCCCGAAATTTAGCACTGGAACAAAGAATTTTCCGGTAAATTTTTTTTTTTTGCGATTTTGGTTAATAGGTACCTACAAACTTTCCATTTTACATACATGGCATCCCTAAAAGGTTTTGCCTCCGACAGCGAGTTGATTTAGGTGAGTACACAGCGACGTAAACACATAACTTATACAATCACGTGGTTGGTTGGTTGGTTGAGATGCAGAATGAACAGGCCGGGTTAGGTAGCCCCAACACTGCAGCCGTCGGCTTATTGTATTGTCCTGTTCGTCTGTTTAGTCAGTGAAAAGTTTCGTGACCTTGATTAGGTTTAGGAGCCTCTTCACCGTGTTACTTTTGGTGAATTTAGATATAGGGTCTTCTGGCCCTATCTGTCTGTATCTCCACCAGCGTAAAGCCTCACATTCAAAGATTATATAGGTGGCGGTTTCATCCTCCTCGTCACAAAGTCTGCATATGGGTTCTTCTTAGAGGATGTCCATTGTGTGAAGGTGTTTTCTCAGGCTACAGTGTCCAGTTATAAGTCCATTTTTTAGCCTGATTTGATTCCTGTTTAGTTTGTAGGATTTCTTTAGTAAGTTTAGGTGATGGTTGTTGTACCATTAGCTTACTGTGTCTGAGCTTCGGAATAGTTTTCCTTGTAGGTTTTGTGTTGTCTATACAGCCATTGGTTTATTTTAATTTTGTTCTTACCGATGATTTTGTGGTGCCATTTGAGTTCAGGACGGTATAACTAGTTGCCGATCCTTCTCTTGCCAGAGCATCTGCTTTTTCATTTCCTTCAATTCCTTTATGCCCTGGCACCCATTTAAAGGTTACCTTGTTGGCCATACTCAGGTTTTTGAGGTTTTCCAAGAATTCCCTTACAAGTTTGGATCCTATTTCAAAGCTGTTGAGTGCTTTGATCGACCGCTTGACCGTCTGAGCAGATAAGGATGTTTTTATCTGTATATCCCCTCCTCAGGTTTTCTTTCAGACAGGAGTCGATGACATATATTTCTACTTGGAATAGAGTAGTGTATTCTGCCAGAGGTTGACATACTTGGTGTGCTTCTCTGTGAACCGGTAATACAAAGACACGTAAGCCTCTGAATTTTGGCTAGCTCCAGGTTTGCTTGTCTTTGGTTTACTTTACAAGTGCACCATATGTTATCATTGGTCTTACAACTGTAGTGTATATCCATTGTACAAGTGACGGTTTTAGTCCCTATGTTTTCCCAATCGCTCTTTTTAGTGACATCAACGTCATCTTGCTTTTGGTGGTTATCTTTTGGATGTGCTGGTTCCATGTCAACTTCATATCTAGGATGATCCCTAGAAATTTAGCTTCCCTGCCAAACTCCAAGGTTTTTTGGAATAGACTGATGAGGGCGATTAAGTTCTCCAGATTTCCATTTCCCGTGAAAGGAATGAGTTTTGTTTTGGAGGTGTTGACGCGAAGTTGCTCCCTCGTGCACTATTCCTCAATGATTTCTAAGGCGTCATTTTTGCTAATGAGGTTTGATACCGTCCTGGTAAATCCTCCCCTAATGACAACGACTATGTCATCCGTGTAGCCTAGGGTGATGTAGCCTGTAGCCTTGATCGTTTAGTTTCCTCAGAAGTTCATCCACGACTAGATTCCACAAGAGTGGTGAAATTACTCCGCCATGTATGCACCCTTTTGTCGCGGTTACTTTAATATAGGTTTCAGCAATAGTCGAGTTTATAGTCCTGTGTTTTAGCATGGACTTGACCCATCTGCATGTGGTATATTAATTGCATGTTGCCGAGCAGCTCTGACTATACAATCACTTACAAAAAGTTATTTTTTGAAGGCTTAAAATAAACATTTTTGGGCGTGACACCCGAAAAGCGCTTGCCTGCGGCGAGCCCTCATCATTATGAAACCCCCCCCCCCCCCCCCCCAAATAAAAAACCTGGGTGCGCCACTGAGGATCGGAGCTGTTCGCTTGCTCGTAACAGTCTGCACAGCATAATATAGGTTGTCACGAATGTACTCAACTCCCCTGCGTCTCTGGAGACAGCTTTTATGGTAGATATTATGACACTGGGAGCATATAAAGTTAGAATTAGCCTTTTTACAGCATTTAAAAGCTGAAGCCATAGTTTTGCAAAAAGTGCGTGCCTTTTCCCAGTGTAGAAAATTACAACATAAATACACTAAAAAATTCAGGCAAACAAAAAAGAATATATCTTAAATCAGTAGGAATAAAACCTCAGCACAATAAAATAAATGAGGAAGGTTAGTGTTCATAAAAAGATAAGGAATGTGAAATTCCTACCTGTGTACTTTATTGCGAAGACCAAAATTTAATATTAATAACAGCACAATGCAGCAAATCATTAAATCAAAGTTTTACTAGATTACACTACACCTATCGGCCTCAAAATTATACGAACAATACACAAAACACTAATTAACTGATCATACAATTTACAAAATTTTTGGACTTCTTTAATACATTCAAAATTGACTTTAAACAGGAGCAATAAAAATGACGACTTGACGAGTGAATAATTTATTTACTGACCAATACTTAAGATACTAAAAAAAAAAATGTTCAGCAATTAAGACAAGAAGTTGAGGACCAAGTTCAAGCACTTGAAAATAGGGTGAATAAATTACAAATACAGTCCATCAATCCAGTTAGTGTCCGGGCATTCTCTAGTATGAAGATAAAACCACCAACTTTTGACGCCTCTACGTCCTGGACCATGTATAGCCGACAATTTGAAGCTGCTGCAAATACCAACGAATGGAAGGGGGCCGGATTTGAAGGGGGCAGGCTGGTTAGCTGCCCGGGGCACCCCGCAAGATAAGGACCCCACAAAAAAAAAACAGTACATTTAAAATTCCGAGATTCAAAAATGTGGAAACGTGACAATAATGTGAGAACAAACAGCACAAGTCATATTCTTCAAGATCCAAATATTGACCTTAATTCAAGAGTAGCAGCACTCCTGAGATCAAACTAAGATCACTCAAAGAATTTAAGTCAATACACGATAGCTTTGAAACCCGGGGCGTGATAATAAGCGGAACCAAGGACTATTCCACGTATAGGAAGCGACTTCGGAAAGTTCTGGTAACTGCAATGGATTATGGAAAGACTCCAGAGGCTGAAATGACACGATCAAGAGAAAATTAGAGCTGAAAATTTAATTTTTATTTTAAATATCCCGGGCCCTCCCGCACCGCGGGCCCTGCGGGCCCGTCAGGCACGCCACTGGAGCATTGAACGCGACGTTTTAAAGCAATTAGATATGAACGACCTACAAATTTTCAATAAAAAAACATAGAAAAGTGTCAGGACTTAAATTAGAGATTTTATTACTAAACTCTCTATTCTTATTTTTCATATTTCACTCGGTATTTGTACAAATAACTGTTCTTTAATTGTATTTTGTATTATTTTGAAATAGGTAGGTACATCTTTTCAAAAGTAAAGTAAAACTTTTGTTTTTTTTTTCGAATGGTAGGAGGCAGGGCCTCCACAAGAGTTCTGCCCAGGGGCCTACACAATCCTAAATCCGGCCCTGGATGGAACGATCAAGAAAAAGCAACAGCACTGATAGTGGCGCGTGGCGCTACGAGGACCTGCCTTAAATCTTCTTCAGTCCATTCCTTCAATCTACCAACAGAATTACCAGCATTTAAGTCAGACATTAGAATAGCGTTTCGGAGACCATTACAGACAAAAAGTATTTAGAACCCAAGTTAAATCAAGAATTCAAAAAAGCGGCGAGATTTTACAAGAATTCGAATCGGAAATTAAAAGGCTAGTGAGTTTGGCGTTTCCTGCAGCTGGGGAAGACATGCAGGAATAGATGGCAGTATCTGCGTTCATTAATGGTCTCAGAGATTCCAAGATCCAGGAAAACCCAAGAATGTCTAAGTTCAGACAAAGTAGCGAAGCCCTTGTCCAAGCACTGGAGCTGGAAGCAATCTTTGGTGCCTCGCGACCCAGAATACGAGCAGAATCTATTGAAGACCCAAAGGATGAACAATCATCAAAAGAAGATGGTAGCTTCAAGAATGTTATCAGTAAGGTCATGGAGAAAATGGAGAAACTATTACTGGAAGGTAGACAAACGGGAAACGACTCCAGACAAACACCAACACCGAGAAACCGAGTAGAATGTTACCGGTGCCATAAGCTTAGACATATTATGCAATGGGATTATAGAGTAAGGATGTCCTCTCCATCTAGGGATCGTTCCCAACGCTTTTCAAGATCTAGAGACGTGAGCCCTAATAACAGAGAGGATCAAACCAGTACGGAGGGGCGGGTGCTGGTTAGTAATGACGAAGCCCCCACGGTTGTTTACATAAAATCATTGGGCAGTCATTGAAGAGGATTAAAATTCGAAGGACAAATTAATGGAGAATTCAAAACCGTCACTTTTGATACGGGTGCTGAATTTTCTATAATTAGAAAAACATTATAGTCCTTGGGCCCAGATTTAAATTTATTATTTATGACCACACCGTCGAAACTTTTTGTATTTGTTATTTGGGTGAAGTCGGACAAATTTGGAGCTTAGCGCATTATGGTAGTGGGGCGTTTGTCTGTTAAGCTGTCACGAAGTTGTCGATTTTATGCAAGAAAAAAATGTATGACCACATTGGTGATTTTATTGTAATCGATAGTTTTTATCACATAAACAACGAAAAAAAATGTGTCGGACTAATATATTGGGGCATTCGACCCGTCGGACACGCTAAATATGTCAAATTTATGGGATTTTTTTTTTATTACCACACGGCTGATTTGAACAGAATCTGCCATAAAAATATTTTAAAATAAAGTGGTAACCTTGTCGGGCAATTTTCACGGGGCATATGCGCAGTCGGATGCGCCAAAGATGTCAATTTCCTGCAACACTTATATTTACAACCATTTTTCCGACAACAATAGGAGGGTCTAAGTAATTATATTCTTAATCAAAAAATCTAAGTGTCGGACAAAAAATGTAATTCCTATAGGCTATCGACGTTCTTAAACTATAAGGATGAGTTATGTGTTAATGCTTATCATTTTACTTATATAAACATATACATATAAAGAAAAATACATAAAATATTATTAATTAATACCTATTATTTATTATTAAATAAATATGGTAGAAAATAATAGTATTGAATTTATCAGTATTATTACATAAATTGTGATTATTTAATTATCATCTTCAGATACTGAATCTTCGGAATCACTGTCTGATGATAAGTCTCAATTATCTTCTGCTTCTACTAGGGGTGAGAAATTATTTCAGTTCTTGTTGAAGAAGCAACTATCGAGGTGTTTTGGTATTTTCTGTTCTTAATCAGTTCAGAACTAATATTAGAACAGTTCTTAATTATTTTTTTGTGCTCAGGCAGTTCTGCGTAACGAGAACTGTTCCAAATAATAAACCAAAATTAAGCTAGTATCACACTTATACAGTTACTCTGAAAAAAATAATGGAGAGCATCATTTTGGAGCTACAAGGTTACATAGTTCACCTGGCCTGTATGTTAATAAAAGATTTTATGTACGACCTATACTGTAAGAGCTTATGACGTAGGTAACTCATTTTTTGATTTACGTAATAAGTTGCATTATCGTGCTTAGTGATGTAATGAACTCAGTGATGTAATGAGAGCTCATTACGTAACTCATTTTTATTAAAAAACGGCACTTTTTAAAATTCATTTATCAAGAATTATAAATATAATCTTTTGTGAAAAATTAAAACCATTTCGAATATATGAAAAAATCTGGGTCGTACATAAAATATTGTACGGTAACGCTCATTACACCACTCATGTGACTAGCACGACTCGGTCTACGACCTCGTCTTGGCAATATTCTCCACTCGTTACTGTACTGAAGCTCATACCGTACTAATAATATAAATAACTATTAAATTTTGATGTTTTTGAGATATTAAATTTAAACGTATTTTTATAAATTCAAATAAAATTGAATTTATATTATATACTGTATATTCAAAAATATTTTTAACTAATGCATATTAGAGTATCAAACAAATTTGTAATTTAATATTTTTTTTCTTGCATCAACCTGTAAGCAGATATCGTCCGATATCGCACTAAGTGGACACCCTGTATAGGTGTTTGTGTGTGTGTGTGTGTGCATATATACAGGGTGTCCCACGAGGTTTTTCCCAAATGATAACTCCAAAACGCATCGTCGTATGTTCCACTGTATAATTTTTTATCATTTTCTTCAACAAAGCCTTAACAAATATGGCATTGCCGATTTTGTCATTTAATTTTCTAACGAAAAATGCCATAATATATCATGAGTTACATCACAGAAAATATAAATATACCTATGTGTAATATGTAGTGAAAAATAACAAAAATTACTTGTTTTTCAAATTGTATCAAAAAGCCCCATTATTTTTGTCCGACAATTGATCCGATATGCTTTATACATGTGAAGAAACAGTGAAAAATAAAAATTGCATATGTGGTTGTAAATAAAAGTGTTGCAGGAAATTGACATCTTTGGCGCATCCGTCTACGCATATGCCGCGTGAAAATTGTCCGACAAGGTTACCACATTATTGTAAAATATTTTTATGGCAGATTCTGTTCAAATCAGCCGTGTGCTAATAATTTTTTTCCCCCATAAATTTGACATATTTAGCGTGTCCGACGCGTCGAATGTCACAATATTTTGTCCGACACATTTTTTTTCGTTTTTTATGTGATAAAAACTATTGATTAAAATAAAATCACCAATGTGGTCATAATTTTTTTTCTTGCATAAAATCGACAACTTCGTGACAGCTTAACAGACAAACGCCCCACTACCATAATGCGCTAAGCTCCAAATTTGTCCGACTCCACCCAAATAACAAATACAAAAAAGTTCGACGGTGTGGTCATAAATAATAAATTTAGATCTGGCCCCAAGGACTATTAGTCAAGTCTCGGGCAATCCAACCGCTCACTAGAAACCTGTCACTACGAACAGTCACGGGCGAATCAGCACCAGTTCAAGGAGAAGCTATGGTTGAGCTTACTTTTGGATCTACCACCTTTAAGCACAGAATATTAGTCGCCGATATAGAAGATGATTTTATTTGAAAATGAATTTGATCGGCCAACATGGTTTCTCTTTCGATCCTTCTATGAACATCCTTAAATTTGGTAATGAAGAATTTATCCTAACTACACAAGAAGAATCCCAAGCCATTAAGATCCTTGCTGAAAATTGGAAACAAACCTTGGGTGCTGCGTTGGACTAACTCATAATTTTATTGGATATAAACCACAAAAATTTCTCGTTGGAAAGACTCTAGTAAGAACAAATGGAGACATTAGGATAAGAATTGCCAATGTTTCTTCTGAAACAGTAAAAATAAAAGAAGGAGAGCTTGGAACTCTCGAACCAGTTAAGCAAATATCGAACTGTGACCTACCAGACAAGCGACATCTTGTGAAACTGAAATTGGATGCAGACATATTGATGCAAACTTTGAGGAACTTATGGAAACACCTCGATCCAGATAGACTTCAAGAAGCCTCAGATTTCATCTTGAAAGAAGCAGACGTATTTGTGAGAGATAATCAAACCGGGCGGACCGTCGCGGACCAGTTTAGTTCAACACAAAATTGATACTGGATTGGCACACCCAATTAGACAACCACCTCGACGTATGCCAGTAGCTAAACAACAGGAAGTGGAAAACCAAATTGATGAAATGCTTCAAGAGGGAATTATTGGAGAGTCAAATAGACCATGGTCTGCGCCAGTCGTATTGGTTACGAAGAAGGATGGAAGTCTTTTGTGTGGACTATCGTAAGTTTAAGGACGTTACGAAGAATTTCAGCTTCCATCTTCCGAGGATAGACAATACATTAACAAATATATCGGGCTTCACCTTGGATCTTAAGAGTGGGTACTGGCAAGTGGCGATACACAAAAATGACAAAGAGAAAACTGCCTTCAGTACCGGAAGCGGGGGTTATACCAGTTTAAAGTAATGCCTTTGGGATTGTGTAATGCTCCAGCTACGTTTGTGCGACTGATGCATCTAGTTTTGCGAGGCCTTACATGGAGAACTTGCCTGGTATATTTGGATGATGTCATGATCATGGAAAATTCGTTCCAAGAACATCTCAATAACCTGAAAAAAGTTTTTGACCGCTTCCGGAATGCCAACTTAAAACTCAATCCAAATCAGTGTTTTCTATTTCAAAAGTAAGTGGAATTCTCAGGTTACGGATGTGAAGATGGCATACAAGTTATGGAAGGAAAGATAAATGCTGTCAAGGATTGGCCAAAACCACGCGACAAATATGAACTGAGGAGTTTTCTAGGATTATGTATTTAGAAAATTAAAAGGAGCATTATGTGCAAGCATAGTGTTGTCCTATCCCGATCAGAAAGGCATGTTGATATTGGACACAGATGCAAGCAACACCAGTATTGGAGCTGCCCTTTTTCAATTCCACAAGACCATGTCGTAGAGTACTACAACAGAACCTTATCAAAGTCGGAACAAAATTATTGTGTCACCAGAAGAGAGTTGCTTGCCGTAGTAAAAGCAGTCGACCATTTCCATGAGTATCTCTCGGACATAAGTTTCTAATTCGAACAGATCCCGCGGCTCTAAAATGGCTTTTAGAAAATTAGAAATGAAAACTCCCGAAACGATTTCCAAATTTAACATCAACCTGCATAAAACTGCTGCCGTTCTGTCTAGACGCGGCCATGCAGAGAAGACTGCAAGCATTGTCAAAGAATCGACATGCATGAGAAAAACACTGGTTCGGCTGTGAGAAGAATGGTACGGATCGTTGATGATAATTGGAGTACCAAACAAATGAGAGCAGATCAAGAAGCAGACTAGGACATCGGGCAATTTCTACATCTTAAAGAAAATGAGGAATGTAGGCCAGAATGGAGGGAAGTGTGGAACAAGAATTTTATTTACAAGGCGTTGTGGGCTCAGTGGAACTCTCTGGCCGTAGAAAATGGTTTACTGAAAAGAATTTGGGAAAGTGCCGATGGAAAATCTACTAAAAGCCAACTGGTTATTCCAAAAGATCGAGTAGAATATGTATTGAAAGAAATACATGACGGAACTTCAGGGGCACATTTTGGAGTTAACAAGACTTTGGACAAAATTCGGGAACGTTTTCACTGAGTTCAGTATCATGAAGACGTTAAAAACTGGTGCCGAAAATGCGACATCTGTGCTACCAGTAAAGACCCTAAACTCGAGCAGGGGTAAACTACCTTGGAATTATAGTGTACAAACATGTGGGAATTCGTGGGATCTCTTGGGATTCCGTGGGATTCCAGTGAGATTCCTGTGAATCCTGTGGGATTCCATCCAATGACAGTGCTTAGTTTGCTTGATGCTTTTAGTTTGTATCTATGTAATGGCGGCTAAACTGAAAAACAATACTTTTTTGTCCAGAGTCTTTATTGCTTGCTAGCGTTCAAAATATTTCTAAAAATTCTCGAGGAATTCCATTGGATTCCGTGTGACTTCAGTAGGAGACCGTGGGATTTCAATAGGATTGCGTGGGATTTCAGTAGTATTTCATGTCCGGACGTGAGTCAATAGTAAGAAGGTGAGTTGTGATTTAGGGAGACTCCAGAACATTTTGCAAGAACAAGAAGACTACCTATTTTGCTAAAACAAGAAAACATACGCCTGAAAGACATGCAGGAAGAACGGGAACCTTGATAGCAAGATATTGATAGGATCGCCGGGATTGTTCCAGGATATACGGCAAGGAGTCCAAGGCAAAATAGAAATGATCTAAGAAGTCAAATGTAACATAGGAATCGTCAAAGAAAAAATGGGAACTGTCAGGGAGAAAGTTAAGGCGAAAAGAAATAGCAAATGTCCGCGAAGAATTCGAAGGAAAATCTGGCATTTAGTTTTGTGACGTGGGATTTAGTTTTGTGACTAGTTAAGCTTGATTGTGGTTAAATAAAGTTAGTTTTGGAAGAGTAGTTTCACTTATCTACAAACCCGCATACATAAAAATCAACAATGTTTGTGTAATCATTTGTGGTGCACACTTCATCTTTGCTTACATAATGCTTGATTCACAGTACAATAAAAAATACTCATAGTTGAGCCTTAAATCCAGAGTCCAGCACAAACTCTAAACGTGTATTCTCGCTCTTTATACTTATTCTGAAACTTAGGTACTTACACCCCCTTTTCATGAGTTTTATTTATTATTATATGATGTCTTTTTCTCTCTTTTCAGATTCTGCATCCAGTTTCTATCAGAATCAACCAATCATGTTGGCAGTACTAACAATATTTTGGACCAGTTTGTACTTCAACACCTAAAAGGATAAAATATCAAATACCTACTCACAAGAAACACACAATAGTCACTCACTACTACACTTGTTAAATCTATTTTGCTTCCAGAACTTGGAAGATTCTTGTAGCAAATTTTTTCACTCGAGCAAAGCTCATCAAATTTATTTAGTTATGTATGTATATAAAAATGTACATATTATATTATTGTGAGTTGGAAGTTAGATGCCATATTTATAGCATAATGTATTAAAAACTTTAAAGTGCATGTGATAGCATTATATTGAAAATTTGTTTTTTTGCAGCTAATTTACTTTTAATTTGATGTTGATTGCGTGCACTGTATTTATTTATTTTTTCTGTTATTTGTAAATGTCACCTGAACGTTTTTTTCTGACTACCAAAGTTGTGAAACATGTACTTAATTGATATGTTAGTTGTTATAAGAATAAGAAGTTTATTATGTTTTTTAATAAAATATGTTGTTTCACCAGTATTACAGATAAATTATTTTTTCTACAAACGTGTTAAAAATGCAATTTTTAACTCGGCCCCGAAGCATTAAAAATGTTACTTTATCGCACTAGTGCCATAAAGTCTTTATAGCACTAGTGTTAAAAGTGAAACATCAAATTTTGAGAGCGGACGTCAAAACAAGTTTGTATTTTCAGTTATTTACATTGATATTAATGGTGAAATTTGAACAACTGAGGTAGCCCGATTGGCCGCCTCATCTATATTTTTCGAAGGATCGATGCAACCCTATGTTTCTTCTGTATCTGACCACGACAGACTTTCAAGAAACTGACAAAACATTTCGTTACCTGTAAAACAAGGTGCTAGTTGTATGGATTTTTTGACAAATGTCAAATTCAAGAATTTTATGTAGGAAAGATGCTTCCAATTTATTATTCATTTAAAAATCCAATTTGTTAGTGGTTATTGGTTTTTATTGCCGTTTGTAGAAAAAATATTGTATATGATATTTGTGTTAAAAGTATTTTTAAAGGCACTTATGTGAATTGCAGAATTCGCTTCGCTCATTCTGCAAACTTTCACATGCGTGCCTTAAAAATGTGCTTTTAACACTTATATCATAAATAACTATTAGTTTCATTTGTTTTAACCACATATATTTATAAAAAAGCTCATGTTGCACAAAACAGTTATTCAGTCAAAGTAAATACTTAACTACAAAAATAATAAATTATAAATACAAAAAACTAATATAAATATTTTAACACTATTTTTGATGCCGTGATTGCAGCCTATTCTATCGTCATGGACTCCTGGATGACACTGACAGACGCCTTCTATGCAGTCGGCTATAGTTTGGAATTGAGGACTGGGAATACATTGCGCAGTATCTAAAATAATATAGGATTAGGGCTGATAATGGTTTAGAGAAACGTATTTACCTGTGCAAGCTTGTCCAATTCTTGCAGATTTAACACATTTAGTTTCATACCCGTGATAATCATTTTGACATGTGCAGTTACCATTATTACATATGCTATCTGTGAGAAACTCTGAGCATTGAGCGTTTTCTTCGCAAGAATCAAAAAAATAAGTTGCAGCTAAAAACCATAGGAATTCATCACCATTCTTTTCAAACATGGTATTTCTCACCTTTTAAACACGCAGTTCTATTCCTATTCACCACAAACCCTACACTACACCTGCACACCTCTCTACAAACACTATTTCCTATAAAAGAACATTGTTCATCGTTTGTACAATTTTCAGCCAAATTTCTGACAATTATACAATGTTTTTTGTCCAAAGATGGTGTTAGACCAATGTTGCATGTGCATTGGCCATCTGTACAGTAGGCATATGAACCGTCTTCAAGAACACAATTGGCGTCTGTTCTACAGAAGTCATCAAGTACTATGGAAAATAGAAAAAAGTTTAAGTAACATCAAGAATGTACAAAACAATAGAATTTAAAACAATGTTTTTTTTTATAAATAAAAGCGTTTGCTTCTATAGATCAAAACTTGCCTACCTACCGTGCGTTCGTTATTTTGGTCTGAGTTCTCCGAGCTTGACTTTACCGTTCGTTTATTTGAAAAGTGTACACGGTGCAGCCTCATTCGCGTTCGTTTATTAAAATTTCTGACACTTTTATTCAGCGTTCAACTGCTCTGTTCGCTCGCTGGTCACGTGATTACGTCTCCGCTCAGCACGCTCTGCTCTTTGAGCAAAATACCGAACGCAAGGTTTATAGGGTCTTTTGAAATTTACACTCATGATTTTAGGATTTGATCCAGATGCGTAAATGTAAGGATTTTGATCATAGACGTATCCAGGATTTTGGTTTGGGGGGGCTGCGCTAACAAAAAGTGCTCACCAAAAAAAAAAAAAAGAGCCGTGCGTGAAAAAAAAATTTGGATCTACGAAGCCACGCCCAATTTTTGTCAGGAATTCGCCTGTCCTGTACATATGATATCCAAATATGCGGCTATTCTTTTTTGCGGGGCAACAAAAATATATACTTGCATCGGACCGCGGGTATGACATGTTAACTTAAACTTATTTGCTTTTTTTTGGTAAGGTGGAGAAATTTTGTTCACGGACCTCTTTCTCTCCTGCGGAAAGAAGTATGGCGGAAATTTGAAGTGTTTAGGGTGAAGCACTGATTCCATTCCTGCATAAGGCGAGCCGCTACTGTAGTCACAGAAAAACCTTATTATACAGGGGTGTTTGGAATAACTTGAAGTACATGTGAATTTTGGAAACCATTGAAGATACAAGGTAGACCAAATGGGGAAAAAATGCGCAATCAAATGCCTACAAATAATATTTTATCAACTTTTTTGAACTCGGACTAGCAACGGATATACATGGCAAAAAAGAGAAAAGTGCGTTTCTCAAAATCCTTTATATCTTGTTTATTATGAGATACAATCAAGAAAATTTGTAGGCATTTGATTGTGCAACTTTTTCCTCATTTGGTCTACCCTGTATCTTCAATGGTTTTCAAAATACCCATGTGCTACCAGTTATTCCGGAGACCTTGTATAGTATGTGAAATAAACTTAATTTCTATTTTTCTTTACAAAAAATGAACATAAGTCAGATGAAATTTTGAGGAAAATTTAACAAAGTAGGTACGCACATAAGCTGCATCATAAAAAAATATTTCAAACAAACCAGTAATAAATACAAACTTTTATTACACTCACACTCAGAAAAGGCAGCTCGATGCTTTTTCTTTTTAAATGCTTTTGTTGAGCGCAAAAAAAAATAGTTTAGACTTGCCTTTGGGGGGGGGCTGCAGCCCGGAAGCCCCCCCCTGGATACGCCTATGATTTTGATTATCAAAAAAAAAAGCCAAATGAAAGCCAACATGTTGCTGGTTCTCATTGTTCAAAAGCCATGTTATATCAACTACAGAAAGTGTAGATAGATATACTAGATTAGTAGTTCTAGAATATGTACTAAACAGAACTAAATCTTTTTTCATGTTCCTTCGCAAAGTGTCTCATTTTTCAATCCTTTTATCAAAAAATAAACGGTGCTTTACTTACATGTAATACCATGACAGCGGCCATCCCATGGATACCTTTGCGTTCCTTCAGCGCATCCACACACTCTGTCGCATTTTGCCATAGATCCCAGAGTTTCTATGCATTGTTCGCTAATTTGGCAATTTTCACCATATGCTGCGACTGTAATAAAAGTCATCCCGTGATAAGAACAAATAGGCCAAATAGGGTAAATTGTGCTAGAGTTTCATAAAACTGGACACATGCCTCTTTTAAATCAAATACTTTTTGAGGTGTTTCATTTAACGCACTAAAGGCACAGCCTAAAGGTAACTATCTAAACAATGAACATTTTTGTTTCATTTACCAAACCTGAAATCTGAATTACCGAACATTAATTCAATAGATTCGTTTGGAGATGTTTGACATTATATTGTAACAGTGCGCTTTCGCTATGGTGTACAGAATCTAACTTGAAATCTAGAAAATACTGCCTTATTCGGGCAAAAACAGTAGGTATCGCGTTTATTCTGGATTTCACAAGAATGGATACAGATATATAAAGGCCGATATTAGTAGTTTCAGGTTTTAAGATTGACTGTGATATGATTTAGATAGTGAGTATTGAGAGTTGTAAAGAGTTTAGTTAATTGAGTCAATTAGTGAAGTAATTAGTGTCAGAGTGTATAGTAACGTGGAATTATTGTTGTGTTAATTATTGGACTTTGATTTTGAATAAACGGATCCAAGATTATTTCTGTCACGCACCCCAGAGCCGTGAAATTGGTGTCAAAAGTGCGATGTAATTCGGGGACTGCAAAGTGAAATCCGATTGCAGAATAGTGCGGACTACCAGTGCGGACACTTAGTGTGTTGAATATAGAATAGATCACCTTATGTTATGTTCATAAAAAAACGCTTAGATGGGTTCTGTCAATTGATACTCTGAAAAATGTATTTTTTTAGTGAGGTTAAGAATAAAAAAGATGAGTCTGCAACTTTTACACAAAAAAGTGTTTTTATTGTTTTTCTTCACATAGTTAAAGAAAAAGTACACCAATTATCAACAGGTTATAGGCCCAGGCTACGGGAAATTTAAGAAAATTGGTGATTAGTGAAGAAAAATTGAAATTGTAACGAAAGAGTGGTAAAAAGGATTTTAAGGTTAGGAGACAGTTTTTCTTTGAAGTCAAGAAATAAAGAAAAAAATGTCTCTGTTACCATTGCCCCAATTAACTGGAACAAAACAAGTACATTTTCTAAGCTATTCATAATGAAAAAATTGTTAAAAATGAAATGTACAACTGAAAATTTGCAAGATCATTTCTCAAAGGTAGAAGGGTTGCTAAGAGAGTTAGAAGCAGCAGGAGCTATACATTAGGTGACTCAGATAAAGTGTGTTATTTACTTCTAACAATGCCTGAGAAATACAATAATGTGATTACAGCTATAGAAACTGTAACGAGTGGAATTTCTATGGAATTTGTAAAAAGCAGATTATTAGATGCTGAATTAAAATTAAAGGACTCCCAAAAAGACAATAATACTACAGCAGTGAACAAAGACTGTGCATTTAGTGTAGAGAGACAGTATCAAGGACGAGTACAAGGACAAAGTAAGTGTTATGGATGTGGTGAACAAGGACATTTTATTAAAAACTGTACAAAAAAATGTAAATAATGAGGGAGATTCATTTAGAGGTACATATAGAGGATTTCGAGGAAGGTATCCAAGAAGAGGCAGAAGTGGACAGTTTAATCGAAGAAGAGGGTTCCATCCCACAAGGCAGGCTAATATAACTGAGAGCAATGAGAATGTAAATGAAGAATTGATGTTTATTAGTGAAGTTTTAGAAGCAATGGATGTACAAGAAAAGGAGTTGCAATCACAAGAAAGTTTTATTTTAGATAGTGGAGCTACAGACCACTTAGTCACAGAAAATACGTCAAATTTTATGTTTTAAATTGAAAACTTAAAAAATAAAGTACAGATTCGAGTAGCCAATGGAAATATTCTTACTGCTAATAGAAAAGGTAAGATGTAAGTACACTATGGAAAAGTAAATATTCATTTAACAGCTTTAATTGTCCCACAACTAACAAATAACTTACTATCAGTAAAAAGAATTAACGAAAAAGGCAATAGAGTTATATTTGACTATAAAAAAGCTATTATACAGGGAAATAAAGTATCCGTTCATTGCATGTCAGTAAAAAATTTGTATGTTGCAGTATTTAGACTCTCAGATAAAGTTTGTAATCTGTCAAGTAATACATCAAACTCAGCAGAATTATGGCATAGGAGGCTTGGACATATATCAGAAGAATATATGAAGAAACTCAATCTGCCAACACCTGAGACAGTATGTGGTCCATGTAGAGAAGGGAAAGCAACAAGACAGCCATTTGAGAAACAAAATTACCAAGGTCAAGAAGAATTGGGGAGTTTTTACACACTGACATTGGAGGTCCTGTGAGAACGCCTACAAGTAAAAATGAAAAATATTATCAAGTAATAATTGATTATTTTTCACACTTCACAACAATCTATTTATTACAGAAAAAGAATGAAGCTCAGTTCAATTTGATGAATCATGTTAGAGAACTACAGGCAAAAGGTTTTAGATGTTCTAGAATTAGATGTGACAACGGTGGGGAATTTTCAGCAGAACTAGTTACCATACACAGCTCAGCAAAATGGCGTTAGTGAAAGGGCGAATAGGACATTATTGGACAAGGTGAGAACTATGTTTGCAGAGACCAATTTACCAAGACATTTATGAGGAGAAGCCATACATACAGCAGAATACCAGCTTAACAGATCCCCAACAAATGCATTAAAGGGTGATGTACCAACAAATGTTTACTATGGTAAAATTGATTTAAGTAAACTAATAGTTTTTGGTTCTAAGGCATGGATATTAAAGATTCCAAATTCAGGAGATAAACTAGAATCAAGAGCAATGCCAGCAAGAATGATACGATATGGCAGAAATGGTTATATATTATGGAATCCAGTAAATGATGAAATTATAATATCCCGAGATATAACGTTTGATGAGACTAACATAGAATATAGAGATGATGATAAAGAACATGAAAGAGAGATGGAAAACACACTTTAATAGAAGAAAAGACAGGAAATGAAAACAATTATAATGAAGACACACCAATTAAAGATGACGATGAAGAAGAAGAACGACCCAATAGAAGAAGAACCAGAATCCCAGAAAAGTACAACGACTTTGAATTATATCAAGCATATTGTTTTATTACAGAAGGAGAAGAACCCCGAAACTATACTGAAGCAGTTCAAGCTGGAAATGACTGGAATGAGGCAATAAAAAACGAGCTCCAAGCTCATGAAAAATATGGAACGTGGGAGCCAGCAAAGTTACCTGAAGGGAGAAAGGCTATTGATACACGCTGGATATTTACAACAAAACAAAATGGATTGCAAAAAGCAAGGTTGGTAGCAAAAGGATATCAGGAAGAATTGCACTACAATGTTTATGCCCCAGTAGCTAGATACCCCACTATAAAGATGCTCATGGTTCATGCTATACAACACAACTGGACATACCAGAAGGGGTCGTAATTCAAGGAAAATTTGATTGTTTACTTTTTAAAAAAGCTTTGTACGGACTTAGAGAAGCTCCAAAGATATGGAATGAAAGATTTGATAGGTTTGCAAAAAAGAACAATCTAACACGATCAGGAAATGACTTTGTCTATATTTTGGACAAGATGTGTGGTTGATATTATGGGTGGATGACATTCTTGTGACTGGACCTGGAAGTGACACAATAGTGAAAGAACTAGAGAAAGAATTTTCTGCAAAAAATCTTGGTTCAATGGAAAATTTTCTAGGAATGGAAATAAAAAACATAAATAAAAGTATCTATATCAATCAAACAAGTTTGATAGATAAGATGGTAAACAAATTCAACATGCAAGAATGTAAAATCGCTGCACCACCTATGGAGGCAAACTTTCAAGTAGAAGATGATGAAATATTAAACAACATTCCATATAGAGAGCTCATTGGATCATTGCTATATAAACTACGCGTCAATCGAACTCGAACACCCCAATTTTTGGTCACTTTTTGTAAGACCATAACTCAAAATCTAGGAGGCCGATTTTTTTCAAATTTTCAGGAGTGAAAGGATGCTCTAATTGCTATTTAATTTCCAGTTCGTAACAGATTTCCGGCCACCTGCTAAAAGATACAGGGTGAAACATAAGTTGGCGATTTTTGTGCGAAAGTTTGGGTTTATCCCATTCTGCTGTAGCGAGGGTTAAGTAGATTTTTGGTATGCAGTTCAGAAGAGTACCTTAGTACCTCGAGACGTTTTTGAGATTTTTTGAATATCGCAGCCGACTACGATTTTATCATGAGCTATACGATTTTATGTAAAATATAGCTATTGACGTGATTATTTCTTTTCGAAACAAACACTACAAGAATGGCGCATGTGAAAACACGCTTAGAACATATTATACAGGGTGATACAAAAATATAGGGTGTTCTGATAAGAGTTTCCGGATGTTTTTCTCAATTCACTCAATGCATGCCAAAAATCCACTCAACCCTCCCTCCAGCAGAATGGGGTGAACTCAAACTTTCGTAAAGAAATCGCCAACTTATGTTTCACCCTGTATCTTTCAGCAGGTGGACGGAAATCTGTTAGCAAATGGAAATTAATTAGCAATTAGGGCAGCCATTCACTCCTGAAAATTTGAACAAAATCGGCCAGCTAGATTTTGAGTTATAGCCTTTCAAAAAGTGACCAAAAATTGGGGTGTTCGAGTTCAATTGACGCGTAGTTTATATCAACAATAAGTAGGCCTGATATTTCATATTCTGTTATATATCTTTCTAGATTTTTAGATAAACCAACTCAGCAGTTATGGACAGCAGCAAAAAGAGTACTAAGATACCTGAAGCACGATTGAAAATACAGCAGATGTTTTGACAAAATCATTAAGTAAAGAAAAATTTATTTACTTGAGAGAGAAATTAAATGTTGAACCAAATGTAACAAATTAATACCCTAAAAGCTTATATCATGTTTAGAGTTTAGAATTTAGATTAAGATATTTTATGATTGTTAGCATTCGAATTTAAAATCTACCGAGTTTAAATTGAGGGGGGGGGGTGTTGAATATAGAATAGATCACTTTATGTTATGTTCGTAAGAAAACGCTTAGATGGGTTCTGTCAATTGACACTCTGAAAAATGTATTTTTTTAGTGAGGTTAAGAATAAAAAAGATGAGTCTGCAACTTTTACACAAAAAAGTGTTTTATTGTTTTTCTTCACATAATTAAAGAAAAAGTACACCAATTATCAACAGTGAAGTTCTAGAAAATTCTATTTGGAAACCAAAGGAGATATAGAATTTTCGATTTCACCGACGTGTTCGACATTCAGAAAAGAAAATAAAGCAAGTTATCCAATTTGTGACTTCATCGAAGCGTTTTGGAACTTCAATTAAAAACCAGGAAAGATATTTGAAGAGATTTTGTCAAAAATTCCAGAACATTCTGTTTATGCCGATTACGATGAGACTCAGTGACGCTTTAACCTTTCTCTGGCCCGTAGGTCAATTATTTGGTATGGCCTTTCATGAGTGATTGTTCTTTTTTATAGGGTTTAATAAAATCATTCAGACGATTCCAAACTACTAACCTGGCAGAATATGAAGACAAAAAATGTTGCCAAGTAGTATTCGGTAAAATCAAAGAAAGGTACTACAAAATGATGGAACAAGAATGGTCACAAAACATGCTATATGGTCGGCACGTCCTAAAAGAAAATGATGGTATTGAGCTCCCAGCCTAATACCAATCACCACATATGGATACTGGGGACTAAGTACTGATGGGTGCTTCGGAAGAACAGCTGCATGGCTTGGGATCAAATCCATTAGCGAGGAAAAGATGCATAAAGGGTTGCAACTCTGAGGAAAATTCGTACCACGTTGCCTGTGCATGTCCTACAACCTCAACAACAACAAGGCACGACTTCGTGGTACACTGGACCCTTAAGACACTGCTCAACTCACTGGATGCTCCAGAAGAAGCTCAAAGAAACTTGACGTCAGGTAGTGCACTCTGGCCAAACCAAATGTGTTTGTGCTAAATCGATGTTTTCAGTATAGTGGGCTTTTATATTTTATATTATAAATTAAAGCCCAGCAGTTGGCCTTCATTCTCTAGTGGCCCGTAGGACATGACCTAATTGTCCTAACGGATAAAGTGTCCCGGAGAGACTACAAGCAAAAATGAAAGAACAAAAAATTGAAGAACTTCTGCGCAAAATGTTGGAACTTCAAGAGACCAAACGACAAAAAGGAAAACAGGACGAAAAAGCTAAACGACAACACGAAAAACAAGACGAAGAGGCCAGGCGACAAAAAGAACAACAAGAAGAAGAACCTGAATAACAACAAGAAAAACAAGACGAAGAGGCCAGGCGACAAAAAGAAAAACAAGACGAAGAAGAAGAAGCTAAACGACAAAAAGAAAAACAAGAACAACTGGTTATTCCAAAAGATCGAGTAAAAGAAATACATGACGGAACTTCAGGGACACATTTTGGAGTTAACAACACGTTGGACAAAATTCGGGAACCTTTTTACTAGGTTCAATATTATGAAGAAGTTTGAAACTGGTGCCGAAAATGCGACATCTGTGCTACCAGTAAAGGCCCTATGCTAAGATTTCGGGAGCCCATGAAACAGTACAACGTCGGTCTCCCATTTGAAAAAATAGCGATAGATGTTGCCGGACCGTTCCCTGAGTTAGAGCCTGGGTAACAAATACATCTTGGTTATCATAGATTACTTCAGTAAATGGCTAGAATTCGAGATTATGCCGACGAAGTAAGGGCACGACTTCTGGTGATACGTGATTTTGTTCGAGACTTCGGGAGCATATCCAGCTGGCCAGTGACTGAATGAAGACCAGATACGATTTGAAAGCCAATTCAGCCGGCCCAAGAAGGTGATCTAGTGTGGCTGTATGATCCAACAAGAAAGAAAGGAGTGTCGAAATTGTCTTCAGCATGGGAAGGACCCTACAGAATAATCAAGAGGATCAATGATATGGTTTATCGAGTTCAGCGCAACCAGGAGTAAGATGAAAGTTGTACATCTGGACAGATTGACGAAATATCATGGGCGTGAAGTTGATCGGGACGATCAACCTTAAGAGGAGGGGAGTGTGGCGCTTTCGCCATGTGATCTAGATAGTGAATATTGTAAAGTTGTAAAGATTTAGGTTGTTTGAGTTAATTGGTGAAGTAATTAGTGTCAGACTGTATAGTAACGTGGAATAAATTATTGTTGTGTTAATTGGAAATTGATGTTTGGGATGAAAGAACCCAAGATTTCTGTCATGGAAGCCAGAGCGGTGACAATATTCTACATGGTTTGCGATTCTTCGCTACGAGCAAATTGTCCTGCTTCGCCACATGTTGTCAGATCAATTTTTCCTGTTCTAATTTAGGGATTTTGCAATTTTCATAATGCGTTTTGAAGGTTAACAACAAACTTTCATAAACTCTTATGTAATAGACCCTGAGATAGGGCCTGTTTAGTGGAGTCATTTTTTTTTGTCTGGCATTTTGAGGGATGAATGTGGCTAGTTAGCTGATGAGAATATAGGTGGTTTTAATGCCTGCCACCTGTTCGAAATGCCCACAGAATGTTTCGATGGAAAACTCGACTTCGAACTGGAATTACCGTCTGGCGATTTTTCAGCGATATTTTCACAACAAAATCTTCCATTCTCTCGATTACCAGACAAAAAGTAAACGCGGAAGGTTCTTTTCTTTTCTCTTGGAAGTTGACACTCATCCCCACTTTTTCAGCTATTGAAAGGTATCTGGTATTTTTTATGGGTGAAATATTTATCAATGCCAATCTTTTATTTAGAAGCTAAAAAATTTGAAATCATAAAAAAAAAATTCCTCATGAAAATCAATATTTTTCTTCTGCAAATTTTCGAACGGGAGGCAGGCATTAAAATCACCCATATTCTCATCAGCTTAGTAGCCACATTCAGCCCTCAAAATGCCAGACAAAAAAAAATGACTCCACTAAACAGCCCCTATCTCACAGTCTATAATGAATCAACAACAAATACGTAACACTTTGTACGAAATACTGAAATTCATTCATTCGCTACCATAAGCGCAAAGGCGTGCGGCGCACGCGGGCGGCATAGCCAAGGGGCGGCAAATCGCACGAGAAAAGAATATATAAAAAAAAATTAATTTACAATTTATTCAATATTTAGTAATTAATTTTTTTTCCTAAAGTGTTTCAATTATTTTCCTTTTTATTCAAAGGCCAGGCATCTGATGATTCTCGAAACGCCCAGGGTCCTTATTCTTGAAACAGGGTAGCAGCGTTTACAGGAGAACAAGTGTTCTGTCTTTCTCAATGATATGTAAATGATAAGTAACAAAGACGGAACACTCGTTCTCCTGGAAATGCTGCTCCACTGTTTCAAGAATAAGGACCCTGGACCCTGCGCTCGTCTAAGGGCGGGAACAGGTGCCCTGTCCTACTCAGTTCCATGTAAAATCTTATATGAGTCAGACAGAGACTGAGAATTAATAGTCCTGCGCGCTCGTGCGAGCAAGAGTCAGGCTGCAGGTCGCCTCTTAGCTCCGTACAGCTAATGTGCCAATTTTCCTGTTAAATTTTCCAGTTGGTTCTTGCAAAATTACTCTGGACCATTATTATTTATGCAGTTATTAAAAAACATGACAACCCACGCGATTGACTCGCTGTCACTCCAAAAAATCTTCCGCTTTTTCAATCGTCCACACTACGGGCAGGGGCATCGCGTCGGGGGAAGGGGGGGTATAGGGGTTAATTACCCTTCCTCCCAGAATCGAATAATCAAGAGAAAAATCACAAAGGAAATAATTGTTCTGGAAAAGCGAATGACTTTGATTTTGCAAAAAAATAGCGCCTGCGTGGACTTTTACTGCCTAAGCATTAAAAGTGACAGTGTCACAACGTTCCAGGTAATAATTTCCCTCAATTTGGTATTTGAAATTGATGGTGACAATGACAATTGTCAAAATAATTTAATTATTTGGATAATAAATAATGAATGAAATAAATATAAAAAAGATGTCCATATGTGAATTTGAACATTCGGAGAAAAAATTATATGTTTTACATGGCAGAAAAGCAGATTTAATGCCTCGTAAAACAAATAACTATTTTTAGGGTTACTCAAAGGATCCCTTACTACGTGGTGGAGAGCTTTTACGCTATTTTCCGGACACCCTTTATAATTGAAACATCAGAACTTAACAACAGACTGGCAGGAAAAACAACAACAAGGCAAAGATTCCTAGCATAGCAACTAGCAACCAACAACTTGTATCTATCAGTCATTGCTATCAATCAGCGTCACAAGCAGGTACTTTTTTCAAAAAACAGATTACTTGATATTTTTCCCAACAGAAGCAAGCTATTACAATTTTGGTTGACTGAAAAGCATCGAAGACAAGAAACAAGAAGAGGATGCTCGAATTCGAAGACAGGAAGAAAAACAAGAAGAACAGGACCGGCTTGTAGCACTTTCACAACAACATCCGAGATCGAGAATCCTACTTATAACCAAAATCATCAAGCAGCAGCGAACTGACACTCAGGTTTGCTTTTTTCACCATTCCTTCACGATTTTAAGTGCTCTCTGCATTTGCGAAGAAGTAGTTTGAAACTTTCTCCCATGACTACGGCTACATTATCTGAGTAACCCTGGATACGAATGTTTCTGTTATTAAGTTCTACTGGTAGTTCGTCTATGACCAGGTCCCATAATAAGGGGGATAGGACCCTACCCTGTGGGCAGCCTTTTGGTACTGACATCTCCATTGTATCATTATTAAGGCTATTGTCTGACACAAAGCTTTTCTTCAACCCTCGGGCAGGTGCGCTATCGGCCTTTTATGCCGCCTTTTTACTAATTCAGGGATTTCGCAAATATTTTGGATTTTATCATATTGTCCGTCTAGCTATGCTCGAATGACTATATTAACAAACCTACTACGCACAATTTACGACCTTAGAGCGGTTGTTCAGATATCAGTGAGTTCTTGAACTTGCAGGTGTTGAGTTTTCGGCATTCCGTGCCGCCAGCGCGCCTGGTCATGTAATAAAATTGAAAGGGGAATAGTACAAATATTATGAATATTATTTTTGTGTTTTTGCGAAATTAGTATTAAGGATTTCATTTAGTTGCCTAGAATTGACCTTTTCAATTTAGAAGCCTCTCTCTTTGGCGTCAGACTGTCAGACGCCAAAAGAGTATGAAAACAATGATTGACAGCTATTGACAGTGGTTTGTTGACAAGAGTTTTAATACGTGTGAGACTGGAAACTATTATTTCCTTGGTTTTTTCAAGGTTTTTTCCTAATAATGGTGATTGTGTGTAGTGTGCCTTTTCGTGAAAATAATTCCTATTCACCGGCGGACGTGTCTTTCCATAAGTTTTTATCAAATCCTACATTTGTCAAAATTTGGATACACAAAATTAGAACTGATACTCGCAAAAGTAAGGGAAATCCACCGCCCATCAAGTATACAAAGATATCCACGTTCAAGTTTAGTTTGTGGAAGCTGTTTGCTTCCCACATTTTCTTTCCAATTTCAAAATTCACCATTATATGTCGGTCATTGTCATTTTCCATTCACTGAACAAAGATACCTAAATCATCGGTGGAGTCACCGATTAGAATAAAAACCAGGGGATTGCTAAACACCCTATACACTTGACATTGACGAGCAAGCAAATGTTGGCGGGAATCTGAATGTTTTCATACTTTATCGTCCATCTCTTTTAATTGAAAACGTCAATTACCCTTTGCTCAATTTTTTTACTCTATTTAAAAATAAATTTTGATATTTTGAATCATTTCGTACATTTTTCTGCAGGCGGCACGCAGTGCCGCAGCGCGCCTGCTAATGTGATTTTCAAATGCGCGCCCGCCCGAGGGTTAATACTCCTAGCGGTTAACGACAACGCTGGCCAAAACCCTGCAAATTGTGTTGAAAGCAAGAAACTTGATAGGCAGCTTAAATAGGTCTACCCCTATGGAGCAGCTCAGGGGCGGAGTATACTCTAAGTGCGCATTCACATTGACACCGCTCGAGCGGTGAGCGTTGCGCGATGCCGCTGTAGCGATGCCCAAAAATAATTTTAACATTATATTTCAAATGAACATGTTAACACCGCGCGACGCACCGATCCAGTGTGAACATGTTCATTTGAAATATAATGTTAAAATTATTTTTGGGCATCACTACAGTGGCATCGAGCAGCGCTCACCGCTCGAGCGGTGTCAATGTGAACGCGCACTAAGGGGTTTAATTTGCAAATAAATTAAATAATAACCCATGCGGGCGAGTAATATTTTATATTGACTTGATATCGCTTAAGTCAATATAAATTAGGGCTTCGCAAGACCAAGACCAAGACCAAGACTGGCCAGTCTTGGTCGTGGTCTCGAAAAATAGATGCGGTCTTGGTACAATTTGCTATAAATGCCATCAAGCGCGATAATCCCAAAAGGCTTATCACTTTTTAAGACTCTCGTGTCATATGGGAATAATGTACAGGGTATTTGATTATATTTGGCACCATACCTACAGCCTTTACTATTTAAGATAGAAAAAAATTGTAAATACAAAACTTGATAGTTTTTTTCTATATTTTCTTTTAACATTATCAGAAAAAACAAAATCGCATCGGAAAATGGACAAACGTAGACAACTTCGACTTTTTCAAATGGAACATCCTGTATATTTTGCGATAAAATGAGAGACCTTTTCTTCCTGATTACAAATATATATATGTTGATCATATTTGCATGAGCCATTTTTGACATATCTCAGCTTGGGCAATTGTTCTTAAGGTTTTATTCAAGTTTGTTGCTTTTCGGCAATTGCGCTCATGACATTTTTGATAAAATCACTTGCCTGACAGCTCGTGATTTTGTCAATAATGTCATTCGCGAAATTGCCAAGCAACAAACTTTCACACCTTTCGAAAATTTTGCCGACAAAATTTTTTCTCTTGTGATATTATATATGATTATTCAGCTTTTGCCATCCGGATCTGTTTATTATACGTGGTAAAGGTGGAATGATAGTCGTCCCACCCACTCTTTTTTCTCGCTCTGCTATACAGGGTGATTCAAAAGTAAGCGGCATCCTTTCGGGGGCGTATTCCTCGCATAAAAATAAGACAAAAAGTTCCTATTAACATGGGTCCGGAAATGCTTCCTAAGGGAGCTACGATACCCTTCGAATAGGATACCTGAAAGACGTATTTTTCTCTATAACTTTGAAACCCTTCACAAATGGCTTTTTAAAATTGGTGTATTTTATAAAGATTTGATGGCAATTAAGATAGTAAATTGAAAATTCAAAAATATTAATCAGTGGCGTCACATACTGGGAGGGTGAGGGTTAAAACATCCCTATTTATTTTACTCGTCAAGTTTTTGCGATTCTGATTAAAAATTCACAAAGTTTACAGTTTTTTACACAGAGAAGGTACTCTTGGTTCAATTCGATACAGCGTACCATTTACGAGAAAATTTACTTTGAAAATTTTCTCATTTGCGTATGTTTCGCAAAAACCTGACGAGTAAAATAAAATAGGGATGTTTTCACCCTCCCCAGTATGTGACACTGATTAAGATTTTTGAATTTTCGATTTAGTATCTCAATTGCCATCAAATGTTTATAAAATACACCAATTTTCAAAATCCATTTGTGAAGGCTTTCAAAGTTATACAGAAAAACACGTCTTTCAGGTGTCCTATTCAAAGGGGCGTAGCTCCCTTAGGAAGCATTTCCGGACCCATGTTAATAGGAACTTTTTGTCTTATTTTTATGCAAGGAATATGCCCCCGAAAGGATGCTGCTTACTTTTGAATCACCCTGTATAGCTTGCATGTTTTCGTTCTCTGATCTGAAAGGTCTGTATTCCACCAGGAGGTATTTTTTCGTGTTTTGCTGTTTTAAGGGACAGTTGTTCTGATAAGAGGTTATTATAGCCTCCTGTACTCAATGAACTAAACAAACACACTGGAATGGTGGCTGCGTATTGTTCCTACGCAAGGGTTTGTACCAGGAACACTGGCGTAGCCAGGGGGGGGGGGAAGGGGTAAGGGGGCATTTGCCCCCCAGACCCATAAATTTTATGAATATTTCTTCAAAATTAAGATAAACAGTCCCAAAAATAGCGTAAAGAAACCTGAAAAAGGGGCGTGGAACCCAAAAATTTCGCGCCTGCGGCGCTTTGCCTCCGGCAGAGGTCGCGGTAGGGCCGCAAGAGACGCTTCCTGCAAATTTGCCCCCCCCCCCCAAAAAAATCCTGGCTACGCCACTGGCCAGGAAGGACAACAAACAAGAGGGATCTGCATCTCTTTCTGCACTATGGCGGCTATTGAGAACAGCTGTTTGAAGGGTTTTGATCATTGCGGTTAGGAAGATGAAGAACTCTTCTTTCTTTTACATTAATCGCAATGAGTGAGAGCGGGACAATAATCGCTCCGTATTGCTGGGTTGCATATATCAAAAATCGCCTCACTAGCATAAAGCAGTGTGCCCGTTCCAGAGTGTTTGTTAAGTTCAATGCCTGTACTTGACTGACTGACAGCTGTATGTCAATGGCGTTTTCAATATCGGTTTTGACCTGTTTGCAGTTAATAAGCAGATTTTCCCCGTATCTTCCACAGTTTGTCCTCTTCGGATCACAAAACTGCTCTGCTGGAATCAATCAATAAAACTTAAAAAGGTCATCGAATGTTACCGCTGATGCGGAAGAAGAGGACATTTGAAGCGTGACTGATGCAGAGTATACGATTGAGATTTCGCTGTCCTTTCTGATGACTCTCAGCTCTCGATGTAAAAATTGCAACAGTACGATTGTCAAATCAAAATCAAACAATGTTCTGGTAAAGTCCAACAAATATAATTTTAAAGTCACGTGATTTTTCTCTATCCTTGTTGAATACATCTTAAACAGCGGTGATAGTGAAATTGAAAAAAAAAATGGTGTCTAATTATTGTTCATATTATTCTTACCTGAAATAGAATCCGTCACTGTCATCAATTATTTTGTCAAAGTTATTTTCGAATATGATAGAACGAACACAGCTAATGATTTTGACTATATCAACCTTTTTCAGTAGCGGATCTAACATGAAGCAAAGGACGCACTCTGCGTCGGGCCCCCAGAGCTGAGGGGCCCCCACACAACCAGATTCTGAAGGCATTGATAAAAAAAATTAATAAAAAAAACACTCATGAATATGAAAAAAATCGAAAATTAAATTTTGAAAGTTACGACAACGTTGTATACCTCTAAGGAATCCTGCTGTGTTCGACGCGATGTGGCAACCGCGGACGCGCGGGATGCATGTTTTACTTTTTTGATCTTTTCGTAAGTGGGGGTGGAGACTACTACATGTTATATTTCTTTTTGTTTGGATGGAAAGTTCCTGAATTTTTACAAATAATAATTTTTTTCGTTCAACTTGTTTTCATATTGTCTCATATGTTCTTACAGTCTAGCAAATTTAATTTTGCCGGCGACGTCTGAGGAGCGAAGAGCAGAAAAATGGTGGACACACATGGTGATTGGTGGGTTGTATCGTGAACCTTGTCAAACTTGTTTCTATAAAGGTAGCGATAATGGATTTGAATCATCTGCAGCCAATCGCTTTATGGATGTACTGTCAAAGAAGAGGAGTTGACACACCTGTCAATTTTTCGTTCGCATTCTTTTCTTCGGCAAATTTATATTTGCCTGACTTTTAATAAAGTTGTTTTTCAATTAGGCACTAGCTGACGTCACACACATAACCTCACCTCCAAAAGAGGGACAAACAAAGCGTTTAAGGACTATTACACACATCGGTTAGGCGATAGCTATTACGTTACAAATCACATAACGTCACTTTTCGGGGGACAGACATATCATTAACCAAGGTTCCTAAAGTTGATAGGTTGCCTGGTAATGGGTAACTTGATGAGGCATCTGGGGTACAGAATGGAGATTTGCATTATGTTCTTGACGGTCGTTTTCGCCAACTAAATATTTTAGAGAAGCCTTAAGTAGTATTCCTTAAAATGACAGTTTTCCTAAGTTTTCCATGGAGAAATATCAGTTTGAGGAATACTTATCGTTAAGGCTTCCCTAAAATAGTTGATGAAAACGGCCATGAGACAAACAAACGCTTTGTTTGTCCCCCTATCAAAAATGAGGTTATGTGTGTGACGTCAGCTATTGTCTCTAGCACCACAAGAAAAATACTAAAAAAAAAAACATGATAGGGCCCCAAAATTTTTTTATGCGTCGGGCCCCAAAGGTCCTAGGTCCGCCACTGACCTTTTTCCAACTCGAAAAGAAGCAAATAGAAAACGGGTACCCAATTCAAGTTCAGAATGTATAACAACAAACAGCAAATGCGACAAAAGTGAGTCTCGCAACAATTGCAAGTATTAAAATTCCCATCTGATTGGTCAATACTACTCCAAAAACGCATTTGTAAAATGCTAGTGGGAACATATCCTAAAATTTAATAGTAATTAACCACCAGTAGCTTTTTGTAGGTGATATCAACGACATAATCATAGATAAATATAATAGTAGTAAACTACGAGAGACGTTTGTTTAATGTAACAATCTGGAAGTATGTTTGTGCACATACCCGTAGCGTATTTCGCATGGTGTGGCAGATTATTGAACTAATTACTTCGATCGTTTCTGACAACTCGGTTTAATTTGTCTTTGTCAGCAACTTGCCCGAAAATGTTCTATCTTTTTTTAACACATACAAAATACAATATTTGACAAATGATTGAATACAAAGACCATCAATCAAAAACTGAATGCTCACAATCATAACGTAAAATTTCTTCTGTTATTTATATTAGAGAAATGAGAAAACATTCTGTGATCATGAATATTAATTAATTAGACAAAACCGACACCAATAATAGTGTGTTTTCGAATTTGCGATGATGCGAGATGCAGTAAAAAGGTAAACACAAAGCTTATAATACAAATATTTTAAGTTACTGTATATTTATAAAATTGGAATAAAAAAATAAGTTTGTTTGAAGATATCTCAATTTTTGTATTGTTCAATTACCTCCTTGACCCCCTTAAGGAATGTCATTGCATCTAATTTGGATTTTTTAAAAATAAGTTCTGTTATCGTTCTAAACAGTTGCTCGGTAAATTTTAGCAAGTTTTTTCAGCAAATGTATTGCTTTGCAATTAACTGTTTTGAGCGTTTACAGTACTTTATTTTTAATAAATCTTAAATAAAATCAAAGTTAATAATTTAATTATTCAAAAAAGCCGCCTTTTCATAGTCGGTAAAGAAGAAACCTGCATCCAAACAATGTTCACTCTTTTATTGCTGTCCGTAGCCACCAGGAGCGCTAACGTCGACATTGTGCCAGTTAAGTAAAGGGGAATGACTTCTCTCGTAGTTTACTACTATTATATTTCGGCGCTTCATTCTTCATAGATTACTTCACTATGTAGTACCGCTTTGGGGTGCTAGATGGCGCCATAGTTTAAATTACTAAAAATTTTGCTCTACCGGCACAGCAGGTGGACTTACCACCAACCTTGTCAACCTGACATTATCACTTCGCTTTTGGGCACAGAACAAATCACCTCTAGAAAAGTATCTGCAATGTTATGTACCGGTTATGAATTACAGCGCCATCGTTGACTGAAAACCCAACTAATCGAGCATTCTTGACAAAAAGGCGAATTGATTTTTTTCATATATTTTTATTATTTTTAAATAATTTTTAATGTTCAACTGCATTTGGCTTGCTGACTCCTTTTAGCTCTTTTCGCCTCATTTTTTTGAAAACTATGACTGGCAGGAAGTTTCCGATGTGGAACATAGTGCAAAAAGAGTTAGTAAGTTAGCAAGAGACACGCAGCTATAGGTAGATCGCAAAGTAAATACGAATAATAAATACAAATACGAACGAAACGAAACAAACGAGTAAATACAAAAAAATACGAACAAAAATTAGGGTTTTTTTCAACCAAAATTTTTTGAATTTTCACTTTAACGCGCGTGGGGACCATGGTTTACAACAACACAATTTAAAAATTCAAATTTTGACTTTTAAAATGACAAAATAAATGACAAAACCAACCATCACAAATCACTGTCCACACCACAGATACCCGTAAATTTCTCTTATCTCCCGACAGTGTCGCCATCGTTCAATGAAAACCTAACTAAAAACCTTCGTCGCGATTCTCTCATTTGAGATATTTTTCTATAGGTGATATGTTCTGTGCTTTTGGGCGCGCTGAATGGCAGACGTAATTTCGTGGTAAGCAATTTTTATATTGAATAATACAAAATTTAATCTTATTAGACTTTTAAAGATGGGAAGAAACAAGCGTAAACGTTCCCACAGGAGATCGGGATCAAGATCTCGTTCGAGGTCTCGATCTACTAAGGTCAGCATTGACAAAGCTGTTTGGGAGAATCGTTTACAACAGCTTGTTGAAGAAGCCGTAGCCAAAGCCCAAGGACGTTCTCGGTCGCCTGTTGGACATCGTAGTCGATCTGCAAGGCGAAGCAGAATTGCTGTGAGGAGCGGATCTGTCTCTGCTGATGGCAAGAGACATAGAGGCTTGGCAGAGCGTTCTCATTCTAAATCTAGATCGAGATCGCCACATTCTCAATTCTCTAACAGAGATCAATTGTCTTTAGAACGAAGCCCGGATAGAGACTCGGCAATAAGACCTTTGGAGCAAGAGACTCCTAAATTAAGTGTCAAAATTGACAGATGTAATGACATCCTCGTAATAAATGAGGATATTGATCTAGCTTTGTTAGATTCATTGGGCGATGACCCAGATGCTAGTGCTCCGAAGAGAGCGGATTTCCATCCAGATATTAATAAGAGATGGTCTAATATTCTAGCTAACGGTTTGGACAAACCAGTCAAGGAGGAGTTGTTAAAAAAATACCCGACACCTCAGAATTTTGACGCATTGACTGTCCCCGAAATAAATGGGGAGGTTCAACAAATTGTATCCTTAACTTCGGTTAAAAGAGATAAATACCAGGGTTTAGCACAATCCCAGGTAGCATGTGCTATTACTGCTTTAGGCATTGCCATTAACCAAATTATTATGGACAATAATAATTATGGGAAATCTGTTCTGTTACCAAACCTCACCGATGCAGGCAAATTATTAGCTGATTTGTTTTATACCCTTTCAATGAACCGTAGGTATTTGATTTTGCCTCAAATAGTGGACAAATCTGTAAAGCAGGTACTTATTTCTGGGAATGTTGATTCCAAGTTGTTCGGGTCAGATTTTACAGAAAAGTTAAAAGCTGCTAAAGAGTTGGAAAAAAGTACCAAATCTCTTAGTTTGGGCCAAGATTCTAAGGCTAAAACACCCACAACTTCAAGAGGCAACAATCAAACTAGTTCTTTAAACTACCGGGGCCCGTTTCGCTACAGGAGAGAAACGAAACCACAGGGCTCATCTCCAAAGAGCAGCAAATATCCATCCAACAGAAAATTTCAGTACCAGAGTCGTCGGAAATAGAGGTAAGTACTCTTGCAGGGCGTCTCTTCTTTTTTGCCGAAAGATGGACCCTATTGGAACCAAGCCCTTTAATTTTAAAGTGGCTGCAGGGATATAAATTAAGTTTTACAACATTCCCTGAACATGGTGACCATGGTGTTAATACCTATTACTTTGGATCTGCTGATAAGCAAGATCCTTTTGTAGTAGAGAGTATTAATGAGCTTTTGGAAAAGGGAGCTATAGTACCATGTAGGCCAGTTAAGGGGCAATTTCTGTCATCCTTTTTTCTTATAGATAAACCTAATGGTAAGAAAAGATTCGTCCTGAATCTTAAAAGACTGAATGGTTTCGTAAAAAATGAACATTTTAAAATGGAGGATTGGAGAACAGTCGCTAAACTTTTACAAAGAAATTGGTTTTTGACGTCAATAGATCTTAAAGATGCATACTTTCTTGTTCCTATTCATTCTTCAAGTAGAAAGTATTTGAGATTTTCTTCCAACAACATTATTTATGTATTTACTTGCTTACCGTTTGGTTTATCTAGTGCACCTTATGTATTCACTAAGATTTTGAGACCAGTTATTTCCTATTTGCATAGACAGAGTATTTGTGTTGTGGTTTACTTAGATGATTTTTTAATATTATCAGAGACAGAAGAGAAATGTAGGAAAGACACTGCCTCGGTTGTGGATCTTTTAGAGTACTTGGGTTTCTTAATTAATTATGAGAAAGCCTCTCTTATTCCTATGCATAAATGCAAATTTATTGGGTTTTATTTTAACTCAAGAGACATGTGCATTGAACTTCCTGTGGAAAAAAAGATACGAATTGTAAAAGTATTAAACAGTCTCATCAATATGAAATCTTGCAAAATAAGTTTTTTTGCCCATGTAATAGGTTTACTGGTATCTACTCTTCCGTGTGTAAAGTATGGGTTGCTTTATATAAAGACCTTGGAAAGAGAAAAGATTATTGCTCTTAACAAAGTAAATCAAGATTACAATAGGAAAATGGTAATTAATCATTCTGTTATTATAAATGATCTTAATTGGTGGATAAACAAGCTTCCTGATGCCTGGCAGAGAATAAAGGAAGACTCCTTTTGTGTTGAAATATATACAGATGCTTCTCTGTCGGGTTGGGGGGCGTATAGCATGGGGGAGGAAACCCATGGTTGGTGGAATCATGAACAAAAGCAGTTGCATATAAATTACTTAGAACTCCTAGCAATTTTTTATGGGCTTAGGTGTTTTGCTAAAGATCTGAATTCAAACAATATTTTGGTAAGGGTAGATAATATTACTGCACTTACATATATTAATAGAATGGGAAGTGTTAGACACAAAAGGTTAAATGATCTAGCTCAATCAATTTGGAGGTGGTGTGAAGCCAAAGATATTTGGATACATGCTTCGTATGTTGCTTCGGCTGATAATATAGCAGATGATAGTTCTCGTATTGTTTCTATGGAAACAGAATGGGAACTGCATTCCAGTTTCTTCGATCAAATTAGAAATTATCTGGGAACACCTAATATAGATTTGTTTGCTACAAATACAAATAAGAAATGTGCTACATATGTTTCGTTAAATAAAGATCCCTATGCGGTCTCTGTGGATGCCTTTACGATTTCTTGGCAAAACTTGAATTTTTATGCTTTTCCGCCATTTTCTTTAATTCTTAGGGTTTTGAAGAAAATCATAACCGATAAAGCATGCGGAATAGTGGTTGTCCCTTTATGGCCTTCACAAGCTTGGTACACCCTTTTCCAAAAGATGTTAATAAGCGAAACTGTACATTTGGGCCCGAACAGTCATCTTTTGTCTTCTCCTTTCAGGAAGAAGTTTCCAATGCAGAACCTTATCCTGGTTGCAGGGAGGTTATCAGGCGAGCGTTCAGAGTGAAGGGCCTGCCCGATAAAAGTATACCAACAATCCTGAGATCCCTCACAGATTCAACTTTAAGTCAATACAATACTGCATATAAAAGGTGGTGGGAATATTGTCACAGATCCAATTTAGATGTTTTTGGAGCTTCTGTATCTCAGGTTTTAAAATTTTTACAGGAATTGTTGGACAATAATTGTTTCAAATATGGCTCTTTTAATAACATAAGATCTGCCCTGTCTCTAATTCTACCTGGGGAATTGGGAAAAGATAATTATATTAGCCGATTTATGAGAGGCATATCCAAATTAAGACCACCAAAGCCTAAATTTAACATTACTTGGGATCCTCAACAAATTTTGAAATATTTTGAAGATTTTGGTGGCAACAATCAAGTTTTATCTTTGGAAATGTTATCAAAAAAGTTATTCACGTTATTGTCCTTAGTAACGGCTCATATATTCCAAACTCTTTCGTTAATCAAAATCAAAAATATTGTGTTTTCTGTTAATGGTGAGGTTAAAATCTTCATCACAGACAATATTAAAACTTCAGGGCCAGGTAGAACGCAGCCTGTTCTTCAGTTCCCTTATTTCAATGAAAATCCAGCCATATGTGTAGCACACACTCTGGGAGCGTACATGGACGAGACGATTTCGCTTCGACAGCCTGACGAGGAGTACCTGTTTTTGTCTTTCCGTCCTCCACACAGTCGAGCTTCCAGTCAGACCTTAAGTCGATGGATAAAAGAATCTCTTTCTGCAGCAGGAATAAACACTAACATGTTTAATGCATACTCTATTAGACATGCAGCAACATCTTGTGCCTACAGAAATGGTGTGTCTTTGAATGTTATCAGATCGACTGCAGGTTGGACTGAAAGATCGGAAACATTTTTCAAGTTTTATAAAAAAGATCTTGTTAATTCTAATAACGAATTTGCTTTGGACATTTTGAAAGCTGGAACAAAGACTTTTTAACTGGTATTTAATGTTTTGTAAAAATGGAGAATATATTGTTCTTATTTTCGCATTTGGTAAATTTGCAATTCTTTAGGGATTTCTTGTGAAAAACAAAAAACTTTAAACAACTACATAGTGAAGTAATCTATGAAGAATGAAGCGCCGAAATATAATTGTACGATCAAACGAACTTGTGAAGTTCGATCGTAATTATATGAGGCGCTTCATTCGAATAGATTACGGTCCCACCCATTAAAACGCGGCAAATTGTTGGCGTTAAGTGTGGTGTTGAAACCGTTGAAACCCTCCCTTTGTGTTTTGTTTTTCCCGCTTCTTTGAACGAAGTGATAATGTCAGGTTGACAAGGTTGGTGGTAAGTCCACCTGCTGTGCCGGTAGAGCAAAATTTTTAGTAATTTAAACTATGGCGCCATCTAGCACCCCAAAGCGGTACTACATAGTGAAGTAATCTATTCGAATGAAGCGCCTCATATAATTACGATCGAACTTCACAAGTTCGTTTGATCGTACAATTATATTTCTCTTAGTCATAATTAATGAACATACGTTTTTTGCCACCAATATCACGTGACTTTAAAATGATATTTGTCGGACTAGTCTATGATGATGACAAAACATATCAAATTTGGCACGCGGAAAAGAACGACTTTTGGAGTGTTAAGCCAGGATCATTTTCTGAAAGAAAATGTGGACTTCCTATTGAACTTAACTGAAAATATGAAGACAGATAAAATTATCATAGGCGAGGAGCATTTTTATTTTTCATTCAATGCGATATACTTAAATTAGGACAGAAACAGATCTAGAATTGCCATTCCAACTGCTCTCTCGTACATATTACATTAACAAAAACCAAAATTCAAGCACGATCAAGATTTGTGCAAAAACGTATCATCATAAATTTCAAAATATTTCATACACGTCTAGTAATTTATGTACTCACATTTTAAACAAGTATAATAGGTCCTATTTCTAAGTAGTAATTCATAGCCAGCTTGACATTTGCAAAGTCCGATTCTGTTATTATCATTATCGAAACAAAATGAGTTTTCTCTGCAATCGCTATCTATTCGACATCTTTGATATGACACTGAAAAAAAAATTATAACTTTACAACATGATTAAATAGTATCATCAGTAATTTTTTTAAAACCCATATTTCAACTGAATTTAGGTCATTTTTATGTAAGTTAAGTACCTACATAGGTAAATATTTACAATCTTGTTTGGCCTGGAATTTCGTTTTGATTTTGAAGATCGCGGCCCAAGGTTTCATTGGCAATAGAATTCCTATAAGTCATCGAAATATTATGCAAGCCATTACATTAGAACATTATTCAGCAAGTTTTAGTCGGAAACAGTAATACCTAAATGGCTGTGAAATATGGATAATAAAACAAAAACCTTTCATACTATAGATATAAGTATATAGAAAATATAAAATACGTTGTTTGATACACATGTCCATTTAAATGAGCTGTTTATTGGTATAGGTACCTAAATCTATACGTTCAACGTAAACCTACCTATTTGTTCAGTGAGCTTACCTAGTCTCTCTTCGAGTTGAGCCTCACTTTCTTGACCACTAGCAACATTGAACACTAAAAAACTTGAAACGACGCCCAAATAAACTAACCTAATCATTTTTTTTTAAATAATATTGATTACATGCTGGGTTTTCCTTTTTAACTCACTGACTCATTTAATATACCAATAAGTGCGGAATCTAGGAATTAAAAACGAACAGGTTGATAAATTTATCATTTCTTATCAGTGTTAGGACTGATAAGGTTTCACCTGTAATTTAGTGTCAGGTATTGCAGAATAATAATCGGGTATGTACCTATATTGTATCATTAATATGTTAATTAGCATATTAAGCTGTTCCATTTCCGAAAGGTTTTTTCAGTGAAGAGATTACGCAAATTAGTCTAAAACTCTAATGTGGATGTGCCTTTGGAAAAATCTTGCACATGATTGAATGTATCATTTTTATGGAAAATGCCAGATTTTTGTCAATCAAAGCCTCGCAACTTCATTTTGCTTGTGAACATGACGCTGACCAATTATTTATCATCAAAAAAGTGAAGACGATCAACGTTCCCAGATCAACAACTACTTCCTTAAAGGAAAAGGAAGTCCACAAAACAACATTGAATACCTGGAAATCTCGATCAAAGGCCGAATTTGAGCTTTATACCACAACTTATTAATCTCGGTGGTAACTCAAGTATGCAAATTTATAAATATTTAATGAATGAAACACATGCAGTGCCGGCAGAGAAATTCAAAAATAGCTTGTTCGGTAACGGTATGAGTAGAGAAATCTTTCACCTAACCTTGGAACATACAATAAAAGCTGATGCAGCTAGAAGACTCACTAATGAGTAATGGTGCGACACTATCTAGAAATTCAATATCTGGTACCTAGTCAATGATGGAACAATAATCAAGAAGTCAAAGCATCAGATCAAAATAGTTTTACACCTATTTGATGAAACTAAATTTAAAAAAAAAAAAAAAACTCGAGTTTTCCAGTTCGGATATCAAAGTTATAAAGTTCACTTCAGCATATTTATTTCCCGACCCTGAAGCAATATGAAAGAATCTATTGCAGGATTACTCGTTTTGACGAGCATAGGTTTTTGTAAACGAGAGAAAAAAGATAACATGTTTCAGGTTTCATTGCCATTGCATGAAAGATGTTTCTAAAACCAATTGTCCATCATCTTATTTCTGATTGATTTAATTGAATATTGAAATTCAATTAAAGTCATTCGAGACCTATTGACCTTTACCGGCTTTTTTAAAGAAGTGTAACTCTGGTAATATATCAGTATATGGGCTCGTAGTCATGTGGTATGTGTTAATCATTAGAATTATTAGAAAACTGTGGCTCGCTTTTAGCGTTTTTAGTGCTTGCCTAGGTGACTTTTAACTTTTAATATAAATTCTTGTGATGGGAAAATGATAAATTTTATACATTACTTATATATCCTTTGTTGAATACCATAGAAATACTGTATCATTATGTTGGTAGGTATTTTAATTTTAATTCCATATATAGATAGGAACCCATCAATTTGTGCCAATTTAGAAAAATTACTACTTTTGTGATAAAAGATAATGGGTGAATTAAATAAAATGTACATACATATCTGTACTTGCATATCTTATTTGATGATAGTCTTATTATGGCCTTGTAAATATTTGATCGATAGTTTTGAATAATTTATTTCTAAAATAGGTCAGCAAATTGGAACCTATAGTACCTAACATAGACACCTAATAACAGATAATATGTTCATAATTTATGCACGCAAGAAATTATGTTTTTTGTGCTACTCATATGGGTAGATTTTTTGTAATAAAACAAATCAACACCCAATTAAAGTAGAATAGTCCACAATCTTGATCCCTTTGCAAAATTTAGCAAAAAATCATACATATTTCCAACCCAAACGACACTCAAGACGTCTTAAAGACATCTTGAAGATGTCGTATGTTACAAAACCCACCGTCTTTTAGACGTCTGCCGAGAGAGTCTTCAGGACTAATATTTCAATAATATATCTACTCATTTTATAACTTCCAATTTTTGTCTATTCCAAACGCTAGGCTTTTAAATTCTTGATTTCATTTAAACGAAAAAAACAAAAAAAAAAACAAATCAAGAGCATGAAATTCTAAAATACAGAAATAATGAGAATTGGAGAACTTGGAATGAAAAAATTCAAAAGCCAAAAAAAAGTTTAAAATTTAGAATGAAGAAATATGAAAAAATCAAGAGCCTGAAATAAGAAAAATTATAAAAAATCAAGAATTTGAATTGTAGAAGAAAAATTTTCTTGCCAATATTTCCTTATTATCAGGTAGGTACTCATTTTATAACAGTCAATTTTTGTCTATTCTATAGGCACTGAAATAATTCTGAGGATTTTAAATTGTTCTAAAGCCTTCCAAAATGCTGCTGGAAAGTGTTTTGGAATGTTCTAAATGGCTTATTGACATTCTAAAGTGTTCTAACTTGGCTCGAAGAGTTCTGCAGCATTTTAGTAGTTTTGCAATATAGTTTCGAAATTGCTATGACAGATTTTGTAGTATTAGGTTTGTTTGGACTTAGCTCAGAATCAGTTCTGAATTGATCTGCGTTTGCGCATTAAATCATATCAAACATAAATAAACGAATACGCATGCGCAGTTCAATTCTGAACTGATTCCGAACTAAGTCCGAACAAACCTAATAGTCATTAGGTCTGTTCCCACAGGAGTCTCCGACAGTTTGCAACCTGTCAGAAACAATCGCTCAGCTGAGTTACAGATTGATCTTGGACCGACAGCATTGAAAACATGTATGGGCGATTTTTACTGACAGTTTGCAAACTGTCAGAGACTCCTGTGGGAACAGACCCATTAACGTTAGTTGTCAGCTGACAGTTGTCGTGAAAATATAAAACTATTTAGAAGCAAGCAAAAAAGTTATTTTTCCAACGAGCGTGCGCAAAGTAGTACTTTTCCGCACGCATTACCGTTCTCAAAGTTACACTTCTCCGGACTCAGTGCGGATACGGGCCTTATCCGCACTGAGTGCCGAAAAGTGAAAATAATTGTCAAGCAACAATAAGTGCACCTGTCGACTTTGACACATGATGACAAATTTTTCCTCTGTTTCTATATGGTTTCTATCAGCCAACATCTATACAAACACTGAATATAATTAACTTTGACACATTGTCAGCAGATTTGTGTGCTCCATTTACATGCAAGAATCTACCAACTTCTTTCGCATCAAATTTAAACGCTTTAAGATGAACAGCTCTAACGAGGATTTTAATTTTCTATTTTTTTGTTATGTAATTTTTTGATGAATGAATAGGTTCGCTTCAAGTTTATTGAAAATAATTGAACAAATTATCGTTTTTTTCTTTAATTTTTTTTGTTACCTACCTGATATGAAGCTCGTAGGAAAAATTTTGTTCCTAACACGTGCGCAAAGTGTCTTTTCCGCACGCAAACACAGTTATACGAACGACGCGAGCGTGCGCAAAGTAGTACTTTTCCGCACGCATTTCCGGGCTCAAAGTTACACTTTTCCGCACTCAGTGCGGATACAGGCCTTATCCGCACTGAGTGCCGAAAAGTAATTATAATTGTCAAGCAACAATAAGTGCACCTGTCGACTTTGACACATGATGACAAATTTTTCCTCTGTTTCTATATCAGCCATCATCTATACAAACACCAAATATAAATTAACTTTGACACATTGTCAGATTTGTTCTCTATTTATATGCAAAAATGTACAAACTTTCTCATCAAATTTAAATGCTTTAAGATGAACAGTTCTGACGAGGATTTTCTGTTATTTTTTTTTTGTTATGTAATTTTTTGATAAATGCATAGGTTCCCTTAAAGTTAATTAAAAATAATTAAACAAATTATCGTTTTTTTTTTTAATTTTTGTTATTACCTACCTGATATGAAGGTCGTAGGAAAAATTTTGTTCCTGACACGTGCGCAAAGTGTCTTTTCCGCACGTATTTGCAAATGGAAAGTATCACTTTACCGCACACTATGCGGTAAAGTGCACTTTACAGCATAGTATACGGTAAAGTAGAATACAAAGTGTGCGGTAAAGTGCACTTTACCGCATAGTGTGCGGTAAAGTAGAATTTGATATTTATAATAAAAAATCCTCTCTCTTTCAGAAAATGGATTTTTTCTCCTATTTGATCATTTCTAAATCTTATCTAATTTCATTAATTAATCTGATTCATTAATTAATTTTATCAATGCCTTTTTTTGGAGATGTAGATACATGTGTTTTGACCACCAAAGGCTGCATAGCAAAAACCAAACTGAAATTTAGGATGAAAAGAAGGGCCAGTTTCCAAAAGTACTGTGATCAATTGAATCGTAATACTCCAGTTTCAGAAATATTATGAAAACGTTATATAAAAACATTTTCAAACGGAATGACACCAAAACCAATCAAGGAAGGGCTGCCAAGAGTATACTAGCAGAGGAAATTATTGATAGGTAATCTCCTTCTGGTAAACATAGATCCTGGATTCAGGATGGAACAAACCAGGTAGAATGAGGAAAAAAGGGTGACTTTAGATAAATTAGAGTTTGTATTACACAAAAAACTAGATTCGGCTCCCGGAGTGGATGGGATTTGCGGCCGATGCAAGATAATCTCGAGGACCCTAAAAAGTTTCGCGGTCATGGTATACACACTATTTTTTGTTCAACTATAAAAATTATGAAAAGTTACATACCGTAAAACGGGGATACTTTGTGACAAGGGAGAAACTTTGTGACAAGGGAGAAACTTTGTGACATTGTGAAATTCGATTCAAATTAGCCAAACATTTTAAATTCCGCGCGCGAAGCCAAATTTTTCTACGAGCTGGTGGAAGCACATACCTCACTCGCTACAAAAACCGTTCGGCAAGCTGGTACGCGCTCTCTTGGTAACTTGCAGCCTGATTCGAAGGGAGCATCTCGTTTTTGCAACTTTTTCGAAACGCCCAAACTTTCTACTGTACATCAGAATTTGAACACTCCCCAGAAAAATTTGTCAGAATTCCTAATTGCTTGGGTAGGTACTTGTCGGGATATCTACGTGAATACGCTTACGATTTATTAATTTGACACATTTTTTTTAACAATAAACAAAAAAGAGTAACCTACCGGGGTAACTTTGTGACATGTAATTCTTATGGGAAAAACTTATGCTGAACCTAAAACAATGCTAAAAGAATCGACATGTCTCCTAATGTGGACGACTTCCTATGGGTGGAGTTCACATCCCAATTTCTGGATGAATTTGAGGGTGATTAATACTATATCGTATGATATACAATAAAAGTTTAAAATGTCTAAATCAGTATAAACCCGTGTTTTTAATATCAGAAAATTATCGAGCATATATTTCTTGATATTTCCTATCGTTTCAGACTAAAAATGACGGGGTTACATTATCCCCGCATCACGGGGTAAAATTGTTGTTGTGTGACACTTTCAAATTAAAAAAAAGCTGAATTATATATTTTTTTTCAATTTCCTAGAACTGCCATTTTGTAGCGGAAGAACGGATATACATAGTGTATTTTTTTTAGAATTTCATATGGCAAATAAATGTTTGAGAATTTCAAAAAACCCCCAAATCTGTCACAAAGTATCCCAGTTTTACGGTATTAAAAATTATATGGATTTGACAAATTTTGCAAGTCAGTTGTAGCGGCCGCGAAATTGAATTTCACGGCCTGTGTAGCGGACGCGAAAGCTCATTTCGCGGACGGTTGCACAAAAAATATTTTTCTGTACTTGATTTTAAGAGTGCGCTTCTCGATGCTGAAAATCGCGAGTGTGCCTTTGCTATTTTAATAAAAACAGTTGTATCTAGGAAATTTTAACCGATAACTTTTTTCAAGGATATGTTTATGCGCGTGTTTTTTTTTTATTTTTCTCATTTTTTGGAAAAAAAAAATTCATAAAAAGAGAAAAATCAAAAAAAATTTACTGGTCAAGCAAGCACAAAAGCACATTCTTAAAAACAGTTTTTGTTAGAATTCCCTAGATGCAACTGTTTTTATCAAAACAGCATAGTCGCAAACGCGAAATACCTATTTTTTCTGCATCGAGAAGCGCACTCTTAAAGATGGGTTTTATCAAGTGAAGCTTGATAAGGAGTCTAGTTCTTTACCATGACTTTCTACTCCATTTGGTTTGACAAATTTTTTAGGACTACCGTTTGGGTTAAATTTGGCACCTGAGTATTTTCAGGAATAAATTATAAAAATTTTGGGGATATTGAAAATCAAATCATATTATCATATATTTTGATGATTTATTGGTAGCTTGTAACACTATGGAGGAACATGATAAGACATTGAGAATGGTGTTACACAGAGCAAGAGAGAGGGGTGTGAGATTTAACAAAAATAATTTGCAATTGAGAAAGTGTGAAGTGAAATACATGGCACAGTTTTTTAATAGTGAGGGTATGAAAGTAGATAATGATGAAATAATGGCCATCAATGATCTTGAAGGACCATCCAATAAGAAAGAAATGCTGAGACTGTTTTGTTTGGTAAATTATGTTAGAAAGTTTATTCCGAATTTAGGGGAAATTGAAAATCCACTTTGTCAGCTACTTAAAAAAAGAAATTGTGTTTCAGTGGTTAGACGTATCATCGCCACCAAAAGTAACTGGGACAGCATCATATTAGCTCTTGTACTATTATATGATTTAGTCCAGGAGATTAATATGAATTATTTCTGTCCCAGATACTTTTGGTGATGATGATACATAATAAAGCTCTTGAAGATCTCGAACTTGTATTAAATAAAAATATTACATTGAAAAAGTTTGACTACAAAAAAGATATTATTATACAAACAGATGCATCACGACATGGAATAGCATTAGCATTTGTATCGAGAGACTCGACAGAAATTGGAAAAAACTATGCAATTATTGAAAAAGAACTGCTGGGATTGCTGGGAATTGTGTATGCTTGTCAAAAATTTAATAATTTTACCGAAGTAGGAAGTGTTGTGGGTTTAGGGCAAAAAAATTCAAAGTCCGTTTCAAATTTTAAAAAATGCCGACGTTTCGACTTTATTTAAAGTCTTTTTCAAGGCTGAAAATAACAACTAAAAAATAGTATATTATATACCTAGGTAGAAAAGTTGGTCATTATATACCGAAAGCTTTTATAAACCGAGGCGCGCAGCGCCATGGTTTATAATGCTTGAGGTATATAATGACTTTCTCTACCGAGGAATATATAGAATTTTTTTTACTACTGCTTGTAGAAAATAAAAAATTTGTTTAAAATCTGTGTTCTAATTATTTTTTGTGAACGCCCTCTTGATAGTGCTGCCCTCTATCAACAGCTTATAGAACTTGCTATGTACCTACAGAAACCTGTATTTTTTTTTCAAATTGACGTATAAAATTGAAATGGAACCAATAGAAACATGACAATATCCTTGCGTCATGACGTCATTTTCATTATTGACCCAGGTATTTTTTCATTATTTTCATTATTAACCTAGGGAGAGAAATTCAATTTTTTCTTAGAAAAATAGATTGAATAATGTCTATTTCTCAGGTTAGTAGTAAAAAAAAATAGTTATTTTCTCTATGGAGAGACTAGACAATTAATAAATAATTCAAAAACCAAACACCAATGTCCAATGGAGCAAATATTTATGTTGTTCCATCCATAACTCATATTTATTTTTTTGTATGTTTAAGTAATGCTTTGTTCCATTGGTGTTTGGTTTTTGTTTCGCTTGTGTGTAGTGTATAATTCAATATTGAATATTTTTTAAATAATTTTTTTAATAATTTATATTTTTTATCACTATTATATATTTTACTCTTATACCACGGTTGATGGCGTATTAGACGTTTATGGAGAACTAAAAAGCGAATCATTTTGAAAATTTGGCAACCGGGATAAACGACCATGATCTACACTTTAAAAATATTTTTGACCATGCGGTGTTGCCGCTTCTACTCTAAACTAGTGGCAACATCACTATTTTAAATGGAACACCCCGTATTTAATTGCATATTTGGATTCTACGTAAAATTCTGAGCAGATTTCATGTGATATACCTTATACCTAAGTTCAACTGTTTTGGAAATATTGACAGTTGAAAATTTACTTTTTGCAACTTTGACAGGCTGTAAAACCTAATTGGTTAATTTTAGAGGAAAACCGATTTCACATTCCTATCTTAGATTTTGATAAACTATCATTTATAACCGTACAACTTTTATATTCACAGTTTTTTCTACCTCGTATAGCTGAAGCTGTAGGTAGGGGTCAAAATATGAGGAACCACCCTCTACATTCAGTTGAGAAATATTTGCGAATGAGTGAACAGTTTAGAAAAGAAACCATAGAGGATAAAGTATTGAATGGTTGCAAAAATAAAAAATATGAAGGAGAACTGGGAATTTTTTACATCTTAAGAGCTGATTTGTATCAAAATAACAATCTCATTTTTTATAATGACAGGGTGGTGGTTCCTCAATTATTGCGTAAAAATATGCAACTCGTACAAGAGAAAGGACACGGAGTGTATTATTCTGGCCTGGAATGAGCATATATTGATAAGGAAACTCCGGCAGTGTCAGTTGTGTGAAAGATATACATTATGCTAATGTAAAAGAACCACTCATATCACATGATATTCCTGAGTTACCTTTCCAAAAGTTAGCTTGTGACATCATGGACTATAGAGGAAAATCATATTTAGTAATTGTAAGTTATTTAACAAAATGGTTAGAAATTATGTTTTCAGAATGAAAACAGTCTTGCCATGTTATCAGTGTTGTTATAGTGTCAGATTGGGTCCTATGATTGAACATTTACGTGTTGCCAACATAGTTACTAAATTTTTGACTTGGGGAATTATCTTAAAAAAAAACAGATTTTAGAAATAAATAATATAATAGTATATTATGATATAAGTGTATAAGAGGGCCTTTAAAGCACGCGCGACATATTTCAAAACACGACGCGCAGCGGAGTGTTTTGTAAGTCGCAAGGGCTTTAAAGGCCTCTTATACACGCATATCATACGCTATTTTATATTACAAATGCATCATAATCTCAAAAATGTTTTAAATGTGTTCATTCATTTTGATGAATAGTAATTTAAACTAGGGCTCGGAATTGTATTCGAATAATTCGAATATTCGACTATTCGACTATTCTAAATTCGACTTTTTTGTTCGTTAGCAAATTCGACTATTCGAATATTCGACTATTCGAATATTCGACTATTCGACTATTCGAATATTCGACTATTCGACTATTCGAATATTCGACTATTCGAAATTCGAATATTCGACTATTCGACTATTCGAATATTCGACTATTCGAATATTCGAATATTCGAATATTCGAATATTCGAATATTCGAATATTCGAATATTCGATTATTCGATTATTCGAATATGCGACTATTCGAATATTGGACTATTTAACAATGCAATTACTCACTTTTTGATTTGAACAATTTAAAATTTCAATTGTTTCAATATTTGAATTTGAATGATACAATATACGACGTGTTTTCGGTGAAAATCAGCTTTCAATTAATACAATGCATTTTTGTTCGTAATGTAAATTTAACCCTCTGTAAATTTGCCATTTAGAAAACATCTAAATTATTTTATTTACTACTAACCTGAGAAATTGTCATTATTCAATCTATTTTTCTAGGAAAAAATTGAATTTCTCTCCCTAGGTGAATAATGAAAATAATGAAAAAATACCTAGGTTAATAATGAAAATGACGTCATGACGCAAGGATATTGTCATGTTTCTATTGGTTCAATTTCATTTCCATACGTCAATTTGAAAAAAAAATACAGGTTTCTGTAGGTACATAGGAAGTTATCATAAGCTGTTGATAGAGGGCAGCACTTTCAAGAGGGCGTTCTTTTGCGGGAAGTAGAAACTTTTATCAAGAATGATTGTTAGTCGGAAAACGTCATTTTTAAAGTCCCATATTTGACTATTGGAATATTAGACTATTCGAATATTCGACTATTCGAATATTCGACTATTCGACTATTCGAATATTCGACTATTCGAATATTCGACTATTCGAATATTCGACTATTCGAATATTCGACTATTCGAATATTCGACTATTCGACTATTCGAATATTCGAATATTCGACTATTCGAATAGGTATTCGAATATTCGACTATTCGAATTATTCAACTATTCGAATAAAATACCAAACGACTATTCGAATACTTGAATTTCAAAAATTCCGAGCCCTAATTTAAACGGCAGGTGAATATCTAGGTAATGAAGGTAGATCAAACGTTTCTATAGCAAACCTTTGAAAAGGTAGGCGCATCATAAACATAATTTTATGCACGCTGCAGCGTGCGATAATCGTTGATTATGATGCATGCGTAATATAAAAAGTATTATGAAAAACATTCTAAAGACGGTTTTACACTGACAATTTATTGGTCAATTTATTGATCAAGTCGCTTGTCAAGAAATATTGATAATGTAAAACGCCAAATTGGTGATACCCACCAAAACGATGCTTCCATGATGGCTACCTTTTTTGACGTCACGATTCTGTAAACAAACCTGTCGATAGAAGATTTCATTATGAATGACTTTGGCAGAAAGTCGACAAACAAAGTCACATAACCTATAAATAGCATTGTCAATGTTATTAATTTTTTTTCAATTTTGGGCTTAAATTTAATAATTATGGCAATTTTGGGAGAACTTGATATGTTTTATCGAGAGGCGATGAAGCGATGTGTGTTTGGTGATTGTAAAAGTGATAGTCGAACGAGTTCCATTAAATTAAGGACCCCATTTGCCTCTACTGGAGTTTTAGGTAACACAGCACCTGTCACATCACTTTCTGTTAATTTTATCAAACGTTTTGCAACCAAAGAAGCCATAGCGGATGCACTGAATACTTACGAAAGCGTAGATTTGACAAGATTCTGTGTTACCTTAAACTCAAGTGGAGGCAAATGGGGTCGTTAATTTAATGGAACTCGTTCGACTATCACTTTTACAATCACCAAACACACATCGCTTCATTGCCTCTCGATAAAACATATCACGTTCTCCCAAAACTGCCATAATTATTAAATTTAAGCCCAAAATTGAAAAAAAATTAATAACATTGACAATGCTATTTATAGGTTATGTGACTTTGTTTGTCGACTTTCTGCCAAAGTCACTCATAATGAAATCTTCTATTACAAAAGCAGTCCTTTACAATATTCTTCATCCATTGCGATAATTTTCATAAAAAGCAAACTCTAACACACTTGAATAACACAAAAATAGCACTGCTGCGTATTTGTTGTTTACAAAATCTTAACGTCACAAGCGCTGTCATATTGAGATTTCGAGTTTTCGCGCCAAAGTTTTTGATTTGATTTCAATAATTTTTTTTCGTAGAACGTATGAATTAAAATGGAAAAAAAGGAAACTATGTAATAACTGATCGCTAGAAGTATCTAAAAAAAAAATATTTTGGGAAATATGAAAATTCCCTATTCAGGATTTCAACCTAGAAATGACTCTTCAAACATATTAAAGCTAGGTGAGGCTAATTATTTTTATTTATCATTTACTTGTTGATGTTCAGTTTATTCTTCTATCTTCAGTTTCTTCTAGTTTTATTATTAAACATCTTCAAATATATTTCTGGGTGAGCCATAAATAATAGTAGATTATACCACGAGTCAATAATGATACCTATTATTCCCGGGAATTATTACGAACTGAGCCGCGTTAGCGGCGAGGGAGTAACATTCCGAGGGAATAATAGCCATTATTGCGAGTAGTATACTCTACTTTATTTACGACAAATTGATTTATTTGAGATTTTCAATGAACAAATTTCATCCGTCTCATAATTTTCAATACAAATCCACAAGCACTACACGTTTGACACTTGACACTTTTGTGGAATAATGACCATTAATCCCGCTACTCGTCATTAATCCCTGGAGGAATAACATATGTCATTGTATTGCCAAAATCACAAATATAATACGCACATTATACATTAGTCGTAAATAAATAGTAGATTATACCACGAGTCAATAATGATAGCCATTATTCCCGAGGTATATTTACGAACTGAGCCGCGTTAGCGGCGAGGGAGTAACATTCCGAGGGAATAATAGCCATTATTGCGAGTAGTATACCCTACTTTATTTACGACAAATTAATTTATTTGAAATTTTCTTTCCAAAAACGCTCTTTGTTCATCCATCTCAATACAAATACACAAGCACTACGCGCTTGACACTGACACTTTTGAGTTTGTTCAGGTATATTGTTTCCATGGTACTACCTCTTATTTAATTTGAAAAATTTTGTGATTGGTGTGCAAGCGGGATTAATGACCATTAATCCCTGCGGGATTAATAGATGTCATTAAACTGCCAAAATCACAAATATAATACTTACATTATATGTCAGTCGTAAATAATAGTAGATTATACCACGAGTCAATAATGATAGCTATTATTCCCGAGGATTATTACGAACTGAGCCCCGTTAGCGGCGAGGGAGTAACATTCCGAGGGAATAATAGCCATTATTGCGAGTAGTATACTCTACTTTATTTACGACAAATTAATTTATTTGATATTTTCAATGAACAAATTTCACATGTCTCATAATTTTCAATACAAATCCACAAGCACTACACGTTTGACACTGACACTTTTGTGGAATAATGACCATTAATCCCGCTACGCGTCATTAATCCCTGGAGGAATAACAAATGTCATTATACTGCCAAAATCACACATATAATACGCACATTATACATTAGTCGTAAATAAAATACATAATAGACTATCCAAAACACGTGACTTTGACAAGCAAAATATGGCCGACAAGAGGCACACAAACATTGACACAAACACAAACCATAACGTCATTATGTTATGTCATTAATAATCATAATTCAATACTTATTTTCTATTGTGTGCGTCCCAATTTTTGCCAGTTTCTACCCAATTACGCAATCCTTATCGTTTGGGCAAGGTTGCTCTACCTGCAGTTCACTTGGCCACGCAGGATCTACCCTTGATGGGAAAATATTTATTTATTTCAACTCCACCGTACAGTATTGTGTTGTGTTTTGATTTGTATTGTATTTTTCACTTGGAATCTGAAAAAAATTGAGAATGTGCTGATCTCCACGACTTCCACATTTACACTATTTACTACTATTTACATACACTATTTCTAACATTCATGAAAATAACAGTTTTAAGTATCAGAACGCAAATAGGGAACTATCATATTTTTCAAAGTATTTTTTTTCTTATTGCTTATGTTTTCAAATATAAAATGTATATGTTTTTTTTTTGTTTCATGTCCTCATTGAAATAAAAAAAATATTTTGAATTTCAAATTATTTTCGTTGGCGCGAAAACGATTAGCTTCAAGATGGTGGCATTTGTGACGTCAACTGTCTGTAAACACAACGTTAAGGTCTGTTCTCAGAAGAGCCTTTGATACTTTGCAAACTGTCGGAAAGAATCGCTTAGCTTGAACCTTCGACTGCATTGAAACTTGAAAGCGGTTATTTATGCGGTATGTCCATATTTAGTGCCATATTGTGACATTTTGTGTTTCAAATAGTTCATCATGGTTGATACAGGATTTACAAAAGCGCAGTCTGACAATCTTCCCTCTATAGACCCGTTTATGGTGGTTCAATATCAGTCGTGGCGTGTCGTGAGCTGATCGTGGACTAATCGTTCCACGATTCAAGAGTGAACCACGAAAGTGTGGACCGTGGATTTACGATCAGTGTAACCTACCCTTAACCTTAAATTACGAACAGTTGACGTCACTGGAAGCGGCCATGTTAAACGTAACTTTTCCGCGCGAAACTTTTCAATTTAAAACTAATAATTGCCATATGACTATAATATCCATAAATTTAATACAAAACTTCTTATATTCAATATTTTACACAAAAATGTGCACCATAAAAACAAAATAAGCCATATTTATTTCTTATGAGAATTCCCTATTCACAATCACAATGAGCCCTATTTTAAGCTCATACATTATTTGATGACACATAAACAAAGAGTTTGTGTGCCTCTTGGCGGCCATTTTAATTCAAGTTTGACAGCATCTTGGATAGTCTAATAAATAATTCCCCAAGTCAAAAATGTAGTAACTATGTTGGCAACACAAGCCTTTTCTACATAAAAAATTTGAAAGCATTAACAATTTTACATTGCATTACCAACATAATGTCATTTTGACTTTTATCTTTAAAAAAAAAAACAGACTTTAGAATTGTTTATTGTCATTTGTGTTGTCAACAAGCTGACACGGTGTAAAGCGAAGTTGAGCCATTGTTGAGCCAACATAAATCGGCGAATAAATTGACAAACAAATTGATCAATTTAAATTGTCAGTGTAAAACTAGCATAAGGAAAGCCAGACTTTAAAGAAGGTGAAAATGTTGTGCATAGGAATGTAAATCAGTGGCGTCCTGCAACTATACTATCCAAGCATAAAGCCCCAAGGTCTTAAGCTACATCCTCAATCAATCTGGTAGCGAAGTGGCACTTTGGCACGCGTGCTGGAAAATTTATACCCATCCACAAAACATCCCCCCTTAGAAAGGTAAGTACCGTGTTGAGAACCTGTCTATAAGTTTTCAGCGCCTCTAGTGACTGGGGGGGTCAGCTTCTGTAATTCTGGATTTATTGGCGAATGCAAAACGCAATGAGGGTTCGTTCGGTATCTTATTCGTTCCGGTGGATCGTTTGCACCATTGTTTGATTCTAGCGATTCAACACCACCACTTTAAAGTTTCTACCATTTTTTGGCATAAAATAATTGTGCCAAAAAGAAGAAACTCATAAAATCGGTAGTGTTGAAGCGCCTTCAAGGTAAAATTGACTAAGAATTAAGATGACAAATTTAGATATTTATTAAAGTTTGAAACAGAAAATATAATAGAATATGGAATTAATTACAATTATTGCGAAACAGTTTTTTTTCATGTAAGTATACATACATAGGTAGGTAATGCTAGTTAAGTTAAAAATAATAAGGACAGTTACAAGAAGTAATGACGTACATTTAACAATAACTTGATGAAAAACTTAAATCGTAAATAAAATGACAAAAGAGGTCCTTTTCTCACAATCCAAAATCGTTGTTAATCTAACAAGTGAGGAAAGTGTTTCTGCACGTGATGGAAGTTGCACGAATGACAACAAAAAGCAGAGTTCGGACAAGCCTTTAAGTCCAGAAAATACACTTTCCGCATGTGTTAGGTAGAAAGTTTATGTAGTTATACATAATATAAAGCTCATTCAAGAAACTGATTTCGCCTGGATGATATTTTTGATAATAGTCTATACCCTTTACCACTAGCTTTAAGCAAAGACAACGCCAACAACTTCTCGTCCAATGTAAATCGTCTAACTTTAGGCTTTTGGTTTTGAGTACGGACTTGACTGTATATCAATGGATTGACGTGGTCTACGAGCATTTGAAATTTAGTTTATGATGCAAGTTATTCAGCAGCAGAAACTTTGGATTTAAATGACGACAACCTTCTACTGATTCTTCTTAACTTATTGCTGGATTCTATAACTTTGGAATAAAGATATTTTTCCCTTGGGGATAGGAATTTTTGCCTAGTGACGTTAATGTTCTTTAAAATTTGGCATCGTCTCTCATGACCTGCAAAAAAAAAATAGATCAAGATTGGAGACGAGCTTTTCGAACATTTAGCTTCTAATTTTTCTAGCATTCGACTGCAAGTTTTAGTAATTAGTAGTCTTTTATAGTAGTAGTCCTACTTGAGTTAGGATATTTTAAAATTCACCTACTCCCAACTGGGTGGTTATTCATTAAGCAATAACACTTAGGTACCTACCAATAAAAGTTTTAAGAGACAAAGTTGGTTGGTGACTTTTTCATGTTTGCAGATGTGATGGTTCCACTTGGTGTAGCAATGTCTGCCCGAATTGCAGAAGTTTCAGTAGATAAAAATTGACGACATGAAGGGCCTGGTTGATCTAAAACAGAAATTTCGTTATCAATGAATCTACCAAAAAAGTTTGGATACACGCATTGTAGAATATGGTGTACCTGTATGTAACCAGGAATATTTTAATTATTATGTCTCCTGATAAAGGAATAAACATTTAAAAAAAAGAAATGAATAATATTAGCTTTGTTCCAACATAGCAGTAAACCGTACAATGTACCGTCACGATTCTAAGCAGTAACTAAAATTGTTATACTGAGTGGTTTCGAAACCGAGTTATTATGTTTACCTACCTATGTCAATCATAGTTGCGAAACTAATTTCTGAAGGCGTCTTAGGACTCTTCGACGAGTTTCAACTGTGTCGATCTCCACTTTTTGCCATTTTGGTGATTGTGGTTTATCAATTAACGACTCCTCACTGTTTTTGATAATTGGGGCTAAAATTAAAATTAATTTTAATGTTTCTGACCTATGCTCCTTTAAACCCGAATTCTAACACGTTGTCGTTAATCAGAACTATGGGGAGGAGTAAGTCAAAATTTAAGTACGTCTTTCTCACATATATCTAGTATTAACTTACCTTCAGGGAGATACAGCAAAAGCGCAGCATTCCATGTGAGTCCTCGTCTGGCTTTTGGATCGCCAACAATAAATTCTTGAGGAAAGTGTCTTGTTCACACTCTATAATTATTATAAGCCTTCTCGACACTTAGGCTATTTAGTAAAGGATTGCGAACTTTTATTAGCCATTGTTCCATTTTTTCGGCATCTTTTGGAAAGCGGAAATAGCTACTGTATTTGTCGCCGCACCCCGGAACACAGCATTTCTGATGCTTTTCAATTAACAAACTGGGAGAAGACATTTTGAGATAATAATTATTGATAATTGATAGGTAATTGATAATTCTAAATGTTGGGAGAAGTTCAAAATTTAAATTTTGACGACTGGAAATGACAAAATAAACTTCAAATCTTGGCGCACGGTCCGGCAGGAAAAAGAAAACTTTAATAGGTTGATTGAAGCGCCTCTAGTGATTGGAGGGGAAAGCTGAAACGACTAGACTGACGTCTCTCATAAGACTTACATTTCTAAGGGGGGATGTTTTGTGTACCCATCCTCAATGCTGTCAATTTTCAGTCTGCTGTGCGTGTAGTACGGTCACATACCGTGCATTCGGTATTTTGATCTGAATTCTCTGAGCATAAATTTACCGTTCGTTTATTCAAAAAGTGTACTCGGTGCAGGCTCATTCACGTTCGTTTAATAAAATTTCGAGCCCGCTGATACAGCGTTTAACTGCTCTGTGCGCTCGCTGGTCACGTGATTACGGCTCCACTCTGCTCTTTGAGCAAAATACCGAACGCAAGGATAACCTAAATTAATTTTTAAACGTACTGCATATGACATAAGTCGGCACGTATCGAAAAAGCTGGCAGCTTGCAAACTTCACTTTGGAGTCGACGTGCATGCCAGCACGGAATTGAATTGAGGATGCCAACGTTAAACAACATTTTCCTAGCTTGCGTGCCGAAGTACCACTTCGCTACTAAATTGATTGAGGATGAGCCTTTACTTGATTAATAATGGTTCTAATGTTCTAAAGCGAAATAGTAATCGTTAACGCAGCTCAAAAATTCAACATGATTTATCAAGTAGACAAACTAATCGCGGTGATTCTGGTCTAGAGCAGAAAACACTATCTAAACATGAATCTTTCAATTTTGAAACTGATAATGATGGTATTGTTGCAGAGTCCTGTATCATTGAGAATACTAGGGCAAAGAAATTTTACAGTGTCTCACCAGGTGAAAATCAGAGATATACAAGGTCCAATGGTAATAATAAGAAACCCTCTCAGTAAACCTGATTGTGTTATGTATTGATAATATCCGCGGTGTTCGTCCTAATGTATTCCCATAAATCCGTGAAGGGTGAGATGTAGTAATAGTCATTAACGTTAGTTGTCAGTTGACAGTTGTCATAAAATTATAAAACTGTTTAGTAGCAAGAGTTCATTGGGATCAAGCTTGCTTTATTTAGAAAATATCTATAATAATAAAGATTTTTACGTATTTTAGAGCCCTATTTTCAAGATCCAAAGTGTTCTAAACTAGTTGAAAAGAGTTCGGAAAGGTTTCCAGTTCCAAATTGAATTCTAATGGTTCTGAAAAAACTCTACTGAAACTGTAACTTTTAACCTGAATCCTAAGATTCTGGCGCTTTTCAAAATGTTTCTGAAGATTTAAGTGTTTTGGAGCGTCCTAAAATGGGTTTCAAACTACTAAAACGCTTTTGGAAATTGTAAATGGGTTTTTGAATGTTCTACAGCATTCTAAAATGGATCAGAACTTTTCAAATTGTTCTGAAGCGCTATAGAATACTTTTGGAAATTCTGAATGGAATTTCAAGTGTTTTGAACTTTGCTTAAAAACGTCTCTAAGATGTCCACAAACAACATTCAAGACGTTTTTTACATGTCTGCTTACATGTTCAAGGCATCTTTAAGACGTCGTATGTTACAAAGCCCAACGTCTTTCAAACGTCTGCCTAAAAACGTTTTTATGATATTTGTCCAAGACATTCTAAAGGCGTCTTCAACGAGATGTCTTAGAGACGTCTTTGAATCCCTTTTCAATAGGTACCTAATCCATTATTCACTTTTCGACCCGCAGGCTTATTCTCTATGAACAGCAACTACATAGCAACCAGTAACCGGTTGCAAGTTTGCATTTTTTGAATAGAAAACTCGCGTTTGACAGCGACTGGACAGTGACAATTGCGCAATTCTCTCGGTCGCAAGTTACAGAATAAGGCTGTAAGGCAATAAGGTTGTACCAAATAGTGTGGCTCAGTTGTCTTTAAGATGTGAATTTAAGACATCTTATATGATATGCTTTTGCTTTCGGCTCTACACCCATTGAGATTTTCAAAAGTCGGGCCTGGATCCTAGCCCGGAAGACCGAAGAGGATGTGATCGAAACGTCAATTAAATTTTGAATTTTGAATAAATCATGAAAAACTATAGTTCAAAAGCTAGTGATTTGAATTTCCTCTACGAAAATAATTTATTTTTATTTTAATGTCAAGGTTCCAAAACAACATTTTTACCATATTCTCATAATACCTATTATCGATGTTGTAATTTCACCGTTGTTAAAAGGATCATCATTACTGGAACTGGATATTGAAATCGTAATAATTAAACGATGCCATAGCACATTATTACTAAGCAAATACTGAACCATTACCATACATATAGCAAAAAACTCAAAAGAACGACCTCCAATGATACACAAGAATTATTTTCAATTTTCTAATAGAGTACCTAATTATACAGACGACAACAAAAATGCTTTAAAAAAGCCGATTTTTTTAAAAAGTAAATTGCTGTGGCCAATTAAAAAAATTAAAAGGATGTACCTACATACCTATACAACATTTTATTTATACTGATTAACGATTAACGATAGTTTATTGTTCTTCAATTAAATACACAGTCGTGTTTGTTTTCATCAATTGAATAATTATGTAGGAATAGTTGATGAGGTTCGATCCAAAAGTGTATAAGATTTAGAGTTTTTATTGGTTATTCGTATAATTTGTGATAAATATATGTAAGTGAGCACACCCAAAAAAAAAAAATCGGTGGGAATTACACCTTAATGCACTCGCAACGAAATTAAGCACTTATTTTTTAATGAAATTAAATTAACGCCGGCCAAGCAGTAGATCTTGAGATTGCAAGGTTAAGACCACTTATTAAGAAATACCCAATATTGTTCAAAAAAGAGTCTGAATTTTGTGTAAACAGTCCAATTTGTATGATCCGCGCAGCAACATGAAACTAAAGACAATTTTCTCGGTTCTTATTTGGTTTTTGGCCAGTGCGGTTTTGTGCAACAGTCAACTTACCGATTTTTTTCGAAGTTTTCGCGGATTGTTTGGTGGCGAACAGAATACCATTGAAGATGAAAAAACTATATATGACGAGTATGATTTTGTTGTTATTGGAGCAGGTTAGTAAGAGAATTTTGTTTTTCTAAAAATATGTAGATACCTACATATTTATATCGTAATCCTGAGGCTTACAGCCTCCAACCATTAAAACCTCGATGATTAAAACAAACTCATTAGTCTACTGGATTTAGAACCATCTTTCCAGTATATAGGTACCCGTGATAATACGAACATTTATTTTAGAATTCATAAACTTGAACACCCTAAACTAGCTCATTCACGATCATTCTCGCTCATCTGGTGAGTTTTAGAATTTGATGAGCAGTGTGCTCTTTATATGTTTTTACTTGGTTTTGCAAATGTCTAAACCAAATTCCCAACACTTTGGTCGGCGCCATGAATACAGAAAAGAAACTAGAAACGTGAAATACATTGAATGTTTGGGCTTTGCCAGTTCTATTTTCGTTCTAGAAGTTTCTGGAACATGTTGAATAAAAATCCTTCAACTATTTCTGGACCTCGCCAGTCGCCACCTCTATAATACTATCCTCGATAACTAATCAGTAGAAATTGAACATCATTTTGGTCAAATTCAGGTTCCGGTGGATCCGTTGTAGCCAATCGTCTCACTGAAAACCCCTCTTGGTCGGTTCTCCTTCTCGAAGCAGGCAAAGATGAGATCTTCCTCACCGACGTACCGCTCACAGCCTCTCTACTCTCCATCACCGGCTACAATTGGGGCTACAAAAGCCAAAAACTGTCCACAGCTTGTTTGGGGCTAGTGGACCAGAGGTGCAATTTGGCCAGAGGCAAGGGACTAGGAGGCACTAGCCTCATTAACTTTTTGTTGTACACCAGAGGAAACAGGAAAGATTTTGATTTGTGGGCGGAAATGGGTAATGATGGTAAGGCTTAGATTTCAATAATATTTAAATATGTAGCCATATAATATTTATGTATGTAGGTTGGAGCTATAAAGAAATTTTTCAATACTTTGTGAAATCAGAAAATTGCTCCTCATGTGAAAATATAGATGAAGATTATCACGGAAAATCTGGATATTTGAACGTAGAACATCCAGGATATGAAAGCCCTTTTGTGAAGTTATTTATAAAAGCTGGACAAGATATGGGATATAGACACAATGATCCAAATGGAATGTATGGACTGGGTGTGTTAAATCTATTTCAAATTATTTATAATTATAATAATATTATTTAAGGATTTTCTAGAGCCCAAGCCACAATGAATCGCGGTCGTCGTTGTAGCGCCTCAAAAGCATTTCTTCGTCCAGTTGCACACAGACAGAACCTGCACATTTCCGTTCAAACCAGGGCAACCAAAATTTTGATTAATCCCGAGACTAAAGAAGCAAATGGAGTAGAATTTTACAAAAATAAAATCAAATATGTTGTAAAAGTGAGGAAAGAAGTAATTCTGAGTGCTGGTACCATAAACAGTGCGCAACTATTGATGTTAAGTGGCGTAGGCCCTGGCGAACATTTAGAAAGTAAAGGAATTCAAGTTTTGTCAGATTTGCGTGTGGGTTATAATTTTCAAGATCATATGGCAATGTCCACGATACCCTTTCTTGTAAATGAAAGTGTAACAGGTAATATTATTGAACTGAAGTTAAAAGAAGATATATTTTTAAATTGTTTCTAGTTTCTGATATAAGTGTTCAAAATCCTCAAGATATTTATAATTTTCTAACAAGAGGAAAAGGTCCGTATACGATACCTGGAGGTGCAGAGGCATTGGCTTTTATAAAATCGAAATATACTAGAGAAAAAGATGACGATTATCCTGATGTGGAATTGGTATTGGGAGCTGGTGGGTTGAATGGGGATGTTTTTGGTGGATTCAGGACACTCTTAGGTCAGTTGGACAGTATTTTCATGATACATTAACACTTGAAGGCTGTTTTATTAGGAATTCCTGAAAGCACATCACGAAAAGTATACGCGCCATTACTTGGCAAGCCGTCATTCAGTATAGCTACAGTGATTTTGAGGCCACAAAGTAGAGGAAGGGTTTATTTGAAAGATGCGAATCCGTTTCATTGGCCGATCATTGAGCCGAACTATTTTGCAGAAGAGCGCGATGTGGATACTATGGTTGATGGAATTAAAACTGTAAGTATAGTATAGTAAAAGTCAATAAGGATTTTGTATGTGAGACATCTCTTGTGATTGATGACAGGTACTGGCTCCAAGAGGTGACCGCATAGCAAAAAACACATAAAGCTAGGGTAAACTAATCAGGGAAGTTGTGCAATTGGAAAGTTCGAGGTCAATGAAACCGCCATCCATTTATTATTTGAGATATCATAAGCTCCTACTTTTGGGTTACAGAAAAAATCTGACCTGAACTCCCATATTGGCGCAGTGGAGATTGATTGATTTGAGAGGGGAGCGTTTACAGACAGCACGTTGCGCGCATGTGGGTCATTGTGCTATTCCCCTCTTGGTGCAGCCCTGTCTTACCTTAGGAGCCCGCAACTTTTAAGAAAGGTGCAGACCCGCTCAGGTGGGACAAGCTTTATTTCATAAAGTTTCAGAAACCTGCACCTACCCGAAGTATTGTATTCTGTGACTGACGAGGACGTCACATTTGCATACTATATGCTTGGTAGTTTCATCTACTTCGATGCAGAATCTGCATTCCGTCTATTTCACTGAGTCCGATTTTGTGCAAGTGGTATCTGACCACCAAGTGCCCCTTCAGGACGCCTATATAGCTCTTAGTTAGCTCCTGTTTAGTTTGAGAAGGCTTTTTGCCTCTCTGCAGTTTGAGGGACCTTGTATAAATATACTTGACTGTCTGAGACCTCTTTGATTCAGCCATTCGTCTTGGAACTGGTTGTTGGACCAGTTCCTGATTTTGGTTTTCACCAGGCAGGAGGCAACAAGTGCAGGCTCTGGCCCAATAAAGGTAGTGCTGCTACCTTCACATCAGCTGGTCTGCCTACTCGTTGCCTTTTATCCCCGTGTGACCCGGGACTCAAACAAGGATGTCCTTGTTGAGCCCACTGAGTAGTTCTAGGGTTGTCATACAGTCAAGCGTGAGCCTTGAGTTGACCTTGTCCGCAAAGGGCTCGGAGTGCTGCCTAACTATGTCGCTGCATATATGAATGAATAGGCTTTCCCGAATAACCACTCTGGAGAACTCCTGAGCCCATACTTGTATGGCGTAGATCTCAGTCTGGTATACTGTTGGGAATGGACCCAGTGCAAAACTGATTCTCGCCACAGGTCTCTCCCCATATACACCAGCTCCTGCACCCTCTCTCATCAGAGACCAGTCTTATACCAGATGAACCCCTTCGGCTTGAGGAAACCTGAGTCAACCATAGCCAGTATTCCCTTGCAGGGATGATGACCTTGTATTGTCTAGGGGGGCTGAAATTTTTGGGACATTGCATCCCTTGTGAGAAGGGGTCCTGTCTGAAAGTAACAGTCCAGGCCCTTGCATGTCCCATGTTCAGCCCTCTATGAAAATATTGTCCCAAAATCGTTGCGTCTGACTGAAGCCTCCCGGGCCATTGCCTCCATAAAGAGATGAAGTCTTGATCCAATGAACGTGAGCCCTCCAGGCCTACGTTTGTTCGCTTTGTAAATGGTACTACTTCAGTCTTGTTCTGTTCGGATTTACCGAGAGCTCGTGAATATTACACCATCTTTCGAACATGTTAAGAGCTCTTTGCATGATCCCATTATTAGCGCTGGGTACGTTTCACGAGGGTTCATACTTTTTGCCTTCCTTTTTTAACAAATAGAAATTGATGCTTCTATTGTTATGCTAGTTATGATATTATAAGATTAATGGTGTTTTCTTCATAAATTGCTACTTATCTTTATCTTCCTTTCCCCTATAGGAGATTTATTCATCCATGAAAATAAAAGGGATGAGGAACTCAATGCAATTTAACAAACAATAAGCAGCACTAAAAAGGAAGCAAAATTGGCAGAGCATAAGAAAGACTTCCTTCTCACTATAACAGAATATGTCAATCCAATGCAGAACTCAAGTAAAATTCGATATTATATTAAAAAAGGCAGTGAATAAAAGTCCGCGAGTCGAGGAACTTCAATATATTGTATAAAGGTTCGCGAGTTGTGAAAGTAACATATTTAATATAAATCCGCAAGTAGCGGACCTTTACTTTATTGTTTAAAGGTCCGCGATTGGCGCACGGAATATCTCCACTAGATTGGTGAATCGATAACATAGCCTATTTATGTTCAATTTAGAACAGGCCTCCTAGACAGAAAATGCAGACTTACCCAAAATAACCAGTCCACCTGGTGCTATCTAAGTCCTTGTAAGTTAGCATTTTATTTTAAAATAAATCGCGCTCAAGGGACGCTATGCTCTAAACTAAATTAACTTTTTTTTTTTTTAATAAAAGGGTATCTTATGAGGACTAGGACTAGATGCCACTAGATGGTCCGGTTAGTTTGGGTAAGTCTGCATTTTCTGTCCAAAAGAAAAAAGCTATTCATGCTAAAAAAAATTGAATTAAAAACATTTTAAAAAAATATTGAAACTTATGTTTTCGAAAAATGAATATGAACCCTAGACCCTGATTAGCTGATCAATCAGTGATCGGCTGGATGGAACGCTGGAACTGACAATATAAAAATGACAGGAGATGCGCGCGACACCGAAGCCCTGTGACCGGGATCCGGCTAATGTCTTGTCCCTACCGCAGCCACGACGATGATAAAATCGCCCGCGTATCCTTGAATGTAATGTCGCAAAATGTGGCGCCTCCGCCAGGGTGTATAGAATTGGACAGCTGATTCTAGATTCTACAGTGCTATTTGGGAAGAACGCCTGTCGCGATTATTCTGGATTTTACAAGAATAGATAAAGGATATATAGAGTCCGGTATTAGTTAGTAGTTTTCAGATGAGGATTGGCTGATACGTAAGAGTTGTAAAGAGTTAAGTTGTTTGAATTAATTAGTGATATAATTAGTGTCAGAGTGTGTAGTAACGTGGAATAAATTATTGTGGTGTTAATTGGACTTTGGAATAAACGGACCCAAGATTTCTGTCGCGCACCGCAGAGCCGTGACATTGGTTTCAGAAGTGAGATATAATTCGAGTACTGCAAAGTGAAATCCGATTGCGGAATAGTCTGCACAGTGTGAACACTAAGTAAACACTGGAACAGTTAGTCAGTACAAGCAGTGACAATCACAAAAAGCGACTTACCTGATTATGTTAATTACCCCGAATCCCCGAAAGCGTCTGTATACCCGATTTCGACTGTGATAGTGAATTTCTAGAAAATTCTATTTGGAAACCAAGGAAGATATCGAATTTGTTACTTCGCGACGTATTTGATACATCAATCGTCATTCAGAAAAAGAATTTTGAGGAATTTCGGGAAAATTCTAGAACATTCTATTTGGAAATCAAGGTAGATATCGGATTTGTGACGTCATCGACGTATTTGGAACTTCAATCAAAGACCAGGAAAGATATTTGAAAAGCGTTTGAGGGAAATTTCAGAACATTCTGTATATGCCTATTACGAGACAACAAGCAAAAATGGAAGAACAAAAAATTGAAGAAATTTTGCGCAAAATGTTGGAACTTCAAGAGACCAAACGAAGAAAAAAAACAAGTCTAAGAAGCTAGGCGACAAAAAGAAAAACAAGAAGAAGAAGCTAAACGACAAAAAGAAAAACTAGAAGAAGAAGCTAGCGACAACAAGAAGAGGCTAAACGACAAAAAGAGAAACAAGAAGAAGAAGCTAAACGTCAACAAGAAAAACTAGACGAAGAGGCTAGGCGACAAAAAGAAAAACAAGAAGAAGCCAGGCGACAACAAGAAAAGCAACAAGAAGAAGCTAAACGACAGATAGAAAAACAAGAAGAAGAGGTCAAACGACAACAAGAAAGGCAAGAAGACATTGGACAACAGCAGAAAATATTTCAAACTATACAAGGATCTGTCGCTAACCTAGCACAAAAGATTAAGGAAGTAAAAGCCGAAGTTATGGACGATGTTCAAGAAGTTAAAACGATCTTCAGTCAGTTAAGGACAATGTTCAAGAAGTTAAAGACGATGTTCGAGAAGCTAAAAATGACGTTCAGGGAGTGAAAGCTGAGGTCAAAGCCGATGTCCAGCAATTAAGACAAGAAGTTGAGGACCAAGTTCAAGCACTTTAAGATAAGGTGAATAAATTAGAAATACAGTCCATCAATCCAGGTAGTGTTGGAGCATCCTCTAGTATAAAGAAAATATCACCAACTTTTAACGATTATACATCCTTAAATTTGGTGATGAAGAATTTGTCCTAACTACACAAGAAGAATTTCAAGCCGTTAAGATCCTGGCCACAAACCCGGTGAGGATTCCTGGAAGTACTGAGAAGATCATTTGTGGAAAATTGCAAACAAATCCTGGGTGTTAGTCCAACGACTAACACATAATTTTATTGGAGATAAACCAGAAAAATGTCTCTTTGAAAAGACTCTAGTAAGAACAGATAGAGATATTATGATAAGAATTGCCAATGTTTCTTCTGAAACAGTAAAAATAAAGGAAGGAGATATTATTGGAACTCTCGAACCAGTTGAGCAAATATCGAACTGTGACCTATCAGATAAGTGACATTTTGTAAAACCGAAATTGGATACAGACACCTTGATGCAGACTGGAGAAATCATGTAAACACCTCGATCCAGTTAGACTTCAGGAAGCCACAGATTTCATCTTGAAAGAAGCATACGTATTTGTGATGGATAATCAAACCGCATGGACCAGTTTAATTCAACATAAAATTGATACTGGATTGGCACACCTAATTAGACAACCACCTCGACGTATGCCAGTAGCTAAACAATAGGAAGTGGAAAACCAAACTGATGAATGCTTCAAGAGAGAATTATTGAAGAGTCAAATAGTCCATGGTCTGCGCCAGCAGTATTGCTAACGAAGAAAGATGGAAGTCTTAGATTTTGTGTGGACTACCGTAACCTTAATGACGTCATTAAGAAGGACAGCTTCCTTCTCCCGAGGATAGACGATACATTAACAACTCTATCGGGCTCCAAATGGTTATCTCCCTTGGATCTTAAGAGTGGATACTGGGAAGTGGCAATACACAAAGATGACAAAGAAAAAACTGCCTCTAGTACCGGAAGCGGGTTATTCCAGTTTAACGTAATGCCTTTCGGATTATGTGTGTTTAATGCTCCCGCTACGTTTGGGCAACTGATGCATCTAGTTTTGCGAGGCCTTACATGGAGAACTTGTCTGCTATATTTAGATGATGTCATGATTATGACTCATGAGAAATTCATTCCAAGAACATCTCAATAACCTGAAAGAAGTTTTTGACCGCTTTCGGAATGCCAACTTAAAACTAAATCCAAATATGTGTTTTCTATTTCAAAAGAAAGTGGAATAGATGCTGTCAGGGATTGGCCAAAACCACGCGACAAACATGAACTAAGGAGTTTTCTAGGATTATGCTCTTATGGAAGATTTGTGGAAGGATTCGCCGAAAATTAAAAGGAGCATTAAGTACAAGCCCAGTGTTGTCCTATCCTGATCGGGCATGTTGATTTTGGACACAGATGCAAGCATTTTCATATCATGAGAAGTTATTTGTGGGGATACGGCCAATAATAAAGAAAGACTCTTTTTTCTTGTAAAGCGAAGTTTATTTTACTTCTTCTTCAGTACAACTATAAAAAAATTATACAATAGAAAACAATATAATAACGATATGTACCTACTTACAAAAGCGAGTTCAAAATTGGTTCTTAGAATATAAATCTTGTAAAATCATTTTCAAAAATGGTCAGAGAATAATAAAAAAAAAATTGTAACATGATGATTTTTTTGACAAAATTTTGTCAGTTTGTCTTTATAACAATTAAAGTTAAGGTACATACATGGTAGGTACATAAATGAACCGTTCAGGATTATTTGTTTTTATCAAAACTGTTAACTGTCCGTTAATAACATTTTTTCTAAATTGAAATTTGATTTTCATAATAATCATATTTAACTTTTTCAACTAAATAGTTTAGCAAGATGATTTCTGTAGTTTTTATAATAATTATTCAAATCAGGATCATTTCTTTTTTGCAAAAGTCTTTTTTATTCTATCTCCATATTTGATTGAGTCAATGATGCCATTCGTTATCCATTCTTTTGATTTTTTGAGCCTGTTTTTTTTTATTTGTGGGAGCAATTTTTGATATTTCCATATTTTCAAAAAGTTTATTTGTAAAAATGTTGGTGGCATCTTCAGGGTTTTTTGACTGTAAAATATCATTCCAGTTACAGAATTATAAATTTTGTCTTAATAATTTTGGGCCTTAATGTTGTTGTAATATTTTGATTAGTGATATTTACATTTTATCCTTGATTTGATGTTATTTTAAGCATAATTGGATAGTGATCCGATACAAATGTATGTAGAATGAATGACGATAGTTCAGTTTTTATTTTTAGTTTTTAAGAAAATGTGATCTATGCACGAATTCGAGTCAAATCTGGTAGTGTCTTTAATGTACCTAAGGAAGAAATCCGAAATTTGCCATCAGGCATAGATATTCATTGACTGTAGAGTCATTTAAAGCCTTTAGGTAGGTATATATTGATCCCCAGTGAATATTTCTATATTTCTCTGTGAGTTAGATAAGAAAAATGTATGTAAGTCTTCTATTAGTAGATTTGAAATTAAATTTGGAGATTTATATAATGCAGTTATTCCATATGTGTGATCAAGAAGCATGAAAGTTATTCTTGTTGTTATTAATTGTGTTTTTTCTAATCTGAGATGTTCCACTGATAGACCTAAAATAGTTTTGATTAAGATAAGAATACCGTCATTTTTATTGAAATCACCCTTATTGTAGTAAGTGATATATTCCCTAATACTGAATAGATCCTCGGAAGCTAAGTGAAACCATCCAGTCAGAACAAAAACATCACATTATAAGAGTTCACCCTGCTCAAAAAGAAACAAAAACTTATCAAAATTTTCATTTGCACTTCGAATATTTAATTGCAGGATATTAAATTTTTTTTATGGAGATTAATCTTATTTTCTAATACATCCAATCGTACCATCAGTTGGCCCTCTTTTCCTTCGACAGCATTTTCGAGGTCATTGAGAACTGTTTCTTCATCAGTTTGTACCATATTCTATTTTGTTTCTTTGAATTATCAGGAAATACTGGTATGACGGGCATTTTGGATCACTGGCTTCATGTTGAACAGCATGGTTGAGTTGGTATTTGGCATTTGCCTTCGGCACATGTGCTGTCGTTGGCGTTGGAATTGGAAAGCATTAAAAAGGATTTGAGAACATCGTTCACACCGCCGTACATACCAAAGCCAACGCGTTCCAACATAGTTCACATGTGCCGTTGGCTAGCGTTGGAAATTCGGTCTATACGCATCTTAAGAGGTGCTCTTCAGAACAGTATTCACACACGATCCTGTTTGGACAGCTACCAATTTTGTGAAAGTGCTCTTGACATTGGAAACATATCTGAATAGAGATATTTTCATACAGTACATCTCTCCCAGCCTATGTAGACTTTTTTAATTGACATCAATTTATGAAACAGGTTTGGTGAACATTCGCCAAACAAGGTACCTAGTTGTTTGCATGTTTTCTATTTCTTTAATGTATGTTATCTTAAATATATCATTTTCCTCAATAAACTTGTTTTGTTCTCTAATGCGTCGGTCGACATTATCTTTGTCTACCCTTCCTTCAAAGCCTACGATTATGAAGCGGGGATTTTCCATATTTGTTAGTTCAACAAAATAGTTTTGTATTGTATTCTTCATTTTGTCCTTTAAGATTTCTACATCCTCCTTGTTTTCAGATTTTATTATCATACTTCCGTTTGTTGTGGTTCGTTTGTTCACCAAGGTTAATTATTTGGACATCTGACTTATTTTTCTCCATAGTTTGTTGGGTCTTCGGCTTTATGATAAGGCTAGGTATATTTCTTGTAGGGTAGGATATTTTAGGCACCGGAGTAGTGAAATTTGTGGCATGCGTTACTTCACTAAAATATCTGAGAGAATGTTGAGTCTGTAAATTTTTCAGTTCTTTAATTTTCTGTTTCAACGTGTCAATTATCTCATCTTTACCCTTGATTAGATTACTTTTATCTTCAATGGTACTTAGAAGCATTTTGTGTCTCTCAAATTGTTTGCATTGCTTACATATGATTTCATTACTCTCTCTTTCAGTTGCATAACCTTTACTACAGAGGCTGTTAATTTGGAACAGTTTCTACAGCATTTTATCTTACATCCATCACAGGGAAAAATATCCTTTGTTCCCTGCGAGCTGCAAACATCGCATTCCATTTTGAGATTAGGATGTTATTTGGAAACACAACACAGCGAATACTTTCACCCACTTTTCCCGAATTTACTCGAAATAAAGCACTAGAATTTTTATAAACCAGTCAACGAAATTTTTTTTAAACATTGGCGCCGCCATTACCATAACAGTCAAATATTGAAGCGGTACTTTCACAATTTCAAAATTGACAAGAGCATGTCGTAAAGAGTACTACAGCAGAATCTTATCAAAGCCAGAACGAAATTATTGTGTCACCAGAAAGTTGCTTGCCATAGTAAAAGCAGTCGACCAGTTCCATAAGTATCTCTACGGACGTAAATTTCTGATGCGAAAATGGCTTTTAGACATGAAAACTTCTGAAGGACAGCTTGCTAGATGGATTGAGAAATTGTGTCAATACGATTTCCAAATTAAATCGACCTGGAAACCTGCATAAAAATGCTAACTCTCTGTCTAGACGGCCATGTGAAGAAGATGCAAGCATTGTCAAAGAATCAATATGCATGAGAAAAACACTGGTCCAGTTGTGAGAAGAACGGGTCTTATCGTTGATGATAAATGGACTACCAAACAAATGATAGAAGATCAAGAGGCAGACCAGGACATCGGGCAAATTCTACATCTTGAAGAAAATGATGAATGTAGGGAAGTGTCGAACAAGAATTTGATTTAAAAGCGTTGTGAGCTCAGTGGAACTCTCTGGCCGTAGAAAATGGTTTACTGAAAAGAGTTTGGGAAAGTGCCGATGGGAAAACTACGAAGAGCCAACTTATTCCAAAAGATAAAGTAGAAGATATATTAAAAGAAATACATGACGCGAACTTCAGAGGCATATTTTGGAGTTAACAAGACTTTGGACAAAATTCGAGAACGTTTTTACTGGGTCCACTATCATGAAGACGTTGAAAACTGGTGACGAAAATGCGACATCTGTGCTACCAATAAAGGCCCTAAACTAAGATCTCGGGGGCCCATGAAACAGTACAACGTCGGTCTCCCATTTGAAAGAATAGCGATAGATTTAGCCGGACCGTTCCCTGAGTCAGAGCGTGGTAACTAATACATCTTGGTTATCATGGATTACCTACTTCAGTAAATGGCCAGAAGTTTTCGCTATTCCCAATCAAGCCATCACTATTGCTCAGGTGCTAGTGGAAGAAGTTTTTAGTCGTCATGGTGTGCCAATAGAGTTACATTCAGATCAAGGATGAAACTTCGAATCTGCCATCTTTAAGAAAATCTGTGAGATCATGGGAATTTGTAAGACAAGGACAACACCTTTACATCCACAGTCTGATGGCATAGTAGAACACGGAGGAACACCTTGACAAAAGTAGTCGCAAAGAACCAACTAAATTGGGACAAACATTTGCCCCTATTTTTAATGGCTTACAGAGCAGCTGTTCACGAGTCAACAGGTGAAAGTCCAGCTAGAATCGTTTTGGAAAGGGAACTCAGGCTACCTTATTGCGATTTGATGCTTGGAATACCTGACGATAAGCGAAAAGAAATTCGAGATTAGGCCGACGAGGTAAGGGCACGACTTCCGGGGATACATGATTTTGCTCGGGAGCATATTCAGCTGGCCAGTGACCGAATGAAGAATGAAGACCAGGGGGCGGATTACGAACTCTCGATTCGAACCGAAACCGCCATGGATTTCGAACGCACTCCATGAGAATGCAACAGAATGCGTTCGAAATCTATGGCGGTTTCGGTTCGAATCGAGAGTTCGTAATCCGCCCCCAGATACGACATGAAAGCCAATTCAGCCGGATTTCAAGAAGGTGATTTGGTGTGGCTGTATAATCCAACAAGAAAGAAAGGAGTGTCGCCGAAATTGTCTTCAGCATGGAAATGACCCTACAGAATAATCAAGAGGATTGAGGATTAATGATTTGGTTTATCGAGTTCAGCATAACACCAGGAGTAATGAGATGAAAGTTGTACATTTGAACAGATTGACGAAACATCATGAGCGCGAAGTTGATCGGGACGGCAGTGTCGCAAAATGTGGCGCTTCTGCCAGGGTGTACAGAATTGGACAGCTGAATCTAGATTTTACAGTGCTATTCGGGAAAAGGAGCTATCGCGGACTGGCCTATCGGGCGATCGGGCATCGCCCGATGGCCTGGCCTAGCAAAATGGCCTGGTCGCTGCGCTGTCTCCGTCATGCGACTATTAGTTAATCGAATCATAAATACCACATAAAAGAAATAATAAAACAGCAGACATCGTTTTTTACGTAATCCTATGATCCTATAATAGTCGCACTCTTCTGACAAAAATCGCGTAATTTTTATTCAGGAGGCACGTAATTTTCGTCCAGCAGGCGCATTATTTTACATTCAGCAGTTGGCATGAACCAACCACACTGATTGTTGTGTCATGGTGCCAACCGGCAACCGGCAACTATAGGTCTGTTCTCACGGAAGTCCCCGACAGTTTGCGAACTGTCAGAAGGCATATATTTTTTGGAGGCAGAGAAGAAACGGAGTTGAATTGAAGTGTTGGTTTTTCAGTGTGTTCGTGTGAGTTGAAACCGAGTAGTGAGCAGTTGGCGGCAGTTGTTTTCAATTATTCAATTATGAATACTTGGAAGCAAGAATCGGCGCATATTCCAAATGTGCAATTTCTAAACACCATAGATAAAACCAGATGGTGGACAAAAGAAAAGGCATTAACTAAAATTTTCAACTTGAAAAATGGCTTTCCGGATGGTCGAAAAAACGCTTTCATCGCTGAAATTACTTTCCCGAGATTTTTGTACTATTTCAAAGGAAGCCAGTACATACATAAATTTCGTAAACAGTCAGTTTTCAGAAAATAATATACCGTTACAAGCAGAAGAAGAGTTTCCAGTAAAAAAAAACATTAAAAGAACAAAATTTTTTGATGAAAAAAATTACAACATCATTAAAGACCCAATGGAAAAATTTAAAATAGAAGTTTTTTACATAATAATGGACAGAATTGTTAACTCTTTGGAGAGTAGATTTACGAAACATCAACAGCTATTTAAAGATTTCGAATGTTTTCATCCAAGCAGTTTTGATCCCTTAAAGCAGTGGTTCCCAAACTTTTCTCTTTTGCGCCCCCTTTCTGAAATCAAGAAGTGGTCGCCCCTATTACACAAAAACATTTTTTTTTTACTTACCGTAACTCCTCTGAACTGGACTTTGGAAGAGGAAGAATGGACATGACAGTGGGCAGCGAGCGTGCGCTGTAGCAATTACTGTATTCCTTTTATACATCGAGTTACACCGAACGTGTCGCTCTAGAGCTCCTCGGAGTCACTCCAAAACACACAATTCAGAATAATTCAGATATTAGAGAGTTCTCGTGCTGTCCAAATTTCAAATACCGTAACGTTATTTGACAAGTATGACAGTTCTTGCGGTATTAGCGTTAGCGGAGCCGCCCGATACCTAACGGGAGTTAGCGGATGCCTTACCGTAACGCTATGCTATGTCAAAATTAGTTTACGCTCCATTTACGTCTGTAAGAACAGCAACTTCTAATAATTCCTCGATAAAAAACACCAAGGAAAAATTATTGAAACTCAGGAATCTTCAGGATAAATAAAAGTTGGCAAACAAGCAAAAAAAAGTTGGGTTAGATCACTCAATTCAGCTGTCAAAATGTAAACAGAATAAGGAATTAGAGGATTTTTGTGACTTCGTAATAGCATTTAAAATACCGTATTGTTAGCAGTACCGTATTAGCATAGCGTCTGAGGCACGAGAACTTTCTAATATCATTATACTTTAATATTGACATTACTAACGTGACCATACGTCCCGTTTTCAACGGGACCGTCCCTTATTTCGGCTCTCCGTCCCGGTGTCCCCAAGAAACACTGTGGGACGCAAAATTGTCCCGTTTTCCCAAACCCCACGGGGCAAAAAAAAAATAATGGCGTAAAAAAACATATCAGTGTTGTATGTCATCAGTATGTCATAATATAAATCACATATAAATGTTTAATGCTTAAATTTCACTCCAGTGTGTCTGTGTCTATTCTCGAAATCGGTGAACACTGAACAGCGTTCTCACGAGAACGATTGCGCTGTCTTTGTCAGTGCTATGGAAATATAAATATTGTCGACTAAGACAGAACCTTCATTCTGATGAGAACGCTGTTCCCCAGTATCGAGAATAGACACCCAATCAGGACTAGAGTGTTCGGTCAATGGCTTACTTGGTTCTCGAACGCATCAGCAGAAAGGGTATTTTCTTTGATGAACAATGAACAAACTGTGGACGACAGAAAAAACCGAGTTACAGGTCTCGGTTCTTAAGGCAATGTTGATAACCAACAAGGTTAAGATTTAAAAAACGTGCCAAGAATTTTAGCTCTGTTCCAAACGACGTGAGAACCGTTTTAGAACCAGCAATTTCCAGTTGCAAACCTATTTTTCAATAAGTTGAACCTCGAGTTGAACGTTTTTCCTACTTGACAAATGAATTGATCGACTGGAAATTATCGTTCTGATTCTTACATGGTGACTTAGGTTTAGTGATGAGCGATACCGTGATTTTCAAATCACACTGTTAACTGATACCGTGATTTTTGAATATCAGTGATTTTAAAGCGTGACTAAATCACAACTTCCAATATATTTTAGTACAACTGAAACTGATGCAGACAGGTGCTATTTTTTTCCTACTAGCGGTTGAGATATTTGGCAGCTTTCTACCAAATATCGCGGCGGCAAATCACGACAATATGGATTTTGCGGTGGAATTTGGAATTTGAAATTACAAAAACAAAAAATTATTCTCGAAAGACAATAAATAGTTAGCTACGTTGCCGTGATCACGTCACGCTTTTTATGGAACTTTGGTAGCAGACGTGATCCGTGATTTTTAGATATCAGTGATGAAATCACAGTTCGTGATATATCGCTCATCACTACCTGGGTTCTTATTCTTAAAACAGGGGAGCAACATTTCCAGGAGAATAAGTGTTCCATCTTTCTAAATGACATGCAAATGATATCTAATATAAGTACCTAACAAAGACAAAACACTCGTTCTCCTGGGAACGCTAATCCCCGGTTTTTGTTTCTAGAATAAGGACTGGTGATGATTTCAGGGTCCTTAATTCTAGAAACATCAATGGAATCAGATTTGTTCCTCTGACAAATATAAAAACACCTGAGCAATTATGTTTCATACCAATACTTATTTAAATTTGTAGTGCTATTTCAATAAATAAAATAAAACTTATTTAAGAATGTGTTTTTTCTATTGTGAAACTGATAATTGACTTGAATAAGCGTTTGTCCCGTTTTGAGTCCACAAATAAATGGTCACGTTAAACATTACCTAAAAAAGCTTATTGCACCCCCCGCAAATTTGGTGCATCAGGGGAAAGGGGGATGCACTATGAGCGACTCGAGTGCTTTCACGCACTTTTGAAAGGAACGTTCACGCTTTTGACACCAAGCAGCTCCGAGTAACTCAACGGGTAAAAGGAATACAGTAACAGATCGCATGGCAAAGCTGCTTTGGCTTATGTATGCGCTGTTGTAGGATTTTAGACATTTTTTTTCAAATTTTACCTGATTTTTTATTTTAAAGCTTAAAATTTGTATTAATTGTTTAGAAGACTTACGCCCCCCTCAATGTTGCTTCACGCTCCTCCAGGGAGGCGCGCCCCCCAGTTTGGGAACCGCTGCCTTAAAGGAACTATACCAGAAGTTTTCCTAAAAAAAGTTACTGAGAAACTTGAAACATTTTTTCCTGAAATTCAAGAAAATAGTTTGAAGCAGCAATTATTGGATTTTGCCACTTAATCGTCTAGGCTGTCCCAAACACTTTCCGATGAATATTCAGCAGGGATGTGCCGTAGTTCATAGTCTACTTTACGCGGTTTGTCTACTCGTTGTCTACGTATTGTTTACATCCACTTTTTTCCATGTAGACTATGAAAACTATGTAGACAATGTAAACAACAGAAAATTTGAAATATGAGCAATTTTTTTGAAAGTTTGCATTGCATTAAATTTATATTGTATCAAATTAGACATTTATTTGCAGTTTAATTAACTTTTTCAATTAAGCAAAAAACAAAACAAAGCAAAAACAGAAACATAACCTTAAACGCCTGCCAACTGTCAAACATTTTATACTTTACGCGTTGTCTACATATTTTACACGTTGTCTACATAGATTACATAGTTTACATTGTCTACGCGTTGTTTATACCAGACGTAGACAATGTTAATTTACGCGTAGATGCCCATCCCTGATATTCAGTTGTTAATTTAGAATTGAATAACAGCGATGATGATAACGACCTTCACATAGGTAATATATATAAGCACAAAACATTCAAAAAATGCTTATTTTGCTGTTACAGTTTGCTTTTGAAATATAATATGTATGCCGAGGCCTATCCCGATCTCCAAAGAGCTTACCAATACATACTAACTTTATCCATATCACAGGTTAGTTGTGAGAGGTCATTTTCAAAGCTGAAATATATTTTGAACAGGCAACGAAATAGTTGGGGACAAGATCATCTGGAAACATTTATGCTTATGGCAATTGAAAAAGATGTTCTACAATCTTTAGATAATAATGATATAATTAAGCATTTGATGGAAAATTCAGTCACTCAGTCACTCAGAGAACTTTTGTCATAATTCACCCGCGACTTCATCGCCCATGATTTAATTAACTTTTCCGGTCGGCAATAAAATAGACGATATGACAGTAACTGTAATTTATTTTCGATAAATAATAAACTTTTGAAACACTTCAATTCATCTTTCAATTATTAACTCGTTTATACCTATAGCAAATAGTGGAAAGTGATACAAAATCGAGAAAAAATTATAAGGAATATGAATATATCAGCAAAGCAAAAGTAGGTGGCCTGGCAAGTCTCATCATCGCCCGGCCTGATTTCTAGTGCCAGTCCGCCCCTGGATCTCACGACAGATAAGAGCGCCAAGAGAATAAAGGAAACGCCAAAATTGGACCTAAAAAGGATAAAGATCCTCTTTCTTTATGTCGATATCGGGAAAACGAAACTCTAGAGGAGAGACAATGATTTTCTCCCAATTCCAAAGGAAAATGGAGGTGATGTTGTCCAAATGCATAAGATCAATAATAAAATTGTGCTGGATATACAGTGCCCGCGGAAAAGTCTGCACCATATGGGAAATTTTTTTATGCTCATCCTTACTTCAAATCAGTTTTCGGTATTGGGTTCTGCATGACTGAAAACCAAAAAAACACCTAAAATTTTTGACTCGAGACTTACCTCACACCTGTCAAATGCCATTTGAAAATTTCAAACAAGGAAAAGTGGCATTTTTATAAAAAATATGAAAAAATTTTGTAAGAAAATATTGCTCCAAATGAATTTGATATTTTTACTTTGAAAAAAAAAAGATTTTTTTTTTTTAAATTTTTTCGAATATCTACGGAAAAATAATATTTTTAGGATTTCTTTCGCGACCATTCCTCTAAAATAATTAGTTTGTATCTGACTAATGGTTTTTTACATCTTAATAATCTAATTAAGAGTTTAAACATCAAAAAGAAATATTTCTATAAAAATTTTGATACGCCTCTGGACTATTTTGAAAATTTTAGATTTCTCAAATTGAAATTTCAAATTGTTTGTTTATAAACTACTCCTAAAAGTCATTTGGAACAATATTTTCTTATAAATTTTTTTCATATTTTTTATAAAAATGCCACTTTTCCTTGTTTGAAATTTCCAAATGGCATTTGAGGCAAGACTCGAGTCAAAAATTTTAGGTATTTTTTTGGTTTTCAGTCATGCAGAACCTAATGCCGAAAACCGATTTGAAGTAAGGATGAGCATAAAAAAAATTCCCATATGGTGCAGACTTTTCCGCGAGCACTGTAGACAAACATAATATGGAGATGTGAGAATCTTGTCTCGTTTTGGCACTTTCATTGACACTCCGCTCCGATTGGTGAAGATTAACATGAAAATCCATTCTCAGTTGAGAAAGAAAATACTTATTGAGACGAATGAGAAGTAGAACTAAAAGGCATATTGAAAGAAGACTTGGCCTAGTTAACGTGCTACGTGGAAAAAAGCATCAAAAAAGCTTCTTTAACAGAAGAATCAGTGAATACGTCCATTTGGACTTGTTTAAGTATTTATTTGGATTGATTGAGTATTTACTCGACAAAATAAGCACATATAGGGGAAATGTGCCTGAGTTGGCATACGGGACGAGTTGGCATGCTGGTATTTTCTTGGGTTCTAAAAAGTTTGTGGCGCAATTAACCTTCCCCTTTCGTCAACCCATTGTATACAAGCCGCCAAATGTATTTGAGGTGTCCTCCGGTCATAAACAAAGATGGTAATTCCAATAGTGTTTTTTTTAAGGCAAGAAATATCCAATTTACTCTTATAATTTGCTACAAAACATAAAACTCCTAATATTTTCCGAAATTTTAAAAGCGGGAATCGATTTTATAATCCTAACCCTAAAATTCTAGGGTATAACCGTTACTATGTTTTATTGTGGTTGTGAGTAAATTGATCTTATTTTTAAAAAAGTGACTTCGGGCAAGTTGGCATACCAAAGTTTCGGGCTAGTTGGCATAATATGCCAACTCACCCTTACGTAATAAAATTAATTACATATTTGGTTTTTTATTGCAAATTTAAGTAAAAATGGTTGGGAAATACCAACGAAAGAGTAATCGCCTTCAATGGGATGCAGATTGCAGATAACATGAAAGCAGCAATAAGAGCTGTTAAATCTGGACCAATGGGCTGGTTGTTAGCATCCAAAACCTACAGTGTTCCTTTTGGCACATTACGACGACGCTGTCAGGGATCGAATACATTTAGTGTAGGAGTATATTAAAAACATGGAAGTTAGGTTCTTTGGATTTACGACTTTAGAGGTCCGCAAACTTGCATTTGACCTGGCGGTCCAGAACAACATTAAACACTCGTTTAATTCACAAAAGAAGATGGCGGGCTGGGATTGGTTAAAGGGATTTACGAAGCGCAATCCGATTATTTCACTCAGGTTACCCGAATCAACCTGTTCTGCCAGAGCCAGGTCGTTTAATAGAGTGCGAATAGGAAAATATTTTGAACAGTTGGAAAGAGCTCTGGAGCAAGTTAATTATAACCCGACCCAAATTTGGAGTATGGATGAAAGTGACCTTAGTACAGTTATTGAATAAATTTAATTTGACAATTTAATCCCATATTATAGTTATTTACTTCAAGTAACTCGGTAGTTTGGGCAAGATGTCATGCCATGTCATCTTATCCGAAATATTCAGTCTGAGATGGCATACTATGCCATCCTACCCGGAATATTCAGCCCGAGATGGCATACCGAGGTGAGTTTTAGAAAACAAAAATCTAACTAAAAAACAAAGTTAGGGTTTTATTAATTTTTGATATTGTTAGGCTAGGTATTTTCCTATTCAAAAACCAAGTTTTAAACCTTAAATTCCAAAAATAACATGGAAAGAAAAATAATTACGAAATGTATGCCAACTCGGGCACATCTCCCCTACTCACCCCGGTATAAAAAGAATTAAGAACTGTGAAAAAGACTATAGGAAAAGATGGAACATCATATACCACGATTAACTGATTGAATATAGGCTTTAGGATTGAGCTCAGAAGGCATGTTGGAAATCGATGGAAGAGAACTGAGTACAGGGTTAGAAACAATTAATTGGACAACAGAATAAGCAAGTTGAAGACGGAAGAAGCAATTTTGACATAACCAAATAAATGTTGGAAGGAAGGCAAAATTTCTGACCTATGCCAGTATTCTATCAACCCGTAGAATATGGGGGATTCAGGAAGAGATACACCACAAATGATATATTCAAGTAGTACGCTCTCCTAGAAAATTGCGAAGAGCATAACATCTAACCACACTTAGCATGTTTGGTCTACCAAAAGACATCCAGTTGAAATCTGGGCAGTTCTGGATTTGATAGTTCAGCCCGCATCGACTATCGACAATCAAACTTGAACAAATACATCCTAAAACACTACTCTTCATGCCTGTATTGCCTGTAAAGGTGAACTTGAGCAAACTTAACAAAAGATGAGGAAGCCACTCAAACTATTGGGTTTATACATGAATCTACAAAAAGAAGAAATCCTGAGCTCATACATCATACACGTACTCATCGATATGATGGAGGAGATTGACAAGTATGTATTGTATCTGGGACACAACGTCAAACTAGAGAAAGCATTAGTCATCAGACAGATCGACTTAAAATAAGCAGCATTCGACAGATTAACTTGAATATTCAGAAAGTCAGAAAATCGAAGTTTCCTATAATTTTTAAAGAAAAGTCTAGGGCGCATGCCGCGTTTCAGTTGCGACATACGGGCTAGAAAAGTAGATCATTGGTAATAAACTACTGCGACTTATTTGGTGTGGTGGAACTAGTGGCAAGATTGAGGTAATGGCTTCGAGCGAGCTTCGTGAGGATAAAAATTGGACTAAGGCCTTGATCGACCACGAGGATCACAAAGTAGCGCCGGTCGATCACACAAAAAGACATATGCAGGAGAGAGGAACTGGTCTTAATTTAGGAGTGTCCAAAGAAGAAGAACAAGATGCTTTTAAGGACTCATCTCTCCATTTTTCAGCAGTAAGCGTTAGAAAAAAATTTCAGCTCAGGAGCACCATAGCATTAGAAGTCAGATTCTGGTTTGCTTAACATTTTGTCTCATAGACTTTGAAAATGTCTTTGGCAAACTAGCAAAGACTCAGATGAAAAATAAGAGTCCGATTTATCCTAAGCTTATTTATCCAAAATTTGAGGTCGCAACTGAAAAGTGAGAGTGTGATTTAATTAAAATTTGACAGGAGGAACTGAATTGAGAAATGAGATGAATTATTGTGATCTCAAAGTTAGAAGGTAAGAAGCACGAGCTCAATTCAAAGAAAATTTAAGCTCATTGAAAGATCATTTTGAACTTTTATCTAATTTTACAAGAAATTATAACTAGCAGAATAGAGAATAATATTTTTTGTGCCTATCTACTTGAAAAAAAAAACATATATATTTAATTACGATAATCAGAACATCATTTTATTGAAAAATCTACCTATTTCCTTATGGTTTGATGATATTGCATCACTATTAAAACATTTACATATTTGACTAAGTTGACATCACACTTTATAACGTTACAGCACTTTTTGTTTGTTAATCAACATTCTTTTAAATCTTAAAAACTTAACAAAACGTTCATAGATATATTTTATTTTAAAATATTTATACAAAATAAGCTATAAAGTAAAATTATGTATAATTATAGAGAATCTACAATCAATTTCACTCACATACTTCACAATCTCTAATACAAGTTTCTAATCTAACCGTACTCGCTCCAATTGTATGTTTCACTCTTGCATGTAATCTTTGAGCTAAACTAGGACCATTTTCTTCTGGAAAGCAAAAGCAAACCTTTTTCTCTGTTGGGCTCACGGAACCTTCTTTACATGGACAATGCGCACCTTTAAGTGGTTTATAATGTTTTCGACAACAACTACATAAAGCTGGTTTAGTTTCAGCTAAAAATTCAGTTGTTGGTCTTAAAGATAGGTCAGTAAAGGTGCACTCGTATTTTGAACAAGTTGGACATAAATATATGCTGTGTTGGCTGCCACATGAACAAGGACATTGTTCTCGTACTGTGTGACTATTGCGTCCACGGCGACTTTTTCCTACAATTTTAACAAAACTTGAACCAACTTGATCTTGGCTTGATTCTCCAACTGATTCACCGCAATAACACAAAGGATTATTTTTATCCTGATTTTCATCTCCTTCGAATTCCAGGCCCGGTCTGACTTGTATCACATCATCCTTGACAACTTTATCTGGATTTGTTCTTAAAATTAGATCATCTTCTGGCCGTTGGTATTTAAAAATGGGTCGTTTATCTTTTTTTGGACGATGGAAGCGCTGTTGAGCTTGACTGTAGGCTACAGTATGACAAACCTTTTTCGGATGTAGTTTTTTGGGTGGATTTTGGACTGAACAAATTGATTTCATTGGATTAACCTGTAGTATTTTGTCCGTAAATCGTTGCTTTGCATCTGAAAACGTTTCTTCTATGGTTGTTTTAGTGCAAAGCTCTAGTTTTGGCGATATTGTTCCAGGAAATAATTTGGTGGTTACCATCAATAAGTCTATATTACTTCCAGCAACATTTGACGGTGCAAACGAGCTAGGATAAAGTAAATCATCTAAAGTTGTCTGGAAACTAGCTAAAACCATACCTTCATCGCAATTTTTCCACTGTATGAGTTCTACACAAAGCCATTCTCTTCCCAAGCTTCTTTGTAGTTCGTTTAATCTTCTCTCTTTTAGGAAAGTTTTATAAAAAATAAACTTTTCTGCAAAAACTACAGGAAATATCGGCTTACGAGCTTCTGTTTGTATAGTTGAATCTAGCATGCAAAGCTGTAAAGACACTTTGCCATTCGAACACAGCCACACGCCCGGACAAGAGATTTTTTGGACAGTCAGTTCTACTTTGACTAGAAAACTTTTCGCGGGCATTTCCGAAGAATAAAACTGAAAATGTTACATGTTTACTTTAAAAATGAATTTTGAAGTTGATCGATCGACGAGAAATTCAGGTTAACAAGACGAGTGTCATTGCGTGCCTTGACAACGACGAACGTGGTTACTCCCGGTAACGAATTTCGTCAATGTCAACAAATGGATCAAATGGATTTTTAGGTCAAAAGAGTGACGGTGTAAAATAGTATTTGCGTTTGCTTCCGTTTGTATGCGTTTGTTAATGGATTAGCAATACAATCTAATGTACCACCACTAATGGTTGCAGGGGAAATATTGATTTTGTCGACATACTGCACTATTCTTCTCCTTAACCTTCTTAAGTGTTTTACATAATCTGGAAATGTATGTGAAAATGCATGTCATATTGACCCTGTTCTTTCGGATCATCATGCATTCCTTACTTCTTTGCCTCTAAAAATAAACCCATATAAGCGCTACAGGCAATGGGGTAGAAATTCTAGCAGAAAAACTTTCTCTCTTACTTTATGGCAAATTTGCAAAAACACTCATTGGCAACCCATTTTATCTAAAGAAGATCCCCTTCAGTCCCATTCAGGAGTTTCTTCGGAAAAAAAGTCAAAAGTAGGTATGTGCTTGATAACAAAAGATTCGATTATCCGCATCCAATTTATAATAAAATTGGAGACGTACAGCAGAAACTACAAGAACTTTCTGAAAATACTATAAACCTAACATTGAACATTTTTTGACTTTCGTCTTCTGCAGATTAAAAACAACATACAATAGAGAAATAATATTTAGCATATTGCCATTGAGGGGACCAATAATACCTTTGACTATTTCACTAGAGTGTATTACACCGGCAATAAATTCGGTATTCAGCTAACAATAGGCAGTTTTCGAATCCTCCAAAAAGTATCACCGGTAGCCGCTATTTGACAACTATGACATTTGAATGTCATTTAGCGTATATCGCTACCGATACCGTCCGCTATCCTACGGACGATAGACATAGTGGTAGCGATAACGATACGCATACGCAGCACTGTTAAATTTATATCTATCCTTTTCTTTCTAGAAGAGTAAATGGAAAGAAAGTTTTGGGGTTGTTTGTTTTGATTAGTTTTTGGTTATGTTTTTTCTATTTATGTAATTATTTTTTTTTTTTCGAACTTTTCTGTGCATTTTCAGTGTTAGTTTGGCTGTACAATGAATGCGGCTCACACTAACAGTGTATTGACTTGAATTATGATATCAAATCAAATCAAATTAAATAAAAAAATAGGTACTTTATTATCCAAGAAAATCAAATTTCTATTGACAAGCATGTTTTTCTAAATTCTTCAAATTACAATAAAATTATAAATAAAACTGCTATAGCTAATCTAAGTATAAAATATCTAATATAATAGTACATTATATACCTAGGTAGAGAAGTTGGTCATTATATACCGAGCGCTTTTATATAATGCATAAGGTATATAATGACTTTCTCTACCGTGGAATATATAGAATTTTTTTTACCACTGCTATGGTAGAAAATAAAAAATAAGTTTGAAATCTGTGCTCAAATTATTTTTCCTAGTAGGAAGTGCTGCCCTCTATCAACATCTATGGCAATTTCCTATGATACATACAGGAACCTGTTTTTTTGATTAAATTGACAGTTTGAAATTGAAATTAAACCAATAGAAACCTATAACGTTATGACAATATCCTTGCGTCATGACGTCATTTTCATTATTTTCATTATTAACCTAGGGAGAGAAATTCAATTTTTTCCGAGAAAAATAGATTGAATAATGACTACTTCTCAGGTTAGTAGTAAAAAAAATACATTATGTACGTCTTCAAAATATAAACAACAAAACACATCAAAATAACAGGTTAGGAACAACGATTTCACAGCTGATAGAAAATCCTTTCCGTTAACGGGAAGCGGCATGTTTCGAACGACTCGAAAACACTTTTTCGAAAACCGTCAAATAGCGGCTAAGTTAACGTTTACGTCTATGTTAAGCGGCAGAATGAGCACATCTTCGAAAACTGCCTAATATTGCCACAGCATATACAAAAACAATCAGCAGGTTAACTTGAATGACAGCCCGTGTAATAAAGGAATTCATGGTCGGGATGTCACTAGCGGCCATTTTGCCATACGAAACAGGGCCTGATTAACGATAATTTAGGTTTTTTCTTTCCTGTCACAGAGTCGTATTGGCTTTAAATAAACTAATTTATCATTACTTACATAGTTACATATAATAATATTTATAATTACTAATTTATTATTATTATTAAATATACAACAGTGATAACAGATAGCACTATAAATGACAACACAAATATACTAAACTCATTTCGAAAATCATAACTAAAATTCCGCTCTATACCGCACGCCTATGACCTCCGTCAGAATTAAAGAAATAAAATAAAATTTCGGCGCCCCTGCCGTTTAATGACAGGATGGTATCCCCTAATGGCGGCGTGCACAGAAAAGATGCGCGTGAGAGTTAGCCTGCTGATTGTCTTTGTATATGCTGTGAGATTGCTATACCTGGACAATACTAACAACATGGTATTTCAGCGACTATTTTTTGACATTGTCAAACTGATATTTTTAATTTTAAGTTTTTGTTCATATTTTTGCATTCCATTTATTTTCGAAATCTTTCGTGAAATAGTCATGAAGAATACCACTCGAGAAAAAATTGTGTAGGCAAAATTGTTCTCAAGGTTTTATTCAAGTTTGTTGCTTTTCGGCAATTTCGCGAATGACATTTTTGACAAAATCACGAGCCGTCAGGCGTAGAATAGTATGTTGTTGTATTAGGAGTAGAAGCTTTACTTTTTTGTGCTGAAGCAGGAGGTTTGCGAGCCGAACGTAGTGAGGCTTGCAATACTGCTGAAGCACAAAAAAGTGCTTCTACTCCGTATGCAACACGCTATTTTTTCTCCAAACGAATGTGGTAAGCTCGGGGGTAACTGGATGGTTGAGCGGCAGTAAAAGTACGAGCGGCACTAAAAGTACTTTTACTGCCGCTCCAGCGGCACCAAAAGTACTTTTGCTGCCGCTGGGGTTGCCAAGCAGCATAGAAATTAAATTTCTACCACCTCGACAGGTGTTAACCTCCTGGATTTGCCTAGCAACATAGAAATTGAATTTCTACCATCTTGACAGGTGTTGACAAAGTGATGTTTTCTTGACGTTTGGAGAAAAAAGTGATTTATATTCTTGATATAGAACGCTCACTTCTGTTGTATTCGCCAATTTTCGACGGTGCTGCTATAGCGGTGTAGTCATTGAACTAATATTTGGCGAGCCGTTTGAATCTCAGTTTTGAATGACTGGTTTGATATTTCAATTATTTCAAAATAATGCAGTGCTCTAAAACTTTATAAACTAATTTTATTCATTTTATTTTCATATATTTATGTGAGAATCACTTAATGAATAAAATAGTCTATAATCTAGATGATATTAGTACGGTTGCTTAGCGAAAAAAAAACGCGATTTGATGATACAAGCATGAAATTTGGCACAGTTGCTAAGTAGACCATTTTAATCGATTTGAGTCGATGATCCATCGACTATTCTCATTGGCACAAAAAAAATTTGTATCCATACAAAGTCAACAAAATTTTTGCAGTGAATAGGGAACTTACATGGAATAACAATCATTACATTGGGCGCTGGTTTATTCACCTTCTGATAAACTGTCAAGTATGCAATCTAACGGATAAAAACGCACTCTGTAATCCTATTGGTCGGCCAGTTATCCGCCAACTAATGGGATTATAGAACGGTAAATTTATCTTGCAGATAGTTACCAGCAAGGGCCCGATCGAATAAATGGAAGGTACAGATGTTAATAACGACATTATTTGCAAAATTTTTCGAATTTATTCAAAAATACAATCCTTACGAATTTTTAAAAATGATATTGCCGTCTCTACTCGCATCGACTTATTATACGATACTGATACTACGGAACGACGTCACATAGTATTAGTCTTTTTATTGCTGTAACTTTGTTAATTTTGAAGAAATTCAAATTTTGTTTGCACAGATCAGTTCCGAGCGTTTTGAGGAATCAATTCAAAAACTAAAAAAAAAAGGGTCAAGTTCCCTATTAATTTGAAGTGATTATCTAAGATAAATCAAGCCTTTTTGTTTTTACAACTTCCTTTGTAAGTAGGAGTGCAAGGGAGACTAAGGTGGTGACAGGAACACCTCATAGTATCACATCTTGTCTTAGAAATGCAGTTTTCTGTCTGTTTATGTCTCGCAACTCCTTCCACACAGAAGACAGCTCACTCCATTTTGGAGTTTATTTATTGTTGCTCATCAAGGTCCAGCCCCAGTTTTCGGGAGATGGAGAAAGCGACCTGCCTCATATTTGTCCAGCTTGATAAGCTGCCCTTTTGGCTTGTTCCAGAACTCTACCTTGGGACAGAGGAGTTGAACTGAGTGGTCGCTTTCCAGAGCAGAAAAGAGATTCTCGAATCTCGTTCACACTAAAAGATTCACTGTTTATGTCGTACATAAGTATACTGAATCTTTCTATGCCTTTTAAAACATTAGCAGGAAAAATATAGCAGGTAATTCTACTGCTCAAATATTCAAATGCTGTATTCATCTCTTCCTTCCTCCAGGGTCCTTATTCTTGAAACAAGGGAGCAGCGTTGCCAGGAGTTCGAGTGTTCCGCCTTTCTCAATATATATATAATCATATATGAAAATGATAATATAGGTAACAAAGACAGAACCCTCGTTCTCCTGGGAACGCTGCTCCCCGATTTCAAGAATAAAGACCCAGGCCATCCATGCCTGTTTTTGCTCCTGTTTGCAAAAAAACAGTCACCGTGTCACAACCTGTGTTATGTCGAGGCGCTCGGGGTTATGTGTACGCGTGTGCAATGCACTTATCACGTCCCACATTTGCTGCGATGGCATGACTAGCAATATATCTTTTGTTTTTTACCGTTCCAAGTACATACCATATTTTGCAGAGTATGAAGTATTTTTTTTGGAATAAGAATAATAAGATGTTTATATCAACGGTATTATTCGAGCGAATATATTATGACACTTTAGGACGCTTCCTGCGGTTTATATCGTTCATAGAGGCCAACACGAGGTAGGAGTAGGCACGGTTGGCAATTTTTAGAAACCTTTAACATTACTGAGCAGTATGCATCAAGGTTTTGAAGGTCATTTCAACCTGAGAGTACAGGGTGATCTATTATAAATGTAACCCCCTGCTAACTTTTTCATTTGACGTTTTTGACAGAAGTGGCAAATACAAAAGTTTCAAGAAATTGTCAAAAGTTTTTAACTAATGGCCGTTTGCACGGGTTCCACTTAGCAAGTTTTGAGTGGAGCTCAACTTTAGGTGTCCCTTAGGTAATTATTTTCCGTTGCACAGTCGTCGAACCGACACTTAAGCCAGACATAAATGAGAGCAAGGTAAACCGAAGATTTCTTGGGCTTAAACTGACCCCTAACAAAATTTTAATTTAATTTGTCATTTTTTTGTCATTTTTGAAAATTAGCGTTTTCGTTTTGGCGTCTTTCTTTATATTTTGGTTGGTCTGAGTTTGGAATAATATTACGTTATGGTATAATTTTCTGGCGTTTGAGAATTAAACAGAGATGCTTCCATGCATCATCTTTTTGACGCCAAGTTAAAGAGTCTGTTTTTTTTATTCTCGATTACCCCTTCAACACGTTCGCGGACAGTACGGCTAAAAAGCCGTCATATTCTTCTCCCTTGCCTGGGACATGACATCTATGGCAGTCATCCCAATTTTCTTCTATAAACTAATAACGGCTCTAGCCGTCTTTCATCCCATATAGCTACATGTATTTTCAATTTATTAGTCCTGCCACAGTGTATATTCACCTCAAAATTGTCCAGTACACGGCAAATTTTAAAACCAATTTACCACACCAAACATGGAAATACAAAAATTGACATTCTAAGCACAACAAACTTTTAGAAATTGTTTGCGAACGTGTTAAAGGCAAAAATAGTATTCAATAACATTTCTTTTTCGCTAGGGGAAAAATTCGGAGCCCTTTTTTTCACCTCACTAACTTCGTTTGTCGCCTCACATATTTTTTTCACAGCACAACGAAGATCAATAGCCACAAAAATGATAAACGTCGGTTCTTGGTTCTACGCATAGACAATAAAAAATAAAAAGACCTTCAAAAGTATAGCCGAAATAGGTTATACTATTACTGCGCATCCGGTTGCGCATAGCGCATTGCAGAATTTTTGGAAAGCTAGAGACTTACGAAAGATCAGTCCGATCATTCGATTCTGTTTCATCTTTCTCTGTCATACCAATTCACAAGACAAGGACACCGTATGAGTTACAGAGCTTTCCGAGCTGTTTTGTAGAAACCTACCAAACATCCATAACTATAGAAACTGTGACCGAGAAAACATATAAGTAACCTTAAAATAACGACATTTCCATGTTGAAATTTGTAATTTTTAACCGATTGGGCGGTCGTCTAAGAAGACTCGAACTCACAAAATCTAAAGAACAAGAAGAAGAAATTGACATTTTTATTAAGGCACTTGGTATTGCAGACCTATAATATTATGTACAACTAGGATAAATTGAACCAGTTAGTATACATGTTAGTTTTGTGATATACGTTCAATACGGCATATTTTTGTACTGTTTTAGGAGACCTCGGTCAGAAGAGATAAAGTGTAGATGTCAGGCCTTGGCCAGCTTAGCTTGTACATACATTAAAGCATGTATAAGGGATGTAATAACTGTGTTTGTAAACTATTTAGGTATTTGACCTATCTAGCTATAATATATATTTTTTCGAGTACAATTTAGTGTTTATTTTTCCTTTTTTTTAAATCTACATCAAAAAATGGCACCAAACTTTATGGAGTACCACATCATTTTTCTCATTCGGATTTGAGAAAAAAAGATGTGGAACAACATAAGTAAGTTTTTTGTGCAATCAACTCAAGTCAAATTTCAAAATTCCCGCCATTTCAGTATTTGTTCCGGCTGCCACTATTGACGCCACCGTCGCTGTGACGTCAGCGCTATACAAACTTTCATGTTATCAATCAGGTACTCTTACCTTGGTTTATTATATTTCTCTATGGTTCTACGTAACCCAATGACATTGACATAACCCCACGAACCTAACCTAGAAAAATCAAAACAACAAAACCTTAATATTTTGACAAAAAAGTTACTATAACAACATGATATGTTCCTATATTTTGTAACGTTGCCGGTTTTACCTACCACTTAGGTAAACTTTGGACAAGGGGAACCCTTGCAAACGAAATAATCGTTAGGGTACACCTTAGATTTAGGTTACACTTACGTAGGAGTAAGTTTTGAGGGGAACTCGTGCAAACGGCCATAAGTCAGTTTTAGGCATACAGGGTGCGTCAAAAAAGTGCAGCAGTGTGAAGTTATATTTTTTTAAATGGGAACACCCTATATATTGTGCGCCTATTTGTTAGTCCCCTTTAACCTGATTTCAACGATATATGGTTTGATATGTTTATCCCTCGGTTTATCCAATAGTTATAGGGAAAAACGCGAAAATTCCTTCCTAGGTCTCATGTTATTTTTTTTTAAATAATAATAATAGCTTAGACACCTGGATTTATTATAATATTTCACCTTGTATATAAATGAATGAAATTTGAACAATAAACTGATAATAAAAAAAAATCTTTAAAGCTTAAATGGTATAATTTTCCTTTTTTCAATATGAAACCTTAAAAGGGGTTTTCATGTTTTTCCCTATAACTGTTGAAGATAGACATATCAAACCCTATATCGTTGAAAACAGATTAAAGGGGACTAACAAATAGGCGCACAATATATAGGGTGTTGCATTTAAAAAAATATAACTTCACGCTGCTGCACTTTTTTGACGCACCCTGTATGCCTAAAACTGACTTAGTTAAAAACTTTCGACAATTTCTTGAAAGTTTTGTATTTGACAGTTCTGTCAAAAACGTCAAATGAAAAAGTTAGCAGGGGGTTACATTTATAATAGATCACCCTGTACCTACTTTTTCTTAATGTAATATAGAGGTAATCAAGTTTAGTCACACCAATATATTATTATCTGAAAGTGAAATTTTGGACGCCATTTCAAAAAAAATTGTGAGTCTTCAAGGTCATCTAGGTCAGCTCAATCTCAAGAGTATTATTTTTATTGTCTGTATTTACAATCGTTTATAATATTATCCCAGTACATTTGAAAATAAGAAATTAGTACTAAAATACTAATAATGGACGCCATTTTACAAAAATTACGGTTTTCAAGGTCATTGAAAGGTCGCAGCGGTCTAAAACATTTTTTTATTATTCTGCGTCCCCGGAATATATAGACTAGAGTATAATCATGCTTGTCTACACCGAATTAAAATTGAAATTAAAAAATTAGCCGCCATTTTGGAAAAATGGCGATTTTTTCAGTCCCAGTGTGCAACTGTGCCAAATTTCATGCTTGTATCATCAAATGGCGTTTTCTCTTGAAAAAAGCCCTTAAGCAACCACATTATATGGCATATCTGACTCATGAGCTGACCGAAACACTTTCCAATCTGCTTTCTGAAAATGTCCATTTTTCGATTTTTTGCATTCAAATGGCTGTCATATTTGATCAAGTTATTTCTAATTCTCTTGAGGATGTGTGGAGCATCATACAGTGGCACGATTTCTAGGTTGTTTATCTCAAACAAAACCAAAATTTCTGTTTCTGTGTTGTTTTTGATGTAGATTTCCCTGGTCTGTCGCTGCAATTCGCTTATGGCCGATTTATTTTTTGCGGCCTGCTCACACACTGTGGCAACAACTCTTAAACCGGCTGCTTGTGATGCTTTTATCACTTCTTTCACAAACTTACAATTCAAAACAACAAACTTAATACTCAACGACGATGCACTCAAAAAATTAATTCAGATGACAAGATGACCTATGCATTTGATGTTAAATGGAGCCTTATGTTTTGACTAGTTTTTATATCCACTATTCTATGTCGGTCATTGTCATTTTCTATTCACTAAAGATGCTTACTCAGGCCCGACAAGAGGGGGGGGTAGACGGGACAAATTCCCGGGGCCCGTAAGACCTGGAGGCCCGGATTTTTAATGGTGGGGAACAAAAAAAAAAAATGGGGGCCCCGTGGCCCCGTTATTATTTGGGAGACCAAAAAAAAAAAAAGGGACCGTTATTATTTTTTTTTCCCGGGCAGATTAGAATAAAAACGAGGGGGACGTTGAGAAACGGTGATATGGGCGCACAGCGGTGTAGTCACGAACTAAAACAAAAAGTGGAGGGGATGAATCCAGTGAATATTCTATTTAAGAATTTATAAATCACTTTTCTATGTTGTCAGGCGAGTGATTTTATCAAAAATGTCATGAGCAAAAAAGGAACAAACTTTCATATCTTTCGAAAATTTTGCCGACAACATTTTTTCTCTTGTGATATTATATGTATATGAATAAATGGAATAAAATTAATTTTTACATTTGGGCAAGTAGGACATTTGAAAAAAAAAATAGGGTTCAATGTTATGGGTACAGAGGCATAACTATGAACGGGACATTAAAATCACCTTTATGTTCAATTGAATGCACCATAGTTGTTAAATTGAACAAAAAAAAGCATACATGGTATTATTTTATGTAAAAAAAAATTGCCCTGAACTTAAACACTCATAAAATTAATAATATTTATTGAAATAAACAAATAAACGAAACGAATCTTTCAACAAAACGGAAATACATAAGTGAAAGAAAGAAAGGAGATATTATTACCTAAGACAAAAAAGAATAGGTATTGAGTAAACATGAACACAACTTTTTGATTCTTTGTTAACGTGATTTTTTCAAATTAGGTTAGGAAAAATTTAAGCCTATTTTAAGTCACATCACTGTGAATACCAATGAGGAAATCACATCAAAGAATGATAAATCAGAAAATAAATTGAATAAGCAATATAAATATGACGATAATGCATTAAGCCCATTTCAGGTAGTAGTTCAGGGTCCTCAGGGAAACAACATACGGCATCTACATCCAATGGCTCTTGCTAAGATAATATATGATTTGAAATTAGAAAATGTCAACAGACCAATGAAAAAAAGGAAAAAATAAAGTTTTTTTTAGAATCTAAAACGCCAAAGGCAGCAAACAACTTATTGTTCGTCGATTTTAATCTGATACTCGGACGGAATGTGAGCTGGTGGCTCCCTACATTAGAACGCCAATGGTTACCTGACGGCACACCTGTTTTTGCCTTATGAAACACCCCCTCGCTCCTCATACCGCAAGTGTCAGTTAAAAATCGACGAACAATACTTGAGAATCAACAGTTAATAGAAAGAGAATATACTATACATTTCTGAATACCTGATCACATGTAAAGGTATAGTGAGAGGATCAATATGTAAAGAATTTGAACCAGAAGAAGTTATTGAAAATTCTAGTGTCCAAATGTCTCAAGTATTAAACATAAAGAGATTAATTGGTTGAATAACAAATGAACAAGGAGAAATTGAATATGTGAAGACGAGAACTTGTCTATTCACATTCAAAGGAAAATGTTTACCCAGATCTGTGAGCATCTATGGACTAGAGGTACCAGTAGAAAACTACATTATGCCTATGAAACGCTATAACGCAATGCTATATTGCTTACTATATGGACACACTAACAAGCAATGTCGTGGTAAAAAAAAATGCCAAAAATGTAGCAAAGCAGCACATGGAGAGCAATGCAAGGAAAATACAATGCAATGTAACAACTGTGAGAGTGTAGAACATAAATCGATCCCAAGGAACTGCCCAGAATATAATCGTCAATTACAGATAAGACAATACATGTCCCTAGATAGTATATCATACTCAGAAGCTAGTGATATGGTACTAAAGACAAATAGAGAAGGATGCTCGCCTAAACCGAATGACTTCTCAACATTAAAAAACCGAAATAAAGAATCAGAAGTCCCAGGTCTTACAAAAATCAGCCAAAATAGACAGATTTGATATTTCAAGATAGGCAGAAAAGACAAACAATAGAAAGCAGACCTGCTTATATCATCAAAGTGTCTGTTTTAAAGGAAAGAAGAATTTTATCTCCGCCAGTAAAACATATAAACGTGGATGATATAAATAATTGTCTTTCTCCCCAAGCAACGAGGACACCAACCACCAACCACATCAATAAGTTTCTCACAAGAACTACCAGATACATAGGAATACCATGAAGACTCATCCCAGAAACCATCAGGGGATGACGATATCAGGAAGAGAAAACCAGAAAAACACAACAAATCAAAAACCCCATGAATAACACACCAGATAGAGTAATGAAATTTCTAAAATGGAATATAAGATCAATCAATTCAAACATAGACAACTTGGAAATTTTAATACAAAAACAAAAAGCTGAAATTATAACTTTGAATGAAACATGGCTGAAAAAAGATTACTATTTAAGAATTGGAAAATACAAAATTTTTAGACAAGATAGACAAGATGGTAAGGGAGTTTTTGCATGTTTGAAAAAGGATTCCATAGAATATAAGGAGTATGATCTGTCAAATTATGATTTTCCACGAAACCTTCAAGTGCAGGCAATAGAAATCATGAAGCCAAACCTTTCAATCCTCAATTTATATGTCCCTTCATCAACCAAAATCAGACATAACTGGATCAAGGATCTTATTGATAATATACCTGAACCAAAATTAATACTAGGACATTCCAACGGCCAACATACTCAATGGGGATAGTTCAGTGGCAAACTTCAATGGAAACGTCATAAAGAATATTCTAAATGAAACTTCTTTAGTTTCACTAAATGATGGATGGATCCCCAACTAGACTGACAATACCGGGCCAAAATAAATCAGCTTCAGATATTTCTCTGGTATAGTATCTATGGCCACAGTAATGGAATGGAAAATTTCAGAAGACTGTGGAAACAATAGACCATTATCCAATTTTAATTTTCTTTGAGACATATCGAAATTGAGCCAATACAAAGAAGCAAACCCAGAAGAAATACAAAAAAGGCAAATTGGGAAAAATGCCATGGCGAACTGTTAGCTAGATTCCTGGGAAACAGTCCACAATCATATTCTGATCTGGAAGACGATATACTAGAAGTGGCTGGAAAAACAATACCGGAAAAAAAAAGGCTGAACAAAGAAAGCATAAAGATCCGGTCCCATGGTGGGACGGAGAATGTCAAGAGTTTTTAAATAAAAGAAAAACAGCTATAAGTAAACTCAAATATGAATATTCAATGGAAATTTTTTTCCAACTAAAAAGGGTCAGTGCTCAGACAAGAGAGAAATTCAAATAAACAGGAACAGCTTCAAGGAATATTTTGGAAATATAAATAGAAATACACAATACACCATTACAGAAAATTTGGACAACAATAAGAAAATTCTAAAAGGGAAAATTAAATCAAGAAATAAAGCTCCAGAGCGGGAAATAGCAATGGATTTAATTAAAAACCTGAACCAAGTGAACGTAGACCCAGATTTCACAATGGACAGAAGACATGAAAATTTTTAATTGGAAGAGGAAGAAGAAATAACTCTGGCTGAACTGGACAATGTTTTGTAAGGGAAAAAAGATTCGGCCCCTGAACTGGACAACATAACATACTAAAACGAATTGCCGGAATTACAAATTGGTTTTAGGAAAGGCAAGGGATGTCTAGAATGTTTATCATACCTAACAGTAGAAATTCAAAAAAAATGCTTATTATCAAGTAAACATACACAAATGATACAATGCTTTGAAAGAACAAAGAACTAGATACATCCATGGAGGTAAACAATTTCATATACCATCTTCTCAATAATAGAGAAGCATACATAAATGATAACAATGAGGAAATGGCAGGGCCAGAAATGTTATCGACTGGGCTGGCCCAGGGTTCACCTCTGAGCCCTTTTCTTTTTAATGTTTACACAAAAAAGGTACATGAACTAAGCAAAGGAAACATAACAATTTTGTAATACGCAGATGACTTTACAACAGCCGAGGGTCAAGATATCAAAACTGTAATAAAAGATATGAATGAATCATTATCTAATATGTCAGAATTGTTCGGTGAACTAAATTTTAAAATCTCCATACAGAAATCAGCAGCCATGAGAATGAGTCCTAGAAAAAAGAATTTACCAGGCATGAGTGTGAAGTACAATGAGGAAGAAATTCCTTGGGTTAGTGAATATAAATACCTTAGGTGTAATTGTGACAGACACTTTAAATTGGACCAAGCAGACAGATAAAATAAAAACCAACGCCACCAAGGGAATAAACGTAATAAAAAGTTTCACTAGAGTATGGTGGAGGAGGTGATCCTACCTTTCTTGTACAAATATATAAAGCAATCATAAGATCTCTTTTCGATAATGGATGCCAATTCATCAATACCTCAACAATTAAAAATAAAATAAAAAGAAACTATGTAGACCCAACCCAATATGCAGCTTCGAGGACAATTCTAGGTTGCATGAGCATGAGATCAACACCAACAAATTACTAACAGAAGCAAGTGAGCAATCTCTTCAGGTAAGAAGAGAATGGCTGACCCAAAAATGATTACTGAAAAACATGAAAATAAGGAACAACCCTTTTATAATGTTAATTAAGGAGTTTAGGGAGCTGGATAGAAACGCAGGCTTTTTTGCTAACAGAGCAGTCCCATACCTGGTACAAGAATATGGGAAACTGGAAGAGAAAATAAAGACATATGAAACACACCCCAGGTTTCAATTTGAATAAAAATACCAAATAGGGAAAATACCAACCTGTAGAACGGATATCATTAAACAGGATATAGATATTAGAGGAAAATTTGCGGAAATAATAGATGAGAAGTTTAATTATTATCATCAATTTTACACAGATGCAAGTGTGGAAAAAAAACTGCTCACAGGTAGAGTAGGCACCCAATTTTACTCATATCTGCACAGCGGAAACAGTAGCAATACACAAAGCTGTGGCTGTGTGTTTGGAGGAAAATATATATTAAAAGGAGCCTAATTTTGACAGACTCGCAAAGCGCGGTGAAAGCATTGGATTGTACAAATTCTAAAAATCTAGATCACATAATAGCAGTGACTCATGACCATTTTCACCAAGCAAAAGTTAAGTGTACTTAGCGTTAAGTGATCCTTAGGTTAGATTTTGCCGTCCTCCAAGCTTATTTTGTTCTATTAAGGATCACTCAACTAAGCCGTCAAAATTCTCAGCTTAATGACTACTTATCGTTAAGTAGAGATGTGCGCATGCGCTAACAGCTTTCAGATTTTTCCATAATATAAATTCAGACTCACATAACTATATTGAGCCAGTTTTCTCCCAAACCCTATTTTTCTCGGCCTCAGATACTCCGTCAGCTTTTTTATTTTCGAATATGTTCTTATTTTTTGATGTTAGTGATATAAGCAGTTCTTTTTCCTTTATTGTGTATGTGTAGTGTAGTTTGGTGTCTGGCTTCTTTTGGATGAACTCTCCATGTTTGTTTCTATTCCCCAACTCTACGCTGCTCTAGACGCCTTCGTGTTCATTCACACACAATGCAGAATGCAGGATAAACTAGGAATATCTAAACCATTTTATAACGTACTTTGATTTGTATCTGTGACGCGCACGTATGTCTACTACCGCGATAGGGATGGACGTTAATCTATAACATAGTAGGATATAAAGTTACAATACGCGGCTCTTATTTCTACTACAAATCATACCACGATACCAAATGAACAACTTAATCAATCAATCAATAATAGTTATTTATTCTATCGCGAATGGTAAACTATCATTGAATCGACTCAAAACTCGTTGTCAAAGTAACACTTTATTTAAAGTAGTGAAATCGAACAATTTTTACCCACTCATTTGTCAATTTTACCCACTCATACGTCAATTTTACCCACTTGTTCAAATCTTTATAATAAGTAATTATAATGTTTTTGACAAAAATCTGTTATGTTGCATATTGGCAACACCAGACATGTGTCAGTTTATTACTTTGTCATCTTGTCATAATGTATGTAAAATTTTAGCACATTTTAGTCTATGATTTTAGTAATTGTAATAAATAAAAAGTTGCTCAAGAATAAAATAGAATATTATTCACGACGGTAAAAAAGCTTTACCTGTTCGTGAAATTAATCCACTCGGTCCTTCGTCGCTCGTGAATCAACATTTTCCACTCACAGGTAAAGCATCTTTTTACCATTTTGTATAATAAATAACTAATTTTATACAAGACGACAAAATGGTAGATTATCGTTGACCGGAGAAGTTAACTCACGAGCGGAATCGCGAGTGAATTAATCCCGGGAGACGATAATGGCATTTTATCGTCGTGTGTAAAACAAAGTTTTTTTCCATAGTCTAATTATGGACGCCTGTGGTATTAAAAATATTTAGAAATTATTTAAGTAAAACATTTTTGCATAAGTAGAAAATCGTTTGACAAACTTTGACAAATAAATAAAAAACTAAATATGTATACCTATATTTTTGACAAAATAAACGTCTTTATCAATCCTTGCTGTTAAAGCACAGCATATACAAATCACAACAGGCTATCTTGAGTGACAGCCCGTGTAATAAAGAAATTTATCGTCGAAATGTCTCTAGCGGCCATTTTGGGAAACAGGGCCTGATTAACGATAATTCAGGTTTTTTCTTTCCTATCACAGAGTCGTATTGGCTTTAAATAAACTAACTTATTATTACTTAAGCCGGCTACACACGGTCCGGCAGGCCTGTCAGTTCGAACTGAACAGTCCGACTGAAGGCCGGTCGCCTGAGCGTGTATATATTCCGGACGATCTGTTAGTTAAGACTGTTCAGGTGGCCGGAGAAAAATCAAAAATATGTTCGTTCATCCGGTCGGCCTCACGTACCCAAAGGCAAGTCTGAACGTGTGTATGGCACTGTCCGCCTGTCGGGCCGTTGGGCTATCATGTCACATAGTTTCAGTAGTGAGTAGTGAGCTTACGCCATGTCACGCGGAATAGAAAACAGGTGTTTGGCGGAATTTATCGCTATTTATCATGGCGAGTCGTGCCTGCGGCAAGTCAAATCGAAAAGCTTCCATGACCATGGCAAGAAACTGGTAGAAAAATGGAAGGAAATCGATCTTTCTTGTACGGACTCTACTGTTCTCACAAATATGTATACTAGTACTAAACCAAAAAGTGCTTATAACGCGTCGTCGTCAGTAGAGGCCGTGATGATTGAGACTGAAGAATCAGATACGCCTGAACATTTGTAGGGTCATCAGTCCATCCGGCAACCGGCCTTTAGGCGAACTGTTCAGTTGAAACTGACAGGCCTGCCGGACCGTCTGTAGCCGGCTTTACATACCTAGTTACATATAATAATATTTATAATTACCTACTAATTTATTATTTTTATTATTAAATATACAACAATGATAACAGATACCACTATAAAGGACAACACGAATATACTAAAATCAAAATCACTTCGGAAATCATAACTAAAATTCCGCTCTACACCGCACGCCTATGATTTCCGTCAGACAAATAAAATAAAATTTCGGCGCCGCCGTTTAATGACAGGATGGTATATTTCAAGCTAACAAAGTAACATTACAGTGTTTCAGAAAACAAAACAACTTTATAGGTAGTATAAAAGGTAATTTTGGTTACTCTGATTCAATCCAATATTCGCTTCCAGATTTCTCAAATACCGCCTTCGAATTTTAATGGCCTACCAGCCTGAATTCCTGCCTAAAATTGCGAATCCAATCGTCACACCATTCACTATTTATCTTATCTTAATGATGATTCTTGCTTCTTATAATAACACTCTAATGCAATCATTGCAACTAACGTAATTATAATTTTCAATTACATCTTCTCTGTGGATAATGTCCTTTATTCGTATTTGGTTCTATCTCAAATTGCGATTTCAACGATGTTTATATATTAACACAGAATTATTGCAATAGGTAACTAAATGCAGCGAACTAAAATGAATGCACATGACTTAACAACTGCCGCCAATTTTGGTTCACGTTTTTAGGAAATGAACATTGGACAGGCGGTGTTCTGCATTTTCTTGTATACTGTTGCGAAAACTCTGTATCGCGGTATGATTTGGAGTAAAAATAATAGGCGCGTATTGTAACTTTATATCCTACTATGGTATAGAGTGATGTCCATCTGTATCGCGGTATGATTTGGAGTAAATATACGCGCGTTTCACATATACAAAACATACTACGGTATAGAATGGCATTCATCTGTATAATGGTATAGAATGTAAATACGCAACCCGGACAACAGCAACAACTCAACTATTATTATATCATAATCAAAAATTAGCGGGAAGCGTCGAATGACAGATAACATTGACGCGACTAGTGTAAAAACGAAAAGTACCCAAATCTTTCACTTAAAATGCAATGTTGCAATGCAAGCTTTATGACACTTAGCTAAGCTTGCACTCAAAAACTATGGTGGAACGAAATTATATTTGAGTGTCCTTTAACTTTTAAGGACTTCATAGTTAATCAAAGCTTAGTTATTAGTTTGGTGGAAATGGCCATGAACGAGGCCATGAACAACAAATAATGGAAGCAAATGAAAATGGTTTTGACATAAAAATATTCTGGATCCCAGGACACTCAAACATCAGAGGCAACACGATAGCAGACCAATTGGCTAATGTACCTACGTAGAAAGCTTAGGGTCCCATATCCAATACAATTGGATGTAAAAGAATATATAGGTAGGTACCTAAAAAAAAAAAAACACCATAAAGAAATTTGGAATAATATGTGGAAGGAATTACTAAGCAAAAAAGGAGTAAAATACAAGGGGGTTTATCAGACTTTCCCAAAGGAACCTTGGTTCACTAATATGGGATACATAAATAGAAGACACGATAATCAGGATGAGAACTGGACACTGTCAATACCTAAAGAAGCTGGGTGATAAGGACAGCTCAGCATGTGAGTGCTGGGAGGAGGACACTCTCCCACATAACAAAATTGCATCCTTAGAATGTAGTAAGAATGTTCTTTTTTAAGGAGGAATGTGCCTAGAATATTCGCCAAAACCATTGCGAATGCCCTGAGAATGTTCTGAGAAAAGATTGTAGAAATACTGTTTGCAATACCCAAGAACTTCCTGAGAAATCCATTAGGATATTCCTAGAATATACCTATGAGATTCTCAGTACATCCTGAAAAGAAAATTCTTGTTTGATTCTAAAAATATGCTCGATATGTATAGGTATTCTCACATTCAAAGAATGTTTCTATGACATTATAGTTATGTTCTCAAAAGAATATTATACCAATATGCTTGAAATATTCTTAGAATATATCTACATATATCATTCTCAATATGCATCCTAGACATAACATACTTGGTTGATTCGAAGGATATACTTGGAATGTTAATTTTCGTTTCCAAATAATGCTCCTTTCAGCCCTTTTATATTAAAGGCAGTGAAAGAATTGTTGGAAAACTTCTCTGGAAAACACAAGTATTTAACCAAAGCTCCGGTTTCGAGCTTGTTATGCTCTCGTCGAAGCACGCTAACTGAGAGAAACAGGTTCCAAGGTGATTCAAACGCGAGGTAAGATGTAGATCTTTAATAGCACGCGGCTCCCTCTCTTGGAAGTCCTACAAAGCAAAAGGAAAAGAATATACCTATAATATTCTTAGTTGGTTCTAGATAGAGCATTATTGTTTAATTGTTAAATTATGATTTTTGAGTAGGTACTTCAGATAATTAGGTGAATAATATGAAAATATTCTTATCATGGTAACCTACCTACATAAACTTCTCAGGACAACTTGGTAGGTATATTCTTAATACTTGATAGAGATATTAGCCGAAAGAACATTTTTTAGGGTACATTATAATAATGTTCTTATGACACTATTCAAAGTTTGTTATATAAAGTAGGTTCTTAGCACAATCTTTCAGGTAGGTGCATAGAAGGAACATTCCTAGTACATAAATAGAACGTTCAAAAATGAATATTTCAATCGAAACAATCTTAGAATATTCATTAAACATTCCTAAAAGAACATGCCAAAAAGCACTTTGAGGGAATATTCTGAGAATATGAATGTTCTTTCATTGTTATGTGGGCTAGTACATAAGTTTTTTGAATGCCGTAACCTACAACCTAACCTATATGATATTTTTGTTGCTAATAATGCCACTCTCACTTGACTCAATTCTATTCAATCCCCAACGCAAAACAAATAAACTATTTTCATTCATTCATAACAGTCCCATAACAGACGACATTTCTTTGTGTGATAAAGCTCCCCAGTCGTCCGGAAGCGAGAAGAGTATATCCGTTGTTGTGCTATCTGTTAACTTATACCTCTTCTAGAAAACAAATTGTAGTGAAACTTGAGAAAACTTAGAAGAATTCAGAAGGCACCGAGTCAAACCTTAGGAAAACTCCAGGAAAAAATCAAGGAAATTGACTTATTTAAGCAAAATTAAGGAAAATTCACCTCTTGCATTTTAATTTTTTTCTAGAAAACTAGCAAAGAGAAAATTTGAAGAATAAGCAGAAGAACCTAAGACAAACTAAAGATTCTGAAAGCTATATATTAGAATTCACTACAGAACGGATGAGGGAGCGAGACAAACCGGAAATCTCCTTCAACCACAATTAGTTTTGGCTAGATACCCCAGACGGTGAAGCCATAATAGGCCAGTCATTCCCTGGAAAGGAAAAAAATATATTTTTTTTGTGTATCCGAATAAATCTGAGAACACTTATTGATAGTGGAAGTTGAGGACCATCTAGTCCGTGACTTAAAACTTTGAACAGTTGTTCAAAGTTATGGGAAGTATTTGAAATTTAGACGTTAGGTTATAAAATGTTCTCTAAAAATATTAAACGTTAAAATTTAATATTGCACATACATGTATATTTACTGCTCAATGAGCTCCAAGGGCACCCAATAAACATAAAAAGAAGTCTATAGAAGAACTGTGTGGTCAGATATGAGCTAAAGTTTTCGCACTACAAATTTCCCAGGCTTTTTGGACAAACTGCTCAATGTTTCTAGGATCGATGAGATACATCGAAAGCTCAATGGAGCCAAAGGGATATATTCCTGTAGGATTGGCGGAATGTATATAACGAACAGTGTTTGTCGATATTATAAATAATATAGGCGTGTAGTTAGAGATAGAGAGTTATTGAGCGTGCAATAAGGACAAGCAGTATTAAAATTAGCCTTATTTTGACATCTACGCATGCGCATTCGGGTCTGAAAATAAGGATTCCCTTAATAAGGTTACTGCTTGTCTTTATTTATGTATGGTTAGTGCGAGGCATTAAATTTCCCTTATTTCAATATTTCTGAAATTTTTAACGACTTTGACGTTTCGCTTGTCGACGATGACGTAATTTTACTTAGAGAATTTGTTTTATACAATAGTTTTTCATTTTACTGTAGGTAACATCATCAGATGTAAATCACAAACAAAAATAAACACGTTTTGAGGTTGAAATTTATAAACATAGCTATCAGTTGTCAAAATTATGACTACAAAATAAGGTTATACTCTACACCTACTACAGTCTTCCAATAACTGTTATTTTCTTGGAAAAATAGTGCTGATGCACTAATAAAATAACGTAGATCCTTAATACTGCGAGGCAGTATTTAATAGTTCCAATAACTCTAATATGTTTTTATGACTTTTTGTTCAAAGTTGTATGACAGTTCAAAGAAATAGGGTTTTACGGTACAGATGAGTATAGATAAAGTTTAGGTATCTAAATGCTCAACACTCTATTATAACTACGAAATTTACGGCCACGAGATAAAACGGAAAACAAAGATAGTTGAGAGAGAACTCAAATCAATACAGAATCCGAAAATTCCTGGACCTGTACCAAACTTTTAAAGGATAGTTGTAGTCCTTTTTCATATTTTTATTTCTAACACTTTTTCTGTCTTCGTCGACTTTGTCACATACCTACAATTTTCTCCAAATTGTCATTGTCTTATAATAAATTTTTTTCAATTATAAACACTATTTTAATTTTGTGGCGTTTTCAATTAAGTACCTACCAATAATTTGCTTAAACGCACCTGAATGCAGATATTTGATATTTATTTTCGTACGAATAAAACTGGCCTTTCTATATTATAGGTGCATCTGACCGATTTAAAACAAGCTATGGCTGCATTTTTCAACCGACTCCTTACTTGGAAAATGAGTGTTGTGCAATCAAAATACTTGTTTTGTAAATCTAGTACAGATTCAGGCCATCACTAAAGGCCAAGCTTCAACTACACAATTGTTAAGGCTGGGGTGGAATAAAAAAAAATGTGAAAAAAAATTAGATATCACAATTATTGTTTTTTCTTTCAGGCAATCTCAATAGCTCATTCTGACCACTTCAAGCGCTACGACACCAAAATCAGCTCACTCCCGTTTCCAAATTGTGAACATCTGCCATTTGGCTCAGATGACTACTGGAAATGTTCAGTGCGTCAAGTGAGTACGACTCTAGGACATCACGTAGGCACTTGTAAAATGGGTCCAAGAAGTGATCCAACTGCGGTTGTTGATAACGAATTGAAAGTCTACGGAATTAAAAATTTAAGAGTGGTTGACGGATCGATAATGCCTAATGTCGTTGCTGGTCATACTAATGCTGTAGTTTATATGATTGGGGAGAAGGCTAGTGACATGATTAAAAATACTTGGAGAGGAAAGTAGAAATATAATTTTTTTTAGTGGCTCAAACGTTCTAGTCGTATCTTTAACTTAGTATTAATTTCAGACAATACATTGCCAATTATTTTATATTAAATGACAAAAAAGTAGGTACCTATGTGTTGTTTTTGACTAAATTAAGAAAAGAAGATTTTAGTAAATACTTTAGTATAAGCGAAGTGTTTTCTCTAAATACATGTAAGACGTTTAAATATAATGAAATTCAACTTTTAAGTAGTTTTTCCATTTATTCATTTTATAAGTAATGGAGTTCCATTAGGTAAAGGCCTTCAATACATGTATAATTCAAAATTAATTTGGATTGTCCTATCGTCAAGTATATCGTTGCTCCTTACAGTTTAATAGTTTCAACGACCTTACACCTTAAACTTATAATTATTATATTCGAATTACATATTAGGTAATATTTTCGGCCAACCTGCCTGTTGTTGACCTACAAATTAAGATTTCAATGGCAGGGTCGAGTGACGGAATTTCGGTTTAATGTGTGTTTTTTGCCTGAGGCATCTTGCAACCCAAGTTATTCTTATGAAAGTAAAAAATGATTAATTTATTTCGCATTATAATTATTAATTGCCCCAGCTAATTTTAGAACGGTCCTGATGCCTTGAAAATTCGAGGTCGAATGGCTGAAGGGGTTTCTATTAGATCTGTTTTCTATGTAACCAGACCTCCAAACAATTTGGAGTATCAATTAAACAAAACTGTTATAGCCGTTTTTATAGAATCTCTTCTTATTTGATAGGAAATAAAACAAGACCATTTGACACACTTTATTATAAGGGTGTTCACTTGTACTTGCTCTACCTGCTCGAAAAATCAAAGATCTGCTAGGAGCTGCTATTTCTGAGCTTATATATGGGACAAGTGAACGCCAATCTGCTGCTATGAGATCTGCTTGAAGCAAGAAAAGTGGTACAAATGAACACCCTACAAATGTATCAAAGTCAAAAAGCAACATTCAAAATTACTGGTGAGTACCTTACAACATACCTTTTGAAACAATTATGATATGATAAGGATATACCAGTCTCCCACGTTATTTTATAAATACCTACCTACAAACAAAATATAATTGTTAACAAATAAAATATTTCAAACGTCTTGGTTTTTCTCTGTCTCTGGGATCTTCGAGGACTTCGAGGCCTTTCTTCATAGTTAGGTGGTGGCCCAAAATCAGGGTTTGTTTCAGGGATTTCTACTGGAACTAGCTGGGCTTGACTTGTAATAATCAATGGCAACTGAATTTCGCTATTGCAATCTGGTTTTGTGTCTTCTGGTTCTTCATGCAAATTGGCAAAAGTTACTCGCTTTTTTAGAACTTCCGTTTTCCGAATTTGATCTAATATTTCCAAACTTCCAGAACATTTTATTATTTCCATAAAAACGAACTTGCACTCTATCTCCCAGGCCTAGTTGACAAGGTGAAGGATATTGTTCTTCAATTTTCACATGCTGCATTTGTCGAATATCGTCAAGTTTGATTCGAAAGTGTCGATTTAAGCACATTTTAGCTGGTGAAATGTCATCAGCAAGAGGTCTTGCTCGATACTTAGGTAGAATTTCTTGAATTTTCCTTGTAGGTTCATTACCCATAGCTTTTAATCGATTTTTCAGAGTCTGAACATTGCGCTCAGCAAGACCATTAGTAGCTGGATGGCTCGCTGCGATACGTTTTTGAAAAATTCCATTTTCTACAAAACGACTTGAAAATACTACTCACAAAAATTGTAGCATTATCGGATATCATAACTTTTGGAAATTCATGTGTTGAAAAAATATCTTGTAAAAGTTCAATCGTTTTCGTCGATGTTGGTGCACTAATTATTTTGATTTCTGCCCATCGTGATTTTGGATCTATGACCACTATACAAAATTGAAACCTTGAAAAGGATCAGCATAGTCAATATGTTTAAGATCCCAGTTTTTTTCAGGTAACACCCAGTGGTGCAATGGAGCTTTGGCTGGAGAGGGTCGAATTAGGGCACACGCATGACATGATTTAACCAATATTTTGGATATCTCTATCGATTTTTTTTCCAAAAACAATACTTCCCTGCAAACTGCTTCATTTTTGTGATTCCAATGGGAGTTCTATGCAGTTCTGCTAGCACTAAAGGTTGAAGCTTAGTCGGTATTACAACTCTTTGTCAACAATCTGTCTCTAACCTCAAATCAAAACAAAACAAAAACACAGAGGAAAGACAAACAAATAAGAAAGTGTTTTCAGCTTTTTCGTCTTCAGATTCCAATAAAGCTGAACCTTGCCCGGTAATTACCTACAGTCAGGCTGCAGAGGCTGATGCTTTCGTCCAAACAATTCTCCCACCAATTATTGGACAGAACCAAGCAAAACAAAATAAAAATAGCTGTGCTTCTTCTGGATGTTATTGGTAACGGGGCAACTGCCTCTAATGTTCCCCCAGAGTGTCTTTTTCGGGATGTACCTGGCAAAAAGTGGTTGTTTCTGGGTAGAGTTAGTGAGAATGCTACACTTGAGATGATATCTGATTACATCAAACAGAAGGCTAATATTATAGAGGCAAGTGCTCTGGTTATGCATGAACTACTGTCCAAGGCCAGATCAAAGTCATTTAAAGTTGGCGTAACTGAAACTTACTATGACAGCCTTATAAATAATAGCTTTTGGCCAGAAAATGATTGCTAGACCATTTACATTTAGGAAAAAGCATCATAATCCAAATGAACTTACTCAAAATGGAAATGTTCAAATATCCCTCAGTTATCGTCAGGGGTTCTGAAATTTTATTATCAGAATGTCAGAGTGAGAACAAAAATTAAAAAGGACCCCGCACACTTCTTATGGGATTTTGGTTGAACGCGGAATTTAACCAAATTTTCGTATGTTGTATATTGCAACCTCCTGAGTAAAAGTTCTCATGGGTACAAACCGATCCTATGACTAGTTTCGGATATACAGGGGGTTTTCTTATACTACCTTAGGCAACCTAAGTACCTATATAAAGTGTACATAAAGCAAAAAAACTTGCATGTATTGCTTTAAAAGTTGTTTATTTCATCTTTCCTTAACTAAAAATGTTTAGTAGGTGTTCGTAACTCTTCCTTTATATACCAGGGACGCTCAAAAACTATGGCTATTACTAAGCTAAATGAGTTAATGACCAAAAATGTTCAAAAGTGTGAAAAATTGTGTACTTGTAGGTACTCAGATACTTACGTTTTGCGATAAAAGTGATTTTCTATCTCAATGAATTCCAGTTCTTGCTACGCTTGTGCTAAAAACTTTTTCCCTCATGCACGATTTTTCGTTTTGAAAGTTGTACTTTTCCGCACGATTTTACGTTTCCGCACGATTTTACTTTTCCGCACTATTTTTTTACTTTTCCGCACGATTCTTACTTTTACTGAAAAGTGTACCCATATTAAAGTTCGGGGGCCCCCTATTTGGGGGGCGGAGCCCCGCGGTGACCCCTATTTGGGGGGCATAGTTCCGCGGGGGCCCCATTTTTAAGGGGCACAGTCCCGCGGGGCCCCTTTTTGGGGGGCGAAACCCTGGGTGCTCCTTTTAGGGGGGGGGCGAAGCACCTTAGTTGGGTGGCGGAGCCCCTTCTTTGGGGGCACAGCCCCGCAGGGCCCCCTATTTTGGGTGGCGTAGCCCCGCGAAGGTAGGGAATCCTAAAAAAAAATTTTTCTACTTGCGTGCGCAAAGTAATCACTTTGCGCACTCATTTGCGTGCGCAAAGTTGAACTTTGCGCACGGAAACTCTTTGCGCACTCATTTTTGTTACGCATAATTACCATAGTTATACTTGATTTTTCAATGTTTTGATGGTTTCTGAATAAGCTAATATTCATAATGAAGGGTTCTAGTTGAAATTAGCACTTGGCTAACATGGTGTTTCCTATCAAAGGTGTCCAAATTGGACCAGCCTGTACTGCTAGGAATTTGTACAATTTTTGATATTTGAGAGACTCTCATGAAAATATTTTAGCTGATATTCTAGAAATTCCAGAAGATGTTAAAAGATTTTTGGGAATTTAATTTAAAAGACATTCTAAGGAATTCCAATAGATTTTAAACGATTTTTGAAGATTTTGATTTGATTGATTTTTCTAATATTGTTATAATTCAAAGTCTACTTTTTTAAGATACTTGTAGAAAAAATATTGTTCCTAACACTTGCGCAAAGTGTCTTTCCCGCACTCAAAGCTTATCCTCTAACTGCTTTTTCGTGCGGGAAAGTATCACTTTGCGCACTTGTTAGGAAAATAACTATTGGCCAATTTAGTTATAGGCCAAGGATCATGATAAAAAAATCCGGTTCCATTATTTTTTTGTGTATAAAAAAATCGTGCGGAAAAGTAAAATCGTGCTGAAAAGTTACTTTTCCGCACGATTTTTTTATTGCTAAAAATGAAGATATTTAGGATCAAATAAATGATTTATGTTATATATTATTTTATATTATGTGCTATTTTGTACCATCATTATAAAATCTTTGCGTATTGGAACATTTTTTTTGATAAAAAGGATGGACAGAAGCACTCGTAGGAAAAATATTGTACCTGACTCTTGCGGAAAATGTCTTTTCCACCCTCGACGGCTCCACAACTGGCGTCTCGTGCGAAAAGTACACTTTCCGCACTTGTTAGGTAAATAACTATTTCATGTGTCATATTTCACTTGGTAACCATGGTAACCAAAACAGTGACCCCGTCAATAAAGCGAATTGTCTTTTTTGTCACCTTTCTTGTGAAAATGGCAGTTCGGGAAAGGTAATGTGCTACGTGTGCGATGGAGGACTAGAGTAAGAGTAAATCCCACTGTTTTATTACTGAAAGATGTCGAAGTCCGTAGATTGGCTGTAAAGCGTCGAAACGAGTTAGGATTTGAGGATGAAAACCCTATTGTTGAAAACTCAAGGTGGATTCTGATATTGAAACATAAACAATAACGATTGGTCGGAAAATGAGGTGTCCCTGCAGGTTATAATCACTTTTACAATGCATGAGGTGCAAATGGCATCTGGCGACCAATAAGCGGCATTGTTTATGTTTCAAAATTGACAGTGTCAAGTCAAAATGTATCTTGGGAAAAAATATAGTATATAGTTTGTCATACTTCTATTTGTGTTTGTTTTAAAAACACACAAAGGCCCACCAAAGAAGTACTTTTCAAAATACCCTGGTACATTCACATATATAGTCACCTAACTGAAAACATGCACTTTTCTGTGAAAGGTCTAAACTTAATCAACATTTTTTAAAGCTACCTACCTCAAATAAACACAAAAAGCATGAAAATTCAGTATTTTCAGGTTGCCTGAGGTAGTATTAGAAAACCCCCCGTATATCCGAAACTACTCATAGGATCGGTTTGTACCCATGAGAACTTTTACTCAGGAGGTCGAAATATACAACATACCAAAATTTGGTTGAATTCCGCGTTCAACCAAAATCCCATAAGAAGTGTGAGGGGTCCTTTGATGTGCAATGTACTTGTGGAGGACTTCGATGTTATTTTGCTAACAGAGACTTTTCTGGATTGTGACATTTTAACGAGTGAACCCGGCCTGGATGGTTACCAGGTATACAGATGTGATAGATCGGCAATGACTAGCACATGAAAGACGCAGGGTGGAGTCTTGGTTGCCGTCAAAAATTCTCTATCTTCTAGAGCTTTAATATCTCCTATTGTAAGTTATTACGTCCCAATTTGTTACGTGGCACAAAACGGACACTGCCACTTTGTTACCCGCAAAACGTAAGGGAGAAGTAAATAATGAAACTTGAAGGAAGTGGGACAGAGAATGGGTAACTATAACAGAAAGAATAGAAAGAAAGGGTTGGTTGGTGGCTGAAATCTAGAAACGTGATTTCGTGTATAGGGTTGCCGACTAGCTTCCAATACGGAGAGTGGTGTGGGTTAATTAATTAACTAAATATAGAGCGCCGCCTACTTTTTCCCTGCAGTACACGAAATCAACCGATATAACGAAAGCAGGAAACTTCTACGGAACTATAGCAGCACAACCTGAAATATAAACAAGAAGAAGGGACAAAAGTGAAACGCTTTGCTACAATCAGGTACGGGTTTTTAATCAGCACCAGAACAGAATAGGTCTGACTCCAGATCAGGTTCGGAGACGAAAAGAATTCGCCTAGAAACTAGGTTAGGTACTATTTTATATACTCTAAAAAATAGTATTTACAATAAATTAAACAATAATACCTGAAATATAAATAATTAATGGACAAGCTCACTAAATGCAGTACCTTTGTAAATGGCCATTTAACCCCAGTGTACAAGTATTTACCTGTATTCAGTGCATCATTAATCAAAGTTGAAGTAACAATACGTAACCTGAAGGGCTTTATTAGGGACATAAAGCTACTTGAAATAATTCGCCGGTATCGGTATCGGTATCCGTAACGCAACTAGATGCGTTGACAAGCGAAAAGGCTGTTAAAGCGCTCCCTGTTCCGGTAAACGTAAACGCATCTCATAACCTGGAAATTTTTGTCTCAAAACTCTGGCGTTTTCATATCTAACCTTAAAATTGTTATTTTTTTTGCGATAGAGAAGCACTAAACACACAAGAAACTCAAGAAAGTATAAACTAAACAAATTAAATCAACCCGGAAGAAAAGTGAGGTTATATTCATTTAAAATTTGACACATGCGTCAGGAATGTCAAGATACGTTACCGATACGGATACCGCGAGAGGGCCGTAACGTTACGTTGTACGTACGGTATCTCGGCCTCCGTATATCGCTTCTGCATATGCGCAGTACGATACCGATACGGATACCGAGCAAAAAATACGGAAGCTTTATGTCCCTAATATTATGTAACAATATAGGTAGGATAAATACCTAAATACCTAATAAAATTGAAGTACTTAACAATACATAACCTGAAGGGCAAGTTTCATAAACAAAAAAAAGAAAAAGGTAATATAGTTATAATTAATTATTGAAATAACAACACATAATCTGAAGGATAATTTCTCGGATAATTTTAAGGTAGTAGAACTGCGTTGTTGTGGTGTTTTACTCCAATAAGGGGTTGGTAAGGTTTGATATTAAGACAATACAACACACTTGTCAAACCTGAGTAGTCCCTAAACTCTTGGGGGAACCTTACGGATGGGATTAATATCTGCCAGTGTTTCCAATGGCCTGGGACTGGATCAGGGCCGCAACAAGAAGCAACCTGGCCCTGGGCACTGAAGTTCAGTAACTAGGCGTCACTAAGGCTTCCAATGGTCTAGAGGGGGCTGAAGATTGTAGGTACTACTTGAAACACACAATAAGCTCAACGTTTAACTCTTTACTCAAGTTAAGGACTAAGCGTGACGAGTAAAAGGTGACGATTAAAACGTAACGTCTAAGACTGAAGATTAAAGTGTAACTTCTAGGGGTGATGAATAAAGGCCTGAAACAAATGGACGTTACGAGACAGGGTGTGGAGCAATAGGTAGGTATGTCCAATATTCGGAATTTAACCATATTATTAACAGAAAATTATGCTTTTACACAGGCAATAGAGAAACAGAGAGAAGACTAATAAGAAAAACGACTTACCAAAATACTTTGACCTTTAGGAACAAACAATTGGTCAGGTTGCTCTTTCTCGACTCACAAAAAAAAAATCCGCACAAGACGATTGGGTGCTAAAATAACGGAGTAGCCTCCCTAGATCTATGAGCGAAAACTAGACAAATCAGAAAATCGGCAAAATGTGCCTGAGGAATTTTCCCGAACACTTAATCGTGAAAAGTCCTCGACCTGAATGACGTCTGCTTGTCCCTGCAATGTCCTTTAAAAAGGTTCTGTCAAAAATCCAAGGTGGAAGGTACTGGGGAATTTTGATGGTAGTTGGGGCATGGTACTTATTCAAATTAAGTTAGTACCGGTCATTGACTCTATTTGGAGCGCTGTCAATCTAGACAATCTACTCGGATCAGACAATCAGCTGTTCTAGTGTAAATATTGTGATTTTGTTTGTTAATAAATTAATTGTCTATTTATTTTAACCCTACTAACAGGAAATCAATTCCATTAACAAACCTTTAACTTAATGATTCTGGGACAAATGAAAAGTTTGATGAAAAGTTTGGCCACAACTATTGAAAAGACAACAGTGGCTTGACGAGGGTATGCTATTCATTGAGGCGAATACGCTTATTTCCTTTCATTTCAACCCAGGAAAAATCATCCCGTAACAAAGTGTGGAGCATTTATTTATTTCAGTCACGGTAGACTCCCAAAAAATCCTAGTGGGTATTGCTTACATTCCAGGTGTATCTACTTATAACACTTATGATGACTTTTGTATTTCTCTTATACACTTAATTGACAACAATACCTTCAGTGACATCTTTATTTGGGGAGATTTCAACCTTTTAAATATAAAATGGGAAAAAACGGCTGCTGGTTCAATACCCACTGGACCCCTATCAAGAGAAGTGACAGCGGTGGCTGACTGTGTTGCATATTTGGGGCTGTTCCAATCAATTGATGTGCCTAATATCTATGGAAACTTTCTTGAACTACTGTTTTGCTATCAACCAGATATCAAGGTTGTTGTATGTGATAATCCGCTTCTAAGACTGGATATGCCACATCCGGCTTTTGAATGTGCCTGTGATGTAACTGAAAATCTGTCTAATCTTTCATGTATTTTTACTTTTTTAAGAACGCTGATTTTTGAAAACGCTGATTTTTAAGAACGCTGATTATTGTGAGCTGAATTTTTGTCTTTCTTGTGTCGATTGGAGTTTCATTTCTGAGTGTACCGACGTCAATTAATGTGGCAGTATCACAATTTTATGACATTATCTATAGCATCATTGAATCATTTACGCCTCTTTCAAGGTTTAAAAGTCCAAAATTTCCAAAATAAACATCCATTTTAGAAAGATTTTAAATATTTGATAATATGAAAGAAGGAGGCTCACAAAAAATATAAAGCCTCACAGTCACAAAATGACTATAATAATTTTTCTAATTTAAGAAATCAATGTCGTTATCTTTCCCAGTCTTCTTACAGGAACTACATTCAAAGTTTGGAAAACCAGTTACATGACAAACGAATTATATAAATTCAAAAAAAGGCAATGCAGAATACCCAAAGTGTATGTTCTTTAATGGGCGGGAAACTGATGATGCACAGGAAATTGCAGAATTGTTTAAGGAACATTTTTCCTCACTATACTCACAATTTGATACTCCTTTGTCAGATTTTGGCTTTATTAGTGAAAAGTTTGTAAACTTAAATTGTTTAAAGATGTCAATTATTGATGTTTTTAATGAAATTAATAGTTTAAAGGAAAATTTGGGAATGGGTCTTGATGGAATTCCAGTACTCTTTTTGAAAAATTGTAAATATGTCTTATCAGAAATTTTGTGTTTTATTTTTAACTTATCACTTGAAACTGGAGTTTTCCCTGAGGTTTGGAAGAAATCCTATGTCACACCTGTTTTTAAGGATGTGAACAGAGCAGATGTCAAAAACTACTGTCCTATTTGTAAGATCTCTTTAATGGCAAAAATATTTGAGTCATTGGTAGCTGGTAAAATAACACCTCTTTTTAGAAATTTCATTATAAAGGAACAGCATGGGTTCACTAGGGGGAGGTCCACGATGTCAAATCTTTTGGTGTATGAGCAAATCCTGTTAGGTGCGTTCGAGAATGGATGCCAAGCTGCCAAGTGGTCCAAGTGGATGCCATCTATACTGACTTCTCGGAGGCCTTTGACAGGGTGAATCAGAATATCCTACTGGCGAAGCTATGGGCATTTGGATTTGATGGCTCTCTTTTTCAGTGGCTTGAAAGTAATTTGAGGGGCAGACGGCAGTCTATTAAAATAAAAAAACTATATATCGTCAGAAATCTTAGTGACGTCAGGTGTTCCTCAGGGAGGACATCTGTCAACTTTCTTCTTCAATGTATTTGTGAATGATATTAAGACAGTCCTTGCTGACTGCCTGTTTCTTGCTTTTGCGGATGATTTCAAATTATTCAAAATTATCAATAATCATGGTGACCGTCAGCCTCTGCAAAATCAGATTAACCTTTTCTCCGATTGGTACCAAAATAATAACTTGAGCCTAAATATTGCTAAGTGTAATGTTGTCACTTTATGCAGGTTGAAGCAGCCAATATTATTTGACTACTTTATTAATTCCGTAGGGTTGGAAAGGAAGAATCTGGTGAGAGATCTAGGAGTGTGACTAGAGAGTGATCTTACTTTTTCTTATCACATTAATAATGTGACCAACAGAGCCATGAGGTTGTTGGGATTTGTTTTTCGGTCGTTGACGGAGGTTGAAAATATTTTTGTTTTGAGGGATGTTTTCTGTGCGTTGGTTAGATCTGTTCTGGAATATGCCAGCTCGGTTTAGCAACCCTGTTATAGGGTGCATAAAGAAAGTTTAGAGAGGGTGCAAACTAAATTTTTGAAAAGGGTGGGTATAAAGCTCGGCATTCCGTATGAGGATATTGAATGTGGTTACATATCGACACTCCTGAATCTTTCACCTCTAGAAAAACGTAGACAATTATGTAATGTCTCTATCCTTTTTAAACTTATAAACGATTCAATTGACGCGCCAGATCTTCTTGCAGAGATTGGCCTACATGTGCGTCCGAGAAACTCCAGAAGTAGAGATTTATTTAGCATTGAATTTCATGGAACAAACTATGGTAAGAATATTCCTTTGAATAGAATGTGTAAAATAGCTAATGATGTGATACAACTGGGTGATAATGTTGACTTTTTCAACTGGAATTTTAACAAATTTCAAGGTCAGGTGAAAAAAATTCTTTTATAGTTTGACTGATTTAGTTATAGGTCTCTATTGTTAAAACGTTTGTTTATGTTTTATACTTTGTCTGCCATCTTAATCTTTCTTAGTTTACCGTCGTTTTATTGTTTGTTGTAATTACTTTTAATGTTTAAAATAGTCTAACTTGAGTGTGATATACTTAATTTTATTGTTGACATTTATATTTATATTTTTGTTGCCTTACTCTATGTTCTTTGTAATTGCTTTATGCGTAAATAAAGATTTGATTTGATTTGATCTTTAATATATGATGAAACACCTGCGACACCTGTAGGACTTGCATCACAAGCTAGAATAACTGGTAAATTTGGGTGGGTCAAATGGGGTACGTCAGAACACGATCACACGCTATTTCTTGCTTCAACTTTATGAATGCTCCCTCACGGGAACGATCCCAATAGAACTTTTTGTTCTTTTGAAGTAATTTTCGTAATGGATAAGTCATTGTCGATGCACTGAATATGAATCGAGAATAATATGTAAGTGTACCAAGAAAACGACGAACTCCAGCTACATCCTTATTTGGTCTAGGCATGTCAACTATGGCTTCCACTTTTGCTGGAGATTTTGATATTTGATTATGTAGAATCACATGCCCAAGATATTCGATGCTGGTTCGAAAAAATGCACATTTCTTCTTATTCAAATGTCGGAATTTTTGAATCGTTGTAAGTATAATAAAAGATTGTGATGACATTTTTCTCTCGTGAATCCATGAATTATTATGTCATCGAAATATGAAAGTGATTTTGGTAAGCCGTTTAGAATCTGATCGATAATCCGGTTAAATTCAGATGGGGCTGTTTTAATAACAAATGACAATCTATATGCATCTTTTATGTACCACGGTGCGTAGTAATGGTTTTAATCAGGCTACTTTCGTCGTCTACTCGAAGGTGTAAATATGCCTTATAGAGATCTAAGCGACAAAACTATTCAGAATCTCGTCGATACGTCGAATCAGATAGTTTGCTGAAACCAAGCATTTGTTAACTCCTACCTTATACTCAACAACGTATGCCTTGATCTGGTTAAGGAATTACAACTAATGGTGAACTCCAATCGCTGACATTTACCTTGGATATTATACCATCAGCTTCTAAGGTATCTAGTTCTCTGTCAACACGATCTCAAAGAGCATGCGGTACTTCTCGTTCCCTATGGAATGATGGTTTAGCATCAGGTCGAAAATTTAATGATAGTGTAGGTATAATTTGGAGCAAAACCAATCCTCTCTTCAAATATTCCTGGAAACTCTTGTGCTATTTCCTTTACACTTAGTATTCTATCGGTATCAAGCTGGTTTGTATTTGTTATGCTTCTACTATCGATTTGTTGCAAGTGGATTTCAAGATGTCGGATCCAAATACGTCCTAAAAGTGGTTCAAAATTATCTGGTACTATGTAGATCTCTTCAGTCGATGATTTATTTTGATATTTAACGGAAACGTAGGTACGATTTGCCAATAGGATGGAAAACATTTTTCATATATGATCGGAAGGCAATATTCGATTTCTGCAAATTTATTTTTAAATCAAGTGCTTTGAAACTAGAAACTGCTAGAAGTGTAAACCCAGCACCAGAGTCGATTTCAAACTTTTGGGACTTTTTCTGGATTAATAGAGTGAAAAAAAAATTAGGTGCTTCGTGTAAATTTTGATTTTCGAAAATATCTACAATATTATTGATTCCAAAAGTATCCTGGCATTGTGAATCATCCTCTTTAATTTATTTTTATTAGTCAATGGAGAACGAATACACACTTTTTCCACATGACCGGTTTTTCCACAATAAGCGAATTTTAGTCTATCTGGATCAGTTCTACAGTCCTAAACCCGATGATTATCTCTGCCACAACGGATACATAGTTGATCTATATCCAATTCAGGATAGTTTATACGTAATCTTGACTTCAATTATAATAAGGATATAACAGCCGCAGCACAATATAATTAATAATTGAAAGTCTTCTATATCTGTTTTGTTATGGTTTGATCTCCCAGATATGGATGATTGAGCTATTCTGGTGTTAATTTCAACATCGAGCTTTGATTCGGAATATATAATACAGTGCATCCCAAATACTTGAATCTCTGACCCTCGCGCACTTGTGTTCACCGTGAGGATTATTATCAACTTTCTGCTGTATGATCTCGGTTGTTTGATAATTGACCAAATTTGATAAAAGCGTCATGGAGTCTGGTTATACTCTCTTGAATACCCTGTTTTTCATTTACCTTAGTCTATCGTGAATTTTTAAACGTTAAAACTGTGTCAAGGCGATTGTAAATTTATAGTAGAGTTAAAATGGTGTATTCCGTAGAAGAAAGGGTGGAAATGATAAAATTATTTTTTAGAAATAAGGACTCTGCGCGAGTAACAGCGGATTTATTTGACGAACGAAATCCTGGAAATAATGTATCCGCTGTTTACGTTGTGCAACTGGTTGCCAAATTTGACGCTACTGGTTCAGTCGGAAACAAAAAGAGGGTGTATGAAAGAGACGAAGCAAAGGAAGTGGTTGTCTTAGAGGTTATGTAGCAATGGATTCGACCCTTAGTACTAGGAAATTGTCCGACGTATCTGGTGTTTCACGCACAACCATCATGAGAATCCTTAAACAACATAAGTTCCACCCTTTTAAGATACGATTGGTTCAAGAACTGAATGAGGATGATTTCGATCGCCGACTCCAGTTCTGTGAAGTGGTTAGTGAAGTGATTAACGATAATCAAAACTACATGTTCGATATCTGTTTTTCGGACGAGTGTTCATTTTACTTTAACGGCATTGTAAACAGGCATAACTGTCGGTATTGGTCAAATGAAAATCCAAGATTATTTCGTGAAGTGCATACTCAGCATCCCCAAAAATTAAATGTTTTGGCGTGTATTTATGGAAATCATATAATCGGCCGTTTTTTTATACCCGGTAATCTCACTGGCCAAATTTATTTCGACCTATTAGAGAACGCTATTTATCCAGCCCTCGTGCAAGTATTGGAGAATGAGAAGACCATCAAACGATCATTTTTCAACAAAATGGCGCACCACCTCATTTCGTTCAACCTGTGCGTCAGTTCTTAGATGAAAATTTTCCTGACGCCTAGATTGGAAGAAGGGGACATATTTAGTGGCCACCCAGATCACCTGATTTGGCTCCACTGGACTTTTTTCTATGCAGTCACCTGAAATCTAGGATTTACGCTACCCAGCCTGAGTCATTGGGATGATTTGCGAAATCGGATGATTAATGAATGCCGTCAAATTACACCACAAATGTTGAACAATGTACTATCGTCACCAAAAGTATCTGGGACACAAATAATGCATAATAATCTCCTGGACTAATTCTACTGTCATTCATTTCAATGCATTTAATTCACAGTTTGACAAATATTTGACAATAAAATTCATATAATAGGACAAGAGCTAATGTGATGCTGTCCCAGTTACTTTTGGTAACGATGGTACGTGAACGTTTTCAGCAAAACTTATTTTACTGCATGGAAGTGAATGGTGCCCATTTCCAGCATTTAATAAACTAATCACAAAAGTTAGTACTCTTCCACTATTTTAGCTGTCATTTCATTATCGATGAACATTTTGAAGCGAAATTTTAGGGTGAGGTATCGCAACACCCCTCATCCCGATTCAAAATCAAGAAGTTGTGCTCACCCCCGTTAGGGGGTTGAAGTTACGGGGATGAAAAAAGCGGAAAAGTTCTTCCCCCTCGAATCAGAAATCGACGGGTCCGAGTAATCTTCCACATTTTCATTTTAAAGCCGGAAAATCGAGGTATAAGCTTTTCGTTGGACCACCCTGAATTTTTTAAAGAAAAATAAATTCTGTACATATACATCTACTTGTATACCTACAAAGTCAAAATAAAATGATATATAAATAAAAAAATATAAAAATGAACAAATTACCTATAAACAATGATCCAGTGTGTGGAACGCTCAAAATTAGGTCAGAAAATAGTTATTTTTCTCCAAACGTCACTAAAAGTGTCATTTTTAACGGATGCTGTCAGTGTCTAAAATGCCATTTTATGACATTGGTGTTAAAGGTGATTACTTTTAGCACTGAGTGCTAAAAGTAATCACTTTTAATGCGTGTGTAGAAAAAATAGTGTATGCAATGACATCAAAACACAGATAAACGGAACAATAAACAAAATTTTCGTATGACAACATCTCTCTGTCTCTTTTGGGTCTTTGTGCTATCCCCACTACTGAGAATGCCAAATTTTGTCTTGAATCCCTAAATAATATATTTTTCTCCTTTTCTATTTAACGTTTCCAATTTTATTTCTGAACTCAATTTGGCAACAGCCGATTGTAGCAAAACACCGCCCAGAAGCGGCTTGTTGAATGGCAGGCAGGTGTTGGTTGGAGTAGCTAACTATCTTTATCGCAAACAGGGATTATTCATTAGCGTTAAACAAGAAACGACCAATACGATATTTGTACTCCCAGAATAAAGGGCTCGTATCGAATATTTTCAGTTTATTTGTCAATTTGTTATTTTATTTATTCATCCAATTAAATTTTGAGATATATTCACGTGTGGGCGGGGTTTTTTACACCATTTTGAACAATGATGTCTCCCCACCCCGACCCCGCGAGCAACTCACCTCCCCTGGCCCATGGGTGGTCTTGTCAACACAACAAATATCAGTTTATGAATGGGATGATCCGTCTATCTGTGTTTTGATGTCATTGAGTGTATGATATTCGTGCTAAAAGTGATTTTATTTTGTTCAAAGGGATATGGAACACTCCGCCTTCGGCGTCTTGTCCCAAATTTCCCTTTTCCCAAAATAAAATGTCATCTCTAGCACTTATATTATAAAAGTCATTTACTTTATATATAAGGCTCTCTCCAATAAATAGGATTTATCAGCTATGCGGAATTGGGGATGAGATGCTATGGACTTGACTACTACTGGCAGATGATAGTGCATTTTTTTTCGGTGTATAGAATGGACTCGGAGGATGGAGATGGTAAATAAAAATGATGCTCCACTTTTCTAAGTGGATAGTCATGCAATGGCCTTTCTGAAATACTGGGCAGGTGTTTGCGAATTAGGCAGACTGATTCTAGTATGGAAAAGGGAAGTGTTAATATTTTTATTTCCTACTGAACTATTAAAAGCATATAATACCTTAGTTACGATAATCATAAACAGGGTCCTAACTCCCGCGCGGGAGTTAGGGATTTCATAACTCCCGCGCGGGAGTTATGGATAACATAACTCCCAAGGGAGTTAAGGATTTCCATAACTCCCTTGAATAGGTAAAATTTTGACAAAAAATAGAAATTTTGGTTTATGGTTTATTCCTTTATAAAAATGGACAAAATACAGTAAATTGAGTAGGAAATAAAATTATCTATGAACCATGGGAATTATCAGGTGTTACCCACGGCCAGAGGCCCTGGGGACACAACTTTGCCCTGGGGTATTAACACCCTCATAATTCCCTTGATAGATAAATAACTATATATTTTTTGAAAAAATCTTCGCAATGGGCATTATTTTTTAATTTCAGGGAATATCTAATAGCTCTATTTTGTAATTAAAGATACAATCAAATTGAGTCGCACAGCACGAACCACAGAATGGAAGGGCGTATCGTGATAGGTGTGATTTAAAAAGGGCAAAGTAGACTGTTCTAGAAGTTGACAAGTTCCGTTCCTTGGAAACTGATTATCGCAAAACAAGCAAAAATTAATTTTTTTGATAAAGAATCGATGTGCGAGTTCCATTTCAGGGAGTTGTCTATAATGGGGCCCAAAAACTTCACGAAATCAACGACGTCAATAGAAGTAGTGTTATTAAGAACAATAGGTTGCAGCGTACTTCTAGATGACAAAACTTTATTTTTCGCAGCGTTGATACAGAGAAGTTAGAGTCGCACCATGATTTAATGGCTTACAAGTCGATGGACATGGTTCTATCTTTGGTTCTATGAAGAGCTACAATATCCGGGTTGCTCCAAGTGAAACTAGTATAATCAGCAGAAAGATAGATTTTACCGCTGATGTCTAGACGACTAGACAAGCAATGTCGTTGATAAACATCAAAAATAATATTGGACCCAACACCCAACACAGAACCCTGTGGAACTCCACATTCTATTCGCTTGCATGAAAACATCGTCGTATCGTATCAACCCTCACAAGCTGTTTTCTGAAGACCAGTGGCGGATCCAGGGGGGGCACTGGGGGCAAGTGCCGCCCCCCCCCCCCCGAGAAAAGTAACACTTTGCGCACTTGTTAGGAAAATAACTATTTTTTATGTTTTTTAAACTTTCTGCAACACCCTAACCTTGTATGAAAAAAACTATAATCGAATTTTCGCGACAAACTACTCCCATGATTCCATGAAAACAAACGGTTTTGCGAAAAACTGATGAACGTAGTTTGCAGGAAGCATGGACGCAGCTTCTAGCCAGCGATCAAACTCCGTGACGTCACAAGACGAACTATGGTTCGTCCTTGGATGAACTACATTCGTCGCGAAAATTCGGTTTATGTTTTGTGGAAACTATTTTTCAACCTATACACTTTTCCTATTCACTTTTCTTTTATACACAGCGGCACAAAAAAGTTGAGGGGTGAGAAAATATAAAAAATGACCCTGTACAACCAAATATTGATATTAAATATCGTTAAAGGGTCCAAAAAAGGGGCGTGGCACCCTAAAATTTTTCGCTTACAGCGGTTAGCCTCCGACGGCTACTAAATGACGATGTTCTCAGGTTAAGTGCCCCCCCCCCAAAAAGCACCTCTGGACTCGCCACTGGAGAAGACATTATTGAAGACAGAGAACATATAGCATCAATAGTGCATTTGTTGGTTAAAAATCCTAATTGGTGCCATTGGTGGATAGTTTGTATATTATATTTATGCAGAAATGATAGAAGCCCTCTCTTAACCAATATTTCAATAATTTTGGATAAGGCGGGAAGAAGTGCAATTGGATGATAGTTCGACGCTTGATCCTTATCACATCCCTTGTGCAGAGGAATAATTATAGCCGTCTTGAGGCAATCTGAGAACACTCCTTGTTGAAAAGATTTATTTATTGAAGCAGTGAGGAGATTTAATGTATGTACATACATTCCGATAAATTGAAAAACATTTTTAAAGTAAGTCCATCAGTCCCAGATGACAATTTGTTTTTGATTTCCTTAATTGTGCTGCAAACCTCTGGTGTTTCTACGGGTGTTGGGAAGAAACTGTAAATTCATATTAGTACTAGAAAAATATGAAAGCGGATTTCGAGAAGGAGCTATAGCAGTCATCAAATTTTTTGCCACATTTTCAAAGTAGGTAATAATTGTTTAGGTTCTCAGGGAAGGTAGAGGTTATACTGGACGAGATAGCCTTATTTCTCAAGTTGTTGACAATAGAATAGACCACGTTTCTTTAGCAATATTTTCGGTTCTAGCGAACCGGTTGTTATAATAGGTGTCTTTGGCGGCTTTTATAGCTTCATGATAAATTTTTCTTTAACTTAATTTTTAAAGAAGAGATTGTCCGAAATTGGTGTGACAATATGCGCATGTTCTTTGCCGATGTCCGAAAGCTTTTAGTAGTCCAGGGTTTATAGGGTGACTGCGCTAGTTTGCCGACCACTACTAGTTCTCGACCACATTCACCTTTAATCAGGCATAAATAGTGAATATGCACTCGTTCTGGTCTAATAAATGCTGGAATGGCTGCCAGACAGTTTTCCTAACCTGAAATAGCATTGAGATTTGGTAGGCGGTAAACGGAACGGCCTTCAAAATTCATTTGAATAGTCGCTATCAAGAGGGTGGTTGTTTACGCGTTTTATCTATAAAAAGTGTATGTGTGTTTGATGTAGAAAATAGTAAGTAATGTTCTTCTTGAATAGAAGACCTTTCACTAATTGATTCAAGGTTATAGTAGGGTATTTTTTTTATCGAATTTACGAATAAAATATAGTCTGAAACAAATCTTTACATACAAGTTTCGTTGGTCGGGAACTAAGAGGTAGGTATACAAAATAAATCAGAATTCAGTTTACGACCGGGGTGGTCGAGAACTGAGTTTCAAGTCGTCCATTTTCAATTCAAATAATAATAGGTCTGTTTCTGCAGAAATCACAAACCACTCAGAGCGAATTTCATTGGTTGAAATATGCTATGTATTTACTGGGACACTGAAACACTAGAACTTATTGAAATACTTTATTCCAAGACGGTATTTGGTGAATACAAAATTGGACAGAACGAAAATGTTTGCACTTTTTAATGTCACTCTGACAAGACTATCTAAAGACAGATGATGACAGATGACCAACAATTAATTAGTGCGTTCTATAACTAATGCAAGGAATCTAAGCAAGGACTTATCATATCCTTCCTTTTTTTTAAAAAAAATCTTAACAATCTAATTTCTGAGGAGGTTTAATCAGTCGTCCAAACCTAGAAGTATATCCAGAAGTCTTGCTAGAAGTTGAAGCTGTACCAAGGTCTCTTGAGAGTCTAGGAGTAGCAGTAACTTTTACTGTGTGGTTGTTATCTGACTTTAGCATTTTATCAACTGTAGGACTAGTAGGACTCACAGACTCCGGTACTTCAGCAACAGCCGACTGACTCATTTCTATATTATTGCTTGAACAATGTTGGTTATCGTAGTTTTAACTTATTTGTGAATTTGACATAATTGGCGAAGGAGAAGGAACTATTTCATACGACATCATTTTAGAAGAATCTGCTTTACATTGCCGAATGTCATTCGAATGAAAAAGCCTAATAACTTCTCCAATTTTAACTAAATAAGTACAGTAACTCATACATCTTATAATTTTACCTTTTTGCCACAAGTGAGTGTACTTATTTTTTACATAGACATCTTGGTTTTCACAATACAATTTTAAGCTAGTAATATCAGAATTTACAGGTTTCTGTTTATTAGACCAAGGTTTCAACGAATCGTATCTAGTACGAGGGCGAAACTTAAAAACAGATTCTGCAGGAGACAAGCCAGTCGACGTTGAGGGTGTATTACGATGTACAAATAAAAAGTTTTCCAATTTATTCAAAATTGAATTTTTGCTCAACTCTTTTTCCCTCTCTCTAAATAATGAGCGTACCAAACCTCTTTTTATGGTTTGTACATTTTTCTCGCCAAGACCGTTACTTTCAGGATGCTGTGGTGGAATTCGTATAAACTTTATTCCATTAGCCTGACAAAAAGTAGTGAATTCATAACTATTGAATGGAGGTCCATTATCCGATACAAGTTCAGCAGGCAAACCGAATACCTACTGAAAAAATTTGTTTAAGAGTCAAGATAGTTTCCCTTACGTTAGTACCATTATTCATAAGTTTTACTTCAGTCCATTTAGACTTGTCATCCACTAAGATCAAGAAAACCAAATTAAATTTCTTAAAAAAATCGATATGGTGCCTATAAAAATTATTAGGAGCACAAGGCCAAGGAACAAGTATACCTCCACTTGTAAAATTTTGAGTTTCTTGACATGTTTCACAAGAGCTTATAAAAGCTTCAATAGCCTCATTCATACTTGGCCACCAACAATAGGATCGCATAAGCATCTTTGTTCTAACGATGCCAATATGTTCTTCGTGAAATAATTTTAAAATATCATTTTGAAGCTGTTTTGGTATGACTACCTTACTTCCAACTAATAAGCATCCTCCCTCTATAAAAAATTCCAATCGTCTTTTAAAATAAGGTTTTAAATTTTCATCTTTAATACAATTTGGCCATCCAGAAAGAGTAAGGTCAATAACCTTGGAAAGAGTGATATCCTTCTTTGTAGCTATTGCAATATTTTCAAATGACAAAGGTGCGTCATAGCGCTAACTGAATGAGAAAAGCGAATCTGAAACTCCAGTTGAACAATTCATAGGTAAGCGAGATAGAACCTTTTTTATAAGTAATGTCATAATCATAAGCAGACAGTATTAGTGCCCATCGAGTTATACGAGATGCAGCTGTAACCGGAATATTTTTATTTTTACCAAAAATTAATTGAAGAGGTTGGTGATCCGATACTAGTGTAAACTTTCGACCATATATATACTTGTGAAATTTTTTTAAACGGAATATTATGGCCAAACTTTCGCGCTCTAAATTTGAGTACTTTTTTTCATTTTCTGATAAAGTGCTAGAGGCAAATAATACTGGTCTTTCAACTCCCTTAATTTTATGACTAAGCACTGCACCCACTCCATAGCCACTTGAATCGCAAGTAATAAAAATAGGCTTTTCTGGATCGTAGTGAGCTAAGACATTTTTAGAGGTAATCATCACTTTCTTGAAACGTTTGCTCACACTCATCTGTCCAACAGAAATCATTGTTACCTTTGCACAAATCATATAAAGGTTTGAGCTTGGCAGATAGCATGTGAATAAACCTTCCATGGTAATTTAACAATCCCAAGTAGGATTTTAACTCTGTCACGTTTTGAGGTGAAGGTGCTTTACTTATACACTCTATTTTCTCGTCTGTAGGATGGATGCCCTTATTATCTATTTCATGACCTAAAAATACAACAGACTGTTCAAAGAACTTATATTTGTTCTTATTAATTTTAACGTTAAACTTTTTTAATCTTTTTAAAACATTTTTAAGATTTTCATTACATTCTTCCATGGTTTCTCCATGAACCAAAATGTCATCAAGATAACACTTAGTTTTGGGTAAACCAGCCAAAATTGCATCCATTATACATTGGAAAATACTTGGAGCGGAACTGACTCCGTATGTTAGTCTATTAAATCCGAAAAGACCCATATAGGTGTTTATCGTGAAAAGTTCTTTTGAAGAATCACTTATTTGTAATTGCTGATACGCACCCTTTAGATCTATAACAGAAAAACAGTTACCTCCATTCAAACTAGCAAAAATATCGGTTGGCAATGGCAAAACACAATGCTCAGTATCAATAGCCCGATTTAATGTTTTTTTAAAATCCACACATAGCCTAATATCAGTAGAATTTTTTTTTGGAACTACAATAATGGGACTTGCCCATTTGCTGTGTCTGACTTTCGTTAAAATACCAGATTCAACCATTTTTGAAATGTCTTCCTCTACTTTAGATTTTAGTGAAAAAGGCATTTCATATGCTCTATGAAATATTGGTTTGAAACCATCTTTGACTTTAAACTCTGCCTTGAACCCCCTGATAAACGAATTAGGTTCATCTTTAAACAAACTTTCATACTCAGATTTTATCAAATTAATCAATGTAATTTTGACATCTTCTGACATGAATTGAAATATTTGACCATCAACTGACTTGTTTCCTGTGAGCTTAATTAAATTAACACTTTTATCCAGAACATTATTTTTCCAATCAAGATTGAGCACATTCAACCAATTTCGACCCAAAAGGGGTACAAATGATACTTCAAAATTAAGTACTACCAATGGTAAACAAAACATTTTACGCAAATAGGTAACATGCACCCAAACTTGTCCCAGAATCTCAGCTTTTTGACCAGTTAAAACTCTTAACTTAAAATCTACAGGCTCAAGAACTAAATTTCGAAATAATTTCTCAAAATCCTGTCGATGCATAACTGACCGAACAGCCCCTGAGTCTACTTCCATCTCTACATTCTTATTGTCAATAATCATGTTGACCCTTAGCGTATCGTTACCATTAGACTTTAAAGACTTGATAGTAAACTCACCCATATCCTCGGATAACAAACCTAACTCAAAGCCATCTTCGGACTCTTCTGACTCGACATCAACGTCTTTTTCTTCCTCTTCAAACTCGTAAACTCTGTTTTTACACATTATAGACTTGGCAGTATGCCCTACCTGGTTACATGAATAACACTTCCAGGACACTGCTGGACACTTACTATAGTCAAAATGAACACGATTACATCTTCTACACTTAGAATTTTTATTATTGGCCTGTGACCTCGACTGTGACATAGTCGCACCTGACTGATTCCTGAACTTATGGAAATGACTTGAGTTTGACTTACTAGAACCACGACTAGATCCTGCTTTTGCATAATACTTTTTCTGATAGACTTTATTGACTTGACCAATATCTGGATCCATTACTTTTAATTGACCTTCGGTTAACTCCATTGCAACTGCAATTTTACGGGCACTGTCAAATGTTAACTTTGCTTCTGTCAACAGTTTACGTTTTATAGACTCCGACCTGATTCCGCACACAAACCGATCCCTTAGAGCCTCGTTTTGAAAAGGTTGAAACTCACATGACTTGGCTAAATTCTTCAGACGCACAACGAATGTCTGTATATCTTCATTTGCTTCTTGAAATGCTGTATGAAATTTGAATCTCTCGGCAATTATCAAGCGCTTAGGACTGTAATGTTGCTTTAACTCAGTGACCAATGCTTCATATCCCTTTGAACTTGGCAAGGTAGGCACTAACAGGTCCTTCAATATACCATAGGCCTCCCCCCCTATCAAAGTTAAAAACAAGGGTACCTTTTTTTCTTCCAGTGTGATATCATTACACTTAAAAAGTTGTTCTAACCTCTCAATGTAGGTGGTGATATCGCTTACTTTTGGATTGAACGGCTCTATGCTTCCAATTAACGACATTTTTTATTTATTTTTTTGACAGACCTTCTGACTTTTTTCCAGAGGTTTGACGGTTTGACTTCTATTTTATCTCCAAGCGAGGCGGACTACAAACCACGATTGATAGACTATGGCCCGTTTCCAGAGCTCGTCGCCAAAATATGCTATGTATTTACTGGGACACTGAAACACTAGAACTTATTAAAATACTTTATTCCAAGACGGTATTTGGTGAATACAAAATTGGACAGAACGAAACTGTTTGCACTTTTTAATGTCACTCTGACAAGACTATCTAAAGACAGATGATGACAGATGACCAGGTAGATTCAGTGCGCACTGAGTGTATTTGCATCCTTTTAATCGACCTGTAGAAGAAAAAGACAGAAATAGAAAAAATTGCACTAGTTCCGCACTAGATCTACCAATCGGAAACGCCATAAGCAAGGACTTATCAGAAAACAGTCAGAAAACTGGTCTCAGCCAATAAAATTCACTCTGACTGGTTTGTGATTTCTGCAGAAACAGACCTTATATTTAGAAAAGTCTTTCTATTTTTTATTTTTAGTTGAATATTGAATATAATTTTTATTTTTTAGTTTACGACCACCACTTTTCATTTTTAAAAATATTGCGAAGAAAATTGGATATAGATTTGGCAAAATTATGTGGTCGAGAACTAGCTTATTGTAGTCTATTTCTCGTCCACTGTAGTTTCAAGTGGTCGAACATCTAAATAATATGGATCTGATTTTAGACCAGCATGTTTTTCTCATGGGAAACTCTAGACGCCGAACCAACATGTCTTTATATAAATAATTTTTTCTTATCTAATTTTCGTCCACATGATTTTTTTCAACTTCACTTACCTATAGAGGAAAGAATGAGAGAAAGAGAAAACCCCTAGTGCAATTTCTTCTGCAAAATGGAGAGAATACTATAATAAAAAGAAAGAAAACCAATAAAAAACAACAAGAAGTAGCCCGAAGAAAACAAAAAAGGAAAATGACAAAAGAAAATAGTTCAAAAAAAAAAGTTCAGAAAACTCTCAAAAAGAAAAAAAAAATCAAAAAGTTACCACCAAATCTAAAGTATCCTGTTTATTATGCCAAGAAGATCTTAATAGTGACACAGAGGATGAAGATAAGAAAAACATCGGCTGTGACTTTTGTGAAAAATGGTTTCACACAAGGTGTACCGAATTTATTGATACTCCCTATGAAATATCCGCCGTTCAAAGATTATAAATGCAGTCAGTGCTAATTTAATTTCATCAAATCCAAATATTTCATATTTTTCGTTAATATAAAATAGGGGTAGGTAAATATTTACCATATTGAAAACTTTTTAGCACTTTCATATTTTTAAATATTCCAATTTTAGTTTTAATAATAAGAACTTTCCTTTTGTTATGGAATTTTTATTTAGGTATTTATTTTTATATTATGAGTTGTTTTGTTTTTATATATACAGGGTGTCCGAAAAGGTTTTTACGATTTCTTTGTTATATTTCTCGAGAACCGTTAGGAGTAGGGGAATCCGAGCAGATGCAATACTGAGCGTGCATCTTGGAAATCTTGGAATTTCAGTTATCATGGAGCGATACACAGGGCCGCAGCGCGCTTTCTGTGTGAAAGGATTTTATGAGAACAACCATTCTTACATCCAAGTTCGTCGCCTTTTTCGTGCACATTTCAATTTACACGACATTAATCAAGCTCCAACACGTTCTTTGATCAGACACTGGGTTAAAAAATTTGAAGCAGAAGGCACAACAGTAAATAACAGCCATATTGGGCGGCCCAGAGCTGGAACAAGTGTGGAAAATATCGAGCGTGTTCGAGAAGCGGTTGGGCGAACGCCTCGCCGTTCAATAAGAAAACAAGCAGCCGCATTAAATTTATCAAAATCGACAATCAACAGGATCTTAAAGAAGGATTTAAAGCTTCATCTACAAATTTGGATCAGTTGAATCAAAGAATTCACGAGGAAATTGGAGCAATTCCACAAGAACTCTGCAATCGCGTGTTTATCAACTTCAGAGGCCGTTTGGAGGAGACGATCCGTATGGGAGGGCAGCACCTCCGGCATAATTTTTCACTAATAAAATTTCCACAGTTTGTTATTTATTTTATTTTTTTAAATAAATCTCAAACTTGATAAGTTATAATTTTTACAAATCGTAAAATTTTTTTCGGACACCCTGTATTTTTTTTACGCTTTAGGTACTTGTCTTTATAGGTACTAGGCAGGACCTAGTTAAAAGATAATTTAATATTGTTTTTTTATGTTCCATTATGTGGTATCGTCCCTGCTTTACGCAACAGTGAAAAGGAGTAGCGGGAATAGGACAGCAAAAAAAGACGTTATTATTTATTCAGCGACGTTTCGACCATATATTTTGGTCTTCTTCAGGCTAAAAATATGGGTTACATAAGAAATTGGTAATAAAATTAAGGAATTCAAAGAGAAAAAATTGAAAGACTTGAAAAAAAAAACTTGATTAAGTACACAAAACTCTTAGTAAATTTGAACTAATAGGTATGCATTTTAAATTGAAAGAACAAAAATCAATCAAATCATTGAAACATTGAGAAAAACAAAAATAATTAAACTAATCTGTGGACATCTAAAAAGTTCGAGCAGAACAAAAATAAAATTAACAAACAAACAAGAAAAATAACGTAAGCAAAAAATACATAAACAATAAAATTATAGTGAGTCAACATACCTTCCAAATATAACGTCATTGCTAAAAATTCCAAATACATATAGGCACATGAAACACGAAGCTGAACATTACAGTGAAAATCAGTCAAAATTTAAAAATGATAATTATAATTAAAAATCTTCGCAAGTCAAACAAACAAGCCAGCACCAGAGCGGTTCCCACAGTGAAGTGGTTTATTGTTAGGTACCTATAGACTTTGAAGAAAGAAAAAACGGAATGAAAAAAGAAAAACAAAAACACTAAAGAACGACGGCTTATCTGTTAATAATTACAATAGGAAATAGAATTTTTGATTATAATATGTTAGTTAATATGCTATAGAACTTGTCTCTCTAAATAGGGCAAAGAGGCAAGTTCTATAGCATATTAACTAACATATAATCAAAAATTCTATTTCCTATAGTAATTATTAACAGATAAGCCGTCGTTCTTTAGTGTTTTTGTTTTTTTTTTTTTCATTCCGTTTTTTCTTTCTTCAAAGGTACCTAACAATAAACCACTTCACTGTGGGAACCGCTCTGCTGCTGGCGTGTTTGTTTGACTTGCGAAGATTTTTAATTATAATTATCATTTTTAAATTTTGACTGATTTTTACTGTAATGTCCAGCTTCGTGTTTTATGTGCCTATATGTATTCGGAATTTTTAGCAATGACGTTATATTTGGAAGGTATGTTGACTCCCTATAATTATAATAAAAATAATCTCGAGACAGAAATGAAAACTTTCCTCCGAGGTTTGTATACTATTTTATTTGCAAGCACACCATTAATTATTATGATTAGGCATTTAATTTTTATAATATTAAAAAAAGAAAACAAACATGCCAAAATGTGTCATTCACTGTTTTGACGTTTTTACCTGACATGTTTTCATTGTTGCCAGCAAAGGTAAATAAATTACAGTGAGGGAAATCGGTGAGGGAAGTCGAATAGGGAAATCGGTGAGGGAAATCGAAGAGGGAAGTGACACCGGTAAAGTGACACTTCCAAATTTAAAAAAAAAAACAGTAATGTCAAGATTACATATATGGTTGCAAATAAAATGCATACCTACACTGAGAAAAAAAACTTGTAGCCATTACTTAAAAATTAGTTATGGCAGCAAAAAATCTTCATAAAATAGGTGACAGCTAGCCAAATTTGTTGCGACAACTAAAATTTATCTACTAGAAAGCATAGTCGTCTCAAATGAATAAATTTAGTTAATTGTTCGAGTATCTTATTGCTGTAACTAAGTAGAATTAGTTGCAGATAGTAACCAGTTTTATTCATCACAACTAAAAAGTTGAGTTACAACCAACTAGATTTTAGTTTTGGCTAAAAATAACTTAGTTGTCATTGCAAATAATATTGTTGTAATAAAAAACATATTTAGTTGTGGCTAAAAACAACTTAGTTGCCGTTGCAAACAAATGTTGTTGTATTGAAAAACTTATTTAGTTGTAGTTAAAAATAACTTAATTACCATTACAAATCCCTTTTGTTAGAATTAAAAAATTGGGTTAGTTGAAAAACAACCTAAATTCCTGCAGATAGATCTCGAAAGGACTATGATTACAAAATGATTTTAAATTATAGTAAGAAAATATTTTACAGGTGCATACCTAAGTACTACAACTTTAACTATAATTTAAAATTATTTGTAATCATAGTAGTCTAGGAAAATAGTCGAAAAATACATGCATTGCAAAAAAAAAAATCCTACCCAAATGAACATTTCAGGGATGATAGGGGGCGGGTGGGTGATCATAAAACCGAAAATATCAAACATTCACCCCTCTGGCGTTTTGCGCTATAGGGGTTGAAAGTGCGTCATTGGCGATTACTTGGTACCTATTGATTTTACAAGAAAATGTTTCAAATAAAGGATGTGCAACATTATTTGTTCTACAATGTTTATCTGAAGACTTTTTTGATTAAGGGCCGTCTGTGGTCATTTGGGCCGTTTGAAATTTTATAATGAAAATGAAAAATTGTAACCAACGTGAAAAAAATTTCTACAACACAGTGGCGTATTTTAAAATTTGGCGCCCTGGGCCTTTAAGGTTTGCCGCCCTAATTTACCAAAAAAAAAATAATTAAAAAAGATCAAACGAAAAAAAAAAATTATTTTTTAAATATTTTATTATGTACAGGGTCTTTCCCTATATATTGACCCCCCCCCCCCACTACAGGGGTTATGTGAAAAGATATAAAAAAAATTGTAAATATTATCTATTCACAATCCGATGTCCGAAGGTAAAGGTAAAATTTATCACCTTTCAGTGCTATTTGATAGGGAAAGGTGATAAATTTACCTTTACCTTTGGACTACGGATTGTGAATAGGATATATAAAAGTTTTGGTGTTTTACCTGAAATTTTTGAATCTGATGTCAAAACTTCTTTGCTTTTTTAAAAATGTCAAATTTTGACAGATGGTTAGTTTTTTCTTAGTTGTGAAGAGTTAAATTTTCTAATTTGAAATATATATGGTTTAACTGCTTTTAATTAAGCCGTTTTGGAAATATCAAGGTCTAAACTTCAAGAAAATAATAGATTGAAACACATCAGCTCTGTTCCTTCCAACCGACATAAGAACCGTTCTAGAACGGAAGTTTCCAGTTGCCCACCTATTTTTCAATAAGTTGAACGTTTATCCTAATTGACAAATGAATTGATCGACTAGAAATTACCGTTCTTACGGTTCTCATGTCGGTTGAAACAGAGCTGATGTATTTCAATGCATTATTTTCTTGAAGTTTAGGGCCCGATATTTCCAAAACGGCTCGATTAAAAGTTTGAAATCAGAAAAATCGATGCTTTTCAACTATGAAGTCATATAGTGTAGTAGAAGTCATAGGTTGTTCCATAAGAAAAAACTAACATCCGTCAAAATTTGACATTCCTAAAAAAACAAAAAAGTTTTTGACATCGGATTGAAAAATTTCAGGTAAAATCCCAAAACTTTTGTATTTAAAATTTTTTCATATCTCTTTACATAACCCTTGTAAAGGAGAGGTCAATATGTAGGGAAAGACCCTGTACCTATTTTTTTGCGATGCACAAATTGGGTGACGAATTCGTCCAATGATAGGTCTGATCTCTCAAGAGTCAGTGACAATTTGCAACCTGTCAGAAACAATCGCTCAGCGAAGTTACCGATTTATCTTGGACCAAAGGCATTGATAACATACCTATATAGGTGATGTGCTTGTCATAGTTTGCAAACTGTCAGAGACTCTTGTGAAAACAGACCTATTGACACTGTGCAATTCACTGTTTTCTCCACCTGATATCGGGATAAGGGATGTTCAATGAAACACAGAATATTTATCTTCACTGTTCTCTGCCTGCCTCCTCAATAACGAATGACGTGTTAGTCCGCGCGGTATTTCAGTCAGCTGATGTTCATACGGTCTTCGCTTATACAGGAACGAAGATAATAGAGAGATTTTGAGCCACCTATTTGATCAACGTTATACGTTATCGGTTATTTTGCTCATGCGCAATAGTGAAAAAATAACCGGTCCGCCTAATATGCGGTTACGTACTACGCTAATTATAGAGAGATTTTGAGCCACATGAATTTTGAAGTACGTTACACGCTAAACGATAAACTGAGCAAGCACAGTCTTTGAAAAATATAGCGGATGACATTTAGCCCTTTTTTAGTTTTTGAAGCCAAAGCTTGTGTAGGACGTTATACGCTAAACATTAATGAAAATTTGTGGTTAGGATTTTGATTTTGTGTAACTAATATCAAATTTTATGTTGTCTGTTGTTTATGTTAGAATTGTTAGGTATTCATTTGTATTTTGTTTTGTGTAATTGTGTACTGCACTTCATGGATAACATTGAAAATATAAAAGGACGTCGGAATGCGGAAAAGATGTTAAATCGTTATCGGTTAATAACGTTCCGTTTATTTCCACATAATTAGCGTAGTACGTTACCGCTTATTAAGCGGACCGGTTATTTTTTCACTATTGCGCATGAGCAAAATAACCGATAACGTATAACGTTGATCAAATAGGTGGCTCAAAATCTCTCTAAAGTGGAAATAAACGGAACGTTATTAACCGATAACGTTTTAACATCTTTTCCGCATTTCGACGTCCTTTTATATTTTCAATGTTATTCATGAAGTGCAGTACACAATTACACAAAACAAATTACAAATGAATACCTAACAATTCTAACATAAACAATAGACAACATAAAATTTGATGTTAGTTACACAAAATCAAAATCCTAACCACAAATTTTCATTAACGTTTAGCGTTAAAAGTCCTTCACAAGTTTTGGCTTCAAAAACTAAAAAAGGCTAAATGTCATTCGCTATTTTTCAAAGATTGCGCTTGCTCAGTTTATCGTTTAGCGTATAACGTATTTCAAAATTTATGTGGCTCAAAATCTCTCTAATTATTCTTTCATCGGGTGATCAGATCGGACGGTCGCCGGATCCCCCGATTTCTTGTAATGTCATCAATTAAATAATAAGTTTTAGTGTGGTTTTTTTTTCTGCTTTGTTGGTAATTTGATAGCATTCCTAAGCGCTTGGTCTTGTGCCGCCCCTTGCAGTCCTACCGCCCCGGGCCATGGCCCCCATGGCCCTAGGGTAAATACGCCACTGACAACACATACAACATTTTTGCTTTATGAAGTTTTTACCTACCCCTTGCCGTTTTTCAATAGGGGTAGTTTAAAAAAAAATTATTTTTCTACAAAAAAAAATTCTCAATAAAAGTTTTATAAGATTACATTTCCTACAATTTTTCTCCATAAACTTCTTTTATAACTCACCCCCATTCAGCGGGGGGTTTTAGTTATCATAACTCAAGACTTGAAGTTATTAAACCCAGAGGGGACCTCTGTTGTCCCAGAAAGAATTTTAGTAAAACTGAATAAACAACAAATGTTTCCAATTGCTACTAATAAGAGTAGGTATATTAATCACAACTATTGAGGAAAAAATAGAGAAAGGACCCTGCCCAAAGCATACGGAAATTGTGTTTATGTCAGATTTGGCTGACTTTTGTATATAATATATATCACGCCTTTCTGATTAAAAGTTACCATTGCACCAATCCTGAAAAATGACTCCACATAGCACAACACTGTGCCACAACCTTACCTATTCTATACCTATTCGTGTTACATGGAACCTCCATTACAATGTTCAAGCGTTTTACTTGCTATCTATGAAATTAATTTTCTCCAAAAGGAGTCATTTTTCAGGATTGGTGCAATGGTAACTTTTAATCAGTAAGGCGTAATCTACATTATATACAAAATTCAGCCAAATCTGACATAAACACAATTTCCGTATACTTTGGACAGGGTCCTTTGCTGCAGAAAATAACCATGGTTTGTTACTACAATTACATTTTCGATCATTTTTAATTACCAGAACTAAAAAGACAGTAACTAAACAGTTTAGTTGGCGAGATATTCTCATTTTATTAGTTCAAATTTACTTAGAGTTTTGTGTACTTAATCAAGTTTTTTTTTTCAAGTCTTTCAATTTTTTCTCTTTAAATTCCTTAATTTTATTACCAGTTTCTTATGTAACCCATATTTTTAGCCTGAAGAACACCAAAATATATGGTCGAAACGTCGCTGAATAAATAACAACGTCTTTTTTTGCTGTCCTATTCCCGCTACTCCTTTTCACTATTGTTTTTTTATATCTATAAGTTTTTTCAAAGGTATTAATCCGTTTATTCTCGTTTAAACTTATGTTCCTATATTTTTTTTTTGTATAAGAAACTGCCGTTTAGAAATAGCTATTTATACAATAAGTTACGAAATGAGCGTCTTTTAGGCACGCGACGTGAAAATTGTCCAACGAGGCAAAGCCGAGTTGGACAACACGTCGAGTGACTAAAAGACATCGTTTCGTAACGTATTGTATACAAGATTTTTTCTACTGGCATTTTATAATAAAAAAACACAATTTTATTTCATGTGAATAAGTCGATTACACCCAAAATCTTTGTCACCTGCTTTTACTTGACACCTGACACTTTTCATGCGATTTTCTTTTCAAAATTCGACATCAATAATTAAAATCCTAGAAAGTAGGTAATAACACAAAGTTCTGTTTTGAGTAACCCAAACGTTCAATTCAGTAATTCCATTTTCAATATTCATAATAAATACAAAACAAAATTCAAATATGTGTTTAGTGTTATTTTTTATTTCTGAATAATGAATGACACTTTTAGGCACTAGTGCTTAAAAATTACTTTTACGCACTCATAAGTCACTTTTACGCATTCAAAAGTCACTTTTACGCACTGAGTGCCTAAAAGTAACTTTCACGCACTCAGTGCCTAAAAGAATGTCGTTTCAAAACTGAAATGACAATCGAAAAGTTGCTATTATGAAACGTCAGTAGAAAAATAAAATTTTGTTTCATACTGGTAATTTTTTTTTTACTACCTAGTTAGGATTTATTATAGCTTTTTACGCTTATTAAAAGGTGGTCGAAAACTAAGCTAAAAATGGTCGGAAATTGCGACCAGGGCTAAATGGCACTTTTTTCATATTTTTACTAAAATAACACATTTTATGAAACAAAAATTTAAAAAAATATATAAAAGATGAATTCACAAATCTCCAGACTTTTAGAAAATCTTAGTCTTATTAATATATTTTAACCAGACATATTTTAATCGTGAAGTGGAATTTTTAGTTAACTGGTCGAAAACTAGCACAATGATCCTATGTTGCTTATTTTCGATAGGCCTGGAGGAAAATGCTTTGAAAGCCAGACCAGAGATAATTTATTTGAAAATGTTGAAAATGCACTATCTTTGTCATCAGAGAGGCAATCCCAGTCAATTATTTTGGTCTTTAGAGAAAAGTTTGTGAGTACTGCTTCATGATCTGACAACCCTGAACTAAAGACAGTATAGTCAACGAAGCTTGGATCAAAAGATGACACGACGTACCTAGTCGATAGTGCTAGATCTGGTTTTAGTTATTTGGGTTGGAGAGTAAACATGCATGACTATACCAAAAGATACAAGTAAAGACTGAAGAGAATCCTGAGCAGAACACACATTGGAAAAATCTATGTTAAAGTTGCCACACAAAATTAATTTCCTATTGAGAGGGAAGGATTCAAGCAAGCTTAGTAAGTTTTGAAAAAATGTAACCAATATGTCAACGTCAGGTGTTCTGTAAATGCAAACAATGTAGAGGTCGTAGATATTGTTGTAGACTATAGAAAATACAAATAATTTTTCAGATAATAAATTGTCGAACTTGGTTACTGCCAAAAAGTTGTTATTATTATTTTTATTATCAATCTTAATATTAGTTTACGAGTAAAAGTAGGTACGTATTTATAATATCGCAATACCCCAATCAATTATTATTAATCAGTCGGTCAATTTTCAGAAGGTTAAACAAACAGTTCAAGAACGACGTTTTGCCATTCTCCATGCCCAAAAAAGAAAAAACAAAAACAAAACCTAGATATCAAAACGTCTATTTTGATTACAAGTTGCAAGCGCGCGCTTTCATTTTACACATATGATGACGCGAAAAAGTAGGTGCAAAAACCGTAAGCCCCGGCGACTACTGCTTTTAGAGGAAGAGTGTTTCTGTTTGTCTATCTTACTCGGCCTAGAAGCTTTAATACAAGATAAACATAATTTGGAACATAAATGTTTTTGTTTAAACTTAATCAAAGTTAATCCAAGTGAAAGCTGTTGAACTTGGTACCGTTTAACTCTTCATTGAAATTTAAAAATAGTCGGGTGCATCAGTGTGTCGGATAAGGTGGTCGAAATCAAGGTCAATTACAATGCAAATGAAGACATTTTCGCGGTTTCTAAATATTTAGTTTTCCTAAAAAAAAAAAATTCACATCAATAAAACCCAAGAATGTCTTATGGTAGTATGAGATGGTTTCTGGCAGAGTTTCGGTAATTTTCTTGTGCTGTTTTTTGATTGGCGATGTTTGCGGTGATTGGAGCGATATTGAGAAAGGTAAGTTTTTAAAAATACGCTTAGTTTCATAAAAAATACATACACATTGATTTTCTCCCAACTTTGACGTCACTTTCTCAAACAATCAATTAGCAATGAAAACCCAAAGCCCAGTAGATAAAAATCAACAAATACACTGAGAAAATCCCGCCAACTAAACTGTTTAGTTACTTTTTTTTTAGTTCTGGTAATTAAAAATGATCGAAAATGTAATTGTAGTAACAAACCATGGTTATTTTCTGCAGCAAAGAACCCTGCCCAAAGTATACGGAAATTGTGTTTATGTCAGATTTGGCTGAATTTTGTATATAATGTAGATCACGCCTTACTGATTAAAAGTTACCATTGCACCAATCCTGAAAAATGACTCCTTTTGGAGAAAATTAATTTCATAGATAGCAAGTAAAACGCTTGAACATTGTAATGGAGGTTCAATGTAGCACGAATAGGTATAGAATAGGTAAGGTTGTGGCACAGTGTTGTGCTATGTGGAGTCATTTTTCAGGATTGGTGCAATGGTAGCTTTTAATCAGAAAGGCGTGATATATATTATATACAAAATTCAGCCAAATCTGACATAAACACAATTTCCGTATACTTTGGGTAGGGTCCTTTCTCTATTTTTTCCTCAAAAGTTGTGATTAATATACCTACTCTTATTAGTAGCAATTGGAAACATTTGTTGTTTATTCAGTTTTACTAAAATTCTTTCTGGGACAACAGAGGTCCCCTCTGGGTTTAATAACTTCAAGTCTTGAGTTATGATAACTAAAATTACTTGTACTGTGAAAAAGATTATTATTACCCACAACAATTTTTTGTTCAGCTATTACTAAAATGTTTAGTTAAATCTTGTTTTCGGGTAACCTCGATTTCATTCGGTCGAGCATTTCTTTCCGAATTCTTTTCAGTCCCAATATTCATTACGCACAACTCACAAGTACGTCGCACGTCAAGGTTGACGAAAATCAACGACGATAGCAACTATAACTAGCAAGAACAAGAAAATATCAACTAACAAGCAAGAAAATATTACCTATAAATAAATAAAAAAATTCCGATTTATTTGACGGCAAGTTTGAATTGTTAGGTAACTAATAATAATATACGTTATTTGAGGCAGGTTTACGGCTTACGCAGCTCTCAAGCCAAATGCATAATGGAATATTCTGGTGTTAGTATGCCTAATTCAACTCCTTCGTCTCCTTCTGTGCAACAGAAAAAAGTGTTTTTATATGCATACAAATTCAGAAGCCTGAAGTAAAAGAGACAGTATATAAGTACTTACACCAATAACCTACACTGAGAAAAAAAATAGGCTGTTATAACTAAAAAATTTAGTAAACGTAACTAGAAGCGTGGATAGCATAGAGGACAGGTCAAAAATTTAGTTGCAACGGCAAATATGAATTAGTTCGTACGACATACGACTTTCGAGGTTATATCAACTAATATTTTAGTTAGCCGCAAACATTTATTCCTAACCTAAAAACTTGTTGCAGCAACTATTATTTCATAGTTGTCCGGAGTTATTCAAGCTATAATTTTGTATTGGTGTAACCAGTATAATTATCGATGACAACTCATTTTCTTAGTTGACTTTGCCTTCTTGCTTAGCAGTGGCAACTAAAAAGTATTTGTTATAATAGCATGGAAACTATTGTTTGCCCAGCGGTTCTGAGTCTACGGAAGGAATTCGGACGTAAATGTGCGATGTTGCACGTTTAATTATAAAAAAAGCGAAAATACTAGGCATGAAGATAGTTCATTTGAAAATCCCTTTGATTTCCAAGGTACAACTAATTTGAAATGGCTGCAATAACAAAACCAGAGTGGTCGTGATAACTATTTTTCTAGTAATGACTACTATAAAAATTCAACCCACATGCTTAGTTAACGCGTTTTTCTCAGTGTATTAGATATTACCTATAAGGACCTTATTACTTCCGTATGCATTGTGTATTATTATTTATCTTGACTTTGAAAGTTAGGAAGCTAGCTAGAAACATACGTTTGTTGTATTTTCTTAAATTGTTTTGATAAGAATTTACTTTTGAAGAATACCTCTTTATTTATTTTTGGTAACCTACATTTTCAAGGTTGTTAATTTTTCTAGGACGATAGAAAAATGTATTTTTTTTGTGGTGATTTGAGATGTGATCTAGCAATATTTTAACACGTGGTGCCTTAACTACTAGACCGTCAGATAATGACAGATTACAAATGTAAATTTTTTTCGAATAATTTTTTTTTCAAAACTGTCAATTTGTTTATACTGTCTTAATTTCCAATAAGTTATACCTAGTACTCTACCTAGCAGTTAAAAAAACAAAATATATGAAAATTTATATAGAGTTAACAAAAAAGACAAAATTGTCATTCAAATCGCTTTTGTTTAAATTAAGAAAAAGAGTTTAGACAAAAAATAACATAAATACCTGCATTATATAAATCTCAAAAGGACTATGATTACAAATAATTTTAAATTATAGTTAAAGTTGAAGTACTTAGGTATGCACCTGTAAAATATTTTCTCACTATAATTTAAAATCATTTTGTAATCATAGTCCTTTCGAGATCTATCTGCAGGTATTTAAGTTGTTTTTCAACTAACCCAATTTTTTAATTCTAACAAAAGGGATTTGTAATGGTAATTAAGTTATTTTTAACTACAATTAAATAAGTTTTTCAATACAACAACATTTGTTTGCAACGGCAACTAAGTTGTTTTTAGCCACAACTAAATATGTTTTTTATTACAACAATATTATTTGCAATGACAACTAAGTTATTTTTAGCCAAAACTAAAATCTAGTTGGTTGTAACTGAACTTTTTAGTTGTGATGAATAAAACTGGTTACTATCTGCAACTAATTTTACTTAGTTACAGCAATAAGATACTCGAACAATTAACTAATTTTTTTCATTTGAGACGACTATGCTTTCTAGTAGATAAATTTTAGTTGTCGCAACAAATTTGGCTAGCTGTCCCCTATTTTATGAAGATTTTTTGCTGCCATAACTAATTTTTTAGTAATGGCTACAAGTTTTTTTTTCTCAGTGTATGTATGACAGTTTTACCAAATGGAAGTTTGACTAAAACCATGTTTCATAAAGCATAAAGCTTAATTATAGAGTTTATATTGGTCGCGTCACTTCTTCCTAATGTGACATACAAATTTCTTCGTAGGAGTTCTCCGTTTTCTCATCATTATCATGATTGTGTCCATTACAGGTTGCTGATGGAGTAACCGGAAATCATGGATTCCTATCCATATCCATTGATTGATATTACGACAGGATAGTCCCATCTTTAGGAGTTCTCGCTTTCCATCCCATCCCATTTTATCCAGAAACGATGCATTGGAAACAATATCGTTCTACACGTACCTACCTACAATGCGACTGAGGTAGGAAATGTTTATTTCTTGATGTGTTCGACTAATTATCGATCTTCTAGTTCAGCCATTGGAAGTACATCCACATTCTTTACAAGATCGATCCACGAAATCTTGAACATAGATTATTTGAAAATCTTTTTAATTACAATGATTTTTCCGACAACATCCTGTCTAAAAAAAATTCACAGATTTCGCAATCCTTGCATTGCAATCATGGGAGACATGGGAAATGATAACCATAGGCGCCGGAACTTCAAAATTACTATGGGGGCTCGGGCTCCGAAAAAACACAAGTAAAATTATACAGACATACGAGACACAGGCCCAAATGGGACCAGTTGACTGATACACATTTCACTGCAAAATCACCATGCTGGAACATTGATGATCCTCCCTGTATATTATTGAAATTTGTGAATTATTGGCAACTCGGCAATACTCGGCTTTGGCAGCACCGCTTCGATTCGCCTTAACCGGGTAGAAGCTAATTCCTCTTATCACCTAAATATTTTTCTAGTAGGAAGATCCGGTCAGTACATAAATTTTCCATGATATACTTAGTAAAAAAAGCCAGTGTATTCATGATATTTATATTCATGTGATGGTTACAAATCATAAAAAAAACGAAAAGAATATAATTGTCGCGTTCACCAGCACTCAACATTGAGTGCTGGTGAACGCGACCAAGAATCCCAATCCGATTTTTTGAAAATACAGCTTTAAATACTACACAACAAAATAGCCAAATTCTTTGTTAAAGAAGTTATAGCAAAAACACCCAAATTTGACATAAAAATAAATAGTTGGGAACTCAATATTTTTGTAAAGAGTGATCTATTATAAATGTCATCCCCTCCTAACTTTATCATTTGACGTTTTTGATAAAAGTGACACACGCAAAAGTTTCATGAGATTGTCAAAAGTTTTTAACTAAGTCAGTATCAAGCATACAAAAAGTGTAGCAGAGCGAAGTTATATTTTTTCGAATGGAACACCGTGTATATTGTGTGCTTATTTGTTAGTCCCTTTCAAACTAATTTCAACCATATATGAGGCCGGTTTGCACAGCAATCACAAATCTGTCAGCGAGTTTCATTGGTTAAAAACAGTCAGAAACAGTCTCAAATAAATTCAGTATTCAGTTGTCTTAAGTTATTATTTAAAAATAAAATTAACATGAGACCTATGAAGAGGCTTTTGCGTTTTTCCCTATAACTATTAAAGATAAATATATCAAACCCTATATTGTTGAAATCAGGTTGAAGGGGACTAACAAATAACTGCACAATATACATGGTGTTCCATTTAAAAAAAAAAAAAAACAACTTCGCTCTGCTACACTTTTTTGACGCACCCTGTATGTTTAAAACTAACGTAGTTAAAAACTTTCGGCAATTTCTTAAAGCTTCTGTATTCGACACATCTGTCAAAAACGTCAAATCAGAAAGGTTAGGACGAGGTAACATTTATAATAGGTAGGTACTGTTTGTTTCATGAAGGTTTGCCTTCCTTTTTTAACAAAAAAAATTGACTGAAACAAATTAATAACGTCAAAAACGTACGTCTGTTTTTAAACCAGAAGTCATTCAATACAATACAAAATCAACGCTAATGAATTTATCGAGAAATTTATATAAACCAATCTACGACAAACAATTTTTTCCAAGTTATGACATTATCGATGTAATAAGTAAAAAGCCTCGTGAAATGAACCTTAGATCACCCATCCACTAAATTTACTACATACAATACCTACCACAATCACTATGGGGGCTCTGCCCCCATAGCAAATTCACTACCAGGGACACTTTATCCATTAGGACAATTAGGTCATGCATGTCCTACGGGCCACTAGAGAATGAAGGCCAACTGCTGGCCTTTAATTTATAATATAAAATATAAAAGCCCACTATACTAAAAACATTGACTTGTTTAATAGCAGGACTAGCATATATTTCAATACTCTTTAATTCTTATAATTCACCCTGCACAAGCACATTTGGTTTGGCCAGAGTGCACTGCCTGACGTCACGGTGCTCTGGAATCGCTCCGCTCGCCCCATCGAGCATCAATCCGGAATACGCCCTAGAGTCACCGAGCTGCGCTGAAGAGCTGCGCTGAATCGCCGTCGCGTCATTAACGCAGCAGGGGCACGTGGCAACTGGCAACTAGAGATGCACCGAATAGTGGTTTGGGTCACTGGCCGAATACCGGATATTCGGCCGATTGTCAAGGCCGAATAACGAATATTCGGCCGATCGTCACGGCCGAATAACGAATATTCGGCCGATCCTTGGCCTGGAGTTTTGGCCGAATATTCGGCCATTATTTGGCCGAATATTCGATTAATATGAATTGTTGGTTGCATAATTTCTTAGGCTTCTTCAATGTCATTGGGATTTCTTCTGTTTTAATGGTTGGGTTGTTGAGTAAGTTTGGGGTTGGCATTGTTGGCAGTTGGCAATACCGATTTTATTTTCATTAATTTGAATTCCCGTGGCGACTTGTGTGCATTTGTATGTTTTTGAATAATTGCCGAATATTTGCCTAATACCTACCTTTTGCTGTCCGAATAACGAATATTCGGCATTTACTCAAAAGTGGCCGAATATTCGGCAATTATTCGGTAAACCGAATACTTGGTGCATCCCTGCTGGCAACGACTACAGCAAGAACCTGTTAGTGTTTGCGCTGCTTTGTCAAATTGTAAGTTTCTTTGAGCTTCTTCTGGAGCATCCAGGAACTTGAGCAGTGTCTTGAGGGTCCAGTGTACCACGAAGTCGTGCCTTGTTGTTGTTGAGCTTGTAGGACATGAACAGGCAACGTGGTATGAATTTTCCTCAGAGTTGCAACCCTTTATGCATCTTTTCCTCGCTAATAGATTTGATCCCAAGCCATGCAGCTTTTCTTCCGAAGCACCCATCAGTACACTCAGTCCCCAGCATTCATATGTGGTGATTGGTAGGCTGGGAGCTCAATGCCATCATTTTCTTTTAGGACGTTCCGACCATATAGCATGTTTTGTGACCATTCTTTTTCTATCATTTTGTAGTACCTTTCTTTGATTTTACCGAATACTACTTGGCAAAATTTTTTGTCTTCATATTCTGCCAGGTTACTAGTTTGAAATCGTCTGAATGATTTTATTAAACCCTATAAAAAAGAACAATCAATCACTCATGAAAGGCCATACCAAATAATTGACCTACGAGCCAGAGAAAGGTTAAAGCGTCACTGTTCACTACGGGGGCTCAAGCCCCCATTGCCCCCATGGTTCCGGTGCCTATGATGATAACACCATAAGCTTATTGGACGATTAAAATCTGTTTCATAATGAACTTCATTATGATACAGAATTTCCATAGTGAATTCACAGATTTTTCAGGAATCGAGTTATTTTCAACATGAACAATGTTTATATAAAAATAACAGTTTTGTTTTGGAATTTTGGATTGTTTCTGTATGAGTATTTACCAATATAAACAACAAAAAATTAATAAATCGGGTGCGGAATTTATGCCCAAATGACGTCTAGATCTTAATTTTCGAAATTGTCAATAGATGGCACCACCAGATGAGAAGTTTACTATTCTTAAAATAAATATGTATTTCGTTTATTAATGGAAGTAGAAAAAATAGTGTATGCAACTCTCATGTAATGGCCATTAATACACTAGCATGTATTTGCTCATGTATTTATTGCTATCATTACATGATCATTGCATAATATACTATTATCTACATCAGTTAGATACACAACTCTTTCTACGCAGTCGTTCACAACTCATAGGTACTCGTTATGCAACTTCTCGAATACTTTTACCTGTCACGAAACGCGTTACGCAGCAACACCACGACTCCGAAGGAAGGGTTTTTTGGTTTGTCGTCGTCAAAAAGGCCAAAAGCCTTCCATGTCCAGTATGACTTTCCTCTGATTCGTCCTAGATATGACTTACCAATGTCTTGTTATAAGTTCCAACTTAATATTTCCTTATATTATAGTTCAGCAGGCAAGTACTTTCTGCTGGAAAGTATTCCGAAATTATTGATGTTTTGGTATGTCATTTGTCTACTGTGCACCTGAATTATTTTCCGCGTTAACCGCAACAAAAACCTCGACATTTTCCAGTTTTTTGCTTACAACTTCTCAACAAAGTTGAAGAACTTTAAATTTCACTCGCCAAAAGTATTCGATCCTATGGTTACTGAGATATAGGTAGTGGTTCAAAAATTCGAGTAATTTCTCAGATTATCAAAAATAGCATAGAAATGCGGGTTTTTGCCCTATAACTTTTTAAAACAAAAACTTTGACGATGAGTGCAGCAAAGATCGTCGATATCGTTCTACTGCTTTGGTGCTTTGCTATAACTTATGTTAACAGGATACCCATCAAAAACCACTATAGCATTGCTCCCGAAGTGTCTTTGAAGATAATCCACGCAATTCTGGCACACCAATTCAAATGTCGTATCTCTTGATTTGCTCCCACACAACCTTATGTAGCAGGTACCCACCACCAATAACTGCGCATTTGCTGCTGCCGAAGTCTACTGATTCTTGTATAGAATTGAATGCCGCACATAATATTGACTTTGTGCCCTTGTGCATACCTCCCTCTGTGAAGAGAGACATCGGAAAGGGGCTAGCTCGTATGTCAACAAGTTTCTAAGGTCATCATCTGATTGTTTTTATTATGCAAATCCGTTGAAAGAGAGCGAAAAGGTCTATTGTGAACTTTTTGTCTTTAATTTTCACACAACAGGAAACAGATGCTAGAGAAGCGACCTTATCTGCTTCAATTTCATGACTTGAAAATTCCCTTTTTTCCAAACAGGTGATACCAATAGTTCGAGCTAAGTGGCAGTTCACAACTTCAGGAGCAACAGCTCCTGTGCCTATTGAAAATAGCTCTTTTGCATCCAGGAAAGGTGGATGGTCAGTAGATAGGCGAGTTCAGCACGGATGATGTCAGAATCAAAATCAAAAAAGGTTTATTGTCCAAAAATGATTATTAAAATAGGATATAATAAAAAAATAATTCAGGGGCACAGTAGACTGTGAGTACACGTGGAAGAGACGAGGATAAAAGATGAATTAAAAGGATGTTTATCACATGTTTGGTTTGAATTATGTTCGGACGGGAAGAAATTTTTGACAAGTTGAGATTTTTTTTGTATCTTTCAACCACTGTATCTCGGTTACACTTACACACTTTTGACCAGTTAAATTTGAAGGAAATTTAATTTTCTACAACTTTATAAATAAGCGTATTCGTCTAAAAACGCATGGTTCAGAAGTTATAAGCAAAAAACCAAAAAAGTTCGAAAATTTCTAGGTCTTTCGACCACCCAGTTAGCGCAGGGTCCTCGAGGTCGAAAACTTAGATTCTACCCCACAGACTATTCACAAACGACATGCCAAAATATCATTAACTTTGGAATACTTTCCAGCTACCCCCTCTATTTATTACTTGCCTGGTGGCCTATTACTGTGGTTCAAGTTTTCAACTTGTCAACATTATTTTGAATCTCACAGTGTTTCTCCATCAATTCTGGTATGTCTCTCGTATCATCCATTAATGTCTGCATATTTTTTTCAAAAATTGTAAGTTTGCATATATCATCTGATAATCTATAAGGAAAAACACTAATCTTGATTCTCGTCATAGCTATATATTTCCAATAAAAGAATCTGTTCAGTGAGACTTGACTATCGGCAATGGCCATTTGGCTGGTTTCAGCTCGAGGCTCTGGCTCTGGAAAAAATATTAGCTATGTAAAGGTTTCCGCTATTTGCATCGACTTCTCTAAGCTTTCTGACCTTCCATTCATAGTCAAAGGGATATTGGAAAGATCTTCAACATCCAGTCTAACACCATTCCTATATGTTTTTCATACCAAGTAAGCTTCAATAAAATTTAAGCTATAGTTGGGTTAAACACACTACTAAGATTTCACAAACCGCCATAAATAAAATCAAAACTAATGGTGTTTAGCTACCATAAATGAACGATTGATGTTTGAATTTAAATATAGTAATTGACCCATATTAACTCATCAGGAATTGTTATGTCATGCAATAATACAGACATCTATATAGTGGTTCGATTTACCAAACCATAAATTGTAAATAATCCATTTTTGGCCTAGAGGAGTCGCAAATGAAATATTCACGTACCTATCTACATCATAATATAATACAACTTTTACTGCAGTATTTAGAAAAGTATCACTTTCATTGAAGAAAGAATCATCTGGTATTTTAGAATAAACATTTGTATTCCAGATAATGTATTTTAAAATTGTCAAATATGTATTTGCGAAATATTCAATAGTAATACAACGAGTGCAATGGAAATTATCGATATTTTTTGGGAAATTTGCTCGAATGCATTTTTCAGTTAAAAACGCATGAGTGCAAATTTGTCGAAAATTATAGATATACATATTTCCATTGCACGAATTGTATTTTATGAGAGAATTTCATGAATCAAAAATTTAAATTTTTTGCTAGTGCAAATTATCGCGTAATTCCAATCTGATTGGTTCAAATCGACAATTAGAATATGTCAGTTTATTGAGTTTATTGTTGAAATGTCAGTTTTGACAGATGTATGAAATTCTCAAAAGTAGTTTAGAATAATTAATAATTGTATTATCAATAATGCCCAATATTTAAGAAACATCACCATATGAATTTTAGAAACAATCATTTGAATTGAGGAAACAATAAATTGAACTTTGGATTACATGTAGGATGTATAAATACTTTCCGAGATAGATATCTCTTGTCGCTAATTTGGCATGAGAGAAAAAATTTGAAGAAATCAGCCAGTGCCAGTATATGTAGATATAGTATTTTTAATACCAATTTAGAATAACCCCATCCTTATTTATCAATCACGAATCAGATGAAACAAAAAATTATCAACAAAAATGAATGTCGATTGTTAATACGTCAAATTCATGTATTAGCCTATCCAAAACACGTGACTTTGACACGCAAAATATGGCGGGAAAGGGTTGTGTGCCTCTTGGCTTGGCGGACATTTTAATTTAAGTTTGACAGTATCTTGAATAGTCTATCAGCCTATCCGACGTGACTTTGACAAGCAAAGTTTTAATTTAATTTTGACAGCATTTTGGATAGTCTAAATAGGAAATTCCTAACCTGATTTTATTTGTCTATTCAAGAAGCGACATAGGTTTATTCACTAGAACGACTGGTACTTCTAGATAGGTATTAAAAAGTCTATATATAGAGCAATAATACACTGAGGAAATTGAATTCTTAAATTGTCTTACTCGAATTTTCTTCATTGCAGACAAAATATCTCTAATAACTGCCATACATTATCTATCTATTACTGAATAACGTATTATTATGATTGCTAAAAATTCTTTGTTGAATTATCCTCATTATCACTTATAGTTATCTATGAGCTCCTATAAAATACTTTACTCTTGTTAAAAATTCAATTTACTGATGTATTGTATTCAAATTTCTTCATACGAATTTACTACAGTAGCTAGATACTTTAATATGGTAACTACACACGATCTTTAAAATTGATCCTCATAACCATCGATCTATACCTACGTTTTTTAACAACTATTAGTTGATTTTCAGTCTTTAAAATGTGCGTTATAGCCATAATAAACTTAAACGGGCCGTTATTGTGATCAGGTGTTTGGTCATGTCGCGCCAGTTTTTGCTGTAAGCGTTGATTTAGTTGATTAGTTAGTGCGTTATTGGTGCCGTTGGTGAATTATTTAAACTCTTTTGAATTATTTATCACTTATAACCAGGCGCGGATCCAGGGAGGGGTCATGGGGGCTATGGCCCCCCCTAGATAGGAAAAAAATATTTTGAAAATCAACAATAAATCGACCAATTTTTCCGAGTTTACTAGGGCCCGTATATAACAGAATTTTATTTCACGGAGTCATTTTATCACAATTCACAGACCTCTAGCCTATTCTATTTGTATATACAGGGTGTCTGGTTATCGTTTGACAACCCACCTGTAGCCTTTATCTACACAGGTAGATGATAGGTGTGAATACAAAAGTTGTGCAGTTTTAACTAAATTTTTAGAATCCATCCTCAGAAACAAAAATTTATTGTTAGAAATTTGAAAGGACCCCGCACACCTCTAATGGGTTTTTGGTTTTCTGTCAAACTCAATGAAATTTTGATATGTGGTATATCTTGACTTACTGATAAAAAGTTCTCATGGGCCCAACCCGATACTATGAATAGTTTCCGAAATACAGGTGGTTTAATGTCCAAGAAATGTACACATTTTATATGCATTCACATCTACCTGCCACCTATTAATAGGTCAGTCAGAAAGAATTTTATTTGTTGAAACTAGTTTTCTGACTGTTTCTGACTGTTTTCGACCAATCAAATTCGCTCTGACGGGTTTGTGATTTTTGCAGAAACAGACCTAATATTAGGTGACAGGTAGATGTGAAAACATATAAAATGTGTACATTTCTTGGACATTAAAGTACCTGTATCTCAAAAACTAATCATAGGATTGGTTCGAGCCCATGAGAACTTTTTATCAGGAAGTCAAGGTCTATCACATATCAAAATTTCATTGAGTTTGACAGAAAACCAAAAACCCATAAGAGGTGTGCGGGGTCCTTTGTTACTTTTAAATTTTCAAAATAAAATGCCCTATATTTGATTCTACAGTGTGTCCCATGACGTTTTTCCCAGGTAATAACTCTGGAACGTGTTATCCAATATAATTGAAATTTTGAGGATCTGGGTAACCTTTTTGTGCCGCTTTTATCATTGTCATCCAATTTCACCACTTTCGAATCGAAAAATTGTGCTCTTCAAGAATATAGAATTAAATATAGGGTATTCTATTTGAAAAAAAATTAAAGTACGCCAAATTTCTTTAACTAAAACTGCACCAATTTTGTGTTTACTCTTTACACCTAACATCTACCTATAAAGGTCAGATTATAACCAGACATCCTGTCCTTCGCAATATTTTGTATGGCCCCCCCCTTAATTTGGGTCTGGATCCGCGCCTGCTTATAACATTGGATTTTGGATTTACACTGGCACTGGTCTGACAATGGCGTATAAAGTTGCCCTTCAAGAGGGGCTTACAGTCATTTATCGAAGGTGAGCTATGAGTAGGTATAAATATGAGTCTCGTTTTGTCCTCGCCAGAGTGTGGGCGGTTGGTTTAAGGAGCTCAAAGAGCTTCACCGGGTGGTGCACTAGAGGCGTGTAGAGACCAAATTTTGTCTCACCTCCGCGAGTAAAAACCGAGATTCATCGCCATCCGTGGATTTGTTTGCGTCTTTTTGACTAAGCCGGCTTAGATTCCTAGATAAACAGAAGGCTCACGCGTGGTTACGTTGGCAAGATGGCGGCCAGAGTCCGAGACTTGTGAAAACGCTGTTTGTTTTGACAGAAAAGGTTATATCCGGTTTCAGCGATTGATCTAGGCAAATCCTGGATGTGCCTTCAACATAAAAAAATTGAAGATAGAAGAGATTGAATCGAATCTGGTTCGGAACATGGCCCTGAGCCAGACGGCTTTCCGGACCAACCCAAATGTGCTGGCGAAATTGCCCTAATAGGAGCAGAAGCCATAACCAAGAAAGAAGAAGAAGAAGAAGGTATAAATATAACCCCCTCAATGCTTTCACTAATTTTCAGATTTGGAATTATTGCACAAATCAACTGAAGCTAGGATTTTCTGCATTCTTTTTTTTTTTGAAAAACAAGAGTCCTTTTTGAGAAAATATAAATTAAAAATGAAAACTCTCTTATTACCGCTTCTGCTTTTTCCAAGTGGTATTTTTGAAATTATATACTTAAGTAGTTATTATACATACGGGTGAGTCTCTTTCGATGTTTAGTATGGAGATCTTGGAAAATATAGCAGATACGAAAAAGTTCAAATTAGCAAAGAATTGCAGTATTGTAAGCTCAACTCATAACCAATTTAAGTTTGCCAAAATTTATCAGCTGTCAATAGATATCTCAAAAAAACTGATTTTTGGCGATTTCTCAAAACGCTCCTAGTTCAGTAAATATTAATTTTGGAAGAAAATGGTAAATACAAAAGTATTAGGAAATTTTATTCTCAATAAAATGACATAAATAGTTTTTCTGTCAAACCTGTCATTTTTGACATATGACATAAACTTATGTTTTTTCAAATAAAAACTATACCTAATTTTATCCTCATTGAATAGAGAATTTTATCACCATTCTAATGGTTTAGCATATGATGGGGTTATTTCTAAAAATAAAGTTTTTGTAGGCATTTTTGTGTTTTTTTTTTATGATTCACCTTTCACTTCAACGTAGCCTGGGATGGGTCCGGCTGAGACTCTGTAACGGATAGAGATCGTTATTCCGATCGTTATGGCTCTTGCCGTCTTCTTCTCTCTTATCGAAATCAATAGAGAGGGAACGTCAATAGGGATAGAGAAAATATCTCTTTTTGTGATGAGCTCAATGTTTGAATTGTACAATTGAGTGAATCACACAAAGACCTTCTTCTTGGACTTATGACATGAATAACTATTATTTTCCCATAGGTAACCAGGGCTGGGTCTCTGTAACGAATAGAGATATTTTCTCTATATCTATTGACGTCTCCTCTTTATTGCTTTTGACAAGAAAGAAGAAGACAGCAAGTGCCATAGCGATAGGGATAATGATTTCTATCCGTTACAGAGTTCCAGCCCAGGGGCCTCATTCTGTAAAGAACGAACCGTTCGATTCGGTAGAATTTTTTCGATTGTGACGTCATTTTTGGCATTTTCGGAATAGCTTCCGCGCTAACAAACCGAAAATGACGTCACAGTCGAAGAAATTCTACCGAATCGAACGCTTCGTTCTTTACAGAATAAGGCCCCAGGGCTGGGACTCTGTAACGAATAGAGATATTCTCTCTATCTCTATTGACGTCCCCTCTCCATTGATTTCGATAAGAGAAAAGAAGACGGCGACTGCAATAGCGATAGGGATAACGATCTCTATCCGTTACAGAGTCTCAGCCTAGAACAGGGCCGTATCTAGGGGGGGTTTTGGGGGTTCAAACCCCCTCCCCCCAAAAAAATAATAAAATTCAAAAAATTTAACTTAAAAACAAACAACACTTATTAAACAGTTTTTTATTTTTTTTATTTTTATTACTAGCGTAACAATTTTTTTTGCCACTTTGTCTAACCCTCCCCAAAATTTTGGTCTAGATAGCGGTCTAAAATTAATTCTCTCAGTGTACCTTATTCTAAACTACGATTAAAGCTTTCTTGGATACATTTATGGTTTGATGGTTTGATCTAAAATACAAATGACGGTTTCCCAAGTTAAATTATTGATTCAAAAATTTATTTGCTCCTCTCTTAAATTAAATTAGTTTTTCTATACATTTGATGCATTTCCCAATTTAAGTGATTATTCCAAAACATAAATGATGCGTTTTAATAGTTATTTATATTACTAGTATGGTATGAGCTTCATTACAGTAACGAGGAAAAATGAGTTACGTAATGAGCTTTCATTATATCACTGAGTTATGTAATGAGAGCTCATTACATCACTGAGTGATGTAATGAGAGTTCATTACATCACTGAGTGATGTAAAAAACATTTTAACTCACTCTCGGCATTTTAAGTCACTCTGCCCAACTAAAAATCTGAAACCTCAGTGATTTAAAATATTTTTAACTCACTCCCGGCATTTTTTCTTGTACTTTATTTTTCAAATTTCCACAAAATGAGATAAAATTTTGTATACATCTCGTGAGTTAAAATGTTTATTCATTCGAAGAAAAATAACCCACTCGCTAGGGCTCGTGAGTTAAACTTTCTTCTCATGAATAAACATTCATTTGGTGTATAAATAACTATTATTCCATTATTCATATGAAGATTTCTTAAATACAAATGACTATTCTAAAATACAATTAAAGGTTTCTAAAATACTGTCGGAAAAGGTGTAGTGACTAGTGAGTAGGTATTAATGTGCTTGATAAATAAATAAAATCTTAGGAAAGTATAATAAATGTTTAAATATGTAGTTCAAAGCAATCTACACATTCTTTTGAATAAAGTAAATACCATCATTAAAAGAATAAGAATACCCTTTGTTCAGTTTCCTGGTTACACAAATCAGTAAATATAACTCTAGTTGACTGCCTATGAAATTAGGCATAACATGATAGTTTCGATGTAATACCTATAGATTATCAAGAACAATAAAGAGCACTCGAAAATAACGTCAAAAAACCCATTCTCGAAATTATTGTCCCTAGTTAGCAAGCAATAAGAACGAGCAATGGTGAAGTTTGCACATAGGATTGCCATAACGAAGTAGGTAATCCTATGAAATCTATTTATTACCAATCTTCAAATCTTTATAAATTACCAAAATACACTTTAGCTATTTATGAGATATGCTCTGATAATTAATAACAAATTGTGTAATTATAGTTAATTGCAAAAACCACAATCAAAATTTTGGCAATAAATTTCTTATTTCTCAAATGTGTAAAAAATGAAAGAGTACTTAGATATACCTATTTAATTATCATCCTTGATAATACTTATGTAAATCACAGTTAAGTGCAGTAGTCATTACAAACAGACATGAGAAAGTAAATAGGCATGTCCTAGAAAGTTTGTGATTATAATAATTGCAATTTTTTTTCAGTTGAAGCCTTGATACGACAATGGGCCCCTTTAGTTTGGTTATCTCCAGAAGAAAAATATATGCCGCTCAACATAGAAGAATTTTTAGAGAATACAAACATAGCTGATGAACAAGGCAGCATTTTGACGCAAAGTAAACATTCAGTACGATTTTTTCAGTACAATTTGAAAAATTTCTTTCTCGTTCCAAATCGACCCTTAGGTAAATTGAATATATAACAGAGGAATATTGTCTTTAATTTCAACTATTTTTAGAAAGACTCAAATCTAATCGAACATCATTTATTTACGGCAAAAATCCTAAAATCTACCCTAAAGTTCCTATTTATGCCGTGATGACTTATTGCAACTCGCCTAGTTATCGTGATACTGGCAACAACATTTTTGGAAGAACTGATTGGCTACCTTCGTTTCACGTTACTTATTGGATGTTTTATCCATTCAACGAAGGTAAAGATGCTTGTTTTTTAGGTAAGAACTGATTTTTTTTTAAATAACATTTTCACATATACAATAATTATTTCAGGTAAAGTTCCAGCACCTCTAATATTTAGCAAATGCTTGGGGCATTATCGCAAACTAGGCAATCATATCGGAGATTGGGAACATATGAGCTTATCGTTTTCTGGAAATTCTTATCCAGATCAATTGTTCCTGTCAGTTCACGATGCTGGAGCTTATTACACCTATGATAAACCGACTAACATTTTCAAATTCGATTCCAAGATGCCTCGAAAAGGTGTGGCGCAAGTTCCTAAATTTCCTGAATTTATCAGATTACAAGGTAAAGATATTTTTTAGGATCCATAAAAACTTTCCGAAACTTGTCTATGGTGCTCTCCTTTAGGTATAGATGTATGCGCTGATATTTTCCAAAGAGATGTTTTCAATGGAGTCCCTTCAACTAGTTCAACTGCAGTGTATCTCTTCAAAATATGTCTAGAGGTCTAAAATGTTGAATACCTACATCTTCTAGCGTGAAAGGTCTTGGTGATATTTACCAAGTCCCTGTCTGATTGGTATTTACTTTCAGTGTAGATGTTATGGATAAGCCGTCCGTATTGTATCAATTCAATAATTTCTTATTGCTCAGCAAGCAAGATACAGGGGAATATGTTATTCGTTCGCCATTTCTTATGACAATTTATGTCGAGGAGTGGTCAGACGTAGAATAATAAATCCGTCCAACAATTTGTTCTATCACGTTTTCACTTTTTGAGGGCATAATTTTGATGATACGGACTCTTAGTTTTAAAATCTCCCTTGTTTATCTTTTTGTCTTCTTTGAGAGTTGTTTGTATTTTCTTTTATAATTTCTCTATAGTTTGTTGTTATTCGATTTCCAACCAGTTTTCTTCTTTCATCAATTCTCTTGCATTTTATCATCCTTTATGCGTTATTATTTTTTCGTTATTCGGATAATCTGTTCACCAGAACTGTCTATCCACAAAAAAGTTGGATAGAAAAATTAGGATTATATTGGACAGTATCCATAGCCCAAATATGATGATGACCTATAGATTTATTTAGTAAAAACATTTTTCTTTAAGGTGGTCATCCAGTATTATTCGCAGCAGAAGGTTCGCACGGACTTTGGTCGACACCGGGTGACCACGAATTTATCCGAGTTCCGAAAATCACTGACAAAACTGGCTATGGAACGCCGTGGAAAACTTGGGCCTCCATTAAATTTTACCATATCGGCCGTACTGAAATACCTCCTTGGATGAGTTTCAAGGGAAAATGGGGAAATCCCAAAACTAAATGTATTTTGTTCAAGAAATTCGGCTTGTGCGAGTACACCGAAGGACCTAGGGGACTGTTGAGAGAGAATCAAGATTTTTATTGTTAGTCAAAAAAAAAAAATGTATAGTTAGGTTTCGAGTTAGGTTTGTTCTTCAGTTATAAGTAATTAATTTGCGTAGTATGTAGGCATAGGTGTATGAAATGTAAATAAAACTATAATATAGAGAATCTCCAATTTCAAATAGTTTTTGGTTTTTTACATCTCAACTCATAAACGTACACAAGCCCACGCATTACATAAATTAAGTAAATTTCCAAAGGAGGTCACCCCGGACTATTAAAAACAATAATTTCAATATAAATTCACGCACTGCGGCAAGGCAAAGCAAGGTTGGTCTGGACTGCTTTATGCCTGATAAGGTACGAGCCTAAAGACCTGCCTTCTTAGCTGGGTACGACTAGGTATAGTCGAGACTGTGAAACTTTGTGGATGAAGGTCTCGTCTATAGCAGCCGTGTCACAGCGTCCCCAAGTTTAGACCTACGAGAACTATGCCCTTAGGGGGCCCGTTCTTTTAGTGCATCTTGGGTTACATTAAACATTAAACATTCTTACATTTCGAGTTGACAATCGAAAACATGGCCCACCAGGGACGAACATCTGCGGTGTTAGGATTTTGGTAAATCTCCTTGAACTATAAGGTGTAATTAAGGTTTAGTAATAAAACAAATTAAATATTCGTGGTGGTATTCCTTCCCCCCATATCCTCTCTTTTCAGATAAACCCTTAGTGGACGCAGCCAAGCGAAGTAAAAGTGGTGGCACCGCTGACCACAACCAACTTAAGCGTGACAAATGGTGGAGGCACCGGGCAGAACCAGGTGTTGATCTTCATATCGGGCACCTAAGAACCAAAAACGAAGAAACCCCAACTAAAATGATTTTATCCTCATCCCCTTACTACCACGAAAAAATAAAAATCCCATATTAAGTTGCGACACCTTCGATAATAAATGTTTTGGTATTACTTGCATAAGCAAAACCAAATAGGAAGTGAACCACATATTTAGCCAAAACATGATGCAATTACATCGTCGAGCATAGAAAAGAAATGAGGCCAAAATAAAAAGTGATTATTGGGCATTTAAATGAAATAAAATAATTCAATTTACCGAGAAGGAATTAAAATTGTGAAACTGAAAAGAATCAATTTTTTTTTTACCCTAAATGAGCAAGCCAACGTACAACTTAAGGAAAAAGACTACATCAGAAAAATCCGGAGCCCCCATAAATCCAGCCGCAGAAAGCACCCGCATCACAAACGATTTAAGCCTAGTTCTCATGATGCGGAATTCCGGATTGCGGGTGCGGAATTTTTGAAATAATTCCGTTGGCGGGAAAACGTCAACTTTTTTGCGGATCCGCAATAAAGTTGAACCATGTTCAACTTTCTTGCGATTTTTTTTTCTGTCTTTGTCTAAACATTTCTCATCTTTGTTTGATTTCTACATAAACAAATAAACTAACAACTAACCTCAAACAAAAAACAATAAAACAATTAATACCTAACAAAAATAAATTGATCTGCTTGCTTGTGTGCTTGTTTTATTTTCAAATACATATTATTACGGCAAACCCCTTGTTCATGCCTTTTCAGAAGAATATTTCTGAACAACATCTTCCTTTTCTTAATATTCCTCTGCTATTCTGCTTCTTTGATGAAGTTTCATGCATATTATGGATTAATATCAAACCCAATACTAACGTATATTGGGTGGTAGTCTGAATAAAAACGAAGTCAAGTACGTTTTTTTTTGTAAAGATAATTCCCCAAGTCAAAAATTTAGTAACTTTGTTGGCAACACAAGCCTTTTCTGCACAAAAAATTTGAAAGCATTGACAATTTTACATTGTATTGCCAACATAATGTCATTTTGACTTTTATCTTTAAAAAAAAAAACAGATTTTACTTGCTACTTCTACAGGTAGTAGTATATTCTACGAAGTATTTACTTCACAACAAAGGATTTACTAATTTCCGGTAGTTTCGAAATGTAGTACCTATCTACTTCATTTTAAAGTAAACACTACGAAGAATATACTACTACTTGTCGTAGTAGCAGATATTTTGTTTTTTTTCATACCTCCCTCTGTCTTTTCCATTGATAATAATTTAATTGTGCAATATAATTATCCATCCAGGCACACAGGAAAACAAAAACAAAAAATATGTTAGGTTAAGATCACATGTATTTGACATAAAACCGCATCCGGAATTCCGTTTCATGTGAACCATCAAAAATTACGATTTTCAAAAAACTGCGATTTCCGGACCCGCAATGCGGAATCCCGCACCATGAGAACTAGGCTTTAGTAGCCGAAGTTTTCCAACCGGAAACAAGTTTACAAAGAGCACCTTCAAAGGCCGACTTACAGGCACCCTACGATAGCGACGGTGGAGAAAAAGAAAACTCACAAGAATACGAGGACACAAAACTAAGCGAAGACCTCGAAATTACGTGCATCTCAATAAATAGCGAAGAGGACGAAAGCAAAGACGATTCATCGTCAGAAGACGAAAATCGTGAAACAATAGCACAGACAATAGCAATGGCAAATATAACTATCCAAAACGCAACAACAACAGGAAGGACAGCAGTAATGCCACAATTCCTAAGTCCACCCACCTATAATCCATGTAAAAACGATGCAACGGACTTCATCAACAGCTACGAGAGAACAGCAATAGCGAATGGATGGGATGAAGACGTGAAAATCGCTTACTTTGAAACTTTCCTAGACGGAGCCGCAAATTTATGGTTTCAAAACGGCACATCAAAACAACGGTTGGGACGACTTATGTAAAGATTTCATAACCGAATTCGAAGACATGGGCCACCGCTCTAGCGTGAGGAGAAGATTTGAAGAAAGGAAACAGGCTCAAAATGAATCCGTGTTAAATTACTTATACGAATTGCAGGTACTATACCACAATTATAAGGCCAATATGAACATGAAGGAATTTTTAGATGTATTTGGTGAAGGATTGGATGAACAATATCAGGCAAGCTACTATTGGCTGACTAATACACCGAATAGAAACCCCGACACCATCGATGAATTGAAAAAAATAGCCGTTACAATAGATAAAGCCCCAAAATCCGGAGCATCTAACACGTACAATTATAATGGTCAAATAGAAAGGTCTAATTTTAACTAGAGAAGATTCGGCAGCCAAGGGTATAATCAGACATCGCCATATCAACAGAATTGGCCGAAAAAAACAAATTATTCCTCAGCTCGACCAACGCAGCATAATAATGGATATGGGTCAGGGCACCAAGATAACAGATATAGGAATCAAAATTCGAACAATACAAGAGGATGGCAGAACAGGGGGACAACGCAAAACACCACCTCGCCGACAAATAAACCAAACGACAGCTATAATCATAGAAATCAATTTAGACAAAGCAGTCAGCCTCCGAGAAATGCCAAAAACAGCCAAAAGTGTTACAACTGTGGGAAATATGGCCACTTTGCAGCCACCTGCAGACAAAGATACCCAAACGCATAAGGATGGCGAAATTTGAAACCCCAGCTATCCTAACCGAAGGGCACAGCAACACTGGCGTACCTTTTTTAAACGTTATGATAAACAATACAAAGCAAATGGCAATTATAGACACTGGCTCCCAAAATAACATAATTAATGCAGACTTGATTAGAAAAAACGGTTTAACAAACTCAAAGGTGATATTAATAACAGCAGGGGGACATAGAATACCGGTACTAGGAGAAACAACAGAGCGAATACAGATAGCAGGCAAAACTTTCATATGCAAAATAAGTGCAATCAATGGAGTCCCATACCCGATTATTCTGGGAATGGAATTTATGAAAACGAACCGGGCCATTCTCGTTCGTTTAAGCCGAAGCAATATCATATTAAAAGGACTAACAATGCCACTAAATCAAACAAAAGTCAGAAAAAAAGAAACACCATCAGGTATAGCCATAAAAGACTTAAGCCAAAAACGAACACCGAGCAACAAGTTTGGACGATTCAGGAAAAATAAATCAAAAATAACACTGGAAGAAATTAACAATAGGATTGAAGACACAACGGGACAAATCAATAACACATTACACGTTTTTGGGGTAAACAGACATATGGAAACAAGAGGATTAGGCGACAAAATCAGAGAAATGTTCCCAAATCTGAATAAAGCACCAGGAAAAGTAGGACAAGTAACGACAGAAAAACAAGGTGATAACACAGCCCTGTTCCAGTGTATCAGATTTACAAGAGAAACCCCAGCATTAAGAAGTCTATACAGATGTTGGCAAAAAACAAAAAGCTACGCACAAGAAAGGAGAATCAAGTCAATAAGCATACAACGAAAAGGATGGGGGTTAAAAGGTAAAACTTGGCAATCGATGAAACAGGTCATCACTAATGTATTTAGGGGCACAGACATAAAAATCTGGATACACAAGAACAGAAAGACTACGCTCGTACCAGAAAATATATTGTGTAACATTACGGTTGATGAGCACCCAAGCTACGCGAAACTCGGTGTAAAGGAGGACCACTCCTGGGCCACACAAGAATCAAGGATAATAGAACTAAGTCCAACAAAAAACACCAGAGAAAACATCACATACCGCTGTATCTATAATTCCACTATGCTTGCCAGAAAAGCACTAGCTATAGAATCACATATATACTCTGAAGGCGAATCATTATTCATAGTAGTCAAATCAAGTCGTCAAACAAGTCTACGCAGGGGCACGACAATTGCCTTTTTAGAGGAAGATCAGGAGACCATAGAGAAACCGTGCAACATTTTAAATATTGAAAAAGAAGTGGTAACAAGAGAAGATCATCACTTGGAAAACATAGGGGACCATAAAACAAAAAGGAAATTGCAAAACCTTCTGGATGCATATATTGACGTATTTGCCAAATCTCCGAGAAACATGGGCAAAACAAACTTGACTGAGCACAGAATAGAAATAGAGCCAGAAGGTAGACCAGTAAAAAGACGTCCTTACAAGGTATCACAACATGAAAGAGAAAAGATAGACGAACAGATAAAGGAAATGTTGGAATACGGCATCATCAGGCCATGCCACTCTCCATGGGCAAGCCCAGTAGTGTTAGTAACCAAAAAAGACGGCGCAACAAGATTTTGCGTAGACTATAAAAAACTCAATAGTGTGACAAAGAAGACAAACTATCCATTACCTCAAATTGATGACATATTAAGTTACTTGAGAAAATCGAAATATTTCAGCACTTTAGACATGTTCTCAGGATATTGGCAAGTACCTGTAGAAGAAAAATCAAAGCAATATACGGCATTCGTAGCACAAGGACATGGATCGTACGAATTCCACGTCCTCCCATTCGGATTGTGTAATGCTCCCTCTGCCTTCCAAGAACTCGCGGATATGGTCTTTTGGGACTTAAAATGGAAAGAAATATTAATATATATGGATGACATCATAATTTTTTCAGAAACCGTAGAAGAACATATTGAAAAGTTGAGAAAGGTATTCGAAAGACTAAGAGGAGCAAATCTCACCCTTAAACCAAGTAAATGCACATACCTCCAGGAAGAGATAAAAATGCTCGGATATATAGTCAATAGTAGAGGTATAAAACCAAGCGAGGAAAAATTGAAAGGCATTAAAGAATTTCCGAGGCCGAAGAAGCTAAAGGATGTATAAAGCTTCTTAGGGATTTGCAACTTTTATCGAAAGTTTATAAAAAACTTCTCAGTAATTGCAAAACCATTACACGAGGTAACAAGAAAAAATAATTTCAAATGGGGTCCAAACCAAGAAGAGGCATTTAACATCTTAAAAAATAAACTAACGACAGCTCCACTACTAAGACACTTCAACCCCGACATAGGATGCACCCTTCATACCGATGCTTCAATAAATGGAATAGGAGCAATCCTCTTACAAAAAGATGAGGATAATAATTTACACCCAGTAGCGTATGTAAGTAGAAGTCTGTCAAAGGCGGAACAGAACTATGCCATAACAGAGCTAGAACTTTTAGCAGCAGTTTGGAGCTTGGGATATCTTAGACACCTAGTATATGGACGACCGATAGAAATTGTAACGACTAGCGACATGGGCAATAAAACTATCAGAATTTGATTACAAAGTAAGTTATAAAAAGGGTAGCACACACAACGACGCGGACAGTCTATCTAGGAATCCAGTACTAAAAGCGTTATCACCGTCAGAGGAGAGGGAAATGAACGAAATCCCCACCTTCGCCACAGCCAGCAAAAAAGACGACCCAGAGGAAGAGATAAGAACATTGGCAATAGGGAGTAAAAAAATAAGTAATTTACAAAAATCAGATAAAGAGGTAGAAGAACTTAGAAGAGCAGTAGAAAATCAGGATGACACGAATATCCCAATAGCGACAAGAAGAAGAGCAAAAAATTTTAAGATAATAAACGACACTTTATACAAAACAGGCAATACAAACAAATGATTGGGAAACTTACTAGTGATCCCAAAAAATCTAATAGGAGAAATACTGTGGGAGATGCACGCGGCTCCAACATCAGGACATCTAGGATTAACAAAAACAATCGAGAAATGTAGCAAAAGATATTACTGGGTAGGGATGTTAAAAGATATAGAAAAGTATATTAAGGGATGCATTAACTGCCAAGCAAGGAAGGGACAACCCTATAGGAAAGCTTCAGGGCCGTTGCAACCAATAAAGGTTTGGATGCGTAATGGACAAAGTAGGGATAGACCTTCTTGGTCCCTTTAGGAGAAGCAACAATGGCAAAACTATGATAATAGTTGCTACGGATTATGCATCACGGTATGCAATCACAGCGGCGCTGCCAAATGGAAAAGCAGGCCCCGTAGCGAAGTTCATATTGGAGAAAATTATTTTGATACACGGAGCCCCTAGGACATTACTAAGTGATAGAGGGAAGGTTTTCCAATCAGAAATGGTGAAGGAACTCGCTCGGATCATGGGAATAAGAAATCAATTTACTACGGCATACCTCCCACAGTGTAACGGCTTAACTGAACGTCTAGACAAAACAATGGCCGACATGCTAGCGGTATATTGCAATACAGAGCAAACGGATTGGTGTAGCTACGTACCATTTGTCACATTTGCTTATAACACAGCGATCCAAGACAGCACAAAGCTAAGCCCATTTATGGTGACCTTCGCCAGGGAACCGACTTTACCATCGGAGGCAATGCTGCTGGATAGTGACACGGAAACAGATATGCTACAACTTAGAGAAAGGGCGCTAGCTATAAGGAATACAGCAGCGGAAAATATACATAAAAGACAAAGCAAAGACAAAGTGAGATTTGATAGCAAACACAAGGAACTAGAATTTGATATAGGAGACAAAGTTAAGATTTTTATCCCAGTTAGAAAAATAGGCCGAAGTGAAAAACTATTATTAAGATGGTTTGGACCGTATAAAATTTTAAGAAGATTAGGTGAAGTAGATTATGAAGTAGAAAAAATTGGAGGGAAGAAAAAAGACACTGTTCATGTAAGTAGGATACTACCCTTTTACGACCCGTGGACCGCAGAGTCCCCAATTTTGGGCGAGCTACTAGAAGAATCAGAGGAATCTCACACAAGTGACGTCGAAAACAAGGAACACGAATAACAGTCATTAATTTGTACAAAATAGCCGCGCGAATAGAGTCCGGACTCACCCCCTTAGACACTTATACCAGTAGTATTTAGCATATAGGTTATAAGAATTAATTTAAAGCAAATTAGTCTAGCAGCATAGAACATAATAATTCTTCAAATTAGCTTAGCATAAAAAATCATGATATGGCGACGGCTGAGGAGGAACCGTTGACGAACGTGAAATCTGAAGCCTGAGTCGCAAACACGAAGATAATAATCTGGTTGGTTAGTTTATAATAAGTTAGGGGAATCTGGGGAAATAATAGAATAATATAGGTATAAAAATCATAAATATTAATAATAAATTACCACGGGCCTGTGGATAGAAACTAAGATGCTAATATTAAATTGTACAAAATATGGTTTTCGTACTTTAAAACAAAAAGGGAATGGATTCAGACGAGAGTGCATAAACCATATTTTATTATTATTTTAGTTTAAAGTGTAGGAAAATAAACGAAAACCATTATTATTAAGGAGTTACCAAAAGTAAAATAAATCACAAATAATCAAAAAAATATGTATATTAAAGATCTTCTTAATCTTATAACATACGTGACAAACACAGTATGTCGGGCCAGGGTCTGTATGTCTAGAACATGATGTCCAGGAGGACAAGAAGGAGGCCACACGTCCACGGAGGAAACCCTAATCCAGGCAAAATTCGAATCTAAGTCCCTGAAAGACACACAGGAGGAATATCAAGACATAAAGGGGAAAAATATAATAAAACCTACCTTGGATTCGGGAACCCTGCGATGCAGTAGCCGCAAAATCCTCTTTCTCATAAACTTGTCTAGAGGAATGGGAGAAGAAAAAATAAAGAAAAAAAAAATAATAATAATAATACAAAGACGAACGAAACTTAGACTCACCATTCATGTTCAAAGCAAACAACAAAAAATTGACGACCTACTTACGCATAAATCAATAATTGTCGCAAAAAACGCTTACAAGGCTTATATTTTACAGCAAATCGTTAGGCAGTGGCAGCAACAGAAAAAATCAACCAGGGGCGAAACAAGGATCAAGGGACCACAAACATCAGATAACAGTCCGCAAGCCACCACGTCTGCCAGGAAACAAGTGCTACAGCCGACAAAACCACTACAACTGTCCACAACCAAGGTGAACAGCCCGCAAACCAACACGTCTGCCAGCAAACAAGTGCTACAGCCGACAAAACCACTACAACTGTCCACAACCAAGGTGAACAGCCCGCAAACCAACACGTCTGCCAGCAAACAAGTGCTACAGCCGACAAAACCACTACAACTGTCCACAACCAAGGTGAACAGCCCGCAAACCAACACGTCTGCCAGCAAACAAGTGCTACAGCCGACAAAACCACTACAACTGTCCACAACCAAGGTGAACAGTCCGCAAACCACCACGTCTGCCAGCAAACAACTGCTACAGCCAACAAAACCACTACAAGTGTCCTCGACTAAGGCGAACAATCCGCAAGTGAAACAGCCGACAAAAGCACCACGACAGTCGACGAAGCACTATCCACGCAGAAGTAGACACAAAACCATACCAAGCACACACGTGAAGTCTAGCACATTTTCCAGAACAATACCCTACATGAAGTACATGGAACATAAGAAGATAGTACAGCCATAACAGACCACCCAGATGAAGAAAACGATCCGAATGAAATAGAAGCTCTAATTTCAAGTTTTTGAGTTGTAAACCCGTATGATGTTCTTCCGTTGGCATTGGGGACCAATGCTTTCATGGGAGGGGCAAATGTCAACTCATAAATGTACACAAGCCCACGCATTACATAAATTAAGTAAATTTCCAAAGGAAGTCACCCCGGACTATTAAAAACAGATCGATTTTGCTTATGCCAGCAATAATTTCAATATAAATTCACGCACTGCGGCAAGGCAAAGCAAGGTTGGTCTGGACTGCTTTATGCCTGATAAGGTACAAGCCTAAAGACCTGCCTTCTTAGCTGGGTACGACTAGGTATAGTCGAGACTGTGAAACTTTTGGATGAAGGTCTCGTCTATAGCAGCCGTGTCACAGCGTCCCCAAGTTTAGACCTACGAGAACCATGCCCTTAGGGGGCCCGTTCTTTTAGTGCATCTTGGGTTACATTAAACATTAAACATTCTTACATTTCGAGTTGACAATCGAAAACATGGTCCACCAGGGACGAACATCTGCGGTGTTAGGATTTTGGTAAATCTCCTTGAACTATAAGGTGTAATTAAGGTTTAGTAATAAAACAAATTAAATATTCATGGTGGTATTCCTTCCCCCCATATCCTCTCTTTTCAGATATACCCTTAGTGGACGCAACCAAGCGAAGTAAAAGTGGTGGCACCGCTGACCACAACCAACTTAAGCGTGACAATATCACGAAGACACTGAGACTCGCAGAGAAGTGTCAAGCAAATCTTTATTTGAATTCTTACGTAGTAAAAGGAATATGTATTTAGACATAATGTAGAAATCCAAACCTGTTAAGATTCATAAATCTGTCAAAAACACAAAAAAGGAGAATGTGAGCTCCATCAAGATTACTGGACCTGGACCTGGAGCGTGACTTTCGATTTTCAACAATCTATTCCTTTCTCTCCTTTATTTGTATTCTTCTTTTTCATTTTTTATCCTCATACTGACTTGGATCTCCGGGGAAAGGGTACGCACAAACATCTTGTCACAAAAATCCACATGCTGATCTTAATGACTGGTTTATACTTCCAAAATTAAGAATTTAACTAAACTAAGAAATAAATTGAAAATTAAATTAAACTAAACTTTAAAAATGCAGTTTATACCTAAAATTAAGAATTATGGATTTTCTGAAATTAGCTAGCTATTTACGTAATCACAAATGACAGAAAGGAACATTGAAACAAACAAAAACCAGCTAAATAGATCGATTTCCTTAATTTTTAATTCTTAGTTGAAAGTTAGCCAACTTTCAATTTAATTTAATTTAATTTAATTTTTTAATTTGAGGTATAAACGACAGCATCATATGGACGTTCAATATTTAAATTTTTAATTTAGTATAATTCTCAATTTACTTTAATTCTTAATTCAGAAATATAAACCAGGCATAATGGAGGCGCAAGTGAGATCTTCTCTGTCAACCCAATCCATCTCCTAATGTCCCGGCTATGAACTTCATACGCAATTTCGTTTTGAGAGGGGACTTTCGGACTTTGCGTCTTTACTCGCAGTGAGCTGTCTTGCCACAGAGGGGATGATCTCGAATCACCTGATCATGATGTAATTTAGCTAAAAATTACTACCCACATACGAAAATGACAAAATCCGCACTAGCTGGTTCTTTGGAAAGCGCGAAATATCACACACGTGCTGAAAGTACTTTTAGCATACGTGTGGAAAATACTGTTGACATTATTTCTGATTGACATCAACTTTCGATACGTGGATTGAAAGTACTTTCAGCACGTGTGTTGAAAATGAAAAGAAATAAAATAAGAGAAAATTGGTGTAAATCGGATTCTGGTAGTAGGAAAGATGGTCTACCTACATCACTTGTAAGAAAGCGTCTTTCATACACTCGTGTGATTTTCGCACTCGGCTGCCGCCTCGCGCGAAAAAACACTCGTGTGAAATTTGTCACTTTCTACACTCGTAATGTAATATACTATTACAAACGTGATTAAGTTTGATTGCCGCGTGTATCTTTCACCCAACGACTCCAGTTCGCTCGAAGTTCATTTTGTTATACCCTCAGCCTCTGCTCCAATACCTTGTATTGTGTGTGGTGGGCCGAAAACTCTTTATCTAGACCTTTCCGTAGTCCGATGTACCTATGCTTTAAATCCGAAAATTCCTTCGAGGCTGCATAAAAGGTTACCGAAATAGTTCAACAAGCAGTGTTTCCAAGCGGTTGTAAAACAGAACACCGCATATCTTGCCTGTCGTAGAAAGCAATGCGAACAAACTCGATTTTCATGTATAGGTATGGGTTCATCTATATGTTATGCATGTTTACAGTCAAAGTTTCGAGCTTAGAAAATCCAAGGGCAACGCGTAAGATAAAATTGATCAGTCAATACAAGGATATCTCAGCTTCAGGCAGTGACTATGAGCTTTACCACTAGACTCATTACTCATTGCTACTACTTACTCTTCCAACATACCAGAGGACGAGTGAGCGAGACTGAATATCGATCGACAACTTAGTATTTTTGAATTTCTGTTGCATACGTCTTACGCTAGAAAACTATACCTATGGCGTTTAACAAGACTTGTCAGCGTTTGTAGAACTAATATTGAACCTGCATATTTTTGGTGTGATTTTAATACGCCTGATCGAAGGTTGTGATCTCTTTCCACAAAATTGTGAAGGCATCCTTCCACCATGAATTGTATCAAGCTAATAGCGTCAAGAAAATTCTGAAGCGGAGTCTGGATCTGGATTTTATCTAGGACTCAGATACCATAAGAGTGAAACAATCTTCATCATCTTTGCTTCAAGTTGACCCTTATCACTCTCCACTCGAGACAATTCTAAACCTTTAATTTACTCTAGCTGTTTAATCTGACTCAGTGGGGAAAATGTTTGATCCAGCTTTGAAAGCCTCAACAACTGTTATGCAGAGGTTGCTTCGCCTATTTCTTCTTTCCTCGCTAACATGTGTGAAGCTTCTTAAAACACCAGGACGGGTTTTCATAATATAATTCAACTTTTCACAGAAAAAAACTAATAGCTGAGAAAAATTAATTCTACGGAAAATATAGTGATACCAAATTTGCCGCAGACTGAAGTGAAACAAAGCACAAAAGTGCTATATTTTATTTCATATTATGTTTTGTAGACAGCACGTACAAACACTGATAAAAAGGATATCTTGAAAAGAGATAATTAATTCTCTTGGAATAATATTATCTCAAATGAAGGAAATTTCCTCTTTTAAAAATAACGAACTCTTGCATTAAGATCTTTCTTGGCTTTGATAATATTCAGGAATTCTCTTGCTTTCAAAATTTCTTATTCCAAGGATGATTTTTTCAACTGAAAAACATAGTTAAATAGTGATCTGAAACCAAGATATTGTATATTGGTTCAAGATCTCAGTCATTTAACTGAAGGAAACAAGCCGTGAGATAGTTTCCTTGAAACAAAATCAAACAATAACCCACCATAGTATATTTTAGTCCAAGTACACAAGCATTTGATTAAAAGAAACCTATAATGCAATAGGTAATCTTCAACTAAGATAATATACCTTGATTCAAAAACCCAATCCTTGGCTTGAATCCTATGGTCGGATATCCCTTCCCAATTTTCCATGGGATGCGCGACGCGAGGCAGAAGGTGTCCTTTGTGGTGGTGACTTTGGCCGTGTCGTCCTCGTTTTTAGAACGCACATGTAGTACGACAGGTTTTTTTTTAAGAGGATTTTTGGACAGTCGAGTGGAAAAAGTGTACATTACTGTTTATTTATTTTCATTGAATACCTAGATTAAATCAAAAATGGACGAAAGCCAGAATCAGGTAAGTAGTTTTCTGGACAAAGCGAAACTAGGACACTTGTTACCCATATTTGAAGGTAGGTTGTTGTCTAGCATAATTTTATTACAGGGCCAAGGTTATTTCGTATAGTTTTTGCGTTGCACCTAAAAATGTTTGGGTACCTACCTATATTTATTTTTATATTGAAATTCAATAATTATAATCAGACAGAAGCCTTTTTATTCCATAATGGCGTTCCTTCTCTTCGCTGTGCATGGAGAAGCAAGGGTCGGCTTCTTCATTTAACTACCATGTATTTAATCTAAGTATAATATTTTGAAAGAACTATTTATGACCTTGTATGAAGGACAGTTGTACTTGCTAAAATACCAATTGCTTTGATTTAAGAATAATTCTTTTCAAGCGATCTGCGAAAGTCTTGAAAGAAGTTCGTACATTCCTATTATGTTTCCCGCTTTTTAAGCCATATTCTGTTGTGCGAGTAATGTCAGCTCTATTTGCTGACCATTCATATAAACTGCTTAATTTGCTTTTCTTTATTATAAATATCGCTGCCCGCCTAGAATAGTCAGTCAGTTGAATTGTAATTATATTTCTTATTTGAAACTTTGTAACGCGTAACGCGAAAGTATTTCTCTATTGTAATTTAGTGAATAAATTGTTTTTTTTAAAAACTTGTTATCGGCCTACGTATTGATAACTGGCGCAGTCGTCCGGATTTTTTGTTTTTAGAACTGGTTTACGAACTTTTCGGAAATCGAACTAACCGGGAACTCGAATCTACACCCTTGTGTGAAAATCGTGTTAAGTGTTTGCTAGAAGTGTCGGAGTGGCTTTACGAAATCGAAAACCAAAGAACTGCCTTCAAGCAATCGGATTATTGGACCAAAATAGCCAATATTCGCGAGACCAGGATTAATTTGGAAGGATAAACATAGCCTACCAGAAATTCTTGGCCTTATAAATGTTGCTCTACGGAATAATCTTCATGTAAGTGCAATGTGCAATTTGTAATTTCTTTAATGTCTGATATTGATGAATTAACAGAAAGATTATTATCTCTGTGTTATAATATAGTTATAGTTGGCAACACTGCGTAGCATGTTGCTATCGCCGCACAATGATCCCGCCAAGAATGGTCTTGCCATCTAGAACATAACCTGGCTTTCAGCCCAGCCTTGTCAGCCTGTGAAATATACAAGTTTGTAACTGGATCTAGTCTTGTTTTATTGGATACTTTCCATGCCTCTATCCTGAATAGCTTCAGGATATGACATGGTGTCAGGTTTTACGGTCTCGGGAATTAGTAAAGCTGGTCGCTAGCGGTTTTAGTGTGAGTAAAAAGAGTTAAAACAGTGTCACTTGCACTCTTGGTCTTGGCCCCTGGTATTGAGCTTGTCTGGCAGTAGTAATGGAACACTTTTGCAGGCCCCCAGAGCCCCTTGTACTCGATGGAAACATAGCTGAAAACTGGAAGCGTTTCCATCAGAAATTCACTGTGTTTTCCACAGCCATAGAATTGGCAAAAAAGTCTGAGGAAACTCAAATTGCCACATTTTTGAACCTGGTAGGAGATGATGGTCTTGAACTATACAACAGTTTTACATTTACAGAGGCGGAGGCAAAGGAATTGAAGCATATTGTAGCAAAGTGGAGAACAGTGAGCTTCAACACTGTTCTCCGACTGCAAATGTTGTGTTTGAAAGATTCAAATTCAACAGTATAAGTCAAAAAGAAGGTCAACCCTTTGATAGTTTCCTGACGGAGCTCAGGAAGGCTGTCAAAACAACCGAATACAAGGACAGTGAAGACATGATTAGAGACAGAATTGTTATCGGTATTTGGGACAAAAGCTCCCAGGAGAAGCTTCTCCGAGAGTCAAAACTTACTCTAAACAAAACTATAGCATTTTGTCGAGCCTCGGAAGTTAGTAAATCCCAAGCAAAAGCTTTGCAAAATGAAGCAGCTGTTGATGAAGTAAGGAATAGGGCACAATCTAGTGGGTCAGTTTACCCATCCTCGAGATCCATGGCAAAAGATTTGCATCTAATTGTGTGCAAATACTGTGGATATAAACACGCTAGAACTGGTAATTGCCCTGCTTCAGGTAAAACTTGTGCTAAGTGTCAACGTCGTAACCATTTCGCAGCTGTTTGCCCAAGTGAGAACAGTTCTCATGGTAAGGAGCATAAAAAAGGGATTAGAGATTTCAAGAAGAGAGTACATGTTGTTGAAGAGAAGGAGCTCAGCAGTGGAAGTGAAAATAGTGAGGATGAAAATCAGTTTTATGTCAGCTCGATTGATGTGTTTTCGAAAAACTCGGACAATGATGAAACACAATCTACGAACTCAGTTGTGGAAGTTAGTGCTATTGAGAAAGTGTGGAAACAGCAAATAGATGTAGGAATAGGTCAAGTAGAATTTAAGCTAGACACAGGAGCTGAGGTAAGTGTTTTACCATTAGCTGTTGTAAAGAAATTGAATCTCGACTCTGACTTGAAACCAACTAATGTAACTTTAATATCTTATGGTAGTAATAACTTCAAGATGCATCCTGTAGGTGAAATTGAGTTAGTATGTAGGGTCAATAAGTCAGAAGCTGTTGTGAATTTTATTGTTGTTGACGCAGAAAATCAATTGCCTCTGTTAGGACTACCAGGTTGCGTATCATTGAGATTAATAAAACGTTTGGCATCCATTGGTCAGGGCGATGTAGTGTTTAAGTCACTGGAGCATCTTATTACTGTGTATAAACTTGCATTTGATGGTTTGGGGGAGTTTCCAACAAGCCATCACATTACCTTAAAAAGTAATGCTGTGGCTCATGTTCAGCCTCCCAGAAGGGTTCCGCGAGCACTTCATGATAAGTTAAAGAAGAAACTTGAGCAGCTTGAGAATCAGCATATTATAGAGAGACTCGAAAAACCGACTGAGTGGCTGAACCCCTTAGTCATTGTTGAAAAAAAAAAATGGTGACCTTCGATTGTGTCTTGACCCAAAGTTTTTGAATTTAGCTATTAAACGTGAGCATTTTCTTATCCCGACTGCTGAGGAGATTGCAGTGAAACTTTGTGACAAGGAGTTTTTCACTGTTCTTGATATGAAAGATGGTTACTTTCAAGTCAAAATAGATGATGAAAGCGCTGATTTAACAGCTTTTGGCACACCTTTTGGGCGTTATCGTTTTGTTAGACTGCCTTTCGGCATTTGCTCAGCGCCAGAGGTGTTTCAGCGGAAAAACTTCGAAATTTTTGGTGATTTAGATGGGGTAGGACTTTATTTTGACGACCTCATTGTAACAGGTCGCGACGAACGTGAGCATGATCGAAATTTGCAATTAGTCCTTGAACGAGCCCTTAAATATAACATTAGGTTTAATAGTTCTAAAATCCAATTCAAATCAAAATCTGTTAAATTTATGGGTCAAATCTACTCAAAAAATGGTGTTGAGGCCAACAAATCTTATGTTAAAGCAATCACAGATTTACCAAAGCCTAGCAATAAAAATGATCTTCTAAGAATTTTAGGTATGGCCAAATTTTTGGGCAAGTTTGTACCCAACATGTCCTTGATTACAGCTCCACTTCGCGACCTAACAAGACAGGGTGTAGATTTCAAGTGGAGTAATGAGCAGGAGGAGTCGTTGTTGCAACTGAAGCATTTGTTGTCAACGGCCCCTATTTTGAAATTTTTTGACAGTTCAAAAAGTATTGAAATTGAGACTGATGCGTCAAAAGATGGTCTCGGGTGCTGCTTATTGCAGGACGGACACCCTATAGCATTCGCTTCACGAAGCTTATCTTCGACAGAGCAAAATTATGCTCAGATTGAAAAGGAAATGCTGGCTATCTTGTTTTCGGTGCAAAAGTTTCACTATTTTATTTATGGTCAGAGAAGCATTAAAATAAATTCCGATCACAAGCCCCTGGAAACAATTTTTAAAAAAGAATTAGCCTTCATTTCACCCAGGCTACAAAGAATGCGTTTGCGACTCCTTAATTATGATCTTTGCGTTGTTTATAAGCCTGGAAAATATTTATATATAGCCGATACGTTATCAAGGGCATTTCTGAACGAAAAGGGGCTGAAAAGTGATAGGGAATTTAATTATGTTGTACACGCAATTTGTAAAAATATTCCAATGTCTGACTATAGAAAACAACAATTCAGAGAGGAAACAGAAAATGATTCTGAACTCAGTTCTGTCATAAGTTTTTGTGTAAACGGCTGGCCTAGTAACAAAAAAAAATGTACCAGCATTTATTCAACATTTTTTTAAAATAAAAGAAAATTTGACATTTGCGGATGGGCTGCTTCTATTTAGAGAGAAAATTGTCGTTCCGCAGGCGCTACGTCGAGAAATGTTACAGTTGTTACATGAAGGGCATGTAGGGATAGAAAAGTCAAAGGCGCGTGCGCGACAGATTTTTTACTGGGCGGGAATGAACGGGGATATCGAAAATGTAAATAAGCTGTGTAAAATCTGCGAGTCTAATGCGCGAAAACAGCAGAAAGAAGCCCTCATGTTGTACCCAATCCCGAAACGGCCATGGGAAAGACTAGGACTCGATATTTTTTCCAGCGGGGACAAACGTTATTTGGTGGTTTTTGACTCCTATTCAAACTGGCTTGAACTTTGCCGTATCCGTGATAAATCCGCAAATGCTATAATACAAGCATTAAAAAAGATTTTTTGTAATTTTGGTGTCCCAGATATTGTGTCTTGTGATAATGTTCCGTTTGATAGCTATGTATTCAGGAATTTTGCTAAAGCGTGGAACTTCAAAATCCTCACAAGAAGCCCAAATTATCCGCGCTCCAATGGTCTAGCGGAAAAAGGAGTAGGTTTGGCTAAGAGCCTACTGAAAAAATCTGTCGAGAGCAATGAGGATGTTGAGGTTGCACTGCTTCTGTACAGAAACTCGCCTTTAAAATATGTTGGTTATTCCCCGTCCCAACTACTGAATAGCCGCATTTGCAAAACTAAAATTCCAATTAGTACTGAGCTTTTAAAACCTAAGTTGTGTGAAGGTGTTGAGGAGAAATTTGAATATAAGCGTAGAGCGTATCACAAATATTACGATCATAGTTCAAAAGAACTAACTGAATTGGGACCTAGTGAAAATGTGACTGTGTATAATCATGTTGAGAGAAAATGGGAACCTGGGAAAATTATGGCCGAACATAATACACCACGGTCATTTGTTGTTCAAAATCAAAATGGTGACTTAATTCGGCGAAATAGAATTGATTTAAGAAAGTCACTAAACAACTATGAGCCAGTTTCCTCTCAACATGACCTTGTTATAAATAATGAAAATGAATATAATTATTGTGAACCAGATGACTCGCTGGATGACCAAACCCAAGCTGATACTAATTGCTCTCCAGTTAATGCTGGAGAACAAAGCTCAATAATTCCTAGCTCGTCAGGGTCTGATGTACCCAAGTTCAGAACTAGGTCTGGTCGTCCAATTAAAGCCCCTGTGAGGCTTGATTTATAGGAAGGAAGATGTGTTATAATATAGTTATAGTTGGCAACACTGCGTAGCATGTTGCTATCGCCGCACAATGATCCCGCCAAGAATGGTCTTGCCATCTAGAACATAACCTGGCTTTCAGCCCAGCCTTGTCAGCCTGTGAAATATACAAGTTTGTAACTGGATCTAGTCTTGTTTTATTGGATACTTTCCATGCCTCTATCCTGAATAGCTTCAGGATATGACAATCTCTATCTCTACCTTCAACTGACTCACCTTCTGATACAGAAGAGTTTATAAGAAATATTAATCAAACATTAAATAACAGTGCTGCAGTTACTGATACAAGCACTAATCAAAATAATTTAATTTTAAATAATATTAATACAATTAACAATATGGCTCAATTTAAACCTGAGTACTTAAATTGCGTACCACAATTCGATGGTAACCCTAACGATTTGAATAGATATTTGGCAGTATGCCAAAGTTTAATTGATAATTTCTATGATGCAAATCAACCAAACCATTTTCAAAATATTTACTTGATAAATTGCATCATTGGAAAACTAACTGGGAACGCAAAATTGATCCTAGGTACAGAAAATGTTACTACTTGGGATAATTTGAAACTAACTTTGAGCAGGCATTTTGCAGATCAAAGAGACGAGGCATGTTTAAACAGAGATCTCGTAATGTTGAGACAACAAAACTCAGAAAAGCCTAGTCAATATTATGACAGGGTTAGGCATATTTTAAACCTGCTTTGTTCTTATGTAAATAGTCATGAAGTTGACCAAAATGCGAAAAATTTAAAGCGAAACTTATACAATGATCTTGCCCTTAAAACTTTCTTATCAGGCTTAAGGGAACCATTGGGAACAACAATTAGGTGTATGCGTCCCAAAGACCTTCCCGAAGCTTTACAGTTTGTCACACAGGAATATAATACACAATATTTTCAGAATATAGCTAAAACTCAACAAAAACATCCCTCACAGCACTTCAAACAAAATACACAACAAAGATACAATAATTCCAACACATTTAATGCTAATACACCAAATAACACGTTCACTCAACAAAAATTTCCATCTCAACCTATTCATGTGAGACCTGATTATAATAAAATACAACAAAAATTCCCAGCTAACACACAGGTCTTCAAAAATAAAAATCAGACCAATGTATTTAAACCAGGTCAAAACAAAAATTTTCCTAGACCTACCCCAATGTCTACAACGACAAGACAAACCTATTCTGCTACCAATGCACCACAAACTTCTGGTAATAATTATTTCCAAGTTACGCAACCACGTAACTTTATTTCAGAAGAATTATATAATACAAATACGACGAATGTCACTGACCTTTCTTACACCGAAAATGATCAAGAATCATATTATTATGAGACCGAAGTTGACCCTCAACAAAGTTACAATTATTCCGATAATTATAACGATTCAAATAATGAATTCCAAACCACTGAACTCGTAGAATACGACACAGCTGGTTCTTCGGAACAATCAAATTTTCAGGAAATTCAGTCAACCAACCCTGCACCCTAGAATCACCTGAAATAATTTCATTCAATAACGTCAACGCAAGTGAGCTGTCCTATATCGTCTTTCCTGAATGCAATCTCAAATTTCTCATAGATAGTGGCTCCACCAAGTCGTTCATAGACCCCGACTTAGCTCAAAAATTCTTTCCAAATCACATAAGCTATGAGCCATTCATCGTTTCAACTGTTTTCCAACAATCAGCACATCAATACAGTGCTCAAATTCCCGCTTCAAAAATTTTTAATCTACCTAATAGGAAACCTTTGAAATTTTATTTATTTAAATTTCATAACATCTTTGACGGCCTTATAGGACTTGATAATCTAAAAATGTTACAAGCTAGCATAAACTATGAAACAGGATTCTTAGTAACTCCATTTGCAAAAATCAAATTACAATTCCAAAGAACGAACATAAACCAAGCATATAATATCACTCTCTCACCACGTACCGAACAGCTTGTGAAAATTAAAACCAGCATACATGATGGCGAAGTTATAATTCCATATCAGAAAATGCATAATTGCGAGATTCCGAACTCCCTAAGCATTGCAAAAAATGGATACGCTTTAACGACAATCTTGAACAATACATGTCAGACAATTATATTAGATCTTTCACGACCAATTGAAGTGGAACCATTTAATAGAGAAGAAATAGAACAAATTGATCTAAATAATTTTGTGGCATCAAATTACGAAACTGATATTTTTGACTATACTGGAATTCGCACAGATTACCTTAATTCAGAAGAGAGAGCCAAAATACTTGAATTATGTAGAAAATATTCGGACATATTTTACCAGGAAAATATGCCATTGACATTCACGAGCGAAATAAAACACTCTATAAAAACAACAGATGAACAGCCTGTATATACAAAAACATCTAGGTACCCATTCATTCATAAGCAAGAGGTTGAATCACAAATAAGGAAAATGCTGGACCAGAATATTATACGCCCAAGCAATTCTCCTTGGTCTGCACCTATTTGGGTAGTCCCAAAAAAGGCAGATGCTTCTGGGAAGCAGAAATGGAGAGTCGTTATTGACTTCAGAGGCGTCAATGCAAAGACCGTGCCAGATAGATACCCTCTTCCTAACATCACGGACCTTCTGGATAAACTAGGGAAGTGTCAATATTTCACAACCTTAGATTTGGCTAGTGGGTTCCATCAAATTCAAATGAATGAAAAAGACATTGAAAAAACGGCATTTAGTACAGAAAATGGCCATTTCGAGTTTCTCAGAATGCCCTTCAGTTTATCCAATGCCCCCGCCACATTCCAGAGGGTCATGGATGGCATCCTACGAGGAATCCAAAACGAGAAGTGCCTAGTTTACCTTGATGACATTATAGTCTTCTCGTCATCATTACAGGAACACTTGGAGCGATTAGAAACCGTATTCCAAAGATTGAGAGAAACGAATTTTAAGATCCAATTAGATAAGAGCGAGTTTCTAAGGCAGGAAGTAGCCTACTTAGGACACGTTATAACACCTGAAGGAGTACGTCCTAACCCAGATAAAGTCAACGCAATCAAAAAATATCCCATGCCAAAAACAACGAAGCAAATAAAAGGATTTCTTGGACTATTAGGTTATTATCGACGCTTCATAAACAATTTTGCAAAATTAACAAAACCACTAACCAAATGTTTGAAAAAGGGAGCCAAGATTGAACATAACCCAGAGTTCATTGACTGTTTGGAAAAATGTAAAAAACTATTGACAAATGAACCGATACTACAATACCCGGACTTTTCTAAAACCTTTAATTTGACCTGTGACGCTAGCAACGTAGCGCTAGGCGCAGTATTGTCGCAAGAGCCCATAGGTCAGGACCTGCCAATAGCATACGCATCCCGTACATTGAACGACTCGGAACAAAACTACTCTACCATTGAGAAGGAATGTTTGTGCCTAGTGTGGGCGACAAAATATTTTAGGCCATACCTGTATGGACGAAAGTTTAACATAATAACAGACCATAAACCCTTACAATGGCTGTTTAACTATAAAGATCCCACTTCAAAATTAGTACGATGGCGAATAAAATTACAAGAATTCGACTACCAAATAACATATAAGAAAGGAAAACTTAACACAAATGCTGACGCGCTAAGTCGCATTGAGTTACACACAAAAGACGCCGCCAACATCTCGAGTTTAGTCTCATACATCGAGGAATTTAATAAGCAACTTGAACAAGAAGGCACCTCATCGTCGAACACGAACAACGAAAATATAAATGCAAACGAAGATAACTTAGACCTAATTTCAACGATGGCACAACCCGACCTTGACCCACCAGCAAATGAAGACGACAATGAAACCATACATACAAATAACGAACAAGATCCTATAGTAGGAGTCCCTATTATAGAATCAGCAGTTAATTACGGAGCTAATCAAGTGATTATTACGAGCGTTTTACATTCACCTGCAAAAACAAAACGCTTGATATTATTCGAGAAGAAAAGAAGATTATCTGAAAATAATTTTGAAAGTGACGTCATGCAATTTGTGAAAGAAAATGTAGTACCCGAAAAGCTATATTCCATTTATTTCGAAAATCCAGATACTTACGAACCTTTCTGCGAAATAATAAGGAAAAACTTTAAATGGCCTTCAATTAAATTTAAAAGATGCTTGATAAAATTAATTGATGTCGTCAACAAAACAGAAATAGCAGAGGTAATTCAAAATTACCATGAGAGTAAGACAAATCACCGAGGAATCGAAGAAACCGAGCGACGAATTAAGGAAAAATATTATTGGCCCAACCTTAAAGAATCCATTCAATCATTTATCAATGAATGTGAAATTTGCCAACGTAGCAAATATGAACGTCACCCAATAAATATGGAAATGAACATCACGCCTTCTGCAACAAAACCATTTGACATCATCCACCTGGATACATATACTCTCGATAAGGTTAAATTTCTTACTATAATAGACAGTTTTTCTAAATATGCCCAAGCTTATGCCCTTACATCTTTATCCGCTACCGAAATATGTGATAATCTCATATCCTTCTTTTCACATCATGGCATTCTATCAAAGATAATCACAGACAATGGAACTGAGTTCAAGAATACTGTTCTTACTGAACTACTCCAACTTCACAAAGTAAAAATACATTTTTGTTCTCCTGAACATCCCCAATCTAATGGCGTAATAGAGAGGCTCCACTCAACCTTATCTGAACACATAAGAATTTTCAACAATCAAGGATTCCTAAAAACCCCAATTACCCAAAAAATTAAATATGCAATCTTAGCATACAATCATACGATCCACTCTGTAACCAAACACAAGCCCATTGACATAATCACAGGACACATTAGTCCCAATGACCCATTCGATCTTAAGTTAGATCAACTCCTAATTACAGATTACGTCAACGAGCACAAAAATAAAACAAAACTTTTGTATTCTAACATAAATGAGCGTCTTATGGATACAAAAAATAAAATAATTGGCAAAATCAATGAAAATCGTGATAAGCCAACATTATTTAGACCAGAACAGAAAATATATGTAAAGAAACATACACGCCAAAAATTAGGAGACAAATTTCGACCAGCCACACAAATAGAGACCGTTGACCCCACACGGAAAACAATAACAACGGACACTCTAGGCAAAGTGCATATGGACAATATTAAACGTCCTCTAAGAAACAAATATAGTTTCGATACTTAAGTTAATTTTAATAAATAGGTAATAAGTATAATAATATTGGTACTAATAAATATGAATATAATAACCTCATGCTTACGCTTACTAATATTTATTTCAGCTTTATAACCCACGCATTAGGAAACCAAGAGCAAATCTCCATAAGAAAATTGGACAATAATCCTGGAATTATCCCAGTGAAACTTGGAAATGCAAAAATTAGAGACTACACCTACACATTAATACACTACTATGACCTAAATCCCATACTAATCGAAATTAACAAACTACACTCTAAATCCAATAATATCACTAACATGCTTAATGGACACAAAGAGTATTCTGAAGATATTAGTAATTATATCAAATTAATTCAACTAATACAAATTAGAGTAGATAACAAAATTAAAGAAATAATTCCCCAGCCACAAAGAACAAAAAGAGGCTTGATTAACGGCCTAGGGTCAATTTTCAAATCCGTAACCGGAAACCTCGACGCTGACGATGGCGAACGTTATGAAAATCTTATAAGGGAATTGCAAGGAAATCAAAAGAATTTGCAAGCAAATATTTTGAAACAAAATTCACTTTCTTTAACTGTTATTGAAAAATTCAATACGACGATAAAACAAATAAATTATAATGAGAAACTCTTAGAATCAAAAATCAATCAAATCGCACACATAGTAGAGAAATCTGCTTATAGAGAAAATTCTCTTTATATTAAGGACATAATTAATCAAATTATTAATGTCTATGAAATAATAGATTCAATATTACAAGATGTCGAAAACTCTTTAACTTTTTCCAAGTTAAAAATTATGCATCCTAGCATAATGAGAACTGAAGATCTCTGTACAGAACTTATCAAATTACAAAAACAACTAAGTAATGAACAAATGCCTTTAGCAGTTAATGTTGAGAACATTCTTTTGTATGAAAAAATCATCAAATTAGAATCATTTATTCTTAACAATAAAATAACTTATTTGGTCCATATACCTATAATGTATCCTGAATCTTTCGATTATTTCCACCTATATTCAATACCAATCAAAAGTCAGAGTCAGTTTAAGGTAGTCCTTCCACAAAATAAATATCTTCTCAAAAACGGATTGCACTACGCACATTATGGCCAAGAATGCCAGGAAATCCTTCCTGAATTCCACCTATGCGAAAAAGAAGAACTCCACGAACTCCAAGACAGCAGTCCATGTGAAGTAAAGCTACTGAACTCCGAAAAAGACACTTCTACTTGCAAGCCAACTGAAGTCAAAATCACACAACCAATAATCAATCGATTGGACAAATCCAATCAATGGGTATTTGTACTTTCGGCTAAAGTACCTATCAAATTCAAGTGCTTTGGACAAGAAGAAATCAGAAAAGTTATTGGAACCTTTCTAGTTCGTATACCAACCAGTTGCCAAATAACTATCTCTTCGAGACTGATTATCAACGAAAAGAAGCCTCTGAAATCAGATGCACAACCTATACTATTTCCTGACCTTCCAAATGTACCTGAATTAATGCATTCCCTGAATTTAGGTACACACTTGAAAACCATAAAATTGGACAATCTCCACCAACTAGCTAATGAGATTGTCGAAAACCGTTTGACGTTTACTGAAATCAGAAGACTACCAAGTTTGGGAACCATTCTGATATATGCTATGATCCTTGCTGGGTGTGCTGTTCTTGGCTATAAGAAACTAGCACCGAAGTTGAAGAAACGAAGAGGGGACAACCACCCCGAAGAAGAAGCCCGACCAATCCAACTTCCTCGCTTAGCATGAAGTTGTATCTTAAGAAGGGAGGAGTAATGTCAGCTCTATTTGCTGACCATTCATATAAACTGCTTAATTTGCTTTTCTTTATTATAAATATCGCTGCCCGCCTAGAATAGTCAGTCAGTTGAATTGTAATTATATTTCTTATTTGAAACTTTGTAACGCGTAACGCGAAAGTATTTCTCTATTGTAATTTAGTGAATAAATTGTTTTTTTTAAAAACTTGTTATCGGCCTACGTATTGATAACTCGCGCAATTGCAGCCAAGTTTTTTTTTTAAAGTTTCTTCTTCAGTTTTGAACAATAGTTTCACTTACCTTTTCATGTTATTTATCAACTTGTAAAAAATTTTCTATTACATGTTATTTCCATTAAGCTTAATTAAACAATTATTTTTCTTTTTCAGCACAGACACAAAGATGAAGCATGTAACAGGTTCTTGTGAGTCTTTGTTGAATTTGGATTTGTTATGACAATTGTAGGAGAATAGGAATGATGATACACCCATTTAGATCAGTCGTCATAACTATACATGTCCTCACAAAACATTTACAGCTGTTACCGGTTGCATCTATGAAAATTATCTGTAACCATTTTTTTGTTTTTGTTTTCGGTTGACTCACTACTATGAGTTAATAAGTTTATTTCTTGGTTATGAGAACGACTTGGATGTTACCAGTAGTATTGGTTGTGACAAAGAAAAAGTATTTTGATTTTCACCATCAACATGGGTAAATAATTTGAGCTTTGTTGTGTTGTTTTAGATGGTTGGCTATATTAGACTTTGACTAGGTTACTCTCTTGTATAAACGTTACTGTTTTTGTTCGTTTCATCTATATTTAAAAGTAAGTAATATTGTAGTTGCAGTGCCTTATTGAATAAAATACAATTTCATTTTCAATAATGCTTTTCTTTAGCCCAAAACATACTTACCTCCTCTGGAATCTACAACTCAATTGCATCTATTTAAAATCCAGCATTTTGAACAGTATCTGTATGTGTATAGTAAAAAAAATTAAGCTTATGTCAGTACAACTGAGGAATACATTTATCCGAACTTTAGCCGAGGAAAAATTACCCAAAACTTAGGTACATAATTGTTCTAATAAAGGGTGTCTGGAATAACTTGATGTACCTACATGGAGAATAATGGGTATTTTGGAAATCATTGAAGATACAGAGTGGGCCAAATGGGGAAACAGTTGCTCAATCAAGTGCCTATACAAATAATCTGTCATCAACTTCAAAACCTAGGAAGTTGATAGCAGATTATTTTCTAGGCAAATGATTGCACGACTTTTTTCCCATTTGGTCCACCCTATATCTTCAATGGTTACTAAAATCCCCATTACTTACCATGTAGGTACTTCAAGTTCTTCCGGATACTGGATTTTAAATAGAGGTAACGAGATATTTGATTGAAGATAATTATTTCTTGAATCAAGGAAATCGTTCTCTTAAAACAATATCACAAATCGTTCATCGAAATCATTTGAATGTCAAATTAAAGCTTTCATGGAACTGTTTTAAAGTAACGAGTCCTTAAATTAAGAGAATTACGATATTTGAGAAGGAAATAAAACTTTAAATGAATGACGATAAAATATTCAAAATCTTTAATCCAAGAGTATTGATTTTGGTCTAAACACATAAGTTATCTTAAATCAAAGGAATAGTGCTTTGAAATAAGATACTAATTAAGCATACGCATCAATTGTGGTGATTTTAAATTGAGAGTCGATCCTTAAATTTATGTAATGGGATTCCAAGATTATGGCTGTCTTGAATCAAGAAACGATTAATTTGAATATATACAAAGCCACGGCGATCTTGATCCAATTTCGATTTGCTTTTAACCAAGATATCCTTTTTATCAGTGAACGATTCTGGAGAACGTCTGTAGATTTAAGTCGCTCATATAGACGCGATTCCTAATGTTTTTCCTTTCAAGGACTACTGGAAGTAGCTTTCGTATAACATCTCATTGATCATTATTTCACAGAGCTGGATATGAGGAAAAATTTATTCGCCTCAATGTTTCCAAAGGCCCAGGTCCTGATGGTGATGATGTCCTTATGACAAATTTTTTGGCTTCGGTTATGCCTCTGCGGATACTCTTTCAAGAAAGTCTGGTCATATCCTCTAAATTTAAATTGCTCTTTAGATGGAAGACTTCACTAACTATCGAAGATCGATACAATCTCTTACGCGTAAGGTCACACCCTGTGTATCTACAAATCTTGCTTTGTATCATAACTTTTTCACGTCATGATCTGTGACGTAGATGCAATATACAGTGGTCTATGTTGTGTATAAGGCTTTTGACAGTGTAGGTACCTAAGTAAGCCATTCTCTACTTCTGGAGAAACTCCGCTGAACTGCGAATAAAGCATACCTAATTCTCAAGTATCTGGCAGGCCAACTTACTCGATTTGTTCCTTACCACTAATCCCGATCCTTACAAGATCGATGTGTTTGCACCTTTGGGCGAAACAGATCGATCACGAATACCTCGTAGGAGGTGTATTATTATGGAGCTGCAGACTCTTTTTCTCGACCGTTGAATGGTCCGATGTTTTGTTTAAATTCCAAGATTCCCCAACGCTGGATGGACAAGAGGCCAGCCACCGAAATAATTTCCATAGGTGTGGAATTGTACATTCCATACTCCGATAATACAATCCATGCCGGAAAACCTTGGTTTAACAAGCAGTGGGTGAGCGGCTGCAAAAAAAAAAAACATCGCATAATATCGTGCCTGGCGTATAGAAACCAATGCGATCAAACTCGATCATCTTTCACTACTGCCAGAAATGATTGCAAACCTATACCAACAAGGCGAAAGAGATACAAAACCAACAAGTGCGTAATTGACTTTTGGACTGTCAGAGTCGATCAAGCTCATTTTGGTTCAAGACCATAGGAAAACATTTCACAACTTACTCCTTTTCACCTTCTTCAGTTAAAAGGACAATAATTTCATTGTGGTATAGTCAAAGGAGAAAGCAGATCTCTTTGCCAAACAATTTGTATCCAATTCCATGATGGAAGACACGTATGTGCCGACTGCCACATATTGGTTCTTACATAGACAACATCGTACTTGGACCAAAAACTATTAGGAACATTTTTCTGCAACTTGACACTGGGAAATCTTGTGGTCCCGACGGCATTCCACAAATTGTCCTCAAAACTTACGCACAAGAATTGGCTTCAGTTCTTTGCAAACTGTTTTCACTCTCTTACAGTCAGAGCGCTTTCCCGTCTACATGGAAATGTGCCAGAGTGCAGCCCATCCCGAAAAAGTGCAAGAACACAGAGCAATTATCGTCCCATGTCACTTGTATCCGTACTTTCGAAAATTGAAAAGGCAGTCAACTTGAAACTGTTTAAATACCTCGAAGCCAAATAAGCTCATCTCTGAGAAACAGGACGAGTTTCGTTCTAAAATATCAGCAGGGGATCTGCTGGCGTACGACATAGTCATATTTGGAACTTGACTCTGGAAAAATATGGCGAATTTAGAATTGCAACATTGGACATCTCTAAGGCTTTTGATCAGGTGTGGCACAAAGGTCTCCTTAGCAAACTTCCATAGCATGGTGTTCCGAACGAATTTTACCATTGGCTCGAAAGCTCTTTTTAAGAAAGGTCACTGCATGTTGTGGTCGATGGTGTATCTTTTGATACACCTGCCTATAAATGCCGGCGTTCCCCAATGCTCAATTCTGTACCCAGCAGTGTTTTGTGTTTCTCATTTTTATAAATGATCTGTTTAATGTGACAAGAAACCCTATATACAGCTTTGTTGACTATTATTAGCTTGATGACGTCTTTCCCTTCTGACAAACCGCTTACTGCAGCCACTTCCATACGCCTCGTCCGAGAACACATTCGCTCTATCTTGATACCCCTAGCAACTGGGACTAATGCTTCCAAAACTCAAGCAACAATATTCTCGAATAACCTTTCCATCAATCCCTCAGTATCTCTTCTTGGGGTGACCGCATCGACCTCGGCATCGGCCAACTTGTCTCGGCATGACCATGTATCTTCGACCGCCAAAAATTAGGTTTTCTGTTTCGTGCAAAAAACTTCTTTACTTCTGAACAACTCCTCATTTATAGGGCTCAAATCAAACCATGTGTGGAATAATGTTCCCATATTATTATCTGAACGATGCTCCTAAGCGCCTAAGCACTTTATTAGATGCACTCTAAACTGCAGATCTATTAGATGCAGCACAGAGCAGAACAAAAAAAATGGGCTCTGTGAAGTAGGCAGACATACATGAAGCACAAAAGTTAAGTTTTAAGTAATCGTTTAGCATTTCGTTAGTGCTTCAATCTCCAAATTAGCAACCCTTGTATTTTCGGGATATAACGGTTTTTTGAAATCGCCTGCTTAATTCACACCCAGCAGGAACAAGGGAAGCACCAACGTTCAGTTACAGATAAATAGTTAGTGCTTCGTTAGTGCTTCAATCTCCAAATTAGCAACCCTTGTATTTTCGGAGATATTTCGGTTTTTTGAAATCGCCTGCTTACTTCACACCCAGCAGAAACAAGGAAAACACCAACGTTTAGTTACAGATAAATGGTTAGTGCTTCAATGTGCTTCAATGTGCTTCAATCCCCAAATTAGCACCCCTTACATTTTCAGAGATATTTCGGATTTTAGTAATTGCCTGCTGAAATCTAGCAGGAACAAGCAGTGGCGTATTTTGAAATTTGGCGCCCTGGGCCTATAAGGTCTACCGCCCCGAGTGCCGCCCTATGATTTAACGAACAAAAATTAAATGATGAAAAAAGGCTATACGAAAAAAGAAACACCATTTAATAAATGTCTACATTTTTTTGCGAAGCACATATTGGACAAAATCCTCAATGACATCATCAAAATTAACAAATTTTGTCAAGTCGACTTCTATATTAAGGATGGCTAAACTGTTGAAACGGTCTTCGCCTATACAGGAACAAAGATAATTTACTTTTAAATACGGAAAACAAACATCACTGCAGTGACGAATGTTCGTTTTCCTTATCGTTCTTGTAGATCGTCCGCAAGATCAACCGGGTACTATCAAGCAGTTTTTGGAGTTTTGCGCCGCCTTAACTCTGCCAGAAATTGGTCGCATTATAGAAAAAAAGGTATTAATTCTGGAATGGTCTTGTGCTTCGAACAACACTTCTACCTCGGCGGGTGAAATCGCGACGGATGGGTGATTGCTTGCTGATGTGGACGGATGAGCCCGCTGATGTCAGCCTGCCGGCAACATGATCGGTTGATTGTACGGTCGCTAGATTTCTTGTAATAATATCGACCAAATAATGAGTTTAAAAAGTACCCACCTAGTCCATGACTCAAAGTGGAGTTGAAATTTAATTACCAAAGTCTTCCTCCTTCCAATTCTTCCATTTTAATTAACAAGTCTTCCTCCACAAAATTTTCAATTGAAATTAATGAGCCTTACATGTTTCGAAACTAGGGAGCTTCATCATCAGAGGCAAGTTTGCTCAGCTCAGATATTACAAGGTTCTCATCGAGGTTTTCATAATTTATTTCAAGCAGCTGAACTCAGCATTTGGTATAGGAAGAGAAAAATAAAATCAAAAAGAAATAACATCTACCTATTTACATTTAGACAAAGGACATTTAAACGAGTACTAATTAAAATTATTTCAATTCAATTAAAAATTTTGTGGAGGAAGACTAATAAGTTTTAGTTTATAGTTTTGTTGGTAACTTGATAGGCATTCCTAAGCGCTGGGGACGGCTTACGCCGCCCCTCGCACCCCTGCCGCCCCGGGCGCATCTAAACATTCCGGTATAGGATTCGGAACCTAGGCATATTTCATTGGTCCGTTTGAATTCGGACCGCCAATTAATGCGGAGTGCCGAAATCCGTACTTGAATGTTGAACGGTGCTGAGCCTCAGGTCGGAATGGTATATACATATACTATGTGGAGTGCCGAATCAAAGGTCAAAATGTTAAACAGTGCCCAGCTGCAGGTTGGAATGTTACTCCGTTAGCGCGGCACGAAATCAACAAACAAACTTCATTTACTTTTTGTTACACATTTATTTTATTTCAACGAGGGGGGATTATAAAAACCTGAAACCTGGCAAATTAGAATAGAAAATTTTGAAAATAAATACCCTAATATATTTATCAATTGAAGCCAGGCAACAGCAGTTTTTGGATTTTCCTTTCTTATTATTTCCTTGATCCACTTTTTTATAAGTACTATGATGGCATACAAAAACATATCTAAAAAATGTATTTTCCAAAGTCTATTCGCATCCAAGAAGATTCTACGTCATTGAATTGACATTGAACACAAACCTGCATTTGAGTCTGTTATAATTATTTTTCGCTGACTTCACATTCCAATTCCTGTATGTTATATCACTATATAATACTCTTCTATCCATTGCTTTATATCGTTTTCCTCCAAAATGTTGGCTCGGTAAATTTGCTCACCACATTGAAAGTGTTTAAATGATCCAGGCAAACTCATCTTGCATGTTTAAGCACAAGAACACATAAAGCAACGGCGAAATAAACCGCATCCGCCGCAAAATAGCTAAGAGGAACACGAAGGAGGTGGACAGCTGATTTAATATGAAAACCGCGCCAAACGCATGGCAACATTCGCACCTGAGGTCTGATTTTCGAATATTTTCGTATACGAAATTTGATACGATTTCGAATGCTCCTCATTTAATTTACATTGCTGTCAGTCAAATTTCGTGTACGAAATGTACTCGAATGGTTTCGAAAATAGCACCCCTGATACTCAGCACTGTTTAACATTTTGACCTTAGATTCGGCACTCCACATGGCTGTTGCTAATGGATCATTCTGACCTGAGGCTCAGCACCGTTCAACATTCAAGTACCGATTTCAGCACTCCGCATCAATTGGCGGTCCGAATTTAAACGGACCAATGAAATATGCCTAGGTGCCGAATCCTATACCGGAATGTTTAGATGCGCCCCGGGCCATGGCTCACATGGCCTTATGGTAAATACGCCACTGGGAACAAGGAAAGCACCAATGTTCAGTTACAGGTAAATGGTTAGTGCTTCAATCCCCAAATTAGAAACCCTTGTTTTTTCGGAGATATAACGGTTTTTTGAAATCGCCTGCTTACTTTACACCCAACAGGAACAAGGGAAGCATACCAACGTTTAGTTACAGATAAATAGTTAGTGCTTCGTTAGTACTTCAATCTCCAAATTAGCAACCCTTGTATTTTCGGAGATATTTAGGTTTTTTGAAATGGCCTGCGTACTTCACACCTAGCAGGAACAAGGAAAGCACCAACGTTTAGTTACAAATAAATAGTTAGTGCTTCAATCCCTAGATAAGCAACCTTTAAATTTTCAATAGTAATATAACGAGTGCAATGGAAATTATCGATAATTTTTTGGAAATTTGCCCGAATGCATTTTTAGTTGAGAAAGAGCACGAGTGCACGTAGTGCACTCGTGCCTTTTTCAGTTAAAAACGCATGAGTGCAAATTTGTCGAAAATTATAGATATATTTCCATTGCACGAGTTGTATTTGGGGGGCTTGGTTCTAAAAGGGCCAAAGTCATGAAATATAGATTTTGACAAATCGACTTTTAAAAAAATGCTCTATGTTTCAAAGCATTTTTAAAAACATAATGTTAGCTCCAGAAATTTTCTTATAAAATGGTATTTTGAGGCGGATCGTTCTTATACTTTTGTAATGGTTTAAGATTTTTTTAAAAGTCTTTTCGAATACAAAATAGACATTAGCCATTTTTGGATTAAAAATAAAAGTAAAAAAATACACTTTGTTCTGGAAATGAAAATGCAAAGAATTTTAAACGAATTTTTAGTTTTAACACATGAAACGTTAACCAAAAAAAAATATTATGAAACTAATAAAGGTCGTCAATATCTTTATTTTCGTCTTCACTTTCGCTCATGGTATCGATAGCTGTTTGTGGTGTACTAATGCCATTGATAAATTGCAAATAGTAGGGTCGACTGTTCTCGTGGAGGATGTACGGTAACATGTCTCTTAAATGTTGCAACCAATGACATGTTGCAACTTATTCGGGGGAATACCAAGAGGTTTCTTTGAGATGGGTAGGAGGCTTATTGTGGTTTCCGAATGTCTGGTTTTTCTTCTTGACAAATCCAAGCTTTTGCAAGGTTCATCGTCGAAAGATATCTTGTATTGTATCAAACCGAGGTTTTCACTGGAATACTGAATTACTCTTATTGTAGACCAAACTACTGGTTTCCTTAACGTATTTACTTTTTTATGTTGGAACTTTCCAGAAAGAAGTGATTTGAAATTAAGAAATTCTTCTTGACGCATTTCATGAACGAGAATAGGTGATCCAAGAAACTAAACGGATCAAGTTAGCCCAATCCCGAGGAATATCTATTCATCTAGCTGTTGTTAATTTTTTAGTTTTCTCAATCGCTGCGTGGATTTGGTCTGCTTCCATTTATGACAAATTCGCATTTCAAGCCATTTAAAGTGCTTGCAAGCACTTAAAAGGCTTGCAAGCACTCAAAAGAGCTTGCAAGCACTCTAAAGGCTTGTAAGCACTACAAATCGAGTCCTTAGTAATAACTTAACGCAGCATAAGCTTTAATGTAATTGGCTGGTTGGCAATATGGAAACATTTGTGTTGTGTGTTCTGTTAAGGTGGTTTCCCACGGCCCGCGATATCGCAAGCAGGGCCGCGCCCGATGTCACGGGTCGTGGGAAGTCAGCTTTATAGTCGAGTTATTGATTATTGATCGTTATTCAATATCAGTTGTCTTCTTTTACTCGTCGTATGCTGATTTGCGATTGCCAGTGTCACTATACTACCACAGTTTATTAAAGTCTTTATTTTTAGTTATATAATAATGTTAATATCCGATGATACAGTGTAGTGTAGTGTATTATTTGTCGATTTTTATCTGACACTTTCCGTATGATGAGCTAGGGGGTGAAGTATATGGCAAAAATAGGTGTGACGTCAGGTGACCATTGGCGTTCTAATGTAGGGTGCCACCAGCTAAGGTTGCCAGGTTTGAAAATTGAATTCGCAGGACATGTGTTGAGAAAATGCAGGACAGTAAAGAAAAAAATCAGGACTTTTTTATTCTCCTATAATAATATTTATAATACCCAAAAACACGTTAAATAATACCTAATAAGGTTCAAATTAAATACGATCTTGGTAGGTACTTACATGGTACTTACCAGGCACGGCTCCTCTTAAGGTCATTCGGTCAATGACCCACCTCCAATTAAACAATAAATTTTCAATTAAACATCTTGATTATTAAGTTTTAAATTAACCAACAATACGCTCAACAAAATACAGAAATCGAATTATTTTGCGCATTGAACTGATTATATTGGGTACCTGCCTTTAAAATTACCGACTACAGGCCTGCTGAGCTCGGCCGTATTTAAAATTGGGCTTATAGCTTTTAAATGATCATAGGCGAATGCAATAGGGATCAGAGAGAGAAAGAGAGAGACATAACGGGCGTAAATGAGTAAGATAAGGAGGCACATTTGCTCCCATATGTTCCATCACGTCGACGGCCGGCAGCGGCGCCAGATCCTCGATCGATCGATTTAGGTATTTATATAGGAATGGAACCAGAGCGCTCAGAATTCGACAAAACAAAAGGCCTAAAGTGTTGAGGTGTCCAGATTTATTTTTCTTAAAACAATTACTGAATAATTGTCAGGCGCTGGTACAAAAGAGCGCAGGGTCAAAAGAGCGCAGGGTCATAAAAGCGCACGGATAAAAGAGCGCAGGGTCAAAAGAGCGCACGGACAAAAGAGCGCAGGGTCGAAAGAGCGTAATAAGCGCGCATTGATTGTTTGAACGTAATTAAGTATTTGACGAGGTATTTGAATAACATGGATGTGGCATATTTCTAATTGTTACTATTTATGTAGGAGAAAAAACATCTACATAAGAATAATATAAATTTATTAACAAAAAATATACGGGTGTCCCACGGTGGATGGCGTATTAGACGTTTATGGAGAACTAAAAAGCGGATCATTTTGAAAATTTGGCAACCGGGATAAACGACCATGATCTACACTTTAAAAATATTTTTGACCATGCGGTGTTGCCGCTTCTACTCTAAACTAGTGGCAACATCACTATTTTAAATGGAACACCTCGTATTAAATTGCATATTTGGATTCTACGTAAAATTCTAAGCAGATTTCATGTGATATACCCTTTACCTAAGTTCAACTGTTTTGGAAATATTGACAGTTGAAAATTGACTTTTTGCAACTTTGACAGGCTGTAGAACCTGAACGGTTAATTTTAGAGGAAAACCGATTTTACATTCCTATCTTAGATTTTTATAAACTATCATTTGACACCAACTTAGAATTAAATCCATGATTAAAAATTTCAGTTAAATTTAATCTCTGGTTAAGTTCAAAGTTGGTGTTAAATGATAGTTTATCAAAATCTAAGATAGGAATGTGAAATCGGTTTTCCTCTAAAATTAACCAATTAGGTTTTACAGCCTGTCAAAGTTGCAAAAAATAAATTTTCAACTGTCAATATTTCCAAAACAGTTAAACTTAGGTATAGGGTATATCACATGAAATCTGCTCAGAATTTTACGTAGAATCCAAATATGCAATTAAATACAGGGTGTTCCATTTAAAATAGTGATGTTGCCACTAGTTTAGAGTAGAAGCGGCAACACCGCATGGTCAAAAATATTTTTAAAGTGTAGATCATGGTCGTTTATCCCGGTTGCCAAATTTTCAAAATGATTCGCTTTTTAGTTCTCCATAAACGTCTAATACGCCATCCACCGTGGGACACCCTGTATGTATACAACAAAATAAATTATATAAAACAATTCATTACATTACAAAGCTAAATTATATGTAACTGAACGCAAATGTTGTTCCACATTTCTAAAACTATAATCGTCTAGCAATTTTTTTAATCTTTTCTTCTGTTCTGCATAATTCGAATGACTTTGATTTTGTCTGAATCCAGTTCGGTACCGTAATATAAAAATTTCCGTGGTATCCTGCTCTTTTAGCATTTGTTGGCACAGTTTATGTAACGAAGGGTTGTAACAATCTAAAGAATTTTGAAAGGATAAGTGCCATGCTTCCAAACTATTATTTGTGGTTGGCAAGTCTTGCTGTATTCTGTCAAATACATTCCACATTTTTAAATCAAATTTGGGTTGGACTTTTTCAATCCTTTTGCCGACGTACGTCCTTTCCCAATAATCGAGAAGTGGGCGAATTTCGGGATCAAAATTTTCTGAAATGATTTCCAAGCCAAATTGGACGTCCTTGACGGGTACAAAAGCTAATGCTGCCAGCATTTTACATTGCATCCGAAATTCTTCTAAAGATCTGTAGCGTACAACAAGCCCAAGTTTTTGAATTTTCCGCCACAAGTTTTGTGTGAGATGGAAAAAGCAACCAACAATGTCAACATCTGGGAATATTTGTTTAAAACTTGCAAAACACGCAATTTCGAAATCCAACAATACACTGTTTGGTTTTTAATTTGGGTTCATTTCTTTTAATTTACCAATAAGCCTTAAGTAGGTTGCAGCTTGCTTATTTTCTAGCAACGCAAATATAACTGGGACTGCCTTTTTCTCCACAATGATATGTATCGTGAACAAATGGGTAAATAGAAGCTTCGGTGCAACATTGAAAGTGCCATCCACTGACCAATTTCTAAATTCTACCAAAAGTTCCAAATAAAAGTATCCGAGATTCTGTAGAGTCTTCGTGTGACTCCCAGAATGATTCCCCTTTTGTTGTTTGAAGCTCCGCAACTTCATTTGAAAAATTTGTCTCTGAAGTATTATTTTCCTTTCTCTGGCGTTGTACAACTTTTCTGTTTGCCTCATACGTCGGAAACTCAACTGAGGCTTTTGCAGATTTTACCTAAAATAAATATGTACTTACATAGTGGGGAAGTAAACTACTGTCCAAGTAGTTATCGAAATCTGGGAAGAGCTTCCACTTAACTTACCTCTGATGAAGAAGTCTGAATAATAATTCTTGGTTTTAAAGGCGTAGATCTGGCGAGTTCCTTAATCCTATTTTTGGCAAAATTGACTTCACTTATGGCAGGAGATGGCCCGTGATTATGAGAAGTTCGCTTTTGTTTTTCTTCATTTTTGCAGACAAGTCTGCCTTTGCACAATTTGGCACAGCATCTCCATGATTCAGACACAGATGTTATACGATCTCTTCTGTATCGGTATCCATTATGAAACAAAATATCCTTTCCTTTTTGCGATTTAAGCATTTTTTGAAATATGTAAATACTTTGTATTTCTGAAGTCAAATGATATCTAAAATGTCATTTTGAAATTGAAGTTATGACGGATTAAGCAGGTTAAGTTTGTGGCGGTGCGAAATTATTTTTTCCTACGAGCGTGCGCAAAGTAGTACTTTTCCGCACGCATTACCGTTCTCAAAGTAGTACTTTTCCGCACTCAGTGCGGATACGGGCCTTATCCGCACTGAGTGCCGAAAAGTATAAATAATTGTCAAGCAACAATAAGTGCACCTGTCGACTTTGACACATCATGACAAATTTTTCCTCTGTTTCTATATCAGCCAACATCTATACAAACACTGAATATAATTAACTTTGACACATTGTCAGATTTGTGTTCTCCACATGCAAGAATCTACAAACTTCTTTCCCATCAAATTTAAACGCTTTAAGATGAACAGCTCTGACCAGGATTTCAATTTCCTGTTTTTTTGTTATGTAATTTTTTGATGAATGAATAGGTTCGCTACAAGATAATTGAAAATAATTGAACAAAATATCGTTTTTTTTTTAAATTTTTGTTGTTAACTACCTGATATGTGGCTCGTAGGAAAAATTTTGTTCCTAACACGTGCGCAAAGTGTCTTTTCCGCACGCAAACACTCATCCGAACTCCGCTTCGCGTCGTTCGTATAACTGTGTTTGCGTGCGGAAAAGTAACACTTTGCGCACTTGTTAGGAAAATAACTATTTAGTTTATGTTAAAACCAGGGCTGCAATAATCCAAATTCTCTTCCTCTCTTCTGCACTGCAAACAAATACGTCTTCATTTGTTAAATGCTGACTAGTAGATAGACTGTTAATTAGGAAAATGCAGACTTACCCAAACTTACCGATAATAAACCGTCTGCCGGCTTAGTGCCATTTGCGCTACAGCCGTTTATGCGAGTGAGAAAAGGGCGATACGAAAAGCGCGAGGAAGAAAAGCGCGACGGAACAAAAACGCGACTGGGGAAAAGCGCGAGGAACAAACACGCGACTGAATTAAAACGCGAGGGACAAAAACGCAACTAGATAAAGATAAAACCGCGATTGGACAAGAACGCGAGGTGCCGAACTATCTACGAGGACAATAGATATTTTCGGTGGCTCCGGTTCAAAAGAGCGATATTCGAAATAGCGACATCAAAAAAGCACATTTACAACGGCGACCTCTAAGCAAAAGAGGGACACATCAACTTACTCAAACTAACCCGTTCGCCTAGTGCGATCTAGTCCTCGTAAGTTAGCAGTTTATTTGAAAAACAAGGCGCGGTCAAGGGACGCTACGCCATAAATTAATTGACTGTTTTTTCAAATAAAATGCTAACTTACGAGGACTATATCGCGCTAGGCGGACGGGTTAGTTCGGGTTAGTTTGAGTAAGTCTGCATTTTTTATTGCATAAATATTAATTCAATTCAAGTTTCCGAGAATTTTCTACTCGAGTTTTGTTGTTTTCATTAGGTACCCCAATGTAGATAGTCATTTGAAAACAGTTTTGTTTCATGTGTTCTTGTATTTTATAAAATATGCGCCCTTTTGTCCGCGCTATTTTGTCCGCGCTATATTGTCCTAGCGCTCTTTTGTCCGTGCGCTCTTTTGTCTATGCGCTCTTTTGAACCTGCGCTGTTTTGTCTGTGCGCTCTTTTGTCCATGCGCTCTTTTGACCCTGCGCTCTTTTGTCCATGCGCTCTTTTGTCCGTGCGCTCTTTTGACCTGCGCTCTTTTGTCCGCGCTATTTTGACTTGCGCTCTTTTGACCTGCGCTCTTTTGTACCAGCGCCGAATTGTCATTGTACACTCGATTGTTTTTGTTTTGATTTCGACTATCGTTTGATTCTGAAATATTTAATTTTTTGTGTAATCTCAGTCTCTAATCGCTTCACAAAAATGGGTTTCCTTGTTCAAGAAATCATTTCTTCAATTTTTAGTGGTAGATTGACTTTCGAAAAACGGCGCTGTGCCTCTAAATTTGACCCACCTTTACAAAAACTCACGAGCTACAAAAATATAAAATAACTAATAAACGTAATGTCTGTTTTTTTTTAAAGATAATTCCCCAAGTCAAAAATTTAGTAACTATGTTGGCAACACAAGCCTTTTTTACATACAAAATTTGAAAGTATTGACAATTTTACATTGCATTGCCAACATAATGTCATTTTGACTTTTATCTTTAAAAAAAATAGTAGATTATACCACGAGTCAATAATGATAGCTATTATTCCCGAGGATTATTATGAACTGAGCCGCGTTAGCGGCGAGGGAGTAACATTCCGAGGGAATAATAGCCATTATTGCGAGTAGTATACTCTACTTTATTTACGACAAATTAATTTATTTGAGATTTTCAATGAACAAATTTCATCCGTCTCATAATTTTCAATACAAATCCACAAGCACTACACATTTGACACTGACACTTTTGTGGAATAATGACCATTAATCCCGCTACTCGTCATTAATCCCTGGAGGAATAACATATGTCATTATACTGCCAAAATCACAAATATAATACGCACATTATACATTAGTCGTAAATAAAAACACTTTAATGTGAATTCAGTTTACAAATTCATCTAAAAAAAAAAAAAAATCACTTTTTAGAAAAAGTATAGGTACTTTCTTGTCACTTTTTGCCGCCAACAGCAATTTTTTATTTTTCGAAAACTTATCTGAAAAATTCCCTATAAAAACGTAGTTAAATTGGTTTTTATTTGAAGTTCTGCTTTTACATGGGTTTACTGAGAGTCTATTGCGGCTATCTGCTATCAGTCCACGCCGCATTGCATAGGGAAAACACCCTTTCTGAGTCGGAATTCGACTCATGGATGGAAAAAACAAATTGAATTATTTTTAAAAAATATTTAAGATATGGATTGGCAAAAAAAATCTATTCCATTCATGAATAGTGAGTTAAGAATAGGCGAATCTTTGCGCGGAATACAGCGCGGGAGCATGTTCGCTCCTTTCACGTTAAATTATAAAATAGCTCAGCCGAAATAAAAGTAATTTTTTTTTATTCGTAGAGTAAGGATTTTATTAAATGCAGGACCTTTGGTGTTCTGCGGACAACTCCGGCAGGACGCAAGACCCTGAATCCAGGACATCCTGCGAAATCCAGGACGCCTGGCAACCCTACCACCAGCTCACATTCATTTCGAGTATCAGATTAAAATCGACGGACTTTATGTAGAGTGAAGAGACGAAGATTAGTAATAAATTAAGAACAAAAAACTTTGGTTTGATCATTTCATTATAATTATCATCAAATCAACATCAACCAAAAACGTTAAAACTTATTAAGTTTCAAATTGCTTTCTCCCCAGACCCCAATTCAGCAACATCTTTATTTTAAAAATAAATTGGAAGCAATTGGCAAAGTAGTGCTTGGTAAATGGTAATTGGTAATTTATTTGAGAAAAAAGTGCTTGCAAGCTCCTGCAAGTAATCAACAATTATTTCGAACACTTTTTGAGTAATTAATGCGAATTTATAAAGTGCTTGGTGCTTGATGCTGGCAATTCCTTTTTCTAAGGGCTTGGTGCTCCAAGCACTTTTTTCGAGTGCTTTGCCCAGCTCTGCTTGATTATCATTATTTTTTTTGTTTGTTGAAGCTGCACACAAACTCAATATTCTATTACCATGCTGTCTCAAACAATACGCAGCTGTAATACACAGGCTAGCAAAAAATGTCAAAAGAAACTGAAAACGTCATAATTACCCGCCGAGATGATTTCTTCGAAGGTGGGAGCTAATGTCGCACTAAAATGTAGATCATAAACAAAAAAAGGGTCAATGTTGACCAAGACCTTTTTATAAATTATGTTCCACAGGTTTTTGGGCCTATGTCTACATTGGCCTTTTTATCTGTAAAATAAAATGTTATTTGAATTTGAACATTGGCCCTACGTACTTTTGAAACGTGTTTGCCACTCTAAGCAGACATTGGCCCTTTTTTACTGATGATAGTTATCTTTAAATGTAGCTTGAGAATGCACTTAAGCCAAAATCACAGATAATTGACATTGGCCCTTTTAGAACCAAGCCCCAATTTTTATGAGAGAATTTCATGAATCAAAAATTTAAATTTTTTGTCAAAAAAATGTCAAAACACCAGTTTTCGCACCAGTTACTATGCAATTATCCGATAATTTGCACTAGTGCAAATTATCGCGTAATTCCAGTCTGATTGGTTCAAATCAACAATCAAAACATGTCAGTTTATTGTTAGAATGTCAGTTTTGACAGATGTATGAAATTCTCAGAGATATTTCGAATTTTAGAAATTGCCTACTCAAACTCAGCAGGAACAAGGAAAAAGGAAAGCACCAATGTTCAGTTACAGATAAATGGTTAGTGCTTCAATCTCCAATTTAGCAACCCTTGTATTTCCGGAGATATTTCGGTTTTCTGAAATCGCCTGTTTACTTCACACCCAGCAGAATCAAGGGAAGCACCAATGTTCAGTTACAGATAAATGGTTAGTGCTTCGTTAGTACTTCAATGTGCTTCAATCCCAAAATTAGCAACTCTTAAATTTTCAGAGATATTTCAGATTTTAGAAATTGTTTGCTCGCCTCGCGCTTAGGTCAAGATAGCCAAATGCACACATTTATATATTTGGGATAGGGCCAATGATAGGTATATTACAAAATATGTTTATTTTCTTTTATTTTATAAGAAGGGTAACGAAAATTGGAACAGTTTTTATACTAACAACGACCCTATTTAATATATAACAAAACAATATTTATTCTGATTTGTAAACAAATAATTTCTATATAAAGGTATCGGGTCTTCAAAAAAAAAACCAATCAAAGATTGCTTTGGTTACGAAAACGTACGTCGGATTATTGTTTCTTTATTGGCCAGAATTTTTGACATTAAATTTCATTGACTGACATTGTCAAAATTAAAGAAAAATATTGCCAAGACGTACGTTTAAAAAACCATAGCAATCTTTGATTGGTTTTTTTTTGAAGACCCGATATAAATACTTGTGCAAAGTATAGCCACAGAAAGTATAGCATATTTTAAGTGTATTTTGTAGTTTTGATGGTGCCAAACAAATGTTTTTACTATATAGTTTCGATTCTGAGGTAATAATATTATATAAAAATCTGCATAAAAAGTAAATCAGCCACACTAGTAATAAGTAGTAATAAATTCCTATTCATAGAACTAGTGTGGTTAATATCAAATTGATCTAAAACTTAAATTTGTTTATATAGGATTAAGGTCTACTTGTGTTTGTCTAAAAGAGTTTTTTTGACAATAAAGCTTTTTTGATATGATGAAATACCTATGTAGGTATAAAAAATTATCCTATCACAAATCAATACTAGAATTTACATTTCAAAATAGTCTCCACGGTTCAAAAAAATATAGCAAAATGTGCTTATTTTTATGACGGAGTAGTAGTTATTAAAAATAGGTCCTACAAAGACAATGCTAGAACAATTTAGTTTTATAATGTTCTCCCCTGATTTTACTGTAAAGTGAGGCCAAGCAAAAAGGTGAGGTTGATTCTTAGTATCGGTCAAGTCACGACCAGGTACAATCAACAAGGATCAATAAGCAGTAATAGTAAAATCTGTGACAATTTCAATAGAACTTGTATTGCAGTTAATAGGGAAACTATCAAATAGCTTACTTATTAATAGAAAAAAGGCAAAGATAGTAAAAAGAAATCAAGAATTATTCTCAAATACATTTTTTACTCAGACTATTACTACACTTCAAGTAATGCCATTCAAATTATTGTGGCACTCTTTCACCTTTTATCTGTTTGCTTGCCCTAGCTAAATAATCCCAAATAAATCTAATAAGTATTTTAAAAATAAAATCCTACCAATATAACCATTATTAAAAATTAACAGAAAATAACGAAATATCCAACAATTTTAATGCTAAAAGCATAGGTATGACCTTCTTTTTTCAAATAAAACAATCATGTAACAAAATATAGTATAGTATAGTATGGCATAGATTAACAAACAAAAATATGTATGTTTCCAAACTTAAAATATATACATACAGTTCTTAGACTTATACATAGGCCTTAACAACTACTACTGCCTCTATTATTTATAATAATAATAAACTTGTTTATTACTTACAACATTCAAATTTCTTGCGTTAGAGCAGGAATAGGGTATAAGGTTAAAAATGGAAGATTAACCAAGAAATGCAACAAATTTAAAAAGGAATGCCCAGCATTTATCACTAGGCGTGAGACATCAAAATTTTAGTAGGCTCCTCTTAACAGGTTCGCGGATGATATTTCACACTTCTTTTTGATGTTACAGAATGCACTGAACACGGTTTGAGGAGGAAAACAAAATAGAACTTGTGCAGATGTGTGTTATGCTCAGAATATACCTAACTGTCCAAGAACATGTTGATTATAATTTACAAAGAGCCATTAAGTTTTTGATGTCAAGATTTTCACAAAATAATACTGATGCTATTAGGTCTGTTTCTGCAGAAATCACAAACCATCAGAGTGAATTTCATTGGTTGAAACTAGTTTTCTGATTGTTTTTGACTGTTTTCAACCAATGAAATTCTCTCTGACTGATTTGTGATTTCTGCAGAAACAGACCTATTATAATTAGACTGCAACAAATTATTGCTTTTTACAATTCTGACTGTCGAAAAGTAATAAAAATGCTTATGAACAATTATAAAAAGATGCCTGCAGCCTATTTGTAGTAAAAAGAAGCCGTAACAGTTACATTATCTTACTTGATGCAATACTTAACATTTATTGCCCCTTATAATAATACCTAAGTTTGCATGTGGATTAACGTCTAACTACTATATTAGCCTTTTTTTCAGTGCGATAATTATTATTCGTAATACTTATTAGGATAGTTCCCCAATTGGTGCATTTGCCAGCCACAAAGTATGTAAGTAATGATATAAATCATCACTCACAGAAACTTTATATGGTGTAGGGTTCAAAGTTCTCTTAATATCGGGTCGTAGTATTCTAAGAGAATTTTCAACCCTTTGTTGTACTTCTTGTAGAGTTTCGACGCAATGACTTATGCGTCCGTTATCGAACTGTAGTATAAGTAGCTTCTCGACCTTTGAAGGGATGACAAAGGCTCTTTTGGATTCTTGGAATGGATGTCTAAATATCAACAAAATAAATTTGATTGTTTAAATAATGAGGTTATATTTTACCTGCACAAAACCTTCCTGCCATCAGCGGGTGCATCTTCGGTACTCCTTTGTAGTAAATCTATCAGTGCAGCGCCTGACTCCCCATACAATCTATAAACGTCTTTTTTTCCTGGAATGGTTACTTTTTGAACATCCTGACTAAGCTTTATGCGAGGTTCTCCATTTAATTCTACCATTTTAAATACACAACCCAATGCGGGCTGCTTTTGACAGGTTACCTAAAATATTTAGTTCTAAAATACACATAATTTCACAAATCTAGATGTGGCTATTACAGGATCTGATTTGCAATTCACCAAATTGCAGACCTTTACTGTCTTTGTCAAAGGGATAAAGTCAATACTTTCTGCAGTTGAGATAAGAAAAGAACTCCAATTAGTTTTTCAAGTAAATGTTACAATTTTCCGAGAATTTTCAAAATATCAGCATAAACACGTTCATCAACCAATCTTCATTTGCGTAAACAACCAATGAAATAGCTACGTTTTCACTGCTACTAAAACAGCAGCGACTTCAAGCCTGAAGTTTATAATCTGGGCAAGGCGGCCTTCAAAATGAGGCATCACTCAACCTTTCTTCCTATCGTATTTTGGGGGGTAATTATCACCACTCAGAGGTTGGAGTTCGCTCGCAAACAGCTGAGAGCAAATTTCGCACAAGCCATCAAGGGTTGAAAAAGTCCTTTTTGCAAGAAATGTAACGTTTTTCTATGAGTGAATCAAGAAAAAAAAATTCAATTCAGTCAGTGTTCGCCTTTTTTTTTGGCTTTGCGATTTCCACCCTGTAACCCCACCTACACCGTCTCAGATTCTCCCTAACAATGCAACCAAGTTATCCCTTATGTATAACCAAAATGGGACCCCCTGTATATACTAGCTTTTGGATCTAAAATATTATGTATATTAACTACACTAACGGGTCTTCAAAAAAAAAAGTAAATCAAGAAGACCCGTTAGCCTGCTTGTTAGCTACCTTAGTATTAAAATGATGAAATTTAAATTTTTTCTATGTTGAGATTTTGTGTTTAGAGATGATCATTTGGGACCCCCAAACTCCATGCACTGAATTATTCTGAGGTTTGAAGCCGAAATCTTTGAAAAAAGGACCTCAAAATAAGTCAAAAACCCAAAAATTCCTCGAAAAATTCACTCCAAATACCTTAACGCAATTTTTTCTCAGGAACTATAAGTCTAAATGATTCGAAATTTTGCAGGGCTTGTAGTCCTCTACTATAATAGGAATCGCTGAAAATTTCAGCTTTCTATCTATGATAAGTCACTGAAAAAGTTTTGATGTAAACACACTCAAATCTAGCATTACTTGGGCTATAGATAGAGCTCCGATGAAACTTGCTCGGTTCACACAGCCACACTTCAATGCAAAAATAAATTGCTAGAAGTTGATTTGGTTTTTTTAGGATACAAAATATTACTTAATTGAATATAAACTAAAACTGTAAATATTGTATTATTCTATTTGTGAGTGTCAGATTCATTTCTGGTTTATATGTTCTCTATTCCTCAAAATTTCTTTATTGAAGAAAACTAAAATTCAAGAGCCAGGACTAGAAAAAAATTGATATTGAGAAAAAATTTAAGGCAAATTGAGACACAGTTCAATGGTGAATTATTATTATTTTGAAGAATCAACACAATTTGTTCACTGATCCTAAATCACGTGTTAGTAAAAAAAATCTCAAATTGTGGCAATGTCAATATGACATTATTTGTGTGCTTCTCTATGTGGTATTTATTCACAATACAAAAAATACAAGAACTAATTTTGGACTATGGATGAATTAAATCCAAGCGGCAGTAAATGACAAACTGGTCATTTTCATTACAACCTATCAAATGTCGAGGGGTGTACCACCTGGACAAAAAGTGTACAGTGATTTCCTAGATCCGGAAATAACAGGGTATTTCTTGTATTTTCTGGGAAATACTTCGCATTTCTAGATATTATCAGTATTACCTGTAGCACCAAGCACCACAGATTATTACCAGTACTTCCAAGTTCCAAGTATTACCTGAAGTATTACCACCTCACCTAGTATTACCTACTTCTGATAAGTACTTTCTAGTATTACCAGATTGATTTTTTTGAAGATTTTTAATTTTTATAACACATTTTGGCTACCAGTTTAGGTACCTATAGTTTATTCTTGTTTATTTTATCCTGTTACATCCACCAGTCAATGCCAACCTCCATGTCTTTGAAAAAAGGTCTGTTGAGTGGTCAGCCGACTGTATGTAATCGAAAAATCTAATTGGTGTTGACAGATTTGTGATAGCTCAGCAAACTAGAGCATAGTAAAACTACCTAGGTACCTATATGTATTTTATGAAAGATGTTATTTCACAGGGTGTAAAAAAAAAGTGTACTGGACTTCGAGGAGGGGTGATAGTACTTATAAAAATAAGAAAAAGAGTTCCTATGAACATATATGCCCTAAGATGCTCCCTGAAGAAGTTGCAGCTCTCCAAACAGTAGAAGAAAATAATAGATTTTATTTATTTTCATCTACAACAGTGGTAATAGTATATTGTGTATTTCGGTGGAAAAGTGAGACATTCGGCTACGCCTCGCCCGTCAACTTACACCGTCGGCCAAGAATGTGCTTTTCCACCGAAATACACATACTATTTTTTCTGCGATCGGTTAAATACCTGTTAAATATTTATCTTTTAGTTCCAATTATTCAGCAATACGAGAATCACTTTCCCGGCCTAGGCCGGAAAAGTGTTTCCGGTATTGTTATTCATTGATTCCTTAGCAACTATTGAAACATAATTGAAATACCAGAATATTGAGTTTTGCGGTCAAAAATGCTGACATTTCTTGTCAATCGCAGAAAAACTATTTTTCTTGAAATTTGGTATTTTTGCATACATTTCGATGCAAAAGCGAATGGTGATACTAAAAAAAGTCGTAAGAGTTCTGAAAGGGTAGTTTCCATAAGGGTAGAGAGTAGTTACTCACAAAACAAAAAAAGCATCTTAGCTACGACCATCTTAGGGCTTATGTTCGTAGGAACTTTTTTTCTTATTTTCATATGTAGTATCACCCCTGGAAGTCCGGTACACTATTTTTTTTACACCCTGTATAAGGGATGTGCAGAACTATTGGCAGAATCCTTGGCTTATCTTTTTGGCATGTCAGTTGAGCAGGAATGCTTTCCAGATGTGTTTGAATTGTCAACTATTTCTCCAATTCATAAAAAAGATGCAAAGAATGACATCCTTAATAATTATAGGCCTATTAGTTTGTTGAACAGCTTGGCTACAATCATCGGAAACATTATTTATGAGAAAATATATGAATGTGTAAGACATGAAATCAGCAGGTTTTCAGCATGATTTTTGTGACTTTATCAAACCTGTGTATACTCTCTGAAGTCTCTGAGCAAATTTCAAAGGCTTTTAAGGCAGGGGGCAGTTGGATGTTATGTACACGGATTGTGAGAAGGCATTTGATAAGGTGAATCACTGTGCTCTAAATTTGTTGAGTTTGGGTTCTCAGGAAAAACTTGCAATTTGTTGAAATCCTATTTGATGGGGAGAAGGAATAGTGTTAAGATAGGTGATTGTTGCTTGTTGATTGCTAGTGAATATATATCAACCTCAGGAGTCCCACAGAGTAGTAAACTTGGGCCATTGCATTTTACATTGTTTATTATCAAAGACTGTTTAAATTCACATATTGGCTTAAAACATGCAGACGATTTTAAGCTATTCAAAACCATATCTGTTAAAGAGGATGTTGTCAAGTTGCAAGCTGAGTTGAAGTCAATAGTTGAGTGGTTTAAGAATTGTAAAATGTCTCATATGTCAAGAAATGTGCAGTAGTAACATATACCCGTAAGTTAAATTAGGTTAGGTTATGTTTAATAAATGGATTTGGTTGGCATCTGTGTGTGACATTGTCGTTTGCTATATTATTGGTTGGGTTGGGTGTAGTTGCCATGCAAACTCCCTAAGAAACTCCGATTTCCTAATTTGAAGGGATTTCTCAATGCTAACGCAGGATTTCGCACAGATTTCGCGGGATCGCGCCGGATTTCGCGAAGGTTTCGCGGGATTGCGCATCGATTTCCAACATTGTGCGCAGATTCTCTGGGGGGTTTGAAGGATTTCGCGGGATTTCCGCTGAATTTGTGACAGTATTGCGCGAAGTAGTTCACCCCTTGGAACCAATATTGTAAAACTGGGCCTTAGTATTCATCAATATACAATAAATAATCACGAACGAGATCATAAAACACATATAGGTAGTTTTACTATGCTCTAGTTTGCAGAGCCATCACAAATCTGTCAACACCAATTAGATTTTTCGATTACATACAGGCGGCTGACCACTCAACAGGCCTTTTTTCAAAGACATGGAGGTTGGCATTGACTGGTGGATGTAACAGGATAAAATAAACAAGAATAAACTATAGGTAGCTAAACTATTTCAACTATAGTTACCTAAACTGATAGCCAAAATGTGTTATAAAAATTAAAAATCTTCAAAAAAATCAATCTCCTCGGTAATAAAACTGCTCCAAATATATTTCACAAATCACAAAATTATTGATGAAATTATACAAGATCTGGATTCTACAGGGTGTGTTTTTACATATTGACACCCCACCTACAGCCTTTACCTTAACAGGTAGAAGAAAAGTGTAAATACAAAAGTTGTACAGTTTTGGCTAAATTTTTAGAATCCATGGTCAGAAACAAAAATTGAATGTCAGAAATGTGAAATTTTGCATGCATGCAACTTTTTTCAAATGGGATCTACTAAGATGGTTGAAGCTAAGATTATTTTTTGTTTTGTTAGTAACTACTCTCTACCCTTATGGAAACTACCCTTTCAGAACTCTTACGACTTTTTTTAGTATCACCATTCGCTTTTGCATCGAAATGTATGCAAAAATACCAAATTTCAAGAAAAATAGTTTGCCACTATTGTAGATGAAAATAAATAAAATCTATTATTTTCATCTACCGTTTGGAGAGCTGCAACTTCTTCAGGGAGCATCTTAGGGCATATATGTTCATAGGAACTCTTTTTCTTGTTTTCATAAGTAGTATCACCCCTCCTCGAAGTCCAGTACACTTTTTTTTACACCCTGTGAAAGTTGGTATTTCACTGTGACCGTTGGATTTCTTGGGTTTAAGTTTTCTTATACCACTGATTACATCACTCTTAATGATGTTTCCAAAGTCAAAAGTGACCGAGAAAGGACCTATTCTTTATTCATAATGATAATTAGAGAGATTTGAAAAATCATCACCTTCAGTTTGATTACTGCCAACTGATGGCCACTCAAATCTTCATGTAAGTACCTATTTGAAAGAATAAAAAAATTATCAGTGATAATATTTACATGCGCCAACAGTGTCAAAAATGTTATTTCCGACGATATTTCCAACATATATCATGAGAAATCCTTTGCAATCATGCAAAATTCCGCGAAATCATACAAAATTCCTTGAAATCGCGCGAAATCCCCCGCATTTTTGCAAAATCCCGCGCAATCATGCGAAATCCCGCGCAATCATGCGAAATCCCGCGCAATCATGCGAAATCCCGCGCAATCATGTGAAATTCCCCATTTTACGCAAGCACGTCACATTTTCACCCTAGTGGTTCACCCCTCGATTGGTTCAAAACATAGTTCAGCTGAACTTGACTGGTACCTATAGTTGGATTCACGATAGAGTTTGAATTTTGACCGTTATTTTCAACAGTTGAAAGTAAGTAAAATCCCCAGATCTGTCAACTATCAAATAATGATACATGACATTTCGATATGACATAAAAAATATCAGATTCGGGACTTTGAATTTGGAATTTTTGTGTTAAATCGATCCAGTTTTTTGCCGTTCTCTGCATTATTTTTTGATTTGTTATATTCGCAATCGGTTTTTTGGCTTTTTATGTAGTGTTCTGTGCCTTTGTGTTTCGGTGTTGCGTTTCAATCCTGGTTTTAGTTTGGATTTAAGGGTTTACTCTTTTTACAAGAGTTTACTTTGGACTCTAATTTTTGGATTTTAATAACTTAACTTCGTTTAAAGAAATTGAAAATAAATTATATTCTTAAATGTATATCACTTTTCTAAATACGACCCTGTCGTTTATCCCAGCTGAAGGAATTGAAGCGCTAACGCATGCTGGCAACCTAATGAAAAAGTTACTAGAAATGTCAACGCAAACCGTCAACTTCAGTTTCAATGGCAATTTCAACTATACTTGAACTTCCCCATTTGAAATGCATTTCTATTAAAATTGATAGAATTTGATTAATAGCTGACAGCAATGTATTTTAAATGGGAAAGCTCAAGTACCAGTCAAGTTCAGTTGAACTTTGTTTTAAACCGAGATTGTATAACTGGGTCTTAGGGTTAAGAAACAACGAGTAATGCAACCTGAAATCCTCTAACCTAATTATATATTCAGAGCATATATTTTTTTCCTAGGTTTTTTGAAACCCTTATCCTGATCAGTAATTCTTAACTTATCTGTACGTTTTATCTGGAAGGTGTCATTTCCTACTAAAGTAATTGATCCATACCATATGAATTTTTTCTGGACTTCCTGCATATTATCATCTTGCAGAATAGCTATTTATACAATAAGTTATGAAATGAGCATCTCTTAGGCACGCGACGTGAAAATTGTCAAAGCAAAACCGAGTCGGACAACACGTGTTGTAAACAAGATTTTTTCCACTGATGTTTGATTCAACTTCTTGATGTTAATTTTAATTAAGTGACAGTATTTTAAGCATCTGTCCGTAAAGTTACTCTTTTGAGCACTAGAATTTGAGTTTTATCTATTTAAAAATAATGAAAATACAATTACTCAAACTACTAAATGAATGTTTGGTTTGGGATACTCAAAACAAACTTTGTGCTGTTTCTCTCCTTAGGACTTCCAAGGGAAAAAAAACGCATGGAAGGTGTCAAGCAAAAGCGTCACGGTTTCCTGAAGGTAAATGAAATGCTTGTGGCGCCAATTTCATTGTTTGACCATGGACGCCATATCACTTGAATTGCTCTATTGAATGTGCACGACTGATTTTTGTTTCAATCATAAGATTATCATATTATCATGATTGGATTTTATTTCCATGTCCATCCCACCTTAACAATCAGTTAATGCACAAGAACTGTCAGCAAACAAGTAGGTAAAGACATGCACGTAAAGAGTTTTGCTCTTCCAAGCCGTCTTATTCCTTCCCAAGTAGCTCAAGCCATCTTATTATATCCACAAAACATCACGCAAAACAATTAAACGACCTCACACAAGTCTTGTTGCCCCATGAAGAATAAATGATCAATCAATAAACCACGCCAAGTGTAACTCTCTCACCCCTCTCTCATAGTATTATTGCCTGGATTATTGCCTATTTCCAAATTATTACTTAGGTATATCTCGAGGTATATCTGATGTATTACCAGTACTTCCGATGTATTACCAGGTATAACCCACGCATTTCTTGAATTACTAAGTATTTCTGAGGCAAAGTGTACAGGGTGGGCCAATTTGGACACTTTCAATAGAAAACATCAATTACTGAGTGAGATACAAAAAAATGAACCCCCCACTCTGAGGCTCAAATTTCATGAAATTTTGATTGGTGCAAAGCGCATTTTGATATCTTCAACCGTTTAGCCGCTAGAGGGCGATTCTCGATTTTAAGCAATACTGTGAAACCTTCATAACTTTTTTCTTTATAAAAATAATTGATTTCCGTAAAAACTTTCTTCAGGCACTTTTTAAGCAGAGTTCAGTGACGTTCTCAGTTTTTTTCTAGGTGGCCTCAATTTCAAGATATTGACCAAAGTCTGGTTTTTTTCAATAGGACACCCTATATATCAATAGCTCATTAGAAAGAAAGATCTGCTTTTTCTGATTTCAATGATATAAAGTTTGATAGGTTTATCTCTAACAGTTTTGGATAAAAAAAATTATTTCTGTTTTTGTCATAAGAAATAATGTGTTAGAAAGAGACCTTTCTCATTTTCCTTACAGATATAAAGTCCTTTTCTAACACATTGTTTCTTATGACAAAAACCGAAATTATTGTTTTCTCGAAGAATGTTAGAAATAAACCTATCGAACTTTGTATCATTGAAATCAGCGAAAGCAGAGCTTTCCAATGAGCTATTGATAAATAGGGTGTCCGGTGTCCTATTGAAAAAAAATCGGCCTTTGGTCAATATCTCGAAATTGGGGCCAACTAGAAAAAAACTGAGAACGTCACTGAACTCTGCTTAAAAAAGTGCCTCAAGAAAGTTGTTGGGAAAACAGAAATAATTTTAAAATAAATTCAACTTGATAATCAAAATAGTCCCAAAATACGGATTTTATTCCATTCATGCTTATCTTGAAAAATAACCCGAAAAATAAACAGGGGCTATAAATAGACTAGCCTAGTACGGCCTGACACCGCTTAACTGGGTCTGCAAAAAATCCCTTTGACCGCATTAAAAAGATTTTAATCTGGCAGTCTCAGTGCTCAGATATACTCCGTGCAGAGTTGATGTGTCACGCTGCTGCCGGCGCAATAGTCCGAGAAATATTTTTTAAAACAATAAAACAAAAATACATTTAATATACAAATACAGTGCTACAGACTCCCTCAAGTACCTCAAGTATCTCAAATACTGTTCAATAGGAAGTAAGAGTTTGATTTGTGAATTATTTATTCAGCCTTTATCATATCCACCGCCATTTTGTTATGTGAAGTGGAACGTGTGCCCAGAAGCAAGTTTTAAGTTTAGATTAGTCCTTAAGAGCAGTTTGTCAACAAGGATTAAACAATAAACGCACACACCACACAGTTCTCTTTTATTTTTGAACCACCAACAAAAAGCCTATGGATTTACAGGAAAACATGTAAGCAGCAAAAGGTCCAATTGCATGGGTCCAAAGTACCTGGATCCCTTACAAAAGTTTTTACGGAAATCAATTATTTTTATAAACAAAAAAGTTATGAAGGTTTCACAGTATTGCTCAAAATCGAGAATCGCCCTCTAGCAGCTAAACGGTTGAAGATATCAAAATGCGGTTTGCACCAATCAAAATTTCATGAAATTTGAGCCTCAGAGTCGGGGGTTCATTTTTTTGTATCTCGGTCAGAAATTGATGTTTCCTATTAAAAGTGTCCAAATTGGCCCACCCTGTACAGGGTGGTCCAAATTCGAGCCTCATCATTGGGATATGGGAAACCGTAAGAGATACAGGGTCGGTTAAATTATGGCAAAGTTGCGCAATTTTTTGGCCAATAGAATGCCGTTTTGAAATTGGAAAGATTCCGAATACTTCCGGAGATATTCGGAAAAAAAAACCGAAATTTTGTAAAATCGTTTTTATTTTTTCCTGGTCTTATTTGAGAAGCAATTTCAAAATAAATGTCACTTCATATAGTTTATATAGTTATATAGTTTATATAGTTTTTTATAATTTTTCAATTACACAGTAAAAAAAGCAGGACCTTATTTAAAAAAAAATATATTGATGATTCCAGAGGAATGAAACGTTGGATTTTAAATTTAATACCGCTATCTTGTAGAGAAGAAAAAGTGACAATGAGAATGTGGAATAAGTTTTTCAAAATCTTTTTAAATGAAATCAGGAAAAATTTGAAAAATACGAGAAGTTTATGTTTTTTTCGAATAGTTTTGATTTTTTTCCTGATTTTATTTAAAAATATTTTGAAAAACTAATTTCACATTCTCATTGTCACTTTTTCTTCTCTACAAGATGGCGGTATTAAATTTAAAATCCAACATTTCGTTCCTCTGGAATCATCATCAATTTATTTTTTTTAAATACCGACCTGCTTTTTTTACTGTGTTATTGAAAAATATTGAACATTATCGGTTTTAGGATACTCAAAGATGACAAAATCGTAAATAAAAAATCCAGGTCCGTATTTAAAAAAAGTAAGTTGATGATGGCCGCTTGAAGACGAAACGTCGAATTTTAAATTTAGTAGCACTATCTTCTAGAGGGGAAAAAGTGACAATGATGAAGTGAAATTTATTTTGAAATTGCTCTTCAAATAAGCCCAGGAAAAAATAAAACCGATTTTACAAAATTTTGTTTTTTTCCGAATATCTCCGGAAGTATTCGGAATCTTTCCAATTTCAAAACGGCATTCTATTGGTCATAAAATTGTGCAACTTTGCCATAATTTAACCGACCCCGTATCTCTTACGGTTTCCGATATCCCAATGATGAGGCTCGAATTTGGGCCACCCTGACAGGGATTTCCTAGGTGGTACGCCCCTCGTCAAATGTCCTCTGTGCATGCGCACCGGTCCAGGTAGGGTGTTTCAACCAATAGGAAGGCTGATGTTTGTTTACAATTTAGGTTATTAAATGTCATTTACTGCCGGTTGGATTTGGAAATGGGTATGCCAGAAAATACAAAAATAACAAAAACTACTCTGAGACTTGCTACCGAGCTTGCTACCAAGTGCGGATAAGTAAAATGAAGTAGCAGTAAAGCCTGGGTTTTTTTAAAAGAGGCACCATCCAATACTGAATAGTGACTGTGTTATATTCTGACCCATAACATCATATTTTGGTAGAAAAATCAAAGTTTTCAATGATGGCAATGGAAGACGATACCTTCCAAACCACCTGTACCTGATGTGGATAGAACAACCCAGACTTAGAGGAAAAATCCTGGTTATCATGATGGTTATTCACCGATTTTCTAAGAAATATTGAAGAACCAGAATGTTATATTTTGTGCCTTGTCAATAGACCGAAAATGCTGATAGTTTGGAGAATCACAGAAAAATGATTTGCATATTTATTACCTAATCTAGGTACCTTGTTTTAAAACAAGTCAATTTATCAATTTTAATGGGCCACTTTCACATTTTTCAAAAACATTTTTAAATTATTCTTTTAGTCATTCTAATACTATCTGTATACTTTTTTTCCGAAAAAAACCGCTTATTTTTGAAAAAAAAATTATTTAAAAATCGAATTTTTAAACTGGCCTGAAAAAATGAACTTGGTGTGTGACGTCACACACCAGAAAATCAAGGATGCCAAATTTCTCATTAGTTAATCATTACATATTTCACTAGCTAGAAACTATGTTCGTCCTTTACTACATTATAAAAAAATAAAGGATAGGTATAATCTTTATTAACTCATTTAAATTTCGCATTTCTACATGTGGCAACAAAAATGTCAAAATCGGCTTTAGCCAATCACAGAGCGTTTTCAATCACGTGATTTTTCGTTTAAATTTTTAGTTTTTATTTATTAATGTATTTAATAATCTGACTAAAATCTTGCAAAATATTGTTCATTCTTGGTTGCATTGATGTATCTGCGTCAAAAAATATTATAATTTGCCATATTCCCGGCACGTGAAAGTGGCCCATTCATGAGCATGAGCCATTCAATAAAATATTGTGATTACACATTATAACTATCCCCAAGCCCAACTCACCAAATGAGTGCCAATTCCAAATGAATCAATACAATGTCCTTGTTCATTAAGACTTAATATCGTCTCTTCATTGATATCATTGGATGCCATTATTAATAACTCACCAAAATATGGAATGTTGTATTCTTGAGCAACTCTTTGGAAATATTTTCTTGCTATACAGGATAAATAGGCCAGGTCACCACTGGAAATTGAAAAAAATAAATAAATCAATCAATATTTGAACGATTCAATTCTTACCTATCAAGTCTGATTCCTAAAGCCTTGTACCCCAGCTCATTCAATGCCAATGCAGTAGCACAAAAATTAATAAGCCCGCTCTTTTTAACATCATAAGTATCGACTAACGCCATAAAGTTAGTTGGTAAAGCTATTGCAAAAGAGGCAAATGCTGCTAGTTCACCATCACTAACTTCAGATAGTAATACATTGAATATTGAGACAAGCTTCATTCTAAAGCCTATGGCTAGTTCCAAAAAATTAATGGGTTGTCCTCCACCAGCTGGCAATAGTTCTTTATGAGTAATTTCATCAAATTTGTTGAAAGAAGTTATGTAAGAGTGTGCATGCGTTCCTTTCACTGGAATGTTAAAAATTTTGCCAGCTAATACATTGCTGGTACCATCAAAACCGCCTATATAGGCATATTTTGATGCTGATAAGCCTCCATCAGGACCTTGTGCTCTTCTAAGGCCAAATTCATAAAGTTTCAGCTTTCCAGCTGCCATTCGATACCTAGCTGCATTAGTTGCCATTAAACTTGCATAGTTTACTAAAGTTAGTAATGTGGTTTCCAATAGTTGGGCTATGATAAGGGGTCCTTCTACTCTGAGTAGTGGTACTCTAGGAAATACGACTGTGCCTTCTTGGACAGCATATAATTTAATATCTTTAGCTGTTAATGTACTCAAGTAATCATAAAACTCTTGTTCAATGTGCGATGGAAGTATTTGCTTAATATACTCAATGTCGCTTTCCGAATATCTAAATTTCTCTAAGAATTTCAAGCACTCTTCCAAACCTGCAAATATTGTAAACTCTCCATTGAACGGGTTCTTGCGGAAGAACAAATCAAAGACAGCTCTATCCTCATGCTTGCCGGATCTCCAATAAGCATAGGCCATTGTTATTTGATACAAATCAGTTAAAAGGGGCTGTACGATGCTGTTTTGGCCCATTTTACTCCAACAATTCAAGTGATTTTGCACTACAAAATGATTCAACTGACTTGACATCGTTTCGTTTCAGCTAGATTTGAAGCGTGATCAGATTATGGATCGGTTCGCTATAAATAAATATCCTGGATTCTCGATACACTGGAATGAATCAACATCATCAGTCCGTCACGCAATTGTAGCATTTTATATTTGATTTATAAAAAACAAATATTCCATACAAAACAAATAAAACTTTGACATTTGACAGTATCAACACAATTCAAAAAAACATCTTCTTGTTTACAGTAATTTCACTGGCCCCAGCCACGCGTGTGAAGTTAGCACCCGATTTTCAACAACAAATTTTTCACCAGAAGGGCATAAGTTGTATTCCTTTCAAGAGTTTGGAACACTCGATCTCCGGTGTTAGTCGACCCCGATTTTAAAGGGAGAGATGCGGGGTGCAACAAACACTTTTCGAAAAAATTAAGCGCGTAACGCCCCGGAGCTGTTCCGGAGCTCCTCCTAGATGTGAAAGGAATACAACTATCAATAGGCATTGAACTAAACAAATACTCTGGAACGGGCGCACTGCTTTGGCTATGTTCTGATATCAACTGCCAGTACTGGATTTACTGTGCTGATTTTACTGTCATTTGCCGTTCCGATTTCGTATTGCCAACATAATGTCATTTTGACTTTTATCTTTAAAAAAAAAAACAGACTTTAGCTTGGTGTTGGTTGGAAATTTGGAACGGTTTTGGAATTGCGCAGAACTACTTGCGCACAAAAAATAACCAAAACATGCCGCAACCCAAAATTTCTAAAACAGTTCCTCCTTCAGAGCAAGAACTGAGAGAAACCAAAACGTCTATGTTCCGATATCAACTGTCAGTACTGGAGTGCCTTTAGAAATGGAGTGTGAAGATAGAGTAGTTGTTTGTCAGAGTGTTCTGAAGTTATCACTTGGAGTGCACTCTGCTGGGTGCGCTATTTCTGAACGTATTGGGGGGGCGTTGCGGTGAATATCGATAGTTGTATTCCTTTCACACCTAGGAAGAGCTCCGGATCAGCTCCGGGGCTTCACGCGCTTATTCCTTTCGAAAAGTGTTTGTTGCTCCACGCATCTGTTCCCTGCAAATCGGGGGCGACTGAACACCGGAGCGAGTAGCTCGAGTGTTTCAAACTCTTGAAAGGAATACAACTAATGTCATGAATCACGTCAAACCCGGTAAAAACCATAGCCCTTTTCACGTGGCTCCGGTTCAGCAAACCGCAACATACCACTCAAATGAAAAAAAGGGAAGTAGACCCACACCATTGGTGGGACCAAGAAATAGAGAAAAACATAGAAGATAAAAGGAAGAAATACCAACAGTATCTAACTTCAAATAAGACACGAGACAAAGCAATATATAAACCGTGCGTTCGTTATTTTGGTCCGAGTTCTCCGAGCTTGACTTTACCGTTCGTTTATTTAAAAAGTGTACTCGGTGCAGCCTCATTCGCGTTCGTTTATTAAAATTTCTGGCACTTTTAAACAGCGTTCAACTGCTCTGTGCGCTCACTGGTCACGTGATTACGGCTCCGCTCAGCACGCTCTGCTTTTTGAGCAAAATACCGAACGCAAGGAAAGACGCACAAATAAGAGTACGGAATAAAATAGTGAACAAAAAGAACGAGTTATGGAAAAGAAACTGTGCGCATATTAATACTTATCTGGGGGGTTATAAAAGAAACACAGAAAGTTGGAGATTACTCAAAAACATGAGGAAAACACAAACTAAGGATATTATCGAATGTAATACCTACCACAAGAGGTTTCAGGATTACCGGATAATACTTTTACCTGTCACGAAACGCAGCAACACCACGACTCCGAAGGAGGAGTGGTGTTGCTGGTAACGCGTTGATTGTCAGCAAAGACGTGTCAGGTAAAAGTATTAGGGAATCCTAAAACATCGAGTGGTATTCAAAAGGTTATACAACGAACTAAGCTTTAATACTTTAAAATTTTAAAAATTTTCTATAATAGAATTTGCTATAAATGCCACCAAGCGCGATAATCCCAAAAGGCTTATCATTTTTTAAGCCTCTCGTGTCATATGGGAATAATGTACAGAGTGACTTGTATAATCGAATGTAATACCACAAGAGGTCCTGATTACCGGATAATACTTTCACGTGTCACGAAACGCGTTACGCAGCAACACCACGACTCCGAAGGAGGAGTGGTGTTGCTGGTAACGCGTTGAGTGTCAGGTAAAAGTATTAGGTAATCCTGGAACATCGAGTGGTATTCAAAAGGTTATACAACGAACTAAACTTGCTTTATTAATTTTTATTATTATCAATAACAATATTGCCATTATTTATTACTTCAAAATTTAAAAAAAAAAAAATTATAATAGAATTTGCCATAAATGCCACCAAGCGCGATAATCCCAAAAGGCTTATCACTTGTTAAGCCTCTCGTGTCATATGGGAATAATGTACAGTGACTTGTATAATCGAATGTAATACCACAAGAGGTTTCAGGATTACCGGATAATACTTTCACCTGTCACGAAACGCGTAATGCAGCAACACCACGACTCCGAAGGAGGAGTGGTGTTGCTGGTAACGCGTTGAGTGTCAGGTAAAGGTATTAGGTAATCCTGGAACATCGAGTGGTATTCAAAAGGTTATACAACGAACTAAACTTGCTTTATTAATTTTTATTATTATCAACAACAATATTGCCATTATTTATTACTTCAAAATTTAAAAAAAAAAAATTATAATAGAATTTGCCATAAATGCCACCAAGCGCGATAATCCCAAAAGGCTTATCACTTCTTAAGCCTCTCGTGTCATATGGGAATAATGTACAGTGACTTGTATAATCGAATGTAATACCACAAGAGGTTTCAGGATTACCGGATAATACTTTCACCTGTCACGAAACGCGTTATGCAGCAACACCACGACTCCGAAGGAGGAGTGGTGTTGCTGGTAACGCGTTGAGTGTCAGGTAAAAGTATTATCCGGTAATCCTGGAACATCGAGTGGTATTCAAAAGGGTATACAACGAACTAAACTTGCTTTATTAATTTTTATTATTATCAATAACAATATTGCCATTATTTATTACTTTAAAATTTAAAAAAAAAAATTATAATAGAATTTGCCATAAATGCCAGCAAGCGCGATAATCCCAGAAGGCTTATCACTTGTTAAGCCTCTCGTGTCATATGGGAATAATGTACAGTGAGTTGTATAATCAATACAATACACCCCAGCAATGGGAAGAGTACTTTGAAGAATTATTGACAGAACAGCGGGCAGAGTTTAAAGAAGAAAAGGAACAGACACGAAACATAAAAACTGCAGGATCACCAATACGAGAATACGTCTAATGCAAAAAGAAGTTAAAAAACACTGCGGCTTCTTGAAAAATGGTAGGTCATCAGGCCCAGGAGAAATATATGGAGAACTGATAAAGTGTGGGACCAATAAACTCTACAAACATTTAACAAAACTATTTCAAACATGCATAATGCATAGATAAACATAAAGTACCGGAAGAGTGGAAACTTAGCTATTTAACAACGATATATAAGAAAGGAGACAGAAACAAATGCGAGAACCACCAAGGAATTGAAGTAACAAATACGCTGAGCAGAGTGTATGGAAAACTTATAAAAGCCAGAATAGAGAACGAGTACAAAGATAGTGAGGCAGAAGAACAGGCCAGTTTTAGAGCAGGAAGATCAACTGTAGACCATTTATTCAGTTTGACCCAGGTAATGGAAAAGAAACTATAGCCTATAACCAAGAACTCCATTTACTTTTTGTCGATCTAAAGAAAGCATAGGACAATGTTCCGCTGAAAAAGCTTTGGAAAGCACTGGAAAAGACCAATATCAACTTAGAACTAATAAAGGCAGTAAAACCGCTCTATAGTGATGCAAAGACCAAGATTAAACAGGGAAACTTATTCAGTAAAGGCTTTATAGCAACTAAAGGACTTAAACAGGGATGTTGCATATCACCAACACTTTTTAAAATATACTTAGACAAGCGCTCAAAGAATACAATCTTTATACTTTAAGCTTTGCAGATGATCAAGTATTAATTGCACAGGACTATTATGACCTAGAGTACATGACACGAAAATTGATAGAGGAGCACGAGAAATGGGGTTTGGAAGTAAATCTAACAAAAACAGAATATATGACTATAGGAGGTGAACAACGAAATCTGAAATTGAATAACGGACAAGAAATAAAACAATGTACTGAATACAAATATTTGGGCATGAAAATCTCACATGAGGGAACCCTAGACGAAGCAATTAAAGATCGGAATATACAAGGACGCAAGGCAGTATCATGGCCGATCCTAGGGTGTCAGCCGCCCGCGTGCAAATAGTAATTGTGCCGCCCCATAGAGATCAGGGCCGCAACTAGGGGGTGGCGAACTAGGCGCCCGCCTAGGGCGCCGGAGTATCGGGGCGCCGAAGGCGCCTAATTTAATCCATCCATATTTTACAATCCAAAAAAATGCAACGGTTTTACGCGTCATTTGTCGTAACACGAAAATTTATTTTGCTTGTGTTATATCTCTCTTTATCAACCATACGAATATCGATAGTAATCATGTAAATTATGTCAAACATAGTACGTGTGCAAGAGGCTGCAGCAAATCAAGGATGAAACATACTAATACTACAGGATGGCCTATCCTCATAAGGCCTGTGTGTAACAAATCCCCCCTCTTCTGCTTAATCCTGATGGTTTAGGATGAAAGAGCAGAAGGGCCTTAGTACCAGACATCAGGACTTAAGTCACGGCACTTGCACTATGCCGTAAGATAGGTAACTTACCAGACTAAGCAGCCATCAACCAGAGTCCTACCAGTAGCGATCCAGAGGTCCATCAACCAGAGTCTCAGAGGTCCCACCAACAGCGGTCCCAGAGGTCCAACAAAACCAAGTAACCATCAACCAGATTACCAGAGGTCCCACCAAGAGTGGTCCCAGAGTTCCAACCAAACCTAGCAGGTATCAACCGACTCCCAGAGGTCCCACCAACAGCGGTTCCAGAAGTTCAACCAGGCCCAACAGCGGTCAATCACATTCCCAGAGCTCCCACCAATAGCGGTTCCAGAGGTCCAACTAAGCCCATTGCAAGATCAACAGAACAATGCCGGAAGAAATGATCTTAGGTGCTGCTCAGTAAGAAAAACTAAGCAAAAAGAAAAGAAAACTGAACAGTATGTAGAACAAAAACTTGAAACGCTAGAAAGAACTATGGGATGCAGTTAAAGAAAATGATCATGAACTAAACCACGCCTACTTTACTGAAAAAACACCTGCAACAAATAAAAGAGAGGTATGAGACTTGCTAGAAGTACCTTGAAACGATCAATGATGAATTACAAAATAGTCCACAAGTCTTACTTTTGAAGGAACAAAATCTTAAGTGTGAGGAATTGGATAGAACAATCGACCAAATCAACCAAGATCTAACTGAATCAAAATCAAGAATAAGGTATGAATTACAACAGAAAAAGCTGGTAAAACAACCATTCAAGAATTGCACGAAGACATAATAATTCATGAATAATCATTCACCAGTGCCTACTTCAGAGATGATAAATTTCATGAGTATCAGATGAAGTATGAACCTTATGAAGACACGTTGGAAAAATTATTAACGGAAACGAACGAGGCACAAGCTTCATGTCAGCCGCAATTACCACAGACCCAATCAATCTGGCCTGTAAAACATCTTGCGTCACCACAAATAACCATTCCAACATTTCACGGAGGCTACGAGAACTGGGGCTCTTTCCATGATGTTTTTTTTGCGAGTAGTCCACGACAACATACATTTTTCCAAGGCAGATACAACTACTCAAAACACATGTTCAAGGAGAAGCTGCAAGACTCATTCAGCATCTGACAACCACTGAAAATTATTACGAGACAGCATGGGACTTGCTTCAGAATAGATATGAAAACAAACGACTATTAGTCTCGAAACTGATAGACAAGTTATTAGACCTCCTAAACCTCTCCACCGAAAACGTTGAAAAATTAAAGCTCTTGCATGACATCACCAAATAATGTACTCGTGGGCTAGAAAATAAAAGGAGTAAGCACAGTCATGGGGTCCAATCATCATTAGAATAATCAGTCGGAAATGGGATTGAAAAAAGACAAAATACATCTGCTAGCGATCAGGTTAACCCGATCACAAAACATCCCCCCTTAGAAAGGTAAGTGCCGTGTTGAGAACCTGTCTATAAGTTTTCAGCGCCTCTAGTGACTGGGGGGGGTCAGCTTTTGTAATTCTGGATTTATTGGCGAATGCAAAACGCAATTAGGGTTCGTTCGGTATCTTATTCGTTCCGGTGGATCGTTTGCACCATTGTTTGATTCTAGCGAGTCAACACTACCACTTTAAAGTTTCTACCATTTTTTGGCATAAAGTAATTGTGCCAAAAAGAAGAAACTCATAAAATCGTTAGTGTTGAAGCGCCTTCAAGGTAAAATTGACTAAGAATTAAGATTACAAATTTAGATATTTATTAAAGTTTGAAACAGAAAATATAATAGAATATGGAATTAATTACAATTATTGCGAAACAGTTTTTTTTTTTCATGTAAGTATACATACATAGGTAGGTAATGCTAGTATAAAGATAATAAGGACAGTTACAAGAAGTAATGACGTACATTCAACAATAGCTTGATGAAAAACTTAAATCGTAAATAAAATGACAAAAGAGGTCCTTTTCTCACAATCCAAAATCGTTGTTAACCTACCAAGTGAGGAAAGTGTTTCTGCACATGATCGAAGTTGCACGAATGACAACAAAAAGCAGAGTTCGGACAAGCCTTTAAGTCCAGAAAATACACTTTCCGCATGTGTTAGGTAGAAAGTTTATGTAGTTATACATAATATAAAGCTCATTCAAGAAACTGATTTTGCCTGAATGATAGAATAAATATTTTTGATAATAGTCTATACCCTTTACCACTAGCTTTAAGCAAAGACAACGCCAACAACTTCTCGTCCAATGTAAATCGTCTAGCTTTAGGCTTTTGGTTTTGAGTACGGACTTGGCTTAAAATAAAGCTGTATATCAATGGATTGACGTGGTCTACGAGCCTTTGAAATTTGGTTTATTTTGCAAGTTATTCAGCAGCAGAAACTTTGGATTTAAATGACGACAACCTTCTACTGATTCTTCTTAACTTATTGCTGGATTCTATAACTTTGGAATAAAGATATTTTTCCGTTGGGGATAGGAATTTTTGCCTAGTGACCTTAATGTTCTTTAAAATTTGGCATCGTCTCTCATGACCTGCAAAAAAAAAATAGATCAAGATTGGAGACGAGTTTTTCGCACATTTAGCTTCTAATTTTTCTAGCATTCGACTGCAAGTTTTAGTAATTAGTAGTCTTTTATGGTAGTAGTCCTACTTCAGTTAGGATGTTTTAAAATTCACCTACTCCCAACTGGGTGGTTATTCATTAAGCAATAACACTTAGGTACCTACCAATAAAAGTTTGCCCGAATTGCAGAAGTTTCAGTAGATAAAAATTGACGACATGAAGGGCCTGGTTGATCTAAAACAGAAATTTCGTTACCAATGATTTTACCAAAAAAGTTTGGATACACGCATTGTAGAATATGGTGTACCTGTATGTAACCAGGAATATTTTAATTATTGTGTCTCCTGATAAAGGAATAAACATTTAAAAAAAAGAAATGAATAATATTAGCTTTGTTCCAACACAGCAGAAAACCGTCACGATTCTGCGCAGAAACTAAAATTGTTATACTGAGTGCTTTCGAAACCGTTCATGGGACGATTTTTTGACGTGTTGGAACAGAGTTATTATGTTTACCTACCTATGTCAATCATAGTTGCGAAACTAATTTCTGAAGGCGTCTTAGGACTCTTCGACGAGTTTCAGCTGTGTCGATCTCCACTTTTTGCCATTTTGGTGATTGTGGTTTATCAATTAACGACTCCTCACTGTTTTTGATAATTGGGGCTAAAATTAAAATTAATTTTAATGTTTCTGACCTATGCTCCTTTAAACCCGAATTCTAACACGTTATCGTTAATGAGAACTATGGGGAGGATTAAGTGAAAATGTAAGTACGTCTTTCTCACATATATCTAGTATTAACTTACCTTCAGGGAGATACAGCAAAAGCGCAGCATTCCATGTGAGTCCTCGTCTGGCTTTTAGATCGTCAAAAATAAATTCTCGAGGAAAATGTCTTGTTCACCCTCTATAATTATTATAAGCCTTCTCGACACTGAGGCTATTTAGTAAAGGATTGCGAATTTTGATTAGCCATTGTTTCATTTTTTCGGCATCTATTGGAAACCGGAAATAGCTGCTGTATTTGTCGCCGCACCCCGGAACACAGCATTTCTGATGCTTTTCAATTAACAAACTGGGAGAAGACATTTTGAGATAATAATTATTGATAATTGATAGTTAATTGATAATTCTAATTGTTGGGAGAAGTTCAAAATTTAAATTTTGACGACTGAAAATGACAAAATAAACTTCAAATCTTGGCGCACGGTCCGGCAAGAAAAAGAAAACTTTAATAGGTTGATTGAAGCGCCTCTAGTGATTGGAGGGGAAAGCTGAAACGACTAGACTGACGTCTCTCATAAGACTTACATTTCTAAGGGGGGATGTTTTGTGAACCCGATCATAGTTTCCGTAAATAGCTTTTACTATTACAATAGCTTCGTTCGCGGAAGGATTCTGAACTGGTTCCAAACTATTTCGCGGATCACAAAATTCCGAACTTTTAGTTACGGTTCTGGATTCGGGGATCAACCAGAGTCGGTTCGGAACCGTTTCTGAACCAGTTCTAGCGGTCCTTTTTGAGAACGCGGCGGAGGGGCGCCAAAATTTGGACTTGCCTTGGGCGCCGAGGGTTCTAGTTGCGGCCCTGATAGAGATAAACCTCCGTATGTAGGCGCCGGCGGTGGCAGACATTTTTTTGGTTGCCACGCCCAAAACGTTCATTTCGACTATTTCGAGCCTCAAAATGAACGATTTTGGGCGTTTCGAGTCAAAAAAAGAATTGTTTGGAACATACAGGGTGTTTCACGAACATCGAAACAGGGGCGTTTTGGGGTATTTCTAGGTCGACTTTCGATTTTGTATTCAAGGGGGAAACTGTTTGACCCCATCTGTATTTTGCTAGGGTGCACCCTCTGGGTGGGGTGACCTTTACCCCCCTTTTTTAGATAGGGAAGATGGGTCGAGTGATATCTTGTTTTAAAGGTATTTTGATTCTCATAATCACTGTGTACTTCTTTGAAAATCGAATGATTAGTTCTCAAAATATTTACTGTCAAAGTTGCCATAGGCTAAATAAGAATCAATCTTCTCAACGCTATCTTAACTTTCCTTTCAGACACATCAATTTCAATTTTTTCGGAAGCACACAATAAAAGAAAACTTACATGTCCGAGAGGAAAATCAGGAAAGTGTTAATTTGAGAACAACAGGGCCAGAAGATTGTTTCCTATTTAGCCCATGGCAACTTTGACAGTGAATATTTGATTTAAAAAAAAAGTTTACAGTTGTGACGAGAATCAAAATACCCTCAAAACAAGGTACCACTCGACCCATCTTTCCTATCTAAAAAAAAGGGGTGAAAGTGCACCCAGGGGGTTCACCCTAAAACGCCTCTGTTTCGATGTTCGTGAAACATCCTGTATTTGTTTTCTATGAGTTGTTGGAATGCGGGTGAGTAATCAATAATGACAGATACTATCCTAAAACTAAGTAGGGCCTGGGTACGAAATAAAAAAATATACCTAACATTCTCTACACATAACATACCCACTCGCATATCACCTATTGGATGGTTCGGTTAGAAGTTATTTTTGCAGATGAGGAACAAAAATGAAAATTTTGAGAAAACAAAGAAATAGTATTCATTCAGAAAATATTTAAAAAAATGCGATCCACTAGACGAGTTCGAATATTACCTCGCGGATGAGATGTAGATGAGATGGATATTCGATCACGTGGGCGCAGATGTGCTCGATTTCCTCCGTTTTATTCGAACGCTCTTTTTAAGCCGATGTTTATTTTGGTCATATGTTTCGGTAATCCTAACCTATTTTTGTAAAAACATATTTAATTTGTATTTTATTTCATATCCATTGTCAATTTTTCATATTCATTTCCCTATGTTTGTGATTAAACGTTGGGAAATTTATTCTGGAGAGCCGCGGGACTGTAAACGCGCCGAAATTTGATCGCGGAACCAAAGATTATACAGACTATATAATAGCCTGTATAATCTTTGGCGGAACCATACAAAGGCAATATTAGATAAGGCACCTACCTTGGAGTTGCACAGGGTTGTGCTATGCGCTGGTGTTGGCGCCTCACAGAAGCTCCTGTTTCATAAACAATGTAATCCCACTGGTCACTTCGAAAACGGGTAGATAATTAAGTTTCTAATGAATATTTTTGGAGAGTTTTTTATTCAAACTATGTAGTCTTGGCTACGGACGCGCGACCTCGCACTACTCGAACTTGACTGCTTCGAAGGTCGTAGCGTATATATGGTGCCGAATGGTTTGAAATTGTATGGTTTTTTTTATGTCAATATCGAATTTTAAATATACAAACAAATTCCCTTTTTTCCCAAACATTTGCACGAACATTTTCCGCCCACTTAAAATGGATTTTTATTTCCCAATCCCAAACCAGAATAAACATTAAAATGCTAAAATTCGCGAGTATAAAAAACACGCGATAAGAACAAAATTCATATACTGCGGAAGCAAAACAACCTCGGATTCCCAAAAAAAAAAACAAAAAAAATTATTCAAAACAGCACGCGACATAAAGACCTTAATCTATGGATGAAGGAGTGAAATATTAGTTAGTCGGCAATGGACATAACTTAACTGTAGGACGCTTGAGTATCCCATGTTGTGTTTTTAAAGTAACCACTCTTACATGGCCATCTTTGCCTGGATGCAATGCGATTATGCGGCCCAAAGACCAATGCAGAGGGGACCTAGATTCATCCTTTATTAAAACTAAAGTATTGAGTTTCACCTCTGCAAAGGGAGTGGTCCACTTTGAGCGTTGCTGTAAAGTATGCAAATACTCGGCTTGCCATCTTTTCCAGAAATCCGAATTAAGGCGTTGCACTAATTGCCAACGGTTAAGTCTATTTAACTTTAAATGCGATAAATCGGGATCTGGGCAGGAATTGAGGGGCTCCAGCGTCAAGAAATGACCAGGCGTTAATGGTTGCAAATCATTAGGGTCGGAACTGAGTTCGCTAATAGGTCTCGAGTTTAGCAAGGCTTCAATTCGAGTCAACAAGGTATACAATTCCTCATATGTCAGCACTTGATCACCAATGACCCTTTTTAAGTGGGTCTTGACCGACTTGACGCCTGCTTCGGCAAGGCCGTTAAAATGTGGGGAACCGGGACTATTTAGGTGCCATTTTATTTTTAGACTGCTAGCAGCGAATTTTGAAAGTTCCTCAAGTTGACCAACCGCACCTACGAAGTTGGAGCCACAGTCACTCAAGAGTTGTACACAGACTCCGCGTCTAGCGATAAAGCGTCTCAAAGCAGCGATAAATGCCTCGGTAGTGAGGTCAGATACAAGTTCCAAGTGAATGGCCTTAGTGGCACAACATACAAAAAGACAAATGTAAGCTTAGGAAACTTTCGCTCCACGATGTTTACCAAGGGTTATCTTCAGAGGGCCTGCATAATCCAACGCGGAATATGAAAAACACTTGAGCTGGGAGGTTCTAAAGGAAGGGAGGTCACCCATATAGGGCGTATAAGCCTTTGGATAGTATTAACACGGAATTGAATAGGAGGGGATTAATTCCGAGTTAGTTAACACGGAATTAATTGTGCATCTATACCAGCAAATAAAAATTTAATAAATGTCCCTTCTACGCCTTCGTAAATTGGAAATAAACAATTTAAATTTGGTAATAATCAACTTCAAATTGGAATTGTTGAATAAATTCCAAAGTTTTGCAAGTCAAACGGCAGTTACTTTTAAACCGTATTTTGAATTAACAAAATGCCTTACATTAAAGTAGCTGATGCAGAAAATGCTAAAAAGCAGAAAGCTGTTTTTAATAACAAAGGCGACTGAAGAGGCTCTATGTGAAGAGGATTGGCTAACACACTGGGTATAAAAAAATCTACAACTTATTGATGGGTAGGTACCTACCCAAGAAGTTGTTAGAAGCAAACGTGGGGGACAAAGAAAAGCAAACATAAGGTATAAATGACTGGATACATAGAGGAAAATGCTGTTATTACGCTAAAATAAAAGAAATTTTTGAAGAAAATCTCATTTTGATGAAATGTTTTCATTCGGGCTCAATGGCTGTCGTAAATTAGAATCTCTTTCTGAAGTCTGGTAGCAGACTGCTACCAGAATCGGACATGGAAGCACCTCTGAAGATGCTAGCCACGCGTGCTAGCGAAACGTCATAATTCAGGAAGAAATCCCAAGTTAAGCCTAGTACTCATAACTACGAAATTCGCATTTTTTTGACATTGCGTTGACAATTTGACGTTTTATGCGTGTATCAAACGTCAATTTGTCGAAGCAATGTCAAAAAAATGCGAATTTCGCAGTTATGAGTACTAGGCTTTAGGACGGCCATTAAGCCCGAATGAAAACATTTCATCGATAAACCCGGACCACGAAAGCCTCACAAACTTTATCAAAATCTCATTTCATTACTGTTCAAAGTCCCTTTTTCATTAATGTATAATATTGATTTTCTTCACTAGCAATCTTTCATTTATATTAATACCTAAATCGAATAGGTCTATTCCCAATTTGAATTTGCTTCTTCCCAAATCAAAATTGATTAGTCGCAATTTGAAGTTGATTAGTACCAAATTAAAAATGATTAGTTCCAATTTGATTTTGTTAATTCCCATTTTGATATTGTTAGTTCCCAATTTAAAGTTGCTTAGTCCCAATTTGAAGTTGAAAAAGTATAGTATGACATAAAAGTTTGTATGCACCACGGGTACTAATAGATATATATACCCTCGGGCGACTTACGAACCCTCGGGCCAGAGGCCCTCGGCCTTGTAAGACTATCGCCCTCAGGGTATAAGCATCTACTTAATACCCTTGATACATAAATAACTAATATATACAATCGCTAGTTCATTACTGAAATCAAGGAATTTTCTATCATTCTAAATACTTTTGAGAAATTTTAGTTCAGTATTTGAATAAACTAGCGATTGTCTGGTATCAAAATTGTTCGTTAGAAAATGCTCTCTCGGAATATGCTAATGAGCCACACTCTTTCCATTTGAAAAAATTGATATAAATCAAAAAATGCGCTTCGACTATTTTTAATGAGTCTGTAAAGGATATAAAATATAAAATAGGATCTAAACAAATTTTTCCAGGTTCCTTGGAGCAAAATTAAGCATTTCAACTAATTCATGGCGCTCTAGATTGAAAAGTAAAAATTTAAAAAATTTTGAGTTGAAATGTCAAAAAGTGACAAACGAGGTGTCATTGTACTCGTAATGTAGTTTTCTATTCAAATAAGGGAAAATATACTTGGCATCCCATTTAAAATAAGAAAGTACTTCTGGTTAAACCGGAAGTGATAGTAAATAATTGAATATGTCAAATAATGCACATCCGGGTCATAAATAAACACACCAAATTTCATTTGTTCTTTTGTAAAAATAAAAAAGTTATAGAGGTGAGCGGGTTTTGAAAAACACCCGGAATAATGCTCCCGTTAGACCACACCTGGAATATGCCTCTGTGATCTGTGAACAACGGAGAATAGCTCTGATTTGATAGAAAGGGTTCAGAAGAAATTTCTCAGATACGCTACGCTACCTATTATAATTTTATATTATTATTACCTACTAAATTTGAACTGTGATGCGCGGCGATCTCGATCGACCCTATCCTATCCGATCCTCCGATCCACCAACGAACGGGCTGCGAGCCATTGTGCCACCCACAGGTCAGTGCAAATTGCAATGTGCAGAAGTAATACAGTATACCAAAGCCATTAAATTAGAATTAGCAATATAACAGATTAGTTTGGGAGTTTGACTAAATATTTATCCTGTGAATCCGTGAATCGGCGTTGCTGATATATACTATTATACAGTAGCTGATAAGCTGTGTTAGCTAGGTAAGTGATTTAAGACCGGTTTAGTCAGCAAATCGCCTATAATTGCACTGTTCTACTTTTTTAAAGATGTCGCAATAACAGGCCCTAGGTCACTAGCCCCAACTACATGGGGGCATTGGGGCAGGTGCTCCCATGAGCGACCTCTCATAGGTACTCGGAGCTCTCGTAGGGAATGCGAAAGTACAAACGTATTTAATGGTCATTCCGTTCGGTGTGGTAGTATCAGTATCATTTATGTAGTTTAAATTTACACAACTTTGTAGGTATATGAATTATACAAGTAGTGACTGAATCGATGATTGAGTTTCAACCTTCGGTTGACCCCATGCAAATTGATAGGATTCAACCGAAGGTTGAAACTCTACCATCGGTTCAGTGTTTTATAATACCGGCCCTAAGTCAAGTGAAATGCAATTCCGTTGAATGTAATGAAAATGTCAGCCAATTTTTCACCGCACAGCGTAATCATTGAAGTTCGTTACCAGTGGCGTAACTACAGGGGGGCCTGGGAGGGCCGGGCCCACCCCCAGACGTCGCTAGGCACCCCGAAAAAACTTTAATAATTTGGTATTTTATGAAAGCTACGTTATCTATTATAATTTTATGTTATTACCTACCTACTAAATTTGAACGGTAATGCGCGGCGATCCCGATCGACCCTATCCGATCCTCCTATCCACCAACGAACGGTGCGGTGTGCCATTGTGACACCCCAAGGTCAGTGCAAATTGCAATGTGCAGAAGTGATGCAGTATACCAAAGCCATTAAATTAGCATTAGCAATATAACAGATTAGTTTGGGAGTTTGACTAAATATTTTTCCTATGAATCCGTAAATCAGTGTTGCTGATATTATACTATTAGTCCCTGAGATAGGGCCTGTTTAGTGGAGTCATTTTTTTTTTGTCTGGCATTTTGAGGGATGAATGTGGCTAGTTAGCTGATGAGAATATAAGTGGTTTTAATGCCTGCCCCCTGTTCGAAATGTCCACAGAATGTATCGTCGGAAAACTCGATTTCGAACTGTGATTATCGTCTGGCAATTTTTCAGCGTTATTTTCACAACCAAACCTTTTATTCTCTCGATTGCCAGACAAAAAGTAATCGCGGAATGTTCTTTTTTTTTCTTTTGGAAGTTGACACTCATCCCCACTTTTTCAGCTATTGAAAAGCACCTGGTGTTTCTCATGGGTGAATTATTTATCAATGTCAATCTTTAATTTAAAAGCCAAAAAATTTGAGATCATTAAAAAAAAAAAAACTTCATGTAAATCAATTTTTTTTCTTCTGCAAATTTTCGAACAGGAGGCAGGCATTAAAATCACCCTTATTCTCATCAGCTTAGTAGCCACATTCAGCCCTCAAAATGCCAGATAAAAAAAAATGACTCCACTAAACAGCCCCTATCTCACAGTCTATATACAGTGGCTGATAAGCTGGTTTAGCTAGGTAAGTGATTTAAGCCTGGTTTAGCCAGCTAATTGTCTATAATGCACTGTTCTACTACACAACTTTGTATAAGAATTATACAAGTAGTATTAGTCTTAGATTAGGGAGTTATTAGTATTCTGTCATTTCGTTATTTGTGGTCAATGCTCTATTACTTTATATTGCTAATATTCTATTCTCCATCTCTATTCTTTGATAATAATGGGTACATGAGGCATTTTAGGACATAAAAGTACCAGGGTAACCTTACATTGCATAATTATTTCAAAAAGTGATTTTTTCATGGCCTAAAATGCGTGCATAAAAAAGCACTTTGCGCACGCTCGTAGAAATAAATAGAAAAATATATACACTACTATAAAATAGACGTTTTTAGGCGTGGCATCCGGAAAAAAAAATTCGCCTACGGCGATCTTCCCCCTCCCCCTATAGACAAATTTATAAAAATATTATCCTGCACCTATGAGGCTTTCAAAAATCGGCGCCTCTGCCAGGCCTACCCTAGGCCCCTCCCAGGTCAGATGGCTAGTTACGCCAGTGCAGATATTTACCTAGTTACATTAATAGTTACCTATTTATGTATCAAGGGAATTATGAGGGTGTTATTACCCCGAGGGCCTTCGGCCCGAGGGACACCAATTGCCCGTGGGTATTAACACCAGATAATTCCCGTGGTATAGTATTTTTCATTTGGATTGAAACACTTAAAAAACATCTAAGCCGTTTTCTCGCGTCCTCTTTTTTGACATTGGTTCAAAACCAGTTTAAAACAGTCAATGGAAACACCATTGCCCGTTTCAAACCTGTTTTGAATCAATGTCAAAAAAGGAGACGCGAGAAGACGGCTTAGATTTTTTTTTTTTTAGTGTTTCAGTTCAAATTAAAAATACTATACATAGATAATTTTATTTCCTACTGAATTTACTGTATTTTGTCCATTTTTATAAAGAAATAAACCATAAACCAACATTTCTATTTTTTGTCAAAGTTTCACCTATTCAAGGTAAAAGCGGTAGTTATGGAAATTCTTAACTCCCTTGGGAGTTATGATATCCTTAACTCCCGCGCGGGAGTTATGAAAGCCTTAACTCCCTCGGGAGTTAAGACCCTGTTTATGAATATCGTAACCAAGGTATTATATGGTTATAATAGTTCAGTAGGAAATAATAGTTATTTATGTATCAAGGGAATTATGCAGGTGTTAATACCCCAGGGCAACGTTTGTGTCCCGAGGGCCTCCGGCCCGAGGGACACCAATTGCCCGTGGGTATTAACTCCTGATAATTCCCGTGATACATAGATAATTTTATATCCTACTGAATTTACTGTATTCTGTCTATTTTTATAAAGGAATAAGCCATAAATCAAAATTTCTATTTTTTGTCAAAGTGTTACCTATTCAAGGTAAAAGCGGGAGTTATGGAAATGCTTAACTCCCTTGGGAGTTATGATATCCTTAACTCCCTTCCTTAACTCCCTTGGGAGGCATGAAAATCCTTAACTCCCTTGGGAGTTAAGACCCTGTTTATGATTATCGTAACCAAGGTATTATATGGTTTTAATAGTTCAGTAGGATATAAAAAATTTAACAGGAATTTTTCCTGTCTTTCCGATATTAGTATCGTATAAACATATGTTGGAAACGTTTAACATACAATATGTATACACTAGAAGGTCTGTGCAATCTTTATTGTTCATATTGTCACAAAGCCTCTGTTGCTCCGCTACGTATCTCGACTATTCACCCTGAAAATCAGAACGGGAAGGGAAAGGGAACACCAGAATAACGCTAGATAAATATAATATGTTTAATGTTCTAGGGCAGAGCTACATTAAGAGTAAAACACACAATTATTACCATATTGTTCTCATCCCGAGCCAGCACTTCCCTTCGGGCTGAAAAGAGTCTAAAGGCACCCGAGCGAATCCGTAGGGTATAAATCCAAGTGGTCAGCAGCTGCTAAGAAAACCAAACCAACACCGACAATAGAAGCTAGGAAGCCTGGTACTGTAGCGCAGAGTCTGGGTCGTCAGTTGAAATCTGCTCGAACAGAGATACGATACGCAATCCCTATTCGGCCAGATAGCTCCCAACTTTGAGACGTATCTAAACGCCTACTGATACAGAAAAGCGCTGAGATACGGCTCACAGAGTCTGAGTCGTCAGTGAAATCTGCTCGAACAGAGATACGATGCGCATTCCCTATTCGGCCAGATAGCTTCCTACTTTTGAGACGTGTCTAAACACCTACCTACTGATAAAGAGAAGCGCTGAGACACGACTGATTTGCCATATAGTGTGGCAGTGGCTTTTATATCTAATATTTACTGACTATAATTAGGTTAATTAGTCTGGTTGTGTTTTCTTGCTTAGTTGTAGTTATTTGTTTTAACCCGTGGTTCAGTGTATTGAATTTGGTTATAGCCCATGGTCTCATGTAGGGTTGACAATATTTCCCATAATAAACAGCATCAAATATAAAGATTCATTCTTGATTAACCTTATTTCATTTTATGTCCCTAAGCCCTAAGGTTAACCTAAGAATAGGATTGGGGATAACGGCTGGATTTTTTACGTTTTCTTCTTTAGATAGTGGGTAAAGCAGCCAAAGAAGTTTATTTTTCTAAAATAATTCTTTATTACTAACCAAGCTTAATTTCGATACTTTTTTGTATCTTCTTCAGGGCTAAAATTATATAAGTTAAAATTATAAAATTACAAAATTGTGACTTACTTGTAAATGAATTATTTGAAATAAAAACTGCATAGATAGGTATAAAATTTGTATAAAGACTATAAAGGAATTGTAAAGTTTTTTTTGAAAATTTTTTTGTTGTTAAAACCATAGATAAGGGATACAAAATTCTCTCGAACCTATATTATAGATAGGCAACTCAATACAAACATTTTGTTCCTGATTACAGCGCCCTCTCGCGTGTGTAGTCAGCAACTTGAGAGCGCGGGAAGCGCTCCTTTTTAAATTTTTTTTTTTTTTCTTCAGGATCTGTTTATCATTTTTTATTGCCACTAGCGCTGAACAATTTAAGGATAATAATATATTTCTAGTGGAAATAAAATTATGATAAACATTTCCTTGATCACATACCGAAGAGTTACATACTAATTAATCCATGTAATAAATACCAAAAAATAACAATTTTGAATTACTTTATTAACTACAGTATGATATCAATCCTATCAATAATAGGTACCTACAATGAATAAGATTTTTTGATCGTAAACGTTTTGCAGGCATTAAATGAACACCTAAAAAGAAAGAAAGTTACAGTGGTAAAATTACAGGAGGTAAAATCCCAATTTCGGTATAATATAGGGATTGAAACATACCTGTTCATCATTTTTCGGAATTCGATGAATTTTTACTCTGTTCCCTTGGCTTTCACACATTGCCACACAACAAGATAAAACCATTTTGCTTTGAACGGAGAAAATTTTCAATCTCTGATTCAAAGTATTGAATAAAAATGGAATATGTCAAAATTTGTCAAAACATGGGTGTAAAACGCTTTAGTGCAACAAAAATTAACAAATTTTCTATAAAAATTAGTTGATATATCCTTTATACAGTTGGTTTTGTATCAATTTAAGTGCGGATATTGACGTTTTTTGCCGTAGTAAGCGAATATTCACATTCACAATTACTTACACATAACCAGTAGATATTAAACCAGTAGATATTATACCAAGTAGATATTGAACGAACTGTAACTCAAACTAACCAAAAGTATGCAAACTAACCCAAACTAACCCGGCCACGTAATGCGTGCGAGTCCTTATATGTTGATGAATTTAAAGGTAATTTTTGGGCTCTCGGGAACGGGGCCCAAGTAGCACAAATGTGCTTATTAGGATCATTTACATTGCTATAAAACATCTTACTATATAACTGCGATATTTCTTAGTTGGGTTGTAAACGCTTATATGACGCCTATAAGTATGAAAAAGGCACAGGTTTATAAAATATTATTATTGTTTTAAAGTTGTTTCAGGATCGCGAATAGCATTTACAAAATATTATGAAGTGCTTTATAAAATCGTTATGAAACAGTTTTATAAGAGGTTTATAAGTTAGGAGATAAATTCACCTATATAGCAATTGTGTCTTTTGTGAACCTTAGTATAAAACAGCTTTATAAATATTATTTGGAAATTTTGTAGCTGTAGTTGAAATTACTAATAAAACATTTATAAAACAATATTTTATAGCATACTTAAAACAGTTTAATAAAAATATTTTATCGTATTTTCATAATGCTGAATACAAAACTGATTTTTAAATGGTTGTCCAACCTTCTCTGCTTTTATAGATTACGAATATGGCGAAATGTTGCTAGGAATGCATGGGTAAATCAGGAAAAATATATAGCCCACCTAAATACCGTTCAAACACTCAAATCTTACTGCGAAGCAAATTTTACTGATCAATTGGGGGTTATTTTTTGGAGATATTTTAACGCGCTTCAATTTTAACAAGGTTTTACAGTTACAAAAAATATTTAAATTTCACGAAAGTCTCCAATAATCATCCGTGAAGTTGAAAATCGACATTATGTCATGTCCTATGTCATTGTGAACTGATTTTATTCTTTTAGTAACGACAATTTTCTAAATTATATTATTTTATTTAATTTATTTTGGATACGATAAAATGGCCGACATAGGACTAAGTGAAATTAAACGTGAAAACATGGCGTCGACTAATATATTATTTCTATCGCCAAGAAAATGTTTAATAAACAAATTTGATATTTATAAAACATATTTGATTTATAACGTGTTTTATAATGCAGTTCCATAAAACATTTGTATCTTATTATCTAAAATGACATAGCGTAAAACTATTATAATATTCCAGACATTGCAATGTTGCCATCAATGTCAAGAACAAACGTGTACCTTTATATATTATCAATTTTGTATGGATTAAAATCAAAAGTTACTAGTAACTTTCGAACTTCATCTTTAAAAAATCATACTTAAAACTCGTGGCCGACAGAATTGAATCAAAAAAGTTGGAATTTAAAATTGGGAGAAAATAGTCATAGGTACCTACTTGATTAGAGTTTTTGGCCACACCGTAACAATTCCAACAAGTTTTTAATTGAATTAAATTAAATAGGTAGGTATATAGATTATACCTTCTCTGTATTTTAATTTTTAGTTCACTGTGGTTTACTAGCAGGGTTACAGTACCTACCTAATATAGACAGTAACTTGTAACGGTTCATGTGTTTACGTATTTGTCTAGGGCATTCGATCATAATCAACCCTTAATAATTCTTATTGAATTTCAAATAAATATTCTGGATACTTGAAGATAATATATTCAGTTTGACAACGTCGCATCGCCTGTTCTGAATCATGTATATCTGTTTTCAGATCATGGTGCTAGGTGGCGTGGGTGTCGGTATATCTGAAGTAATTGCGATAATAATAAAACCCTTATAAAATACTATTGTTATATAGCCTTCAGAAAAATTGCTTAAATAACAATATTATTATAAAGTTTATCTGACTGTATCAGTTTTACGATACTTTTATCGTAGAATACATTTATAAGAAAATTAGAAATTGGACACCTTATTACTATTCTATGTTATGTTACGTTATTATAAGCTAAACGCCCTTAATACAGATATATGTTGCTAAATGACACCAAATTATATCTTTCGAAATTAGCCTTTACCTCTTTCCTGAAATTGCCACTTCTTCCTAATATTATCCAGCAAGAAATGCTTGACATATTGATAATTAGCAATGGGTACCTATATCAATTATCACTGGAATTAAAACTAGAAATGTCAAGATTTTTCTGCAGCGAAGGTAGATAAACTAAATTTTAGGTTAGTGCTATAACATTTTTATAAGGTTACCCTAATAATAATTTTGTATTTTGTGAGACACTTCTGTTATTTAACCCTTTTTTAAGTGCTATATTCAATTTTGTTCCACAACAATTATAAAATAGTTTTATAAGAGTATTGAACGGAACTAAATTATTGCTAAGAATGAACTGTTTTATAAATTATTCTCCATAAATACTATAAAATCTTATGATAAAGCCGTAATAAATCAAAATGCATACTTTTATAAGTGATATATATCTGTTTGTGAATATTACTATAAAGCAACTACAAAATATATCTATCTCAAACAAAAACAGTTTTATAAGTCTTGTCATATAAATATTTATGAGCAAGTTAATTACCAAACTTATAAAATTGTTATTTAAATTAATCTTGAAAATATCTATATAGCAAAATAACAAAATAAATTTGTTTTCATGATACATTTGTATTTATCGAGTCTCTTAAAAATCAGTTTTGTTACTTCAAATGCTCTAACAAATCGGATATAAAGCACTTCAGTCTATTAACAATATTTCTGTGCTACTTGGGGGGCTATAGGGCGTTTTCTGATCAAGTTCATTTTTGGTACACATATATAGGACGTCAAAAAAAAAATTTCCAAAAAAAATTTGACCTTGACTGTGACCTTGATCCTGACCTTGACCATTAAATTCACGTAAATGGCATTTTAACGTGCTGAAAACTTGTATAGTGTTGAAAGGCATCTCAAGTAACCTATATACCGAGTTTTAGCCTTCAAGGTCATACACATTCAAAGATACGGCAACTCCGCATTCTCAGTTTGGGCTCTCGGGAACAGGGTAGAAGGCGTAGTCCGATTGAGTTCATTTTTGGTATACATATTTAGGCCGTAAAAGGTAACAGTTCAGTAAAGGTCCTTCAAAAAAAATATCATGCTTCTTCATTATAGATAGTTTAGTTTGATCCCAAAATATTGTTTTATGATCGAAAATGTTGGCGCAAATAACTATAAATTGGATTTTATAAATATTGAATGAATCCTCTTCTCGACCTTTGACACAGATCAATATATAATATCTATTCTTATCAGCTTAATATCACAATCGCTCTGTTTAGCAGATAAAAATTTAATAAACGTAAAAAGCATCATGTCGTAGATATTCGAATGAAGAGAAGAGCTAAGTGTTCAAACCATTTTTTGAAAAAAACATTATTGAGTAATGATAAAGCGTATAATATCTACTGAACTTTTGAAATTGCTACACTTTAACCGACAATAACTGTGTTATATCGAAACTGATCAAAAATATGCAAACTAACCCGAACTTACCCGTCTTTGTACTGCGTGCTAGTCCCCGTAAACCTATCTAATCGAGAATTACAAAATAATGCAAAACAACCCAAATTAACCCATTCTTGAAATGCATACTATTATCCTTGAATATTTTTATTTTATCTAGCTTGTCGCGCTTGGTTGTCGTTGTCAGGGTTGGACGAACTTTTGGGAGCGGGCCGGGAAATTTTAGTCTAGCGGCCCATACATTGATGGATTTATGGGGCACATCCCCATACTTAGGTGTGATCTAATAATATAATAACGACAGTGAAAAAACAATGTGTGGTATGAATAAAAACGAAGTGTCTGCTACTACTACAAGTAGGAGTATATTCTCGGTATTTACTTTAAAATGAAGTAGATACCTACTTACATTTCGAAACTACCGGAAATTAGTAAATCCTTCGTTGTGAAGTAAATACTTCGTAGAATATACTACCACTTGTGATAGTAGCAGGTACTTCGTTTTTATTCATACCACCCAATAAAATGCTGAATGAAAAGTAATGAAAACGCAGAATGGAAAATTTAAAAATAACTCTTATCTTGTTTTTATTATTTCAAAGATGATTTCAAACAATCAAAATGATATTTTTTTCTTTAATGGGGGGCTTAAGTTGAACATTTCCATAAGAATCTTCTCAAAAGTCAACAATCCTAAGATTTTGTTATGTAAGAGTATCATCAACGCATCCAAATTTTCCATTGTAAGTCGATCGATTCCTTAATCGATTTTTTATGCCTAAAGTGTTGAAATAGCTATTTATACAATAAGTTACGAAATGAGCGTCTTTCAGGCACGCGACGTGAAAATTGTCCAACGAGGCAAAGCCGAGTTGGACAACACGTCGAGTGACTAAAAGACATCGTTTCGTAACGTATTGTATACAAGATTTTTTCTACTGGCATTTTATAATAAAAAAACACAATTTTATTTTATGTGAATTAAGCCGATTACGCCCAAAATCTTTGTTAATACCTGTTTTTGCTTGACACCTGAGACCTCGCCTGACACTTTTCATGCGATTTTTTTTCCAAGATTCGATATCAATAACTAGAATCCTAGAAAGTAGGTAACAACACAAAGTTTTGTTTTGAGTAACCCAAACGTTCAATTCAATTATTACATTATTATTATTCATAATAAATACAAAACAAAATTCAAATCTGTGTTTAGTGTGTTTTTTGTTTCTGAACAATGAATGACACTTTTAGGCACTAGTGCTTAAAAATCACTTTTACGCACTTAAAAGTCACTTTTACGCATTCAAAAGTCACTTTTACGCACTGAGTGCTTAAAAGTAACTTTTACGCATTCAGTGCTTAAAAGATTATCGTTTCAAAATCAAAATGACAATCGAAAAGTTGCTATTATGAAACGTCAGTAGAAAAAGCATTTTTTCTACCACCGTGCGTGAAGTATTCACTTTACGAACTATTCAGAAGATGTAAAATTCCACTTCACGCACTAGTGCGTAAAGTAATTCACTTCACACGCAAGTGCGTAAAGTAATGTCAATGAGAGATTTTGACAACTGTCAATTTATTATTTTTCTGGTAAATTACTTCACGCACTAGTGCGTGAAGTATTTGTCTAAATCTATTTTTTAAACAAATTTGAGTGGTAGTAGAAAATTTTTTGTATGCAATACGTGCGTAAAGCTGTGATTTGCGATCCACGAGGTTTCTCGACGCTAGCATCGCTCGGTAGTCCGTGGTAAACGTCAAACGTAGAAGGAAGCTTCTGCTGTCGGCTCGTGCAATTTTGTAATCAAGTCAATAAAGTGAAGTCGATCGAAATATTGAATTGTTTGTTTTTTTTTAGTTAGTGGGTGAATGTGGTAGGGTAGGTATACAACGGTATATAATGATGTATCTATTTAATATTTTTTATGAGCTTATTCTTATTCTCTTCAAGATATTCTAAAATAAAAAATGTTGGTTTTCTGTTTTTGTCTTAAACAAGATGGCGTAGCCTAATCCTTTTTTCGAATATTATTATAGATATTTTTAATTGATCGAGGAGGCAGTGCATTCGTCACAGGACTTCTCCAAGTTTGTTTTGATTCAACCAACCTCCTATCTCATTACTGATCTCCCTATATAAGGCTCTTGTATTATTGTATTTATTGTTTATGCTCCTTTATAGATTTAATTTTTTTGATTTTTCATTTCCTATAAGAGTATTTTTTTCTTATAACGGGAATAACAATTTTCCATTTTTCTGTCCATATTTTATTTCTATAAAAAAATATTATTTTTTAATAAAATATGTGTATTGTTTAATTGTAGGTATTTGTGTTTTATTTTTACCCCATGAACATATTTACCCTACTAATGGCCGTTTGCACCGACCATTTTAAGGAAGCCTTAGCGATAAGTTTTCCTTAAAAGTGACATTTATCCACGTAAAAATGTTATTGGATACTTATCGCTAAGGCGTCCTTAAAATGATCGGTGCAAACGGCCATAATCAACTTTTTAACCATGAGGAACTGACTTTATTGTCACTGCAAAGTAATTTTATGGTCACACAAAAATACTTTATAGTAGCACCAAATTTACTTTGTAGCCACAATAAAGTTACTTTATTGTCATAAAAAAAACTGTATAGTCGTAGCAAAGTCACTTTATAGTCACAATAAAGTTACTTTATTGTAACGACAAAGATATCCTTTATAGTCACAACAAAGTAACTTTGCTGCCACGGGTAAGACGGTTCAATAAAGTTAACTCGATTACCACAGTTAAGAACTTGGCTGGAGCCTATTCTAAAAAAAAAATTAGCTGTGGTCGCTAAAAAATTGGCCAAGGGACATAAGGTAGATTTCTCAGTGTAGATATTCAAGATTTAAGTTCCATATATTCATATATTTTAACAATTTAGAAAATAAACCCGTAATTATAACCTTTACCTTAACTATTAAAAAAACCAGAAATGAAAAACTAAAAATTAAACATAGATAGCACAAAATTTACCTATAACAAAAGACTTTGTTTTAACAACAAAAAATTTTTCAAAAAAAACTTTACAATTCCTTTATAGTCTTTATCTACATGCGTGCGGTAACTAAAGAATATTACACGATTTTGCGTGCGGTAAGTACCATATTACCGCACGGCGTGCGGTAATATTATTACCGCACGCTCTACCTACATAGGTACGTACCTTCAATTACCTACCAGAGCTAAAGTATCTACCTATCACCTAAATTCTACTTGTCCACTGTCAAAGGTGACAGACACACTTTTTTTTATAATTTTTTAAACTTCTTTCGGATATTTTGTTACCGCACGCTTGTAGATAAAATACTGTATATAATTCGTATGGTAATTAGGTTATTACCGCCCTTAGAGATTGCAAACCTCGCCTCACCGGCTCGGTTTGCAAATTTCTCTCGCGTGCGGTAATAACCTAGTTACCACACTTATTATATAATATACTATTATACAAATTTCATACCTATCTATGCAGTTTTTATTTTAAATAATTCATTTACAAGTAAGTCACAATTTTGTAATTTTATAATTTTAACTTATATAATTTTAGCCCTGAAGAAGATACAAAAAAGTATCGAAAGCTTGGTTAGTAATAAAGAATTATTTTAGAAAAATAAACTTGTTTGGCTGCTTTATCCGCTATCTAAAGAAGTTAACCTAAGACTTAGGCAAAACAGTATATTTTCAACTAATCCCAGAAGCTGCGCTCCTGTAAACCGGCTATTGTCAGATTGCAATCGTATTTTAAGAGAAAATAGTATAGATATATTTAACACAAGTGTAAATGAAATAAGGAGAGTTCCTATTGCAAAGTGAATCGTGCGTAACATGGGTGTCTAGTGATATTATATTGTATGTCCATAGTCCATAGAATAAGTTCAAATCCTATTCAGAATGATTATGTTAGGTTGTTGTTATATGTGTCCTTTTTTTTTAGCATGATGTTGGCGGATTTTTGTTTTGTTTGAAATTTTGATTTTGTCATCCGTTACATGTAACTACTTTCTAAGTGTTTGCAAGGTCTACCTGTAAATAAATAAATAAATATACCCTAGCATTTTTGACCAGTTGAACAGGGACACCCTATATAAACGTGCAGGTGCAAAGAAAAAAAATTGAATCCTACAAATGCATTCCAAAATAATAAAAGTGGTTTGAAATTCGAGCTAAACCATTGGCTAAAACTAACAACAGACTTGAGGATTCTGCCCGAGAAATGTGAAAACCATTAAAGTTTCTTGCCTATTAAAACTCTAATTATTTTCCTAAATCGTCAGTAAAAATATTGAGTTTCACCGCAATGATATCACACCGTCGCCGGCCGGTCGCGCTTTATCAAAATAATTAATTTTATCTTCATTTAAACAATGCAATTGCATGTTGCTTAATCTTGTAGCTATCGCGCTTTTTTTGAAGTTAAATAAGGATAAACAATGACCAATCAGACAACGGGCAAGCAGTCAGGTCTCGGATGGGATCAGAGCATTCAGGGTTACGGTACTGATGGGTACCAAAGTCAAGAAGTTTGCTATAGATGTTTCGCTCATTCGCTGTTTAGTTACTAGTTGCAATTCGACAAGGTTCACACATTAGCAGCTCTTATCTCTAATAAGTGAAGTGACCCAAAGCAAAGTTTCCCAAAGTTAGTTATTCTGGTTCTCCGACAAAAAAATATAATAATCATGGCACCAATGAGAAAAATTATAACTGTAAGTAACATAAGCATCCAATACAGGGTGTCATTGAAATGGTTTAACAAATTTTGGGGATTGATAGTATCAAAGAATTAGCAACTTTTCGATTATTATTTTAGTTTTTAAACGACATTCTTTCACTAGTGTCTATCTAGTAGGGCGAGGCCAGACGGAAGCTCCCGAATGTTAACGAATCGAACCGAATTTTAAAATTTGCCGCGAATCAAAACTTCATCGTACCTATATTGATTTTGATTTGAAAGCTAGGCAAAAGTTTAAAAATAATTGATTTTTTTTTTAATTGGTAATTTGACTTATTTTTTCTACACGATGTACCTTTTTTTTTCCTTTAAATATGAATTTTTTTTGTTGACAATTTATTTTTTCTTTTAGCGCGACCAAAGTAGCTAATTTGCGCACTCATTCTAGTTTCGTATAAATACGGTATTCAAACGCGATTTTTCAATGTTTTCACGGTTCCTGAAAGGTCTTGAAAAATTCTTTTAATGGTACGGTACAAGCTAACATTCGATGTAATAATTGTCAGCTTTTCAAAAAACCATCGAAATGTGAATTGAATTGCTGACTAGTAATTCAATATAAACATTCAAAAACATTATTATTACGATCGCAGCTTTAATGTTGAGGCTTAAACATTTAGGGCCTGCATTATTTTTCGCCTCGCCCTAGACACTAATCACTTTTTTAAGCACTCATAGTGCGTAAAAGTGATTTTTAAGCACTGCTCTGTCTAAAAGTGACATTCATTGTTCAGAAATAAAAAAACACACTAAATACAAATTTGAATTTTATTCATTTATTATAGATATTAAAAATACCGACAATTATTTGATTGAATGAATGTTTGGGTTACTCAAAACAGAACTTTGTACGACTTCAATTAATATTGATGCCGAATCAAAAAAAAAACTCGCATGAGGTGTCCCATCAAATTTTTTTACGCCATTTCAATGACACCCTAGGTATATAACCTTTTCAGCTTTTCTCGGTTATCACGTCTCACGTCTTACAATAAATTTTTAATTATATTAACCTTGGCGATATACCTCCAAGTCCGATATGTTCAAGAAATAACCCAGTAGGTACCAAAAAACTTTAACCAAAGTTTCCAGTACGTGCCGCATTGGCATTATTATCGGCAACAGTAGAATCAGCGAAATATTTAGGTTTTGACTCATGCCTTTCTTCGAACAAAAACAAATAAATTTTAGTACTTTATTTATCAGCGTTTTATATTTATACACAGTGGCACACATACCTGTAACTTTATTAAACAGCGTATTTTTCATATAGTGGTATTAAATCATTGCCGATATGGTAGGTATGTTTAATGTGTTAGTTTTTTTCACTGTTGCATCCTTGACGACGCTCTGCTTTTCTGTTAAGTGTTCAGAATATTCATAAATATTTGAAAATCTCAGTACAATCAGTACAGGGGCAATTTCTAGAAATATGAACATATTTAAGAATTGTATACGATTGGTATGGTATCGTATCGAGCTTGCTTGCAACTTGTCTTTTCTGGACTTGTTTGTATCAAAAATCACTTCACGTACCTAGGTATTTACTTTGTTTTTTGTTCATTTAGAATCAATCCATTTAGATCAAATACCATAATTCTTATATACCTAAATATATGTAGTTTTAGAACGTCTTTCTTCGTTGTCCGACACTTAATTTCCATCCTCTTCTATCGTCGCAATCCTCTAATGAGAGATTTCTTTCACTCATGGACTTTTACATGGTCTTTCAGTCCAGTTTTGGTCTTTCTCGTTTCCTTCTACTGGTTGATTGCCAATGCAGCATTTTTCTGGGCCACCTGGTATTTGGCATTCGTTCTACGCGTCTGTACCACGTAAGTTTTTTCCTTTCAATGCCCTGAACTATCGTGCCTTCTATTCTATTCCCATTTGTTGTTTTATATGGTAGTTCATTATTTTCTCTCTTGGTGAGATACGTAAGGATCTTCTAATAGCATCCATTTCAACTGCTTCTACTTTCTTCTTTTGTCTGTAATTCTCCAAGTCTCGTTTCCATATAGAAGGCAGCTCTTTACTATCATTGGTCACGTTCACCAGCACTTAACATGTTGAGTGATTAGTAAGTGGCTTTGTTCCAACAAGTGAAATACTCAAGGTAGAACAGTTTTGATTGGCCTAGAGCTGATTTTCAACAAAGCCGCTGACTAATCACTCAACATGTTGAGTCGCGACCATGGTCTCGTATATGTACAGGGTGTCACGAAAGGTTTATTACAAACTTCTAGGGATGGTAGATCTCGTAAAAATAAAGCTTTTTTCTCAATAAACATTTCAATAAAAATTGGCCTTTTTTTACAAAGTTTAATACCCTGTATCTGGAAAGCGAAGCATTTCCGGACATATGTTTATCAAAAAAAAAAAACTTAATTTTTACAAGGTCTACCATCCCTAGAAGTTTGTAACAAACCTTTCGTGACACCCTGTATATTGAAGATTCCATTTAGGCATCCTGCCAGCTTTAACTTCTCGCTTTATTTCTATTTCTTTCACATCTGTTTCGGTGTTTTCGAATGTGATGGTACCTAGATACTCATATTCCTGACATTGCAGAATTTCCTTCCACTTCTAAGTTTCCGTTCTGGCTGCCTACACATAGATATTTTGTTTTATTTATATTGCCTCAGTCTCAGGCCCCATTCTTGTATCAGCGTTCTATTCCTATATATCTATATTCACTATGATCTGATCATGTGCAAACTGAAGAGTAAACAGGCACCTATCCATTTATCTCTATACCCATTCCATGAATCTTCCTATTCATATTTTTCAGTGCTACTGCTCAAGGACGTATTTAAGGGGGGGGGGGGGGGGTTTTGGGGGTTCAAACCCCCCCCCCCATTGAACTGAATAATTTTTTTTTTTTTTAAAGAAAAATAAACGTTTTTGGGCGTGGAATAAAATCCGAAAAAATTTTTCGCCTTCGGCGATATCCTCCGCCGACTATGCCAATGTAGGGTTGTCACCTCTCCGGGTTTCACCCGGAGTCTACGGGTTTTCGCATATGGTCTCCGGGCTACGGATTACTAGATGTTTTCTCCGGGTTAGCAACAGCGCAATCCTGTTTCTCCCGGAAAAATTCTCCGAAACGCACGCGTTGTCGTTACCTACGGTCTCCCTCAAGGATAATATACACTGCTACAGGATTGCTATCGGCCTTGATTTTTGGAATCAAAGACATATGGTGTTGCACCCTTGGGGACGTCATCAACGGTGTCGTTAACTGTTTGCGTCAGCGGTCGTAGTTTAGAATATACATTTATGATGAAAAATATTATTTAGTTTTAATTAACATAATAGGCAACGAGGAAGATGCAGACGAGATCTGAAAAGGCTTCTTTTAAAATGTTAATTAATGTACTAATGTACTAGCACAAGTATGCATAAAGCAAAAGCCAGGGGGATGATAGCCTGTGGTGCAAACACCCTACGTCGAAACGAGAATCGACCCGATTCCTACGTCATAAGTGGTACTTTGGCGTGGTGCAGTGGGGGCTTGAGATTTGATCTACACAGGCCTTATGAGGATAGGCTATCCTGTGTAGTGTGTAGTATCCTTGGATCTCCCTCTAAAATCGTCTCAACTAATCCAAACTAACCCAACATCAAGCAACATCCGGAGATGCCGGAGGAGATTTGTGTATAGATATATAGTATGTATAGTGTAATGCATCTGTTATCAGATTTGTAAGATTTTTGTTTCTCATTTTTCTTTCAATGAACTTTTTTTTTTCCGTTTCAACTTATTTTCAAAGTTGGTATCCCTATATGCCAGGTACATCGTCTGATCTAAATTTGAAACCCTTTCCAGACCACGAGCCGCCACTGCTCTAAACCCCCCCCCCCCCCCCCATGAGAAAGCTACGTCGTTGCTACTGCTACGTATATTTTGAAAAGCGTAGGAGAGATACAACATCCTTGACATAGTCCCTTATTCACTATTCACTATAAGAAGTGTCTGTGAGTTTTTTACCTATCTTAATTCTTGATTTTGAGTCTTTACGTAGTTCTTTAAGGGCCGTTATATAGGTGTGATAGATGTTGGATTGTTCTAATTAATACCTTCCATAATCTGGATACTGTATCGTATTTTGTAGGTCCACAAATGTGAGGTGGGTTTTCACCTGTCTAGCAGATCTCCTTTCCAGGACTTGTTTTAGCCAACATACGTTGTCTGTACCTGATCTTCGTACTCTTAAGCCGCACTGCTTTTGTTCTTCTTTCTCTTTAAAATCTTCTTCAATGAGATCACGTAGGATTCTACCGTAAAGTCTGCTTAGCGTGCTCGTGACTGATATGCCTCGATAGTTATTGCATTCCAGCTTATTTTCATTTTTGTGAATGAATGATATAAAAGCCGTTTTCCAGTCTTGTGGATGTCCATTTAGGCATTTATTGATAATACATGTGAGATCTTTTAAAGAGCTTCTCAGTTCCTTATTTCGGCATTTCGGAGTATGGGCCACTAGCTTTACCTGACTTAAGATTCTTAACAGTCTTTTTTACTGTTTTTTCAAAAATCTCAACTAGTTCTCCATGTCTTGGAAAATCTAATATACAGGGTTGTCGTTATGTATGTGTTATACTTTTTGTTTTATGAATTTTTGTTATTCAATTAAAACAAAAATAGTTTTACTTGCTTATTTATTTTCTGACTGCCAGCCCGCAGGTCTCTCACCACCGAGTACCAATAACATTTAACAATGCATTGAATGAACGTACATCCCTCTTTCACAAGATAAATAGAAATAATATAAATTCTAATATTGCTAATCATTTGTTTTAGTACCATTATTTAGATTGGTTCAGACCTGGAGGGGGTCTGGAAATCCTACCTGAAGAAGTGACAGTAACTTTTTTAAGACTTTTTCTCTCCAGATCTGAGTCCTCAGATAAACTGCTTCCATCGCTTGCTAAACTACTTGTACACTCTTGGTAATGTTCACCAGAGTCACTATCACTATCGGAATTACTATTATCACTTATGTTGGTCATAATAACCTCACTGTGAGAACCACTTGGTTCTTCGTCATAAGTTCTTCATCATCATGTTCACAATTAACGTTCAAGTCCAATTAACTTTCGCCGTCCTGAGGTTTGATACTATCTAAATCATCCTGTTCACTATTCTTATTTTCATATTCTTTATTCGATGAAGTATCTACAAACTAGTTTCCTTTTTTTGATTTACAATACAGTTTTCGATATTATTAATATTATCTCTCCTATCCTCTCCTGCCAATGGATGATGGTTTCTATCAGTTAGATTTGGGGGTTTTGTGTAGAGTTTTTTAATAAATTTGCGATTTCTAATGAGGATTGAACCATTATTCATTTGCACTTCGTAATTTCTATCTCTAACCTTATCTAAAATGACACCAGGAAACCAATTACCATTCGGTTCCCTTTGAACTTACACTTTTTCATTAGTATATAATTCTGGTAATGGTCTTTTACCCCTGTTATAGTATTATTGTTGTTGCTGTTGATTTTTCACAATAAAATCTTTCTTATATGAATAATTTACTTTTGGGTTAGATTCAATTTAATTAATCATTCAATTAGTTCTAAGTTTCCTGGACATGCTGGTGAAATATTATCAAAAATCGGGGTTCATCTGTAATGGAGAAGAGCCATGTGAATTGTGAACGTCTTTTTTATCACTAATAATTTTTTTGAACATTTTCTTAGCAGTTAGAATATTTCTTTCGAAGATGCCATTTGACTGTGTATTCGTTGCAGAAGTAACGATATGTTTGAATTCCCAATCTTTACTGAAATCGTTAAATTCCTTGGATGTTAGCTGAGTGCCACCATCGCAATAACTGATTGACTAGTATTATCATTTAGGTCTTTGCATTCGATATATTTTGAATAGTAATCTACAATAATTAGGAGATATTTTCGTTGATTAAGCTCAAAAATCTCACAAGAAATTTTATTCCATGGTAATACAGGAATTTCATGAGCTACAATAGGCTCTTTAATTTGTGAGTTTGAATAAGTGAGACATTGACTGTTTTCGATTTGCTTTAGTCCGTCTTCAAGGCCAACCAAATTAGAACCAACCGTTTTCGATTGCAAACCGCTGATGTCACAGGCATATCGCTTGATCCGTCTAAATTCGAACAGCTTCGCGAGTTGATTCGAATTTTGGTTTGAATTTCGGTTTGCTTTAGGACCGGTTTATCAATAGAGGGTTACTCCATGAGTTACGGATAACCTTGGGTCAAAGTTGTGACAAGTGTTTATCCATCCTGGGTCAACTGCTAACTTGAAAGTTTTTCCAGGAAAAAGATAACTCGCGCTCTCACGGCAAGTTAGCGTATTTGACCCTGGGTTAACTTCAAAATTTTCTTTTATTTTCTATCTGATTTTTTTTTTAAAGTGGTGGTTTTGGCTTGAATTTCGATATTGTGAAGAGATGGAGCACCTAGATTTTAGTGATGATGATCGAGATGTTCTAGAATTTCTAGAACATGCATGAGCGGCGCCTCTATCACGCAAGGTTGCGGTCAAATTCCTTTGACGATTTTGAGGACGTCGCCTTCTTCGCACGTTTTCGCTTGCGAAAAGAAAAAAAAATATTTGTTCTAGAACAAATCGAGCATAGACTTGAATTCCCGACAAACCTATGACGTTGTTTATATTCTTGACTTGTTTCGTAGAGAAGTATCGATAAATAGGGTAGTACCAATGACATATTAACACAGATAGACATTACAGTAAACAAAATTTTCTGTCGCCAACATCTAGGAGAGCAATCCACCACCGGTGTATCCCCTCCAATTTTACACGACTGCCCTTTTCCGGTGTTGTTCTGCAATAATCAGGGAAATGCCATTTTAACCCACATTAATAACAATCTCTCATTCTTGCAGGATGCGACCGGTCCGAGCTGGAACGGTTCCTTTGGCCACAGCGAGCACAAGACTTGGAGTTTGGAACAACCCTTTTTTTAGTAACCAACTTATTTATTTCTTGAAACGTATTTTTGGTGTGACTAAATTCTGCCATCTCTCTGCTCACTGCTTCTGATACGATACTGTCCGAATTTGCAGCATCACCCATTGTCAAAATTTCCGTCCTTAGTTCTGAAGAAACGCATTTTTCTATAATTTGATCTATGAGTTGACCATCAAAATCTTTAAATTGATATTTACTTATATACTTGAGCTCTTAAGCGTACAAGGAATTTGTCAAACTTCTCAAATTCCTTTTGAGCAATTTGCCGAAAAATGTGTCTTTCGTAAATTCTGCTTTGTTTTGGTTTAAAATATTGATCTAACTTCTCTAAAGTTACCTCAAATATGTGTACGTTCCCTTCCTCCAAATTGTCAATGTGAGCTCCCGGTAAACTATAATGAATGTCTTGAAGTCCCATGCCTCCTACATCCTAAATGTAACAAAGAGGCTCTCTTTTTAACTGGGACTTTTATGTTGGAAGCTATAAGGAATATCTGGAACGCACGTCCCCATTTTTCCGATCTTATGCCTACCGAACTTGGGTCATTATCACATTCGAAATGTTCAAATGGCTGTATATTCGCCATGGTTTCCCTCAGTGGCGGTCCATACATGATTTTCTGGGAGGGGGGGGGGGGGGGGGTAATGGATGAAAGTAAAATTATAAAGTGTCGTAATGTACCGCCGGAGGCGAAATTTTTTTTTTGGGTGCCACGCCCAAATTTGCTCCAGAAAGTCGTTCAAAAAACACGCCTCAACTGTATCCCGATGCCGTTAAAAAAATAGTTATACAGGGTGGTCCACTTAGTGCGATATCGGACGATATTTCCTTACAGGGTGATGCAAGAAAAAAAAAATTATAAAGTTGTTTGATTCTCTATGGCGCATTAGTTAAAAATAATTTTAAATATACAGGGTGCTCCGAGGGATGGTCCGTAAATGGGGTATGCGGAAAAACTTTGTTATTTTTAAATGGAACACCCTATATTTCAGTACATTAATGGATCGTTGTAAAAATCCTACATACTTTTTGTTAGGAATCACCTATACCAAAACTTAACCGTTTTTGAAATATTTAATATTTTTCCAAAAAATCGCAGTGTGCATGTGTCAACAAAAACCAACAAATGGAATACCCTTTATCTCACTGTATAGAAGAAGGTACGTCGGTACTGAGGGTGAGCCTGTCATATTTATACGATGCCTTTAATGCTTTAGGTACTTTGTAGAAATGGGGCCGTCCCGCCTTCATTTTTTATTAGATTTTTGAAATGCCTGAATAAAATATAAAATGTATGTAACAATATTCTGATCGACAATTCGGAATTCAATTAGAAAAAAAAATATTGAATTTGCTGATAAAACGAGTATATTCAAAACGCGCGCGTAACGTGACGTCACATGTCTCTAACCAATAGTATTATAGTCTAACAATCTGTCGTCAGAACTAGAAATCAGGGATGTGCGTCTACACGTAGACTATCATTGTCTACTCTACGTGTAGATAATTGTAGACAATGTAGACAATGTAGACAACGTGTCAACAATGTAAAATAATATAAATGACGTTTAATTCTAACCTCACACTTTCCTTTCTTTAAATTATTTTTATTTTATTATTGGTTTTCCTGATATTTTATAATCAGTGAATGCTGATATCGAAGTGATAGTGATAGTATAGTAACTTTTGATATGTTTTTTCGAATTTTTTAAAATAAGTTATTGTTTACGCCGCATGTAGACAATGTGTAGACAAATGCTCACGTAAACAATTCGAATTGTCTACACGTAGACAATCAATTGTTTACGTTGACATTGTCTACAGGCACATCACTGCTAGAAATTAACCAGTTAAAGGGTAAAGGGGCCTTAGTGACATTGAAATCTGTCAGTTCTGTGTTGATTTTTTGAAAAAAAATTGAAATTGTATATCTGGTTGCCTATTTTTCAGGGTTTAGGTCGTTATGGATTATTTTCGTTTGTCTCCTATTGGCTGGAGACACAATACGTCATAAGGGCGCGAAAACATCAATTTCAAATAATGGAAAAATTGAATCTCTAATAAAATTGTTGTTTCAATGCATAATTCTAATAATCATATCAAACGGTATGTTCGTGTACTAGAAGTACTTGTCTTACATTTAAAACATTGATTTCAATTTAGTGGGACGGTCCCATTGTCTTTTATTGAAATTTTGTTGTAATTGATAAATGTATAAAAAAATATCTTTGTCTGGGGGGGGGGGGGGGGGTAATTACCACCTCTACCCCCCCTTTAAAACGCCCTTGGTTTCCCTGTTCCACTGAACGTAGTTGCAACGTGAACTTCAAACCAAGATTTGACACTGAGGTTCCGATGAGCTTGCAAATAATTCATTTGTTATTATACAGGGTAGTCCAACAAGCGCGCCTCGGTCAATAGTAGCCAAACCGTTGAACTTATGGAAAAATGTTCTGTATAAAAGTTTTAGCATTTCATCTCTGCTATAAACAAAATTATTTTCAAGTATACAGGGTGTTTAAAAAATGAGTAATCTCAGATTTTATGTTTTTTTTTTTTTTAATGGAATACCATATATTTTTATGTAGCAAATGAAGCCTCTATATGCTCTGTATTCCTCTTTAAAATCGTATTTGGGTGGAATGCAGCGTTGCCAAGTTATGATTATTCGAAGAAAAAAATAGACCAAAACATACTTTTTTAAAATTGTCATATCTCCGCCACTGTACATAAATTTCCCTTAAAAATTTAAATGTAATCTAATGTTAGCCTAGTTGCTCCTACATTATCTTCATTTTTCGATTTAAGTATACAGGGTGTCCAAAATATTTGTCTAAACTCGTCAATTTTAAAGTCCATTTTAATTGAGTTTTTCAAATACAACACCTCGTATATTATTTTTCTATCGAGAAGCTGAAGATGTCCTTTTTCAGAAAATATCATATTTGCCGTATCTACCTCATTAATATTTTGAGATATTAAGATTTTCCTTTAACTTTGCACTAAAAACGGTAAAAAGTGAAGTAATTTTGTAGTTTTACCTGAAAAGTTTTCCGGGAGTTTTTAAAATTTTATAGGTTTAGACGTGTTCTTTCCGAATTTCTACTTTGCCACCTCGTATTTTTGCCTTTCGCGCCGCCATATTGAAAAATTTTGACAAAAAACAGGTTTTTCACTGAAAAATAAAATAAAAATCCTAACTCAGTATTTAAAAATAGAAAGTTGATGATGACACACTGAAAGCGGTTTGACAGTAAATTCATGGTTACCGTCTGTTTGACGGGTTCGCCTGGTAGGTGCTACTCTCGGTGGAATCATACGTGCCAACTCTTCAGAGCATTTTCCGTGATAGTACCTGTAGAAGAGAGATAAATCACCCACAGATCTGCGATGTTCGAGACCATCCAAGTTACGAGTAAGTGCGGGGTCATTGATCAGCTTGATAGCTCGTTTTTGCACGGTATTCAAAAGCATTAAGGTATGTTTAGGTGCTGCACTCCATATATGTGAGAAGTACTCCATAGTTGGTCGAATCTGGGCTTTGTAGAGTGTCAGCAATTGGCTTGGTTTGTACAGATGTCTTGTACGAAATAGCACCCCCAGCTTTTGGGACGCCCTTTTAGCAATATCTGCCACGTGACTGTGCCAAGATATGTTGGTCTCTGCAGTAACCCCCAAGATGTTCAACTGACTCTGTAATGTGCACTTCCAGATAGCATGATGTTTGGCTCACCGGTTCTGGTCTTTTTTGAAAACAGAGCTGCTTGGGTTTTCTGCGCGTTGAACTGTACAAGGTTTTTGTTACCCCAGTCCTCTATTATCTCCAGGTCGTTATTTATCTGCGATATTTGAGTTAGTCTAAGATGATGGAATTCACGTGCGGAAAGACCTGTGGGTGCTATGAGTGAGGAGACTACATTGCCGTCGTCTGCAAAGTAATAAAGTGGATTTACTGTTTTATCTATGAGGTCATTTATGTAAATCAGGAAAAGAGTTGGCGAAAGGATTGCTCCCTGTGGCACACCAGCATTTATTTGGTAAGAGTTGGAGTTCTGGCCATCCAGTGCAACATAAATGGATCTGTCCTTTAGGTAACTTTCAAACCAAGTGCAAAGTTTCGGTGATAATCCCATTGCTTTGAGCTTGTTGAGCAGATTTTCATGCCAAACTTTGTCCAATGCTTTAGATATATCTAAGGCAATTGTTCTTGTTTCACCCCGCAACTCAATCGCTTTTTGCCATAAGTGAGTGACGTATGTAAGTAAATCGCCAGTTGACCTATATTTTCGAAATCCGTATTGCTTATCGTTGATAATTTTGTACTTTTCCAAGTACTTGGTTAGGTGATTGTTCACAACTCTTTCCATTACTTTTGATATCACCGGAAGTAGAGCAATTGGTCTATAGTTTAACGGATCTGTCTTTTTTCCTTTCTTTGGAATGGGTTGTACTGCGGCAGACTTCCATGATGATGGATATACTCCTTACCTGTAAGACAAATTGAATAATTTTGCGAAAGTTGGGGTGAGTTCGTTGGCGCAATTTTTGAGTACTATTGCGGGAATGCCATCCGGACCCATTGCTTTGTTTGTATCCAGCTTTTTTAGGGATTTTCGTATTTCTCTGTGACAAAAGGGTACCTCTGACATACTATGGGAAACCCTTTCAATGAACGGTGGAGTTTTTCCGTTTGGCACTGTTAGGTTGGAGTTGGAGGAAAACATTTGGGCAAGCATATTGGCTTTTTCCTCTGATGTTGTGGCTAAGTGATTATTTTTATCTGTAAGTGGTGGTATGGATGACTTGGTGAAATTAGATCCAACAGCTTTTGCAAGAGACCAAAAAGACCTAGAACTACTTGGACAATTCAGCAACCTGTTTTTTATTCTTTGATTGTATGTTTCTTTAGCGGAGTCAATAGTCTTTTTGCAACTATTGCTGGCTTCTATAAATTCTGTGTGGTTTTGAGCGGTTTGTTGTCGTTTCCAAAGGTTATATGCTCTGTGTTTTTTCTGTACAGCCGTTTGACACTGGCTGTTGAACCAAGGTTTTGCATTAGCTCTACGTTTAGTTGTATGTGGGATATATGCGTCCATTCCAGATAAGATTACTTGTGTTATTTCATTACAGCAAATAGTGGGATCAGCTGTTTTAAAGCAAACCTCTTGCCATGGAAAATCCAGGTAAAACTGTTTTAGGTCATTCCATTTTGCCGATTTATAGTGCCACATTTTACGAGGAAGTGGTTGTAGGCTTGGTGGGATGAGCATTTCGCACTTTATTATTATAAGTTTATGATCGGACGAACCAAGTGGAGCATCTACTTGAATTGTGTACGAGTCAGGATTTGTGGTTAGGAACAAGTCTAAAAGCGCTGCAAATTCGCCCCTTTCTGAGATACGGGTAGGTTCATCGACAAGCTGCGTTAGACCACAACTTATGGCAAAAGCTTCTGCTTCTCTGCCTTCGTTATCTGTTTTGTTGTGGTGTTTCAGCCAGGGTATATTTTGGACGTTGAAATCGCCTAAAAAGACAATTTCCGCCTGTGGATAGTTTGACTGTATACTATCACAGCTTTCGGATAATGTCGCGAAAAAGTTTTGGTAATCGATGTTACATGGCGGTCGGTAGAGGCAGCAGATAAACTTGGTCGATGACTTTGAGGTGAATTTTAGCCATATGATATGAAGGTTCGCTGGTTCTAGCTTCTCCTCTCGATGACATGAAAGGTCATTTTTAATGTACACACAGATCCCAAAATTATGTCGAAATCGGTGGTGTAGGTCATAGCCGAGATAAAGATAGTTCACAATAGGTGTTGCAGAACTGATTTTAGTTTCAGTGAGAACAAGGATATCAGGTCTTTGTTCTTCAAGATGTTGGTGAACTGAATTCATATTTGTACTTATTCCTCTTATATTGCTAAAATCAATTCTGAGTTGAGTTTTTGATCTTCTCTTCATATCTTTGCATGAAGGACCCCCAGGATCACCCAACGCCCGGAGATCCGAGTGGTCGGGTATTTTACCTCCGGAATATTTTGATCCTGGAGGCGCCATCATGCTATCTGTTACTCATTGTTGGAACCGGACTGCCAGCGCAGTAGCGGAACGTGGTGATACCACTTAGCGCTACTCAATTCTGGCATGGTGGTATCTCACCGGTCGACGCCCAATGAGTAAAAAGCGTCTACCACCTACCTAATCCATATGCAATGGATTATTACAAATATCTAGCGCATTCTCCATTGCTTCGCTATTCTTGATGAACTAGGTGTTGCGGGTTTATCAATATCATATTCAGAACTGATTGAATCGTTACAGATAGTTTCTTCCACATCATCCTCGAAGGGATTAACAGCTTCGTTGTCGATTTGTTGTTGTAGTACTAGGCTTTCGTCAGTAACTGCTGATATCTCAACAGCGCACAAAAAAAACACTGATCTCTGAATGAGAATGTTGGGTACGTGGATCGCAGTTCTGGATGAGAAATGGCGCCATAGCTTCCTATACGTAAGGATGCAGCAATTGATTTCTCGTTATTATATCGTTTTCGACATACATCTTGAACCACTATCAATATCTGTCCCAGAGTTTACCTTTGCTGTCCTTTTTTTTTGAGCACTTGACTTACAAGATAATCCTCTACTTCATTTCCTTGCAATGGATCTTTACAAATAAAACAGTTTACTTCCTTAGAAATTATGACTATAAAAATACGAACGATACTAGAACAAAAAAATGTAGGTATTCTAGGCACTGATGATTCGAACAAAATACTTGAACTCCGCCAGCACGTGGCTCGTAGAAGGAAGAGAGGGGGGCTCCACGCCATGGCAGTGCGTTCCTTTATACCTGCTAAAGGGGGTTTTACATGCTGCAAGAGTAGCTGCAAGTCGGTGCAAGTTGCAAGAACTCTTGCAAAAGGTGTGCGCAGTTGAAATCCAGCTGATTGCAAGTTGCAAGACTTCTTGCAATTGCAACTTATCGGTTCTGTTCGATATTTCTGCAAGTGCAAGACTCTGCAAGAGTATTTTTTGGGGAAAATTTGGTAATTTTTGGTATGCCAACTTTCAATAAAAGTTACTACTTTTATTACGACCTAGGCAGCGTAGTGGATAGTGATCTGCTTCGCATGCCGATGGTCTCGGGTTCAAGTCCCGGCAAGGTGCATGGTTGTATTTGTGAATGTTTCCTCCTCTACATGTAATTACTTAACGGTGTTTGTAGAGTGTATCCACAAAAAAAAAAAAATTATGTTTATATTTATAGATTTATAGATTAATAAGAATAGGCTAGGTACTTATTTCAGAACCGTGTTTGAATCAATTTAAAATACAGATAAATCCTAGTAGATATTTATTTATTTAATTTTACACTGAAAATAATCTACTTTTAGGTACGTAGGTACCTCGGTAGGTACTACGTTTCATAGGAAATTAGGAAACAATAATGATATTAGGTAGGCACGTCGGTAGACACCTATGACATTCTGTTTAAATCAATTTTAATTTTCAATATGCAGGTAGAAATATTTTATTTAATTATACTGAGAATCATCAACATGTAGGTATCGACGTACCTACCTATATCGTAGGCAAATAGATACAATGGTTTCTTGTAACATATTGGCGGCACAAATAATGATGCAAAGACTAGCAGCAATAACCTTTTTTCTATTCTACTATTCATTTTTGAAATAGAATGCGATTTATTTTTTACATACAACAAAAGTATCTAATAATTAAACGTGACAACATGGCACATTTACGTCCGAATTCCTTTCGTAGACTCAGATCCGCTGGGCAAACAATACCAATTTTTGGATGACGTGCGCAAGTCAAAAAACGTCTGAGTTTAGCATTCGCAGCAATACGCAAGGTTGATCAGGCAACACTGCAAATTGAGAGATTTTTGTACTAATGAGGGAAAAAAATAGGTTGTGTAAACTGTCGACCTTTAACAAATTTTTTACTTTGTGAAAAAAATGTCGTAAAACAAGAAGAAACGGAGTGCAAATGCATCAGATAAGCAGAAAAAATTGCTCATGGACTATGTGAAAAGGAAAATGCAACTAATTAGCGGTAAACAAACGCAAAGTTATAAAGTGAAGTCTGTAATTCGCAGTGCCGAGTGCCGGACGGATGTAAGATTCCCAAACATTCGATCAAATGTAGAACAAGATCTTTTGTTAATCGAAACAACTTAATAAATTGTTGATGGTTAAGCTCTATCAAGGGATCTCGATGGTAATGCTGGTTGTTTGGTCGATTTTCTTGGTCTGCAGACAGGAAACATTCCAAAACACAAAGGGACACACATTAGTCCTAATTCTTTTTTAATTTTTCCTCTGTATATCGATAAACACGTATAGGTTACAGTAAGTTGGCAAACACAGCCGCGACTAAATACTTTTTTTTCCCCTTAAATATAGGGTGGTCCAAAAAAAACCGGAATTTTGTTTTTGAGCTGTAACTTTTTTATTTGTTGACCAATTTTTTTTTGTTTTGGCTTGTTTGAAAGAGAAATGAACAGACTAACGAATCAGGGTAAAACTTTTGACATTTGAAAAAAATCCAAAATGGCGGACTCCTTCAAAAATTGCCTAGTTTTGGATAGCGCTGGAACTTTTTTGGGACCCCTGTTTTTTTAATAAATTCCTAAAGTTCACCATTTTGCGAACATTTTAAGACCTCGACAGAAAAAATCGGTTGAAAACTAAGTGAAATATTGATTTTTTTGTAATATCGAATTTCAATTTTTTATATTAACAGCAAAATCTAGGATATGCTATTTCAGCTAGAATTTTTTTTTCTACTCGACATATTTCTTCTATTTCGGGCTTGTTCGAAAGATAAATAGATAGGATAAGGATTCGAAATGAAGATTTTGACTGTTGAGAAGAAATTAAAGATTTCCTAGTTCCTTTAACATAGCCAATTTTGAAAAAGTTAACGATAAGTTTTCTAACAATACGACTAATATTTTTATTTATAAATTTTATAAAATAAAGTCAACACATGTCAGTGGCAAGAGGCAATATGCCCTCCGTGGGCCTCAACGACCCATGCTAAACGTCTATGCCAAGAATCGATAGAATTAGCAATGTTACGTTGTTCTAGCAGTTCTCCCCAACACTCAATGATTCGGTTGCACAGCTCTAAATTATTGAATATAGCCCCATTTCCGTGGACTTTTTCTTCCAAGTCCCCCTATAAAAAGTAATCGCAGGGATTCAAATCTGGGCTATAAGGCGGCTAGCGGCCAGTCAACGGGCTACAAAATTTGCAACTTGCTCTCTTAGATAGGTAGACGATAGTAAAGAATAATTAAAAGTGATTTAATGCTGAAGCATGTTAAACGGGACTACACATTTAAACTGTCCTAATAAGATTTAGAGCCCGTGCTGAAATCCGAAAAATTTGGTTCAGTGATGGGAAAATTTTCACCTTATCCAGAGTAAAGAATTCGCAAAACGACCAACTACGAATTTCCCTCTAAGCTCGAAAAGAAGATAAAGGAAGCGAAAAATTCAGCAGTTATTTAATGGTATCTATCTGCAGAAATTTCTCGAAGTCACAAAGCACAACTAATTGTTATCGACGAAGGAGTTCGCTTGGATTCCCACAAGTATTGTCGGCTTGTGTTCGTCATATGCTACCCGAAATCAAGGTTGTTTGAGAGAGGTAGGTTGCCTCATAACTTTTATGTCGTCATCTGTATGCCTGAACATAATGCAAATCTCCATCATAAGGCACTCTAGATGCGTCATCAAGTAACCCATCACCAGGCAACCTGTTAACTTTAGGAACCTTGATCCGGAATTGAACAGCTCACACTTCAAGACTACACTTTTATGCAGGTAATTTTATAACTTACCTAGTCAACATTTATTGTTCAGATTTTGGTTCTCACAAAAACTTTGATAAAATTGTACGGTTTTGTATTTCTCTTCTTATGAGATAAATGTGATAAATAGGTACTGTTTGTATATAAGATGGAGCCAGGTGACATAATAGCCGCTTTACTATCAATTATCTAAGAGAGCAAGTTGCGAATTTTATACAGCCCGTTGACTGGCCGCCTAATAGCCCAGATTTGAATTCCTGCGACTACTTTCTATGAGGGGATTTGGAAGAGAAAGTCCACGGAAATGGGGCTACGTTCAATAATTTGGGAAAGCTGCGCAACCGAATCGTTGAGTGTTGGGAAGAACTACTGGAACAACGTAACATTGCCAATTCTATCGATTCTTGGCGTAGACGTTTAGCATGGGTTGTTGAGGCCACGGAAGGCATATCGCCTTTTGCCCCTTAAATGTGTTGACTTTATTTTATAAAATTTATAAATAAAAATATTAGTCGTATTGTTAGAAAACTTATCGTTAACTTTTTCAAAATTGGCTATGTTAAAGGAACTGGAAAATCTTTAATTTTTTCTCAACAGTCAAAATCTTCATTTCGAATTCTAATCCTATCTATTTATCTTTCGAACAAGCCTGAAATAGAAGAAATATGTCGAGTAGAAAAAAAAAATTCTAGCTGAAATAGCATATCCTAGATTTTGCTGTCAATATAAAAAATTGAAATTCGATATTACAAAAAAATCAATATTTCACTTAGTTTTCAACCGATTTTTTCTGTCGAGGTCTTAAAATGTTCGTAAAATGATGAACTTTGGGAATTTATTCAAAAAACTTATACAGGGTGTCCCAAAAAAGTTCCAGCGCTATCCAAAACTAGGCAATTTTTGAAGGAGTCCGCCATTTTGGATTTTTGTCAAATGTCAAAAGTTTTACCCTGATTCGTTAGTCTGTTCATTTCTCTTTCAAACAAGCCGAAACAAAAGAAAATTGGTCAACAAATAAAAAAGTTACAGCTCAAAAACAAAATTCCGGTTTTTTTTGGACCACCCTATATATAATTTCTTTAAACTTGGGCAAGGGCAGTTTTTTCATTTTTATCAACATTATAATCCCTGCAATCATAACGATGTTGGTAAAGTCGTGTCTTTAAATATTGTTTAGTTGTGCCCTAATAACATTTATTACAGTCAGCACAAGGAATTTTATATACTAAATTTGAATTAAGTTCTGTAGGGGTTTTATCTTTCAATTTCGAAAACAAATTTTTAGTTGTATTGACATTATAGAAAGCTAGTTTGCAGTTTGGGAGTTTCGTTTCGATCTTGTTTTTAATTTTATTGGAGAGGCCGTTAATGAAAGGAAATTTGAAATAGTTTTTAGTTGTTCTGTCCTCATTCGGTTTCGGATTGTTGATTTTATGTTTATACTGATTTATTACCCTATTTACTAAACTGCGTGGATAGTTATTGTTGTGCAACACCTGCTTAAGCTTCGTCTTATTATCTTTCCTAAATTCTGGGCTGCTCAATTTAAACATTCTGAAAAATAGGTTGGTGATGGTGCTTTATTTTATGACATGTGGCGTGGGATGACAAATAAACTACGCGTCAATCGAACTCGAACACCCCAATTTTTGGTCACTTTTTGAAAGGCTATAACTCAAAATCTAGCAGGCCAATTTTGTTCAAATTTTCGGGAGTGGAAGGATGCTCTAATTGCTATTAAATTTCCAGTTCTTAACAGATTTCCAGCGACCTGCTAAAAGATAAAGGGTGAAACATAAGGTAGCGATTTTTTCGCGAAAGTTTGGGTTCACCCCATTCTGCTGGAGGGAGGGTCAAGTAGATTTTTGGTATGCAGTTTCGAAGAGTACCTTAGTACCTCGAGACGTTTTTGAGATTTTTTGAATATCGCAGTCCACTACGATTTTATCTGGAGTTATGCGATTTTATGTAAAATATAGCTATTGACGTCATTATTTCTTTCGAAACAAACACTACAATTATGACGTATGTGGAAACACACTTTAAAACATATCATACAGGGTCATGCAAAAATATACAGTGTGTCTATTCTTCTAACCAGAGGTATCTTGGTTATTATTAAAGATACGAGGTCGGTTAAATTAGAGCGATGGCCAATAAAATGGGGTTTAACACTGGCACCGCTGCTTATAGACATTGCAGGTGGTACACCAACAGAATTCTTTTTTCAGTGCGACAAAACAGAGCTCTCAATTCTTTGCGAATAAGGATCGCGTTAGGAATTGCATGAAGCCTCAAAATCAACAATTCAAAGACGTCTCCATGAGAGAAATTTAAGAGCCAGACAGCATGTCCATTATTAAAAGCAGTCCACCGAAGAGCACGAATAAACTGGGCTAATATTCATAGACAATAGACACTAGGGATTAGCTGAATTGTAAGGATGCTTGTTTGTGGATGTGTGCAGATTTACGTTGTATCAGATTGACGGACGTGTATTAGTATATTAGTATGTAGAGAAACGCGTGAGATCTATAAAGAAGAATGCATGGAAGTAATGGGCCCCATACACTACGTTCCTTCTTATCGGTTTTCATCGCCATGATGAAACACGAAGTGTGTGATAGAAAAACACGACGGTTTCCTACCACACACTACGGTTTTGGACCGACGTGTTTCATCGCGGCGATGAAAACCGATGAGAAAGAACGTAGTGTATGTGGCCCATAAGAGAGGCTGTTGGTGGTGATGGCGTGACAGTTTGGAGGGGTGGGGGTTATTTATCGGAATGGGTAGACCAATGAACTATAGTCAAAAACTGGAATGCGCACACATTGCCATATCTGCCAAAAAAATGTAGCCATGAAAGACAGATGCCACAAAGGGGAATGTTGTTTTTTTCTGTTGCTAGCTGACATATGACGTTTTGGAAAGTTTTGTCATATTTACCTTCACAGGTTTCATCAATTGGAATACGTGTTGGAAGCAATTTCCGCCATTTAACATAATGAGTGCGACAAAAACAGGTATCCCCTCCGCAGCAGCGGCACTACGCTTCACGTTCGTCAATATGTGTTCGCATTCCAGTTTTTGGTTATAGTTCATTGGGGTAGACTGAACTGGTAATTTTAATGAGAGAAAGTATGAACGAAGAACGGTACCGGGATTTGTGTGTAAAGGCGGTTACACACGGACGTGGATGTCTGAAAACATGTACGCACATACATGAACACGCGAACGAAAACATCAATGTGTATGCAGCATTCCAACGCGTTTTTGAATGTGCAAGCGGTAGAATGACGGTCAGGTGAATTTCTACGCATCAATCGAACTCGAACACCCCAATTTTTGGTCACTTTTTGTGAGACCATAACTCGAAATCTACCTGGCCAATTTTGTTTAAATTTTCAGGAGAGAAAGGCTGCTCATAGTGCTAATTAATTTCCATTTGCTAACAAATTTCCGTCTACCTGCTGAAAGATACAGGGTGAAACATAAGTTGGCGATTTCTTTACGAAAGTTTGGGTTCGCCCCATTTTGCTGGAAGGAGGGTTGAGTAGATTTTTGGTATGCAGTTTAGAAGAATACCTTAGTACCTCGGGACGTTTTTGAGATTTTTTGAATATCGCAGCCGACTACGATTTTATGTAAAATATAGCTATTGACGTCATTATTTCTTTTCGAAACAAACACTACAAGAATGGCGCATGTGAAAACACACTTAGAAAATATTATACAGGGTCGTACAAAAATATATAGGGTGTTCTGGTAAGAGTTTCCGGATGTTTTTCTTAATTCAAACGAAAAGCTAACTAGGAAACATTTAATACTTTATAGCAATAGGTAACATGATCGTTAACAATTATACGTGGAACACGATATCCAACAAATAGCCATCGCGACTTCTCTCACAGCACACAACTTTTTTGCCAAAATTTTCGATCACATCTGTGCACATTTCCGGTGGTATCTCAGGAATAATGTGCCGAATCACATCTTTCAACTCTTGGATTGTTTGGAGATTGTTCACATACGCTTTTATTTTGATGTAAGCGGCGCAACATGTCACACAGCAAGATAAACCATTGACTTATTGCAAACAGGGTTTGAAGATAAACTTTTTTCAAGAAATGAGGATGTCAATTGGCCGCCTAGATCTTGCGATCTAACGCCACTAGACTCTTTTTTGTGGGGTAACATCAAAAGCAAAGCGTATGTTAACGATCCCCCAAACAATTCAAGATTTGAAAGATGAGATTCGGCCGGTTATTCGTGAGATACCACCAGAAATATGCACAGATGTGATCGAAAATTTTGGCAAAAAAATTGAGTGCTGTGAGAGAAGTCGTGGTGGCCATTTGTTGGATATTGCATTTCACGTATAATGGGCTCTTTCACTAATTTTTGAAATTGGCATATTTGGATATAGCAACTAAAAACAGAATTTTCTGTATTTTTACTTTTGAAAAATTCAAAGTCCTTCTTGAGAAAACAGAAAACAAAGAAATACCTCCAAATAAAAACCCAGAATTTATTTCTATGACGTCGCAGCTCGCAATTCGACCGTGTTGCCACTAATTGTCAACATTGAAAATTTGTAATAGATTTAATTCTGAAATGTTGGCAAAATCTCATGAAAAGTAGTTAAATTAATTAGTTATAGATTCAAGATTTTATAACATTTTTTTTTAAATTATGCTTAAACACAATTTAATACAATTTTTCATGTTTAGTTTTATTTATTTATTTTACGCTGCACTACATTTAGTCACAGCCGACAACAGCGCATTCCAACCTTTACGTATCTTTATAGAGCGCAAACACAGCCGTGCCGGTCCTCCTTGCAACAACATAAGCGAAATGAAGAATATTTATGTGACGTCGGCAAATCGGCGCGTTTAAAATTAATTTGAATTTCGTCAGATTCATGTGCCTGTGAAAAACTTATTGAACCTTGTAGAACATTTTTTTTTGGTATATATGCCTAAAATAGTCCCTTCTTCGAGATTTTATACTTAAATTACGTATTTAAATTTTAGTGAAAGAGCCCATTATGTTACTTATTTCTATAAAGTATTAAATGTCCCCTAGTTTCCTTTTCGTTTGAATAGAGAAAAACATCCGGAAACTCTTATCAGAACACCCTATAGATTTTGTATGACCCTGTATAATATGTTCTAATTGTGTGTTCACATGCGCCATGCCGCCATTCTTGTAGTGTTTGTTTCGAAAAGAAATAATGACGTCAATAGCTATATTTTACATAAAATCGTATAGCTCATGATAAAATCGTAGTCGGCTGCGATATTCACAAAATCTCAAAAACGTCCCGAGGTACTAAGGTACTCTTCTAAACTGCATACCAAAAATCTACTTAACCCTCCCTCCAGCAAAATGGGGTAAACCCAAACTTTCGCACAAAAATCGCCAACTTATGTTTCACCCTGTATTTTTTAGCAGATGGCCGGAAACCTGTTAAGAACTGGAAATTAAATAGCAATTAGAGCATCCTTTCACTCCTGAAAATTTGAACAAAATCGGCCTGCTAGATTTTGAGTTATAGCTTTTCAAAAAGTGACCAAAAATTGGGGTGTTCGAGTTCGATTGACGCGTAGTTTAGTTTAATACCCGACCAGATGATGTTGGCTTAGTATACCAATTGGTCTTTAGCGTCCCGTCCACCGCCCTGGTGATAAAAGGGCAGTTGTTGGATTATCTTAAAAATTAGTTCATTCATAACTAGGTTAGCTAACACTGGGCTCGCCGGATTAAACTGGGATTTATTAAATTGTATGTGGATGATACTATTTTATCCTGTGAAAATAATAAAGTGCCTGAGCTTCTTTCCTATTTTAATAATTTTCACCAGAGATTGAAATTTACAATTGAAAAAGAAAGTAACTGTCAATTGGCCTTTCTTGATACAATGGTTATTAGGGAGGTGGACGGGACGCTAAAGACCAATTGGTATACTAAGCCAACATCATCTGGTCGGGTATTAAACTATTTTTCATCCCACGCCACATGTCATAAAATAAGCACCATCACCAACCTATTTTTCAGAATGTTTAAATTGAGCAGCCCAGAATTTAGGAAAGATAATGAGACGAAGCTTAAGCAGGTGTTGCACAACAATAACTATCCACGCAGTTTAGTAAATAGGATAATAAATCAGTATAAACATAAAATCAACAATCCGAAACCGAATGAGGACAGAACAACTAAAAACTATTTCAAATTTCCTTTCATTAACGGCCTCTCCAATAAAATTAAAAACAAGATCGAAACGAAACTCCCAAACTGCAAACTAGCTTTCTATAATGTCAATACAACTAAAAATTTGTTTTCGAAATTGAAAGATAAAACCCCTACAGAACTTAATTCAAACTTAGTATATAAAATTCCTTGTGCTGACTGTAATAAATGTTATGTGGGCACAACTAAACAATATTTAAAGACACGACTTTACCAACATCGTTATGATTGCAGGGATTATAATGTTGATAAAAATGAAAAAACTGCCCTTGCCCAAGTTTAAAGAAATTATATATTTAAGGGGAAAAAAAAGTATTTAGTCGCGGCTGTGTTTGCCAACTTACTGTAACCTATACGTGTTTATCGATATACAGAGGCAAAATTAAAAAAGAATTTAGACTAATGTATGTCCCTTTGTGTTTTGGAATGTTTCCTACAGTGGTATTTGACGTCAAACGCCCTTGCTGGTAAAAAATAGGTATGTAATTCCTTTCAGTTTGATTAATTAATAATTACTGCCCAGTTTGTTTTTTTTTTTGTTGTATGTGTTTTCTTTACAATTTTTTTTTATTACGTTTTTTACTAATTTTGTACTATTTTATTCACATTTCTTACGCCATGTATATCCGGAAAAAATGTGTTATTCGGTTTAGAATTTTTCTCGTTCGTGTCTTGCCAAACATTTTAAGATCATTTTTTGTTTGTAGCCTGTGAAGAAGACCAAATATATGGTCGAAACGTCGGCATAATTTTTTGAAAAAAGGGAGTTTTATTTCCAAAGTCCTGAACCCATTATCTCTACTCTATCTAAAATAGAATTTTAGAATTATATATAAATCGCACTGATTTTATTACGTTCAGAAATTTATACATTGATAATTTTATAAAATAATTTAATAATTTACTAGAGAATTTCATACATCTGTCAAAACTGGTATTCCAACAATAAATTGACATGTTTTGATTGTTGATTTGAACCAATCAGATTGTAATTAAGCGATAATTTGCACTAGTGCAAATTATCAGATAATTGCATACTAACTGGTGCGAAAACTGGTGTTTTGACATTTTTTGACAAAAAATTTAAATTTTTGATTTATGAAATTCTCTCATTAAATACAACTCGTGCAAAGGAAATATATTTATAATTTTCGACAAATTTGCACTCATGCGTTTTTAACTGAAAAAGGCACTCGTGCACTACGTGCACTCGTTCTCTTTTTCAACTAAAAATGCATTCGGGCAAATTTCCCAAAAATTATCAATAATTTCCATTGCACTAGTTATATTACTATTGATAATTTAATTAAAATTTTCTTTGGCCTCTTAATCTTATTTTATAATAGGTTAAAACAGCTATTATTATTCCAAGGGTTCTTCAAAATATAGTATTCTTATCCATTTTCCATAAAATTCATTCATTTATATGGCTGATAAGTTGACAAAAGCAAATGTTAAACGAACTACTGCTTTTAAACGGTTGCAAGAAACCCATGAGTCGGGATTAAAGGCTACTATTGATGAATCTTTGAAATCAATCTTCTTAGCTAGAACCGAATCAATAAATGATGTGTATTCTGAGTTCCAAACAGCTCATAATACTCTCATTTCTTTAATTTCTGATGATGATTTTTCAGCTTATGAAGACATGAGAATAAAAGCTGATCTAGCCTATTTTGGTGCGAAAGCAATAAAGCATGATCTTACTTTAGCTGATTCAAATATTTCTCTATCTAACAATTCTTCTAATAATCTGGGATTGCCAGCTCCTCCTCATGGGTGTGTTAATTTACCTAAACTTAATTTACCACATTTTGAGGGCAATTATAGAGATTGGCCGAGCTTTTACGATTTATATAATTGTTTAATTCATAACAATACTGACTTGTCTGACGTCGAGAAGTTTCAGTATGTGCTCACTTCCTTACGAAAGGAACTTCTTGCTTTAATTAAAGGCATACCGCTCACAGATGCCATAATTGCTTATGAAATGTTGGAAAAACGTTATCAAAATCCAAGGATTTTAGCCTCTCATTACTATAATGAAATCTTTCACGCTCCTCCGGTTCAAAAGGGCAACTCTGGTGATCTCAGAAACCTTTTGAGCACTTTTTCTGAAAATGTAGCCGCATTCAGAGTATTAAAGGGGGTGTGCGCCAAAAAAACAACTTCATCTCAAAAAAAAGAGAAAAAAAATCTAAGAATAACAGTGAAATCCGCACCCCTCTATGACAAATAATACCGCAGATATGGCTCTATGAAGGTACCGCATCCCACCCTATGACGTCACGAAAGCTCAAGCGACGCACGAGAAAGTGGATTTAATTAAATTTACATAATGTTTTTCCTGTGTTACCTGCAATAATCTAAACAAAAACCATTCACGCGTGCCGGGAACAATCAAATTAACAATGCAGAGCGCCGCTGGACGAAGTTTTCGTGACGTCACGAGAGCGTCGTCCACACTTTAAAGCGGTATATCTCAGCGATGGTTTATCGTAGAATAACGAGGTTTGAACAGTTATTCTTAGATTTTTTTACACTAAAACTTTAATTTTTGGCGCACACCCCCTTTAAAGTTTCCGGTTGATCAATGGGATTTTTTGCTGTTCAATCTTTTATTGAACAAGCTGGATATAAAAACTAGAACCGATTTTGAACTTGAAATATGCTCAAATCAGAATTTACCTACTTACAGGCAACTGGTTGCATTTTTAGACAAGCAGTGTTCAGCAATAGAATCAACTCAATACAGTAATCCATCTAATATGTTCTCTAACAATTTTCCTATCAAAAATAATTCAAAATATTCTAATAAAAGAGTTCCAGTTAATTTGTTAGCAACGTCGCAATGTTCTAATCAGAATCAGCATTCCCAATCTAAGTGTCGTTTATGTTCATCATTTCATCTGTATAAATGCCAATTATTTCTGGACAAAACTCCACAAGAAAGATTTTCTGTTGCCAAACAGCACCATTTATGCGTCAACTGTTTGGTGTCGCCACATGCGCTCAAAAATTGTAATTCTTCCCATAAGTGTAGAATTTGTCGGTCTCCACATCATACAACTTTACATTTTGAAACACCCAATATTTCTCCATCATTCCATTCCAAGAGTCTCAACCCTGAAATGCCCAACGATAATAATTTGGCTAGTTCTTCTGCGGATAATCAATCTGGTAGTTAAATTACAACTGTAAATTGTATTACCAGTGGCTTTACTACTTCTCAGCAAACTGTTCTGTTATCTACTTGTGAGGTTGATGTCAAAGACATTCGAGGACACTTCCAAAAAATACGTATTCTGCTCGATACAGGTTCAATGGCAAATTTCGTTTCAGAGAGTTGTGTCAGAAAACTTGGACTATCTCGAAGACGTTTTTCTATTCCAGTTGAAGGCTTAAATGGAATGTCGACTTTTACAAATAGTGGGTTAGTACAATGTACTATAAAACCTCATGGACAACCAAAACCAATTTTCTCTTTTGAAGCGATTGTTATCCATAGTGTTTGTTCTAATCAGCCTAAAGTGCATATCAATCCTACTAAGATGATACACATTCAAAATTTAAAACTTGCAGATTCCCAATTTCACGTCCCAGGTCCAATAGACATGCTTATTGGTGCAGAACTTGTGCCTTTATTTTTGAAATCAGGTCGAATCTTTGGCGAACAAGATCAACCTGTGGCTTTGGAAACTATTTTCGGCTATATTTTGCAAGGAAAAACAACTTGTTTACTCGCTTCTAATTCAGTAAATTCACTTCTTACGTGCCATGCCTCTTTGGATACTAATCTGGAGTTACAATTACAAAAATTCGGGGAAATTGAACAAATTTCGAAACCGATTTCCTTATCCCCCGAAGATAAAAAATGTGAGGAAATCTACCAATCCTCAACAACTAGAGATGCTGTTGGGAGATTTTCACTTGCACTGCCGTTCCATCAGTCTAATGTTCATTTTGTTGATACACATTCCCAAGCGTACAGACGTTTTTCTATGCTTGAAAATCGTTTTTCAAAGAATCCTGAGTACTTTCAGAAATATTCCGATTTTATGCAAAACTATCTGGATAGTGGCCATATGTCATTAGTCCCTAAAACTAAGTTCAAATCTTATTCTGCTTATTATATATCACATCATGGTGTTTTCAAGGACAATACTCCTAATGCCAAAATCCGGGTTGTTTTCGACGCTAGTTTACGTGATATACAGGGTGTATCACTAAACGACACTTTGTTAACAGGTCCTAAGCTGCAAAAAAACATTTCAAAACTCCTTTTAAATTTTCGATTTTTTCCGATTGTCTTCATTTGTGATATCAAACAAATGTACCGACAAATCAATATACAATCTCAGTTTTGGGATTATCAAAGGATCCTTTGTAGATTCAAACCTAATGAGCCTGTTCAGGAATATTATCTTCAGACCGTTACTTATGGCGTTTCTTCATCCCCTTATTTAGCTTTACGTACATTGCAAGAACTTGCATGTCAAGAAAAAACTTCCCTTCCTAAGGCTGCGACAGCCTTACAGACTCAATTTTATATTGACGATGGCTTACTAGAAAGCCATGATCTCGACTCTGCTCTTTCGCTTCAATCAGAGTTGATTGAACTTATGAAAAGGGGAGGTTCTGAATTAAGCAAGTGGGCATGTAACCACCCAGCTCTGTTATCCAATATCTCCCCATGTGATATTCAAGAACCTTGTTCTTTTGATAAAGAAGAGCCTTCCTTCATCAAAGTTCTTGGTTTAATATGGAACCCTAACTCAGATATATTTTCTTACACTTATACTTCTCTTGAACGTCATTGTACAAAAAGATCCATATTATCCGATATCAGTCGAATTTTTGACCCATTAGGATTTATTTCTCCCTGTTTGTTACTGGCTAAACATTTATTGCAACAGCTTTGGGCAAGCAACATTTCATGGGACTCCAACTCAAACTATTGTGGAACTTTGGTCTACGTTTATAGTCGAAAGGCCTGACCTCGCCAATATAGAAATTCCTCGATTTATAGGCTGCAATTCCAATCCCAAGTAGGTTACGCAAGTGCCGTATATTTTCGTTTGGAGGACCTTTCTGGTGAAATTCGAACTTTTCTTGTTTGTGCTAAATGCAAAGTAGCCCCACTGAAAACATTATCTATTGCCAGACTGGAACTCTTGGCGGCTGTTCTGTTAGCTGATCTATTTACCTTTGTCAAAGACAGCTATGCTGATCTAATCATCTTTGATGCCGTATACACCTGGTCGGATTCTATGGTTACCCTAGCTTGGTTATCTTCATCTCCTCATAGATGGAAGACATTTGTGGCCAACAGAGTAAGTCATGTACAGGAGCTTATTCCAGTATCTGCTTGGCGATATATTCCTTCAGATTAGAACCCTGCAAATTGTGTAAGTCGCGGACAAACGCCGGCTCAACTCATTGCCACAAATATATGGTGGTCAGGTCCAGAATTCTTAGCCCAATCTAAAGATAACTGGCCTGTGCAACCTAATCTCAATTTACAACCCAATTCTGACATATCCCTGGAGGAAAATAAAACAATTTTAACTATATCAGTTTCTTCGGAAAACTTTATTTCCTCATTATTATCTCGTTTTTCATCCCTCCCAAAAATTCAAATAATTTGTGCGTATATTTTCCGGTTTGTGAATAATGTGAAGCTAAAAACAAAAGTGACAGGTCCTTTAAACCCTATAGATCATCAAATATGTTCAGTTACAATCCTTTGCTGATGTCTTTTCCAAAATTAATTAAAATATCTTACTTCCCAAACCAGTTCGCAAATTAGCTCCATTCATCGATCATGAAGGTCTTCTTCGAGTTGGTGGAAGGCTTAGAAAGTCAAAATTGGACTACGACGTCAAGCATCCCATTCTTCTGCCCAAATCGCATTCGTTAACTGACTTAATTATTGGGTTCACACATTCATCAAATCTTCATCCAGGATTAAAAACTCGTCACTATTTGTTACTACAAAAATACTGGATCATATCTCCCCGAAGTGCTATTTATAAATGTCTTTCACAATGCCTCCGTTGCTTTAAATGTAAACCTAAGTCGTACAACCCATATATGGCGGACTTGCCAGCCCTCCCTTGCTCTCAAGTCAAGGCATACTCTTCAGTTTGTGTAGATTTTGCAGGACCGTTTCCTCTTCTGCTCAGTAGGCACCGAGGTGCAAAAACATTTAAAGGCTACGTTTGTGTATTTGTTTGCACTGCCACAAAGGCTATTCATTTAGAATTGACCTCATATCTAACTTCTGATTCTTTTGTAGCAGCTTTTAGACGTTTTATTTCGCGACGAGGAAATTGCGTCACTATAACCAGTTATCAAGGTACAAATTTTAAAGGCGCTTATCGACAACTTCTTGAATTGGCACAATCCGCCGCTGACACTTTGTCTCTTTCTTGGAATTTCAATCCACCCGGCTCTCCTCATTTTAATGGACTAGCCGAGGCTGGAGTAAAATCATTCAAAAATCATTTTTATCGTGTCTTGGGTTCTCAGATTTTATCTTATAAGAAATTTTACACCTTTTTAACCCAGGTGGAAGCTTTATTAAACTCACGTCCCTTGTGCAGTATCAGTGCAGATCCAAATGATCTACAACCTCTTACTCCGGGGCATTTTTTAATCTTTGAACCTTTAATAAGCCCAGTCGCTAACCCAGATTTAAGTCACTTGAAATTAAGTAGATTGAGTCGTTGGCAACTCATTCAGCGACTCCAGAGCGATTTTTGGAAACGTTGGTCGCAAGAATATATACATTCTCTGCAAGAAAGACACAAGTGGTTGGATCAGTCTCCCCCTATCAAGCTAGGAGCCCTTGTTCTAATAAAAAATGAGCAACTCCACCCTCTGCATTGGGAGATAGGTAGAGTTATCGATATACATCCAGGACAGGATAATATCATTAGAGTCGTTACTCTGAAAACCGCCAAAGGTGTTATGCAACGACCTGTGGTCAAGATTTGCCCTTTACCGGGAAACTATTTTTTTTTTCTTTTTCCTACCTATCTATTTTTAGTTTATTTTTTAAGTTTAGTTTTAATGTTCATTATAAGTATCTACCACAAGTAAACCTTTTTTTCATCCTGTTTTAAAAACATGCGTTTTGGTGGGGTGAATGTTTAGGAAACTCTCAAAAGAGCTTTTTGTTTTTTGTTTGTGTAGAGCAATCTACAAAGTTCGATTGTGCATATATTTTTTATTAATGACTTTGTTTCGTTTATCATATGCGCACACGTCACTTGCTGAAAGCAGCTGCATTTTATGCTGCTTTGTCCGAAATTTTAAAGAGAGTATATTCACGGCCGCAATAGACAACGCACGCTCTCGCTACACGACCCGTACAAATTCGTGTCGTATCGGACGGTTCGGTCAATACAACGAAACTGCCCCTATTTTACTGCCCTAAGAAGCTACAGAGTACTCTGCTACAGTCAACACGCTTCAGTTTGGACCAGTACCCAGAAAACCAACGAAAACCTTTTCAAAGGTAAGTGATCTGTGCGTACCGGGTTTAAACATTTTTTTCCATTTTCTCTTAAATCATACAGTCCACTAAACAATTTTCATATTTTCCGCAACACCCTGTATACTTAAATCAAAAAATGAAGATAATGTAGGAGCAACTAGGCTAAAATTAGATTACATGTAAATTTTTAAGGGAAATGTGTGTACAGGGTGATCCAGTATAAAGTGAACACCCCCTATATTTTCGCAAAAAAATGGAATAACCTATATTTAAGTCAATTTTTTAAACGTCCCTATTTTTCTCATTTCAAATATATAGTTGGTTTATCTTTATTCTAAAAATTTGCGATATCGATACCAATATTCTAATAGGACGTATCCCACAACTTTTGGGATTTAGCGTTTTCAATGAATATGAGTTCAATGGGTCTTTAATTCTAGTATATCGTATGAAACATTCAACTGAAAATATTCTAACTATATATATATATATATATATATATATATATATATATATATATATATAGTTAGAGGGTAGTCTTGGCTGACTAGTTAACGAAACAAAGTTATTAATTTCTTGGGGTATCAGCCTATTTCTTCGGGACTAGTTCAATAAAAAACTCTTTTCTGCTACGCCAAGCTTTCGAAAATGTTTATTTTCTTTCTCAAGGCTACAATTTGAAAATAAAATGTTAGATAATAATAGGCAATACTGAATTAAGGGAATATTTACCCTGTGTGCAAAGTGAGTCAATCACATAATGGACTTTTGACTACCTTTGCCAACATTGGAGACATCCTTCCACTTATTGGTCACAATAAATATATGTTAAGTTGTTCAAACAAACACAACATTAATTAGAATTATAAAATATTAGAGAGATTACATTCTTAATTCTATTTTATTTCGGGACGTTTCTTCCCTTTCACGTGCGAAACAAAATGGAGAGCACCTAAGACAAAAATTCAAAAAACCTATTTCCTGTTACCATGAGGAATGTCATATTCGGCTATGCCACCTGTCGGAATAACATTGAAAGGTTACTGTTGTACCTATTGTTGCTAAATTATTATAGCTTTTCATTGATAGATGGCGTATCGATTGTTGTTAATAAAGTGTTGAAATTTGCTCGAAGATGGAGTGGGTGTCCCAATTGAATGATCAGTGCATTTTGGCGACTGTTCCAACATTGATAATCCAAAGTATAAAACACATCATAAATCAACATAATTAAGTGTCACCTCCAGCAGATCCCACTTCTGCTGGGGGTGAAACTCAAGGTGTAGATTCCAGTCTCCACATTCGGAAACCCACCACATCTGTCACATGAGAGCAAGATCCATCGTGAAAGACTTTTTGGCTGAAAAATTGTAATATATGAACAATGATGAATGAAAAAATGACTGTTAATCTCCAGAGAACCCAACTCTGTCCTCAGTCTTCACTTCTGGGCCAGTTTAAGTGTATTTCTAGAATTAAACACTACCTCCAGCAGATCCCACTTCTGCTGGGGGCAATATTCAAGGTGTATCTGTTAGTCTATGCGTCCGAAAACCGTCCCATCTGTCACTTGAGTACAGAGTTCGTCCACCTAGACCCTTTTGCTAACTCAGAAGGAGGTAACACAAGGACCACAACAACCTAGAAAACACCCATCATAATACCAAATATCAAAACAAACCAACACTCGATATCCTCCCTCGTACAACACGTCTCCAACAAGTAGCATAGTCGAAAACAACCAACCTATTCTGCCAAAGAATCATTATTGTCTGTACCCTTACCCAACGTCAGCAAGTGCGAATAAATAGCCCTTGTTTCATCGACATCATTCTTTTTGTTAAGAGAATTAAGATTTTGGCAAGTTTCCACCATCTCGAGGAAAAGCCTCTTTTTAGTGTGACTTTCAGAACACATCACCTTGGTTTGGTTATAGTTAGGAATGTGCCCTGTATCGATGTGATGTTCAGCCAATGCACAAGAACGTTTTTCCAGTCTACAATCACTTTTGTGACTCGTAATTCTATCCTTCAGGACTCTAGATGTCTGTCCTATGTAAGATTTGTCACATGAGGAACAAGGAATACTATATACTACCCCTGATTTTTTAAGAGGAGGGTCCTTGTCTTTAAGTTTGGTATATAAACTACCCACTGTCTTGGAATAACTTTGAACCACTTTCACTGCTGTTATGTCATTGAAAACTTTGATTATTTTATTGGTTACTTGTGGTATTGATGCGATGGAAAATCTGTAAACTGTTTCCTCTTGCTCGTTTGCAGTGCCAACCTCAGTATCGACTCTCTCTCTCCGACCCGTCACAGCAGCTAGCTGAGTCCTAGTATTATACAATAGTTTTTTTAACAAGTGATTTGGAAATGCGTTATCAAGAAGCATGTTATGGAGACGTTTTATGTTTTTTTCCCTAAGTGAGGGATGGCAAATTTTCTCTATTCTCGACTTCAACGCCAGAACCAAGTTAATTTTCATTTTCTCTGTATGATGAGAATGATAGTTCATATATCTACCAGAGGCTGTTGGTTTGACGTACCAATCCAGAATGATATTATTATCATCTGTTCTTATTAGTTTAGTGTCCAAAAAAGGTACACTGCGTTCTTGTTCTTCCTCTATGGTAAATTGAATGTTGGTATCATAGCTGTTGAAAATTCTGAGAATTTCTTCTGTACCATTTTGTGGTAATGCTAAGATTAAGTCATCCACATATATATATATATATATATATATATATATATATATATATATATATATATATATATATATATATATATATATATATATATATATATATATATAATATAGTCAAGCTTCCTTCGAATACTTAAAAAAATATACGTTTATTTCACCTCCCGACAAACTTTGGATTTAGGGGTTACGTCCTATTAGAATATTGGTATCGATATATTCTCATTTCAAAATTCACATAAAAATAGCCGAAAAGGTATCAAGGTAAATCTAAATAATTTTACCTTTAATAAAGCTGCTGGTGATTATGTTTTATGATACCTTTTCGGCTATTTTTATGTGAATTTTGGAGTGAGAATATATCGCAAATTTTTAGGATAAAGATAAACCAACTAAATATATATTTGAAATGAGAAAAATAGGGACGTTTAAAAAATTGACTTAAATATAGGTTATTCCATTTAAAAAAATTACTTTTTTAGTCACAGCGCTTTAACGAAAAATCTAATAAAATTTCGAAAAACGTTCTCAAACACCTAGAAACAAAATACTCCAAATGGCTATCTTGATTTTTTGAAAAAAAAAATTTTTAGCGAAAAGGTAGGGGGTGTTCACTTTATACTGGATCACCCTGTACAGTGGCGAAGATATGACAATTTTAAAAAAGTATGTTTTGGTCTATTTTTTTCTTCGAAAAATCATAACTTGGCCACGCTGCATTCAACCCAAATACGATTTTAAAATTGAATACAGAACATATAGAGGCTTCATTTGCCACATAAAAATATATGGTATTCCTTTTTAAAAAAACATAACATTTGTGATTACTCTTTTTTTAAACACCCTGTATACTTGAAAATTTGGGTTATAACAGAGATGAAATGCTAAAACTTTTATACAGGACATTTTTCCATGAGTTCAACGGTTTGGCTACTATTGACCGAGGCGCGCTTGTTGGACTACCCTGTATATTATTAAATAGGATATGTTATTTATAGTGGGGATGAAGCCAGTAAATGTAGACAATTTACTTCAAAACGAAGTAGATACTACATTTCGAAACTATACCGGAAATTAGTAAATGCTTCTTTGTGAAGTAAATACTGCGAAGAATATACTAATACTTGTAGTAGTAGCAAGTACTTCGTTTTTATTCATACCACCCATGTCACAAATATAAGGTTGAAAAGGTGTAAGGAAAGGTTGAAATGATAAAAGGTAGATGTTAGGTATATTTGAATTTAGTCGGAACATTTGAGTCCTTAATGGATCTGAGTATCGTTATTTCGATTTTTTATAGTTTTTTTCACAATTAATACAATCTATCTTATAAACTACATTTGATTTTTCTTGTAATGGTATTTTGTTTATTTAAAAGCAATTTTTCAAAGAGATGTTTTTTAGAGATGTGTTATATAAACCAAGAATATAATTCTATAAATAAAAAAACAGTTATTCAAGACCTAAATATAATATTCTCAAATTTACTACATATAGATTTAAAAAATCGAAATAACGATACTCAGATCCATTAAGGACTCAAATGTTCCGACTAAATTCAAATATATCTAACATCTACCTTTTATCATTTCAACCTTTCCTTACACCTTTTATAGCTATTTATGTACCAAGGGGATTATGTAGATTATAATGCCCGAAGGCGAAACTAGCTAGATATATTTCGCCTGAAGGGTGGTGTATACAAGGCTTTATTTTCTACTCAACTTTTATTATTAACAGAATCAGTTAAACTTGTGTGACAGAATATTGTTTTGTATTTTGACTTGTACCTGTACCTGTGACCTGTACCTGTACCTGTAACCTGTACCTGTACCTGTGACCTGTACCTAGAAACGAAATAATAGTAGATTATACCACGAGTCAATAATGATAGCTATTATTCCCGAGGATTATTACGACCTGAGCCACGTTAGCGGCGAGGGAGTAACATTCCGAGGGAATAATAGCCATTATTGCGAGTAGTATACTCTACTTTATTTACGACAAATTAATTTATTTGAGATTATCAATGAACAAATTTCATCCGTCTCATAATTTTCAATACAAATCCACAAGCACTACACGTTTGACACTGACACTTTTGTGGAATAATGACCATTAATCCCGCTACTCGTCATTAATCCCTGGAGAAATAACATATGTCATTATACTGCCAAAATCACAAATATAATACGCACAAGTAAAGGAGCTATGACAGTTCGAGCGCAAAATCAGTCATTTTCCCATGTAAATCTCCATAAGAAAATCTAAGGTCCGTTCTGGCAATTTTTGTACCGTTCAAGGTCATCCGTCCAGCCCGCCAGCAGTCGTTGGCGCTAAGCCCCGCCCCCTTTCCAGTGCCCATGTCTTTTATTGGTCGCGTCAGCCGCCGCTGCGTTCAGGGTCATTGACCGTACCTGACTCCAAGCGGCTCATCGAACACACATAGAACCTCATGACTTCGTACCTCATGCAAGGTGCATTGTACTGATGATGACGTAACTAATAATAAAAACGTCGTTTCGTCATCGGGTCTGATGACGACGTAATTTATAATAAAAACGTCGTTTCGCTATCGCGTCGTCAACGTTTATTGCAACCGCAGCGAAACCATAACTTGTTACTTTCCTGTGACCTGCGATAAACAAGCTCTGACTAGTAGTAGCCAATCACCAGCTTCGTATCCATCTGCACAGACCAGCGAACTTTTCCTAGAAATATGGGCCATCGTTTCAATTTTATTGTTGCTTAGTACGTTGGCATCCTGCGATAAGCAAGTCCTAACAAGTCTCTAATCAATCAGAAGGCTGAGGTCTCTCGTCTCAATATAAGAAACCAGCGACAATCAGCCGATTTTTTTAAAAATATTATTTAAATCATCAACGTTTTAGCTAGTATTTAAATCAAAATCGCCGCTAGTTCGAGTGACTTTTATTGTCCACATGACTTAGTCCCATGACTCATTTTTACAAATATTTCTCTACAAAAATAATTCCGTCTTGAGTTTTCCTCATAAGGATTTTCCTGGTATTTTTGCTTCAAATATTCATTACCTATCATCAATATATTGCTAAATTATATTAACACGTTCACCAACAAAAACAAAAATAAGGCAAACGCGTCGCATAGGAAATTACACTGCTTGAGCCGTCCAGCCGCAATACTGATAAACTATTTTCATTCAGAGAAAACAATTAAACCTGCGACAATGATAAGAGCAGGCGTTACGTCATAGGCATATATGTGAATATTTTCATCATTGCAGTACTACTTAGATAAAAATGTTGTGTTAGTAGATAGTCAAAGGGGATTCAAGAATCAAGCATTCTTGACACGATGGTGGATGCGCCGTCGTTGACACGAAGGTGGATGCGTCGTCGGCGCCATCTTGTCAAACGTCATGGCGCCATCTGTCGTGAGTGCGATGAATTATTGCAATTGATCGACAGGAAGGGTTCAAAATTACAGGTTCCTGTAATATGGAGTTTGCGTGGAAGAGATTGTTTCATGTCGTTTAGATGTCGCTACGTATATTTAATTATAGTTCAGGTTCTGATGACGCCATAGTGACCTGGGTCACGTGTGTTACGTCAGTGTATGTCGGTGGCGCCATCTAGCGTACATAGTGCAAAGTTCAATTTACGGTTCAGGTTCTGTGATGACCTTATAGCGGCCTGAGACACGTGGGTTACGTCATTCTGTTATCGGTGGCGCCATCTAGCCTACATAAAGTAAAGTTTATTGTGTTCTAATACAGGATATCGTAGTGGTGAATAAGATAAATTCATGAATCAGCACGCCGCCGACGTTTAATGTGGGAAAGTAATAAACAAAACAGGGGTATCATATTTCACGGTTATTTTTACTTATAACTGATAAGCGTTTCCGTTTTAGCAAAAACAACAACAAGCTCAGACTTGCATTTATATTTTATCAATGATAGGTAAACATGCATGGATATTTTCACTGCCGACTAACTACATATATGTATAATAATATATTTAAAAACATTCCAGCCCATAGCCCCCTTATAATTTCAGTCAAGTTGGACATTATTTATTACCCAAAGAACAACCCTTAGGGCCAAAAAAGGGTGATATGAAAAATTTAAAAAGTACCTAACCATACCATAACTCTTTTCAGGCGGGGACAGCGAAGCTGCTTTTTCCGGGGTGTGCGCAACCCTAACTATCAAGGGAATGCCTGAAAACAGGATTTTGACCATCTGCGCACATGTCGTTAGGGCCTTATTCCATTTTTTCAATTATTTCGCTTTCTAGCGATCCGATTCACTTCGTTCTTTTACGAAAAATTTTTAAATAATTAGTCGCGTATTTGAAGACCAGTTCCACCCGTTTAACATATGCCAAACGGGCCGTATTCCATTTTTTCAATTAATTAACGTTCTATCGACTCGATTCAATTTATTCTTTTTCTAGAAATTTTTAAATAATTATTGGCCTATTTCAAGACTAGTTCTACTCGTTTAGCATGTGCCAAAAGGGCCGTATTCTATTTTTTCAATTAATTAACGTTCTATTGATTCGATTTTATCAGTTTTTTCACCAAACATTTCTAGATAATTGGTGTGCGTTTTTGAAAACTAGTTTCAACCATTTAGCATACGCCAAAAGGGCCGTAATCAGTTTTTTTTTCGAATAATCCACTTTCTATTGGCCCAATTTAATTTACTATTTCACCAAAAACTTCTAAATAATTAGTGGCATCAATGAAGACTAGGTCCAGCCATTTAGCATACGCCAACAGGAACAGGGCCGTAACCAGTTTTTTTCAATCAATCCACTTTCCAGTGATCCAATTCAATTCGTTCGTTTACCATGAATATTCACAATAATGTATTGGAATGTAAATATTTTAGTATAGAAAGTTCTAAACACAAAAACAGCAGAGAGGATAACATTTAACAATAGGCTACATCTGAATAAAAAGTATGCAAATTTTTGTAAAAAAAAAAAATCCAAGAGTTGAGGGACCTTTCTATACAGTTCCAGATGACTTTGAGCGAGCGTGTAATCTCAACCATATGAGTTTAGATCTGGATCGGCAAGCCACACAGCTTATTAACTGGAATATTTGTACCTGTATAAAAGAAAAAAGCGCTCACAATAGCTGAAAACCCATATTTGCTTCATGTTTACATTGATTCTTATGAAAATCCTTCTCAAAAATCTGATAGTCGGGGTGGAGGGGGGGGGTCACTATTATAAAACCGTCCAGTCCTACGTCCGTCCTGATACTTATAGTTCTGCCATAGCTAATCTTCATTCATTACTTTGCAGTTCCTCAAAGAGTGAAGACGTGCAAAACTAGTTCTCCTATACTGATTTACACGTTTGTGAGAAACAATAGCCATTTCCAGTTAGTTCTATAAAAAATATACCCCAAATAAAACGAAGCGTTCAGATTAAAAGATGTCCCTCTTCGCAGATTTAGTGAAACATATAGCCTCTCTCCTGGGACTACTCACACCAAAATATAGTGATAACATCGCTAAAGAAGGCCTGGAGGAATGTACTCGAGGACTAAGAAAACTCAACAAAGCGATCAAACAAGCAGCAACCATGGGTGAAAAGCAGCACTTAGAGTCATGTCTGCGGAATATAAGAAGTATGAGGAATCAGTTCAAGAATATGCAAAAGAAAGGCGCAGGACTTTCACCATCACGCCCTGAAGGAGCAAGAGAGCGGGTGCATTGGGATGATTCAAATTCAGCTTTCAGCAGCAGGATAAGAACAGGGATCATTACAAATTTGAAGCATAAAGATCCCAAGCTGTTTTTGGTAGATTGTGCAGCTTCATTTAAACGCAGGATCCAGAATGCTCTTAAAAAGGATGAAGCCATCAAAGTTAATGCTGCTTTCTGTGGGGAATTTACAATTGTCAAGGGCGATAAAGTACTTAAAGAATTCAAGTACTTCACAACGTCTAACAAGGCCATCTACCGAGATACTAATCTTGAGCAATGGTTTAAGGAAAAGGTTACTGAACCCATTATGAACGAGTTGGAAGAATTTCAGGAACGAGATAGTGGTTGGGCCCTAGAGAAGATAGTGAATTTAGGCATCAACATTAACAAATTCACGCCTCAACTAGGATCTTCATACATCGAGCTACCTCAATCAATAAAGTGTAAAGAAGCTTGTATAAACGTGAAAAACAATGATCAATCCTGCTTTGCTTGGGCAGTAGTTTCTGCATTGTTTCCAGCCGAAAAAGATCCTCGACGATTAAGCAAATACCCAGATTTTAGAGAAGTGTTGAAGCTGAAAGGGATTCAGTTTCCAATGACCTTAGGACAGATACCCAGTTTTGAAAAACAAAATAGCCTATCTGTGAATGTTTACAAGCTTGAAAAATCCAAGAAAAACTTTAAAGTCTTACCAGCATTCTTAACAAAAATCAAACATGAAAAACATGTTAACCTCCTGCTAATTCAAGATCAATATTCAGAGGAGAAGGATTGTGAGGAGGGAAAAAGTATAGTTCCAGAAAAGTATCATTATGTATGGATTAAAAACCTTTCCCGTCTAATATCTTCACAATTGAGTAAACATGACGGTAAAAAATTCATTTGCGATCGCTGCCTTCATTATTTTCATTCGCAAGAAAAGCTCAACAAACACCTTGAAGATTGTATGAAGATCAATGAAACAGCTATTAGGATGCCAGAAATCGGGAAAAATATATTGAAGTTCAAAAATTTTAAAAACAAGGAAAGAGCGCCCTTTATAGTTTATGCGGATTTGGAGAGCGTTTTGAACCCAACAATGGAGGATCCTAAAAGGACTCAGCGACATATTCCAGCTGCTGTAGGATATTACCTAAAGTGCTCCTACGATGACTCATTATCTTTTTACAAGTCATTCCGTGGTGTAGAATGTATGCAGTGGTTCGCTGATGAGATGGTTCAGCTTGCAGAGAATATCGCAACTATATTCTGGTGTCCCTACGATATTGATATGACTAAAGCCGAAGAATCAGAGTTTCAGAAAGCTACACACTGTTACATCTGCGAGCACCCGTTCAATTCGCCAAGTGATAAAGTTCGAGATCACAACCACTTGATTCCTAACAACAACTACAGAGGTGCTGCCCATTCGTCGCCATGTAACATTAATCAACAAGATTCACACGTGATATCTGTGGTGTTTCATAACTTGAGCGGCTACGATGCCCATTTCATCATTGCAGACATAGCTAACAAAATGAAAGGATCTATTGACTTGTTACCAATAACAAAGGAAAAATACATCTCATTCACCAAGCACATTGATGATTATCCAATCCAGTTTCGCTTCATAGATAGTTTTCGATTTATGAGTTCATCCTTGGATAAACTAGCATCAAATTTACCTGAGTACCCCAACTTAAGGTCTCAGTTCGCAGAGCTAGATGAAGATAAAACTGCTTTACTGACAAGAAAGGGTGTGATGCCATATGATTACATCGACTCGTTCGATCGATTTGAGGAAGCTTGTTTGCCGCCAATAGAAGCATTTTTCAACACACTTAATGATGCACCATGTCCTCAAAAATCGTATCAAAGGGCTAAACAGGTATGGTCCAACTTCAATTGCCAAGACTTGGGTGATTATATCGATCTATATATGAAGACTGATATCTTATTGCTCGCCGATGTATTTGAACAATTTCGCTCCAGCTGTCTCGAAACATATGAATTGGACCCCGCCCACTACTACACGCTACCCGGCTTCACTTGGGACGCAATGTTAAAATATACTAGAAAAGAAATTGAGCTTCTCACCGATCAAGACATGTTTCTCTTCGTGGAACGAGGAATTCGAGGTGGATTGAGCCAAGTTTGCTCAAGCCGCTATTCCAAGGCTAATAATAAATACATACCAACCTATAATCCCATGGAACCATCAAAATATTTAATGTACTTCGATATCAATAATCAGTATGGCTGGGCAATGTCACAGTATCTACCCTATGGAGGATTCGAATGGGCTGATGCCAACATTGATGTAACCCAAGTGTCAGATGATGCCGATACTGGCTATATGCTAGAAGTCGACTTAGAATATCCTAGGGAACTACACGATGCCCATAAAGATATTCCCTTCGGTCCAGAGCATATTAATCCGAAAACTGGAAATCCTCCAAAATCAGCAAGAGAGCTAACAAAGCTAATGGCAACACTGCATAGGAAGGAGAAATATGTAATTCATTATCGAGCCTTGAAGCAAGCCTTAGAGCATGGCTTAAAAATTAAAAAAATACACAGAGTTTTAAAATTCAAACAATCACCTTGGCTCAAATCATACATTGATCTAAATACTACATTGAGAAAAGAAGCTAAAAACGAGTTTGAAAAGAATCTTTTTAAGCTAATGAATAATGCAGTATTTGGAAAGACAATGGAAAATATTCGGAAAAGAGTAAATGTCAGGCTTCTAACAAAATGGTCGGGAAGATATGGAGCTGAGGCTTATATATCGAAGCCAGAATTCAAGACCAGCACCATATTCAATGAAAATCTAGTGGCAGTAGAGTTAAGAAAGCTTGAGATATACTTGAACAAGCCAATATACATCGGACAAGCAATTCTAGATCTTGCAAAAACCACCATCTACGATTTTCATTACGGCTACATAAAAAAAGAATTTGAAGACAATTGTTCAGTTCTTTACACCGACACCGACAGTCTCATTTATGAGATAACTGAAAAAGATCCATATGAAATTATCCGGCGGGACTGCTTTAAATGTTTTGATACATCGGACTATCCAAAAAATAATCAATACAGTATACCTTTGGTCAACAAAAAAGTTCTTGGTCTTATGAAAGACGAAAACAATGGCATTCCAATGACGAATTATGTCGGCCTCCGATCAAAATTGTATGCAACTAAGGTTATGGTAACAGAAGGAGATATAGAGAAGAGGAAAAAAGAATTACGTGATGAAGAATTCGATGAAGATGAAATTGAACTTATTTTATCGAATTATGGGGTTTCAAAAAAAGCAAAGGGAGTTAAGTCACAAGTGGTTCAAACTAAGATAACGTTTGATGACTACATAGAATGCTTAGAAACCTATAGCGAAAAACATATTACGCAAAATTTGATACAAGCACAGAAGCATGTAGTATATTCAATAACCCAAGAAAAGATTGCCTTAAGCCCATTTGATGATAAACGTTTCATTTTATCTAATAGTTACAACACTCTTCCTTGGGGACATTACTCAATTAAGAGTGAATCCTAGGATTGAATGTCACTAAACATCAATGTGTCTAAAAATTTCACTTATAATACTTTCCATGTTTTAGCTTTAAGTTGTTGTTGTGACAATGTAAATATTTTATATACATAGCCATAGATATTAATGCAGTATTATTTTATTTTTACACTTTTCGCTTTCAATATTTTTCAAGTTTAAATAGTTTAGTCATTGTAAATATTTTATATACATAGTCATAGATATTAATGCAGTGTTATGATTTTTCAGTTATTTTTCCTGTACAAAAAATGTAATTTTTTATAATAATTTAGATTTAAAAAAAACACGATATCCATCCTCGGGGAGGTCACCAATACCTATAGATAGTAATTGTAAATTTATAGTTTAGCTGTAGCTAATATTCCTTCACAAAATGTAATTCTTATAATAATTTAGATTAAAACACGATAGGTATCCTTTGTTGGGGGGACACCATACCTATAGTAATCATAGTAAATAAGTAATTGAAAAAAGAAAAAAAAAAAAAAAACAATAGTTTTAGCTGGAGGTATTATTATTCTTATACAAAATGTAAATTTTATAATGTTTACTTTAGTCACTTTAACGTAATACTTATACCATTGTAATTGTACTAATAAAGTTGAAAAAAAAACAAATGTAATTTTGATAATAATTTAATTAAAAAAATATTTTCTAAAAACAATGCTCCACTTATTTTTCCCAAACACTACCAAATGCGTGTGAAAATTCAGCACACAAGAATTAGCACCAAGCCAACAGAAACAACTAATTTTATTATTATTTAACGTTCTATTTATAATGAAAAAACAAAACTATAAAGAGGTGAAGTTCAATAATGGCCGTTTCCACAACCAACCTAAAATAGTTGGTGGAAATGGCCATAATAGTTGCTATAGCTAGCTAAGAACACGTTCAGACTGGAAAATCTCTGACCTGCGCGTTAGGTCCTCCGATCTCCAAACGGATACAGGACTGATTTTAGACTAGTCTGTATACAGCTATACAGGTCTAGAGACAGGTCCGTATACAGCTGCTATACAGGTCTATAGACAGAGCTGTCTCGAAAAGGTGTCTCTATAGACAAAGCTGTCTCGAAAAGCTGTCTCTATAGACGGAGCTGTCTCGAAAAGCTGTCTCTATAGACAGAGCTGTCTCGAAAAGCTGTCTCTATAGACAGAGCTGTCTCGAAAAGCTGTCCCTATAGACAGAGCTGTCTCGAAATGCTGTCTCTATAGACAGAGATAAGCTAATATCTGTACCTCAGAGGTAAATTGTATTAACACAGTGATTCTAGTACAATTTACCTTTAAGCCTAATGAGTCACTTGACACAGGTTCCAACTAGGTATTTCGGTTGTCTTAAAAGCTAGGTGTATGAAATTTTTCCCGGAGATCAAGTAAGTTATTAGAAGTAGTATTCAGTTAAAAACCCATTTTCGAAAAAAAAGTGACTTAATACAGTTTACCTCTGAGGTACAGATATACATATCCTCGGGCAGCTATGATTGACAAGGCCTGGTACGCTCAATCATATACGGGGTGACAATTTGATAATAATAGCTGCCCGAGGATATGTATATTAGCTTAGCTCTGTCTATAGAGACAGCATTTCGAGACAGCTCTGTCTATAGGGACAGCTTTTCGAGACAGCTCCGTCTATAGAGACAGCTTTTCGAGACAGCTTTGTCTATAGAGACACCTTTTCGAGACAGCTCTGTCTATAGACCTGTATAGCAGCTGTATACGGACCTGTCTCTAGACCTGTATAGCTGTATACAGACTAGTCTAAAATCAGTCCTGTATCCGTTTGGAGATCGGAGGACCTAACGCGCAGGTCAGAGATTTTCCAGTCTGAACGTGTTCTTAGCTAGCTATAGCAACTATTATGGCCATTTCCACCAACTATTTTAGGTTGGTTGTGGAAACGGCCATTATTGAACTTCACCTCTTTATAGTTTTGTTTTTTCATTATAAATAGAACGTTAAATAATAATAAAATTAGTTGTTTCTGTTGGCTTGGTGCTAATTCTTGTGTGCTGAATTTTCACACGCATTTGGTAGTGTTTGGGAAAAATAAGTGGAGCATTGTTTTTAGAAAATATTTTTTTAATTAAATTATTATCAAAATTACATTTGTTTTTTTTTCAACTTTATTAGTACAATTACAATGGTATAAGTATTACGTTAAAGTGACTAAAGTAAACATTATAAAATTTACATTTTGTATAAGAATAATAATACCTCCAGCTAAAACTATTGTTTTTTTTTTTTTTTTCTTTTTTCAATTACTTATTTACTATGATTACTATAGGTATGGTGTCCCCCCAACAAAGGATACCTATCGTGTTTTAATCTAAATTATTATAAGAATTACATTTTGTGAAGGAATATTAGCTACAGCTAAACTATAAATTTACAATTACTATCTATAGGTATTGGTGACCTCCCCGAGGATGGATATCGTGTTTTTTTTAAATCTAAATTATTATAAAAAATTACATTTTTTGTACAGGAAAAATAACTGAAAAATCATAACACTGCATTAATATCTATGACTATGTATATAAAATATTTACAATGACTAAACTATTTAAACTTGAAAAATATTGAAAGCGAAAAGTGTAAAAATAAAATAATACTGCATTAATATCTATGGCTATGTATATAAAATATTTACATTGTCACAACAACAACTTAAAGCTAAAACATGGAAAGTATTATAAGTGAAATTTTTAGACACATTGATGTTTAGTGACATTCAATCCTAGGATTCACTCTTAATTGAGTAATGTCCCCAAGGAAGAGTGTTGTAACTATTAGATAAAATGAAACGTTTATCATCAAATGGGCTTAAGGCAATCTTTTCTTGGGTTATTGAATATACTACATGCTTCTGTGCTTGTATCAAATTTTGCGTAATATGTTTTTCGCTATAGGTTTCTAAGCATTCTATGTAGTCATCAAACGTTATCTTAGTTTGAACCACTTGTGACTTAACTCCCTTTGCTTTTTTTGAAACCCCATAATTCGATAAAATAAGTTCAATTTCATCTTCATCGAATTCTTCATCACGTAATTCTTTTTTCCTCTTCTCTATATCTCCTTCTGTTACCATAACCTTAGTTGCATACAATTTTGATCGGAGGCCGACATAATTCGTCATTGGAATGCCATTGTTTTCGTCTTTCATAAGACCAAGAACTTTTTTGTTGACCAAAGGTATACTGTATTGATTATTTTTTGGATAGTCCGATGTATCAAAACATTTAAAGCAGTCCCGCCGGATAATTTCATATGGATCTTTTTCAGTTATCTCATAAATGAGACTGTCGGTGTCGGTGTAAAGAACTGAACAATTGTCTTCAAATTCTTTTTTTATGTAGCCGTAATGAAAATCGTAGATGGTGGTTTTTGCAAGATCTAGAATTGCTTGTCCGATGTATATTGGCTTGTTCAAGTATATCTCAAGCTTTCTTAACTCTACTGCCACTAGATTTTCATTGAATATGGTGCTGGTCTTGAATTCTGGCTTCGATATATAAGCCTCAGCTCCATATCTTCCCGACCATTTTGTTAGAAGCCTGACATTTACTCTTTTCCGAATATTTTCCATTGTCTTTCCAAATACTGCATTATTCATTAGCTTAAAAAGATTCTTTTCAAACTCGTTTTTAGCTTCTTTTCTCAATGTAGTATTTAGATCAATGTATGATTTGAGCCAAGGTGATTGTTTGAATTTTAAAACTCTGTGTATTTTTTTAATTTTTAAGCCATGCTCTAAGGCTTGCTTCAAGGCTCGATAATGAATTACATATTTCTCCTTCCTATGCAGTGTTGCCATTAGCTTTGTTAGCTCTCTTGCTGATTTTGGAGGATTTCCAGTTTTCGGATTAATATGCTCCGGACCGAAGGGAATATCTTTATGGGCATCGTGTAGTTCCCTAGGATATTCTAAGTCGACTTCTAGCATATAGCCAGTATCGGCATCATCTGACACTTGGGTTACATCAATGTTGGCATCAGCCCATTCGAATCCTCCATAGGGTAGATACTGTGACATTGCCCAGCCATACTGATTATTGATATCGAAGTACATTAAATATTTTGATGGTTCCATGGGATTATAGGTTGGTATGTATTTATTATTAGCCTTGGAATAGCGGCTTGAGCAAACTTGGCTCAATCCACCTCGAATTCCTCGTTCCACGAAGAGAAACATGTCTTGATCGGTGAGAAGCTCAATTTCTTTTCTAGTATATTTTAACATTGCGTCCCAAGTGAAGCCGGGTAGCGTGTAGTAGTGGGCGGGGTCCAATTCATATGTTTCGAGACAGCTGGAGCGAAATTGTTCAAATACATCGGCGAGCAATAAGATATCAGTCTTCATATATAGATCGATATAATCACCCAAGTCTTGGCAATTGAAGTTGGACCATACCTGTTTAGCCCTTTGATACGATTTTTGAGGACATGGTGCATCATTAAGTGTGTTGAAAAATGCTTCTATTGGCGGCAAACAAGCTTCCTCAAATCGATCGAACGAGTCGATGTAATCATATGACAACACACCCTTTCTTGTCAGTAAAGCAGTTTTATCTTCATCTAGCTCTGCGAACTGAGACCTTAAGTTGGGGTACTCAGGTAAATTTGATGCTAGTTTATCCAAGGATGAACTCATAAATCGAAAACTATCTATGAAGCGAAACTGGATTGGATAATCATCAATGTGCTTGGTGAATGAGATGTATTTTTCCTTTGTTATTGGTAACAAGTCAATGGATCCTTTCATTTTGTTAGCTATGTCTGCAATGATGAAATGGGCATCGTAGCCGCTCAAGTTATGAAACACCACAGATATCACGTGTGAATCTTGTTGATTAATGTTACATGGCGACGAATGGGCAGCACCTCTGTAGTTGTTGTTAGGAATCAAGTGGTTGTGATCTCGAACTTTATCACTTGGCGAATTGAACGGGTGCTCGCAGATGTAACAGTGTGTAGCTTTCTGAAACTCTGATTCTTCGGCTTTAGTCATATCAATATCGTAGGGACACCAGAATATAGTTGCGATATTCTCTGCAAGCTGAACCATCTCATCAGCGAACCACTGCATACATTCTACACCACGGAATGACTTGTAAAAAGATAATGAGTCATCGTAGGAGCACTTTAGGTAATATCCTACAGCAGCTGGAATATGTCGCTGAGTCCTTTTAGGATCCTCCATTGTTGGGTTCAAAACGCTCTCCAAATCCGCATAAACTATAAAGGGCGCTCTTTCCTTGTTTTTAAAATTTTTGAACTTCAATATATTTTTCCCGATTTCTGGCATCCTAATAGCTGTTTCATTGATCTTCATACAATCTTCAAGGTGTTTGTTGAGCTTTTCTTGCGAATGAAAATAATGAAGGCAGCGATCGCAAATGAATTTTTTACCGTCATGTTTACTCAATTGTGAAGATATTAGACGGGAAAGGTTTTTAATCCATACATAATGATACTTTTCTGGAACTATACTTTTTCCCTCCTCACAATCCTTCTCCTCTGAATATTGATCTTGAATTAGCAGGAGGTTAACATGTTTTTCATGTTTGATTTTTGTTAAGAATGCTGGTAAGACTTTAAAGTTTTTCTTGGATTTTTCAAGCTTGTAAACATTCACAGATAGGCTATTTTGTTTTTCAAAACTGGGTATCTGTCCTAAGGTCATTGGAAACTGAATCCCTTTCAGCTTCAACACTTCTCTAAAATCTGGGTATTTGCTTAATCGTCGAGGATCTTTTTCGGCTGGAAACAATGCAGAAACTACTGCCCAAGCAAAGCAGGATTGATCATTGTTTTTCACGTTTATACAAGCTTCTTTACACTTTATTGATTGAGGTAGCTCGATGTATGAAGATCCTAGTTGAGGCGTGAATTTGTTAATGTTGATGCCTAAATTCACTATCTTCTCTAGGGCCCAACCACTATCTCGTTCCTGAAATTCTTCCAACTCGTTCATAATGGGTTCAGTAACCTTTTCCTTAAACCATTGCTCAAGATTAGTATCTCGGTAGATGGCCTTGTTAGACGTTGTGAAGTACTTGAATTCTTTAAGTACTTTATCGCCCTTGACAATTGTAAATTCCCCACAGAAAGCAGCATTAACTTTGATGGCTTCATCCTTTTTAAGAGCATTCTGGATCCTGCGTTTAAATGAAGCTGCACAATCTACCAAAAACAGCTTGGGATCTTTATGCTTCAAATTTGTAATGATCCCTGTTCTTATCCTGCTGCTGAAAGCTGAATTTGAATCATCCCAATGCACCCGCTCTCTTGCTCCTTCAGGGCGTGATGGTGAAAGTCCTGCGCCTTTCTTTTGCATATTCTTGAACTGATTCCTCATACTTCTTATATTCCGCAGACATGACTCTAAGTGCTGCTTTTCACCCATGGTTGCTGCTTGTTTGATCGCTTTGTTGAGTTTTCTTAGTCCTCGAGTACATTCCTCCAGGCCTTCTTTAGCGATGTTATCACTATATTTTGGTGTGAGTAGTCCCAGGAGAGAGGCTATATGTTTCACTAAATCTGCGAAGAGGGACATCTTTTAATCTGAACGCTTCGTTTTATTTGGGGTATATTTTTTATAGAACTAACTGGAAATGGCTATTGTTTCTCACAAACGTGTAAATCAGTATAGGAGAACTAGTTTTGCACGTCTTCACTCTTTGAGGAACTGCAAAGTAATGAATGAAGATTAGCTATGGCAGAACTATAAGTATCAGGACGGACGTAGGACTGGACGGTTTTATAATAGTGACCCCCCCCCCCCTCCACCCCGACTATCAGATTTTTGAGAAGGATTTTCATAAGAATCAATGTAAACATGAAGCAAATATGGGTTTTCAGCTATTGTGAGCGCTTTTTTCTTTTATACAGGTACAAATATTCCAGTTAATAAGCTGTGTGGCTTGCCGATCCAGATCTAAACTCATATGGTTGAGATTACACGCTCGCTCAAAGTCATCTGGAACTGTATAGAAAGGTCCCTCAACTCTTGGATTTTTTTTTTTTACAAAAATTTGCATACTTTTTATTCAGATGTAGCCTATTGTTAAATGTTATCCTCTCTGCTGTTTTTGTGTTTAGAACTTTCTATACTAAAATATTTACATTCCAATACATTATTGTGAATATTCATGGTAAACGAACGAATTGAATTGGATCACTGGAAAGTGGATTGATTGAAAAAAACTGGTTACGGCCCTGTTCCTGTTGGCGTATGCTAAATGGCTGGACCTAGTCTTCATTGATGCCACTAATTATTTAGAAGTTTTTGGTGAAATAGTAAATTAAATTGGGCCAATAGAAAGTGGATTATTCGAAAAAAAAACTGATTACGGCCCTTTTGGCGTATGCTAAATGGTTGAAACTAGTTTTCAAAAACGCACACCAATTATCTAGAAATGTTTGGTGAAAAAACTGATAAAATCGAATCAATAGAACGTTAATTAATTGAAAAAATAGAATACGGCCCTTTTGGCACATGCTAAACGAGTAGAACTAGTCTTGAAATAGGCCAATAATTATTTAAAAATTTCTAGAAAAAGAATAAATTGAATCGAGTCGATAGAACGTTAATTAATTGAAAAAATGGAATACGGCCCGTTTGGCATATGCTAAACGGGTGGAACTGGTCTTCAAATACGCGACTAATTATTTAAAAATTTTTCGTAAAAGAACGAAGTGAATCGGATCGCTAGAAAGCGAAATAATTGAAAAAATGGAATAAGGCCCTAACGACATGTGCGCAGATGGTCAAAATCCTGTTTTCAGGCATTCCCTTGATAGTTAGGGTTGCGCACACCCCGGAAAAAGCAGCTTCGCTGTCCCCGCCTGAAAAGAGTTATGGTATGGTTAGGTACTTTTTAAATTTTTCATATCACCCTTTTTTGGCCCTAAGGGTTGTTCTTTGGGTAATAAATAATGTCCAACTTGACTGAAATTATAAGGGGGCTATGGGCTGGAATGTTTTTAAATATATTATTATACATATATGTAGTTAGTCGGCAGTGAAAATATCCATGCATGTTTACCTATCATTGATAAAATATAAATGCAAGTCTGAGCTTGTTGTTGTTTTTGCTAAAACGGAAACGCTTATCAGTTATAAGTAAAAATAACCGTGAAATATGATACCCCTGTTTTGTTTATTACTTTCCCACATTAAACGTCGGCGGCGTGCTGATTCATGAATTTATCTTATTCACCACTACGATATCCTGTATTAGAACACAATAAACTTTACTTTATGTAGGCTAGATGGCGCCACCGATAACAGAATGACGTAACCCACGTGTCTCAGGCCGCTATAAGGTCATCACAGAACCTGAACCGTAAATTGAACTTTGCACTATGTACGCTAGATGGCGCCACCGACATACACTGACGTAACACACGTGACCCAGGTCACTATGGCGTCATCAGAACCTGAACTATAATTAAATATACGTAGCGACATCTAAACGACATGAAACAATCTCTTCCACGCAAACTCCATATTACAGGAACCTGTAATTTTGAACCCTTCCTGTCGATCAATTGCAATAATTCATCGCACTCACGACAGATGGCGCCATGACGTTTGACAAGATGGCGCCGACGACGCATCCACCTTCGTGTCAACGACGGCGCATCCACCATCGTGTCAAGAATGCTTGATTCTTGAATCCCCTTTGACTATCTACTAACACAACATTTTTATCTAAGTAGTACTGCAATGATGAAAATATTCACATATATGCCTATGACGTAACGCCTGCTCTTATCATTGTCGCAGGTTTAATTGTTTTCTCTGAATGAAAATAGTTTATCAGTATTGCGGCTGGACGGCTCAAGCAGTGTAATTTCCTATGCGACGCGTTTGCCTTATTTTTGTTTTTGTTGGTGAACGTGTTAATATAATTTAGCAATATATTGATGATAGGTAATGAATATTTGAAGCAAAAATACCAGGAAAATCCTTATGAGGAAAACTCAAGACGGAATTATTTTTGTAGAGAAATATTTGTAAAAATGAGTCATGGGACTAAGTCATGTGGACAATAAAAGTCACTCGAACTAGCGGCGATTTTGATTTAAATACTAGCTAAAACGTTGATGATTTAAATAATATTTTTAAAAAAATCGGCTGATTGTCGCTGGTTTCTTATATTGAGACGAGAGACCTCAGCCTTCTGATTGATTAGAGACTTGTTAGGACTTGCTTATCGCAGGATGCCAACGTACTAAGCAACAATAAAATTGAAACGATGGCCCATATTTCTAGGAAAAGTTCGCTGGTCTGTGCAGATGGATACGAAGCTGGTGATTGGCTACTACTAGTCAGAGCTTGTTTATCGCAGGTCACAGGAAAGTAACAAGTTATGGTTTCGCTGCGGTTGCAATAAACGTTGACGACGCGATAGCGAAACGACGTTTTTATTATAAATTACGTCGTCATCAGACCCGATGACGAAACGACGTTTTTATTATTAGTTACGTCATCATCAGTACAATGCACCTTGCATGAGGTACGAAGTCATGAGGTTCTATGTGTGTTCGATGAGCCGCTTGGAGTCAGGTACGGTCAATGACCCTGAACGCAGCGGCGGCTGACGCGACCAATAAAAGACATGGGCACTGGAAAGGGGGCGGGGCTTAGCGCCAACGACTGCTGGCGGGCTGGACGGATGACCTTGAACGGTACAAAAATTGCCAGAACGGACCTTAGATTTTCTTATGGAGATTTACATGGGAAAATGACTGATTTTGCGCTCGAACTGTCATAGCTCCTTTACTCGCACATTATACATTAGTCGTAAATAAATTAATATATCTATAAATATCTCATAAGGCAAGGCAACGGTGGTGGTCGTGTGGGTTAACGCGCTGGACTACATGGGAAACGTTGATGGTAGACCGGGTTCGAATCCTGGCTAGACCGAAAATTATTTTTATGCACGAACGGGCGTAAAAGTGCACTTTTACGCCCGCATTTTAAAGCGTGAAGTAGTACTTTTACGCCCTAGGGCGCCTTTTATGCCCGCGAGCCTGAAAGTTTCAAAAATAAAGAAAAATACGTCATTTTTTTTTAAAACTTTTTGTATTTCTATTGCTTAGTCAAAAAAATACCAACTTTTTTCAACAAAACAAGCTTTATTTCAATTAATAAGAATAATGAAATAAGCAATAATGGTAAAATTCAATCTACTTTGAAATTGAAAATACAATTTTTACAGTTTTTAACTTTTAAAACCGGCCCTTCCACAAAAATACACAAAAGAACTGTTGCCTTCAACATTGAGTAAAAGCTGCATAGAGTGGAGTAGTAGATTTTTGTTGCATTTTTCATATTAATGTATATGCCAGGCCAGGAGAGTTTCTTCTACAAAGTACTGCTGCTCGTTTACACTATGTTGGGCACATCAGGAAATAAAGTCCTCATATGTTTTTTCATAGTCTTTTGGACTTTGAAGGTATACATGTTTCTTGGCCTCTTCAACTGCCTCAAGAATAAAATTGGGCATGCTATTTTGCTCCATTTTCAGACGCACTATCATCATAAGAATACCATACACGTACACTACACAGCACATAATTATTTGTTTGTATTGTTCTGGGTTGGTATAATAGTTACGTGATACTTTTGTCAACAACTGCTTCCTTGATCTAAATTTGACAAAAACTTAGGACGTATTGCGGTAAAGATGAAAATTTATATTTTGAAATATTTTTGATTGATGTCATTACAAAAGTGAAAATATATAATTTTTTAAATATCAAAATGAAAACAGGCTCATCGTGCATAAAATCTTGTATGCACCTCAGTCAAAAAGAGCTTTAACGCCCTCAGCGTGTAAACAGCCCTCGGCTAACGCCTCAGGCTGTTACACACGCTGCGGGCGTTAAAGCTGTACTTTTTGATCTAGGTGCATAAATAACTATTTGTCATACGCTACCAAAAACAGCTATTTTACGGACTCATTCAAGTCCGTAAAATGCTTCTTTTTAGGCCTAGTCCCTAAAAGTCGTCATGGCAACCTTTACGGACTATTCCAAAATTCCATAGAATGTCTAAATTCAAAAAAAAAACAGCTTCCATTATTTGTATTACTTATTTATATAGTCACAACATCAAAAGCTAATAACTAAAGTAGGTAATCTAATAATTATTTGACTGATAAGTTATTTGGAAAAATGAAAATGGAATGAACAATTTTGTGCATTTTGAAAACTGGTATCTGTGAACGAAATAACTTCTTTCCCATTGTCAGGTAAATCTATTTTCTGAGGTGGAGCAAATGCGAACGATGTGGATGTACAGGGTGAAACATCCGTGGAAGTGGTCACGATTTTTTTTTCTCCCATAAGCAGTTTGCAAACTTTCTTCTTTCTCTCAATAGATTCTTCTATATAACCTTCCGCCACTGTGGACGACCTAAATCAGGGCCGCAACTAGAACCCTCGGCGCCCAAGGCAAGTCCTAATTTTGGCGCCCCTCCAGTGCTTTCTCAAAAGTAACAATAGATATATTTTTTGATGCTTTGGTTTTTGCTTGAAATGTTTTCAATACATTTTCGAAATATACAGGGTGAGCTACTAAGCGCGCGGTGGTCCATATCTCCTATACTAACGGAGATCGAAGAAAAAACTAAATACAAAACTTGTAGATAAACATGAGTACTACATTCCTAAATTATTTTCGAATATACAGGGTGGCCCAATAAGTAGTGGTGACACCAAGTTAAGTTTTTGTAAATGAATCTTCCTGTATACAGGGTGTTTACGGTCTTGTGATTTTATTTTTAAGGGGTAAATAAACACCTCAAAAAAATGTGATTAACGCTAAAACACCCTAATAAAAGTCAAACACTAAGGGAGATATGAATTTTTTGAAATTTATAACAATTTTATTTTCAAAGATTATATAGTCACTTAATATAATTAGGAAAACACTACAACAGGTGCTCAAAGTAATCGCCCTGTTGTTGTTGAATACAATACAAAGTCTCGCTCGACGTATCCATGAATCGGCATAACGCCAAGTTCTAGGCCTGAACTAGCTGCGAACACCATTAGACAGCAAAATGGTGTTCGCAGCTAGTTCAACACTGTTACGAAGATCTGCTAGATCAAGTATTTCATCGGTGTATACCATACTTTTCATCAAGCCCCAAAAATAAAAATGGAGTGGAGTGAGGTCGGGTGACCGTGAAAGCCATCTAACCGGACCCTCCCTACGTCGGTAGACGTGGTTGTTATAAATTTAAAAAATTCATATCTCCCTTGGTGTTTGCCTTTTATTGGGGTGTTTTAGCGTTAATCATATTTTTTTAAGGTGTTTATTCACTCCTTTAAAATAAAATCACAAGACCGTAAACACCCTGTATTTTGACATTTCTAGATTCTGCGGAAAATTCTAGTTATATTTCATGTACAATGCCATATACCTATCTTCAACTGTTTCGGAAAAATTGTCAGTTGAAAATTGAGCTTTTTGCATTTTTGACAGACTGTAAAACCTATGATCGGTTAATTTTACAGCAAAACCGATCATACATGTAAAATCGGTTTTGCTGTAAAATCATCCGTTTAGGTTTTAAAGTCTGTCATAGATGCAAAAAAGTCAATTTGTCAATATTTCCGAAACAGTTGAAGATAAGTATATGAAATTGTACATGAAATATGCCTAGAATTTTCCACATAATCCAGAAATGTCATTCTATACCGGGGGAGCCATTTAAAAAAGCATAACTTTTTATCACCACTACTAATTGGGCCACCCTGTATACTGGAAAATAATTTAGGAATGTAGTACTCATGTTTATCTACAAGTTTTGTATTTGATTTTTTCTTCGATCTCCGTTCGTATAGGAGATATCGATTACCGCGTGCTTAGTAACTCACCCTGTATAATTTAGACACATTAAATCAAAAATATTTACGTACTAGGTAGTAGGTACTAAGTATTAAAAAACACACTGCGCAGAATTTTTAACATTTATTTTTTAAAAAATCTATGGATATGAATGAAACAGATACGACAGTTTTCTTATTGGGTTTCAATAGATATTAGGTTCTTGTTATAGGTAAGAACAATGGGTAAGAATGGTAGATAAGTATAAATATTATTAAATATTATAGCCTACCAAGCCTAGCACGACAGTCTTCAGTTATAGAATCAATAGAGAGTTCTCGTGCTATCCTAATTTCAAATATTGTCACGCTACTATTTCACAAGTATGACAGTTCTAACGGGACTTAGCGGATGCCTTACCGTAACGCTATGCTATCTCAAAATTAGTTTACGCTCCATTTTCGTCTGCAAGAACAGCAACTTCTAATAATTCCTCCATAAAAACATCACGGGAAAATTAATGAAACTCAGGAATCTTTCCGAGAACTATAAAATACCATGTAAAATACCATATTATTAGCGGTACCGTATTGGTGTAGCGTCTGATGCACGAGAACTTTCTATTAATTATTATTAGTGCGAAAAACGCTAGATAATTTAAAATCATAATGAAATGAACCATGACCCAAACCCAAAAACATAAAATGAAAATAGTACCTATGCACAGTTTATACCGTACCGATACAGTTGTTCAACTCCGTTGACAAACCATAGATTTTTTTGAAGCCAAATTCTATGTCCCTATATTTCGCGCTTGCGCATTATTGATCGGAAACAACGAATCCTGGGCCGTGGACAGAGTCGGACTAGGATTTTTTGTGGATTAACATTGAGAATATAACAGGATCATATAATAATAAACAAAGATTATGTGAATGTATAGAGTAAACCTAATATGAAATATGTAAATTTAAATACTTACAGTCGTTCATCGTTCGGGAAACTAAAATATCCTAAGCCTGTGCTAGTTCTAGTGTTGTTTTTACAGACAAAACAGGAAGCAACCATGATAATACAAATACACAATATATAAACGATAAAACAGTCAAGTACACAAAAATCGCGAATAACACGGAAAGCAAGACACTCTTAAGCCGAATTTCAAATTGATGAATTTTCCGGTTACTTTTCAATTTCCTGAATAATTTCAGTCAAAAAACTTCTCTTCTTTTTTTGGAATACAATCCTGTTGCGTGTCTCGTTTGACAGTTATTTCTCGCGGGTTCTCACCCAAGCTATCTCTATCTCTTTTTTGCGTGCAGGATTGGAAAGAGACATGTATATGCCGAACTGCTTTTTCAATTTGAGAGATTTGTTCACTCATTGAGCGCATGCGCAAGATATGGGACAAAATGCTCCTATTGGTTGGAGAATTTGGCATCAAAAAATATGGAGAGTTTTACAACTGTATCGGTACGGTATAAACTGTGACCTATGTTTGTTATGTGTCAATCCTGAAGTTCTTGCTAAAACCTAGGACCGCTAGAACTGGTTCAGAAACGGTTCCGAACCGATTCTGGTTGATCCGCGAATCCAGAACCGTAACTAAAAGTTCGGAATTTTATGATCCGCGAACGCCATTACTTGAACTGCGCATTCGAAATAGTTTCGAACCAGTTCAGAATCCTTACTGCGAAGGAAGCTATTGTAAAAGTGAAAGCTGTTTACGGAAACTATGATCGGGTTAATAGCGGAGTGAAAACGGCTGCGAAATCTTTCAAAAAAAAATTGAGCGTAGAACCAATTGAGACCTCTATAGTATTATTCAGAATTTTACTGGCCATCTGAAATGCAAATTCACGACATCCTCAGTTGGGGCTGACTCATTTTATAGCAAAAAATATATGAAAAATGACAAAATTATGAAAACTTACTTTTTGACATATAACTCACGATATCTTCAAAAGCATTCAAACTATTAGAATGATTTTTTTTTTGTTGAAAAGAGGACACTTTCGCGGTTGTAACAGTGTATGACAGGTAGTGATTGTAACCTCTATTTTTTTAAAAATAAATAGTAATATTAACAATCATTTTTTCTGCATTGCTTTTTTCAGCAATCGAAAAACTTTTTTATTTTTGAAAATTTTACCATATATCCTGCGAGTGAATTGAAGTAAAAAGTATATAGAAGTTTTTGAAAAAAAAAATGAGTCAGTTATCTGTTATACTTTTTGAGATATTTGAATTTGAAATTTCAAAAGAGACGCGGCCGGCCGACCAGTTGACTCGAAAATCAAGCGCGACTGCGTTCCGGGGCGGGCATCAATGCAGGGAAAGGCGTGGAATTTATTTTTTGAATTTTTTTTTAGTTTTTGTGGAACAACATACATATTATTGAATAATAACTACGATTTATGTGTCATATGAATCTTGCATATTAGGCACTTTGCATCAATTTTTTTATTGCTGATTTCGTTTGTCAATAAAAAATAATTCAACACGTGTTCTTTCTTTTTCTTGTTAGACAAAAATTGACGGAGATACAACGCTTTGAAATGTGCTTATTTTTGATATCCTATGACGTCACTTCATGCTGAGTAAACCTATATGTACAAAACTTAATCTTTGAATAACTTTCGGAATATTCATATTTGGACAAAATAAAAAAATACGTATAGTCGTATAGATTTTTTTCCGATTTCCTACAGTTTGCAGTAAACAGTTATCAATTTAATTTTCCATGCAAGGTGCCTATTTTGCATTTGCACTCAGTACAGCATTTTAATCCCTGAGTCACACAAATGCATCTGCTGGCATTGCAGGTTTTGTCGGAACAGCGAATGTATAAATTTTTTAGTAAATTACCTGGCACAGGGTCTTACTTGCTTTTTTTATTGCGGATTTCGTTTGTCAATAAAAGATTAGTCAACACGTGTTTTTTATTTTTTTTGTCAGGCAAAAATTGACGGAGATTCAACGCTTTGAAATGTACTTATTTTTCATATCCTATGACGTCACGCCATGCTCACTATATCGATATATACAAAACTTATATTTGGACAAAATAAAAAAATACGTATAGATTTTTTTTCGATTTCCTACGGTTTGCAATAAACAGTTATCAATTTAATTTTTCATGCAAGGTCCCTATTGATATAAACACCTAAAATATAACTTTCTGCTGCCGTGCGGTTGGTCGTAAAAAAACACCGCATTTCATTAAGAATCATAATGTCCTTATTTTCATTTTTGTATCATTGTATCATTTTCTTCTTCGCTTAAATTAGGAAGATTTCCTATTTCTGCTAGTAGATTAATATTCCTTGACTTCAGAATGATTGAAAAACTGTACTCAACCTCTGCTCTCTGCTAAAACGTGAAGAATTATCCGGGTGTCGGCTTCCTGTTGATTGCTGTTTAACGACGATACATTTTTTCGATAATCGGATCTTTTTTTTTTGCAGTTAAAAACAACGCCTTATTTGGATTTTCAAATCCTCCGGCTTTAATAAATGTTTTATCGTCTTTTAATAATATCTACTGAGCTGTTCTGTACGAAGTATTTGGTTAAAAAATTTAACAAGGAGGTTTTATTGGTAGAAGATTTGAGAAAAATCTCAAATTAGGTAGGTACTTTCCTTGATCCAGAAACTTGGAATTCGGGTGTGTCTGAATTTTCACGTCTACATCTTTCGGTGTTCTTAAGCGAATTACCATCATATATGTATCAAATTCGAAAATTTTTTGAGCCGTATTTTTTTCCTTCTTTTAAAATTTTGCCAAGAAATATTCGTCCAAAGTCATTGAATGTTTTAATCAAAGATAAATTTACTTCCCGAATTAAAACCATTCCATCAATAACATGGAAGTTGACATCAGTGGCGGCTCGTCTGAGGAGGTAGGGGAGGCAGTGCCTCCCCTGTAAAAAAGCTACAAAATGTATTCTTATATAATTTTAACCCCCCCATAAAAAAATTCCCTACGATGTTCATTTTTTTTTTTGGGCTGCCTCCCGTAAAATAAAAGTCACGGGCCGCCACTGGTTGACATTGGTGGTGATAATAAACAGCAAAATCGTAGTTATTATTCAATATGTATGTTGTTCCACGAAAACTAAAAACAAATTCAAAAAATAAATTCCACGCCTTTCCCTGCATTGATGCCCGCCCCGGAACGCAGTCGCGCTTGATTTTCGAGTCAACTGGTCGGCCGGCCGCGTCTCTTTTGAAATTTCAAATTCAAATATCTCAAAAAGTATAACAGATAACTGACTCATTTTTTTTTTTAAAACTTCTATATACTTTTTACTTCAATTCACTCGCAGGATATATGGTAAAATTTTCAAAAATAAAAAAGTTTTTCGACTGCTGAAAAAAGCAATGCAGAAAAGATGATTGTCAATATTACTATTTATTTAAAAAAAAAAATAGAGGTCACAATGAATACTTGTCATACACTGTTACAACCGCTAAAGTGTCCTCTTTTCAACAAAAAAAAAATCATTTCAATAGTTTGAATACTTTTGAAGATATCGTGAGTTATATGTCAAAAAGTAAGTTTTTATAATTTTGTCATTTTTCATACATTTTTTGCTATAAAATGAGTCAGCCCCAACTGAGGATGTCGTGAATTTGCATTTCAGATGGCCAGTAAAATTCTGAATAATGCTATATAAGTCTCGTTTGGTTCTACCTTGAAAAAAAAAAAATCCAGAAAGAAGCGTCTTTCGCCGGCGTTTTTACTCCGCTATAACCCGATCGCCAGCAGACGCATTTTGTCTTTTTTCAATCGTATTCATTAAGGAAAGATAGAAAACATTCAGCTGCTGATCGGGTTAACCCGATTATAGTTTCCGTAAATGGCTAAATAGAAAAGAGTCAAAACAGATAATGCAAGTAGCATGCAGAGGGCGCCCACGTCGCCCACAGTGCTCTGGCTCAGTTTGGTCGGATCAAAGCTCAATTCGAAGCTAATCTCTGGCTAACGAATATTGGGCGCTACGTCATCAATACTTGAATTTATCACAGACATTGCAATTTGCTGCTGCCTTTTGCACGCGCACGGTGTTTAACATAATTTATATGATTACTATCGATATTCGTATTGTTGATGGTTGACAAAGAGAGATGTAACACAAGCAAAATAAATTTTCGTGCAACGACAAATGACGCGTGAAACCGTTGCATTTTTTTGGATTGTAAAATATGGATGAATTAAATTAGGCGCCTTCGGCGCCCTGTTACTCCGGCGCCCTAGGCGGGCGCCTAGTTCGCCACCCCCTTGTTGCGGCCCTGACCTAAATAATTATTGTTGTTTAAAACAAGTTCGAAAAATAATAATATTTTTACCTCCAACCTCCCAGGCGTTTGAGCGCTGTAAAATCCACACCTGCATCTGCGACAAGAGTAGCAGCGCTACGTCGGAAACAATGACCTGTATATTCGTTCGGGTTTGGTAAATTTAAAAATGTTGCTACAATTGAAGGCATCTTTCCGAATGAATGAATGCCGACCCGTTGCATGGTGCATTTTCCTTTACGATAGGAGATGAAGACATAATCATGAGGTACATTTTTTGGCCGAAGACAAGCATATTTTCTATACAACTCAACTGAACTGGCACTGTTCCCTTCGCCCAACACCGGAAACACTCTTTTGATATTAGTCTTCGTATCTGCAAGAGTGACTAGAAGGCAGTTGTTGTCTTTTTCTGTGATGTCTTGCACTTGTAGAGAGTGCAATTCCTCTCTTCTACATGCTCCACAAAGACCAATGACAAGAGCAACCTTAAAATGAAATGAAATACAATAAAAAACATCTACCTATTTAAAAATCATCTCCGCCAACTAACCTTAGTAAGTAAATAAGTTTCATCACTAGCCGTAGCCAGAAATTGATCGATCTCTTCTCTGGACAAAACCTTAGACTTCTTAGGCTCGTAACCAACCGAATTCCTCTTCAAAAAAGCAATTACTCTTGGAAATTGGTCAATGTGGATATTTTCTTTAACACTGCTTTCAGCATGGAATATTTCGACCAAATTGTCGACGGTTTGAACGTTTGCGACTGTAATTTAAGAGAGAATTTTAATGGAAAAGCCTTGAAATACGCATAAGTAGCTATTCAGTTTTTGAAATATTTACTTACTTTTTCGTGTAAATAATTCAGCAACACATCTTCATTTACAACGAATATACCATTTTCGTGTTTCCATTCAATAAAAGCATCATATTCCTTATGGTAAATGGCACGAGACTTCCTAGGAAGTAAATCCAATACGATTTCTTTCGCCTTATCAGCAATATATTCCGGATTTTGGAACATTTTATTTGAGTTTCCACAAACAATTCTGTGACCTCTAACAAATTTCAACGATTTCAACAAATGATAAAATCATCAAATAAACAAACTTGTCTTGTTGCTACGATATCACTTATTTCAGCCAACTTTTTCAAACTTACCATAGAAACTGACAATCATGTTCTGCAACGTTCACACTTCGCGAATGTTTTGCGCTGTTTATTGAACTTTTTGGATGCACCTTTATGATTTCAAAAATTAAGGAAAATCTGCAAATTTTAGCGTTCTGAAGAATTCTAAAAAGCGTATGACAAAAAATAGTGTTTGTCACACGTACCTAAACGAAGTTTTTCAGGACTCATCTGCTATTCCGGACTCGGCTGACGCCTCGTCCGGAAACAGCAATGATTCGTCCTGAAAAACTTCATTTTAGGTACTTGTGACAAAAATAACTATTCGATCAGACATTTAGTGGCTTCCTAAGGTAAAGTGCAAATTAATAAAACAACAACAACAAAAACACCTCAGGGCGTTGGATCAGGTTGTTATAGGTATGTTAACGTATTTGGTTTCCTAGGTATTATGGATCTATAATAGTTAAATAGGAAATAAAACGCTTATATTTGTGACATATTGTCTACGTTTAGTGAAAAAAAAATTAAAATTTGTCTACATTTTTCTACACTTTTATACCATTTTAATGAAATATTTATTAAATAAGTACTCATAATCTGTGAGTAGCTCTAATAATTTATATTTAACTTTATATTTATATTAATTAATATGTTTTTCGTATGACTGAAAAAGCAATAAAAAATATTGCGAAAGCTTTCAAAAGATAAAAGAGTCTCGTTTTTGATTTTAATAACTGGCTTCATCCCCACTATTAATAACATGTTCATGTAAAGATTTAAGCCACGATAATACCTAATATAAAATTATTAAATAGGATAGGTATACTTTTTTGTATGGAATTCAACCCCCACTTCGATTAAACGATGCTTTTGTGTAGCGAAGTTGTAGCTTCGATTAAACGAAGCTTTGTATGGATTTTACCCATAACTTCGACAAAGCGAAGCTTTTGTTTGTGGAATTCAACCACGACTTTGATTAAACAAAGTTTCTGTATGGACTTTAAACAGAACTTCGATTAAACCAAGCTTTGTATGGATTTTAACCATAACTTCGACAAAGCGAAGCTTTTGTTTGTGAAATTCAACCACGACTTTGATTAAACAAAGTTTCTGTATGGACTTTAACCAGAACTTCGATTAAACGAAACTTTGTATGGATTTTAACCATAACTTCGACAAAGCGAAGCTTTTGTTTGTAGAATTCAACCACCACTTTAATCAAACACAGTTTCTGTATGTACTTTAACCACAACTTCGATTAAACGAAACTGTATGAATTTTAACCATTACTTCGACAAAGCGAAGCCTCTTTCTCCTTTTCCTTTATAAAATTTAAAAATCAAAAATAAAATAAAAAAGGTATAGTATTGTTCGACGGTATGCAAAAAAAAAATCCGATAAATCCTTTGTTTATCACCGATTTCCTCTAGCGAGTGATTGTTTTTCCCACACGCATACTAACAAATTAAATCGAAATTCATATTGGCTCAATTTAATGATCATTTATTTATTTATTAATTTAAAGCAATTGATTCTACTTATTATTGGAGCTTTTTATAGCCCTAATACACGTATAAAGTCAGTATCGTCGTAACTTATTGTTATTAACCAATATCCAATCCCTATATCTTTATCTATTTATGAAAAGTACTTTATTATATAGGTACTTACTATAATAGTCCAAGAAAAGGGGATCTGAAAGGAGAGTTTACCTCAACATAATAAGAAGTTAACATTTTTTGAGGGGGATCGGTCCATTTTCATGTGCCTAATAACATATTAAGTTTGCGACCTTGTACTTCCATAGGGTTTTTAGTTAGGGGTGGTTTTTAGGGGTAATTTGCGGTTTATGGAGAATTCTGCTCAAAGGGATGGTCCAATAGCAAAAAGTTTCAAATGATTGTTGTAGCTGAAGTTTTTTGCTATAAAAAACTCAGCGACAGCACCCCTCTATCTTCTATAGTTTTTTTTCTGCAGCGTCTTGTATAGTAGCATGTTTTTATTCAAGGTCACTGAATCAATGTTTTGCCTGTTCCCATGCATTTGATGCAACAGCGGCCGAATGCATAATCCGATTTCAATTTTTCAAACACCACATTATTGCTAATGAAATGCACTCTCCAATGCTTTTTTTTCGAATTTTTTGCTTGAAACTTAAGCGAGCACGGACTTGCCTAATGTGCGAGGAAGTTGTAAATTACATCGAAAACTACCCCTTTTTTTCATTCACTGTAATTTCTAAACGGGGCCAAATATTGGGTGACAGGTTTCAACAATCGGCAGCCCATTTATTCCTCTCGTAATGCTCCAGCGGATTTTTTCTTTTTCGTTAATTACTCAATGACTTATTGGCCTGAACACGTCGCGCGAAATTTTTCAAAAAAACAAAAAAAAAAAAATTGTCGCACAGCGCTGAAATTTGGTACGATGGCTTTATTTATTGTTTTTATGAATATACTGCAATTTTAAATTTTAATTGCTTCACATGACTGCTGCAACAACTAGAATTGCAGTATATTCATGAGAACATTAAATTAAGCCATCGTACCAAATTTCAGCGCTGTGCGACAATTTCAATTTTTTTTGATTTTTTGAGAAATTCCTCGCGACGAGTTCAGGCCAATAAGTCATTGAGTCTTAGCATTGAGTAATTAACGAAAAAATAAAATCCGCTGGGGCAAAATGAGAGGAATAAATAGGCTGCCGATTACCGAAAACTGTCACCAAATATTTGGCCCCGTTTAGAAATTACATTGAATGCAAGAAAGGGGTAGTTTTCGATGCAAGTTACAACTTCCTCGCACATTACGCAATCCGTGCTCGCCTAATTTTCAAGCAAAAAATTCGAACAAAAAAGCATTCGAGAGTGCATTTCATTAGCAATAATGTGGTGTTTGAAAAATTGAAATCGGATTATGCATTTGGCCGCTGCTGCATTAAATGCGCATAAACAGATGAAACGTTGATTCAGTGACCTTGAATAAAAACATGCTAGTATTCAAGACGCTGCAGAAAAAAAAACTATAGAAGATATGCCGGTTTTCCACCAAACGGACTGTTGAGTTTGTGTTTTAAAACATGTTTTAAAACAAAAACAAAACTGAAATAAACACAAAACTCTTGTTTCCATCTAGCGGACTACGTTTTGTTTTCTCGGGGAAACAAAACTCCAACTCTCTCAAAACACGCTAGTTTGGGAAAAGTTTAAGTTTGGGTTTTGTTTTTATTTGTCTGTTTGGTGGAAAACCGGCAATAGAAGGGTGCTGTCGCTGAGTTTTTTATAGCAAAAAACTTCAGCTACAACAATCATTTGAGACTTTTTGCTATTGGACCATCCCTTTGAGCAGCGTTCTCAATAAACCGCAAACTACCCCTAAAAAGGACCCCTAACTAAAAACCCTATGGAAGTACAAGCTTGCAAACTTAATATGTTAATAAGCACATGAAAATGAACCGATCCCCCCCAAAAAATGATAACTTATAATTATGTTGAGGTAAACTTCCTTCATTGCTTGGCCTATGTGCAAAATTTGAAAATTAGTGTGCAAAATTGTGCAAAATTAGGAGAATCTAATAGTGAAAGAATTTTCAAGTTTGGTTGAGGGCAGGGGGGAAAATTGATTTTTTGATGGTCGATAACTTTCTCCACAAAGGTGTGCAAAATTCGAAAATCAGTGTGCAAAATTGTGGAAAATTAGGAGAATCTAACAGTGAAAGAATTTTTAAGTTTGGTTGAGGTCGGGGGGAAACCGTCAAGTTTGCCCCCTCATCTGAAAATCGGGGGTGTGCAAAATTTGGTTTGGGGTGTGCAAAATTGTGCATAATTTGTGCAAAATCATGACATAGTTTTATCTTAATATCGGGGGGCAAACTTGACTGACCCAAATACCTGACACCTGCAGAAAACCAGAAAAAAAATAAAATTCACCTGCCTTTGATTGTAAATGCAATTTAAGCTTCGAATGATCGATATTTAAATGAAGTTGTAAAAAAAATATTGTTTGCAGCTCGTGCGCGAAATACTTTGGTGATCACGACTATTATTTTAACTCGGCTGCGCCTCGTTCAAAAAAATCATTTCTCGATCACCAAAGTAAAGTCCAACAAATAGCATTTTAGAGTCTCGTGATTTTTCTCTATCCTTGTTGAATACATCTTAAATAGCGGTGATAGTAAAATTGAAAAAAAAATTGGTGTCTTATTATTGTTCATAATATTCTTACCTGAAATAGAATCCGTCCCTGTCATCAATTAGTTTGTCAAAGTTATTCTCGAAAATGATACAACGAACAAACACAGCTAATAATTTTGACTATATTAACCTTTTCCAACTCGAAAAGAAGCAAATAGATAACGGGTACCCAATTCAGAATGTATTAAATACAACGGACAGCAGATGCGACAAAAGTCAGTCTCGCAACAACTGCAAGTAATAAAATTCCCATCTGATTAGTAATTAACCACCAGTAGTTATTTGTACGTGATATCAACGATATAATCAATGAACATACGTTTTTTGCCACCAATATCACGTGACTTTAGCATTTTGCGCACTAGATACAAAATGGCGTCATGGGAACGTTAAAAAAAACCTACTTGGGAAAAAAAGTGTCACTTCGCAAATTGTCATCAGTGTGCAAACATCATCTTTTTTTGAAAGTTGTAGAAAAATATAATTTTAGTGATATGTTTGAGTTAAATTAACTAACAAAATTCATATTTATTTTTCCAGTTACACGAGAGAGACCGTCAGCTTGCTACCGTACTACGTACAAGAGATATAGAAAAACTGAAGTCGATTGTGGAAGATTATCAATCGTGCGGAGAATTCACTCCAGAATTTTACACTTGCCTCTATAAATTGTGCGATAGGCAGGAATCCGATGATGAAATGATACAAGTCATGCTGGGGTGCAGCAGATTGGATGTAAATGAGAAGCAAAGTAATGGAGAGACAATCCTACATGCCCTGAGTCGTAATAACCACTATCAATGGGTAGAACATTTGATCAAGGTTTTTCCAAACATCGATGTAAATGCAGTTTGCAAAGACATGAAGACGCCGTTTCTACTTGCAGCAGAGTACGGACATATCAAAGTCTTGGAGGTTTTAGACCCCATCGTTGAAGATATAAGCTGTTGCGATATAAAGCAATTTAGTGTGTTGCATTGGATGGCTAGGCACGGAAGCTTGAAATGGGTAAAGTACTTGATAGAAGAAAAGGCATTTGAAGTAGATCAGAGAAACGCCTATGGTGATACTCCACTGAACAGGGCCATTGCGTTCGGACAGTATGAATGTTGCCAATATTTGTTGGAAATGGGCGCTAATGTGCTTGAAATTGATATGGAAGGAAGATCACTCTTGCACACTGCCGTTTTTGGTGGACATTTAGGATGTTGTAATGCTGTGTTGAAATATTTAAAAGAATATTCTTACGTTTACGTTAACTTAAAAGATAATAAGGGAAAAACCGCCTTAAATTGGGCAGCTGGCAAGGGATATAAAGAACTGGTAATATGTTTATTGGAAGCAAAAGCAGATGTAAACTATAAGGAACCTGATGGAAGAACAGCACTTGTGGGTGCTTCAATGGGAGGCTATGAAGATATTATCAAGCTCCTTATCGACGCCAATGCTAATATTGACGTTTACGATGGTGACAAGAAATACCAACCATTAACACGGGCAGCATCCAATGAACATATGGGAACAGTACAAATTTTATTAGATGCTGGTGCGAATGTGAATATTACAGACGATTTGGGCATGACAGCTTTGGATTGGGCATCATCAAAAGATCATGAAGAGATGGTGTACTACTTGTTGCAACGTGAAAACATAGATGTGAATAGTAGGGGCAACTTGGGTAACACTCCATTGATGAGGGCAGCAAAACGAGGCAATGTTAAAATTCTAAGGGCTTTAATTGAAGCAAATGCATGCGTCGACCTACAAAATTCAACTGGGGATACTGCATTGATTTTAGCGGTTATTAGAAGAGATTTATCTTGCGTTGTAGAACTGGTTAAAAATAACGCTAAGCTGGATTTGAAAAATTACAAGGGGGAAACGGCCTTAATGATTTCCAAAAAATTTTCATGGAATAGGAATATAACTGAAGTTTTGCAAGATGCCGGAGCAATTTAATGTAAAAGTGCAAAATTACCAGGCAGCTGGCAGCTGTTTTCACTTTGTAGTATTTTTTTAGTAGATCTCACTGAGTAGTTTTTCTTTCTTCTACTATGTATATTATTTTGGAAGCATAAGGCACTTTATGAGGGGGTCATGGCAGTTTTGTGATTAAAATGTGGCGCCTAGTTAAAAGTCTTATGAGGGTATTTTGTCACGTGAAAATGGTTCTTGTCACTCTGGGGTCGACTCTCACCCCCCAGCCACCCCTAAAGTCATAATTCTTAAAATAGACTATTATAATTATTTTTGTCCTACGAGCGTGCGGAAAGTACCACTTTTCCGCAGAGCGTGCGTGAAAAAAAATTAATACACGGCGTGCGTGGAAAAAGTTTTTCACGTACTGAATTTTGTTTTTTCTCAATTTTTTTACCTATGACATGCTTCTCAAAAAGTTCAGTTTTTCTCGAAATTTCTCCACCGTTTTTTCTCTTCAAGAGAGCTATTAGCTTTCTGTATTGACGAATGACGAATATCGACATATTTAATGAGTTTTATAGCTTAAATAATTCATTCTACTTATAATAAAAATAATTGTTAATATGTATTCTCTTATTAAACTTATTGCGTTATTAAACCTAATTAAAAAATCACATTTTTGACCATTTCCTTTTTCAGTAGAGCCAAAAAACAAATAAAAAAACAATATGTCAATTTTTGCACGCTCTTAGGAAGAATGTTGTAGCTAACACGAGCGTAAAATATCTTTTCCGCACTTACGGCTGACATAAACTCCGCTCGCGAGTTTTTCGTGCAAATGCCGTTGCGTGCAGAAAAGTATTACTTTCTGCACTTGTTAGCAACTATTTCGCATAGAAAACCAAAAAGCAGATTTCAAAATACTTGTCTGAAAAGTTAATAAAATCGAAGGCACTTCACAAAAAACGCTTAGCAGTGGCATGGGAAGACACTTATTTTTCTAGCCTAGGTGGTTGCGAAAAAAATATCTGTAGCAGTCAAGAGGAAGCAGATAAGTAGTGAATCAACTGTTCATGGAATAGAGACCTCAGGAAAATATTCCTCTAAAAGTATGTACTCATGTATCAATAACTATTTATTCGCCAGACACTGACGTTTTTATCTTGGTACTAAAATATTACAAAGATTTAATTCCAGATGGTTATTTCCAAACTGGAGCTGGTACAAAAAAACGAACAATCTATATTGCTGAGATATCAGAAAAGTTGACGAAACTTCAGAAAGATTTTTCACTTACAGGCCGCCATACAACCGAGGGATTCGCAAAAAAGGGTAAGATTAACGCCATTTTTAATCGGAAAACTTTTAATGAGGTGCCTGAGGACGTTTTGCAAAGTTTTGGTATCATTAGGCGACGTGAGCATCAATTTGGAGTCCATTGTTAGAATTTTGGAAAAATTTATATGTACTGTTTATGCTCCAAACATACAACTAAAAACCTTGGCTGAGTTAAGATGGCATTCTTTCTCAAAACAGCAATTGCAAAACGAGCAGTTGCCGCCTCTTCAAAACACAGTTTATATCCTGCTCTGCAACGGGCAACATTACAGTTGCATATTTGGGTAAATGCTCACTTAGCTAATCCCATATGCGTTTTAAAATCTGATTCCTATGGGTGGCAATTGGGCCACGAGACTTTCAAGCCAATTTTGTCAACTAATGAATGTATTGCACCTGACACCATATTAGTTATGTGGTCTGTCATATTCTAAACAATCAATGCACAAACAAAAACCAATTGTTTAACGACAATGATTCGGAAGATGTAGACAATATTCTAGCTGTGATGATAATGACGACGACGATGTAGAAATATAATCATTTATTGATCACATTATGTTATTTTTTGAATTTAACTAACGCCAATAGGTACCTATTTTTTTGCATCTTCCTGCCTTTTTATATCCCGAGCAGTTCACCCACACATTATTTTTTTCTAGAGTATTTTATTTAGACTAGTCTTTTCTGAAAAAGAAAAGCTTTATTTTGGTGTTTATTTTTACCCCTCAAGTTTACCGAGATTTTTCATATTTATTATTCGAAATATTCTGATTTCGGAGTGGCGAACCCGTTTTGTATTGAGAGCATTCTTGAGAGCACTACATAGGTTGCTTGCTTTAATCACAAACCTGCCGCGGAAATGCCCTATGCGCCCCTACTATATTTATAGGTATAACATATTTCTATTATATTGATTTATAAATAATTAGTTATACATAATTTTATATCTATATGCTTATAATTAGTATCTGCTCTTTTCTTTATAGTTATTAACATTATAAGGCGGATAAATAGCAAATAAGAGCCGGGCTGAATATCATCAACCAAGGCTGTTATTTGCAGTTATCGGCCGTATTCCGTTCTAGATTTTTCGTTATACTGAAGATTTTTTAAACAAACCACCCAATTTGAAAAATAAATTTTATTGAACAATAACTTTAATAGGTAGGTACAGATTATTCCCATGTGTAACAATTCATTCCTTATTATGGAGGTGGAGGCAAACGTAAACTCTGATCTGCAAAAGATTCAAGAGTATGGTCTTTGGTATGGTAGGAAGCATAACCTTACATTGAATGCAAAATAAACTCAGGTCTTGCTCTTTGCGCCAGCAGCATCCCACATAACAAAATTGCATCCTTAGAATGTATTAAGAATGTTCTTTTTTTAGGAGGAATGTGCCTAGAATATTCGCCAAAACCATTGCGAATGTCCTGAGAATGTTCTGAGAAAAGATTGTAGAAATACTGTTTGCAATACCCAAGAACTTCCTGGGAAATCCATTAGGATATTCCTAGAATATACCTATGAGATTCTCAGTACGTCCTTAAAAGAATATTCCTGTTTGATTCTAAAAATATGCTCGAAACGTACCTATATTCTCACATTCAAAGAATATTTCTATGACATTATAGTTATGTTCTTAAAAGAATATTATACCAATATGCTTGAAATATTCTTAGAATATTTCTACATATATCATTCTCAATATGCATCCTAGATATAACATTCTTGTTTGATTCTAAGGATATACTTGGAATGTTTATTTTCGCTTCCAAATAATGCTCGTTTCAGCCCTTTTATATTAAAGGCAGTGAAAGAGTTGTTGGAAAACTTCTCTAGAAAACACGAGTATTTAACCAAAGCTCCGGTTTCGAGCTTGTTATGCTCTCGTCAAAGCACGCCAACTGAGAGAAACAGGTTCCAAGGTGATTCAAATGCGAGGCAAGATGTAGATCATTAATAGCGCGTCGCTCCCTCTCTTGGAAGTCATACAAAGCAAACGAAAAAGAATATACCTATAATATTCTTAGTAGGTTCTAAATAGAGCATTATTGTTTAACTGTACAATTAAGGTTTTTGAGTAGGTACTTTAGATAATTAGGTGAACAATATGAAAATATTCTTATCACGTTTACCTACCTACATAAACTTCTCAGCACAACTTGGTAGGTATATTCTTAATACTTGCTAGAGATATTAGCTAAAAGAACATTTTTTAGGGTACATTATAATAATGTTCGTATGAGAATATTCAAATAATGTTATATAAAGTAGGTTCTTAGCACAATCTTTCAGGTAGGTGCATAGAAGCAACATTCCTAGTAAATACATAAATAGAACGTTCTAAAATGAATATTTCAATCGAAACAATCTTAGAATATCCATTGAACATTCCTAAAAGAACATTCCAAAAAGTACTTTGAGGGAATATTCTGAGAATATGAATGTTCTTTCACTGTTATGTGGGATGTCAGGAATTTTTCCGTAACTATCTGCATTTTAAGCTTCATGATAAAAGCTTGGACTTTGTAAATAGTGCTAGGAGCTTAGGTGTTAAATCTATTTTTTTTTTAAGATAATTCCCCAAGTCAACTATGTTGGCAACACAAGCTTTTTCTACATACAAAATTTGAAAGCATTGACAATTTTACATTGTATTGCCAACATAATGTCAGTTTGACTTTTATCTTTAAAAAAAAAAAACAGACTTTAGTATTAGATAGCAAACTTAAATTCAGTGAACATAGGTATTACTAATTTAAGTAGAAAGTCCTGTTTGGGAATCGACCCACTGAGCAGTGGACCCAGACTTCCCGTGCCAATCCTTGACGCGTTTCATCCTTGTTAGGACTCATCAGAATGATGTCGATTCGCAAACAGGGACCGTTGTGTTCCTGTATTCACGTTGGTCATTACCTGAAAAAAATCTTTCTAACAATTTTCATTGCCAACGAAAGCTCAGACCAATCAGTGTAGTTCAACGCCGGTAGGGGTATTTGCCCTCGGAGTAGTTGTTTCTGACTGGTCAACGAAATACAGGAGGACAATTTGAAAAGTAGCAATCCGGAATATCTCTTAGAAAAAAAATACTATCATTAAGATCCCAAATACGTATCGGAATCAAAATGAGGCACTTTTTGTGTCACCCCGCCTAATCGTACGATTTAGATTTTGCTATAAGACGTAAAGGAAAAGCAACGAGCTATCCAACGATATGCAGCACAAGGGTTCGTATTGAAAAAAAGCGTACCTAGCTACTCCAAGGGCTACGAAACGGGGTGGCTCAAAAAGTGCCTCATTTTGGTTCCCCGTCCAAGCCTTTAATTCCCCCGATACGTATTTGAGATCTTGATAGTATTTTTTGTCTAAGAGATATTCCGGATTGCGGCGACTGCTACTTTTCAAATTAATTGACACCCTGGCACAGATCACCTAAATACCAGGGTAGCCGGCTGCCTCGCCGCTACCGCGGCCGATAATTTATAGTGCGTGAGCGTGTTTCAGCCTATTGTGTTTACATATAACATTGAACCACGAATTCACCGCTCTTTCGCTTCTGTATGTAGGAGAACTATGACGCGGACCCCCGTACTATTCGACAAGCGGCCAGCGGCCTAGAGGGAAGAACGAGGTTTCGTAGCTTTGGAATCGACGGCAAGGTCCCTTACTTACGCATCTGTAAGTAGGTGGGTCGTATTTTTGAAATTATCCGAGTACACTTCGTACACGAAATTTGACTATGACAGCAATGTGAATTGAATAAAAATAAAAAAATCGTATCAAATTTCGTATGCGAAAATATTCGAAAATACGACCCCAGAATACGACCCCAGGGTCCTTATTCTTGAAACAGGGGAGCAGCGTTCCCAGGAGAACGAGTGTTTCGTCTTTCTCAATGATATGCAACTGATAATATAAGTAACAAAGACGGAACACTCGTTCTCCTGGGAACGCAGCGCCCCGGTTTCAAGAATAAGAACCCTGAACCACATGTACGGTGCAGTGTCGTTGGTGGCTAGGGTACGTTTTGTTCCGTTTTCCTATTTCGATATACATTCACGTTTTCTATTTAAATAAAATTAAAGTCGCAAATTCGGCCCGCGATCATAGTTCAACTAATATCAGAAATTAAAATATTTTCATCAAGAAAGATAATTGAAATATGAGAGATTTCCAGACCCCCCCTGACCCTCCCTGTGGGCGCCCATGAATGAATATGGAAATTGAATTCGCAGTTGCTATTACTAGAAATCTGCAATCCATCCCAAGGTTTAGATTTTACAGAGGAACTTGATACTGAAGAGTGTGAACTATTTATTATAGTACCTACTTGAAGTTACAAAATTATCCGAATAATTTTGAAAAAGTTGTTTTGTTATCTCCATTCTTTCAGACACCGATTTTTCTATGTAGGTTTCTGCCACCGTTGAAGATTCCCATCCTCCCAGCTCTTTCAATGCTAGTAAGTCACTACCTTTTTCTACAAGCATACTTGCTGATGTTCTGATGTTCTACGAAATGAATGTCCTGTATAAAGTTCGGGATTTTCTAGGTTTGAAAACGTGGCAATTTTCTTTGGAACGTTTCCGATAGTATGTATGCCGACGACTTGCATCACACATATGCCATTCCTGTAACCAACGAAAAATCTCTGATTGTTGAAATTGGGAGGACGCAGATTAGTGTATTTCTTGTATAAACCAAATGCATCAAATGGAAGGCCCGTTTTTGGGATAAGAAAATTTCTGTCTTTTTTATTTTTAGTATTTTGTAGTGATACGAGGACGTTTTTCTCTGTATTTTCGAAATTTTCAATCGTGAGAGACAAAAGTTGACTGCGCCTACAAGTTCCAAGAATACCGAGCAGTAACACAGTAACTTCTAAATTGTAGACATGTTAAAGATGTCCCTAAGATGTTCACAAACGACATTCAAGACATCTTGCTTACAATGCTTACGTCTTGAAGACGTCGTATGTTACAAAATCCGAAATCTTTCAGAGGTCTGCCAAGACACGTCTTTAGGACTAAGACTTGGTGAAGACGTCTTTGAATCTCTTAACAATACATAAACCATTACCTATTCACTTTTAGGCCTGGTTGTACCAAATAGTTGTCTTTAATATATGAATTGACGACATCTTATCATGGACATTTTGAAACCAACGACCAACGTCTTCTAAACGTCTTTTTTTAATTTTCAAACGTTCAGACGTGATGCAGACTTGAAAAAGACGTCTATTAGACTCTATATGCTGTTTGGGTGTGTATATGCAATTCTTCGAATTCGTACAATAATAATTCAAAAGCGATACTTTCCTATAGGTACTTAATTATTTACCTAAAACTGTCATGTTATATAATTTGAAACTTTCGTCATAGTTTTTGGATCCTACTCTAGATTCTGTTTCTGATTCTGCCGTGAAGATGATGTATATATCTTACTCGTAATGTATACATAACTGAGTACCTATTATTATTTATTTATATATTAGGTATTTTGTTGCCCCATAAATTTTTTCTTAAAATAATTCTCACTATTCTTTCTCTGAAATGGCACGTTTTCTCATTCACTTTTACAATAATGTCTGCATCAGGTGCCATACAACCCTCATTATACCTAGACTTTATGAGTCTAGGGAGCCTGAGGTAATAAAAATGAATCCATCAATTGTTGGGGTTTTCCTTGTTTATAATTACAATCATTTTATAACACCCCTTGTTGGGCCACCCAACAATGAAAAATGACAGAGTCCATTAAGTATATGGGTAAAATTTTGCTTGTTTCGTTCAGTTTAGAAATAACCAACGAGTGTACCGGTGCTTGATTTTTGAAATGAAAATGCTTCAAAAAAGCTTTATTAACTTGTCAGTGATTGTTGTTTTGAATACATTTTGTGCAATGAAAGCCGCAGGTGAAGTTTATCCTGGTCAATTCACTAAAAATTTACTACAGGTAAAAGAAAAAAAATTGATACATCTAATGAATAGGTATAGAAACTAATTTTATAAATATTCTAGGTTGATATAGAACTGGATCCAAATGTTATAGATAGCATTAAAACTGGAACAATTTTAGCATTTGAGCATTGCAGAAATGTCTTTCGTTGGGAGCGCTGGAACTGTCCAACTGAGGACTTTGAAAGGTAATTTTCACCGGCTTTATTGAACTTCAGTTACAGTTTTTGATTTTTTTTTCAGGCATAAACAGCAACGCGCAAATAAGGAACTGGCATTTACACAAGCTATTACGGCGGCCGGTATTGTTCATGCTGTTACGAAAAACTGCTCTAGAGGTTTGCAATTTATTTATATCCATAAAATTAGGTATTTGATGACTTTTCATTTTGGCTATGTTTGCTTTAAAATACTATCAAAATTAAGGCTTCCTAACCTAACACTACAACAATTCTTTTAAAAATCAAACAATAGTGAATAGTATAATATTATGCGATTGAATATGAAAATGCCTTGAGTAATGTGTGAATGAAGTCCTTATAATCTAATCATGAAAGAAAATATCTTAGACCTTTGCTGAAACAAAATCAATTTTCACTCATCAGCATCTTCAAGAAATCATGTAAATAATTTCGCTAACACTTAAACATAGAGGAATTTAGGTCTAAATGGTCATTCAATAAGTTACCTGAATATTTAAATTTGTTTATTTCAATAAGGGACTCAAGGAGTCCAAGGAGATTCAATTTCAACCCTTTATTTTCTACTAGCGGCCCGCTCCGGCTTCGCAAGGGTATAAAATATATAGCCTATGTCACTCACTGAAAAAATTATTAAAATCGATCCAGTAGTTTTGATTTATTCATTACTGCCCGTGGCCCGCACGCGTTAAACTTGGAGTAAAACAATTTAATTGGATAAGGATTAATGCTGTATTGGTTAAAATCGCTTCCTGCGTTTGCAATGTAAGCGGAAGAAATGTAATTATTTACGACATCACATTGGAAACCTCAAAAATAACAGTATTTCTCCACTATTTAATGGATGTTATTATACATATAAACCTTCCTCTTCAATCACTCTATCTATTAAAAAAAAACGCATCAAAATCCGTTGCGTAGTTTTAAAGATTTAAGCATACATAGGGATATAGGGACAGAGAAAGCGACTTTGTTTTATACTATGTAGTGAAGTCGTGGCCCATATCTTTAATCGCGTTCTTTTATTTTAATATTTCTCACTATTTTGGAATCAAAATTTATCGTGAAATCTTCATCTTCTTCGTCCATGTCTGACAAATGATCAGAATCTCTTCTGTCCTGAGTAATTTCAGTATCTGGCACATTATGTCCTTTTTTATGTTCAGTTATGGGCGTGGCATACTGTTTGATGAACCTTCTGGAAAAAAAAAATGGTTTCATAGTTGGCTTGTTGGCTACATGCATCTACAACTATCAAAGAAAATACCTTAGATTACTTTATAAAAATACTTAAAAACTTACCTTCATCAGATGCCGAGTCAGATGCATCAAAACTACAATTTTCTGAAATTTGAGGTACTTTTTTTTACATTTCTTTTGAAATGCCCACTCCTTTTTATTTTTTTCCAGGGTGATAATTCCATATTCACTACTTCAAGATGTTTACAATTTTGTAATGTGGAAATTTGACAATTTAATGTTTTCGGTTTTTTTATAAGAGTGCAAATGTAGGCACTTATACAAATATTCTATATAGTATTTATAACGCACTAACTGAAATGGTTTTATCCAAAATACTAATGATTCGTCCTTTAAACTATTTATAACAGAGTAAGCAACGCCCCTATAGGTCTCCTATAAAACAATTTTATACTTATTTCATAAAGCATTTATCTTTATTCTTAAGAGCTGTTATATTTATTGCCTTACAAAGCCTTTATACAGCTTGTATGTAACTTTTACAAAAATGTTTTTCAACGCAGAAATTAAAATTGTTATAAAGAAACAATAAAAATCTTATAAAGTTCTTAAAACATTTTTTTTAATACTTTTAAAGCGGTCTTATAACGCGCTTTATAAATGTTACTTAGCGGCCCGCTCCGGCTTCGCACAGGTATAAAATATATAACCTATATCACTCACTGAAAAAATTATTAAAATCGATACAGTAGTTTCGATTTATTCATTCCTTATATTCAAATTAGTCTAAAATGACACCAATATTGGAATAATATGATAGACATTTTCAATAATTTTAACCCTTTAAAAATCGAATAGGGGTTGAACAACCCCCATGAGGGTTGAAATTTGAGGTGCTGCGGGTTTCTTATGCCAAATTCTATATAAATCGCCATAGATTTTTTCCAGATAGGTCTGAATGTGAAAAAACGATATTTTTGACACTTATGTCAAATATGACAGCAATAGAGCCCTACCGTTGGGTCCTATGAGAATGAGATATTTTTTTTTTGAATTCCTCACATTCGAATTATTCTAAAATGACACCAATATTGAAATATTATGATGACATAGACATTTTTAATAATTTTAACCCTTTAAAAAATAAAATAGAGGTTAAACCACCCTCCTGAGGGTTGAAATTTTAGGTACTGCGGGTCAAATCCCTTAAAATAGTGCAAAAAACAACTTGCCAAATTTCATGCTTTTAACCCAATTTGCTACATTTTACCCCATTTTGATAGTCTGCCGCATAGACTATAAGGGATACAGGGTCGGTTGAATTGGGGCAAAGTTTACGAAATTTTGCAAAATTGATTTTATATTTTCCTGAGCTTATTTGAAGAGATACGCCAAAATAAATTACACTTTTCTTTTCCCTACAATATGGCATTATCAAATTTGAAATCCGATATTTCGTCTTTGGGCCACCTTTTCTTAACCTTGTTTAACAAACATGGGATTTTATTTTTGGATTTCCATCAAAAGATGCCGGTGTAAACCCAGTCATTTCGATTGAGTTGATACAGAGCGCCATTTATGACCAATCAATACAACTACCCAACTACAACCAACTACCAATAGAAATTTCATTAGCTAGCTTTGGGTGCGTTTACATCAGAACATTAAAATAATATAAAAATGAAAACAATAGTTATTTGTGCAACCAGTTGGGAGAAGCACTATTTTTCGTAACGAGCAGATTTCTGCGAGTTACGAAAAATAGTGTTTCCCAACGTGTTTCACACAATATTTTTTTCTAATTTTGTATATTATGACCTGATCCATTCAAATTCAAGTCAAAAACATGAAAAACATCCCTTCTATAATTATTTCTAAATTGTCAAGTAAGTTCAGAGATGTTTCCTATTCCGTTACTATGGAAGCCAGTATTGTTTATTGTCAAGTTTGGCGACTCAAACTGTCATTGCTTTCGGCGATCATCGACTACCTACTCTGCTTTTAGATTCTGTGGATGACAAATCATCAAACTGAGAATTAAATAGCATGGGGGGTGGAAGTCTAATACAGCCGCTAAGGGCTATGTGGATTATTCCATGACTATAATAAACAGAAAATTGTCACCAACAACCTTGGAGACACTTCCACGGAAAAAACATTCAATTCATTCATTTAATTAATGCTACACAGAAAACTATATTGTCAATATCATCAATAATTATTGTTCAAATTGTGTTAAGTAATAATTTTTATAACTAATTAGTTTTTTTTTCCATACATTGTCATATTATGTAACTAATTTGAATAAAATAAAATCTTCATAATATGTACCATCGTCACCAAAAGTATCTGGGACACAAATAATGCATAATAATCTCCTGGACTAATTCTACTGTCATTTATTTCAATGCATTTAATTCATAGTTTGACAAATATTTGACATAAAATTCATATAATAGGACAAGAGCTAATGTGATGCTGTCCCAGTTACTTTTGGTGACGATGGTACGTACAAAGAATATAATAACAACAAAGTACTTCAAGTAGTTCAGCCCTGAAAGTATCACAGATTTTGTTCCTGTATTTTTCGCAACTAATGGTGTAATTTTTCATCACCAGTTGCGAAAAATTTTACTTTTCGTAACTGGTGATGAAAAGTAAGGCATTTGATAACGTCAACGAGTTTTGAAAAGTGTCACTTTATATGTCAAAATAAGAAAAATATTATTTATGAAACTTTTACTGATTATAATAGTAAAAAACAAATTTTTTTTTATATTTTCAAAGATTTTTTTTTAAAAAGGTTAAATTTTCAATTTACCCAAAGGATGGTTGAAGCAACAGTTTAGGAATTTTTGGTTAATTGAAAATGTGCAACTTTGCGGATCAATTGTGTTGAGTTTGTAAATTATTTTCTATTATTTACCTAAAACTATAATCATTTTTTTATTTTGGCAACGCCGTTTTGTTTTGGCAACATTGCTACCGACGGCTTCATGCCGATGGCCCTAAGAGCCAAGAAATTATTATGCGATTCTGTTCTACCCTATGGTTCTACCTTTGAGTACCGTCGAGATGTAAGAAAGATATCTCCGGTTTGCATTTGACTTTTGTTAACACAAAAAATAAAATAAAGGTTATATAACAAAAATAATTATTGTGCTTTACTATGAACCAGTATATTTATCAAGTGGTACGTCTAGTAGAGTAATTGCGAGACCCCACAAGACGCAACAAATTGCTCAAGAAAGTATTCAACTATCAAACTCAATGTAACACGAATTTATCAAGAATTCAATGGTGTTTAATTTAGTTTGATTCGTTCGCATTTCAATGACTATTTCACTAGAGTGTATTACACCGGTTATACAACTCACTGTACATTATTCCCATATGACACGAGAGCAAAGAAAACGAGAGGCTTAATAAGTGATAAGCCTTTTGGGATTATCGCGCTTGGTGGCAATATTGTTATTAATAATAATAAAAATTAATAAAGCATTAAAGTTTGGTTCGTTGTATAACCTTTTGAATACCATTCGATGTTTCAGGATTACCTAATACTTTTACCTGACACTCAACGCGTTATCAGCAACACCACTCCTCCTTCGGAGTCGTGGTGTTGCTGCGTAACGCGTTTCGTGCCAGGTAAAAGTATTATCCGGTAATCCTGAAACCTCTTGTGGTATTACATTCGATTATACAATTCACTGTAAATTATTCCCATATGACACGAGAGGCTTAAAAAGTGATAAGCCTTTTGGGATTATCACGCTTGGTGGCATTTATGGCAAATTCTATTATAGAAATTTTTTAAAATTTTAAAGTATTAAAGTTAAGTCCGTTGTATAACCTTATGAATACCACTCGATGTTTCAGGACTACCTAATACTTTTACCTGACACTCAACGCGTTACCAGCAACACCACTCCTCCTTCGGAGTCGTGGTGTTGCTGCGTAACGCGTTTCGTGACAGTTAAAAGTATTATCCGGTAATCCTGGAACCTCTTGTGGTATTACATTCGACAATAAATTCCGTATTCAGCTGACAATATTGCTACCTGGACAATACCAACAACATGGTATTTCAGCGACCATTTTTTGACATTGTCAAACTGATCTTTTTAATTTGAAGTTTTTATTAATATTTTTGCATTCTATTTATTTTTAAAATCTTACGTGAAATAGTCATGACGAATGCCACTTGAGAAAAAATTGTGTAGGCAAAATTGTTTTCAAGGTTTGTTGCTTTTCGGTAATTTCGCGAATGACATTTTTGCCAAGCAACAAACTTTCATACCTTTCGAAATTTTTTTCTCTTGTGATATTATATTAGCCTATCCAAAACACGTGACTTTGACAAGCAAACAAAGGTTTTGTGTGCCTCTTGTCGGACATGTTAATTTAAGATTGACAGCATCTTGGATAGTCGATAGTCTAATATGAAAATATTGGCAATTTTTCTCAGAAAATGATTGTTTTCTTTACTAATTTGGACTCGTTCTCTTGATTGGAAAAGTCAAAATTCCGAACATATAGAAATTAAAAGTTTCGATTTTTTTCAAAGAATAGGTACCTACCATGTGGCAGCATATTCATATTCAGATTCGTGTATATTACAGTCGACCAGATAATTATCGAAAAGAAAAATTAAGAAACCGCGAAATTCAATCAAATAAAATTATTATACAGGGTGTCCCACGGTGGATGGCGTATTAGACGTTTATGGAGAACTAAAAAGCGGATCATTTTGAAAATTTGGCAACCAGGATAAATGACCATGATCTACACTTTAAAAAAAAATTTGTTTATGCGGTGTTGCCGCTTCTACTCTAAACCAATAGCAACATCGCTATTTTAAATGGAATACCCTGTATGTGATTACATATTTGGATTCTACGTAAAATTCTGAGCAGATTTCATGTGATGATTCTATACCTAAGTTCAACTGTATTGGAAATATTGACAGTTGAAAATTGACTTTTTGCAACTTCGAATTTAATCTATGATTAAAAATTCCAATTAAATTTAATCTCCGGTTAAATTCAAAGTTGGTGTCAAATGATAGTTCATGAAAATCTAAGATAGAAATGTGGAATCGATTTTCCTCTAAAATTACCCGTTCAGATTTTACAGCCTGTCAAAGTTGCAAAAAAGTCAATTTTCAACTGTCAATATTTCCAAAACAGTTGAACTTAGGTATAGGGTATATAGAATGAAATCTGTTCAGAATTTCACGTAGAATCCAAATATGCAATCACATACAGGGTGTTCCATTTAAAATAGCGATGTTGCCACTGGTTTAGAGTAGAAGCGACAACACCGCATAAACAAAAATATTTTTAAAGTGTAGATTATGCTTGTTTATCCCGGTTGTCAAATTTTCAAAATGATCTGCTTTCTAGTTTTCCACTATTGTCTAATACGCCATCCACCGTGGGACACCCTGTATCATGTAGGGAATTTCTGGGATTGGGAAGTGATGTTCGAAGCCGTTTTACTTGCGATAAAAAAATTAAATGGAAAAACTGAGATAGAGGATCGATAGTTTGGCATTTCGACTTATCAGTGGACTTTTCAAAATAAATATAAAAAAATTATCCTCAATTCGACAGACTGCTTTAGGAACATCCCCATTTTGCTTGACAAGGGTATTATGCCGAAACGACCCATCGGACCGGGCCGCATGGAGGTAAGTAACATCCTCTTTAGCATTCGGTAATCCGTTCGACAACGGTTCGGTTTTTGAAATGTAACACTATTCTTTGGTAACACCCGTGGTTGCATGGACGTGAGCTTTATCGGGTGTTACCCTCGTTATTCAGACTATTACCTATCTTGTAAATAATTATGTTAGGGCATTGAAATATCAAAACATGAGTATATAAGTGCAAAATATAATTAATATTGTTATATTAATATAATTATACTGTGCGTTCGTAATTTCCATATCCTACAAATAAAAAATTTCCCCATATGTAGCGAACATTATGGGGTGGGGGACACTGTATATGGATAATCCTCTGGCATAAAAACACTATTAATTTTTTAACTAATATAGAAAGTATACTATGCAAATGCACGTCTTCCAGAATTTTTTTGTCTGAACAAAATTCGGACACCGACGCTACAGCAGCAAGCAGTGTAACAGGCAATGTTGTCAGCTTGCCGAAATTATTCAGAGGACTCTTAATTTCTATTTGGTGTATAAAAACACAGAGTTGTGAGTTTCTTAACTTATAAAATAAGTAAATAAATAACTGAAGTATTTTTAGTTCTATTTTCCTCTAGTCTAGACGAATCAACCAGCGAATTAATAAAATACAGAAAGTTTGAAAAATTAAAAACTAATATTATATCTATCCAGGGTAAGTAACACCTGATAAAGAAACTCTCCGCTGCAGAATTTAGTACGACAGATTTTCGATTACAAAGAACAAGTTGAAGTTTTGAAGATGGTGAAATCATATGTTGTCAGTGAATGGCCTTCTAAACAACATTGTCCTGAAAAATGTCTGATTTATTACAAATTTAAAGAAGATTATGCTGTAGGTGATGAAATTTTGACATGTCAAGATCGAATTGTAATACCCAAAAATTTAAGAAAAAAACGTTTAAAAGATTTGCACTCTGGTCATTTTGGGTTAAGAAGATGTAAGGCGCGAGGCGCGAGTAAAGGAAACACTTTGGTGGCCTTCAATAAATAATCATATTGAAGAAAAAGTTCATAACTGTGAAAAATGCCTTAAACATAAAAATCCAGGAGTTGAACCGATGATCTATTTAAATGTACCTGTTTTACCTTGGAGCATAGTCGCAGCAGATTTATTAGAATACCAAGGAAACCAATACTTGGTTATACAGGATTATTATAGTCGATGGCCAGAAATGTTTTTATTGAATAACTTAAAATCAGAAACGGTTATTAAATGTTTGAAAAAGACCTTTGCAAGATATGGAACGCCAAAAATACTTAGATCAGATAATAGAAGACAATTTGATAGTTACGAATTTAAAAATTTTGCAAAAGAATATAACTTTATATGGAAAAGTATCAGTCCCAAATATCCACAGTCAGATGGACAAGCGGAAATGCAGTGAAATTAATTAAAAAGATTTTCAAGAAAAGTGATGATCCCTACGTTGGTTTACTTGGCAACATTGCCAAATCATAAAGAAATTAGAAGAAATATGATAACTGAAAAGGAACAAAAGAACAAAAATTTTGATAAACGACATAGAGCAAAGGAGTTAGATGAATTAATTGAAGGAACAAGAGTTTTTATAATAACAGAAAATAAAGAAGGAAAAATTGTTAATAAACGAAAAGATGAACCAAAATCCTACATGGTGGAAACAGATACTCAGATATTAAGAAGAAATAGAAGACATTTACAACCACTACCAGAAAATAATGAGATTAATGAACCGGTCACGACAGATTATCAAACCCTTGATAGGCCTGATTCTGAACCAACTACTTCCATGCTAACAAAAGATCACAATAAAAGAGATAAACAGAAAAACCACAGCAAATAAGATGAAAGAAATTATACAAGAGACAAACATAGAGACAGACGAGAAAGACGTTTTCCCACTAAATTCAAAGATTATTTAATGTAATATGTATTTGATTTTTTTTGTATGTTATTAGTAATTTTGATTTCTGTTGCGTTTGAGAAAGGAAGATGTAAGGTGATCTTACCTTTAATAATAAAAAGGTAATGACCAGCCAATTGTATTGTCAGGGGTATTGTCATAGAGAATTAAAGCATAATTTTTCACGAATTTCCGAATAAATTATCGACTTCCTTCCGTATAGTGACTCTCCCAGCCTTATCTTGACTGCAACAAATATTCTCGAATGTGCTTAAGGGTCAACTCTATCATCCTCAAATTTCAAAAAATCCCTACAAAGCATATTTATTTATTCACGAATTTTCGAACAAATTATCAACTTCACCCCGTAGTGAGTCTCCCAGACGTAACTTGACTACAAAAACTATTCTTGACTGTGCTTAAGGCTGCAACGGCCCCCCCTTCAAATTATATTTTAGTTCTAAAAAAAATTATAGATGGCGCCAAGATGAAAGCATTTGTACAGTGGGGCATTTTAAATATTATAGCGATTTCAATTTGCAGAATCAGTGCAACTTTTTTCACTCAGTTGGCACTGATTGGCTAATGGGATTATGGAGGGATTTGTATTTCCATGCCTGGCCTGGTATGACTTCAAATTTTGTTCTACTCTGTAAAAGTGATGTTTTGTTGTAGAGCTTGTTTTTGAGGTATGTTTAGTTGTGGTAGGTACCTATGAGATTTTCAGGAAGCAATTGGCACATGAATGGGTTTAGAAATAGAGGAATACTCGGAGGAATAATGAAAAAATAGTCTTACCAGGAGTCTTACACAATTTCAGATATTGGTAAAAGATCCAAGAGCTAGTAAAAGAAATGCAAATCGCCAGATACCTAAATTGAATGCTCTACTGCATTGGTGGATATTATTATTGCACTAATATGCAAGAACACAAAGGAAAAACTCTAATTTTAGCACTTTCCACCTTTTGTAAATAAATTTTAATAATTATTATAGAAGCTCTTTATTTTTTCAAAGACATTTTGTGCTACAAAACACGATCCAATTTTTTTATGTACCTAGGTACGTAAAATAGATATACTTTATTTATTTTCAATGGAAACTAATGGCACAGCATGCTTTGTGCCTATTATTTTATAAACCAATAATAAAAAACAAAACAAATACACAAGGTGAGAAAGAGGTTCTGTTGTCAATAGGCTTTTTTGGAAACGCTGAACAACCTACATCAGCTGCTGCTCCAACAGTTCGGAGTTTTCGAAAACGCCTAATTATGACATCACGAATTGACTGGTGGCGCCATCTTCGAAAAAAAGCCTGAATCATATTTGTCAAAATATCTGTAATTTTATTCCAAAATCGGTTTTAGACTACAAAAAAAAAACGGCACATCAGAATTTGCTGAAATTTGGCATTGTTTTGCGGGTAGCTAATACGTAATGTCTTAGCTGGTAGTGGACTGTATTTACTTTGCGGCGCAACCTCTAAATAATGATAAAAAGGACTTACCCAATGATTCCATAAGTGCACTCCTGCAGGGACCCTGCTTTACACACGCGCTGCGGATTATGGTGTTCCTACTTACGGGTTATGTAACTTTGTAGAAGGTTGATACGAGAGGACTTCACAATGAAGTTTTGAGATTAGAAATATTGCGACCGGGTTAAGTCGTACGACGACGCGCCCGTGTCGTCTCATCGAGTTTCTTAGCAAGTCTGTCCAATTACTCGCTTCTGGTACGTCCACTATCAAAATCTAGAGGTACGACTTTTTTTGCGCGAAACAAAAACAAAAAATGCGAGCAAACAGGAATTTTGCACCTTTGCCAAATTGTATAAAATTTATTTAGAATAAAGACGAAACATTACCGCCCACCAAAAAACATGCAAGTGTTTTTTTTTTCTTGTTTCTTTTTTCAAGCCAATTTGGCACTATAGAGTCCCAAGAACAACAAACAAAAAAAATAAAAAAATTCTTTTGTTAAATTAAAATTACAATAAAATTAACTAGAGGAAAAAAAAATACATATATATAGATATATATGTATATACCTCTACAAGAATAGAGATATAGGTAGGTATTTATCGATATACAATATCATCTAAGTTACCTATTGGGATGGCAACATAGACACTTTATTAACCGGTCGTTTAAGAACTCCAGGGGTTGTCTTAAGGGTTACAACCCGGATAATACCGTCAGGACCAGGATGAGTTTCAGTTATGCGTCCAAGTCGCCATTTGAGGGGTGGAGTGAGTTCATCTCTTAGGACTACTAAAGTTCCAACCTTAATTGGGCTTGGATTAGTATGAAACCATTTGTTGCGCTGTTGCAGAGTATGTAAGTACTCGCGGTGCCAACGTTTCCAGAATTGTTGGTGAAAATGTTGAAGTAGTTGCCATCTACTCAAACGATTTAAGCTTATGGCGGACAAATCGGGATCAGGGATAGTAGATAATGGAGCCAGAGTTAAAAAATGATCCGGGGTCAAACTCGAGAGGTCATTGGGATCCGTACTTAACGCAGAAAGCGGACGGGAATTCAAGACCGCTTCGACTTGGGTGAGCACTGTGTACAGTTCCTCGTACGAGAGGATTTGGTCACCGATAAGACGGACCAGATGAAATTTGACACTTTTGATACCAGCTTCCCATAATCCTCCAAAGTGAGGTCCAGCAGGGGGGTTAAATCGCCAATCAATTTTTTCTTCATGGGCAGCTTCGGCAAACACTTCATGGAGGTATTTAGCGGCGCCAACAAAGTTGGTGCCACAGTCACTATGAATCACCGAAACTCTACCACGTCGACTTAGAAATCGTCTCAAGGCAGCAAGAAAAGCAGAGGTGGTCAGATCTGAGGCAAGTTCGAGATGAAGTGCCTTTGTCGCGCAGCATACGAACAGACATAAATAGGCCTTTTGAGATTTGGCACCTCGAGCTCGAGTGAGGGTAATAAAAAAGGGACCGCCAAAGTCGACAGCGGAACATTGAAAGGGTTTTATCTGAGTGACCCTAAAGGAGGGTAAATCACCCATTTTGGGTTGCATGATTGGAGGGTTTACTCGGAAACATTTTAAGCAATCAGAAGTTACTCGAGTGATTGCTCGTTTCGCAGATAGAATCCAAAAATGTTGTAAAATTAAGTAGTTCAACGTTTGTTTTCCACAATGGAGAAATTTTTCATGAAAGTCCTGAATTATAAGATCGGTCAATCTGTGTTGAGCTGGTAATAAGGCAGGGTGTTTTTGTTCAAATGCAAGTTTGGAATGAACTAAACGACCGCCCACCCTGAGAATACCAAGTTGATCTAGAAAAGGGGAAAGTTTTTTAAGCTGATTTGAACAGCGACGACCCTTTGACAGATTGTCAATATCCTCACTAAACACCATCCCTTGAATATATTTCACTAGCGTCATTAGGGAATTATGCAATTCAACATCTGTGAAAGTATTAGTCGAAATAGTGGGTTCATGACGCATTTTTTGGATCACCCGAAGGCAGTACGAGAATATCCTTAAAATGGTTGGGAGCGAAGAACGTTCACCTAAAAGCCTGGAAACACCATCAATTTCCGTAGTGATAGCACATACTAATTTTCCTTCTTCGGCGAGAACTTCCGGTTGCGGCTTTGAATCGGGTTCAAACTTTGATGCAGGCTACACTTCCTGCGGCAACAGTAACCATGCGGGACCGTGCCACCACAAAGAAGCGTCACACAATTCAGAGGGTAACATGCCCCGAGTAGCGCAGTCGGCGGGGTTGAATTCCGAGGCAACGTGGTTCCAGTTTTCAGGAGGCACGATATCCTGGATTTGGCTGACTCGATTGGCTACGAAAGTTTTCCATCGAAATGCCGGCGAGCGAATCCAAGCGAGTGAGACCATAGAATCCGACCAAGCGTAAATCCGCGTAAAGTTAACGTCTGAGTAAGTGGCCAAGACAAATTTAAGTAATTTTGCGGTCAACAAAGACGCACAAAGTTCGAGTCTAGGAAGTGAAATACGTTTTAACGGAGCAACTTTGCTTTTTGCATAAACAAGGAAAGTCGAAATTTTTTGGTTAGAGCAAACCAAACGTGAATAGATACCCGCTGAATATCCTAGGCTGGAGGCATCTCCAAAACCGTGGAGCTCAATCGAGACATATGAGGAAAGAAAACAATGTCTAGGGATGCGTAAATTTGACAAACAGGGAAGATCGGCCTTATATCTTTTCCATGTTTTCGCGATATCAGAGGGAGCCACATCATCCCAGGTGAGTCCTTGGACCCAGAGATTTTGCATCAATAATTTAAGGGCGAATGTAACAGGGGCAAGGAAACCTAGAGGGTCAAAAATGCGAGCAATTTCCGAAAGTATGGACCGTTTAGAGCATTCTGATTTTAAAACTTTTATTTCGTAAGAAAATTTATCGAGGTGGGGATACCAACGAAGTCCTAAAACCTTGAAATAGGAATCCATGTCATCCATTGAAATAGATGTCAATGTTTGGTGAATATCAGAAGGTATAGTTGATAAAAATTCCAAGTCGTTACTAGACCATTTTCTCAAATCGAAGCCTCCCAACTTTAAGAGCTGGATTAGTTCGTTCTTGATAAGGATGGCTTCACTTAATGAATTCGCTCCATCAACGACATCATCCACGAAAGTTTGATTAAGAAGAACTTTTGAGGCCCTAGGAAAATCCTCGGAATAATTTTGCGCCAACTCAAGAAGACATCGTAATGCAAGAAATGGCGTACTAGATACTCCATAAGTTACCGTCTTCAGAACAAAATCCTGAATGGGATCTGAAGGGCTAAATCGCCAAATAATGCGTTGATAATCCCAATGACATGAATCAACCCAAATTTGGCGGTACATCATCTTGATGTCAGCAGTGAAGACAACCGAGTAGCGTCGAAAATTTAAAAGAATAGCAGTGATGTCCTTCTGGAGCTTAGGACCGGGTAAAAGCGTTGCGTTTAGGGACTCGCCTTCTGTATTTTTTGCGGATGCGTCAAAGACCACACGAAGCTTGGTGGTAGAAGAATTAGGATTTATTACGCTGTGATGAGGAATATAATACATTTTTTCGGGACGATCTTGAGCGGGTAGGACAGTTGCGATTTTCATGTGTCCCAGGGACAAATACTCATGCATAAAATCGCAATAGGCCTTGTAAGTTTGGGGATTACTTTGTAATCTCCGTTCCAGGCTATAGAATCGACGTAAAGCAATGGAACGTGAATCAGAAAGAAGCGGTTCACCATTTTTGAATGGCAGGGAAACAATAAACTGTCCATGGGACGTGCGACGGTGCGTATTCACAAACGAACTTTCGGCCAAGAGGTCATCAGAGGAGAGAGTGCTAGCTTGAGGAACTTCTTCAATTTCCCAGAATTGTTGCAACTTTGTTGTAAGATCATCATTTTCAACAAGCGCTGAGAAAGTATAAAGTGGAGTTGGAGTTTGAAAATTGATTTTTCCCATCAGCACCCAGCCAAAAATTGTGTTGAGGGCAACTGGAGATCTTCCACCTCCATCGATTTTTCCAGGCAACCAAATATGAGGAAAAACTGAAGCTCCCAGTAACATGTCGATACTACCTGGAGCGTTAAACGATGGATCAGCTAACTTCAAATTGTTGATGTGATCCCAAGAATCGGTTTTAAAGAATGCGGTTGGCATGTCAGAACATACTTTGGGTAGGATAATAGCTTCTAAATTGACTAACAACTTATTGTTGATAGGAGGACCGATCGAGAATAGCGTCACACCTTGTGATACAAGAGAAGACATTTCGCCAATACCTTTAATAGGTATATTGAGTTTTGAGGAAGTCAAACCTAAGCGGTTGAAACACCTTTTTGAGATAAAATTTGCCTGACTGGCACTATCCAGCAAAACTCTAACGGAATGCGGGTTGCCTTGGGAATCCAAGACATTACCTAGCGCGGTTGCCAAAAGAACCACTGAATTTGGATTTATAGCTCCAACACACGAATTCATAGTCGGCGAAGAACTTGAATTTGGGCTAAACAATGAGGGTATTTGGTTATCAGGGGGCGATTGAACTGAACTAGATGAATTAGTTTGTGAATCTGCGGAGTTTGGACTCTTGTCTGAATCAAAATGCAGTAAAGTATGATGACGCAAACGACAGATGCGACAAACCGAGGTAGATTTGCACTTCTGTAAGTTATGAGCCGAACTCAGACAATTGATGCACATTCTGTTTTGCTTGCAAATCGAAAATCTCTCTTTGGGAGTGTTATTGCGAAAATTAGGGCAATTATAAACCAAATGTGACAAATTACACACACTGCATCTTTGTGAAGGTACTATATTTTGAGTTTGACTGTTGCCGTTACTTGCATTTGCCAACAATGCATGAGGATAAACTTTTCCAGGATCACCTTTTACGCCTCGACTATTATTTGCTCCTTTTGTTTGCGAAATTTGATTATTCGAATGAGCCATAGTCTCTAAAGCTTTACATTGATTTGTAAGAAATAACTTCAACTGATTAAAGGTTGGAATATCAAATTGTGCATGGGCTAATTCAAAACGTTGTACTGTGTCAACGTCCAGTTTTTTAAGTAATAAATTCAGAAGAATAAAATCCCAATGTACAACTGGAAATCCTAAGAGAGAAAGGGCGTCTAAATTTTCCATAAAGGAATCAAAAATATTGCGTAAATTAAACCCATTCGAAACGTTAGGGAAATTCAATATTTCAGTTAAATAGGTGGTTGCCAGTAATCTTTTATTTTGGTAGCGACTCACCAGGGTTGTATAGGCAATTTTGTAATTTGCTTCCGTTATTGGAATAGCTTTGATTAAATTTAGCTGTTCCCCCTTAATAAAAGAGAGGAGATACTGGAACTTTTCTATATCTGATAAGCCAGCTTTATTATGAATTAGGTTTTGAAACAAATCAAAAAACGTTGGCAATTGCCTAAGGTCACCCTCAAATACAGGTAGGGTCAACTTGGGCAAATTAACATTTATAGTCGGGGCAAAGTTATGCAAAGCGGTAGTGGGTGAAGCTAGCGGTTGCGACATTGTCATATTGACACTCGCATTAGCGATTGCTTCATTTTTAATGAATTGATTGAAGATACTCTTCGTAGTATAATACTTTTCATCTATTTCGCTTCGAATTTCTTCTTCGCCATCCCATTTTTCCTCAGACATATCCTTATGAAAAACTATTGTCATGTGAATTTTTTCGAAATCTTGATAATAAGAGGGAATAGCCTCATAGCGTGTCTTAAAATATTCTTGCGTTGTCTCATCTGCGATCGCTTTATTAGCAATATCGTAGACTTCAGAAATTCGTTTGATAAGAATTTTGCGTTGGGCAGTGAGAATTGTTAAATCTTCTGACATATTGCCAAAAAAAAAATTGAAATCAAATTTAAATTAAATTAAATCGAATAGTACCTACTATCTAGCAAAATCCGTTCTTTTCCTGAATTTGCATTTGGGCAAGGCAAAAAAAAGAAAGAATTTCAAGCTTGGAATGTTTATGTTCAAATAAACAAGTTTTTTTTTTTTTTTTGCTCTGCTCTTGAGGTTCAATTTACAACTTCTATGGCTTTTCTGATAAAAATGTTTTCGTTCTACTGGCCAAATTACAATAATTAATGCCTTTTATGTTTTATTTTGTCTAAAACACAAATCGAGAATAATTAAAACACTTGCAGTTTCTTGCTAAGAATGATGTATAACGCCAATGAATTTCAACAAAATGAAAAAAATCAAATAAAATACTTTCAATTAATCGATTAATTGCAATAATTAACCAGTTAATCAATTTAAGCACCAGAACAAAATAAGAAATTTGGCTCGTTAAGGATCAAAATGTTTTGCGGGTAGCTAATACGTAATGTCTTAGCTGGTAGTGGACTGTATTTACTTTGCGGCGCAACCTCTAAATAATGATAAAAAGGACTTACCCAATGATTCCATAAGTGCACTCCTGCAGGGACCCTGCTTTACACACGCGCTGCGGATTATGGTGTTCCCACTTACGGGTTATGTAACTTTGTAGAAGGTTGATACGAGAGGACTTCACAATGAAGTTTTGAGATTAGAAATATTGCGACCGGGTTAAGTCGTACGACGACGCGCCCGTGTCGTCTCATCGAGTTTCTTAGCAAGTCTGTCCAATTATTCGCTTCTGGTACGTCCACTATCAAAATCTAGAGGTACGACTTTTTTTGCGCGAAACAAAAACAAAAAATGCGAGCAAACAGGAATTTTGCACCTTTGCCAAATTGTATGAAATTTATTTAGAATAAAGACGAAACAGGCATAAACATTCTTTGATCGATTATCTAGAGAATAGTGCTCTTATTTTTTCAATTTTTACCGTGGATTTTTCTATTTTTGGGAAATAGTTCATTTTCACAATATAGGCCAAAAAAAAAATCGAAATATGGAAAATCTAACTGCACTATTCTCTAGATAATCGATCAAGGAATGTTTATGCCAAATTTCAGCAAATTCTGATGTGCGGTTTTTTTTTGTAGTCTAAAACCGATTTCTGTATTTTGTATCGTGTGCATGGGAGCGATGTTGCCCCCTTAAGGGTCAACTCTATCATCCTCAAACTTCAAAAAATCCCTACAAAGCATATTTATTTATTCACGAATTTTCGAACAAATTATCAACTTTACCCCATGGTGAGTCTCCCAGACCTAACTTGACTGCAACAACTATTCTCGAATGTGGAAGGTGCTTAAGGGTCAACTTTATAATCCTCAAACTTCATAAAATCCCTACAAAGCATCATTAATTTTTCACGAATTTTCCAACAAATTATTGACTTCCCTCCCAAGCCTAACTTGACTGCAAAAACTATTCTGGGCTTTGCTTAAAGGTCAACTGTGAAACGCGCTTAGCAAATCCACCTACAGGGCAAAGCTAGACAAGCTCCAACGACTTGCCTGCATGGCTACAATTGCAGCCTTTAGAACCACCGCAAAGTTGGCGTTGGAGGCCATACTGAGAATAATGCCTCTCCATCTCTTTGTGGAGGCACGGGGCACGGGCCCGGGAGGCTTCTGTCATGGCGTTTCCGATTGGTAGATCTAGTGCGGAACTAGTGCAGTTTTTTATTTCTCTCTTTTTCTTCTACAGGTCGATTACAAGGATGCAAATACACTCAGTGCGCATTGAATCTACCAATCGGAAACGTCATCAAACTCGACGATTGGGGACAATGGGTTCACTGGGGTTCACAGAGGGCCAGGGGCGTCCATAGGGGGGGGGGGCAAATGGGGCACTTGCTCCCCCTAGGCTGGCGATTATTATTGTTTCATGATGCTGTCAATGATGTGATGTCATGAAGCCTCAAACTGTCGTTCCTTGAGGCTTCCTTAGAGCTTGAGGCATCCTTCAAATAAAATCCTGTTTTTTTTTGTCGGTTAAGGAAGCCTCAAGCATCCCTTAAGTCCAAGGTAGGTCTAAAGCTAACTTGAGACTCCCTTTGCTGATGCGTTTTTTTATTTTCAATAGTAGATTTGTATTTTTCTATCAAGTTTATTAACAATATTTTTTCTTAGTGAGAGTAAGAAGAGTAAGATACTTTTTTTTTCACTCGTTTCTGATTTAAGAGGGCATTTCAACAAAAAAAAAAATCAGCCAGAGCATACAATTCCATTGTGTCAATAGTATACGTGATTTGATTACACAGTTGCCATAGGTATGTAACCTTTGCTTAACGGAGTCTCAGTGAAGGGAGCGACTATAAAACGAAGAAGCTAAGGACTCCTTAAGGCAGCTTTCAGTAAGGGAGCCTTGAGGACGTCTTCAAGGAATGACTATAAATTTGACCCTTAGACTGCTTATGTTGAGTCAATAATATACCTATGGTTATTGTCCGTCGATTTTAATTTGATACTCGGACGGAATGTGAGCTGGTGGCTCCCTACATTAGAACCTCAATGGTTACCTGACGTCCCACCTTTTTTGCCATATGAAACACCCCCTTGCTTCTCATACGGAAAGTGTCAGTTAAAAACCGACGAACAATACCTATATAAATGGTTTTTTGAAAAATAAAAATAGGTCAGGTTTTTGCCCCCCTCCCCCCTGAAAAATGTCCTATGGACGCCCTTGCAGAGGGCTGAGTATGGGACATGCAAGGGCCTGGACTGACATCATCAGGCAGGATCCCCTTCTCACCAGAAGGGATGCAATGCAAAAAAACTTCAACTCCTCCTAGACAATACAAGGTCGTCATCCCGGCAAAGGACGACTAGCTAGAGCCTGATCCAGGCTTTCTTAAGCCGAAGGGGCTCATCTGGTATACAGACAGGTCTCTGACGGGGTAGGGTGCGGGGGCTGGTGTATATGGGGAGAGACACTGTGGCGAGAGTAAGAGAGAGGTTACTCGGGCAAACATATTTATATATGCAGCGACAGCCAGGCAGCACTCCGAGCCCTTGGCTCAGACAAGGTCAACTCGAGGCTCACGTTTGACTGCATAACAACCCTTAAGCTACTCAGTGGGCTCAACAAGGTCCCCCTTGTTTGGGCGCCAGGTCACAGGGGCATGAAAGGCAACGAGGAGGCAGACCAGGTGGCTCCTAAAGGTAGCAAAATTGCCTTTATTGGGCCCGAGCTTGCTCTCGGGGTTTCTTCCTGCCTGGTAAAAGTCAAGATCAGGAACCGGTCCAACAACCGGTTTCAAGACGAATGGCTGGAGCAAGAAGGCCTCAGACTCAAGGATCTTTTATACAAGGTCCTTCAAACTGTAAAGAGGCAAAAAGGCTCTTAAACAGGAGTCAAGAACATGTTTCTGCACACATCAAATTTTGCGTTTATTTAGTGCTTTAAATTTATATCCCATAGATTTTAAAATTTTATATGAATTTGTTTGCCTTCCCTTAAACTCCAAATTTTCTTTTGCGTATGTCAGTAATGTTTGTAATGTAAAATATTCATTTAAAAGCTGAATTTATACAGCAAATAAAATGAAATAAGATAAAATAAGAAATAAGAAATAGCAGTTAACCTCATGAGATACCCTTAAAGTGTTTATACAGAAAATAACAAATAAAATAAGAAATGCATTAGTTATTTATTTGTTATTTTATCTTATGTTATCTTATTTTATTTTATTTGCTGTATAAATCCAGCCTTAGAATTGTATTTCCAAATTTGTCGTTGTAAATCTTCTTTAAACATTTGGTCCATAATAGTAATAGTCTCTGTCTTTTTCGGTCGGCCTAAAGGTTTTTTGATTGTATATTGTCCAGTCAAAATTCTTTGAATAGTCCTGATTCCCACCTAAAATTCAAGGAAAATGTTAGTTGGGTAAGAAATGGCTTCAAATCTACATTTAAGTTATACCTACCTCAAATATATCTGCAAGTTGGGCTTCAATTGTTCCCTGGAGAGCCTCTGGTTTATTTTTTTTTAAATAACCATGACATTTTAATATTTCCCTTTTTTTTCTTCTGAGATTATTTTCGGCATCTTCAATATGAAAGAAATTTGACAATTCATTCCGATTTTTAAAAAATGTCATTAGATTTTGCAGGTACGCAAAATAGTTAGGTACCGTTCATAATATAGCATTATTGAAAAATGCATTGAAAAATGTGTCAAATTTGATTTGCCAGATAGGCCAGAAAATTTTAATACCGCGGCACTTACGAAATTATGAAAACCACACTTAAAACTGTTTGGAATTTGACATATACTGTCATTATTATACGAGGGTCAACCTGCCAAATTTCCATGGATAATGCTACGCCAATAATAAGTGAAAAGCATATAGATATGAATATGAAGCTAACTTCAGCCCAGCCGCCAGCCTACCTACCCCCTTTGGATTCTTATTTCAAAATCTTTATGGAGAGTTTATAAAAAAAAATTAACACTTAAACTAATTTAAAAAAATTAACATACAACTAAGAATTTCAACGTGCGCTTATGTTATTCTTAATTCGTAGTTGATAAGTCTTATTTTTTTATGAACCGCTACGTTACATATCATAACGTCAACTATTTAAGTTAAATGTTAATTCTTAGTTCAAGTGTTAATTTTTTTTTGTAAACTCGCCATTAGCTTCAATATCTTTAAATCCGGGAGGGCAAAATTTTCAGGCATGGTGGCTCTTATTGAGATCTAAAAAATTGAGTTTGAAGTTTTTGACTCAATTTCGACTAAAACTCAACTTTGAGGCTCAATAATTGCTCAAAAAGTATTTGAGTTATGAAACTCAATTTAGCACAAATTTATGAAAAATTTAATGCTCTTTCTAATAGTGTTTAATTTATTTTGATTTGCTCAAATTTCAATGGAAATATTGGAGTTTTTTTAACCTTGTCATGATTAAAAAAAAATTCAGAAATAAAAAATTAAATTTTCTCTTATTGGAAAAAATTTTCAGGTTTAAAGCTTTTGAGAAAATTGAGTTTGAGGTTTTTGACTAAATTTCGACTAAAACTCAACTTTGAGGCTCAATTACTCAAAAAGTATTTGAACTATCAAACTCAATCTAGCACATATTTATAAATGTGTTTGACAAAGATGAGTATGTCCATACAAATTAACATAAGTTTTTGATTTAAATGTTCATTTTATCGATTGTTTTGATAAAACATTCTACTTAGGAAGTCAAAAACTAACAAAGAACTAAATAAAAAATCCAGATTCAGAATCTCGAATTTGCAACACCCCGTATGCTAGAATCATCCTCCTATTTGAAACGTGAATGTACTTTCTCAAAGATAGGTGTGTGAAAAACCTAGTTTTTTTTTGGGTTGGATCGTGGGATATGTATACCTAATGTAAGCTATTTTATCCTATGAGTATCACGATTGGCCAGTTTCTCCCAAAAACATAAACCAAAAATGGTTTAAATATACCAAAACTTGTATCCTAGAGGTCCTAGATGCATCCAGATTACGGTATAATGTAACAAAAAAAAACACATCGTTAAAAAACAATAGTATATTGTGTATTTAGGTGGAAAAGTGACACATTCTTGGCCGACAGTGTAAGTTGACGGGCGAGGCGTAGCCGAGACCGGCAAACACCTAAGGCCGAGAATGTGCCTAGGCCGGAAAAGTGATTCCCGTATTGTTATTCATTGATTCCTTAGCAACTATTGAAACATAATTAAAATACCAGAATATTGGGTCTTGCGACCTGTCAACCAGTCAAAAATGCTGACATTTTTTGTCAATCGAAGAAAATTTTTTTGTATAAGTTTTTATGTAGGTACCTAATGTTCTTTTAAACAGCGTCAATGTAATGCGTAAAATAACAAATTTTAGAATATTAAATCATTTTTAAAATCATGGGTGGGTATTTATTTTGTATATAACAAGTTGTCTAAGTTTTTTACAACTTACTTATTTTAGTCAGTTTTAAATTAGTAATCCGTATGCAACTTTGTGAAGCAATATAGTGCTATACATCAAAATTTTCGGAAAAATATGTAGATTACGAATATCGTTGGGGCGTGACCTGTAGGGGTGGCAGAAGGGAAAAAATACCCCTCAACCACCCCTTCGTAAAAAAAAATATTTTAGCTAAAACAAGATAGTAGAATATATTGTTGAAAAGAAAAACATATTATGATTTTATGTGTTCCATCTAAATTCAAAAAATAATAAATAACAGCCTATTTTGGTATTTATATATACAGGGTGTTCAAGGTAAGGATGCCTATCATGGGGATCTCATAAACGGTATCAGATACGGCAATGGTTTAATGGGAAAAATGTTGCGCAATTTAATGCTCAATAAAATGGTACTTTGACATATGGAAAATTTCTAAACATTTTCCGAGATATCCGGAAAAACCGAAATTTTGCAAAATCTATTTTATTTTTTCCTGAGCTTATTTGAGGAGATATTTCAAAATAAACGTCACTTCATTGTTATTACTTCTCCTACTCTACAAGATGATATTAACAATTTTGAAATTTGACGTTTCGTCTTTGAACCACCATCATCAACTTAATTTTTTTGAATGCGGACCCTTATTTTCCATTTTAGATTTTATAAGTTTCTGATACCCCAAAACCAATGACGTATTGCACTTATTTACATTTATATTATTGGCGCTTTCTTCCATAAGAACTTAATGTGTTAGAGAGAGAATTTTTGTAGGAAATTACTAAAAAGTAAAAAAAAAAGAAAATATTTTTTTTGAATAAATGCAATATGTCATGGGTTTTGGGATATCAGAAGCTATTTAAATCTGAAATAAAAAATCCAGGGTCGTATTTAAAACAATAAAGTTGATGGTAGCCCAAAGACAAAACGTCAAATCTCAAAATTGATAATGTCATCTTGTAGAGTGGTAAAAGTGGTAACATGAAATGAAATAAAGTGACATTTATTTTGAAATCTCTCCTCAAATAAGCTCAGGAAAAAATAAAGTCAATTTACCAAAATTTCGGTTTTTTCCGGATATCTCCGAAAATGTTCGGAATTTTTCAAATGCCAAAGTACCATTTTATTAAGCGTTAAATTCCGCAACTTTTGTCTCATTCAACCATTGTCGTATCTACTACCGTTTACCGTTTATGGGAGACATCCTTACTGAAAAACGTAAAAAAAATTAAATTATTCGTCATCAAATTTGCTATATCGAGCATAGTCAGAATCAGTGCCATAGGTTGTTTTTCCATCTGCTTTAGTATTTGAACAACATTCTGGATCAGCTTCACATTTACACATTTCTGTGCAAAATATATTTTGTGCTGAACATTTGAATCTTTGAGAACAATTATTTTTTTTATCAGATTAATTATTCCTTCAGGTGAGCAGGGAAGACTACACCTAATTGGTTCTAATTCCAATCAGTGCCAAATTTCCAAACGTAATTTGTGAGAGGTGGTAAATTGGGGTTTGGAAGCTCCCGATTCCATTCAATGCACTGAGTGGCATCTATCTTAGTGTCATTTTGAAGGCTACTCGAGTGGGCGGCATATTTTTGGTCGAAACTTGCCTCTTGCCTCTGCGAGAACAATCACCATCTCAATTCTGCTAGGCTTTTCACACTTTTCTTGGACGGTGAATATGTTGAACAAATAAATAACTCAATCTGCTCCATATCAGAGTCACTTAACGTTTCACTTTTGCCCAAAGATTCCAACGCCTGAAGCATGGATGGAGTTGCTTCCAAAAACTTCTTCCAAAAACTAATTTTACCTTTTCGTTTGAAACTTCCTATGATATCGGCACCCGAGAAACTTAGTTGAAGCTTCTAATTGCTAGGCATTATACAGGGTGTCCGAAAAGGTTTTTACGATTTGTAAAAATTATAACTTATCAAGTTTGAGATTTATTTTAGAAATTAATAAATAAAAATAAACTACAAACTGTGGAAATTTTATTTATGAAAAATTATGCCGTCGAGGTGCTGCCCTTCCATGTGGATCGTCTCCTCCAAACGACCTCTGAAGTTGGTAAACATGTGGTTGTAGAGTTCTTATGGAATTGCTCGAATTTCGACGCAAATTCTTTGCTTCAACTGATCCAAATTTGCAGGAATTTGAACGTATGATTTAAGGAAACCCCACAAAAAAAAATCCATGCGAGTTATATCAGGACTTCTGGCGAGGTAATTGACGTTACCATTCTTCGATATGAGCTTTCCTGGAAACATCCTTCGAAGGATCCCCATGGAAAGATTTGCAGTGTGAGCAGTCGCTCCGTCATGCTGAAACCAAGTGTTTTGATTGAATCCACGGAAATTTCGAAATTTTGATAAATACAATGCGGCTGCTTGTTTGCTGATTGAACGGCGAGGCGTTCGCCTAACTGCTTCTCGAACACGCCCGATATTTTCCACACTTCTACCAGCTCTGGGTCGGCCAATATGGTTATTCACTGTTGTGCCTTCTGCTTCAAATTTACTAACCCAGTGTCCAAATAAAGGACGTGTCGGAGCTTGATTAATGCCGTGTAAATTGAAATGTGCTCGAAAAAGGCGACGAGTTTGGATGTAAGAATGATTGTTCTCATGAAATGCTTTCACAAAGTAAGCCAGCTGCGGCCCTGTGGATCGCTCCATGGTTACTGAAATTTCAAGATGCACGCTCAGCATTGCATCTGCTCGGATTCCCCCACTCCTAACGCTTCTCGAGAAATATAACAAAGAAATCGTGAAAACCTTTTCGGACACCCTGTACTTTTTCTTCATTCGTTCAAAAAAATCTTTTTTTTTAAATTCTTTTGTAACATTCAAGGTGCCATTTCACTTTCATGTCTTTTATTTTATCCGATGTAAACTGGTCTGCTGTTAAAGCAAGTATCGGGAAATCTTGCTCCTGTTTCGGATCCCATTTGTTGATTTTCACCAGAGTTTCAGCAAGGGTGTCATAAGCAATCTGCGCTGGAGCTTTCACGAATTTTTTAGAGTACACAAGCAACACTTATCACTACTAAGGTTTTTTAACACTTAGTTTCCTAATAGCTTCAATTTTTAACTCTTTTGACCTTTGACGTACTCTGAAATACAAAAAATCATGTGCAGCGCTGTACACTTAGTAGAACTGAAACTTCTATCGCTTTGTATTGAGTGTATACGTGTATTGTGTTCTAGATAAAGCTCGAACGAAATGGACCTGAACGTGACGCGTCTTCCAAATTACTCTCCATTCTCGTCCAAATATCAGACCACCGCCTAAGAAGTGTCACTTCATAAATAACACTTTTGCCTAAATAAAAATGGTAAATAATACGGATACTCGGAGGTGTGTTTCAGACGCCTGGGCGGCCATAATTTCATAATATTATCACATTACAATATTTACATGTTGCTTGAGTATTGTTGTTACAGTTAATTCACTGATGCTTATGAAGCTGTGTTATGAAATCATCTCCCGATCAGGGGATGCTTTCGTAATATTTTTAAAGATCTCATCGACGTTACCTGAAACAAAAGTGGTGAATACTATGAAATCCAATTATAATTAAGGAAATATGTTTTTGCATAATATACGCAGTATTACCCTACTGCATAAGGATGGTTCTCACCCTTCTGCCGCCATTGCGAGATACGCTCCATTAAAATTTGTTATCTACACATTTTCCTGAAAATTTTAAGGTATCGCATGATATTGCTTCACTAAGTTGCACACGGGATATGATATTTGTACAATTCAAAACTGACTATTTGTTATAAAACAAGTTTCACTTACATACTGTAGATTGTCATCACTCATCAGTAATCAGTACCAAAATTATAACTAACAAAACTTTCTAGGAGAAATTAGCGATTGTGGATGCAACTCAAACTTTGGGGGGACAACAAATTCTCAAAAAGTGGATCCGCCGTCATCAAGCAAACAAATTGAACTAAATACAAATGTAAAAGACAAAACCGTAAAATGGTCTTGGGGAGGATGTTCAGACGACAGTACTTATGGATTAAGATTAGTACGCGATTTGCTAGAAAATTCGAAAGAAAATGCTACAGTTCTTTCTTACATTGAAAAACATAATTATCGTCTAGGGAAACAGGTTAGTTTGGGTTTAAAATAAGCTAATATATTATATTTTTTAATTAAATTCGAAATTAATTTTGTAATATGTATTTAGATTGTCCAACAAGCAATGATTAAGAAATGTCGCTGTCACGGAGTTTCCGGAAGTTGCTCACTACAAACCTGCTGGATGCAGTTGCCTCCTTTCCATATAATATCTAAAAAATTAAAAGAAAAATATAGAAAAGCAAGACGACTTATCAGCGAAAACATTGAAGCTACAATAGCTTTGGGCAATTCAGTGAAAAGAGAAGACAGGACCAGTAACTTTCTGGCACCAGAAGATTCATTGGTATTTTTGGAACAAAGTCTTGATTATTGCCTTCCTGACCAAACCCAAAGTAAGTGCCTAATTTGATAATTACCATTTCAACTTTTAACTTGCTCAAATTTCAAATTCTTTGATTAGTTGAATCCTATCGAACTTTTGAACAGTTTCCTAGGACATTTTCAAAAAATGCATTTACAACAGTTACATTTAACTTAAATTTTGTTCTAGACTGGCCAGGTACAAAAGGCAGATTTTGTTCCAGGACCAAATCAAACCGTACAACCGCCTCGGAAAAGAGAAGCTGCCGGAACCTTTGTAGACAATGCGGGTATAAAGTACGAAGAGAAAAGATGGTGGTTAGGAAAAGGTGTAATTGCGTATTTCAATGGTGCTGTTCCGTAAAGTGTGAAATGTGCAGTGAGATAGTCGAAGAATTATATTGTGATTGATGTATTTGATTATGTATATTAATTTATTTATTATCTGAGTTATTAATAAGTTACTGTTTTTATTTGTGATAGTTTTTGGGAAGTACCTACTGATTAAACGGTTTAGGCGATTTTTTTTTTTTTTTCATTATGCAAAATCTTTCAGAAAGTGCTTTGGTCTGGATTTATCGGCATTGTTTTAGTTCCCAATCCCAATCGTAATTGCTTTCAGCAATCCCTTATTCAGATTCAGGGAAGTATTGTCCAAGGAATTTTAGGTAGTTGGATTTGCGATTGATAACGCCAAATTTACGCCTTCCCTAAATTGAAAAAATTGTACAGGGTGCTGGAATTTGGAGTGTTTCAACAGGAAAAACGTACTTCCAGATCAGATAGTGGAAAATTGACTTAGATGTCATGGGATCGATTTTCGAGAAACCTCGATTGTCAAAAACCGTATCGCGATATCTTCAATGGTACCATTAATACAGGGCGATTTTTGATTTTCCCCTATTATGAAAAATGGCTATAAGTTTTTTATTTATCAATTTTTTTCATTTCTGTAAAAACATTTTGGAGACACTTTTTGGAGCACAATCCAGTGGCGGACTCGATTTTTTTCGATATCGCTCCGATTTCGAGATATCGACCAAATTCCGATATTTTCAAATGAAACTCCCTATATATTAATAGGTCATTGGATAGCTCTGTTTTTGCTGATTTTAATGATATAAAGTTCGATAGGTTTATCTCTAATAGTTTTCGAGAAAAAAAATTATATTTGTTTTTGTCGTAAGGACCAATGTGTTAGAAAAGGATTTTATATGTGTAAGGAAAGTGAGAAAGGTCTCTTTCTAACACATTGTTTCTTATGACAGATATAATTTTTTTTTCTGGAAAACTGTTAGAGATAAACCTATCGAACTTTATATCATTGAAATCAGCAAGAACAGAGCTATCCAATGAGCTATTAATATAAAGCATGTTCCATTTGAAAATATCGGAATTTGGTCGATATCTCGAAATCGGAGCGATATAGAAAAAAACCGAGTCCGCCACTGGATTGTGCTCAAAAAAGTCTCTCCATAATGTTTTTACAGAAATGAAAAAAATTGATAAATAAAAAACTTATAGCCATTTTTCATAATAGGGGAAAATCGAAAATCGCCCTGTATTAATGGTACCATTGAAGATATCGCGATACTGTATATGACAATCGACGTTTCTCGAAAATCGATCCCATGACATCTAAGTCAATTTTCCTCTATCTGGTCTGGAAGTGTGTTTTTCCTGTTAAAACACTCCAAATTGCAGCACCCTGTACATAATCTGGTAAAATTGGCGCATATGGGATCCTCAGGGATAGGGAGAATGGATCGAAATTGCATAAAAAAATTAAAAGTCTATCATTTGTTTTTTTTTTTTAATTTTTCTTTCTCAGTTAAAAAATATTTTCTTTGCTCACATTTGGAACTAGATGAGTTTGACCACAAAATAAACGAATTTCTCATCGATTATAGAAGCACGCCACATTCAACGACTGAGAAATCTCCATTTGAATTGGTCTTCAACCGAAAAATTAACAATTTCTCACCTATGTTACCAACAATGTCACCATCAATAACACCCCATTACAATGAAAAAGACCAGTGGCGTAGCCAAACCATTCTTGGACGTCGGCGACATCCAAATTGCGAGGTCCTTTCTATGAAGGGGGGCCATATTTCTTGTGACAAAAAACTGGATGTAAGACATAAAGACGGGGACGGGTAGCTGCCGCTAGTTGTAAAAACCCTCACTATGTCTCTAAATTATAGCGAGGGAAAAATCAACTTCAATTTCGCAAAAACATATGTTTAAATAAACAATGGAGCTAAAGCGCCAACCGGCTGCCAACCCAGCGCAGAAAGGACGAGGAAGTGAAGTGGAAATGTATAATTTCCACTTTTTTTCGTTCTTCTGACTTGTGGGGTGGGACCTTACCTCTTACCTTGCGAACCTTACTTAAAATGCGGTGGACATGGTGAAGAGAGGTGGAAGGCCCGCCAACCATTCCTGTTCAGGCCTCAGTAGGTCCATATTATCACAGTTTATATTATTTATTCGCACCAAAAAACGGCCTTCTTAATGGGCCTCACACACTAGGTTCTTTTTCGTCGGTTCTCATCGTCGCTATTATCAACGTCGTGTTTCATCGTCAGCCTGTTTTCACCACACACTACGCGATTTTTTGGCAGTTGGACCCACATACAACGGTTTTGGAACGAACTGTCGTGTTTCATCGTGGGTTTAAAGTTCAGTTCGAGCTTGATTTTTGGCACGACGGTTCAACATTCCGTTCCAAAACCGTTGTATGTGGGTCCAACTGCCAAAAAATCGCGTAGTGTGTGGTGAAAACAGGCTGACGATGAAACACGATGTTGTTAATCGCGACGATGAAAACCGACGAGAAAGAAATTCGTAGTGTTAGGGGGCCTTAAGAGGCCCTTAAAGGGGGAGTGACCCAAAAATGAAAGTTTTAGTGCAAAAAAAATCTAAGAATAAATATTTAAACCGCATCTTGCTACGATGGTCCGTTTTCGAGTTAGGGCGGTCTAAAGTTACAACTAGGTTTTTGTGACGTCACACTGGATTATCAGGGAGAGTATTAACACATGTAAGAATTTTCCAAAATAAAAGACAATTTTCTCCTAGAGCGAATTGCAACCACTCAAAGTATGGGGTACGGTTCACTATGAACTACACGATCAGAAGACTGCGATTTCGGCGGTTGTGACATCACAACTTCCTGCATAATTTATCTTCACAAGGAATTTTCTCGGAGACTATTTTGAATATAGGACTGCGGTTTTCACGAGAGATCTTAGAATTTTTTTCTTGATTTAAGTAGCTTAAGTCGTTTTTTAGGGTCACACCCCTTTAACGGGCTCTCATAGTATATGATTTCAGAGTTCTAGGTCGCTTGTAATTTGGCAACCTACAAAAACATTGATACAATAAATAATGCCAATAAGTAGGAAATTTCTGATTTTGATGGAGATTTTTGATTTATTGCCAAGAAATTTTGAATGAGAACTTTTATTAGCTTATTAGCTGTTATTCTATCGAATCTATACGAACTTCCTTCATAATGACATAATTATATTTTATTCCATCAGCAAATTATAATGTTGGTTTAGACTTTTTTCCTATTTTCGGGTGTTTTGAAGTGAATTTCAGGATTTTGTTGTGAAAAATTTTATATCAAACAACCGGCAACATCGTATTTGGAATTCTGGCGCCTGGCTGGCCGCTGGCCATTGCCGCCATTGTCAAGCGCCACTGCAACTCGCAAGAATCCCAAGTAAGTTTTCTATTTTCTAACTTAACCTAAAATTAAATTCTCAGAAAACAAACAAAAACAAATTTCCTAAAAATACTAGATAAATAATTCATTAATTTAAACAATATCAAAAGAAAAAGTATGGGTAGCGACGACGAAAATAGTAATACACCTCCAGCGGTGTGAAGTTAGCTGACAAATAGTTAGCTGCCAAAGTGCCGATGATTGCCGAACGACCATGGGCGGAGGTCAACAATTTGAATAAATTAAATTAATTCAAAATGCAAAATTATACAATCTGAATGTATTTTCAATTAAAATGAACAAATAAATATATTCCAGTAAAATAACAACTAATAGTCCTGTAAAATAACAACAAACTAAAACAAAAATAATATGTAAAAAATTCAGGACAATTTTGTTTCACCGAATTTCGAAGCTGATTTTAAAGAACAGACCCCACACCACAATTTAACACCGCATTCGACCCCCCAGTCCCCTCAATAGACAAAAAAAAATTGTAAAAAATCGAAGACAATTTTGTTTCACGAAATTTCGAGATTTATTTGAAAGAACAGACTCCACTCTACAATTTGACACCCCATTCGACCCCCAGACCCCTCAATAGACCGGTAAAATCAAAACTACGACAAAAAAAAATTCTAAAAAAATCGAAGACAATTTTTTTTCACCAAATTTCGAGATTTATTTGAAAGAACAGACTCCACTTCACAATTTGACACCCCATTTGACCTCCCAGTTCCCTCAATAGACCAGTAAAATCAGAAATACGACAAAAAAACATTCTAAAAAATCGAAGACAATTTTGTTTCACCAAATTTCGAGATTTAATTGAAAGAACAGACTCCACTCCACAATTTGACACCCCATTTGACCCACCAGTCCCCTCAATAGACTGGTAGAATCAGAAATACGAAAAAAAAAAATTCTAAAAAATCGAAGACAATTTTGTTTCACGAAATTTCGAGATTTATTTGAAAGAACAGACTCCACTCTACAGTTTGACACCCCATTCGACCCCCCACTCCCCTCAATAGACCTGTAAAATCAGAAACACGACAAAAAAGAAATTCTAAAAAATCGAAGACAATTTTGTTTCACCAAATTTCGAGATTTATTTGAAAGAACAGACTCCACTCTACAATTTGACACCCCATTTGACCCACCAGTCCCCTCAATAGACTGGTAAAATCAGAAATACGACAAAAAAAAAATCTAAAAAATCGAAGACAATTTTGTTTCACGAAATTTCGAGATTTATTTGAAAGAACAGACTCCACTCTACAGTTTGACACCCCATTCGACCCCCCACTCCCCTCAATAGACCGGTAAAATCAGAAACACGACAAAAAAAAAATTCTAAAAAATCGAAGACAATTTTGTTTCACCAAATTTCGAGATTTATTTGAAAGAACAGACTCCACTCTACAATTTGACACCACATTCAACCCCCCAGTTCCCTCAATAGACCGGTAAAATCTAAATACGACAAAAAAAAATTTAATGAAATAATTTTTGTTAACAAGTATAGGTACAGTTGCGATCAAAAAAAAGTAGTACAAGAAAAATCTCCAAAATTTCCTGGCCTATTATACGTTAATTTAATTCATAACCAAAAATGACATATTTTTGGAATTTTTCGACAAGTTTTTAACCTAGAAAGCTTCAGATGACATTACTTTGAAATTTTTCCACCCGTTTTTAACCTAGATTGCCTGTCAAAATTTTGTATGTTACACCGGGAGCTCAAATTGCGGTTAATAATTTTTGTACGAAAGGCTGTTTTTTTTTTAAAGATAATTCTCCAAGTCAAAAATTTAGTAACTATGTTGGCAGCACAAGCCTTTTCTACATAAAAAATTTGAAAGCATTGACAATTTTACATTGTATTGCCAACATAATGTCACTTTGACCTATGACTTCGACTTTTATCTTTAAAAAAAAACACTTTACTTTTTTTTGATCGCAACTGTACCTAAAATCTGTTTTTTATTTAAAGATAAAAGTCAAAGTGACATTATGTTGGTAATACAATGTAAAATTGTCAATGCTTTCAAATTTTTTATGTATAAAAGGCTTGTGCTGCCAACATAGTTATGTACTAAATTTTTGACTTGGGGAATTATCTTTAAAAAAAAACGGACTTTAAAATAAGAGTAGTATGTCCCGGCGGTACAAACCAACCCCACTCCTGCCTCCTGAGGGGGCGTGGCCCCGCCCTCCTGCTGTATAGCTCCTCCCCTTTTCCCATTTATGGACTCTTTTGCGATGTTGCCCCGCCATTAGGTTTCTTTGTTCGGCCAATCAGGGCTGGTCCCGTCCCTCCTGCTGAATTAGGCTCCTCCTCCTGTCCATTCATTGGTTGTTGTTGAAAATGGCGGCCGTCCAATGGTTTCTGTTGGCGGCGGCGGTGGTACAATATGCCCCGCCAACTTACAAAATGGCCGTCGCCCAATAGCTGATGGCGGCGGCCGTGGCGGTGGCGGCAGTACTGACGACTTTTTTTTTTTTGTATTTTATTAAAAAAAGTCTGAAAAGTCTGGGCTCGAACCTGCGACCCAAAGATCCAAAATCAAGAGTGCTAACCACTGAGCTATCAGGGTATCTCAAGAAATTGTGTCCTAAGCTTGTAGACATCATGATGCGAGCTAATTGAGGAAAATTTGAAAGAGCGAGAGGGCTAAGGGTGAAGAAGATGATTTGATAACTTGTATGGACTTGTCCAGCTGATAATTTTAATGTAATTTGGTGTACGGGGGAAAAATAATATGAAAACTCAATTTTCAATTACGGAATTTCTTTCTTCTTTCCTAATTCCACGGTACACAAGTATGTGGCCATTATCCATATTTATGAGGAAAATTTGAAAGAGCGAGAGAGCTAAGGGTGAAGAAGATGATTTGATAACTTGTATGGACTTGTCCAGCTGATAATTTGAAAGAGCGAGAGAGCTAAGGCTGAAGAAGATGATTTGATAGGTAACTTGTATGGACTTGTCCAGCTGATAATTTTTATGTAATTTGGTGTACGGGGAAAAATAATATGAAAACTCAATTTTCAATTACGAAATTAAACGAGATAATTGATTAAGGTATTACCTACTACTTTATTATTTTACTGTATTAACATAAATAAAACTAAAAATTAAACTTTCCAGTGCGTACGATTCCATCCATCGGATTGTAGGTGAGAAAAGCATCATGTAGAATAAGTGCGTAAGCTCGAATGCCCTTGTCAAACTTTTTATGAGCCTCAAACTCGACCTTTAGATCGACCGTTGAATTTTTCACCCCTTCGGGCTGATTGCTGCAGTCCACTACAAATATGGGATTGGACAGAAATTCGCCAATATCCATTATTGGGTCATTTATTTCTCGCCTATAATAGCTGCTTTGGAAGTTTTCATACGAGTCATAGACGGAGGTAATTAGCTTTTTTAGTAAAATCGAGATTCCATCGCTCGTACGGATATACATCGGAATTTAAATAAAGTCTAATGTTTCGTATGCTGGCATCGGTGAACGCTAGCCTGTTGTCGTGGTTTTTCACCTTCTGAAACCCAATAAAATCATGTCAATAATTTCATTTTACTAGGTAGGTAGGCATCCATAGTCCAAATTGAAAATTATAGATACCAACGAAAAATAAAAACATTTGTAGCAAATTAAAAATGAGCAGGAAAAAGTCAATTTTAATTGGAACTATGAATTATGTAATAATATAATTATACTGTAATTATCAGCCAAAATAATAATTTATCTAGTTTACCTCGTCCGAGCTCCTTTTTTTTTCATTCGTCACGGACCTCCCCGCAAAGCATCACCTCCGGTGTTTCTCCGGGTCTCTCTAGAAGCTCTCTGGATCTGGCTCGTTCTCTGATGGGTGTTCGCGCGATTTTCAGTGTGTCTAAACCAGAACTTGGAACGAAAACACGTCTCGACCTGTTTTTCGCGTTGACGATTTACCTATAAAAAAAAAAATCATCACGCTACATATATAGTTAGGTTTTTAAATTTTTACCTCAAAATTAATTCCAAAAACAGCAACAGGCTGGCTCGCCGTTGAAGCCGATTTATTAAAGCCTGATTCATAAACTCCGCCGTGCATGTCTGACCGCCTGAGTTTATGAAACAGGCTTACGCAGCTTTAAAAACATGAAACAGGGTGTCGTTTTGTAGAAAAACTTACTATAGGCCAATCCAAGACTATCGGCTTACTGATAAGTCCCTTTAATTGCTGAGCCTGTAGTAATCGCCTACCTGAAAGGCATCAACGCTGAGGTCTCTCAAACGCTCCCGCCGCAATCGTAATGTCGCTGCTGCCGTGAACGGCCCATAGCACCAGTAACACGTTTGACTGCGAGCGAAGCATCTAGCGCAGAGATCCCTACCGCAGGAACAGGTTAAAATTCGCTCCATTGGCACGTGGCAACGGTAGCAGTATGTCGTCATGCTAAAATGAAAATATAAGGTTCTGGAAAGTGAGCAAGCGTACGGGTCTGCTGGGGAATTTTCACCAAATATTTTCAAGTGAGAATCATCCTCTTAGACTCTAGATAAATTAACGAAATAACTTCTATACACTACAGAATTAAGGAATTCACTTACCGGTTGTCCATTTTGCAGAGTTAGGTATTGAAGAAAAAAAAAGCAACAAAAAAAAAAATTAACTTTACTCTAAAAAGCACTGCAAAATCAAAAAAAAAAAAAAAAAAAAAGGGGAACTTAAGAGATCACTGCACAAACTGATTGCACTGAAAGTTCAACCTGAACTAAGAACGAATCAGGTTTTTTTTTCTCCTCAACATTTTGCGTCAGAGGAGGGTGGTCTCGCACCACCTGCTCACCGTTAGGACAATTCTTCTCACGATGTACCATGATGTCCATATGTACAATCAAGATAACGATAAGTGGCGAATCTTTTCTCAATTTATTAAACCCTTAAAAGCCCTTGTTATCCCATAGGGCTTTTAATGATGCAACCCACGACCGACAGGGGCGTAAAGTTCACGCCGAATCAAGTGAAAAAAAAAATACAGTCTGAAATCGGAGAGAAAAATAATTTCGTAATATCAAAAACGTAAAAATCATCACAATTACCATTCCATAACCTACGCGTCTCGTCATCCCGGCTGCTGGCGAATAGTTGAAAATCCGATATTAAAATTTCATCGTCCGTCTCTGTGCGGTTGAAAAGGCTAAAATGAAAATTCTCATGGATTCCACTCGTCGTCGTCGCGCGGGGGATGAAAAGGCAGGTAGCACCTGCTGACGGATCACTCCGATCTTGGGGGTGGTTATAAATTTGAAGCCTAAGGACTTCGTAGAGGATCAGACCCTAACCCTAACGAAATCGTTATTTTTTATTATACAATTTATATCCTTTATAGTTATTTTGAATGTCTTGAAGGCATGGGAAAAAACAAAATTGCGAAGCTTACCTAAAAACTCTGGACGTTTCTGAAAATCATTTTCGTAGCAAAGTTGAGAGGCTACACATGTATACCTCTTCTACTCGTTACTAAAATTTCAACTTCTAATTTCCAATTTATTATTGATGGATTTGTATCTACTTCAACATAGATTCCGCTAGTATTTTTATCCCTCCACTAGTCCGCGACGTGCTAATCGGTGTTGTGCTAGTGAAAATTTTCCAGCGAGACAAAGTAAGTGATTTTCAATGTGTAGTTGTATTTTTCTAACTACCTATATTATTATAATTACTGGCATAGGTATAGAAAAATTATCGTTCACTGGTTAATAAGGGTTTTAAACAGTGTTTTTTTTTTTTTTTTTTTTTTTTTTTTTTCAATTTTTCACCCTTTTGCTGAATTGACCTATAGAAGAAGATAAACAAGCGTTTGATACTAAATTTTTTATTCATAATTCAAGCTCACGCATTTTTCTAATAAGAAAGTACACATTCGAATTGTTTTTGCACTTGTTAATTATTATACTTTTGTTTTTCTCCTTCTTCTTCTTCTTGTTCACATAATTGTCCACATCTCTTTTCAAAACACGTAATTTTCTAGTAAAACTTTCCAACTCTAACTGAAAAGACGACATTGTTCAGTGTCGCGCACCAACAAACTCGATACTAAAGTCTAAAGCTATAGTTCCTATAAAATATTCGAGATAACTTGTTGCGACAAGCTTAAACCCTTTCGTTCTTCTCCGTTACAGGAGCGAGCGCGGGCGTGCACACAGAGCAGCAATATTCAAAGAAAAAAATCTATCGTGAACCATCACTATTAATTGAAGTACAATTTTGCGTCACAGTTAGTATAGGTTGGTAGTTGGTAGGTACACCTAGATTAAGAAAAAAGATTTAAATGGAGAAATTTATCATCATCAAAGAGTTTTGTAAAAAAAATCGCCGCTTTAAACTTCAAGGTAGGACTGTAGAATTTAAATTTAAAAAAATCCCTGAAAATATGGAGCCCGCGACGTGGATTAAGGAGGCGATTGGCGATATTATTAGGAAGACTACAGAGGATCTTCTCCCCTCGGATCAAGTTGCAATCAGTTTTGGTTGTAAAGATTTTGCACGAGGCGACGGCTGGATTAGTTTCAGACCGGCCGAAAAAATTACGATGGACGTCGTCTGGGATGTAATTGCTAGTATTTACCAGTCCAATTCGTCGGGTCTTGACACGGAAACTTTTTGCTTGGGAGTAACTTCGGTGAGATTGCCTGTAGGACGGGGAAGAGGAAATAAGTACAACAGTTTTCAGGAAGAGTGTCAACATCGCCGCGGAATAGCAATCGTAAAAAACGATGATAACTTATGTTTACCTCGAGCCCTTGTTGTAGTCAAAGCATTTGTCGATAAAGACCCGGACTATACGAAAGTGCGCCGCGATATAAGGAAAATTCAAACACTTCGGGCAAAACAACTGGTGGAGCAAGCTCGTGTAGAAATTCCCGGAGAAGGTTGCGGAATTCACGAGTTGGAAATTTTTCAGCAATATTTAGAGGACTATCGAATTGTTGTGTATAAATATGGACCTAAAACTAAAGGACGTGACTTGATTTTTTCGGGGCCACCATCAAACCGTGCAGTCAATAATAAGAATCTGAATTTAATTCACCACGCAGGACACTATAATGCAATTACTTCGGTAACCGCTGCGTTTTGCTGTAGCTATTTTTGTCAGGATTGCCATGTACCATACGACCATAAAAATGAACATAGATGCGTGAGATCATGCCCCAGCTGTAGACGCCCCACAATTTGCAACAAAACGGAGAAAATCACATGTAACGACTGTCTCAGATGGTTCAGGAACGACAATTGCTTCAACCACCATAAGAGTGAAGGCTCATACGAGAAGGGTAAATCCCTTTGTAATGAAATTAAATTATGTGATGGCTGTCTAAAAGTTGTGAAATCGAAAAGAGACCATACATGTGGGGAAATATTTTGTACTATTTGTAAAAAGCATCAGCCACATGGACATTTATGCCATATTCAGAAGGATTCAGGAAAACCCAAAACGGAGAAGCTTTTATACATTTTCTACGATGTTGAAACTATGCAGGAAAAGCAGTTGGAAGATGGGAGTTTTGAGCACCAGCCAAACCTGTTAGTTTTCAAGCAGCGTTGCTCGGAATGCCTAAATAAAAATATCGACATATGCAGTAGTTGTGGTGTTCGTCTGCAAATTCTAAAAGGCCAGAGATGTGTAAGTGGTTTTATGTTTCACCTTCTACAAATTAGGAAAATTTTCAAGGCTGTTATAGTTCTTGCACATAACGGTCAAGCATTTGACCATCAATTCGTCCTGAATCATATTCTTACGGAAACTGATTTATCTCCGGAACTTATAATGCGAGGATCTAAAATAATAATGTTACAGATAGAAAACGTGAAATTTTTAGACTCTTTAAATTACTTTCCAATGAAATTGGCCGCGCTACCAAAGGCTTTCGGGCTAGAGGACAATTTTAAGAAGGGGTACTTTCCGCATTATTTCAACACATCGGCGAATCAAGACTATGTTGGAGAGATACCTGCCATCGAATACTATGGTCTCGACTCATTAAAAGAAGAAGATCGGGAAAAACTTTTAATCTGGCACGAAGCTCAAAGAAATAAAATTTTTAATTTTCAATTAGAATTTATCGATTATTGCATTTCAGACGTCAATATTCTAACTGAAGCCTGCCTTAAATTCAGGGAGCAAATGATGACCACGACCAATGTTTGCCCTTTTACGGGGGCCGTCACAATAGCTTCGGCCTGCAATAAGGTTTTTCGGAGAAACTTTCTCAAGCCAGGCACAATTGGAATCATTCCCAAGGGGGGCTATAGGTTTCGCGATAAACAGTCTGATATAGCTCTGAAATGGTTGATTTGGGAAGAAAATCAGAGAGCCATTTCCATGCAGCACGCCGCTAAAGGACTAGAGGCAGTTTTACTCGGCCGAAAAGTGGATGGTTTTTGCGAAGACACGAACCAAGTATTTGAATTTCACGGATGCTATTATCACGGCTGCCCGAAATGCTATAAAGCAAATAGAAATGCTCCTCTACACGAGGATCCGACATCGACCCTGGAAAACCGCTACGAATCTACAATGACGAAAACGAGCAGACTTAAGGGTCCATCAGGTGGCTTCGAGGTTGTAGAAAAATGGGAATGTGATTTTAGAAGAGAAATGAAATTGAACCCTGAAATTGAGCTTTTCACAAAAGATCATCCGCTGCTCTCAACGACTACGACGCCACTTAATCCACGGGATGCATTTTATGGGGGCAGGACTGGAAACTGTACAACGTATTACAAAGCTAAGGATGGCGAAAAAATCAAATACTTGGACGTTTGCTCTCTGTACCCTTGGGTTTGCAAGTACGGAAAATTTCCTATTGGCCACCCGGATGTTTTCGCGGGGAGAGACTGCACGGAATTGAACTTGCAGGAATCAGAAGGATTAATCAAAGCCAAAATTTTACCCCCGCAGAATTTGTACCATCCGGTGCTCCCGCGAAAGATGAACAACAAACTGCTGTTTGTTCTATGTGATAAATGTGGGGAAACTATGAACAAAGAAGAAGAATGTGTCCATACAGAAAAAGACCGTGCGATAACAGGGACTTGGGTTATTGACGAGGTTTTGAAAGCTCTGGAAAAAGGCTATAAAATATTGGAGATTTACGAAATTTGGCGCTATAAGGTGGTACAATTTTGTCGGGAGACGAACACGGCCGGCTTATTCACAGACATGATGAATACATTTATTAAAATAAAGCAGGAGGCATCGGGATGGCCTAGAAATTGCTCGAGTCTAGAAGAAAAGGACCAATATATAGAGAATTTCTTGCGGCAAGAAGGCGTTAAATTGGAATTTGAAAAAATTACGAATAACCCTGGTTTGAGAGCCCTGGCAAAGTTGATGCTAAACTCGTTTTGGGGTAAATTCGGACAGAGGGAAAATATGAAGAAAACCTCCATTATAAACCAACCGGCCGAGTTGTTTGAGCTGCTGAATAATCCCGGCAAAGACGTCAACTCAATAGTCCCTATCAATGAGAACGCAGTTGTGGTAAATTGGGAATTTATCGAGGAGGCATCGCAACCGTTATCTTCGGTGAATGTCTGTATTGCGGCGTACACTACTGCACAGGCCAGGCTTAAACTCTACAGCTATTTGGAGATGCTAGAAGAGAGAGTACTCTATTACGACACAGATTCGGTCATTTTTAGACACAAAGAAGGCGAGTTTGAGCCGCCTACAGGCGATTTTATCGGCGACCTGACAGACGAATTGGCAGGATATGGAACTGGAAGTTTCATCAAAGAATTTGTCAGTGGCGGACCCAAGAATTATGCGTACAAACTATATGCAAGTGAGGAAAAACAGGAGAAAGTGGTTTGTAAAGTTAAAGGCATTTCTTTGAATTACAGTGTCTCGCAACTGGTTAATTTCGATAGAATGAAAGAAATGGTACTTAATAATGGCGAAGAGTCTGTATCCATCACATCGAATAATTTCAGGCGTAACAAAGACCACTGCGTGGTAACGAGGCAAGAAACTAAAATGTACCGGCCTAATTCGACAAAAAGAATTTTTTCCGAAGATCATTTCTCAGTCCCATTTGGATACAAGAAAAGCAAGAAATAAGCTCGAATCAATCTAGCAGAAGAAGAAGATGATGAAGACTAGATCATGAAGTCATAGCCGGAAAAAAAAAACAACTCTAGTTTCTTCGTTTGTTAATTTTTAGGTGATTTTTTTTTCAGCTAACTTCAACGGCGAATGTTTGTAGGAATTAATTTTAAGGTAGAACAATCTAACTATAATATGTTGATTTTATTTTTATAGGTCGATGATGAAAAAAAAAAAAAAAGGAAAACAGAGGCAGACACAGACTTGTTCTTAAATTTAGGCCAGGCAAACTGATCGACCCTCCGCAGTGAGCCTCAGCATACAATACATCATAAAGTTATAATACCAATGGAGAAAAACACGATTTTATTTTTCTGTTAATTTTTTAGGCGACTTTTTGTTTCAGAATTCGACCGAGCCTTAATCAATATCTAATAAAATAATACTCGGCATCGTCGTTGTCTGCTGAAGGGACGGACCTCCCGTGGATTTCAGAAAACGCCCGAGCCTAATTGGGAATTAATTTCAGGTAAACTAGAAAAATCCGTGTAACTATAGTATGATGATTTTATTTTATTTTTAGTGGCGGAAGCAGACAGGTCGAGACTAGTCCCCAAATTTTGGGACTGCAGGTACACTACCGTGTGATTGGCTGCAGGTGGACGAACCATGAGGGTGAATGAGACGGTGGGGGGCGGAAACTTGAACCTGAACCATTTGGTAATTCGAATATATAAACCGGAGGAGGTTAAAAATCAGACATTGTCCCCCGAATCCAACTTAGTGAACTCAGTAGTGAACGAGCAGAGAACGAGGTAAAAAAAAAAAGTTGTTGTGTTTGCAGTGTCCCCTTATTGGTGCAGTGAAATTTATTTGGCTTCAGCATTTTCATAAACAAAAGGTACCTATTTAAACATTTCCAATTATTTTTCAATTTGTTCCTTTTAATTTTCAATAATGGCTCTTTCGAAAGATTCTCTTGAAAAAATTAATGCTATGATTAACAAACTCGAAGTACCAATTGAACGTAGATCTTTTTCTTTGCTAGATATCGGGAAACCGTACCCGGTAAAAAAGATGCAGATTTTCAATAGTCGCTTTGGAAAGGCAATTCTTGCCACTTTGTTGGATAGTGAGAATAATAATAAAGTGATAACTACTTTTTTACCAAAACGCTGTCTTGAATATATTACCGAAGAATATGTTGAAACTATCAACGATTCCAATACTGAATATCAAATTAAATATTTGGGGCAGAGTGAGCCGGCTTACGCTGGAGCGAAGACGCTATCCCTTTTAACTATCGAAGTTGTAGACTAAATTTTTCCAAATATCAATATACCGTCATTGTTTTATTTCTGATTGCCACATGTTTCAATACCAAATTAACACTGGATTATGCAATATTTAATTTTTTTTTCCTTTGTTGTAGAATATGAGCGATACCATCAATAACACCATGCTCAATACCACCAGTCAAAACCAGATGATATTCGTTGCCGGCCTAGCAGCCGATCTAAATCAGATGGAGGAAGACATTATAAAATTTTGTGACCAGACTCTAATGGGCGTCAACGCAGCAAATTACTCAAAGTATCTGAAAAATGCTCTAAATTTTTCCATTGGTGCTTTTGTATGCAGAAAATATTTATACGGAAGCATCGATTTAGACACATTTGTCAAAGAGATGCTTGCTGAGGATCTATATGATTTTGTTGTAAAAGTGCCCCATATACCCATCGAAATCATCGACAAATATGGACTTTACGAAGATTATGAAGACCTGATGAATCAAGAAGAAGAAGACGACAACGACGACGAAAGCAGCAACAATGTCGAAGGTATAAATTTGAGCACCGACGATGAAATTTCAATGTTTCCTTTGTTTTCTTAATCTTTTTTTTTTTTTTTTTTTTTTTAGCTAGATATAAGGCCATCATATTGTAGATATTTTTTTTAGCCAAGACGATTATCACTGTCGATGAAAAACTGGGCTTTAAATCTGTTTTTCCACTTTTCACAATTGTTTGTAACAATAATTAATTTTTTTTTCCTTTGCATAGATGTATAAGTCGAATATATTGTAGGTATTTTGTTTAGTTAGATATAAGTCGATTATATTAATAGTAAGTAGCTATTTTCTTTAAATAAATAAGTCCAATTTTCTTTAATAAAGTCTTTTTATTCAATTAGGTTACATAATAATAATAAATCGAGAAACTAAATTGCTTGGTTGACATTTTGTTGCAGCCTAAAAAATAATTTTATAATAAGTCCTTCTTGTTTATCCAGGAAGAGTCTTTGAATCCAAGCCATTTCACACGCACCTGGTCCACTCCATTTCTTTTCCGTTGTCCAGTTATATTCTCTACCAAATACGCATTGGGATAGCGAGTTTTCTGAATTTCTGTCTCGTAGAAACTACCCAAAATGGGTGAATCATTCAAATCTCTTAGGAGGTAGGTGACTGGAGTTGCCATATTTATTTTATAAATTTTGAATAATTCCGGAGACCAATTTATATTGTAGCCCTTATTAAAAACACCTTTATGCTTGCTGATTCTCACAATGTCTCCAACTTTGTATTTTCGGCTTTTTGGAGCAATTTTCGGAGAGTTGAAAATAGCCAATTTCGTGTGTGGAGTAACTTGACTGGGTTTCATTCCTATTGTTCTATGCTTGGTATCGTTGTATTTTTTCGTCACTCTGTCTAATATCGAGAGCCACTCATGCTTCCCCCGCTAGCGAAAACTCTTTGTAAATCATCGATTTCAGAGTTCTGATTACTCTCTCAACAATAGCTGCTTTCTTGGTACTGTACGTAGAATAGTGGTTTATGCCGTGCTCCCTCATCAATTTTTTAAAATGACAGTTGTACATCTCAGTTCCATGATCTGATTGTAGGTTACTAGGTGAATATCCAGCTTCTGTTAGAACAGATTTCATGGCTTTGCTAACTTCTAGTCCTGACTTGTTTTTCAGTGGCTCGGTCCAGGCATATTTTGAATAACAGTTAATTACCACTAGAATGTAGCGGAATCCTTTGTTTTGTTTAGCATATGTCTGCATCTCGGCCAAATCCACCTGGAATAGATCCCGGAAACCTTTAATAATTGTTTGTCGTCTCTTGAAATTTTTTCTTGTCGGTTTGTGAAGTTCATGAACAATTTGTTTTTTTTTCCTCTGATATCATTATAATATGAACCGCAGTTTCTTTTCTGTAATATACTCTAGCGCACAAGCCTCCCTCAACCTCCCGAACAAAGGCTTCTTACGAAGTGCGTATGTCTAGTCGAATACAACGGGTCATATTAAATTCTTATTTTCTTACTATCGAGAATGGAATCTACTCCTTTGTTTAGGTCCTGAAGAAACTTCTTTTTTACATAATCTCGCAATTGTTTATTCAGCACAGTACTAGTATATGCTGCTCGTAGCTCTGTCACTTCTTTGTCCACTTTTTCATTGAACGCCTTGTGTAATTTTCCCAATTCATTATTGATTGTATAATTTATCTGGTTCTGTAGTTCTTCAAGTTTTTGATCTGTATAAAGCTTCGTGGCAGCATCATCACTTTTTCGGGGGTCCAAAATATTAGATAAATACTTCCCCTTCAAGTCGTAAGCCCCCTCAGATGTTAATTTAATTTCATTACTTTTCAAATCAGCAAATAATTTTTCTATTTCATAAACTCGCTGCTCGGTATTGTAGTTTAGTAGATCGACATATTGTTTCGTCACTGCCTGCTCCATAGATTTTTCCATATCGAAAATCCGAACTTCGACATTGTAATTTAAAAGGTCAGAATACTGCTTGGTTACTGCGTCGCCGTTAAATTTAGGCTCTGCTACATTTCTCATAGACTTCCCGTCCATATCGTAATTGCCGTCAGACGTGAGTTTGAATCCTATGCCCGGTTTGCCTCGAGTTATTTGCTGCTGAACCTTTGTTTTATCCGACCGACGACGGCCGAATTTATCGATTGTAGAGCTGTTCATCGTGGAAAATGTTGTTCTTAACTAGGACAAAATAGTTGACGCATTGCCTTTAATACCTAACCTAGTCTGCTTTTCAATAAATAATCTTCTCTTCTCTCAATTCCTCGATTATAGACAAAATTTCATTATCTAAGCCTGTATGGCCGGCTAGTCTAGAACTCCAGAGAAGCCTGAGTCTATCCACCAACTCTGTAGCTTTGTTCCAGTGAACGTATTCGAAATTTTTCCCGTATTTGAATATTTTCTCAATAGGCAATGTCGGATGGTAATAATTGTTGCCCGATCCTACTTTATTCACATACGGCTGAATTAATTCCTTATAGTTGGGGAGCTGGCGTCAAAAACATGCAAGAGTTTTCGCAAGGCTGATATTTTCAAAATAGATCGTACTTTAGTGCTAGAATGCTAGTGTACAGTCAGCACTCACAGTTCCGGGACAGCTGGCTCTGGGACGCGGGCAAAGTTGTAATTTTAAGAAGCATCTAAACTGTTTTCTCAAAGCTCAAAATTTATAGAAATTTTGCACTTTATCTGTTTGAAGGTCACAGATAACGTATGTAAATCGTCAGACGTCTAGTTCGTTGCAAAAAGGTGGTCAGACGTCCTCAAAGTTTTTATTTTATGGCATTTTCTTCGGTGTCCTGTCAAAATATATTTTTGCAGGTATTTGACAAATATATTTGAAGAAAATGCCATAAAATAAAAACTTTGAGGACGTCTGACCCCCTTTTTGCAACGAACTAGACGTCTGACGATTTACATACGTTATCTGTGACCTTCAAACAGATAATGTGCAAAATTTCTATAAATTTTGAGCTTTGAGAAAACAGTTTAGATGCTTCTGGAAATTACAACTTTGCCTGCGTCCCAGAGCCAGCTGTCCCGGAACTGTGAGTGCTGACTGTACACTAGCATTCTAGCACTAAAGTACGACCTATTTTGAAAATATCCGCCTTGCGAAAACTCTTGCATGTTTTTGGCGCCACCTCCTGGACTATTATATTTGCGTGTATAGCTTCGTTTGAATGGCTGCTTCGGGTTAAAGTTCTCGTGTAAACAATTTGACTTGCGCAAAATTTCGAAATATTGGTTTCTCGTTTCATCAGAAATTTCGTCAGCGTTAGCAAGTGCTTTGGGCGTTTTCAGGAAAACTAAATCAAAAAGTTCCTCGGAAGCTTCGTAGTTTCCTATATTTTTAGAGCCTCTCCATAAAGCCATTTTTCCGGGTGGAAAGCGCACGCGAACATCTCCTATTTTATATCTGTCATCCCCGTCAATGTAGACGCCAAAAATGTTATCATAGCCTGCCGGTTTTTGCTTCAACCCGTCGAGGTATTCCATCGTCAAACTGTGTAGGTTTTTACGCCGCCTCTCTGAAGAAAAAGTCAATTGCCTGGGCTGAACAGTTTGATTATTCATGGGAGTTTCATATTCAGCTGAATGAGCTTTTTCGGAGTCTGACGACGGTGTGAGGGGGAGATTTGTAGTTTGTAATGATTGCAACGTTTCATCGGGCACAAATTGTTTTCTCTGATCGCTGGCCAGTGTCTGTCCTGCTAGAGGTGAGCTGGATAGCAAGGGTGGCGAGAATGTCACTTTTGGATGTTTACTTATTGTTTCAGATAAAGTCTTCAACTCTGCAGTAACAGGCTCGTGAAACTCTTCATTATCGTGCCTGTTTTTCGACAGGCGGTATTTCAAATTTCTATACTTATTTCTAACAGCTTCGGTTGCTTCAATTAGCTTGCGCTTTAGACTAATCTCTTCCTGACCAGTAGCTCTCATAATTGCTCGTTTTTACACTGCACGACTGTCACAATAAACATGGAAGCAATTTTAGAAATCACGGGCTTATATAGCAATCGAATCTCTTGCGATATCTTCCTTTGTCTATACTACTATCCTTGTCAATAACTAAAAAACCATAATTCTCCTTCCAGCATTCCATGCACATCTCCAAGAATTGGGTGAATGTTACGTCTGGGGACACATGATCGGTGAAAATGTGCTTCAGATTTGTTTCATCCTGTCTAAACAATATTATAAAATTGGCATTATCCCTTATCAATTGTTTAGGAATACGCGAGTATGTTTGTGCTAGATAAAAACTTGAAATATTTCTGTGACGTCCCATCGAAAAATACGCCCGAATAGGGTCCTGCTGCTCGCAGATGACATCATCAAATATAAATATTGAATTTTCCCTGGCCTCGGAGGGTTCGAGAATTTTATCGCTGGTGGTGTAAGTGTAATATCCGATTTCTTTTATTGGGGCCAGTACATCACGTAGAAACTGGTATTTCGGTTGATTGAGCGATTTGGCGTATACATATATGTTTTCGAAAAATAGGCCCTCAGGGTGAGTTATCAACCCGAGCAGAAGATTGGTTTTTCCACACGCTGAAGGACCAACTAGCAAGGCCCTTATGGTTGAAGGGAACAACGGGCCATGAGTACTGAACTCCTCCTTTCCAATCCCCCGATCCCACTATATTATCCAAATTATCTACGCTGAGTTTGTGTTTCGATTCAATTAGCTTCATAGTTAATTTGGTTTATAAGACCTGTCACTCGACTTAAATGTTTATTCCGATGAAGACCACAGCAAAGTCAACACGACAGAGATCCTCCTACCACAACACTTGTAAAAAGACTGGCCGAGGAATTGTGAATACTTTAATTGATAAATTACCTTTTGAAATTCACTTGCCTGGAGGATACCAGTTCTGTGGCCCTGGCACGCATCTCAGTCAAAGAATAGCAAGAGGTGACCAAGGAATCAATCCACTTGATGCTGCTTGCAGGATCCACGATATAGCTTACGCAGAAAAAAAAAATCTTTATTCAAGACACAAGGCTGACTTTGCTTTAGAACAGAAGGCCTGGGAAAGATTTGGATCCAAAGACGCATCGGCAGGAGAGAAAAGAGCAGCTTGGTTGGTTACAACGGCCATGAAGACCAAACAAAAATTAGGCCTCGGTCTCAAAAAGGCTTCGAGATCAAAGAAAAAGGGCTTATCGAAAAAGAAAGGAGTCGTTAGAAGAAAACATCCAAATAGGGGCAAAATTAAAACCGCTACCCTTAAACAAGTTGCTTTCGGAAGTGGATTAGTGAAAACAGTAAAGTCCGAACTTCGATCAATGAATAAATCTAATAGCCTTTTTGATTCGGCCAAAACAGCTCTTGCAGCCGCCCGCCGATATATTAGGAAAAAAGGAGGCAAGAAGAGAATAAAATCGCCACGAGTTATACCTATTCCTAAGGTAGGGGCTTTGTTACCTCTTTTACCTATATTCGCTGGATTATCTGCTCTAGGAACAATTGCTAGCGGAGCAGCAACCATCGCAAAAGTTGTGAATAAAGTGAAAAGTGCAAGAGAGGCATTGTCAGAGTCTAGAAGACATAATCACGCTATGGAGTCTATTGCTCAAACAAAGCAGGGTAAAGGACTCTACCTGAAACCGTATCGTAACGGATTTGGATTTTTTTTTTGTTGCTTTTTTTTTCTTCAATACCTAACTCTGCAAAATGGACAACCGGTAAGTGAATTCCTTAATTCTGTAGTGTATAGAAGTTATTTCGTTAATTTATCTAGAGTCTAAGAGGATGATTCTCACTTGAAAATATTTGGTGAAAATTCCCCAGCAGACCCGTACGCTTGCTCACTTTCCAGAACCTTATATTTTCATTTTAGCATGACGACATACTGCTACCGTTGCCACGTGCCAACGGAGCGAATTTTAACCTGTTCCTGCGGTAGGGATCTCTGCGCTAGATGCTTCGCTCGCAGTCAAACGTGTTACTGGTGCTATGGGCAGTTCACGGCAGCAGCGACATTACGATTGCGGCGGGAGCGTTTGAGAGACCTCAGCGTTGATGCCTTTCAAGTAGGCGATTTTCCGAAATACTTTACTCCCCTTGATCATACTTTTTTTTTTTTTTTGTTTTTTTTTGTTTACTACAGGCTCAGCAATTACAGCAAGAAAAGGGACTTATCAGTAAGCCGATAGTCTTGGATTGGCCTATAGTAAGTTTTTCTACAAAACGACACCCTGTTTCATGTTTTTAAAGCTGCGTAAGCCTGTTTCATAAACTCAGGCGGTCAGACATGCACGGCGGAGTTTATGAATCAGGCTTTAATAAATCGGCTTCAACGGCGAGCCAGCCTGTTGCTGTTTTTGGAATTAATTTTGAGGTAAAAATTTAAAAACCTAACTATATATGTAGCGTGATGATTTTTTTTTTTATAGGTAAATCGTCAACGCGAAAAACAGGTCGAGACGTGTTTTCGGTCCAAGTTCTGGTTTAGACACACTGAAAATCGCGCGAACACCCATCAGAGAACGAGCCAGATCCAGAGAGCTTCTAGAGAGACCCGGAGAAACACCGGAGGTGATGCTTTGCGGGGAGGTCCGTGACGAATGAAAAAAAAAGGAGCTCGGACGAGGTAAACTAGATAAATTATTATTTTGGCTGATAATTACAGTATAATTATATTATTACATAATTCATAGTTCCAATTAAAATTGACTTTTTCCTGCTCATTTTTAATTTGCTACAAATGTTTTTATTTTTCGTTGGTATCTATAATTTTCAATTTGGACTATGGATGCCTACCTACCTAGTAAAATGAAATTATTGACATGATTTTATTGGGTTTCAGAAGGTGAAAAACCACGACAACAGGCTAGCGTTCACCGATGCCAGCATACGAAACATTAGACTTTATTTAAATTCCGATGTATATCCGTACGAGCGATGGAATCTCGATTTTACTGAAAAAGCTAATTACCTCCGTCTATGACTCGTATGAAAACTTCCAAAGCAGCTATTATAGGCGAGAAATAAATGACCCAATAATGGATATTGGCGAATTTCTGTCCAATCCCATATTTGTAGTGTACTGCAGCAATCAGCCCGAAGGGGTGAAAAATTCAACGGACGATCTAAAGGTCGAGTTTGAGGCTCATAAAAAGTTTGACAAGGGTATTCGAGCTTACGCACTTATTCTACATGATGCTTTTCTCACCTACAATCCGATGGATGGAAGCGTACGCACTGGAAAGTTTAATTTTTAGTTTTATTTATGTTAATACAGTAAAATAATAAAGTAGTAGGTAATACCTTAATCAATTATCTCGTTTAATTTCGTAATTGAAAATTGAGTTTTCATATTATTTTTCCCCGTACACCAAATTACATTAAAATTATCAGCTGGACAAGTCCATACAAGTTATCAAATCATCTTCTTCAGCCTTAGCTCTCTCGCTCTTTCAAATTATCAGCTGGACAAGTCCATACAAGTTATCAAATCATCTTCTTCACCCTTAGCTCTCTCGCTCTTTCAAATTTTCCTCATAAATATGGATAATGGCCACATACTTGTGTACCGTGGAATTAGGAAAGAAGAAAGAAATTCCGTAATTGAAAATTGAGTTTTCATATTATTTTTCCCCCGTACACCAAATTACATTAAAATTATCAGCTGGACAAGTCCATACAAGTTATCAAATCATCTTCTTCACCCTTAGCCCTCTCGCTCTTTCAAATTTTCCTCAATTAGCTCGCATCATGATGTCTACAAGCTTAGGACACAATTTCTTGAGATACCCTGATAGCTCAGTGGTTAGCACTCTTGATTTTGGATCTTGGGGTCGCAGGTTCGAGCCCAGACTTTTCAGACTTTTTTTAATAAAATACAAAAAAAAAGACGTCAGTACTGCCGCCACCGCCACGGCCGCCGCCATCAGCTATTGAGCGACGGCCATTTTGTAAGTTGGCGGGGCATATTGTACCACCGCCGCCGCCAACAGAAACCATTGGACGGCCGCCATTTTCAACAACAACCAATGAATGGACAGGAGGAGGAGCCTAATTCAGCAGGAGGGACGGGACCAGCCCTGATTGGCCGAACAAAGAAACCTAATGGCGGCAAAGGGGCGGGGCAACATCGCAAAAGAGTCCATAAATGGGAAAAGGGGAGGAGCTATACAGCAGGAGGGCGGGGCCACGCCCCCTCAGGAGGCAGGAGTGGGGTTGGTTTGTATCGCCGGGACATACTACTAATAAGGTTTTTCAGGAAGAATATTTGCTGTTTCAGCAAATCAGTTCTAAAAAACCTAATTTAAGTGGAAGAAAAAAACCTGACAAGTGTTTTTTTCTATTGTAATTTAGCTTGTAGTACTTGCCATAAGTACTGACAGCAAATTAGCTATAAATTCTATAAAGGTAAAAATCGCATAAGGTAAAAAAGCCAGGTTTATCAAAATATTTAAAAGAGATATTAACTCATAACCTTCATGTCCGGGATTTTTTCCGCAATTGTACGTGATACAATTAGTATATTGTTGTATTAGGAGTACTTTTTTTTACAAATTTTTTTAAAAAAATTTTTTGTCGTATTTCTGATTTTACCAGTCTATTGAGGGGACTGGGGGGTCGAATGGGGTGTCAAATTGTGGAGTGGAGTCTGTTCTTTCAGATAAATCTCGAAATTTGGTGAAACAAAATTGTCTTCGATTTTTTAGAATTTTTTTTTGTCGTATTTCTAATTTTACCGGTCTATTGAGGGGACTGGGGGGGTCGAATGGGGTGTCAAATTGTGGAGTGCAGTCTGTTCTTTCAGATAAATCTCGAAATTAGGTGAAACAAAATTGTCTTCGATTTTTTAGATTTTTTTTTGTCGTATTTCTGATTTTACCAGTCTATTGAAGGGACTGGGAGGTCGAATGGGGTGTCCAATTATAGAGTGGAGTCTGTTCTTTCAGATAAATCTCGAAATTTGGTGAAACAAAATTGTCTTCAATTTTTTAGAATTTTTTTTTTGTCGTATTTCTGATTTTACCGGTCTATTGGGGGGACTGGGGGGTCGAATGGGGTGTCAAATTGTGGAGTGGAGTCTGTTCTTTCAAATTAATCTCAAAATTTCGTGAAACAAAATTGTCTTCGATTTTTTAGATTTTTTTTTTTGGCGTATTTCTAATTTTACCGGTCTATTGAGGGGACTGGGGGGTCAAATGGGGTGTCAAATCATGGAGTGGAGTCTGTTCTTTAAAATAAATCTCGAAATGTGGTGAAACAAAATTGTCTTCGATTTTTTAGAATTGTTTTTTGTCGTGTTTCTGATTTTACCGGTCTATTGAGGGGACTGGGGGGTCGAATGGGGTGTTAAATTGTGGAGTGGAGTCTGTTCTTTAACCCTTACGCTCACTGTGTACACATTTGTGTACATCAATTTCTAAGGACCCCTATATAGATTCAGAAAGGATTTCGGCTATTTGTTCATGTTGTCCACATTTGTGTACGTCATATTATTAAAATAAATTACTAGTGCTTCCATCTAGGGGTTTTTCATGGAAATTTTTTTCTGGTATTTCAACAGCTGACATACATAAATTGAGCACCGCCTACAACATATTTTCCTGGATTTTTCTGGCAGTTTTTTTGTGGTAGAAAAAGTTTGAAAAAAATAAAAATAAACTTATAAAAGGTGGTTTTATGAGTGCAAACAGCGACATTCATGGTTTTTTGTCTGGAAGTATTTTGTTTTTGTCCTTAGGGCCACGTACACATTTGTGTATACTGAGAGTGAGTGGAATAAAATAACAAGGTAAACTTGATCTCACTTTTTTCCCAATTATATTGGTAGACAGTTAAATATTATAGAATCCTGGTTCATAATGAGTCGTTGAAGGACTCAGCAACGGTGAATTCAATGAAGATGATGGCTTTCAGAGAAATTCTGATGCTGAAGGTATACTACTTGTCGCTAATGTTTATTAGATATTGTGTGTAACATAACACATATTTCTACCTCGCAGAATTACCGGAAGTGCTAATGATTGATGAGGAGGAAGAAGTGGAAGAAGTTGAAGAAGCTGAACAGCTGGAACAACTTGGAGCTGAACCTGAACCTGAAGAGGTTGAACAGCTGGAACAACCCGGAGGATGTAAAGGAAGATCTAGATTTTTGTGTCCAAAATGTAATGTTCACCTCTCTCACAAAAAAGAGCAACTGTTTTTCAATATATCATACAAAATAATTGTTTTGTTTAGTCTATCTTTTATACCATTGACTTCCAATGTCCACAAATGTGTACATTCAAAAACAAAAAATTGGCCCACCATACGGAAAAAAAAATTATTCCATAAATTCATAAAAAAATCAGAGAGTTGATATACAAAAAACCAATTTTTTGTTTTGAAAAATAAAAATTCATGAGCGAAAGGGTTAAAATCAGCTTCGAAATTCGGTGAAACAAAATTGTCCTGAATTTTTTACATATTATTTTTGTTTTAATTTGTTATTTTACAGGACTATTAGTTGTTATTCTACTGGAATATATTTATTTGTTCATTTTAATTGAAAATACATTCAGATTGTATAATTTCAAGTATTTTTCAATTGTTGCTAAAGCATTTTGAATTAATTTAATTCATTTAAATTGTTGACCTCCGCCCATATGGTCGTTCGGCAATCATCGGCACTTTGGCAGCTAACTATTTGTCAGCTAACTTCACACCTCTGAACCTGATAGCCTTTTTGAAGAAAAACTCAACAGGATATAAGGCCAAAAAATCAAAAACTTTTACAAAAGAAGAAGTCAATAAGTTTCTTCTGGAAGCACCAGACGAACAATTTTTGATGAAAAAGGTAACTTTTTGATAAAAGCAAACAGTTTCAATTAGAATAAACTAAATTGTGGTTCATTTATTTTAGGTTATACTAATTCTCGGTCTGGCTGGAGCATGTCGACGTGATGAGCTAGTTAAAATGTGTATCACTGATGTTGAAGACAAAGGCTCAATTTTGATCATCAAAGTCCCCGATACAAAAACAAAAAATAGCAGGGTATTCACACTAGCGAACAATGAAAATACGATTGATTTGCTATCTATATACAGAAAGTATGTCAGCCTGCGACCTGGTCATAGTGCTGTGCCTGTGCCTCAACGACTTTTCCTGAGGTACAATAATGGCAAATGTACCAGCCAGTGTGTAGGCATGAACGTTGTTGGGAAAACCCCAAGTGATATTGCCAAATACCTGAATTTGCCTGAAAGCAATTCCTATACAGGGAATTGCTTCCGTAGAACCTCTGCCACTCTACTAGTTAATGGCGGAGGAGATATATTAAGACTAAAACGCCATGGGGGTGGAAAAGCTCAACTGTTGTGGCCGAGGGGTATGTGGAAGAAAATGTTACTGAAAAACTAATCACAACCCAAAAAATATTTGCTGAACAGTCTCATCATGTCCAAATTATTGAATCTAGAACCGCCGAAGAGTTTACTGCAGTGTCAGATGTTGCGTCCACATCAGGAATAGTGGTGCGCAATTGTGAAAATTGTCAATTTCACTTCAATATTTATAATAAATAATAAAGCTTAATTATAATTTGAATAAATTTCCCTTAATTAAGCATTCACAAAATTGTTATTTTAGTTGTTAAAAACCTTGTTATTATTGTTTGTTTGAATTATATAAGTACCCTATAGGTATCTATAGTTTATTTTTTCCCAAGATAGATTTTGGCATTGTCAACTTTGAAACATAAACAATGGCGCTAATGCCGCTTATTGGTTGCTATTGTAAAACTGATGTCAACCTGCAGAAACACCTCATTTTGCGATCAATCAGGGTCAAGCGTTATTGTTTATATTTCAAAGTTTTCAATGTCAAAATATATCTTGGGAAGAAATAAAGTGTAGGTAGTCATTAGTCAAATACACCATATAATTTCAAATTTATTAAAAAAAAAAGTGAGTCTATGTAGGTATTTATTGTTGTTTCTCTCTAAATCTTTAATAAAAAAAAATCTTGTTTGAACTGAAAATAAATAAACTGGTTTCTTTGAATTATTATTTTTATAAAATGCGATTGTAGAAAAAATCATGTGTGGATTACGAGCGAAAAGTGCCTTTGCCGATCTCAAGATATTGACTCAACTGTATCTTTCGATCGGCAAAGTATCACTTTGCGCTCTTAATACACAAATAGCTATAATATCTTATCTCTGGTTTCCAAAATCTTCAATTGAAAATACCAAATAATTCGAAATTCTTGACGAGATCAAAAACGTATTTCTATGGGTCCTGACGTCACAAGGCAGTAATAATCGGGTCGCACCGCTGCCACGCCATGTGCTGCTGGTGTTGTCAATGTCAAATCTAAATCAAATCAAATCAAATCAAATCAAAATATGCTTTATTGTCGTAAAAAAATAAATCCATTGACAAAGCCAGTAATTCCTAAACCTAAACTTTCAAAATAAAAATAGCATAACATTAAACGAGGTAGGGATATATAGAGTTATACAGATGAAACCGAAAACAACAAAAACTACCATCCAAACATCTTCAAAGGGACAACAAAACAAAATAGGAACATCGTTTGGCATGGTAAGGTTAAAAAAATAAAAATACATTACAATTAAAATCATACACACTGATTACACTTAGTTGTTGATTAAAAAACGTTTACAGTTGTTACACACACAAGAATTTAAAATAAAAAATAAAAAATAAATAAACTTAAAATAAATAGAAATAAATAAAATTTAAAGTGCAAATCAGACTCAAGAAACAATAATGTGTGTCTTTTTGGCAGATAGTAAAATTTTAAATTAATAATGATCACAGAGATACTCATTTATAGAGTAGTATGCCCTATCAGTCAACCAATCCCTTACTTTTCTTCTAAATTTTTTGAAATTATCAACAGATTTAAATTCTGGTGGTAACTTATTAAAGATTTTTACACTTCTATAAATAATGGAGTTTTGTGTAAGGCTGGAACTAGGAATAGGAAGAGGAATATCATTGTGATTTCTGGTTTGATAAAAATAAGCATGAGTGACATCTTTATATTTTTTGAAAATTAAGCTCACAGTTTCCAATATGAACAATCCAGACAATGTCAAAATCCTCTCTTTTTTGAAGAGGGGCTTACAGTGGTCCCTAAATCCGGCCCCACACAGATATCTCACACATCGCTTTTGCATAATAAAAACGGACTCAAATAAATTCTGGCAACAATTTCCCCAGAAAGCTACACCATAGCGCAAATGCGATTCGACTAAGGCGTAATACGTTGTTTTAGCCATTTGTGTACCCAATTCCCAGAAGGTTAGTCTAACTGCGTAACTGCCCATTGCAACTTTTTTGTTCAAGTTCTCGATATGAGTTGTAAACTTTAGTTTGCTGTCAATATGAATTCCCAAAAATTTTGTATTTTCACTTTGTGATATTGACTGTTGACCCAATTGAAGGTCATCAAAATCGAACTTAAAACTTAAGACCTTAGTTTTGTCAATATTGAAACACAGAAAGTTAGAGTCGCACCATAACCTAATTTTCTCCAAATCATTAGCAACCATTTGCTTTAAAACTTGCAAATCCTTATGACTCCAAGTAATTGTATTGTCATCGGCAAAAGTCGTAAAAGCACCTTCAATCACTAACTTCAACAGATCTTCAAGATATATTAAAAAAAGAATTGGCCCAAGTACAGACCCCTGTGGGACCCCAGTATCTACCGGCATTAGAGTCGACGATGACTCTCCATTTTTAACCATTTGGTATCTTTCGTCCAAGTAAGATTTAAAAATTAAAAGAGATTTTTCTCTAAATCCGTAAATTTGCAGCTTATTCAAGAGCAATTCATGATTAACACAATCAAATGCCTTTGAAAAGTCAATGAAAACGGCAGCTGCAAATTCTTTGTTATTTATCCTAAAATAAATGTTTTCTAAGAAGGCAAAAATTGCATCATTCGTACCTTTAGAACTCTGAAAGCCATATTGACAGGCACTCAGCAGGTTCTTTCTACTTAAAAACTCTAGCATTCTGTTTTTAATAATTTTTTCAAACATTTTTGATAGTGTGGGCAAAAGTGAAATTGGTCTAAAATTTGATGGCTCTGAGTATGATCCCGTTTTGTGCAATGGAATCACTACCGCCGTTTTCAATATGCCAGGAAATTTTCCTGAATCAAAACATTGGTTGATTGCTTGGGCTAAACAACCAAGAACATTTCCATTAAGGTTTTGAAAAATTTTTATGGACATTTCATCAAGTCCACATGATCTGCTCTTTATTTCATTGATAACATTTTTTAGCTCCTCCGAGTTTGTGTAATCAAATACAAAGGTTTCGTCCACATGTAATTCCGATAGATATGACAAGGGATCAATTTTAGAGTTTAAATTAGAAGTAAGTTTTTTTGCGATTGAGCAGTAAAATTCGTTTAGAACATTTGAATCTATTTGTGCCAATTGTTTGGACTGGCCCTTTTTACCTCTTAGCTCGTTAATTATTGACCATGTTTCTTTTGCCTTATTTTTTGAAAGAGAAATTCTTGAACTATAAAATAAACGTTTAGCTGCTTGTATGATTTGTTTGTAGATGCATCTATATTTCTTATAGTATTGAATGATGTTTTCGTTGTTACTAAACTTACTAATTTTGTGCAAGACTCTCAAATTTTTGGATGATGTCCTTATACCCCTTGTTAACCATGATTTCTTGGGTTTTCTAGGTCTCATTTTACGAATTGGAAAAGACAAATTAAAAGTATTATACAAAAGCGAGTGGAACACATCCATGTGTTCATCCGAAAGTAGGACACTTTCCCAGTTAACACAGTTCAAATTATCAGTAAATAATGCATAATTTCTTTTGGAGAATATACGTCCAAATTTTTCAGGCAGTTTTTTAGTTTTTTCAAGTAAGGGAAAAGATGCCAGTAACGCTTCATGATCAGACATGTCAGTTGAAATTATTTGACACCTAACACTATTTTCGCTAAAATTTGTACAAAAGTAATCTATTAAAGTAGCCGTGCCAGCAGTTATTCTATCATAAACGGCATACATAACAACATAACCATAATCTAAATCTACCTGCTCAAAGGTCACTGTCAACCAAGGACTGTGAACGGAATTTTGTTGCTGAGTGACGTCACACTAATCGGTCGTTTCAAATGGCGATGTTTCGAGCGTAACTTCAAATATTTATAAAAAATTAACGGCTGATTTTTATTGCTTGATATTTGGCATGACTATGTCTTTAGTGTAGTACAACACATTTTTGAAATAAAAAAAAAATGTGCAAGTTCCCTATTCTGAGTCATTAATTCAATAAACGTTGAAACTAGGTACCGCCTCTGTTCTTGTGCTAAAATTTTAATTACACACACTACATTCAATCAACACTACCTATAATCAAAACTGAAGAGTTTTTTGTTAGTTAGCCAGTTTCCCAGCAGGTACTGAGGTTCCATACGGGAAGCTACTCAGCTATAGTTGTTTTTGAGCCAATATCTCTAGATTGATTATTTCAATTTGTTAGGATATTCTCTCGTCAGGGTAGGAAAATGTTAGTAAATTCAACAAGGCCCTAATGTACAGGGAGGGCCAATTTGGGCACTTTCAATAGGAAACATAAATTTCTGAGCGAGATACAAAAAAATGAACCCCCCACTCTGAGGCTCAAATTTCATGAAATTTTGATTGGTGCAAACCGCATTTTGATATCTTCAACCGTTTAGCCGCTAGAGGGCGATTCTCGATTTTGAGCAATAATGTGAAACCATCATAACTTTTTTGTTTTATTAATTTCCGTAAAAACTTTCAAGCAGAATTCAGTGACGTTCTCAGTTTTTTTCTAGTTGGTCCCAACTCCGAGATATTGACCAAAGTCTGTTTTTTTTTCAATAGAACACGATCGAACTTTATATCATTGAAATCAGAAACGGCAGAGCTTTCTAATGAGCTATTGATATATAGGGTGTCCTATTGAGAAAAAAACAGACTTTGGTCAATATCTCGAAGTTGGGACCAACTAGAAAAAACTGAGAACGTCACTGAATTCTGCTTAGAAAAGTACTTCCAAAAGGTTTTCACGGAAATCAATTTTTTCCATAAACAAAAAAGTTATCAAGGTTTCAGATTATTGCTCAAAATCGAGAAGCGTCCTCTGGCGGCTAAACGGTTGAAGATATCAAAATGCGGTTTGCACCAATCAAAATTTCATGAAATTTTTAGCCTCAGAGTGGGGGGCTCATTTTTTTGTATCTCGCTCAGAAATTGATGTTTCCTATTAAAAGTGTCCAAATTGTACGTTCGGAATACACAAAATCAAAACCTCAGCACAAAAAGACAGCACATAATTTCTTAGGATTTAATTTACTTCTTTATCTGTGTTGTTTACAGCAGGAAACGATTTTTGTTAAACAATGCACATGTTATAAAAAATGTTATAAACAAACAAAAAAACATAAAAATGAAAAAGATTGTATAAATAATTGAACTATCAAAAACAAAATAAGAATTATTCAACTGACCTGTGATTGCTCCTTGACACACACACACTAATAACAAATTTGATTGAACAATCAGTTTAATGCAAAATAAAAATAAAAATTGAATAATGAATAATTACAGACAAGCGTCTAAAGGGACCAGCTCAGCAGCTTCTCTAGTCTAATGCCTAATCGCTTCTTCTTTACCTCCCGTTCGGTTCGGTACTTTCGTTGTTCCCTAAACCTAAGCTCCGTGGCGCAGTACATGGTTGTAATATTTGCTTTTATTCAGTAAACGTTTTTTTTTTAAGTTAAGATTTAAATAAATAATACTTTAAATAGGTGGTTTTCCTCAAACCTGCTGATTTAACGACAACGTGTGATAGAAATTTACCATCAGCTCAGCCGTTAGTACAAAAAGCCGGAAAAATTAAACAAAATATTTTAATTGGAAGTTTATCGATAAGGATGTCACTCTAGATTTAGCTAATTTTCCGTTGACTCCACCACAAAGTATTGAAGTCCTCCAAGAAAGTCAATCTACAAGCGATATAGATTACTACAACATAGCCAGATTATTCGAAAATTCTATTATTCCAATAGAAAATGTTGAGATGTCGACAACAACAGCCCCATGAGTTCAGAAGAATTTTTGGATTCAATGACCGAATCTACAGAAGTTTGTAATCAAAGACCTCACAGAGACTGTAGAAAGTCCAAGTACCTATCTTACTGACTATATTTAGTGACTTTAAATCTGAGATTTTATATTATCTAATTGTTTGAGCTTTTTTTCCAAGCATATAGAATAAACTTTTCTTTTAAAGGTAGAGGAGAATGTAGTATTCCTATTTTTGATTTTGATTGGACTACCGACTGTGACGTACCTTTTGGGAGGCTGAAGCAGCTCTATGTTCCAGTCCTATATCAGGCTACCCAAGGGTTATTGAATACTACAGTAGAGTGCTTACCAAGCCCGTGAGAAATTACTATGTTACAAGAAAGGAATTGTTAGCAATAGTCAAAGCGGTACGGCACAAGTACCTGTATGGACAAGAATTTCTCAGTAGAACAAACCATGCATCGCTCAAATGGCTTCTAAACATGAAACAACCAGAAGGACAGAGGTAGCAAGATGGGTGGAGAAGTTACAGAAGATACAGATAATAATGTCCTATAAAGAAAAGAAAATCTAAAGAGGTCATCATTTGGTGAGAATTTATGCAAAATTGTTCAGCCGAAATCACAAATTCAGAAGAAAGAAGAGTTGGATTTGAAGTTGAATCAAGAGAATATGCTTGGCGAGGAAGAAGAAAATGTTGAAGGATTTAGAACATGAACAGGGCCGGATTTACCACTAGGCACACTAGGAAATTGCCTAGGGGCGCCAAGCCCCAAAAGGACGCCGGCGTTTTGGCTTTTTAATTAATTGATACGATAATACCTTAACTTTGAGTATTTAAAGTATTTAGATATTTCTATGGGTAATTTTTTCGAAGACTTGAAATAGGTAATAGTTTTTGGGTGTGGCACCGTAAAATAGTTATTTTCCTAACAGGTGCGCAAAGTGATACTTTTTCGCACGAAAAAGCAGTTAGACGAACGACGCGAAGCGGAGTTTGGATGAGCTTTGAGTGCGGGAAAGACACTTTGCGCAAGTGTTAGGAACAATACTTTTTCTACGAGTGTTTAGGATTTCCATCCAGAGGAGCTGTATACCTAATTTTTTTAAATGTTTCCACATGCCTAAAATTGGTAATTTTCTCTCCTAGTTCAATGTGTTGTGTTTTCAATTTTTTTTTCAGTTATCAGCTTGACTTCATTTGCAACATTGGTTGAGCTAACGAGGCTTACTTAAAATTTGAACGAGTCGTTAAGTTTGTTTTTTCTGCGAAATTTTGGTATGGAGGAGTATAACTTACAGTCCAACTTTTATAATCTGATACTCCAAAGGAATGTGAGTTGGTGGCTCTCCATGCCAATGGTCACCTGACCCCACATCTGTTTCTGCTGAATTTTTCCTCCCCTCGCTCCTGATACGGAAAGTTTCAAATTAAAAAAGCTAAACATTACCTGAATGCCTTTATTGGAACAAAAATAACATCAGGCCCTTCTATCTGAAGATAAGTTCATTAAGAAACCCGCCAAACATTGAAAAATCGAGTATAAATGCGGTAACTTAACAAAAATAAGTGCGTAAAGAGTTTCCGTGCGCAAAGTTCAACTTTGCACTACTCCGGCGGCGCCTGCAGCGAGCTTTTCTAACTACTAGATTGCTCTGGCGGCGCCTATGGGGGCACTTGGAAAAAAGTGCCTAGGGGCGCTTATATTGTAAATCAGGCACTGAACATGAACAATCAAAAAAATTAGGTAGCATCTGAAGCTAAAATTAATAGAAGAACAAGTTTGAAGAAAAAAGCATGATGGCGCCTCCAGGATCAAAATATTCCGGAGGTAAAATACTCGACCACTCGGATCTCCGGGCGTCGGGTGATCCTGGGGGTCCTTCATGCAAAGATATAAAGAGATCAAAAACTCAACTCAGAATTGATTTTAGCAATATAAGAGGAATAAGTACAAATATGAATTCAGTTCACCAACATCTTGAAGAACAAAGACCTGACATCCTTGTTCTCACTGAAACTAAAATCAGTTCTGCAACACCTATTGTGAACTATCTTTATCCCGGCTATGACCTACACCACCGATTTCGACATAATTTTGGGATCTGTGTGTACATTAAAAATGACCTTTCATGTCATCGAGAGGAGAAGCTAGAACCAGCGAACCTTGATATCATATGGCTAAAATTCACCTCATAGTCATCGACCAAGTTTATCTGCTGCCTCTACCGACCGCCAAGTAATACCGATTACCAAAACTTTTTCGCGACATTATCCGAAAGCTGTGATAGTATACAGTCAAACTATCCACAGGCGGAAATTGTCTTTTTAGGCGATTTCAACGTCCACAATATACCCTGGCTGAAACACCACAACAAAACAGATAACGAAGGCAGAGAAGCAGAAGCTTTTGCCATAAGTTGTGGTCTAACGCAGCTTGTCGATGAACCTACCCGTATCTCAGAAAGGGGCGAATTTGCAGCAATTTTAGACTTGTTCCTAACCACCAATCCTGACTCGTACACAATTCAAGTAGATGCTCCACTTGGTTCGTCCGATCATAAACTTATAATAACAAAGGGCAAAATGCTCATCCCACCAAGCCTACAACCGCTTCCTCGTAAAATGTGGCACTATAAATCGGCAAAATGGAATGACCTAAAATAGTATTACCTGGATTTTCCATGGCAAGAGGTTTGCTTTAAAACAGCTGATCCCACTATTTGCTGTAATGAAATAACACAAGTAATCTTATCTGGAATGGACGCATATATCCCACATACAACTAAACGTAGAGCTAATGCAAAACCTTGGTTCAACAGCCAGTGTCAAACGGCTGTACAGAAAAAACACAGAGCATATAACCTTTGGAAACGACAACAAACCGCTCAAAACCACACAGAATTTATAGAAGCCAGAAATAGTTGCAAAATTACTATTGACTCCGCTAAAGAAACATACAATCAAAGAATAAAAAACAGGTTGCTGAACTGTCCAAGTAGTTCTAGGTCTTTTTGGTCTCTTGCAAAAGCTGTTGGATCTAACTTCACCAAGTCATCCATACCACCACTTACAGATAAAAATAATCACTTAGCCACAACATCAGAGGAAAAAGCCAATATGCTTGCCCAAATATTTTCCTCCAACTCCAACCTAACAGTGCCAAACGGAAAAACTCCACCGTTCATTGAAAGGGTTTCCCATAGTATGCCAGAGGTACCCTTTTGTCACAGAGAAATACGAAAATCCCTAAAAAAGCTGGATACAAACAAAGCAATGGGTCCGGATGGCATTCCCGCAATAGTACTCAAAAATTGCGCCAACGAACTCACCCCAACTTTCGCAAAATTATTCAATTTGTCTTACAGGCAAGGAGTATATCCATCATCATGGAAGTCTGCCGCAGTACAACCCATTCCAAAGAAAGGCAAAAAGACAGATCCGTTAAACTATAGACCAATTGCTCTACTTCCGGTGATATCAAAAGTAATGGAAAGAGTTGTGAACAATCACCTAACCAAGTACTTGGAAAAGTACAAAATTATCAACGATAAGCAATACGGATTTCGAAAATATAGATCAACTGGCGATTTACTTACATACGTCACTCACTTATGGCAAAAAGCGATTGAGTTGCGGGGTGAAACAAGAACAATTGCCTTAGATATATCTAAAGCATTGGACAAAGTTTGGCATGAAAATCTGTTCAACAAGCTCAAAGCAATGGGATTATCGCCGAAACTTTGCACTTGGTTTGAAAGTTACCTAAAGGACAGATCCATTTATGTGGCACTGGATGGGCAGAACTCCAACTCTTACCAAATAAATGTTGGTGTGCCACAGGGAGCAATCCTTTCGCCAACTCTTTTCCTGATTTACATAAATGACCTCATAGATAAAACAGTAGATCCACTTTATTGCTTTGCAGACGATGGCAATGTAGTCTCCTCACTCATACCACCCACAGGTCTTTCCGCACGTGAATTCCATCATCTTAGACTAACTCAAATATCGCAGATAAATAACGACCTGGAGATAATAGAGGACTGGGGTAACAAAAACCTTGTACAGTTCAACGCGCAGAAAACCCAAGCAGCTCTGTTTTCAAAAAAGACCAGCACCGGTGAGCCAAACATCATGCTATCTGGAAGTGCTGTCACATTACAGAGTCAGTTGAACATCTTGGGGGTTACTGCAGAGACCAACATGTCTTGGCACAGTCACGTGGCAGATATTGCTAAAAGGGCCTCCCAAAAGCTGGGGGCGCTATTTCGTACAAGACATCTGTACACACCAAGCCAATTGCTGACACTCTACAAAGCCCAGATTCGACCAACTATGGAGTACTGCTCACATATATGGAGTGCAGCACCCAAACATACCTTAATGCTTTTGAATACCGTGCAAAAACGAGCTATCAAGCTGATCAATGACCCCGCACTTACTCGTAACTTGGATGGTCTCGAACATCGCAGATCTGTGGGCGATTTATCTCTCTTCTACAGGTACTATCACGGAAAATGCTCTGAAGAGTTGGCACGTATGATTCCACCGAGAGTAGCACCTACCAGGCGAACCCGTCAAACAGACGGTAACCATGAATTTACTGTCAAACTAGAGGCACCAAGAACCTCATTATATCAGAATTCATATCTCTGGAGAACAGCATCGCTGTGGAATAAACTCCCTACGACGGTTTTCCCTGCAGGTTACAACCTGAACCGTTTCAAGACCAACATACACCGACATTTCCGCGCACTTGCCGCTTCTCGAGCGTGATAGGACATTTCCTTGCGAGTGCGCAAAAAACACAACTAAAATATCTGGAAGATTATGTAGCCATTATTATGGAGGCAAAATTTATTGTTTCTTGAAAATGTTGCACAGAAATTTTATGAAACAAATGGAAGAGATGAAGCCAAAAAATAAATGAAAGCTGATGCATGGAAACTTTAAAATGTTCTTATTATAACAGCGACAAGATTGTCCAGGGACAAGTGGTAGTTTTCTTCTTTTGTGACTTCTGGTTTTAAGTAAATAACAAAGCCTTAGGTATTTATTTTGTAATCCTTGAAGTTGTTCAATATTCTCTTGCCTTTTTTCCTGTCTTCTACCCAAATTCTATTCTATCGTTAGGTCATATTTTCTTATTTTTCTTTCTGTTGTTTTACTTTTCATTGACCAAACAGTATTTCCGTAGAAATTCTTCGATTTTTGGTTCTGTTGTTTTTGAATTTTCTCGAACTTTCTTGAACCTCGATCGATGTATTAAAAACGTCCACAAAATCATAGAATGGATATCTCTCTTTGATGTGAAGAGAATGATTTAGAATTCTCTTAAACGTCTTATCACTTATCACTTAATGGTAAACATATCAGAGAACTTCTACTAATAAAGCCAGAAAAATACGTCACCTCACTAGAAAATCATTCCGGCGACCTCCCTTCAGGTTTTGTCAAAAAATTAATGGATGGAGCAAGTAAGGAACCTATGATTATTAACAATAACGTTGACCAAATAACAAATGATTCATAACAAAAACGAAATGTTTTATTGGTGTTGGTCACTAAAATGAATAACTGTTAAGTTCTAAGGCCTGTATTAACACTAAAACTTCTTTAAATAACACAAATGGGTATACCATTTGATTCGAAATTTTGTACTCTACAAAAAATATGCCCTGTACTATTTCGTTTAAACTTACCGTTTTTGAGAAAATTCCAACAAACGTAAAAAATTGTACCTTTGGAGGTGGTTTTGGGATTGCGCTCCATATCGGATTTTTTGGGTTTGCTAACCCATTATTGAAAACACTAAAAGGAACACAATGGCGCTAAAATCAGCTTGTAGCGAATTTGTTTAGGGTTGCCCACCTAATTTTACTAACCTACATAGAAAGCTAGTAGAAAATGGTTCTCCGGCCTCTATAATCAACGGTTCGGTTCTAAAAATATGTCTACTTTTTGCGGCAAATCCTCCCTTTTTTCTAATAGTTTGAAACAGGGCAGCTTTCCCTTCCCAACTAAACCAGAAGTAGTGTCACATCCAGATATAGGTAACATGACAGAACAATATGTGCTTCGCTATTGGGCCTAGATTTTCCTGAAGTTTAATAATTTCAGTCACTTTATCAGGTTTTGTAGAACTACCCGGTCCTAACATATAAAAGTTATCGCATTTAACTTTAAATATAACTAAAGCCATTAAATCGGTATCTTCATCTACTAGAGTAGGTAACATAGTTCTGAGTCCTCCTCAATACGACTGACTTGTTAACTATTATCGACGTCACCTTCTGCATGGAGTACCTACTGCAATACCGAATTTTTGTAGATGCTTACTAAGTTGTAATATGAAACGTTGTTTATTGTTTTTGTTATACATCTGGATGTGACACTACTTCTGCTTTATTTAGGACGGGAAAGCTGACCTGTTTTAAACTATTAGAAAAAAGGGATATACAGCGTGTCAATTTGAAAACTTACAATGACTATATCTGGGTATCCAAAAAATAAAAAAAATCTATTAAAACAATTTCTATAATAGGAAGAAGGAAACAAAATGATGTAATAACCAACCACTTAACCCCGCACCCCCAGCCACCTAAACTAAAGAATCTTAAATAGCAACCCCCTAGTTGTGATGCCTTATCTGAAAGCTTCTGAAAAATGCTTTTCAATGATACCCTTCAAGCTAGGATTCGATGTGACAGTTTTTAGTTTAATGGGTAAATAAAACTTCATTCAATTAAATTAAAATTGTATTGTTTTAGACTTGTCAATTTGTTCAGGTTCCCAAAACAACGAATAAACAATAAATAATACGAGCCTAAAATATTAATGCTACAATAGTAAAAAAATGTTTGTTAAATTAATAGTCAAAAATTCAATTCACATTTCAATGGTTTTACTTTGAAAATTATTGACAATTATTAGTATTACATTAAATCCTAGCTTGTAGGGTACCATTGAAAAGCATTTTTTAAGAGCTTTCAGGTGAGGTATCACAAGTAGGGGGTTGCTATTTAAGACTATTTAGTTGGGGTGGCTGGGGGTGAAGGAGTACTTTTGGTTTCCCCTCCCTATTATAGAAATTGTTTTCATAGATTTTTTATTTTTTTTTGGTTACTCAGGTGGGTAGATCCAAAAACAAACAAAAAAACAATATGTCATTTTCCGCACGCTTGTAGGAAAAATGTTGTACCTAACACGAGCGTAAAGCATCTGTTTCTACGACTGCTCTAGAAAGCTATTAAAAACGCACTACTAACTTACCTGGAAAATCAGTTATTCCGTACAGCGTGCGAAAAGTAACTTTTCACGCGCTTTTGCGTGCGAAAAGTACTTTTCACACGCTAAAATAAAAATGACACTTCTACTGAATTTTTGTTTTGCAAGTAACTCTGAGTGCATTCAACGTACGTACCAAAATGGTTCGTTGATTATAACCCTAAATAATAATTTTTAACAAAAAAATAAATAAATCTCAATGTGAATATAGTTATTTCGCAGTCGTAGAAAAAGTATAGTGTGTAACGCGTGTGAAAAGCACTTTTCACACTCGTGCGGTTTGTGCCACTCGCCTGCGGCTCATGTCACCAAACTTCCCCACGCATGTAAAAAGTGCTATTTTCAACACTTGTTGCACAATATACTATTTTCGTACTTACGGTTTGCCGTTGCGTGCGGAAAAGCACAACTTTCCGCACTTTGTTGGGTAAATAACTATTTTCGGACAAAGTGAATGAGTTTTCATTAAAATCTACAGCAGAACATATTCTGACAGTTCTTATTAGTCTCTTCGGGTGTTAATTTTGTTTGCTTATCTATGTTCTGCAAAAAAGCCTAAAATATCTTCCCATTGCTGACACCTTAAAAAATATTTTAAGTAAATTCTTTTTTTTTTGTTGTTGTAGGTATTCGTATTGCAAGCAGGGCCGGTTTAACCAGGGGTCTTTTGGGTGCAGTAGCACCGGGCGGCAAAATCTTAGGGGCGGCGCGCGAAGCGCATAGATAACGACCCTTAAAATTTCAATATATCCTCTTTATTATTACTTTTTTATTTCTTGAACCATCATACGAAAAAGCAAAGCAAAAAGCTACAAGTTAGTTTAGGGATGACTACCCATATGTATAGAAAAAATAAGTAAATAAGTACAATTACGCCCGTCTCTATAGCCATGCCCAGCTCTACTTAAATTCCTGGAACCGTATCACTCGTGCGATAGCTGACAACGATTACAGACAACAGTCAGCTCGCATCTCACTTCAATTATTCATTTGAAGATAATAATAATATTGTTTGGTGGTGGCGTCGTTACGGAATAAATATATACAGGGTGTCCCAGAGAAAACAGTCCATCCCGATTTTTTCGATTTGAACTGAAAATTGTAAAAAACGCTCTGACACGCCGATTTTTGATTTGAGAAGGAAATATTTTCCAGTTTTTTTTATTCCCGTAGCTTCAACCCCTTAGCTAGGGGGAGAACAACCCCCCAAATTTGAATAGGGAATAAGGGTCGTGTCACACCTCTTTTCAAAGGTCTCATCGAGCTCTTCATGGCCCTATAATTTCGTCTTATTATTTTCATCCGTAACGAAGTGACAGCTTGTCAAAATCTTGGAAATATACTATTATTTTAGTAGAAGTAAAAGCGGTACTTGGTAAGTATCACTTTTATTCCCACTAAAACAATAGTCTATTTCCAAGATTTTGACAAGCTGTCATTTGGTTACGGATGAAAATAATAAGACCAAAATTTAGGGTCACGCGGAATACTTAATGAGACCTTTAAAAAGAGGTATTACGAGCGTTTTTCCAGATTCTCATTCGAAATCCAATAAATCGAGGTGGACTGTTTTCCATGGAGAAAAATTTTTGTTTTTTTTCCGAACGGTCGGGGGGCGCTGCGTTTTTGTAGCACCGGGCGGCAAACTACCTTAAACCGGCACTGATTGCAAGATTCCTATATTAAAAATTTCAAGAAAGCTCCCTCATAAAAGTCGAACTACAGTTATCCCTATCACAGGTAGAAAGCTTACATGACTAGAATAGGCGATATGTCCTTTTATTTGAATAACGATTAGGGTCCAGAATTGCTTGTCGAGCCTCCTCGAAAAGGTTTCGATCCTTTTGCTGGTTCCCTTAGTAAAAATTGCTAGAATTCAATCTTGAAGCAAGTCTGAAAGTGTAATCAGTATTTTGTTATATCTGTGTCTCTGTGAAATATTTTGTGAATTCAAGTTGCTGTAATTGATAGGTGAGTGATTCTTACAGAGTAGCCAGTTGTACCTTTTTCATTGATTGATTTATCAAATTATCACCAAGATAATATTCTTGGTAATACATTCATATTTAATGAGTACGTTGCAAGTGGTTTCCCTCGTACTCAATGCTAGTTGTAGAGTCGAAACTTCGCGTGTTTTCCCTTAGTATCCTAGTGAAGGCCTATAAATATTAATACCGAGGATCCAGAAGATACGCCTTGTCTGGAGAGGTATTTCGTGCGTTTTCTCTTATTACCTATGAGCTATGACCCAGAAGGCTTGTTTATTGTCAATATAATATTTGAACTATGATGATATTTCCTGACGAATTGGTTACTCAGATAGTTTTCTTTTATTTCAGATGTGTCATCTCGAGCGACTTACTACACTTTTTGCTGGGTGCACCCGACATAAAGCGACGCAAAGCCACCCTGTAACTAAAGGCATGGATGCTTGTTGAGCAGATAAACAATAGGCTAGACCAAGCGCGTCGGCAGGAGGGGAATTTTAGGCGACGAGCGAGAGTGAGCGGACTTGACTTTGGTAAATACTTAATCTTATCAAACAGAAAGCCATTATTTAGTTTCAACATGAAGTGGAAAAAACATGCAATACTATTATTACTGGCATTAAATTACCTAAAATGTGATTGCGCCAACATTTTGGGCATCGTTCCTGCAGCGTCCTACAGCCATCAATTGGCTTACATGAATTTATGGAACGAGTTATCATTGAAAGGTAAGGAAGAAGAAGACAATCAAAACACTTTGATACATAAAATCTAATATTTAAGGCCACAAAGTATCAGTTTTAACAACAGACCCGCAAAACAACCCAAACTTAACCGAAATAGATTTAAGCTTGGGCTACAAACTCCTAGAAGAACACAGTTGGTCTCAGAAAAACATCGAAGGCAATTCTTTGGATTATTTGCATTTCCTGAGTCAATGTTTGTGCGATGGAGTCGACTTGTACTTAAACTTACCTGAAGTGCAAAATTTAATCAACAATAAAACTTTACATTTTGATGTTGTAATGGTAGAATCGTTGTTTGCTGAATTTTTGGTTTTTGGGGAATTGTTTGAGGCTCCTACAATTCTTCTGGCATCTTATGAGGCTCCAGTTTTTAAGCACAAGAATTTTCAAAATGATTATCATCATATTGTAGGTAAGTGAATTTTTTGGATTTTGGTTTTTATTTAAAATTGTTTTAGTTGTATCCAGATTCGATGCTTCCTTACTTTGATGCAACTAGTTTTATGGGACGTTTGAAAATCTTTGCAATTCAATGGATAATGCAGAATATTAGGGCTCAGTATGTGCCTTTGAGGCAAAATACAATTGATAAGTATTTTGGAAATAAATCTTTACCGATTGATCAGCTTCTTGCTAAAAGCTCAATGTTTTTTGTATCTGCCAGTCCAGTTTTACTTTATCCGAGAGCTTTATCAGCTAGGACTGTTATTATTGGAGGAGGAATTACAATAAAACCGGCTAAAATCTTAGATAAAGTATGAATCTATGTACTGATAATTTAGATAATTAATTCATGCATTTTCTAGAAAGTTAAAAAATTTTTGGATGCAGCAACTTCTGGAGCAATTTATTTCAGCTTAGGAAGCAACGCTAAAAGTGAAATTTTAGGTAATGCCACTTTGAATGGTATAATAAAAGTTTTACAACAGCTGCCTTACAAAGTACTATGGAAGTTCAATAATACCAATAATATTTATAAAATGCCTGGCAATATTTTGACTTTGCCTTGGTTTGAACAGCAAGATATTTTACGTAAGACTTACATTACATTACAAGCCTTATTGTAACATTCATATATATTTCATTAGGTCATCCTAATATAAAACTATTCATAACCCAAGGAGGCATGCAGTCATTAGAAGAAGCTATCTATTTCGAAAAGCCAATGATCGGGATTCCAATGTTTGCCGATCAAGAAGCCAATTTGAAAAAATTAGAACCCAAAGGAGTTTTAAAGCTTGTACAGTCAAAACCTTTGCAGCCTAGCAAGTTGAAAGAAGCAATTCTAGAAGTTATGGGCGATGTTGGGTATTTGGAACAAATTAGATTCTTGAATAAGGTGAATTTGGATCAACCGATGAGCGGGCTGGAAAAGGCTGTTTGGTGGACTGAGTATGTTATAAGGCATAGGGGAAATGTTGAGCATATGATTCATCATTTTGCAAAGGAAATTTCGTGGTATCAGTATTATATGTTGGATGTAATTTTGGTTTTAGGTGCTTCTATAGTTTTTCTTATAAGTATTTTATATTTTTTGGTTAAATTTATTGTGAAGAGATTAATTATTGGAATTAATAATAGAACAATAATAAAAAAGGGGGTTTAATAAAAGTTAATAAGATGTGTTTTAATGGAACCTTCGAAATCAAATTTTAAATATTACCGGTTGTCTAAATTCAAAATTAAGTCAATTATATCTATCAAAATCATTACAAAAATTAATCAATTATCAGCATCCAGGGTACTCCTAGGTCATCGACACTAAATCACCGCCAGTGGGTCACCAGGAAACATAGGCAATACCTTGGCAATACTACGAAGCAGTATACCAAACGCAGCGTCATCGAAAGTTTAAGTACCAAATCTATCGATGTGGAGCATACAACAGATTTTTGTCAGCGATTTATTCTTTTTAATTAATTACCATTTTTCATGAGATGACGTTTGTCATAGTTGCATTTTTTGTACCGTGCATTCAATTTATCTTGATAACATTTTAATTTGCTGTAACTTTTTTGTTTTTGAAGGTATCAAGGTAAACAAAAAAACAAAATGTAGGGTTGGTAGCCAAGTTTTTTTTCAAGGTACCTATAAAACAAAACATTATCAATTTTATGACATATGAGCTTACATTATATTTTTTCAAATGGAACACCCTGTATATTATATATGCGTTTGATAGAATATCTTATTTCGATTACAATGATATAAAACATTTTATATTTTAGTCCACTCGTTTTCGACAAATCGGCAAAAATATGAAATTTTTATATGCACTATCAATGATTCTCTCCCCAAATATCAGTCAAAAGTTTCATATATTTTTGCCGATTTGTCAAAAACGAGTGGACTAAAATATGGAGTGTATTATATCATCGTAATCAGAATAAGATATTCTATCAAACACATATATAATATACAGGGTGTTCCATTTAAAAAAATATAATGTTGGCTCATATGTCAAAACATTGATAATGTTTTGTTTTATACGTAACTTGAAAAAAAACTTGGCTACTAACCCTACATTTTGTTTTTTTGTTTACCTTAATACTTTCAAAAACAAAAAAGTTACAGCGAATTAAAATGTTATCAAGATAAATTGAACGCACGGTACATAAATAGTTGTTAGTTCTTTGATAAAAATCAGTAGAAATAATCCAACCATTTTTCTAGTATTTGAGTTATGTCATGAGACTCATAACAAAACTAGTGATGTTATGGATTAGGTTATGTATTCATAACGCAACTAGTGGTGTTATGAATCTATAACACAACTATTTTTGGTGATTTGACAAATGTCAAAGTTAAACCTTTAAAGGTAAAATGAAGGTAGACAACTATCAATAAACAAAAATAATTGAAAAAACATTCTTATTTTTCGCTTAGTGGATAAAACGTTGTCACACGGTGCGTTTAAACATGACTACAAAACTCGTGTGATTAAAACGACGAGGTCGCTCGTGTGATTAGAACGACGAGCTCGCTCGTGTGATTAGAACGACGAGGTCTACGACCTCGTCGTTCTAATCTTCCACATTCGTTATTGTAATCATGTTCATAAAACGCACTTGTGATGTAAATAACTATTGTAATTTACTTTATGATACTATTCGATTTTTCGAACATTCCCTATTATTTTTTTTTTAAATTACCGTATTTTGCGAAGTTTTATTTTACCATATTTTGAAAATTTGCGAACCAATTTTTATAAATTGTTTCAATTTATCATATTTTGTCTATTTTGAAAAGTTTGCTAATCAATTATTTCCTTAAACATCGTTTTATTTTACGATATTTTGAAAATGTACCGACTAATTTTCATAAATCGTTTCCATTAACCATATTTTGAAAAGTTTGTCAACCATTTAGTTTCGAAATATTTTTTGTTGTTGTTATTTTTGAATATTTTTATTTAAATCAACAAAATGCCTATGAAACCATTGTGGAAGTTGACCCATACAAGCTTTCCGAAATATTTTCGATAATTCCTGTATTTGAAGGAGATCAAATCTTAGGAGACTTTATTAATGCATGCGATTGTGCCTACAATATGGCAACCACGCAGCAATAGGTTTTACTCGTTATTCACATTAAAAATAAGCTCAGAGGTAGAGCGGATCAACTGATAAGTTCTTGAAACCCCAATTCCTATTTGGAGATCAAACAACTTTTGAATTTACACTTTGGAGATTCTAGAGACCTCTCAGCTCTTCATGACCTCCAACGACTCAAACAACTACCTGGCGAGTCTCCCCTTACTTTCTACAACAGACTCCAAAAATGCATTTTTCTATCCAAAAGTCACCACACCTTGAAACGGTAGATCGAAAAGAAGCTCAGTCCTCCCTTATGGAATCTATGGCCCTAAACACTCTTCTTACAGGCCTAGAACTTCGCCTTGGACAGATTATCAGAACTGGAAGCCCACACGCTCCACACTCTCTTAGATGCTCAATGTAAAATCAGGAGTGAAATCCAACTTTCCTATTTTGAGAATCAGAAGGCTCCAAAAACTTCTGTTCAAAAAGTTTTGATCAACAAACCACAATCAGCCATAAAATGCTTTTCTTGCGGAAAAATTGGCCACACAGCCAATCAATGTAGACAACAAACTTCCAGTCGTTCAAACTTCACTCAATAATCAAAATTTCCAAAAAACGACAACAGGTAACTACCCAGGCACCGCAAACCAACAACCAACAACCAATGTTCCGCAAAATAGAACCCAAAATGCATCTACTTCGAAACAATTCGTGCCAAGATACGCTTCAACTACCCCCTACCCCTTAAAGAAAACCCAATTTTTACCCTAACCAGCAGAAAACTTATCTTTTAAATGATTCCTCCAATGAAACATATGCCAACGAATTTGAGTACGCTGAAAGCCCTCATTATGAACAAGATGCCAGTTATCAAGAAAACGAATATGCTGAACAGTTCACTACTGATCCGAACGCTGAAATTTATCAGGATTTTCTGGTACGTACCTTTTACCAATAACCATCCGCCAGAGAATACCCCTCAAGATCACACTTCGAATATCGAGACTCAAATACAACTTCCGAATGTAGGCAACATGAATCCGAACCTCAATTTTCCGGAACCAGCATTTCTTTAAACCCACTTCTTACTGTTAATTCGAAAAATCTGTACTACATTTAGATGCTTCCAATAAATTCAGATTACTTATTGATACAGGCATTTCAATTTTTAAAGAAAATACTGTCCATAAATTCCCCTATCGTTCCGAAGAAAACGTAACCATTCAAGGTATCACCGATCAAAAACTCCAGATCCCTGAATCAACACTTGTACCGTTCACCCTCCAAGATCCTCACAAAGTGTATATTTACAACTTGAATATCGATTTCGATGGAATTTTAGGATTCGATTTCCTAGAACATTATCAATGTGTGATAGATGTGAAAGCTAAAGAACTTGTAACTAATTTCAAAACTATATCCCTCTTCATAAAATTACTGAAGATGACTACCCTAACAATGCAAAACCAAACAACACCCAAACAATTCTTAACAAAATATATATAGATATAGAAGCTAGGCGTGAAAACATCTTTATAGACTCAATTGTAATCTATCCAACACAGATGCTTTACTCTTTTCTCAAGAAAAAGAAAAAGTCAAATGCTTTAGTAAAAGTCAATGAACAAGGTGAATTTTTAACCCCAATTGTAAATATTAACGCTATAGAAAAAACCGTGGAGTTTTCGAACTTGTCTATCGAACCATTTGTCTCAGAAAGTGAAACTCAAAAAACCATTCTAAGTTTTAACAACTCTAACCTCGACTATGACGATACTTATGCTTATGATAGGCAAATGTCCATACAAAATGAACTTCGTACAGAACATTTAAACGACAAAGAAAAAGAACTAATTGCCAACTTATGCTTGAGCTTTTTCGACATTTTCTACCTGGAAGGTGACACGCTCACATTTACGAGTGAGATTAAACACCCTATTGACACCAATAATGCAAAGCCTTTGTATACCAAATCTTACAGGTACCCCCAAATCCACAAAGAAGAAGTGAAATCCCAACTCACCAAAATGCCAGACCAAGGCATAATTCGCCATTCTGTATCTCCATGGTCTTCTCCCGTCTGGGTTGTTCCTAAGAAACTTGATGCTTCTGGCAAACCCAAATGACGCGTCGTAATCGACAACCTCGAAGTCAACGAACTTACTGTCGACGACAAATACCGGCTGCCTAATATTTCCGATCTTCTGGATCAATTGGGAAAATGTCAATATTTTACCACTCTTGACCTAACCTCAGGTTTTCACCAAATAGAAGTAGACCCCAAGAATGTTTCGAAAACCGGTTTTTCCGTAGAAAATGGCAATTACGAATTCGTACGTATGCCCTTTGGATTGAAAAATGGCCCGTCCACATTCCAAAGAGGCATGGACAATATTCTTCTCGGCATTCAAAACGAAAGATGATTAGTCTACATGGACGTTATTATCATTTACTATCCTACCATCCACGAACATATTTCAAGGCTAACCGAAGTTTTTAAACGCCTCCGTAAAGCTAACTTAAAAATCCAGCCGGACAAATGTGAGTTTCTTCGAAAAGAAGTAGCTTACCTGGGACACCTTATCACTCAAGACGGTGTAAAACCGAACCTTGCAACAATTAGTTGTTTTCAGAACTTCCCCACACCCAAAAATCCAAAAGACATCAAATCCTTCCTAGGATTAGCAGGATATTATCGTCGATTTATCCCCAATTTTGCTAAAACATCAAAGCCCTTGACAAAGCTCCTCCCCTTTCACTTTAACCCAGAATGCATATCCGCATTCAACGAATTGAAAAACGCACTAGTTTCTGACCCGATTCTAATCTATCCCAATTTCGAAGAGACATTTCTATTAACCACCGACGCAAGCGCTTTTGCCATCTGTGCATTTTTGTCACAAGGCCCTACGCCCTATAGAAAAAGATCTCCCTATAGCCCATAGGCGTATCCAGGGGGGGGCTGCCGGGCTGCAGCCCCCCCCAAAGGAAGTCTAGACTTTTTTTCAGTGTATTTTATGTGACATGTACATTTTTTGTAAATCAGTGCTTCATCTTAATCATCTTGAGAATGTCTGAAATACTTCCTTCCTCAGGAAGGAACGGGCTTCGTGAAGAAAATGTCTCCTCTTACCAAAAAGCGAATAAGTGGCCCGATGCGAATATTTTTGTCGCCCCGCAAAAAAGAATAAGCGCGTAACATTTGGGTATGTTACAGAGGTGAATTCTGACAAAAATAGGCAACTTATAATTTTATAATCAATCTGTTGGTCATTCTGATAACATCAGTACACGCTTAATTACCCCCCCCCCCCAGGATCGAATTATCAAGAGAAAAATCAGGATGCCCAAAAGAAAATACAAAATATATTGAAGAAAATAAATTTTTGTTTTGTTTTATTCTTCTCACAAAGGAAATAATTATTCTGGAAAAGTGAATGACCTTGAAATTTGCAAAAAATTTCACCTGCGGCGCGTTTTTGGAGGGCGCTCCCTCAACCCCCCCGTACCATTTACCCCCCGCAGACTGACGGTCACGCGTCGCCACAGTACAGGAGTGCTCAATCCCATAAGACAAACGTTCATAAAAACATCGAAGATGGCGGTATGCGAATGACGTCACGCAGTCCTTGATCAGTTTGTGTTTTATTATGACAGTGCACTTTCCTTGCATTTTCAAACGTGAAAAATTGTTATTTTGAGGTTATTTCCTTTGAAAACTGTATTTTGGAATTAATTAATTAATTTTAAAATTAGCAGACTTCAAAAGTTTGTGTCCTTGAAGCTTGAGTGGTTGGCTAATTAGAAAGACGAGTTTGTTTGTTTTTGTTTATCAATTTTGCTATAGTGTGTTTTATTTTTTACTGCCCCTACCTATAACTTCTCAATTATTATTCAATAGTTTAATAGGTACTAGAACGATTTAATATGGACATTCAAAGTAAGCTTATTTCACAAAGCCGAATAGTGATACCTAATTTAGATTTTCATAATCATATTCCAGAAAAACACTGCAAGTTTCCCATATTTTCCATGCGTTTTCATAGTAAACGCGCCAGTAAAGGAATTTATTTACATATTTATTTATTCACTCTTCACAAACACTAATTTTTCGTAATTACATGCAAAGGAAACTTACAACTAAGTAGATATTTGATTTACAAAAAAAAGCAATACAAATGCTTGACTAGGAAATACTAACAGTAGAAAACTAGCAATACACACGAATAAAAGAAAGCGATGTCCTGATACAACAATTAATCCAGTACCTACTATAAAACCACTGAAACCAGAAAATGCTTGGGGTTTTCCCGAGTATTTTCAACCACGAGTCTTTTATGCTTACACACATTAAATGAAACTCTAAATTACACTTATAACACTTGATAAATCCGAATTTACGATAAAATATTTGTTAGCACAAACTGAACATCATTCGTATCAGCGGCCAACTTGAAGATCCGGGATGCACGTGACGTCACAGCAACTGTGAACAAATTTAGCCGATTGAGCAATCCTGTAGAGTTTACGATTCTTGGTTACAACCTATGACGGAAAGGTATAATCAGTGAACCCTTGCTACCTAGTAAAAAATGATCCTTAAATATTTCAGCATTTCTACATTTCTTATGTGGCAACAAGCGCATGACTATATCGACTATACCCGATCCGCTTTAGCCAATAAGAGGCAAGTGAAAATGGACTATTGTGCGCAGCGTTTTTTTTTTTTTTTTTTGTTTTTTTTTTTTTTTTTTTTTGGTCACCACTTTTTGTTAACAGAGCCTCCCCCAAACCCAAATCCTGGATACGCCAATGCTATAGCCTATGCCTCTCCAACGCTGTGCAATGCCGAAACCAAATACTCTACCAGCTACCATAGAGAGAGAATTACTGGCCATTGTATGGGCAGTTAAGCATTTTAGACCTTACCTCTTTGGTCGAAAATTAGTCCTTATCACAGACCATCGCCCTTTAACTTGGCTTTTCTCAATTAAAGACCCTGGAAGTCGCTTAGCTCTCGCTGGCGCTTGAAACTCGAAGAATACGATTATCGAATCGAGTATAAACCTGGGAAAATCAATAAGAACGCTGATGCCCTATCTCGAATAAAAGTAAACTACTTTAAAGATTGTTCAGATTTAAGTTCCAAAATTCACGTAGGTCCTCGCTTCTAACGAAGAAGAACCCGATATTGACCATATAAGAAACCGCCCCTCTACAAGTCAACAACAACAAGAAATTCCGATCGTCGAAATTGAAAACAATGACGAAACAACCCAAATTGAGGAAGAATACAACTCTTTCATAAATCTCTACAAAACCAGATCAATTATTATTGATTAGGTATTCAAAGATAGAGATTTCCAACCTACAACTTCTGGACAAGTCTCACAAAAATATTGTAACATTCTTTTGGCAACCCAAACTAACAGAATTACGTTACAAAATTAAAGATGATCTATTCGAAGAAAATTTCGATTTTCAACCCAATCAAGTTAACATTTTATCCAGCAAATCTGTGAAGGCACGTAAATACTTCATAATTCCCATTCCTTGCAAAAATGAGAGAACAGTCCATATCCTCTTTCACTCGCTTTTCAAATGTCGAGACGAATTTTATCCTGAAAAAACCTTTTGCATAGAAAACAATCTAGAATTACCTATTCTTGAAATATTTTCCTTTATATTTGCCGAAAAAGACATTAAGCTTAAGACATGCCAAAATATCGTCAAAACCCCAGATCAGGACCAAATCCCAATTATCCTGGACCAATATCATACTGGAAAAATAAATTTACATCGTGGAATCGATGAAACCGTTAGAAGGATTAAAGACAAATACTCCTGGCAAGGTTTAACTAAAGAGAAATTCATCAAAGCCTGTGAAATCTGTCAAAAAGTCAAAATCTGTAGGAAAAATCTTAGTTCCCCTCTCGTTATCACTGAGACTCCCAAAACTCCATTTGAAAGGATAAACATTGACCTTTTTGAATTCCCACTTCGTAACTATGCCCTAACAATTAGAGATGAACTTACCAAATTCACTCAAGCTTACCCAATCTCAGACAAAAAGGCGTCCACAATTGTTAACACCCTACTAGTATTTTTCCAACATTACGGGACACCTTTGAGAATGCACTCTGATTGTGGAAGTGAATTCAACAAAACCTTAGTCAAAGACCTCCGTCAACTCTACGACATAAAGTTGACATTTTCTAGCGTAAGCCACCCACAATCTAATGGATCGCTGGAAAGATTCCATGCAACTTTAACGGAGATGATTCGTGTTCATAAAGCGGAACATTCAGATGAACACCCATTCAATATTCTCCCGTACGCAGTTATCTGCTATAATAATACCAAAAATAAGACACACGGATTCAACCTTTCGAATTAATCTTTTGCCATACGTCGAATAGACCCCCTGAGACTCTTTACAATCAAAAACAGCTAATCTCCAAATACATACGAGACCTCAACAACAGAATGGAATATTATTATAGAATGGCTCGAGCCAGAACCGATATTCAGAAAGAAAAGTCGAAAGTAAGGTTCGACAAGACGGTCTCACAAAATCTTCCAGAATATAAAGCAGGTGACAAAGTGTATGTCAAATGTCAAAGAAACTCAAATAAAAGACAAAGCCCAAAATCTCTTTAACGGACCTTTCGAAATAATTGAAGTTTATAGAAACTCAGCGAAAGTGAAAAACAAATCAATTTTCGAAATTTAACTTTGATAGATTAAAGCCGTTCTATGACTAGTCTATTCTTTTCCAGACTCGTCGGGCTGATTTCAGTCGTCACCCCTCAATTTCTTCTAACTCCAATTAACAACACAGTTGGGATATTCTATCACGAAGAAAGTAGTCTTAGAGTCTCAAATGAGAAATGGACCGTTTTAGTTTACAAAGAAATAGAATCATTCAGAGAAACTATCCAGAACAATGAAAAGATTCTCACTAGCCTTACCAAAATAATTGATGACCAATGATTGATGACCCCATAGAAAAGTGATTTATATTCTGATATAGAACGCTCACTCCTGTTGTAGTCGCCAAGTGACATTAACGACGGTGCTGCCATAGCGGTGTAGTCATTGAACTAATATTTGGCGGGCCGTTTGAATCTCGGCTTTAAATTAATGGTTTGACATTTCAATTATTTCAAAATAAGGCAATGCTTCAAAACTAAAATTAATTTTATACATTTTATTTTCATATATTTATGTAAGAATCACTTAATGAATAAAATAATCTATAATCTATTCATAGATGATCTGGCGTATCTGACTCATGAACTGACTGAAACACTTTCCAATCTGCTTTTTGAAAATGTCCATTTTTCCAGTTAAAAGTCTGTCATATTTGATCAAGTTATTTATAATTCCTTCGAGCATGTATGGAGAATCATACAGTGACACGATTTCTAGGTTTTTTATCCCCAACAAAACCAAAATTTCTGTTTCTGTGATGTTTTTGATGTAAATTTCCCTGGTCTGTGGCTGCAATTCGCTTTTGACCGATTTATTTTTTGCCTCCTGGTCACACACTGTGGCAACAACTCTTAAACTGGCTGCTTATGATGATGCACTTATCACTTCTTTCACAGTCTTGGAATTCAAAAGAATCAACGACGATGCACTCAACAAATTAATTCAGATGACAAGATGACATTTGCATTATGATGTTAAATGGACACCTGCATTATTATAACTGGTTTTTATATACACGATTCTATGTCGGTCATTGTCATTTTCTATTCACTAAACAAAGATAGCTAACTCATCGGTGAAGTTAGAGATTAGAATAAAAACGAGGGGGACGTTAAGAAACGGCGATATGGGCGCACAGCGGTGTAGTCACGAACTAAAACAAAAAGTGGAGGGGATGAATCCAGTGAAGGTTCTATTTAAGAATTTATAAATCACTTTTCTATGGATGACCCTTCTTCTCGAATGACAGCCTTCAAAGTTGAAGTTCAAACCTATGGTTCAAACTCATTTCAGCCTTTTAACTCAAGTTGCTGATTCAGTCGACCAGAAACTTAATGAAATCACTGGCGACACAAACTATAGTAACAAACGTAGACTAATTAACGGAATAGAAGATATCTTTGAATCAATCACCGGAAACTTAGACTCTACCGATGGTGAATACTTCAATACATGTATTGACAAAATTAATACAGACGCACGAGAACTTAAAGCTAATCAATCAGAAGGTAAAATTGTCTTTATTCTTAGAATACCGCTTATTGAACCTGAGATATATACTCTTTATCACATCTACCCTATCCCGATTTTGGATAATCGAACAGGTTTTCATCATATTTTACCAATAACTCAAAAATATATTGCGAGAGATGACGATTCTTTATTGTACATATTACTTCAAAGCCTGAATCACTGCAAACCTCTTGATAATAACACAAGGATATGTTCTGACCTTCTACAATAGCCTATAAACAGCGATGTCATTTGTGAAGCCGAACTCCTGAAGTCGACAGGGACACTTCCCAAGACTTGCCAAACCTCAATCTTACTCGCTAGTGACTACAATGTGCAAGAACTAGACACAAACTAGTGGCTCATAACATTATCATCGTTCCTTCCAATCACTATCAGATGTGATGGCAAAAACAGTGTGACAGAAACAATCAACACCAACACAGTGCTCAAGCTCCAACCAACCTGCAATGCCTTTGTAGGAAACTCCAGATTCATGCTAGACATCTAGCGGAAAAATACAGAAACGTCACCTATAGTGAAATTAATTAAACAGTGTATGCACGTGATCAAAATTAATGACATAAGCACGTCGCAATGTTGCCGCTATCAACTTTCGTTTTACTTTGACATACCATGTCTAGTAAAATTTGTTATCACTAAAGCAAACAAACATCGATTTTTATATGTATAGATGGTGTATTATGAACAGAATCTAAAAAAAACTACTCACTTTTCGTCGTAAATTTGATTGCGAATAGAGCTGACATCAAGGTGATCTTGATTCGTAACCCGGTTCTTATGTGGACATTTTTTCTTTGGTGAATTAAACGCTAAATTATCTCTAACTTTTTGAGAGACTTTACCTTGGATTTTAGTCACAGTGGTTATACCAATATTCAGTGCAGCTGCAACACGCTGGAAAAATATTCCCAATTAAAGCCCCAGAAGATTTAGGTATATTTGATAGTATCAATATACTTCACCTCTCTAACGCTATTTAATGGCAAAAAGGGGCCCCCATTATTTCGTTCCTGTTCAAAGAAACTAATTAGAGACGCAACGAGTTTCTGACTCTGACTATTCAATGACTTTGGCATTTTATAGATACACTAAGAAATAATTTCAAATTATTAAAATCAGTAACCGCAGATTTGCAGCAATATTTGGCAACGTAACCCATAAGTGCCAACCTAAACGTCATTAATTTCTTACAAACTGCAATTGGCAATAATTTCGACGTCATTGATCACGTGCATACACTATTTAAATAATTTCACTATATAAAAACCATCTAGTGGAAATTCCCTATGACTGCTTCAAACACCTGTCAGTGAATCTTCATGTGCCAGAGCTGAAACCTCCTAAACGTGGCACAGCATAGACTAAACCAATTTTCTGATGAACTGGATAAACTAATCCAAAAACCATTCGTATCAAGACACAGTTACCTCCTTTATCATCGTACTAATAGCAGCCCTTGTAATCATTTACATTTCTGTGGCTTGGTCGAAAAAAGGCCTATCTAACAAAATCAAGTTTTGAGATAATCGAAGATTTGTATGAAAACTTGAAATGCTTATTACTTCATTGTTACTTTTTCGAATTTAATAAAATTTTGGTAGGGTCTACTAAAAAGCAGAATTATTCATATAATACATTTATTTTTTAAAAATCTTTTACTTTTAACATACTTTTGAATGTTAGGCACCTGCATTTTTTTATCAATGTACAGGGTGGTCCAAATTGGACACTTTCTTATGGAAACACCCTTTATTTTTAGAGATAGAAAAAAATGGACCCCCCATTCTGAGGCTCAAATTTCATGAAATTTTTATTGGTGCAAACCGCATTTTGATATCTTCAACCGTTTAGGCGCTAGAGGGCGATTCTCGACTTTGAGCAATACTGTAAAGCCTCCATAACTTTTTTGTTTATGGAAATAATTTATTTTCGTAAAGACCTTTTGGAAGCACTTTTTCAAGCAGAATTCAGTGACGTTCTCAGTTTTTTTCTGTCTGGCTTGGATTTCGAGATATTGACCAAAATCCGATTTTTTTCAATAGGACACTCTATATATTAATAGTTCATTAGAAAGCTATGCTTTCGCTGATTTTAATGATACAGGTTTGATAGGTTTATCTTTAACAGTTTTCGAGAAAAAAATTTATTTCGGTTTTTGTCATAAGAAACAATGTGCTTCCAAAAGGTGTTTACGGAAATGAATTATTTTCATAAACAAGAAAGTTATGGAGGCTTTACAGTATTGCTCAAAATCGAGAATCGCCCTCTGGCGGCTAAACGGTTGAAGATATCAAAATGCGGTTTGCACCAATCAAGATTTCATGAAATTTGAGGCTCAGAGTGGGGGGTCCATTTTTTTTCTATCTCTAAAAATAAAGGGTGTTTCCATAAGAAAGTGTCCAATTTGGCCCACCCTGTACATAAGCCCTAATGGGCTCTTTCACTAAAATTTAAATACGTAATTTAAGTATAAAATCCCAAAGGAGGGACTATTTTAGGCATATATACAAAAAAAAATGTTCTACAAGGTTAAATAAGTTTTTTACAGGCATTTGAAATTGGCAAAATTGAAATTGATTTTAAACGCGCCGATTTGCTGACGTCACATAAATATTTTTCATTTCGCTTGTTGTTGCAAGGAGCTGACCGCCTCGACTGTGCACCCTGTAGTAAAAGCAGGTAAAGTCGGTGGTGACTAAATGTAGTGCAACGTAAAAAAAAATAAAACTGAACTTAAAAAATTGTATTAAATTGTGTTTAAGCATAATTTCAATAAAAAAGTTATAAAATCTTGAATCCATAACTAATTAATTTAACTACTTTTCATGATATTTTTCCAACATTTCAGAATTAAATCTATTACAAATTTTCAATATTGACAATTAGTGGCAACACAGTCAAATTGCGAGCTCCGCGACGTCATAGAAATAAATTCTGGGTTTTTATTTGGAGGTATTTCTTTTTTTTCTGTTTTCTCAAGAAGGACTATGAATTTTTCAAAAGTAAAAATACAGAAAATTCTGTTTTTAGTTGCTTTATCCAAATATGCCAATTTCAAAAATTAGTGAAAGAGCCAATTGTGATAGGTGACAAGTAGCACTTGGGACCTAAAAAGTGTTACTTAGGCCTTATTGTTAGGAAGAACGGTACTTAGGCCGTTTTTAATTCACTTGAAACGTTTTTTCTTTTTTTTTTTTCAAAGCTACTGTTAATCGAAATTTGACTGAAAATTGAATTTGTTTCAATTTTTGAAGAAGAATTAAAAAAAAAACTAAAAAAAGGTTTTAAAAAAAGGCAAACTCTTCTATTATTCGTCATATTCCACTGAACCTGCTGGAAGAACTTCATCTTCTTGGCTTTCATCGTTTAATGATTTTAAATTCGTAAAAAAGTCGACTATTGGTATTGGGATGTATGTAACACAACAAACTTTTGATTCATCCAGTTTGTTTTTGGGAAGGGAAAGGGGATATAAGTTATGAAATTTTTTTAAAGTAGGTTATGCTTCCGGCTTGACCCGATTGCCGTTTTATCTTTCTTGTCATATCCCACACTTCAAATTCTTCTTTCAAATAGCTTTGTTTGTAAATGGTTTTAATAGGATTATCCATATCTGAAATAGTTTGCGTTTAGAAACGACATTGGTTCTCCTGTTTTTTTTTTACGATTTATGAAATGAGCTTTTTGCAGAAGACATGTATGAAAATCCTCCTGCAACATGGCAATCACTTTACTTCCCCCTTTTCGCTGTATAATTCTGATAAGTGTAGACCAGTCAGTCTCTAAGCATTTCTATGTCAATTGAAGTTTTTTGGCTTCTGCAGTTGCAGCCTGAATCGAATCTGCTTCGAGGATATGGGCCTATGTGGTACTTACGTAAAGCAAAATTCAAGTTCCCAATTAACAAGGACCTAAGTAACATTTGAACCTAGACGACTAGAGAATAATTCATATCTATGTTTCAGTTAAGCCTGCTTTTGTTTTTAGCGGTGAAATTAAAAAGGCCCTAAGTAAATATAGAACCAAAATTGTAAAATTAAATTAATCTAAGTTGCAGATAGGCCCTATAGGGAAAAAGCAGATAGAATTTTAAAAAGACCTAAGAGCAAATAAACCAAATTTTTTTAGGCCTATCAATCACTTATGCCCATTTGAGTTTTTACACTTTATTTTTATAGGTATATAATACCAATGAAAATGGGTTTTAACTGAACATAGGTCTTTATATGCATTATAACTTTTACACTTAGGTCATTTTTACATTAAAATTTTGATAACCTAAGAGTTTTATCCGCTTGGGACCTTTTTCATTCGAAAGAGCACTATTTATTTGGTTAGTTAGGCCCAATAGCTCATTTTTTGAAAATTTGCACTTAGGCCCTTTTTCGACCAAGCCAGAGATTTGTTGTAAGTGTTGACGAAAGGCACCTCCCAAACCTAGCCCTATCGACGAAGACGAACCACAACCACAACCGCTGAATTGCCTTTTCATGTCTTCAAATAGGCAACCTTAGAAAGCTTTTACTGAAACGAAGAAACACCGTTCATAAAAAATCCACTGGCGTCGACTACATGGGGGCATCGGGGCAGGTGCACCCATGAGCAACCTCTCATGGGTGCGGAGCACCCATGGGAGCTCTCGTGGGAAGTACGGATGTACAAACGTGTTAAATGCTCATTCCGTTCCATGTGGTAATATCCAGTAACATGTAATTTAAATGTACACAACTTTGTATAAGAATTATACAAGTGGTATTAGTATTCTGTCCTTCATATATTTGTAGTCAGTTGTATGCTCTATTACTTTATGTTACTATTCTCCATCTCTATTCTTTGTGATAATAATCGGGAAGTCCGGCCTACAACGGGAAGTCTGGCGCTTGCGCCGTATAGTGACTGTATGCCATAGAATTTGGTTTTGCGCGTGGGTAGGGATGGTAATGATATATCGATGTTTTGTAGAAATCAAAATATTATGTGTGTGAGAAAGGTTCAGGGACTTGTTATCCTTTGGTACTGATCCTTATGTTATCCTTTTTACCTGGTCGATTACCCCTGTTTGTGTAAATAAAGTCGTCTATTTAGATAGACCCTATGGCGTGAAGTGAGTGACCCTGTCTATATGTTTTGATAATTTTTTTTTTTTCAAGAATCTTCATTTTTATTCGAGACAATTGACCTTTTCAATTTAAAAGCTTCTCTCTCTGGCGTCAAACTGTCAGACGCCAAAAGAGTATGAAAACAACGGTTGACAGCCGCTGACAGTGGTTTGTTGACAAGACTTTTGTACATGTGGAAACTGGAAACTATTATTTCCTAGGTTTTTTCAAAGTTTTTTCCTAACAATGGTGATTGTGTAGTGTGCCTTTTTGTAAAAATAATTCCTATTTACCGGCGGACGTGTCTTTCCATAAGTTTCCATCAAATCCTACATTTGTCAAATTTTGGATACATAAAATCAGAAAGAATACTCGCAAAAAAAAGGGAATCCACGGCCCATCAAGTATACAAAGTAATCCACGTTCAAGTTTAGTTTACGGGAGCTGTTTGCTTCCAAAATTCACCGCTTTCTCCATAGCGAAGTTCTGCAAATGAAGTAGTAACTTTTCCCACAATTTCTTTCAAAACACCCAATACACACTGGCATTGACAAGCAAGCAAATGTTGGCGGGAAAATGATTGTTTTCATACTTTATTGTCCATCTCTTTTAATTGAAAACGTCAATTAGGCAATCTATTCCAATATGGCGGTTCATGTCAAATTGTGGTGACGTTCATAAAAAAAGCATTTTTGCTCAGTGTCCTTATTGTTGTAGATGCCAAACATGACAATATGACAATGCCAATGTCAAACCTAAATGTCCAGAATGTGACAAAATAATAATTTTTCATTGATTTCTGTCAATAACCATGTAAACAACACGGTGAGTAGAGTGTTTTCACAACTATCAGACCACATACCCACCTCTACCACGTAAAACCCCCTCCAGCACAGCCATCAGCCATCATACCACTACCCACCTACACTGCAAACCCCCTTCCGTGAAGCTCCTACCCTAAAATCCCCCCACTATGAGCCCCAAACAAGATTGCCGCCATAGCAATATAGTGTCCATCATCGTTGCTATAATAACGGATTGGCCCGGGTCAAATTCCCAAAATTTCAGATTAAAATCCGTTATTATAGCTGCGACGATGGACACATTATATTGCTATGGCGGCCATCTTGTTTGGGGCTCATAGTGGGGGGATTTTAGGGTAGGAGCTTCACGGAAGGAGGTTTGCAGTGGAGGTGGGTAGTGGTATGATGGCTGTGCTGGAGGGAGGTTTTACGTGGTAGAGGTGGGTATGTGGTCTGATAGCTGAAAACACTCGACTACGGTGTCTGACCTGACCTTCCATATTGAATTTCGTTTGGTAGGTCATGAGATTGCCTAATAATTTTTATTTGTAACACATAATTATATACATCATAATTTACATAAATATTATATTAAGTTGATTGTAGTGGCTGTATGCACTATGTGCAAAGCCAACCAAACCCCAAAAAAAAAAAAAAATAATACCTAATAAACTATATCGATATATTTTAATCGATATTTTACATTCGATATATCGAAAAAAATGTCGATATACCTAATAATCTTTTCGATGTATCGGTACTTTTATAATAATAGTTCATTAGTTGAGAGTGACAATCTGACAGTTGACAGAGGCGGCTAAAATGAAACCGGAGAAGTACTTTTCCGCACGCATTTCAGGACATGAAAGTACCAGGGTGACTTAACACTGCATAATTATTTTACTTTTCCGCACTAGTGCCTGAATGCGTGCAGAAAAAGGCACTTCTCGCACGCTCGTAGAAAAAATGTTTCGCCTTCGGCGGCGCCTACGTCGAGCTTCACCCTCCCCCTATAAACAAATTTATGAAGTTATTCTGCACCCATGAGGACTTTCAAAAGTCGGCGCCTCTGAAAAAATCTACCCTCAGAACAAGAGATGGCCAGTCTACACAACAACCCAGTTGGTTTTTAAAAAATTGCTGCCAAGCACCAACTTTTTACTTAATGGGGGAGCTGTTATATGGATTTCACGACTTCAGTGACCTCCAGACGCGTCTCATCACCACGGTCCCCAACAAACACAGTACGTACTGAAGACGTACATTTTAGGTCCTTTTTACGTCGGTTCGTCCCGGGATGTAAAAGTACGTTTTGAGTACGTATGTAAAAAGCTGTATTAACATACGGACAAAAAAGTACGTACTAAGAACGTACGTGAAAATCTATATTGCGTACGTCTTGTAGAAGACGTACATGTTCGTTTCAAAGACGAACAATACAAGACGAGCTGGATCATTCCCATGCATCTATTCATGATTTTTTTTATCAATTCCTGATCATAATATATTTTTAAATAATATGCAATTTCCGAGCAGAATATACGGAAGCCTTCCAAATTAACCTCTAAACCCTACTAAACCAAATGTATGTGAACCAAATGCAGGCTGACGTGGATTCCTATTATTAAACCTTAAATCTAAACTTAAATAAATAAGAATACATTGTCATTATAAATGTTTTGTGAGGCAGGTCATATAATCAAGGATTTATAGTTCATTTAGGTACCTGAACTAAATAAATGGTCGAATGTTTAAAATAAACATGAAATGAACCAAGAAATAATCCAATGAGTGGAAAACAAGGGACGCCGCCGTTTCGGTCGCTTGGCTACGGCAGGGTGCAGTGTGCACTGGGTGCAGTGTTGCCAATGACCCGATAATTATCGAAATCTACCATAATTTTGACTACGATTCAATATTCAATAATCAGAAGCTAAATCTACCATAAATTATTGAAACTACAATTTCAATGCATATTTTTAAAATTTTTAGTTGAAAATTAAAAATTTATTTGGTTGGTGGTTTTGACGTACTGCTGGGCGCACACCAAACATTTACCAACTAGAAATGAGTTGAGCTCGCAGCACCGTTTCTTTTTCGTTAATTTTTTCGTTAGAAAAATATAAATAGAGATTAGAGATGAAAGTCAAAAAAATTGACACAAACTTCTTCTGATAATTTTGAATTTGACATCTGGCAACACTGGCAGGGCTCATCATTTTGATATGACGCCGTGCTTGAGTTGTTCCTGTTTGATTTTGCCTTTTTACCTCTTGTGTTTGTAGCTCGTTTGTAGTCTGTTTGTAGAGTGGTGTGAGGACTGTGAGGTTTTGTTTTCTTCTATTTTTGTTTTTTTTTGCCAAATCAAGTGACGCGAGAACCATTTTGTATTGATTGCAGCAACGCCGAAACTGTGGTTTAAGTGTTTAGCTTGGCAGCTTCGCGGCTTGGCTATACCAATTTACTATGTATTTTGTGTGTATAATAATACTTTTAACCAATATTATTACTGTGTGAAACTTTTTCTGGTTTATGCCCCTTTACAATTCTCTATATTATTATATTTGTAGAATACCTATCTATTTCTGTATATTTTTTTTAGGTTGGAATTTTTCTTCACTTTTCCTTCATTTTTTTTGTTATATTAGGTAGGTATGTACTGTTGTTCAATAAGGTTAAGTTTAAGAGTATGGTATATTTGATATTGTGTTAATTTTTTTCAGTTTTTTAGTGTTATTGTTGAGGCATTTATTGAGTATGAAAATTGTAACTTGAAAATACAATAAATATTTATATGGTTTTATTTTTCACTATAAAGATACCTACACATAAATACGTACCTCGTACCTCTATGTTTAGGGTTTTCTCCATATATTTTTGCACCCCATCTGGACAGGTTAAATGAATAGGTATCAAAAAGGTGTAAATATAAAATTTTTATTTACATATTTTTGATACCTATTCAATCAACCAGTTCTGGTAAGGTGCAAAAAAATATATGGGAAAACCCTGTACGTCCCAAACACATTCCTAAAAAGCTATACTAAATACGTACGTTAATGTACGTCCCCAACACCTACCTAAAAAGCCGTACTGAGTACGTCCCTGAATGTACGTACGTGGGACGCACTATTTTGTGGAAAACGATCGTCTTAAAGACGTCCCTCGTACGTCGGCGGGACCTAAAAAGTACGTCCCCGGACGTACTTTCGTCCGAAAAAGTACGAATTATGGACGTACTAAAGACGTACTTGTGTTTGTTGGGTCGTACTAAGTATCGCAAAGTCTAGATGCTACTTCAGCAAGTTATCCTGTCCGAACATGTCACGTCAAGAACTCTTTACAAATAAAGTACAAGGGAAAATGCCGGGAGTGAGTTAAAAATATTTTAAATCACTGAGGTTTCAGATTTTTAGTTGGGCAGAGTGACTTAAAATGCCGAGAGTGAGTTAAAATATTTTTTTCTATTTTGGTGTCATATTGAAGTCTTTTCGACACTAAAAGTAGTTTCGAAAAGAAGCTCTTTGTGACACTCCTTTTTTACTTATCGAACGTTGGTAACACTGGCTGACTGATGGCCATCGAACTGTCATTCGCGATTTTATAATAGAAGATTTCTATATTTGGCAAGAAGTGTTACCAACCTAAACATATGAAATCAGGAAATATGAGAATAAAATGTTCAAGAAAATTTTTTTTTTCTTAATTAAACAATATCAAAATAGAAAAAATAGTATAAAATATTCGTTTCATAAGACATTTTATGAAACTTGTATTTTAATGTACTATTAAATCACTGAGGTGATAAACGTCTACTTACCTTTATTGTTATGCGTTCAATAATGTCATTTTTAAACGTCAAAATGGGATAAAATAAATTAGTGTTTTTATCGAGGTTTTTATATAAAGTGATTTCAAGAGTTTTTGAGATAACATAGGGTGTCCCACGACGTTTCTCTCAGATAATAACTTCGGAACGCGTCATCCAATATATGTAATTGAAATTTTCAGGATCTGGGTAACTTTTTGTACTGTTTTTACCATTGTCATCCAATTTCACCAGTTTCGCTTCAATTTCGGTCAAGTGACGTCATCTTTCGAATCTTAAATGTAACTCATGGTATATTATGGCATTTTTCGTTAGAAAATTAAATAATAAAATCGGCAATACCATATTTGTTGAGGCTTTGGTAAAGAAATTGATAAAAAATTATACATTGGAACATACGATGATGCGTTCCGAAGTTATCATTTGGGAGAAACCTCGTGGCACACCCTGTATATACTCTATTTCTGAATTCATCGTTTTTGTTGACTGCATAATAATGCACCCGTTCCCATCCCTTTTTTCTATATAATGTTGTATAAATCTCGTTATATGATGTTTTTAAATTCAAGTACTTTTTATTATTAAAGCGATGGTGGCTCTTCTATAGCATTGGGGAAGCATATGTCAACAAGCAAAAAGCTACTTAGGAAAATATGACCCTGTATATGATTCACCGACTTATTGATTGGTGAGTCAACGATAAACAAATATAAATAGTGGTCGGCAAGACATGAATGGGCAGACTTGAACCAGCGCAATTACCTCTTTTGGGAAAGCTCCTCTGGCCTCAAATCTCCACTCAGCGCAATTAGGTAATTGCGCTGAGTGGAGAGGTCTTGAGAAAGCTCCTCTGGGTGTTTTCAGTCTTCGTGTCGTCCAATGCAATTATCTCTTTTGGGAAAGCCGCTCTGGACGGCCCTTTACTTTAACGAATCGCACCTAACTTAGCTTTATGTTTTTCAGGAAGCAGATTGCTCCTTTAGAAGATGTACTATCTACCATAGGGCCATCCTTTGGTAATTACTAATTATTATAACCTTGACTCTACAATATACCTTAAACTAAATAACCAGCGAGTCTCTATCCTCCTGACCCTATGTTATGTACCCAGTCACGACAAGATAAAGTTGTGACAATATGCAATAATGAACCAATAACCATTGATAGATGGAGTATTTATTCATGAAATCCACTTTGTCATTATTCCTATTATCCCACTGAACATGCAATGTTACGAAAGCCTAATGCAATATTACTCTGATATTCTCTGATCTTAGTTTCGCAACATTACAATGTAATATTGAATTATTTTTGACACAACATTACGTTAATAAATTACAAAATGGAATATCCTTGAAATTTTAACGCATATTAGAAATTATAACTTGTACGCAAATTAACATTGTAAATATGCATTTAAATTGAACTGGTATAATTTTTGCAATGTTATAATAACTACCAAATGTAAACTTGCTGCAAAATTGGAAATATAACTTGTAGGTAAGGTTACATCGCAAAGATGCCTTAAAGTTGTGTTGATATTATTTTGCAATGTTATAATTTAATATTGAATGTAAACTTGCTGCAATATAGCAGAAATAATATATTGGAAAATCGAACGCTTTGCCGCCATTAATAACGATCGGAACGACATCGGGGATACGAACTAAACCGAAAGCAAATCGACGCCATCAAGTCGCTGTTTGTCGTTTGAGTTGAGTGCTGTGTCTGCTTGTTGAATGTTGTGTCTGTGATAAAGCGAATCTCGGCTAAATTGTTGGTGTTTGTGTTGGGATTATGTATTGGATCGGTTCAGGTAGTGCTTTGCTTTTTGGTTATTTTTATTATTCAGTTTTTATTTTAGAACCTGTGGAAATGAAATAAATATACAGCGATTACAATGGATGAGGATTCAAATAAGGTGCGTAAGGTTTGCATAGTCAATAAATACTTTTTACAAAAATACTGCGGAATGGGGCCCCTTTTTTTGTAAACCGTAACCTCTTTTTTTCATACCTACAAATCCCGTATTATTATTATATTACTTATTATGATTTTACGATAATATTTTAGTTAGGATCAAAAATATCGTAAACCGTTTGGTAGGTAATGTCCAGAAAGAAAGTGGCTACGCTACGACGGGGAATAATTATTATAATAAAAATACAGAACTACTCCCTGATTTTGTTTTTGTTCCAGGTGACAATATAAGTAGCCTCTGTGGTAGCAGCCAATACCTATTTCGTCCTGTGTGTCAACCAATCTAAAATTTCGCTTTTTTTTTTCTGTTTAGAATTTTTATTTATTTTGCTTTGAGATATTACTTTTTACGTTTTGTTTTTCACCTAAGTATATTTTTTTATTGTGAGTATTATATAGATATGCATAATATACCTACCAACCTTTTTATTTTGTTTTCCAAAAACTTGTACTTTTATTCATAATAAAATATCTACCTAATATATTATTATTATGGGTTTCAGGCACAAATTTTAACAGCTTGTTTTTAGAGTTTATGCAGTAGCAACATTACTTTTTTATTGCAGTAAAGTGGCGAACCCAATATATTTGTAATAAAAATGCAATATTGCAGTAAACTTACTAATAAATTGCAAGTAACCCTAAGGTATATTTGAATTTGTAAGCTTACACTCGTAAGTTTGCTGAAGTTTTGATCTAATATTCCAGTAATATTGCTGAAAGGTTATCATTCATAAACCTTGCATTTGTAATATTACCCTAAGGTTGTTTCAGTACTTGCCGCAATACTGCGTCAACATTACAGTAAACTTCAATATAACCTTACAAGTTTGCAGTGTAATGTTACCTCATTATTACTGTAATCTTATTTTGTTCAGTGGGATAACCTTAGACAAAAAGGAAGGAGATCAGCGCTTGCAGAAAGTAGTTGCAGAAGGTGGACATCTTTGATTAAATAATATATTCTTGGTAATTTTTTTATTAAAATTATAGAACATCAACAAAAAATAGAGCTTAAATTGTATTTAAAATATACAGGGTGATTCAAATTCGATGCTCTCCATTGAAATCTCGGAAACGGTAAGAGATGCGAGGTCGATTAAATGGAGGTAAAGACGAAATGTCAGATTTTAAATTTGATGGTAGCATCGTGTAGACAAGAAAAAGTGGCAGTGACGAATTGACATTTATTTTGGGATATCTCTTCAAATGAGCTCAGAAAAAAATAAAAACGCTTTCGTAAAATTTCGGATTATTCGCAATATTTCCGGAACTATTCGGAATTTCTAAATTTTCAAAACGGTATTTTGTTGAGCATAAAATTGCGCAACCTTGCCTTTATTTAAGCAACCTCGTATCTCGAATTTGAATCACCCTGTATATTATGGCTATTAGGGTGTATCCATTTGAGCATATTATTAGGAACAAACCAAGTAACGTACACAGATATGAATGAAAGAATATAAAAAAATTGCTTCCAGATTTTAAAATTGTTTCTTATAATTATGGCTCCTTATAATAATGCCTCTCAAATTGCCGAAATTTGTGTAAAGGGATAAATAATTTCCAGTTTCAATGAGAACCAACAAACAACTAAATCCCTTTAAGCAAATTATTATCAATAGGTGTCGGAAAATGGTCAAGTAGATTTGCACCCCAACATATTGTTATGTTCTTTGCTATTCAATAAAGTAGAAAATGGAAAATTATAATTTAAACATCTATCCAATATAGTAATTTCTCATTAGTTCTAATTGTAATGTGGTTGTTTTAATAAAAATTAATTGTTCAAATCACAGCAGAGTCAGTAATATACAATTTATGAAAAACTGCACTTGCAAAACAAAAAATATAAAGCAATCTACCTAATCGCTCAGACTTTTAAGTAGGTACCTTTACTCTTCCTATTTAATTTTTAGTAATTAAGCAATATAAATCATATTTTAGCAAGAGAAATCCCCTAAACATGCTTAAACTATACATTCTTAAAAACTTATGGTATGGTATCTTCAACAAAAGGGCTAAAAAATATAAATATTTTCAACATAACAAAAACTCATTTACCATTATTTACAAATTTCTCATAGGTATAAATAACAAAAACAAAGATGGTATCTATAAATCATTGCCATCATGTCATTCGATAAATTTGGTAAGTATATAACTATCAAACCCTTTTTCAAGTATTTTATATAAATTTAAAGAAAACTATTTGATAAAAACTTATACCACCAAAAATGCAACTTTGCCTAAGTCAAACAAAATAGTGATAATCATCCACGCATTTGATTATTATGCCTCCTCAAGACCTGATAGACTGTATCTTTTAATGTTTGAGGTTTACAATACTCCTCCAACCAGGTGAAAACTCCTGCAGACAACTCGGAAAAATTACTCACCGACACAGTGCTAAATGTGATAAAAAGTTGGTCCATGATGACTTGGAACTAAAATTGTAAATTTTATTACCTATTTAGTTGTAATAACTGCCAAATTTAACACTTACCACCGAAAATTTAACTTCATCTGACACCGGTGTTTCTGTGTGACCGGGCTGCGACTGTTGCGCCCTCACAATCTGCTCGTAATTGGTCTGCATAATTCGGAGTGCGATAACTTCTTTACGCAACGCATTTCTTTCTTCTTCCTGCTTCTTTTTTTGCTGTTGCAGGTGTTGTATGTAATCTATGGATCTTTGCAGAACTGTGGCTTTACTTAATTTGTATCCTATAAGGAAAAAACGATTTTAAGTTTTAAAGCATCTAGTATTTAGTATTTATTTATTTACGTATAAAAAAATACATACATTTGGAGTGGCAAAAAGTTTAAATCTAAAATAATCTAAAACACTAACCTAAAACAATTCTCTTAGCCCGCGTCTTGAATTTATCTTGAGATAAACTAAAAAAGTCAAGACCTTCATAGAGCTTATTTACATTGGCAGATATTTTATTAACAGGACTGAATAGTAAGTACGAAGTACGACAGTAAGGAATGTGCAGTAAAGATTTACTTCGTGTCCGATGACTTTAAGTGTGTAGATAAAAGCATCCAAGATATTTGTAGCTTTGTATGCAGTAGTTAAGGATATTAAAAGCAAAACAGACATCAAAGTATTGCCTTCTGCGAACAAGAGTAGTTAAGTCTAGGTAAGTCATAGTCTGGTCAACGCTGAGAATCACACCACTCAAAGACAGTTTGTACCTAGCAAACTTGATAAATTTGTGTTGAACACTCTCAAGAGCCTATTGATGTGGATCTGATAGTAATAAGGTGACCAAACTATGCAAGAAAATTCAAGAACGGATCTGACCAATGATTTGTAAAGAATTTTGATAAGGCGTATACTTGTAAAGTCCCTAGTAGCTCTCTTAATAAAACCCAACATTCTATTAGCCCTGCCAATTACCACTTCAAAATGCTTGGTAAACATTAACCTAGTATCTAGATAGACACCAAGATCTTTAATGACTGAAACTTCAGACAAGCAACCATCACCTAAACAATACTGAAAGGGAACCTTAGAGGTGAGTCTACTGAATCTTATACAGCAACACTTATCAATGTTGAGGAACATGTCATTAAGCTGGATAAGTATGTCTTGAGCTGACATCACCTGACGATACAACTTCTTCAAGTCATCAGGGAAGAGTAAAAAATTCGAGGAGAGCAACGATCCTAAATCATTGATAAATAAGGTGAATAGAACGGGGCCCAAGTGTGAGCCTTGGGGTACCCCAGAGGATGCATGGAAAAGAAATGAAAGATAGCCATCGATCTTGGCTTGTTGCATTCTGTTAGTAAGGTAAGATTTCATCCATGAAAGTAAGGGTCCAGAAACGCCATTACTTGAGAGCTTTGACAGAAAGATTTTATGGTTTACCTTATCAAAGACTTTACTGAAGTCCGTATATATTGCACGAGTTTCTGCAATGTTATCAAATGAAGAATTTATAAAATTTGTAAAGAGAATAAACAGGTTCGCATCAACAGATCTACCGGCTGTAAACCCATGATGTTGATTGTTGACTGATCACAATCTGATGAAATATTTTTGAAAGAATATTTTCAACCCACTGCTCAAATAATTTAGGAATTGCAGACAGGATGCTGATAAGTCTGTAGTTTGTTACATCATTCTTGCTGCCTGGCTTGTGAATAGGACAAACATAAGAGAGCTGCCACATTTCTGGAAAAATTCCAGAGTTTAAGGATTTTTTAAAAATAATAAATAGAGGGAGATACCAAGTGTTAGAACAAGATTTTAGTACTTTGTTAGAAATACCATCAGGTCCTGCAGACTTGTTGATGTCTACTTGCTTTAAAGCCCTCTCAATATCGATTGGGTCTATAGCAATGCTTGAAACATTCTCAAATCGGTCAGCAAAAGTTCTGGCGTTGGAATTTCCCTGGGGGTTATAGACAGAGGCAAAATAAACACCAAAAAGATAAGCTATGTCCTCAGCTATGTCAACACCGTTGGACGCTCTTTCTGTCGCCAGAAACATTTCCTCAGGAGTTCCAGAAGTTCCAGAAAACTATCACATTAGTGCCTATGGCCCTTTAAGAATCACCTATGTTTAATTTGTAGCACTCCTTGGTGAGGTTTTTACAATCCCTCCGAAGTGTGTTAAATCGTTGACATGCAAAATAATCCACTTCACTATTCGACTGCTTGTATTGCTTATGAGCAATTTTCTCTTGAAAAATCAGGTTTTTTAGTTCGTAAGAAAACCAGATAGGAAATTTATTGCTGTAACAATGTCTCCTTCTGGGAACAAACATATTGAAGCAGTCCAACAGCACCGAATAACAGTATAATTTGTTCATGTTAAAGAGTTCTCATGCTGTTCAAATTTCAGATACTGTAACGTTATCTGATAAGTATGACAGTTCTTATGGTATTAGCGTTAGCAGAGCCTGTTACCTAACGGGAGGCGGATGCCTTACGGTAACGCTATGCTATGTCAAAATTAGTTCACGCTCTATTTATGTCTGCTAGAACAGCAACTTTTATTTATTCATTAACGAGCAAAGCCGATTTTTTACAATAGATAATTGATAAACGAATGCATACAATAATATAATACTTATTAAAAAATAAATATATAAAATCTCGTATAAAATATATCACATTTACAATATAATAAAAATTCAACAATATTAACTATTACAATATACAACACACAATAGATGACAAAGCACAATCTATACAAGCTACAATTAGTTTACATTCAGATCACAGTTGCCTTCAAATCCCTATAAAAACTGAAGGAGGAAGAAAATAAGTCCAACACATTTGAGTAAAAATAAGCCAATCTGCTAGACCTAGGCAAAAATGAATTAAAGCCATAATTTATACGGTTAAAGGGTTGATGAAATGTAACAATGGAGCGTGTCGTCCTGGGTGGAACAAGAATATTTATTCTCGATAATAAATCTGGACAGTGATAAATATTAAATATTTCAGGTTATCAGTGGTTTAATTAAAACACGATAGATACGTTTTAAGGCACGATAATATATTTCAATGTTTCGTCTTAAAACATAACAGAACGACTAACTTAACTTTAGCTTTTATATTTCATCTTCACACCCTAAACCTTTTCGGGGTGTGGGAAAAATACATTTACAACGCAAAAAGTAATACCCAAGTACAATAAATAAATAAGGCAATAAATACCTACCTTTTGGGTTTATTGCTCTTTGTCAATTCTCAGGTCGATTCCTGGTAAGGTAGATTTGTTTTTGTATATTATATTATCCTTTCGGATACATATTTCAACACTCCCACTCAAAAACAAGATCGAAAAATAATAATAATAATAGATAATCCTAAAAGCTATCATATGTACATTTAAGTTAATTGAACCATTTTATTATGATACAAAAATTGCGAATATATATTAATTACAAATTAAGTATACAATATGCATTTTTTTAAATATTAGCAAAATATGGTTTTAATCTAATTATAACAATCAAAAAAAAAACTTACTAAATTATCAAAAAAAAATATATGTACATAAATAAAGTGTTCTTGGAAAGGTAACGATTTTAATCAACTTCATTCTAGTCCAATACTATTCCTTACATTGACAAATTTAACTGCTGGTAATGGTTTTGTAAATGCGTCAGCCAGTTGTTCACCTGTAGGAATATATTGAACTGATATCTTATTTTGTATGATCTGTTCCCGTGTAAAATGATACTTAATGTCAATATGCTTGGTTCTTTTGTGGTTCGTAGGATTGTTGGCGATGCCTATACAACCGTTATTATCTTCAAAAATTGAAATGGGTTTTGAAATGTTTAAATTAAGGCTATCTAATAAACTTCTGAGCCAAATTGCCTCTCTCACACATTCAAAAAGAGCCATATATTCGGCTTCAGTTGATGAAGCGGCAACAGAAGTTTGCCTTTTCGAATTCCAAGAAATCGTGCAATTTTCGAAGACCCTAAATAAATACCTGGTCGTACTTCGTCTGTCAATCTCATTATTAGCCCAATCAGAATCCACATAGCCTTCAAGCATATTGTCAAAGTTTTTACGTTTGAAAGTTAATTTCAAATCAATTGATCCTTGTATGTATCGAAGTACTCTCTTTAAACATTTCCAAAGCTCTTCATTACATTTACTTTGAAAGCGACTTAATATACTTATAGTTATACATAAGTCGGGTCGTGTACACAGCATAGCATACATTAAGCATCCTATTAGATTTCTACATGGTAGGTTCGAATTAGGCTGATCAATATTTAATTCAACATAATTTAATTTATTTTCTAGTGGGGTTGAAACTGGTTTACATTCAGCCATATTAAATTTATTTAATACAGATTTCAAATAATTCGTCTGATCCAGAGTAATTGTATCTCTGTTTCTCTGTAAAGTCCATTCCAAAATATTTCGTTGACTTCACGGCTATAAAACCCTACCATAAATTAGATAGCTATTAGCCTCTATTGTGTAGGTACCAGGTTCTTTTATGTAGGTACCGGGTTCCTTAATACCCACTCAAAGGTTTACAGGTACGGATTTTGTGCCCATTATAATGAAAACGAAAAAGGCGTTTCATAATATTATTTATTTATGTTATAATCTTATACTATCTTAATAATTACCAAAACTTAATATCTAATACAATATAATACAATACACAATTCAACCAAACCTAATCTATATTTAGTTCCGTTTCACTGTCACTGTCATCTTCATCTATGCCTAAACTAATTATTAATGGCTTAACATTAATACCTATTGAATTATAGGTTTCTTCAACTTTTATAACGTGATTGACAGAATTTTTCCAGCTTTGAACTGGAATATTATCTACACATTTTCTAATTAAATCTATTACAGCAGTACTAAGTGTAGGAGAGGTGTTTCCTCTCCTAACCATTGCCTTCAATTCATGCCAGATATGTTCTATTGGATTGAAAATACAATAATATGGAGGAAGACGCAAAACTGTATGACCACAAGCGCTAGCAAGATCGTCACAAATATATTCTTTTTTAACATTATATGATTTCAAAACGTTTAAAAGATCTTTCTTTGTATAATTTTCTTCGAAATACATATCATTTTCCATCATATATTTTTGAAGTTCTACTTTTGTATTACTTGCATTGGGCACTTTATTTTTTTGACGGCTGTGGTAACTAGCGTTGTCCATCACAATTATACTGTTTTCTGGTATGTTCGGAAGAAGGCGATTCTGAAACCATTCTTCAAATAATTTTGCATCGGTATCTTGATGATAATCTAATGATGAATTGGCTATTTTTTTTGCGGATAGCAGCAAAGAGTTTGGAACAAAACCATTTTCTGATCCGGCATGCAAAATTGTAATCCTCTGGCCTTTATTTGAGGGTGCTTACTCTTATTCCCAAGAAAAGCCTTACTTCATTTAAATCTTTCATATGGAAATTACTCATTAAATATGATTTAAATTTTGACATTGTAGTCATATCTTTTGTTGAGATTATTAAATCATCGACATAAAGTTTAACATATAAATTTTTATTAATATTACCTTTGTTAAGAAAGTACAAACAAGGATCAACTGAGGAACTTCTAAAACCGAGCTCTTTCATTGTTTTATCAAATTTTTCATACCAACACCTGGAGGATTGCTTTAAGCCATAAAGAGCCTTGTTTAATTTGCATACTTTATTGGCATCGGCTTTAATACCCTCTGGAAGTTGCATAAATATTTCTTCCTTTAGGACGCCATTTAAAAATGCAGTTTTTACGTCCATTTGATGGGCTAATAATTCATACTGATTTGAAAATGCCAATAGAAATCTAAAGGTAGATATTCGTGCAACTGGCGCAAAGGTTTCATTATAATCACTTAAATATTGTTGACTAAATCCCTTTGCTACCAGTCTTGCCTTATATCTTACTGGATTACCATGTTCATCGATTTTTGTAGTAAATACCCACTTGCAACCTACTATGTTTTTATTTGTGGGTTTATCGACTATTGACCATGTTTTATTTAAAAGGAGGGAGTCAATTTCATCCTTTATAGCTAGCTCCCACTGATCTCGGTCATCCCTTGCCTTTATTTCATCAAATGAATTTGGTATTGCATTGGAAAGGGACTTTGCATAGAGCAAATGACTGTATATGTCATTGTTAATATTATCATCGAGATCTTCTTTATAAGTGGGAGTAGGATGATTTTTAACTCTTTCACTCCTCCTTAAATTTACGTTATTTTCGGGAAAATGTGAGACGCTTTTAGACGATTCGCCTTGTTCAAAATGAACATCTGAACATTCAGAATTTTTATGGTTCGTATTGGGCAATAAGGTATTCTCAACTATTGTTGGCCTTGTAATTTTAAAATTGGTCTCGTCAATGATTACATCGCGAGCCGTCAGAAAACTTTTCGTATTAACATTCCACACTTTGTGCCCATTAGGATTATACCCCACAAAAATGCCTTTAAAAGATTTGTCATCAAATTTAGTTTTTCTCGTTTTATTATGTATGTAAACGGTAGATCAGATCCAAATACTTTTAGCAATTCTAATTGTGGCTTTTTATTATGCCACATTTCGTATGGCGTCTTATTTATTTGCAGAGCAGAAGTTGGCAAGATATTAATTAAATAAGTGGCTGTAAGTACAGCTTCACCCCAAAAAGATTTATCTAAGCCAGAGGTAATTATCATCGTACGTGCTTTTTCAGTAAGTGTACGGTTCATGCGTTCTGCAACACCATTTTGTTGTGGGGTGTGTGGAACTGTTAAATGAAAAGTAATGCCCTTTTGAACACAAAATTCTTTAAATTCATTGGACAAATATTCACCCCCATTATCGGAATACAGGTACACTACCTTACAGTTAAAATGAGCTTCGCCTTTAGCAATAAAATCTTTAAAGACGGAAAGAACCTCTGATTTATATTTTATCAGGTAAGTAACTGTGTAGTGAGTAAGTTCGTCAATAAAAGTGACAAAATAATTTTTATCATCGATAGTAATGGGTGATATGGGTCCACAAACATCCGAATGAATTATAAACAAAGTTCGTTGAACATGATTTTTGGATTTAGCTTTAGAGAAAGGCAATCTTGTTTGTTTACCATATATGCAAGCCTCACAGGTATGGTTTGCAGGACTAAGATTGTCAATGTGGTTAACATCTTCTACCATTTGATGTTGCTTTAATTTTAAAAATGATTGGCTACTGACATGACCTAAACGTTCATGCCAAAGTTGGTAGTGTTTATTGTTAATCACATTAATCTGTGGCTCAATCTTAGAACTGCAATTTCTTATTATTTTGAATGAAATTCCAGTTAGACCATTTAATGGCTTACCTGTTGCCAGAAGTTTGTTTCCGTGTAGAATTTTATCCCCATCTTGGTCAAATACAACGGTCATACCACACGCTTGAATGCGGCGAACTGAAAGAATGTTGTAAAATGCATCGGGAATGTATAAAACATTCTCTAGTTTTCCCAGAACACCAAGATTGGATTCGACGTTGATGGTTCCTTTTTCAAAGGCAGTAACAGTGGTTTCATTCTTGGCCACTGCGAGTTGAATCGGCGTGTCTAGTCTCTGGATACTGGCAAACGGATCCCGGCTATTTACAATGTGATCAGTTGCACCCGAGTCTAACAAGAAGGTCAAGGTTTTGTATGATTGTTGCTCTGAAATTTGTTTATGTCCAATCATAAAAGCGAAGCCATCAGAAGTATTATTTGATGATGGGATTCCGTGAACTGTTTGCAAAGTTCTCTGTTTTTCATCAGAATTCCTTTTGTAAAATCGGCAGTTTTTCTTGATATGGTTGCTTCTACCACAGTAGTCGCACTGAATATTGGTGGTTTTATACTGAGAAAAATGATGGCTCGCTTTGTTTTGATGTTGGTAGGATGGTTTCCTGAAATGCTTTTTCTTTTTAAATTGCATTTTACCTTTACCATCTGCCGCCGGTAAATGTGTTCCAACATTGAGCACTTTTAGACTGGTGGTCGTCCGATCATTTTTTAATTTAACCTCATGATCGAGCAGCCTGGTTTTGACAAAGGATAAGTTGAGATTATTCTCACACAATGTTTCCAAAGCTGTGATAACTCCGTCATAGCATGACGGTAGAGTTAACAAAAGGTGTGAAACTTTGTCCATTTCATCAATTTTGGCTCCAGCGGCTATTAATTCGGTGACGATATCATCGAAGTTTGTGAAATGCTGTAACAAACTAATATCTCCGTGTAGTTTCAAAGTCAGAAGTCTCTTTCTTAATGCCAACTGTGAGGCCAAACTCTTCCGCTCATATATTTCATCTAACTTCTGAAATACCTCTCTCGCTGTAGTTGGTCCTTTAGCGAAACCCAAAAATGAGTCGCTCAAGTTATCAATGATCACACTTTTTGCAATGTTATTGTTTTTGAGCCACTCATCACTACGATCACTGGGAATTTCACTGTCAACCACCTGGATAATGTTTAATTCCGTTAGCAATGATTTTACTCGAAACTTCCAAACACCGTACCGGTCACCATTAAAAGGTTGGATGTTTCTTTTGCTCGCGCAACGATTTTCCATGTTTTCGAAAGTCTATTAATTGCGTTTATTCACCACTGAGTAACAATATTAGTGTTACGCGAAACTGGGGACCATAACCTATTAAATATTTCAGGTTATCAGTGGTTTAATTAAAACACGATAGATACGTTTTAAGGCACGATAATATATTTCAATGTTTCGTCTTAAAACATAACAGAACGACTAACTTAACTTTAGCTTTTATATTTCATCTTCACACCCTAAACCTTTTCGGGGTGTGGGAAAAATACATTTACAACGCAAAGAGTAATACCCAAGTACAATAAATAAATAAGGCAATAAATACCAACCTTTTGGGTTTATTGCTCTTTGTCAATTCTCAGGTCGATTCCTGGTAAGGTAGATTTGTTTTTGTATATTATATTATCCTTTCGGATACATATTTGAACAATAAACATGGTGCAAAACATTAAACAAAACCTTCAAGTCATGCTGTTCACAGCGAGCCTTAAGCGAGGATAGTCCCAAGACAGTCTGAAGCTCAGGATAATTCATTCAACTTCTAATAATTGCTCCATAAAAAACACCAAAGGAAAATTAATGAAACTCAGAAATCTTCAGGATAAATAAAAGTTGGCAAACAAGCAAAAAAAAGTTGGGCTGGATCCACAATTCAGCTGTCAAAATGAACAGAATAAGGGATTAGAGGATTTCTGTCTTCGTGTCCGAGAACTATAAAATACCAATAAAAATACTGTATTGTTAGCGGTACAGTATTACCGTAACGGCTGAGACATGAGAACTTTCTAATCTCAAAAGAACCAAAACATTGAATACAGTAATAGTTATTTACCTAACAAATGCGGAAAGTGATACTTTACCGCACGCAACGGCAGTTGACCGAACGACGCAAAGCGGAGTTCGGTCAGGCCGTTAAGGGCGGTAAAGGCACTTTCCGCATGTGTTAGGTACAAAATTTTACCTATGAGCATCTACTCCTCCAAAAAAAGCATTGATAAAATAAATTAATGAATCAGATTAATTAATAGAATAAGATTAAATTTAGAAAGGATCAAAAATCCATTTTCTGAAAAAGAAAGGAATTTTGACTATAAATATCAAATTCTACTTTACCGCACACTATGCGGTAAAGTGGACTACAAAGTGTTCGGTAAAGTGCACTTTACCGCATACTATGCTGTAAAGTTAACTTTACCGCACACTATGCTGTAAAGTTAACTTTACCGCATAGTGTGCGGTAAAGTGATACTTTCCATAATCAAAAACGTGCGGTAAAGTGCACTTTACCGCACGCTCGTAGGTAAAGATTTTTACAAAAGTTAGTTTTTCTATTTTTGTTTACCTGATACATCAGTTTGCTGACAAGTAGGTACTAATTCTTGCAGAGTATCGTAACCCTTTTTAATCGCGTCTCGGCGCTTCTGCTCGGCTTGTGTATGAGCTTCTCGTCTTCTTTCCTTATAGCTCAAAGAGGAATGTCTGGAATCCATGTCTTCATCATCTAGATTTAATAAAAATAAAAAATTAAGAAGAATCAAATACTTTTGGAGAGTTGTCGCTAGAATCATGTTTGATATCTCTTTAGTGAATTATGACACATTGTTTGATAGCATAACTAATTGTGACTAATGTTTCAATAGAATAAACTGAGGAATAAACACATTTTTAGAAGAAACATAGGTACTACTTTTTCCCTTTCAGTTTTTTTCCGTAGGTATCTTGATTCAAAAATATTGTACTACTGAGTTAGCCGTTACCAAGGGGTTGCTAGGTGCAGACAGTAGGTGTGGTATACAAATCTTTGAACAGGAATTCAACAGGACTATACAGTACCGGGTGATTGTCTATATTTTGCACCCACATCTATCTTACCTGTTTAAAGAGATACCCAGAAATGTCAAATGTAAAAGTTGTAGGTAATATCAGAAAGTTTTTAATGATAACAAGTATAAAGGGTGTGACACAAAAGTGTGACGAAGCAAAGTTATACTTTTTTAAATGGAAAATCCCATATATTATTGTCCCATTGGATTAGCCTTTCAAACCTGATTCCAAATTTACTAGGTTATTTAGGTTTATTCCTTATAGTCCAGCCGCTGAGTATCCCATTTTGAAGAAATAATATGGATTTTTTTATATGAATGATTACCCGAGTGATTACCTTTGTATTTTGCTGGTGGTCTCTATACTTCACCTTTTTCAATAAAAATGCAATTATTCCGCCCCATTTGTCATATTTTCTCCTGGGCCGAGTTCAGAAATAACACACAGGACGCGAGTGCGATTTTATGGGTGTGCCTGAATTGACAATTGGCCATAGCATAGTCTAGCATTTTTGAACAGCTAGGGCGTCACACTCACACTGGGTGTGTCATTCCTGAACTCGCCCCTGGACTATTAGAAATAAACCTAAAATGATATTGGGCACTTTCCAAATTTCACCGATAAATTGACCGGTTAAATAAACCGGTAGCTGTCCAAAGATGCAAGTCCGGTTACAAGATCTCTCTGGTGCATTTTGGAACGCTTTGGTGTCAAAGTTTGGTGGTGTTGCTTATTATTTTTTGGAATGGATTTTTTTGTGGGATGCAGTGAGGTTGGTATGTATTTTTATTATTTTTAACAGTCAACAAACGGTAGTTTTCAGTACGATTTTTGTATATTATGGGAGTTGAGTATTTGGTTTGTCGATTTCATAATGACGCCCACGCACAAATATTTTTTTATTCTGCCATCTGCAAGCAGCAATTTAACAATAGACTGCCAATAGTGCCCATTCAAAGCAATTAAATTAATGTACGTAAAAAAAAAAGTGTCAATAAACCTTCAACCGAAAAAACCGACAAAAATTCCCAGTGGATTCGGTGCCTCACCAGTTTTAAACAGCTGATCATTCCGCTCAATTTTGGAACGAACGATCGGGTTCAACCGGTAAAAAGTCGGTACATTTTGGAACGGTTTGGTGAGTAAACTATTAAACCGGTATCGCACCGGTTCAGAAACCGGTATCGCACCGGTTCAGAAACCGGTGAATTTTGGAAAGAGCCCATTATCTACAACTTTCACATTTGACATTTCTGGGTATTCCCTCGTTTTTATTCTCATCAGTGACTTCACCGATGACTTAGCTATCTTTGTTTGGTGAATGGAAAATGACAATGACGGCCATAGAATGGTGGATCCATCGGTTAAATTTGATGAGAATAAAAACACAGGGTATCTCTTCAAATAGGTGAGATAGGTGTGGGTGCAAAATATAGACAATCACCCGGTACTTTAACTATTTCTACAGGACTATAAAGTTCTTCAACATGTCTATAGAGTACTTCAGCAGAACTATACAAATATAAAATACTTCAACAGTACTCTACAGTTCTGAACAGGTTTTCAGCAGGAGCTATAAAGCTTATAGTCCAGGAGCTGGCGTCGAAAATATGCAAGAGTTTTCGCAAGGCTCATATTTTCAGAATGAGTAGTATTTTAGTGCTACAAAGCTAGGCTACAGTCAGCAGTTCTAGTTCCGGGACACCTGGAGCTGAGATGCGCGCAAAGGTGTATTTTTAATCAACACCTCGCAACAGTTTTCGCAAAGCTGAAAATTTGCAAAGAGCAGGCGAATATAATGTAGAACCATAATTTAACAGTCAGACAAAGAAATACGGGGACACGTAGAGTCAGCGCGACTTTGAAGTGGTCAAAAAAATGACGTCACCAAAAGTGTTTTCGCATGGCTGAAATTTGGCAAGGTAATAGTAAAAACAATATATTTATTGAAAAAAACAGTCAGACACTTCTATGTCGGGACCCCGCCAGTCAGCAGTCGATTAAAGTGATATAGGTGGTAGTGCGCGTCAATAGGCATATAACCATGTCGAATAATAATTTCACCAAAAGTGTTTTCGCATAGCTGAAATTTGGCAAGGTAATAGTAAAAACAATGTATTTATTGAAAAAAAAGTCAGACACTTCTATGTCGGGACCCCGCCAGTCAGCAGTCGATTAGAGTGATATGGGTGGTAGCGCGCGTCATTAGGCATATATCCATGTCGAATAATAATTTCACCAAAAGTGATTTCGCATAGCTGAAATTTGGCAAGGTAATAGTAAAAACAATATATTTATTGAAAAAAACAGTCAGACACTTCTATGTCGGGACCCCGCCAGTCAGCAGTCGATTAGAGTGATATAGGTGGTAGCGCGCGTCAATAGGCATATATCCATGTCGAATAATAATTTCACCAAAAGTGTTTTCGCATAGCTGAAATTTGGCAAGGTAATAGTAAAAACAATATATTTATTGAAAAAAAACAGTCAGACACTTCTATGTCGGGACCCCGCCAGTCAGCAGTCGATTAGAGTGATATAGGTGGTAGCGCGCGTCAATAGGCATATATCCATGTCGAATAATAATTTCACCAAAAGTGTTTTCGCATAGCTGAAATTTGGCAAGGTAATAGTAAAAACAATGTATTTATTGAAAAAAAAAGTCAGACACTTCTATGTCGGGACCCCGCCTGTCAGCAGTCGATTAGAGTGATATAGGTGGTAGCGCGCGTCATTAGGCATATATCCATGTCGAATAATAATTTCACCAAAAGTGTTTTCGCATAGCTGAAATTTGGCAAGGTAATAGTAAAAACAATATATTTATTGAAAAAAACAGTCAGACACTTCTATGTCGGGACCCCGCCAGTCAGCAGTCGATTAGAGTGATATAGGTGGTAGCGCGCGTCAATAGGCATATATCCATGTCGAATAATAATTTCACCAAAAGTGTTTTCGCCTAGCTGAAATTTGGCAAGGTAATAGTAAAAACAATATATTTATTGAAAAAAACAGTCAGACACTTCTATGTCGGGACCCCGCCAGTCAGCAGTCGATTAGAGTGATATAGGTGGTAGCGCTCGTCAATAGAATTTTACTCTATATATATATATCCATTTCGATGAATAATTTTATTTCTATAATTTAAATTATTTGGAATCGGAAACGGTAAAATACATTTTTTTTTCTCTTAATGAGTAAGTGTAAACCTGTAAGTTGCAAGCGTAAGCGCGTATACTTGAATAAGGCGTATATGCATTCGAATTCGGAAACTTCATTATGGTACTGTTAGGTCGAGATTAGGGGAAGGGAAGCGGCAGATGTGATTAGAATTTTTTTTTTGTATTTTATAAAATCGGCGACGATTATAAGTATTTAATGAAACTACAATAAATATAATTAAAACTGAATTTATTTAATTACTATAGGTATACTATCACAGTACTGCTGATTAAATGGTCAAGTAATATTTATACGAATCGGGCTTTTTTCTAACCGCAAACTTTTTAACTGCATGTACAATTTTATTTTACCGTTTCCGATTCCAAATAATTTAAATTATAAAAATAAAATTATTCATCGAAATGGATATTATATATAGAGTAAAATTCTATTGACGCGCGCTACCACCTATATCATTTTAATCGACTGCTGACTGAGGGAGTCCCGACATAGAAGTGTCTGACTGTTTTTTTCAATAAATATATTGTTTTTACTATTACCTTGCCAAATTTCAGCTATGCGAAAACACTTTTGGTGAAATTATTATTCGACATGGATATATGCCTATTGACGCGCGCTACCACCTATATCACTCTAATCGACTGCTGACTGGCGCGGTCCCGACATAGAAGTGTCTGACTGTTTTTTTCAATAAATATATTGTTTTTACTATTACCTTGCCAAATTTCAGCCATGCGAAAACACTTTCGGTGACGTCATTTTTTTGACCACTTCAAAGTCGCGCTGACTCTACGTGTCCCCGTATTTATTTGTCTGACTGTTAAATTATGGTTCTACATTATATTCGCATGCTCTCTGCAAATTTTCAGCTTTGCGAAAACTGTTGCGAGGTGTTGATTAAAAATACACCTTTGCGCGCATCTCAGCGCCAGGTGTCCCGGAACTGGAACTGCTGACTGTAGCCTAGCTTTGTAGTACTAAAATGCTACTCATTCTGAAAATATGAGCCTTGCGAAAACTCTTGCATATTTTCGACGCCAGCTCCCCGACTATTAGTTCTCATGCAGCGAAAAATCGCGTAGCAGACGCTGAATTTTTAAAATTTGTCCCGCAGCGGGGAAATGTCAACTTTTTGCGATATAGCAAAAAAGTTAAATTATTTTTAACTTTTGCGCGTGTTTTTATCCTCCGCCCATAGACAATAAAAAATGAAAAGACCTTCAAAAGTATAGCCGAAATAGGTTATACTATTACTGCGCATCCGGTTGCGCATAGCGCATTGCGGAATTTTTGGAAAGCTAGAGACTTGCGAAAGATCAGTCCGATCATTCGATTCTGTTTCATCTTTCTCTGTCATACCAATTCACAAGACTAGGACACCATATGAGTTACAGAGCTTTCTTAGCTGTTTTGTAGAAACCTATCAAACATCCATAACTATAGAAACTGTGACCGAGAAAACAATCAATCAATCAATTCAATCAATTCTTTATTGTTTAAAAAGAATATACATTCTTATAACAGTAGGTTCTGCACAATAATAAACTTAATCTAAGTAATGCTACATTTCTCATACTTATAAGCTACACGTTTAAATATGTAAACCCAAATTTGAAATTGAAAAAGAACAAAAAATAATACTCTATAATAATTCAGGTACGAGGAGAATAGGAAGATAAAATTAAAATCTAAAGAATAGGTCTATTCATTTCTTAAGAACGATCTAAGTTTAAGAATACTAGTAACGGTTTGGAAAATAACCCTCACCAGTTGAGGGTTTAGATTGTCCAAATTATGAGCAAAATTCGGTATATCACCCCAATCTGCCGGCCTAACACTACGATATAAAGGACATTCAAAGAGAACGTGAAGAAATGTTTCAGGCACTCTTAGGTTACAAACCGAACAGAGTTCTTCTTGATTAATTCTATAAGCTATGCCATTCCAGAATATATTGCAGTTATAACTCGAACAAAGTCGTATTTGTGTAATAACTCTGATCATGTAAAAAGCACAGTCAGAATAAAGGTACTTCAACGAATGCTTATTTAAATCAAATTGACTATAAAACAAAGTATACGTAGAATTTCGTGCCACTCGATAGTCGGTCTGCAAACATCTTTCACGAAAATGTTTTAATATCTCTGGTTTACTACGTTTTAAAGAAATGTTATTTAAAGACCACAAGTGGGTTATTCCGATTTCTTGAAACCATCTGTAAAAGCTGTAAGCCCAATTAAACTTAGGGGAGGCACTACCACCAAATAAATTGAGCTGGCGATTTAGACAAATTTTGGGCAACCTGTGATTCTCCATGCCTAATAGTTTAATAAAATAGTTTAGCGTTGACTTGAACACGAAATACGACAGAGGCAGACTGTCTGTTTCAACTCTAATTATGGCATGGGAGGTATTCTTTGGGAGCCTTAAAAGGGACTTAAAGAACGAGGACTGAACCTTCTCCAGGACATCAGCATATCGAGGCCCCCAGACTGGTAAACAATTACTAAACGAGTTCATAACGGAACCAGAAAACAGCTTCTTATTAACAGAAAATGAATTGTATTTTATTTTAGATGTTAGTGACATAACCGCACCTGCCGCTTGACATGCACGTAAAATTGTATTGTCCGTCATTATCCGAAAGCAGTTCGATGGGGTGAACACGACTCCCAAATAGACAAATTTGTTTACCACTTCTAGAGGATCCCCATTAAATAAGAATTTGAACCCACCTGTATAGGGCAGTCCTGGTCTGTTGAAACACATTATTTTTGATTTGTTTGAATTTATGATAAGATTGTTTTCACTGGCGTATTATTGCTGAAGTATATTTAGTTTTTTCTGTAAATCAATTTCCGAGTCGCTGAGTAGTATAAGGTCGTCACAATACAGTAGAAGAGTTATATCGTTAGTAGCGTCCATGCTCAACCCCCCCACCCCGCGATCCAGAAAAAACTGGACAATATCGTACAGAAAAATATTAAACAGGGTAGGACTAAGAGTTTCACCCTGCAAGACCCCAGAAGAAATGGGAAAGGGCCTTGTTAATCCCTCGGTTGCTCTTATCTGAACCGTGGCTTTATCGTAAAGGTCTTTTATGGTCATTATGAGATTTGAACTGATTCCTACTTGGTACATTTTGTGCCACAGTAGGTTATGTGAAATCGAGTCAAAAGCTCTGCGGAAATCAATAAAGGCAGCAAACACCCTTCGTCTCTTCAGTCTTAGATGATTTTGTATGACAGTATGAAGTACAAAAACATTGTCAGTGCACCCTCGATTCTTTCTAAAGCCACTTTGACTTTCAGGGATTACATTATAGGTATCTAGCCAGGTCAGAAGCCTATTCAACAAGACTTGAGTAAAAACTTTCAAACAGCAGCTAACCAAAGCGATGGACCTGTAATTATTTGGGTCTTGTTGCTCGCCCTTTTTGTAAAGCATTGAAAAAATTACTTTTGTCCAGGAGTCCGGAACAGTGTGACATTTAATTACATTTGAGAACAAAGTACACAAATACAATAACCAGTTCTGTGGCAGGTTCTTTAAAAACTCGTAGGGGATTTGATCATTGCCAGGAGCTTTATTATTTTTACACGACTGCAAGACAATTTGAAGCTCTTTTAGTTCGACTATTTTATCCAATAGCGGGTCAAAGGTTCCGAAAAAGTTCAGTTCGAGTTTAGCACTGTGATGATAAACACCGGTAAAAAAACCTTCCCACGTTTCAATGCTCAAGTCAGACCTAACCGATAAACCCTTTAATTTTTTTATATTTTCCCAAAAAGACCTTGAGTCGCGCGTATTCCTAAAAGTTTCGGACAACAACTTGTTGTAGTTGCGCTTCTTACATGATAAGAGCCGTTTGTACTCCGCCTTGTGCTCGAAATAAACTGCCCTAAACAGCTGGCTAAAGTTGTTTAGTTTTGCTTCTTTCAAACTTTGACGTACTAGTTTTTTCCTATCTAAACATTGATAGTCGTACCATGGTTTATGGCGAGAAAACAAATAAGTAACCTTAAAATAACGACATTTCCGTGTTGAAATTTGTCATTTTTAACCGATTGGGCGGTCGTCTAAGAAAACTCGAACTCACAAAATCTAAAGAACAAGAAGAAGAAATTGTTATTTTTATTAAGGCACTCGGTATCGCGTACCTATAATATTATGTACAACTAGGATAAACTGAACCAGTAAGTATACATGTTAGTTTTGTGATATACGGCATATTTTTTTACTGTTTTAGGAGACCTCAGTCAGAAGAGATAAAATGTAGATGTTAGGCCTTGGCCAGCTTAGCTTCTACATACATTAAAGCATGTATAAGGGATGTAATAACTGTGTTTGTAAACTCTTTAGGTATTTGACCTATCTAGCTATAATATATCTTTTTTCTAGTACAATTCGCAAGGCTGGAGGAGAAACAGATATTCAAATAAGGTACACGCATGGAGTGCCGGCAATAGTTAAAAGTACCCAAAAAAACTAACAATCTCATCGGGTAGCTTGAGGGGTGTGAAGGGTCTAGAGGTCTACTATCAGAACGTTCGTGGCATAAGGACTAAGATCGATGAATTGATGCGAAGTGTGTTGTTGTGTCATTACGATATTATTATATTGACCGAAACTTGGTTGGATGATGGTGAGGACATCAGAATTAATGTTGTCGGATTTCAATGTATTTAGGAAGGATAGATCGAGTTTGACCAGTGCAAAGAGCCGTGGTGGAGGAGTGCTTATTGCAGTAAGAAAGTCACTAATATCGCATGAAATTAATATTACCTGTCAGTCAGTTGAGCAACTTTTTGTAAAAATCAAATTAAATCAACAAATTTTCATTATGGGAGGAGTATACATTCCTCCCAATTCTCCTGTCCTTTCTTATGAGGGTGTTTGCAATGAAATTGATGCTATTCTGGCAAATGGTTTGGAATGTTCTTTGTATTTGTGGGGTGATTTTAATTTGCCGGGAGTTTCTTGGGATAATTATAATAGAAACTATTTTATCGAAAACAACAACATATGCATACAAACTCTGTGTAATTGCCTTTCTTTTAACAACTTGAAGCAAATGAACACAATTTTTAATGTAAATAATGTAATGCTCGATCTTTTGTTTTCAAATAATTATGTTACCGATGTGTCTATTGCGGATTATGTTTTGTTACCTATTGATCAATACCATCCAGCTCTCTGCACTACAATTCCTGTGGAACAGATCAAAACCTCTACTGAAATGAATTATGATTCCATATATTATAACTTTAGAAAGAGTAATCTTATTGGCCTAAATAATTTTTGACAGGGATTGATTGGTGCACAGTGCTTGATGTGAGCATGGGCGTAGACAGCATGGTTGATCGGTTTTATGATGTCCTAAACAATGGTATTGAGCAGTTTATTCCTGTGTCTAGATTGAGGCCGCCTAAGTTTCCCAAATGGTACAGCAACGACCTCAAAGTGCTTATTATTGAAAAGAAAAAAGCACATAAGGTGTACAAACGGTCTAGAGACTGGTCTGATTATTTGGTATTTTCAAACTTCAGGGAACAATGAAAACTTCTTTCTAAGAGATGCCATTTAGATTTTATTCAACAGTCAGAAAATTCTTCTTTCTGGAACTATGTTAATGTCAAACGCAAAAACGGTGGTATTCCCGAGTATCTGTATCTGGGTGACTTGGAAAGCAATAATTCAAATCATACAGCTTCTGGTTTGTTCATGAAACACTTTCGGGCGGTTTACAAGTCAGACATCTACACTAACACTAATTTCACATGTCAGAAGTCTGTCAATGTGGGCTCATGCTCCATAGATTTACAATCTATATATTCTGCGCTTTGTAATTTAGATACTAACAAGGGGCCGGGACCTGATGGTATACCGCCCATCCTTTTGAAAGTTTGTAGGTGCTCACTGGCAAGGCCCATGCATATGCTTTTCGCTGAGTCTCTCAGATCGGGAGTATTTCCAGAACGGTGGAAGCATAGCTTCATAACTCCAATTCATAAAAGTGGTGATAGATCTGATGTTGAAACATATAGACCTATCTCGATCTTGAATTCAATACCCAAGTTGTTCGAGGGTCTAATTGTCCAGCGGGTGAAGAGGGATATATTTTCGATTATTATTGAGCAACAGCATGGGTTTTGTTCGGGAAGAAGCACAACTACCAATATGATAGTTTTTACACAGTTTGTGCTGAATGCTTTGGAGAATCACTCCCAGGTGGATGCGATATATACTGACTTCTCCAAGGCATTCGACACTGTAAATATAACGTTGTTGTGTGATAAGCTCAGGGCACTGGGATTTCATGGGGTCATGTTGCTCTGGCTGAGGTCTTACTTAACCGATAGAACTCAATCTGTGCGTTTGACTGGTGCAGTGTCAGACGAGTTTCTGGTTACATCTGGTGTTCCCCAGGAAAGCCATTTGGGTCCGTTTCTTTTCAATTTGTTCATAAATGACTTAGAAGTGTACCTTAAATGTCCCTTTTTACTGTTTGCCGATGATTGTAAAATTTATAGTATAATTGATTCTGTGACGAATTGTGAGAAACTTCAGACGGACCTGGATGCCTTTGCTGGGTGGTGCCAAACTAATAGGTTGGATCTTAATGTCGCCAAGTGTCATGTAATGTCATTTTCGCGTAGCAAAAATAAAATAGAGTTCTCATATCATATAAATGGTCAAATGTTGGGCGTTGTTGAGAAGGTTAGAGATTTGGGTATAGTCCTTGATACAAAATTGAGTTTCCACTTACATTATGATCATATAATAAATATTGCCTACAGGACTTTGGGTTTAATTTGCAGAATGGGATATAGCTTTTCAAATATATATACGTTGAAAGTATTGTTTCAAGCGCTAGTTAGACCCATTCTGGAATATGCCTCGCCTGTTTGGTCACCTAGCTATGAGACTCATATTAAAAACATCGAAATGGTGCAGAATAAATTTTTATACTTTGTGTCTAGAAAATTAAATATATTTTATCCAGATTATTCTGCGACTCTTTTAAGGTCAATAACGGGGATGCCCAGACTTTCGACTAGAAGACACAGTGCTGATTTATTTTTTTTGTTCAAAATATTGAATTCGTTTGTTAATTGTCCTGAAATTCTATCCCAAATAGACTTTTTTGTACCACCTAGGAATACTAGAGGAAAGTGCACTTTCATGCAATCCTTCCATAAGTATAATTATGGAGTCAATTCTCCAATATCTAGATTTGTTAGAGAGGGCAATGAATCCAACATAGATTTCTTCAGCATTACGCTTGGCGGCCTGAGGACTGTGCTTTCTGGGAACATTGCTTGAGATTTGAGATAGTCCACTGTATCGCATTTGTTTAATGATTTGTCATTCTGTTTATTGACTTAGATTTATTTTGGATTTAGATTTAGTTAGGTTTAAGTTTAGTTATGTTAAATTTAATGTATTATATTGAAATTTAGTTGTAAAATGGGCTACCCGTTGATAAATAAAATAAAATAAAATTTTAGTGTTTATTTTGCCTTTTTTTCCAATCTACATCAAAAAATGGCACAATACTTTATGTAGTACCACATCATTTTTCTCATTCGGATTTCAAATCAAAAATCAAATCAAAAAATACTTTATTGTCCAAGAAAATCAAATTTCTGTTGACAAAGCATGATATTATACATTTCCTAAATTACAATAAAATTATAACACAAAAATTTGTTGCTAAAGCTAAAAAACATCAAAACCAAAAGGACAAAATGTAAAATCAGTAAAACTAAAAAGGTAAAAGAACAGAAAGATTTGAGAAAAAAAGATGTGGAACAACATAAGTAAGTTTTTTGTGCAATCAACCCAAGTCAAATTTCAAAATTCCCGCCATTTCAGTATTTGTTCCGGCTGCCACTATTGACGCCACCGTCGCTGTGACGTCAGCGCTATACAAACTTTCATGTTATCAATCAGGTACTCTTACCTTGGTTTATTATATTTCTTTATGCCTCCGCCACTTTTTACTGTCACCAGTGAGATGTATGGTATGACATTTGATCACAGATTACATTTGATAAAAATCACTAAAATATATGTGAAATACCTAAATGTAACTAAAAATCCGCTTGTGGAATATGTGAACCGGCAAAAATTATGTCTTGAATGGAAAGCGATATTCAGCACCCGCAACGCGATTTTCCGCTCCATGAGAACTAGGCTTATGACCTGAACAAAACTTGTGCAGAACCCTCGGCAGAACCTAGAGGACTTTTGAAACATGCAGGATGGTCTACAAATCTGATGGTACCTGATGACCCCTTGGCCGTTATTTTATGAAAAATATTGCATCATGAAACTATTGACTGCATGTAAAATGGTTCTATTATCAAATTAATTGAGCCACTTGTTTGGTTTCGAAGAAACAGCACCGTTGTTTAACCCTTAATTGGTCGCGCTGGCGTAAAAAGTACGCCAAACGAGTTCAAACACGTGACATATTGAAACTAGCGATTGGCCGAAGGTGAGCGCCTATGTAACCTACCACCATAGTGTCTTGTATGCACTGGAAAAGTGGCGATCCCGTTGGTTTCCATTTCGCTTTCCTGCAGGGCGCTGCTTTGAATAATGTACTAATTGGCGTACAAAATATGCCAAAGCGACCGTTTATGATTTTTATTTTTATAATGGTTTATAATACTGTTTCCGCCTAAACTATGACATTTATGTGGTTGGGATTGAAAATGTTAGTTCTATGTGTTTTGCTATACCCGTTTAGCGAAAGGATTTTAGAAAATGAAGTTTGTTCGGGTGTCATTATTTTTTTATTTTTTACAAATAAAATGTTTTTTTTATTTTTTTGTGATATATTATATCTAATATTTTATGTGTTAATAAATTAATACTTGAAGTTACTAAGGATTCCACATTACTTTGAAGGTAGCAATATTCGTCCCGATTATCAAAAGACATTTTTATTCAAGTGGCGTACTTTAGTGGCGTACAAAGAACGCCAAGCGCCAAGGTGAAATAAAATCTAGCGACCAGTTAAGGGTTAACAAAAATATTTATTTGTCACTCATTTGTAAAACGTCACTTATCAAGTCAAAACATAAACAACGAAAATTGATTTTTACAAGCTACTGGCTCTACTGACTTGTAAAATTGACAGCTAAACTGTAAAAACTTTTTTCTACAAACGTGTTAAAAATGCAACTTTTAACACCCCCTCGAAGCATTAAAAATGTTACTTTATCGCACTAGTGTTAAAAGTCTTTAAGGCACTAGTGTTAAAAATGAAATATCAAAATTTGAAAGCAAACGTCAAAAAAAGTTTGTATTTTTAATTTTTTACATTAATTTTAATGGTAAAATTTGAACAACTGAGGAAGCTCCATCGGCCGCCTCCTCTATATTTTTCAAGGGATTGATGCAACCCTCTTTTTCTTGTGTATTTTGTTGCATTTTTAGCAAAAAGCCTACTGACCACGATAGACCATACGACAGACTTTTAAGAAACTGACGAGACATTTCATTACCTGTAAAACAAGGTGCTGGTTGTTTGAATTTTTTGACAAATATCAAATTCATTAATTTTACGTAGGAAAGATGCTTCCAATTTATTATTCATTTGAAAATCCAATTTGTCACTGGTTATTGCTTGTTATTGCCGTTTGTAGAAAAAATATTGTATGATATTTGTGTTAAAAGTATTTTTAAGGCACTTATGTGAATTGCAGAATTCGCTTCGCTCATTCTGCAAACTTTCACATGCGTGCCTTAAAAATGTACTTTTAACACTTATATCATAAATAACTATTTACAAGTCAGTAGAATTATTTATTTTTAAAAAATCAGTTTTATCACAAGAATAATTGCTTGTAGGTACCTTCTAGCAGACTCTTCTGGTGGTAAACTATTAGCTACGACTGTAGCTTCATTATTAATATCATCTAGCACATTCATTTCTGGAAAAAAATTGCAAAAAATGGAAATCTGTCAATAAAGCTATTTTTAACTAGAAACAACGACTTAACAACATCTCATTCTCATAGGTATACCAACTACCAACTTGTATCAGAAAAAATTAAGGAAAAACGTATAAATTTCAAAATTTTGTTATGTATTAATTTTTTATTTGTCCCTATATCTTTTACAAATGAGTAACAAATAAATTATTGTACATTATACGCCAGGTAGCAGTTTTTACCTGGCTAATAATGTAAAATACTATTGTTACATTTGATCACCTTGAATCATTCTTGACAAACAATCTAAACCATTCCAATGGAAACAAAGCTCGAAAAAAGGTCATTCGGCAAACACAGAATTTGGCAAATGTCCTATTAAGAAGAGGAGGCAGACTCATCGGATGGTTATTGTAAAAGCATCAGTATTAAATGCCTAATTAAGTTACACCTTTATCAATTTAAAAAAGAAAACCTTACCAGATTGATTACTCTTTATTGAATTCCTTTTCGTGTTATATCCGAGAGGGTCCTGAGCCATTTTATTGCTGCTTCTGTTTCTTCAGCCTTCTCTTATCAATTATTTACCAATTTATGTGATAACTTTTCTAAAAAATATTGATAAACCCCCAAAAATATTTATTTATTTGTAGTTTTCCATGGTTCCTGTTGTAGTGTTGTTTTTCAAACAAATGTTGAAAAAGCCCAATAGATGGCAGTCAAAAACAGAAAAGCCTCAATTTTGTCCAGGTAAATACTGCCATTGTCAAAATAAATAAGAAGAGCCAGTTTGCGTAGAGAAGGGTTTATCGATATCTTCATAGGTATCGATACGATATTCTTTCATGGCCGTTTGCACCCATCCCATCCTTGGTTTGCACCGACCATTTTAAGGAAACCTTAGCGATAAATATTCCTTAAAATTAACATTTTTACATGGAGAAATGTCACTTTCAGGAGTTACCGCTACTGGATTGCTTATCGGCCTCGTTTTTGGTGATCGCCGCCGCCGTATTGGTGTGTCACCCATAGACCATTTCCGACGTCATTAACAAGTCGTCAGCCAATGAACTATAACTAAAAACTGGAATGCGTACACATATTGACAAACCAAAGTCTAGTGCCGCTGCTGCGGAAGGGATACCTGTTTTTGTCGCATTCATTATGTTGAATGGCGGAAATTGCTTCCAACACGTATTCCAATTGATGGAACCTGTGAAGGTAAATATGACAAAACTTTCGAAAACGTCAAATGTCAGCGAGCAACAGAAAGAAACAACATTCCCCCTTGTGGCATCTGTCTTTCATAGCTTCATTTTTTTGGCAGATATGGCAATGTGTGCGCATTCCAGTTTTTGGCTATAGTTCATTGTCGTCAGCTGTTTGCACTAGAGGTCGTAGTTTATGCTGGTTTTTTCATCAAACAGGCAAAACAAAAACAAAACCCAATAAACTCAAACTTGTCCAAAACATTTTCAAGACTAGCGTGTTTTAAGACAGTTGGAGGGAGGTTTGTTTTCCCGAGAAAACAAAACGTAGTCCGCTTGATGGAAACAAGAGTTTTGTGTTTGTTTCAGTTTTGTTTTTGTTTTAAAACATAGACATAGACAAAACACAAAAACTCAACACTCCGTTTAGTGGAAAACCGGCATTAGAATTTTAATTTATGATGAAAAATATTTAATTTTGATTAACACGGTAGGCAGAGAGGAAGATGAAAATGAGATTTGAAAAAAGAGTTGATTTAGAATATTAATCAATGTAGTAAAACCAAGTATGCATAAAAGCAAAAGCCCGCGGAATCATAACCTGTAGTGCAAACAGCCTATACGTCAAGGGTCAAGGCGATAAAGGATAAAGGACATGCTGCCCAAGGATGATACACACTACTAAGGTCTGTTTCTGCAGAAAGCACAAACCAGTCAAAGCAAATTTCATTGGTTGAAAACAGTGAGAAAACTAGTTTCAACCAATAAAATTCGCTCTGACTGGTTTGTGATTTCTGCAGATAACAGACCTACTACCACAGAGTACAGCATTTAGCATTGACAATTTTACATTGTCAACATGTCATTTTGACTTTTATCTGGGGGACTGAACTGGGAACACAGCGGAGAGAAAACATGCCGAAAATACCGAACTTCTGCTCGAGGTGTTCGTTCCTTGTGTTCAGCTCGTTCTGTTCGTTTGAGTTAAAATGTTCAAGTTTGGACCCACCTGTAGAATCCGCTGACGCCAAAAAATAAATTTAAATAAAGAATAAATAACTTGTCTCTGTCAGCTTAACCTTAGTTTAACGTTGTCAGATTTTTTTGATAAATGGGTGTTGTGGTGGTGGTTGTAGGGTAGTGAACAAAAATATTGTTAGAAGTTTTTCCAACAGAAGTAAACTACTACTCAAATTTCCGCCGCAGTGATAATTTTAAAATGACTTCAAGAAAACGAAGCGGCAGCGGTTCGAAGCGCCAATTTAAAGAAAAAGTGGTTCAAATATACGAGACAATTTTAAAGGGAGAAGAAATACGTTCAAATAACCCCTTGCCATGGGAAGAATTTTTCCTTTTGAAGCCGAAGTTGACGACTTTTGAAACCGAAATTTTGAAGCTCTCCACAGAGCAATTGCAAGCGGCGAAGCCAAACTTGAACGAATTGTTTTCACAGTGTATCGAAATTCTTGCCGATAACACAAGCATTAGAGCTGCCTACGGTTTGCAAACCCTGTGTGGTTTCCTGCATTCGATATTTAGAAAATTCGGAGACGGACAAACGGAAAGCAATATACAGGCCATTGAATTTTTGTCTGGATTTGACAATTATGTTAGTTATTTACAAAAATTGTTGGATTTTTGTCAAGTATTTTTGGAAGGTAAGAAAACAGCCCTGGGAGTCTGTAACGACTAGAGATATTTTCTCTATCTCTATTGACATCCCTTCTCTATTGATTTTGAAAAGACAGAAGAAGACATCAAGTGCCATAGTCGAGGCCATAGTGAATAGTGATAGGGATAAAGATCTCTATCCGTTACAGAGTCCCAGAGTTACAAAATTGAGAAATTGTAGCTTTCTCCAATAATTATTCCATTTGGTTATCAGGGTCCTTCCTTTCTACTAAATAATTACATACCCATTAGTGTAATAGGAAATCCTGAAGACATATCAGATTTCCTGTCTATTTTCAATATCATTCAAGTTTATCCTCTGTGGAACCAGTCAAATTTGCTTCTTGTTTATTACCACAAACCCTCGCACAAACCAAAGTTTAGAATCCAGAAAATCCCTGGATGGTGACCTCCAACAGGGTGAGGGGCGTTCTCACAATAATTCTAATAAAAAATCTAACATCTTGAAAATTAGTATACAGTATACCATTCTTCTTGCCATCTTTAAATCTGGTGGGAAAAATGATTTTGCAATTTTCTTTGTTTTGTGTCTCTAGTTCTAGAAATATTTTTATTTATCAGATAGATGCCTTCTGGTCCTTAGCACACATTTCGTGTAATGCGTTTAATGTACAGGGTGTCCCAATTTGGACACTTTTAATAAGAAACATCAATTTCTGAGCGAGATACAAAAAAATGAACCCACCACTTTCAGGCTCAAATTTCATGAAATCTTGATTGATGCCGCTGCATTTGATATCTTCAATCTTCTTGATTTTGAGCAATATTGTGGAACCTTCATAACTTTTTTGTTTATGGAAATAATTGATTTCCGTAAAAACTTTCTAGAAGCACTTTTTAAAACAGAATTCAGTGATGTTCTCCGTTTTTTTTTCTCTAAAATTTGAGTTTCCGAGTGGGAGGTTCATTTTTCTGTATCTCTGTGATAAATTGATGTTTCCCATTGAAATATTCTACTAAAATGACAGAGAAATACTAAATAGCCTGCTGACTAGGCAAATACAACAAATAATACAAAGTTTTGTATGTTCATGAAAAGGGCGGTCACATTCTTTCGGTCCTCCATCTTTCATGCCGCGGACATTATCTATGCACGTTTTGAGTTAGGTACCAGGTGTTTTTTTATCTTTGATATCATTTTGATCACCTGTAACTTTTTTGTTTTTGAAGTTACCAAGGTAAACAAAAAAACAAAATGTAGGGCTAGTAGCCAAGTTTTTCTTCAAGTTGCATATGAAACAAAACACTGTCAATTTTTTGACATATAAGCCTACCTTATATTTTTTTAAATGGAACACCCTCTATACTATATGTATGCTCGATAGAATATCTTATTCCGATTACAATGATATAACACACTTAATATTTTAGTCCACTCGTTTTTGACAAATCAACAAAAAAATATGAAATTTTCATATACGTACACTCTCAATAGCTCATATGAATAAAACAGAAGCAAATGCTTTTGCTTAGGTTCTTTGAGATAAACATATTCAGCTTTAATGCAGCAGAAAGAGACGTAGAGTAAAAGCCTCCGTAAAAGCATTTGCTACACTTTATTCATACGACTGAATAGCTCAATAATTCTCGTCCCAAATATCAGACCCCCGCCTAATAAGTTTCACTTCAAAAGTTTCATATTTTTGCCGATTTGTCAAAAAGGAGTGGACCAAAATATGAAGTGTGTTATATCATTGTAATCAGAATAAAATATTCTATCGAACACACATATAATATAGTGTTTTTCGAGAACCAAAAAAGGGAGAGGATGAAACTTCAGGGTAAAGTCCTATTACTAGACACCAGAATGTCGCAACTCCTCGAAGATACTGAGAGAAACTCCAAAGAAATAAATGAGATTATTGTGAAGATTGATAGTCCACACACAAAGGAAACTGAATCAGGTACAAACAATCCTACAAAAAAGAGGGATGCAACTACAACCGTAATAGTTATTTACCTAACAAATGCGGAAAGTCATACTTTACCGCACGCAACGGCCGTTAAGGGCGGTAAAGACACTTTCCGCATGTGTTAGGTACAAAATTTTACCTATGAGCATCTACATTTCCAAAAAAAGGCATTTATAAAATTAATTAATGAATCAGATTAATTCATGAAATTAGATAAGATTTAGAAATGATCAAAAATCCATTTTCTGAAAAAAAGAGGATTTTTGATTATAAATATCAAATTCTACTTTACCGCACACTATGCGGTAAAGTGCATTTTACCGCACACTTTGATTCTACTTTACCGCATACTATGCTGTAAAGTTAACTTTACCGCACACTATGCGGTAAAGTGCACTTTACCGCATAGTGTGCGGTAAAGTGATACTTTCCATTTGCAAATACGTGCGGTAAAGTTCACTTTACCGCACGCTCGTAGGTAAAAAATAATATCACATTAGAACAGGTTGAAACAGCTGTTGGTAATGCACTTGCATTGGTGCAATCTAATAAATTGAATGAACTAACCAAAAAGCCAACTATTAATAGGGGCATAGCCAGTGACGCTGTGGATGATTTTTTTGGTGAAGAAATGGAGTGGTTGTATATAGGAAATGTTACAAAGAAATCAAATCCAGTTTCTGTGAAAGGCTATTTACTTAGAAAATTAAAATTAAGTGATGAAAAGGAATTATTGGTGGAGCAGCTTAATTCAATGGGCGATACTAAGGCCTATAAAATTGGAATCAAAAGCAGTCTATATCATACAGTGAATGATGCACAGTTTTGGCCCTCTCACGTAATTTTTAGAAGATTTTTCATAAGAAGAAATATGGCTGCAACAAATAACACTTTTTACCAAAAAAGGAGAGGAACATCTAATGTCTATCGAGAATATCCGAAAGAATATCATTCTGATTACACCCGAGACAAATCAACATGGCAAGGCAATTTAGGATATAATAGAGGAAATAGAAATGGAAATCAAGTTAACAATAGAGGCTCTTATCCAGAAATAAATTATGGGCAATATCCTCCTAACAATCGGGACAGTTACCAAAATTATCAATAGTAATATAACGAGTGCAATGGAAATTATTGATAATTTTTGGAAAATTTGCCCGAATGCATTTTTAGTTGTAGTAAAAACGCATGAGTGCAAATTTGTCGAAAATTATAAATATATTTCCATTGCACGAGTTGTATTTAATGAGAGAATTTCATAAATCAAAAATTTAAATTTTTTGTCAAAAAATGTCAAAACACCAGTTTTCGCACCAGTTAGTATGCAATTATCTGATAATTTGCACTAGTGCAAATTATCACGTAATTACAATCTGATTGGTTCAAATCAACAATCAAAACATGTCAATTTATTGTTGGAATACCAGTTTTGACAGATGTATGAAATTCTCAAAATAATTATCAAAATCGTAGACATAATAATTTAAACATGTAAAAAACGAACCAGCCTGTTTTAGTTTATACATGCAGAACGTTAGAGGACTACGCACAAAACTGAAAAATTTTGAACTATCTGTGGAAAAGCAAGAGTATGATGTAATAGTTCTAGTGGAGACATGGTTGAAGGCTGATATTTTTGATGGTGAATTGGGTATGACTAATTTCATAGTCTACAGATGTGATAGGTTTAAGGCTACAAGCGATTGCGACCGTGGAGGTGGAGTGATGATAGCTGTGAAATCGAATTATACATCAAAAAGGATTATTAGTAAGTTAGAGAATATTGAGCACATTTTTGTAATTGTAAATATTGTTATGTGCAGCTTATCTGCCCCTCAACTTAGCATTAACCATTATGAATCTCTGTCCTTGACAATTGAAGAAATTTATGATACAAACGTTTGTAATTATATGATTTTATGTGGAGATTTCAATTTGCCAAGTATATATTGGGTTGATTCTAGATGTTTTGTTCAAAGCTCAGGTAGTGTATCGCAGCAGGCTAAATGTATCTCGGATATGGCTACATACTTGAACCTAAAACAATGTAATAATATTCCAAATGGTTACGGTGGATTTTTGGACCTTATTTTTTCTGATTATGATCATATTTCTGTTGCAACAGCTGAGGTACCATTACTTAATTGTGATGCTTATCATCCAGCACTTAAGTGTGAATTCTCTCTTGATTTTGAAAGTGAGAGAATAGCTGACTTTAACTATGAGTATTATGACTTTAAGAATGCTAATTTTCACAGCCTGAACTATTTTATGGGTTCACCTGATTGGGATGCACTATTAGACTTGAACTATGTTGATTTAATTTTGGATACTTTTTATGGCATTATATATGAAGCATTTCATTGTTTTGTTCCTATGTGTAAGTCAAAGAAACCTAAATTTCCTCCGTGGTACTCAAATGAGTTAAAAAATCTTATATTTGAAAAGAAAATTGCACATAAAAAATTTAAAGAGTCTGGTTCTCAGAAAAGTTATGAGTTTTTTTCCCAATTAAGATCTCAATGTAAAGAAATGTCTGTCTTATGTTATCAAGAATATATAAATAATATGGAAAATGCTATGAAAAATGACTCGAGCTCTTTCTGGAGTTTTGTTAATAGCAGAAGTAGGAATTATGATTTCCAGGTTGTATGATCTATAACGGACAGTCTAGTGAGAACACATTGCAAATTGCAAATTTTTTTGCTGATTTTTTTTCTAGTGTATATGTTACTGTAAATGCCCGAAATTCGGTAAAACCTAGGATAAGCGCGCTAAACCTAGGATTTACCAAAAGCAAGTGGTAAAAGCCCGAAAACTAGTTATTTTGCTTCCATTTCGGACTTTTACCGGACACAAACAGTAAATCTTAGGATTTACCATACCGCATTGGTAAAAGTACGAATACCACGGATACGTTACAGAAATCGATATCGTGAAATGATCATCGTTAAAATTTCAATGCCTAAAAATAAGATACTTTATAAATGAAACAAAAAGTCACAGTAAAACACTTTTTATTTTAATATTTTCAAATGTAAACAGAAATCATAGTGGCCTTAAACGATATATATATAAAAAAAAAACATTAATTCAGAACTCAGGTACCTACTAATATTGCAAAAATGCCAAAAAGTAGGTATAGTATTTCCAAACTCAATTGGAACAAGGTACCAACGGGTAGCTGACTGGTCACTGAACATTTCTATAAGAAATGCACTGCCACTGGTCGATCACCAGTTATGATTTATGTTCACCTTTTTCCAGGGCCGTAGCTAGAGTCAAATTTGTGATAGGGCATGAAAAATTTGACATAGGACATGCACTACTTCCCCCCCTCCCCCTTAAATTTTTTATAGGTAAACAAAATGAGGGTAATGACGCCGGAGGAAAATTTTTCAATAAACAACATCAGATAACATCTCTGGCAAGTAAACAAAATGGCGCGTTCAGGCAATAATTTTTGAGGGACCTCTTGTACTTGAACTACTTGTAAAATAACTGTATACCATACCAACTTACTCGATTTCAGGTCTATTCATTAGCTGTGGTCCAACCGACATGGGAACCGTTCCAGAACCAGTAATTTCCAATTGCCCACCTAATTTTCAATAAGTTGAACGCTGATCCTCAGATCCTACTTGACAAATGAATTGATTGACTGTAAATTACCGTTCTAGAATGGTTCTCATGTCGGTTGGAACAGTGCTGCCATCTACTCCTAAATTTCCTAGAGAAACCTCAGCACATGTGTTTTAAAGGTAGGGCATCATCATTTGAAAGATAGGGCATTGCCCCCCCTGGCTACGGCCCTGCCTTGTTCCAATTGACTTTGGAAAAACTGTACTTAAATATTAAAAAAAAAATCCTTTCATTTATTAAATGAAATAAATGAATTAAAATGTCCACTAATAGAAATATGTATTTATTTATTGGTACAGGGCAAACTTCCATGGCATTTAGAATTGCAGAGTATGTTAGAGGATCTGCACAAACATCTTTTGGTGAAACATGTTCGAATGCAATTGCATTTCTTAAATCCTTGGCTACTACATAACGACAATATTCGCACTCAGTGGCGGACCTAGGACCTTTGGGGCCCGACGCATAAAAAAATTTTGGGGCCCTATCATGTTTTTTTTTAGTATTTTTCTTGTGGTGCTAGAGACAATAGCTGACGTCACACACATAACCTCATTTTTGATAGGGGGACAAACAAAGCGTTTGTTTGTCTCATGGCCGTTTTCATCAACTATTTTAGGGAAGCCTTAACGATAAGTATTCCTCAAACTGATATTTCTCCATGGAAAACTTAGGAAAACTGTCATTTTAAGGAATACTACTTAAGGCTTCTCTAAAATATGAAGTTGGCGAAAACGACCGTCAAGAACATAATGCAAATCTCCATTCTGTACCCCAGATGCCTCATCAAGTTACCCATTACCAGGCAACCTATCAACTTTAGGAACCTTGGTTAATGATATGTCTGTCCCCCGAAAAGTGACGTTATGTGATTTGTAACGTAATAGCTATCGCCTAACCGATGTGTGTAATAGTCCTTAAACGCTTTGTTTGTCCCTCTTTTGGAGGTGAGGTTATGTGTGTGACGTCAGCTAGTGCCTAATTGAAAAACAACTTTATTAAAAGTCAGGCAAGGCAACATGTGTATGGCCTACCAAATGTTAATTTTTCAATATTCGCCTTACTCAATCGTTTGGTGGTCGTTTGGTGGTCTTTGGTATCCCACTTTTAGTATTTGGTGGTAATTACTTAGGCAGTAATTAACAATTCAAAATTTCATATGACGTTGGCCGACATAACCTGATTCTAATTTATTTTTTGGCCCATTTATAGTCAAATCGAACGGAAATCGTTTGGTGGTCACGAATTTACCGAATTTAACGTTTGGTAGTCAATAATACCGGAGATATTAATCAATTAAGATTGTTTTCTGATATATTCTAATTATTCGTCGCGCATGCGCATATATTATCTGTTTTTCATTGAGCCGCCTCGATCGCGGCGTTGCCTACCTATTCTATAATTTTCAATCAAATCAATTATTTCATTACAATCAACGAATAATTAGGTAGGTATCTATACTTACTCGAATACTGAAAATAGGTATACATCGTGATTTACTTAGCCCGTGCATTAATAAGAAGTTTTTTAGGTTGCAAGTGGATTACTAGAGATAGCATTTGATCCAACTGCAATCTTATTCACGGGCTACGGTAACGGTAACGACAATAGCGGCCTACCCGCCATGTTTTGTCAAAGGCCTATTTAAAACTTGCATTTAAAAACCGACCATTGTCATAACTATCTTCTATACAGTATACATACAGTAACTATAACGTCTATAACAGTAATTAAGTTCGCAGGTTTATGACAAAATAAAACTCCAGTTAATTTCATTTTTGCTATTGTGGCGACCACTGACCACGACAACGACAATCCAGTAATCTAGTATCCAGTACAAGCAGAGTCCGCGACTCGCGAGTTGACACGCCACCGGCCCACCGCCAGTTCCGGATCGCAACGGCAACGCCGCGATCGAGGCGGCTCAATGAAAAACAGATAATATATGCGCATGCGCGACGATTAATTAAAATATATCAGAAAACAATCTTAATTGATTAATTACTCCGGTATTATTGACTAACAAACGCTAAATTCGTGACCACCAAACGATTTCCGTTCGATTTGACTATAAATGGGCCAAAAAATAAATTAGAATCAGGTTATGTCGGCCAACGTCATATGAAATTTTTAATTGTTAATTACTGCCTAAGTAATTACCACCAAATATTAAAAGTGGGATACCAAAGACCACCAAACGACCACCAAACGATTGAGTATGGCGAATATTGAAAAATTAACATTTGGTCGGCCAAATACATGTTGCTGTCAGGCAAATATAAATTTGCCGAAGAAAAGAATGCGGACAAAAAATTGACAGGTGTGTCAACTCCTCTTCTTTGACAGTACATCCATGAAGCGATTGGCTGCAGATGATTCAAATCCATTATCGCTACCTTTATAAAAACAAGTTTGACAAGGTTCACGATACAACCCACCAATCACCATGTGTGTCCACCATTTTTCTGCTCTTCGCTCCTCAGACGTCGCCGGCAAAATTAAATTTGCTAGACTGTAAGAACATATGAGACAATATGAAAACAAGTTGAACGAAAAAAATTATTATTTGTAAAAATTCAGGAACTTTCCATCCAAACAAAAAGAAATATAACATGTAGTAGTCTCCACCCCCACTTACGAAAAGATCAAAAAAGTAAAACATGCATCCCGCGCGTCCGCGGTTGCCACATCGCGTCGAACACAGCAGGATTCCTTAGAGGTATACAACGTTGTCGTAACTTTCAAAATTTAATTTTCGATTTTTTTCATATTCATGAGTGTTTTTTTTATTATTTTTTTTTATCAATGCCTTTAGAATCTGGTTGTGTGGGGGCCCCTCAGCTCTGGGGGCCCGACGCAGAGTGCGTCCTTTGCTTCATGTTAGATCCGCTACTGTTCGCACTGCACTTCTTACACTAATTGCCTGAAATAGAACATCTCCAGGACTCAAGAAATTTACCGATTATCATTTCACGATATCGATTTTTTGTATCGTATCAGTGGTATTCGTACTTTTACCAATGCGGTGTGGTAAATCCTAAGATTTACTGTTTGTTTCCGGTAAAAGTCCGAAATGAAAGCAAAATAACTAGTTTTCGGGCTTTTACTACTTGTTTTTGGTAAATCCTAGGTTTAGCGCGCTTATCCTAGGTTTTACCGAATTTCGGGCATTTACAGTAACATATATAATGAGAATACTAGTGGTGATATGGATTTCAAGGATACTCATAATGTCTCTTTGGGTACTATCGAGGGTACTATAAGAATTAGCGAGATGGAAGTTTTTAATGCAATCTCAAATTTAAGTGATAACTTAAATATGGGACCAGATAACGTCTCTGTTCTATTTTTGAAGAGTTGTAAGTATATTTTATCTCATGTTCTATGTTTGATTTTTAATAAGTCATTATCCTTGGGTAAATTTCCGGAATTTTGGAAGGTAACATACATTACGCCTTTATTTAAGAATGGGGAAAGATCTGACATTGTAAACTATAGACCTATTTCTAAATTCTCTTTAATTTCAAACATTTTTGAATTGATTGTAAATGAAAAATTAACTCATCATTTGAATGGAATGATCATGGAAGGTCAACATGGTTTCATGAGAGGTAGATCTACGGTTTCCGTTTCCAATTTACTAGTTTATGAGGAGTTTTTGATCGAGTCTTTAGAATCATTTAAGCAGGTAGATGCAGTTTATACCGATTTAAAGCATTTGATACTGTCATTCATGGTACCTTAATCAATAAGCTTAGAGCTGCGGGTATTTTTGGAAGCATGTTGAACTGGGTTGAGGATTATCTTTGTAATAGACATCAGATTGTTAAACTGAAAAATGTTTGCTCCAGGGAAATTTTAGTTACATCTGGTGTTCCGCAGGGAAGCCATTTGTCTCCATTATTATTCAATAGTTTTATTAATGATATACGAGAATATATTAAATACTCAGAGTCTCTTTCTTACGCGGATGACTTGAAATTTTTCAAAAACATTACCTCGGTAGAAAATTGTCAAAAGATTCAAAAAGATATAGATGGCTTGGTATTGTGGTGTGAAATAAATGGAACATTACCAAATGTAAAATAATATCATTTTCTAGGAAGAAAAATTTGATAAATTTTGAATACAAGGCTAACTCTGTGCCCTTGGAAAAAGTAAATACTATAAAGGATCTAGGGGTAATTTTTGATCAGGAACTTACATTTACTAACCACATAGATTATATAACTAACAAAGCATTGAAAGCATTGGGATTTTTAAAGAGAACGCTAAGGGATTTTTCTGATTTGTCATGTTTCAAAGCTTTATCTTGTGCTTACATCCGTTCTAATGCTGGAATATGCATTCCAAGTTTGGTCACCTTGCTACAATATTCACATTAATCGGTTAGAGAGAGTACAACGTAAGTTTTTGAGGTTCTGTGCCTATAAAATGTCTATACCATCGGATCACATTATTTATTCGGATATTCAAAAATTGCTTAATCTTCCATCTTTAGAACAGAGACGAAAATTTATAGATATAAACACTATTTATAAGATTATAAACTATAGTATTGATTGTTCACCTTTATTGAGTACGATTCTGATAAATGTACCTCAGAGATGCCTCCGTAGTTTTGACTTGTTTAAGATTGTACACCATAGAACGAACTATGGCAGATCATCGTTTGTAAATAGATCATGTGAATTGTGTAATGTTCATTGTTCAGATGTTGATATGTTTAATTCTAGTCTACCTCAACTAAAAACTGCAATGAAAAACAGACTGTTTTACTGTGATGTTAGTATGCCCTAAGTTATTTGTTTATTTATATGTTATTATCATTTTTAGCTAAATTAGTTTTAATTTATATTGTTACATTATATTTGTAAAATTTATATTTGTAAATGGCTGGTTCTGTAAATAAACATTATTATATGTGTTTCCGTTAAAAAAGCAATTATTGGTTTCCACTTATTTACAATCCATATGCCAGCTCTATTCTATGTGCTGTGAGGCTTTCAATATTTAGGTACTTTGTGAACCAAATGTATTTGGGTAATCGACTCTCATTTGCAACTGCTGGTATATTCTTTTGTATGCTTCACACTCTCTGTTAAATGCCATATTATTATATTCTATGTTTGGAATTTTTAGTTTTCCTAGCATGTTTACATTTAGCACAAATTTGTTTTTCACTTTTACAATTTTGTAGTTTATGATTTTCACTACATTTGGGACATACTATGTTATTGTTTCTACATTGATCTGCTATATCACCGAATTTATAACACTTATAACATTGGATGATATTTATATAATCGAAGAATCTACACTTTCTTCATCCAATATATAATACTTCTTTTTGGTTTATTTGATCATATGTTTATCGGGAACATACTAATGACTTCGGACTGCACTGCTACTTGTGCTTCTTAATGTTCTCCTAACTTGTTTCTTCATCACTATCGGATTCTACTTCCGACGCACTGTTCTCCATATTTATCTCATCTTCTGAATCTCCATTGACTCCTTCCATAGGAGCGCCTTCTGCCTACGGGTTGTTGTAAGGCAACGTCCTACTTACGTGGACCGTATCTCTATTCTTCTTTTTGCTTCCAATTTTTTCTACCTCATAATTTACTTCTCTCATTTTTTTAATCACTTTATATGGTCCAAACCATCTCAAAAGCAGCTTCTCACTGCGTCCAACCTTTCTTATTAGGATAAATACTTTGCCTCTTATTTATATTTTCCACCGCTAAGTATAGCTCTTATCAAGTGCCTTTTCCCTGTTCGGGAGAGAGCCTCTTCCTCAGCGTCCATAAGAGTTGCCTCTGCAGGTAAAGTCTGTTTTTTTTTTAAAGATAAAAGTCAAAATGACATTATGTTGGCAATAGAATCTAAAATTGTCAATGCTTTCAAATTTTTTATGTAGAAAAGGTTTGTGTTGCCAACATAGTTACTAAATTTTTGACTCAGTACGTGTCGTAGCATTCCCGGCATTCCGTGTATTAGAAATACTTTCTCTAGTAAAAATTTCGCTAGTGGTCCTGCTTTTCCATTAGGCAGTGCTGCTGTGATGGCGTATCTTGATGCATAGTCTGTGACTAAAATCTGTTTTTTTTTTTTAAAGATAATTCCCCAAGTCAAAAATTTACTAACTATGTTGGCAACACAAGCCTTTTCTACATGAAAAATTTGAAAGCATTGACACTTTTACATTGTATTGCCAACCTAATGTCAGTTTGACTTTTATCTTTAAAAAAAAAACGCACTTTACTACTGTCATTGTTTTTCCTTGGTTGTTTCTTCTGAACGGACCTAGTAAATCAATGCCAATTTTGTCAAAAATCGTGCCTTCTTGTATTGGTTGTAAGAGGCCCCAGGTCTTTCTGTATGGTTGGCCCTTTCTCGCCTGACAATCTGGACACCCTTTAACGTATATCTCAATGTCTTTTAGCATTCCGTCCCAGAAGAACCTGTTCTGTATTTTCTCTGTTGTTTTGCTCAATCCTAAGTTGCCGCATATCGGTGACGCGTGCAGTTCCCACAGAATCTCCTCCCTCATTGATTTTGGTACCACCAGTACCTTGCTGGGGCCTTTTTGGGTTTTGCAAATCGCAAATGTTGTGTCCTCTTGTTCCTCGCTTTTCTGTGAATCGGGTTGCAAGACTGGGTCCAGGGACATGCAATCAGCATCTTTGTGGGTTGAGCCTTTTTTGTGTTCAACCGTGTACTCGAGAGTTACATAATCCAAAGCTGAGAACATTAAATTCGTAGGCTTTGTGACCTTGTGCTACGAATGCATAGTGTACTGTTTGGAGCTTTCTTCGACAGGTACCTGCCAGTGTCCAGAAAACATATCAAGAGTGCTGAAATAGGATGCATTTCCGAGATATGACAGAATATCGTCGATTTGTTGTAAAGCGTGGTTGTAAAGAGTGTGATGATTTCTTTGTTACGGCATTAACTTTTCGGTAGTCGACACAAAAACGGATTTTCCCATCTTTTTTCTTTACTAGGGCCAGCCTACTAGCCCACGGTGAATGACATGGCCTTATTGCATTGCTGTCTAGCATTGTAGCATTTCTTCTATTTGCTCGTCGATTATTTGCCTTTCTTTCCAGGATACTATGTAAGTTCGGCTTCTTATTGGACTTGCTTTCCCTACTTCTATTTTAAATTCTGTCAGATTTGTCTTTCCCATGTGCTTTGTTGATTTGGCAAAAACGTCGTTATACTCCAGTAGTAGTTCTTCTAGTGCCAATTAAATTTCGCCGTTTGTGATGTTGTCCAAGCTGTGGTCGTCTAGTGTTACTGCTTCTGCCTGTTCCGGTTCCACGATTTCCTCCTGTGTTACTTGGTGATAGGCGGGGATTTCGTATTCCGGTTTCTCTAAAAATGCTATCGTGGTTCTTGCGTATAAAGCTATTGGATATCTTGGATTTTGGATTGTACTTTTATATTGAGGTTCTTCCCATCTGTATAAATGTGTGTTTTCAGTGTCAGTCGATTTTTTTCCAGTCAATTTAGATTATATTTACATTTGTAGCCCACTGTCTCGGTTAGGTTGCCGTGTTGCCCATGATTTCTACTTCTATTATCTTTATCTCATTCTGTGTTATCAAGTAGTCATTTTTTGTTTTGGCTCCTATTTTATGTGCTTTTTCTTGGGTGTCCGTGACTATTTGCATTGGAGGCTTAATTTCATCTTCAATTTTTGACTCCATCTTCCGGAAGTCTGGATGCTGACTTCGACTCCCGTGTCTTTGAACACAAAATACAGCATCTGTTTGAATCTTTCCCATTCTTTTTCCAGTCGCCATCCTTGTCTAGGAAATAACAGTTTTTTGAAGGATTGCTCTTTTATGCTTTCTCTCAGTGCTATCGAACATTTATACATGTTTTTTGGTGTGGGTTTTGTCTGCATTGTCTCTGTTACAAAAAGGAACACTGTTTTTTTGTCGTAGTTTATTTGGTGGATTCGTGAGCCAGTAGTAAGTAGTACTGGTAGAAATTTTCTTCTGTCAGCCCTTCGCTAAAGATGGTCACAAATTCGTAGATATCCATAGTCTGTTTATAATCGTGGTACAGCATTCTTAGTTCGCATAGAAAATCTAGGACTGTCTCGTCAGACGTTCGTTGTCTATTTTCAACTTTATTTTTCAGAGATTTTCGGTAGTCTGAATCTTTAAATTCCTTCGTAAACTCATTAATGATGTCTTGCCACTCTTTGTCGAGATTATTTATTTTGTATTCTTGAAACCACAGGTTAGCTGCGCCGTCTAGAAATGTCTCAAAATAGGTAACTTTGAGTGTCATTCCACCCGTTTGCTATGGTCGTCCTTTCATAGGCCCTCAAAAAATATGTCGCACTGCTCTGTAATCCACCCTTACAGGTCGGATGGTTTATAAATTGGGATACCGCTGCTTTTTTCTTCGTTTGCATGTCTTCAACGATAGTTGTATTGGCCATTTTGCTGTTATCTGTTAGGATGGGACTTTGTACAGTCGGCATGTCTGTTAGTTGATTCACTGTTCTATCTTGACTTTTTGATGCAATTCCGAGTGGTAATAGATTTCCTCCTATTATTTCCGTGATTTGCTCGCAATGTAAACTTGGAGATTGTGGTGGTGATCTTGTTAGCGTCTGAGAGGGTATGGAGACTTCTTCTGTGCTTCTATGGCTTGGCTTGAACAGTGGTTTTTTTTCTAGGCGTGCTTGTGCCTTTTGATCGTAGGTTGTGGTTATACTGTTCTTCTGACATTCAATGTATGTAATACTTTTCCTATATTCGTATTTGATAACCCTTGCGCCTTCAGCCATCAATTTAATGGTACTACTTGTGTGTTGCAGACGACTATTTATATTCGTTTATCGCTGAATCGCCAACCAACGAGTCGGTCAATCATATACAGTGTCATCGTTTTCTAAGTAGCTTTGTTTGTTGACACTATGCACGTGATATCCTGAAAAACCCATGTAAAACCCTATGCGATAAGGATAACTCTTGACATAACTTATAGTTTACGGCATTATAACCATGTATATAAAATACCTAACTCATTTATTCCTTCCAGGCGATTCCACCGATGCCATGAAAGGCCTGTGCCTAAAACTAATAATTATCCTAACTATAGGCTCAGACAATCTAAATCAAAATACACTAATAGAGTATATTATATTGTCCCCACTCTTTGAATGCCTAGTAAAACTACTCTCAGATGTGCCTACAAGACAAAAACATGGTTACGATGTTGTACTTATTATAACATTGCTAGTAAACTATAGAAAGTATGATGCTACCAACCCATATGTTGTGAAATTGTCCATATTGGACGACGAGTTGACTTTAAATGGATACGGTCAAGTTATTACAGCTTCTCTGACAGAATTTTGTAATAATTATAATTTAGAACACACTGAAAATCAGAATTCAAGTTGGTTTTCATCTTTAACTAATATGGTTGGTAGCATGTTTATTTCTGAAGAGGGTGGCTTCAGGAATCAACAAATTAGGTAAGTAACCTGTCTTGTATCTTAATTAATTCAAACTATTTGGTTAATTTTAGGGCCAATAATGCGTTGCTTCTTGCCTTTTATGAAGCAGTACATTTAAACAGAAACTTCATAACCACCTTGGCTCAAACTCAAACGGACGCTAGTAGTCCTCCATCGCCCAATAATACTTTACACAATAATGTGCAAGGTTTATCAGACTTATCAAATAATGGATCAATAACTTTTGATGTGAATTCACAGCCTTCGAATTTGCTGGTAACATTTTTCCAGTATTGGTAAGTAATTATGATTGGTGGAAATAAGCCAAAAATGCATTGTTTTCTTGTAACTTTATTGAGTTGGTGATGAAACAGGTTGGAACTTAAAAAAGTTTAGAATAACTGAGAAATGAAGAATGTAGGCCAAAAATTATTATTACAGAGAAGCTTTCCAGAATTTTACATTTGGCCATTGTCACTAAACAAATGGAATTGTAAGGAAACATTGCAAATATTTAATACTTGTGTGTATATTTGACAAAACCCCAAACCCATGTTTTTTCCCAAATTTCTTAGTCAAATTGAAAAATATATTTTTTTTTTGTCTAGCTCAATAGTTATGCAAGATACCAAAAGCGAACCCGGTACCAACACAGTGAAGCTATGTTTCTTTATTCTTGGATGCATATCAGAAGACCAATATGCTAACTCCTTAATGCACGATGTTAGTTTGGCATTTAAAGTCCGATTGCATAGGTTACCAATGAGACATAGAAAGCTGGCCAACGATAAGACTACTTCTAGTCAGTCATTGGTTTGTACCCTCTTGGATTTGCTGGTAGAATTTATGCTGAGTCACATGATGAAGAAATTTCCAATGGAATTGTACATTTTATGCATCGGTATAATACAACGGATACTTTGCTATCAAAAGAAATGTAGGATTCGTGTAAATTATATTTGGAAGGAATTGTGGACTGCTTTGATTTCATTGTTACGTTTTATTTTGCAAAATGAAAATTACTTGGGAAAGAAAATGAATATTTTTGAATTGTCCATTAAAGTAGTGAATATTTTGAACTTTTTTATCACTTACGGTGATAACTTTTTGCCGACTCCTGGTAGTTACGATGAACTTTATTATGAAATTATAAGGATGCATCAAGTGTTTGATAATGTTTACTCTATGGGTAAGATTAAGGAATTGCAAGTTAAGCAGCAAAAATGTGAACTTTGTTTTCTAGCTCTCAGATATTCAATGGGAGAAGGTGATTTCAAAGAAGACGCATTGAAGCTCAATAATGCCCTGTTTAATGTACGAGCAATAATTAAGCATTTTAACCCAAAAATTGAACAGTGGCTAGCTACCAACAATTTATCTACCCCTACAGAGGAGCAAATTTTAGATATTGTTAAAAAAAATTACGATAGTTTAACATTGAAATTGCAAGATTTGTTGGACCATTATGAAAGGTATGTTATTTGGTATACTTGAATAATATGTGAGAATCAGCACACTATTTTGATCTCAACTGTCACTAAAAGAGATCCTCCTTAAGTTAAATGTATTATAGTAATAAAAACCAATGGGTTTTAGGTATACGGAAAAACCGCATTACACAGGATTCTTCACGGGAATGGTAAAAAGTATATTAAACGACACGAGGAATAATTTTAGTTGTGCTCTAATAAACATTTCGAATATTGCCAGTGAATATCCCACTCTATAACAAACAACAGACATATTGACCTGTTGAGGCTGATTGGATTTTGGACTGTTGGCAATATTATGCAGGGATTGACTGAAATAATTTTGTTGCAAGCTATTTTTAATTATGAAATTTCCTATATTGTCGTTAAAAGGCGACTTTAAACATTTTATTGACTAGAGTAAGAAACTAAGGACCATAAATGCCTAGCTACTCACAAATTATATTTTGTTTTTCCTAAAGACTTGTGTAGTCTCTAAGAACTACTTTAACCCTTTCGCTCACTGGGTTTTTATTCAGATCTACTTGTGTAGGGCTTTCTTAGATTAAAATAAGTTCAATTTTTTTTGGTTTAGTTTTACAATCAAGATTTTTACAATTGATGTAAAACAACTGATTTTACATATTTTATTAAAAATCCAGTATATCACGAATTTTGCATGTTTAATTTCTTGATTTTGATGTGTGCTATAATAATATGGCCCTAAAGTTTGTAAAGCCCTATACTAGTAAACAGGATATACCATTTAAAACGAAACAGGCTAAATACATATATGATGTCACATTTATTTTATTTTTTAATCGCTCGTACACGTAATTTGATTTTCAAAGGAGGAGGTGTTTTGAAACCATTTTCAGCACTTACACTTCAACCCTCCAAGGGAGGTTGAACCAACCCTTACCATGCCAAATGGAACAAGGGGTCGAGTAAAGCCTGTTTTAAAAGAGCTTTCAGTTTTCTTTCAAATGAAAGAGAATTGAACGCTCTTTCAAAAGAGGTATCACTCGACCCCTTGTTCCATTTGAAATATGTAGTAAGGGTTGGTCCCACCCCGCCTAGAGGGTTAAAATGGAAGTGCTGAAAACGGTTGGAGAAAACTTCCATATTTGAAAATCAAATTAGTATGTGTACGAGCGATTTTTTTAAAAGTAAACATGGCATCAGATATTTAGCCTGTTTCCTTCTAAATGGTACACCCTGTTTAATGCATTACCACATGTGCAGTAGGATGCCAGTGTGAAATACATATTTTATATTTTTATCAATTTACAGATTTTTCAAGTGAAATCACATAAGCGGAAGAGTTGAAAAAATGATGCCATCAGCAAATTATTTCTAATATATCAAATCTTCAAAAGCAAGTCAACTAACTCAATATTTTATGGCAACCATTTTAGGTTTATGAAAATTACTTTTGCTTTTATATTCTTGTAGGTTACAGGTAGTCGACTTGTTGTATTACACCAGGCAATAAACCATATTTGTGATAATTTGCTTCCTAGCCTACCTTTCAAAGAATACCAAGCAAAATTGTATTACTTTGTTGAAAATGTATTATATTTTTATGTTATATAGGTTTAAGATACCAGTTTTCGATATAAATAAACTATTTTTGTGTATCAAAGCAAACAGGGACTTCTTATTTTTCCAGTGCAACTATTGTAGACAAGGACTATGTTGAATCATAATATTATTTCAAATAGAAACTTGATTAGGTATCTCAAAAAGCAAGTGCATTATTAGGAAAAAGGTTACATGACCTTTTTCAAACTTAATCAATGAGGAACCATTTACCCTTTGATACCGATTTTTAAGGGAGGCGTAGGCACAAATCCAGCAAATTATCGTCCTATTTCGTTACTGAGTACCCTGTCAAAGATTATTGAAAAAATTGTTAAGGAGCAGCTTCTAAGCTATTTAACAAGAAACAACATCCTCAACCAAAACCAGTTCGGGTTTCAGAGGTCAAAAGGAACAAACGAAGCCACATTTTCATTTCTTGAGGAATTGTACCTTTGTCTGAATGAATCCGAGGTTGCTGCAGCGGTATTCTGTGACTTCTCAAAGGCTTTTGAATGCGTGAACCACAGAATACTGCTGCGAGAACTGTTTTATTGTGGCATCCGGAATACTTCTTTGGATTGGTTCGGTTCGATGCTTTCGGGGAGGTTCCAGTTTGTACGTCTGAATGGTGCCGACTCGGCGAGAATGGAGGTTGAGCATGGGGTCCCACAGGGTTCGGTACTGGGGCCAATTTTGTTCCTTGTTTATGTTAATGATTTGCTTTCATTACCGATCTCAGCTAAACTCACTGCCTTTGCTGATGACGCAAATTGTTTATGGACCAGAAAAAACTCAGATTTGGATCAGCTTAAAACAACCATTGAGCAGGATCTTTTGGTAATAAAAGCCTTGGTGTGACTCAAACAAACTGTGTTTTAATGTGGTAAAAACAAATGTACTTATGTTTAAGTGTTCCCTGGATAATGTCAAACTTCAAGGAAGGCCTCTGGAAAGCAAATCAACCATAAAGTTTTTAGGGTTGCTATAGACTCGCAACTGAAATTTGAAGCACACATTGATACTCTGACCAAAAAGCTAGCTACAGGCTGTTACATTGGGTGGTATGAATAAAAATGAGCATTTAGTTTCTACTCCAAATTTTGGAGTAAATATCCCACGTGGTATGAATAAAAACTACGAGCAGATATTTCGCTTGAGTAGGTACTCCTATGTATAATTTGGTATGAGTAGATTCTCACTTCTGGTATGAATAAAAAATTGTTTGTGCTCTTCGGCAGGAGAATCTACTCCATAGTTTTAGAGTCTACCATGCAGTAGACTCAACTTTCTGCTTCAAGTTATTTCAGTACCGATTTTCCCTCGGTAGAACGCAGAGTTATGGCAGAGTTCTTCAATCTTAACCTGCGTTCGGAGAAATTTTACAAAGCTAGAAAAAATACGTGTGATCGGGATTTTAAAACGTTGTACCCGTTTAGTAAAGAAATTGTGGAGTGGTTGGTCATCAAATCAATTTTTGGGTGAAGAGTCTGGAGAAAGAAGAGGTGGTGCTTTATGCAACAAAGACAAAGTTAAAATATTTTTAGGATACGTGGCTGACCCGGGCTTTCAGGCAGGAGTAGGCGAGGATGTCGGTGTTCACCAAACTTCGGTGTCTAAAGTTGTATCGGAAGTAGCTGATAAATAAGCAAAGTGAACGGTGGAACAAATTTCCCCGCAGTCCTGCGGATATAATATTATCCATTCACAATCCGATGTCCACAGGTACAGGTAAAATTTATCACCTTTCAATGCTATTTGATAGGGAAAGGTGATAAATTTACCTGTACCTGTGGACATCAGATTGTGAGTAGGATAAAGAAGCAAAAGAACGGTGGCAAGCAAAATAAAATTTTGAGTATCTACATCTACTCTATGTACTAGGAGTATGTACTTATCAAACCGAAATCTTTTTTATTCTTACGAAATGGAGTATAGGCTCAGGGGTCGTATTTTCGAATATTCTCGCATACGAAATTTGATTCGATTTCGAATAGTCCCCATTTAATTTACATTGCTGTCAATCAAATTTCGTATACGAAATGTACTCGAATAAATTCGAAAATACGACCCCCGACTTCATACTCATGCTCACGAGTATATACTCCGAGTTTAAACTCAGTTTTTATTCATACCACCCATTGTCAGAACTATTTTTCAGGAGCTTGGTAAGGACGCGGCGAAAATTGTATATGTACTTACTTCTCGCTGCTAGAGTCACATATACGCTATGGCATTGCTTTCTGGGGGTTTGCAACTCAGAGATCAGTTCAATCGGTGTTTGTTTTGCAAAAAAAGAGCTGTCCGCTACTTGTGTGGTAGGAGATGCAGGGAATCGTGTCGACCATTATTTAGGCGGGAGGGGATATTGACGGTGCCTTGTATTTTTGTTTTGGAATCTGTGAGTTTGATTTATAAGAAGTTCTCTAGTTTTGTACAGAATAGCAGTTATAATCTGCGTCAAGTCAAATTACCCTTACCATTACCAAAGTACGCCTTAACAAAACAGTCCATTATCTATGAGAGTATTAAAATGTTCAACCATCTGCCTGAGGAAATTAAGAACGCTGTGTCTAGAATCCCGGTACCGGTAACACTTTTTTTACCGGTAGTTTTGATGCCGTCACCTATATGACGAACTAGGTACCCGGGATTCAAGCAAATCCCGGTAAAAAATGTAGTCGTTGGCGGTTTTTGCTTTATCAAAGTCCAACTTAACCTAACTTTTCATGTTTTTAACTTGGTTTGTTGATGTGTGAACGTAGAGTGGAGTGTTTTCGTGAGTTTATCAACGTGAAATTACTTTTGAAATGGTTTTTAATGTAGGACAAAAGGCATTTTTTAGCGAGTTCCCGTTAGTTCCCGTGTTACAAGCGGTTACAGGAAATCAATAACCGATCCGTTTTTGCGAGAAAACGGTAATAGGGGAAGGTGTTTTCCTGTCATAAAGTGACGTCATCATTCTATAACACGGTTATTGTTTTTGATACCCAAGTCGAGAGTTGAGTAACTGAAGAATTCTAACCTTAGATTAATTTGTGATTGTTTTGATGTGTTTTTTTCTGAGTTATTTTTGTTATTAGAGGATATCAAAAAATAGCAGATCACGCATTATGGTCTATAAGCTGTCTCTCATGATTTTCTCCCAATAGGTTAGGTATACATTTCAAGGGACACCACTATACTTGACTCGATAAGACTTAGAAATTAGAATATACAGGCGGGTGCTTTCAAACATAATATCGTCAATTAGTAATAAGGACTTAATTATTGACTTCATTTCCTTTATGTTTACCACAAAATATAAACTAAACTCACTTTACTGAGAAATATGTATAACCGTTCTGTTTTAGCGAGAAGCGGTTTAATCCTAAAAATTTGCCAATGGTAGGGATATATTTTTGAAGTGGGAGTGTTACCGTGTATAACCGCACCGGTTATAAATGGTTATTACTGGGATCTCGCTAAAAAATGCCTAAACATTTAAAAGTTATAAAGAAGTTGAAGAGACTTTGACATGTGAAATGTGCCAGTTTGTGTAACGGCCATTTGCACCCCATAACTCAAGGAATATTTAATCCAAGTGAAGCTTTAAATGTGCCCCTTGTAGAAACAGAAGTCGCATTGAAAGCTTCACTTAGGTCAAATATCCCGTAAGTGATAGCCGTGCAAATGGCCATAAAATACCCAAAATGTGGTACCTATTGTTCTGATTGTAAACTTATAAATAAAAAATGAGAGATATTTATTTTAATTTACATCCTAAACAGTATAGTTACATATATTGCTTGAAGTAAATTAATAAATATCTATTAAATCCGATTATAAACTGCTATATAAAGTGACATCATTTCAAATTCGTTTAAATTCTCAGGGGTTTTCGGGAATAACAACCCTAGTTTACTATCATCCGATTGCAGATTACTTCTAATCTGGGATGAGTTGTTCAACATTTCCGAACGCAAATCATTTTATATAAGGTATTTCGAACCTAAACTAACTTTTATAGTTTGAATTGTTTCAAAAAAGTTACGAAAACATTAATAAATTAACCTAAAATACCAATCAGCTGATAAATAACGATAAAAACAAAATCAAAACACCGGGATTTACTTAAATCCCGGTACAAGTGCGTCATATCGATGACGTCATCAGAACTACCGGTAAAAAATGTGTTACCGGTACCGGGATTCTAGACACAGCGAAACAGAAACTGCCAACGACTCGAGCAATGACTAACCTTTTTTTACCGGGATTTGCTTAAATCCCGGGTACCTAGTAGGTCTTTCATATGGGTGACGGCGTCAAAACTACTGGTAAAAAATGTGTTACCGGTACCGGGATTCTAGACACAGCGAATTACGAATAGTGGTACTTATGAAAATTTTAGAAAGCTTGTAAAGAACCATCTAGTCGCCAAGGCATACTATAGTATTGGCGAATTTTATGAAAATTAAATGTGTCTATTGTTTAATGTGTTAATGTTTTCATTTAAAAAAATAAAGTTAGCTGTCACAACTTGTTTCTGGGTCACCCTGTATACATGATATTAGATATTACCATCAGAAAAACGGCAACTGACCTTTTCAATATAAAAGCCTCTCTCTCTGGCGTCAAACTGTCAGATGCCAAAAGAGTATGAAAACAACGGTTGACAGCCGCTGACAGTGGTTTGTTGACAAGACTTTTGTACATGTGGAAACTGGAAACTATTATTTCCTCGGTTTTTTCAAAGTTTTTTCCTAACAATGGTGATTGTGTAGTGTGCCTTTTTGTAGAAATAATTCCTATTTACCGGCGGACGTGTCTCTCCACAAGTTTCCATCAAATCCTACATTTGTCAAATTTTGGATACATAAAATCGGAAAGAATACTCGCAAAAAAAAGGAAATCCACGGCCTATCAAGTATACAAAGTAATCCACGTTCAAGTTTAGTTTGCGGGAGCTGTTTGCTTCCAAAATAATCCACCGCTTTCTCCATAGCGAAGTTCTGCAAATGAAATAGTGACTTTTCTCACATTTTCTTTCAAAACACTGGCATTGACAAGCAAGCAAATGTTGGCGGGAAAATGATTGTTTTCATACTTTATTGTCCATCTCTTTTAATTGAAAACGTCAACTGAAATAAAAAATCGATGTGTCCGAGGTTTTCATGAGCAATCTCACCAATGTGTGAAATTAACACTTTTCCTTCTTTATTTTTTTTCTAGGTTTTCTGGAAGTTCTTTATGTAATAAACATCTTCTCTCCCACCCTCGTAACTACGCCACCTCACTTTTTTTTGGTGTAAACATCTCAAGTATCTATTTTGCTGTATTTGTATAGGTAAATTTTATTATCATATATAATATCACAAGAGAAAAAAATTTGTCGGCAAAATTTTCGAAAGGTATGAAAGTTTGTTGCTTGGCAATTTCGCGAATGACAGTTTTGACAAAATCACGAGCCGTTAGGCGAGTGATTTTATCAAAAATGTCATGAGCGAAATTGCTGAAAAGCAACAAACTTGAATAAAACCTTGAGAACAATTTTGCCTACACAATTTTTTCTCGAGTGGTATTCGTCATGACTATTTCACGTAAGATTTTGAAAATAAATAGAATGCAAAATTATTAATAAAAACTTCAAATTAAAAATACCAGTTTGACAATGTCAAAAGATGGTCACTGAAATACCATGTTGTTGGTATTGTCCAGGTAACATTATTGTCAGGTGAATACCGAATTTATTGCTGGTGTAATACACTCTAGTGAAATAGTCTTCGTAATATATTTTTGTGTTTCCGCACATTTCATTCTCCACATTCTTATTTGTTGAATAAAAAGCACAATGTAAATTATAAAACTATTATTATAACTGTATACTTTTTAATTTATATTAAATATGATAGGTGTATTAGTTTTGCGTCCACAAAAGCCCATAGGATTTATTATTCACCTTCCATGCAATTTGATCACACCCTTCCGTTATCTCGGAAATATTTGCGGTAACGTCGTCTATCACGGTGTCTATGATCACGGTCCTACTTTGAACTCGGCGACAAAGAATGAATTTCGCGCGCTTGAATTTGTTGCTGGCCTCTTAAGTGATATACCTACTAGTACTATTGCTATCTCCGAAACGGTAAGAGTTACGAAGTCGGTTAAATTGAACAAAAGTGGCAGATTTTTGTATCCATTAGAGGTAAGTTCACAGGGTTGCCAATTTTTTGTTCGTTTCCGAGATATAAAGGAAAATGTAAACACAACTGAAAACCGTATGAAGATAACAATGACGCCATTTTGTAGAGAAGAAAGACTCTTGAATCTTTTGTATGAACACTTTTTTCTAAAGTTGAAAGATTTTGAAATATACATTAAATAAGCTTTATTTTTTTTTACATTTTCCTTTATATCTCGGAAACGAACAAAAATTTGGCAACCCTGTGTACTTACCTTCAATGGATACTGAAATCTGCCAATTTTATCTAATTTAACCGACCTCGTCCCTCTTACCGGTTCGGAGATAGCAATAGTGGCAATAACACTTAAAGGGAACACCCTGTGTAAGGAAAAATTTAAAAAAATATATATTTACATAAAAGATGGGCCCCAGGAAAATATTTGCGGGGGGGGGGGCCCGGATTTGAAGTTACGCCACTGTTCTGAATATTATTTAACTATGCTCAACTACATTTAACTTTCCCAATCACATTTGACTATTCTCAATTACAATTGACGCTTTCTGAATTTCAATTGGAAATAAAGGTGGAGACTTTTCATAAATGAAACACTTTAAAATTCATGCTTGTGGTTGTCAGCAGGCAGCGGGAATGAGAGGGGGAGCCACACAACTTCTGCCAAACAAACCGCGCTTTGTTGTGTTTAAAAGGCTCTAGTTCAGTGGTTCCCAAACTGGGGGGCGTGAAGCAACATTGAGGGGGGCGTAAGTCTTCTAAACGATTAATACAAATTTTAAGCTTTAAAATAAAAAATTAGTTAAAATTTTAAAAAAGATGTCTAAACTCTGTCTATCCAAAGTTGAACGTTGAAGGTCACTTACTCATTCTTGTAACCATAGGATTCACACGTTCGGGCCTATTTTGGTTTGATAAACACAAACACAGTGCGCGTGCAATAAAGACAGCAGCAAAAAGCACCGTCTGTGATATATTCGAGTAAGTGACCTTCAACGTTCAACTTTTGTTAGACAGAGTTTACAATCCTGCAACAGCGTATACATAAGCCAAAGCAGCTTTGTCATGCGATCTGTTACTATGTATTCCTTTTACCCGTTGAGTTACTCGGAGCTGCTTCATGTCAAAAGCGTGAACGTTCCTTTTAAAAGTGCGTGAAAGCACTCGAGTCGCTCATAGTGCATCCCCCTTTCCCCTGATGCACCAAATTTGCGTGGGGTGCAAGAAGCTTTTTTAGGTGATGTTAATATTAAAGTATAATGATAATATCTGAATTAATTATGAATTATGTGTTTTGGAGTGACTCCGAGGAGCTCTAGAGCGATACGTTCGGTGTAACTCGATGTATGAAAGGAATACAGTAATTGCTACAGCGCACGCTCGCTGCCCACTGTCATTCCCATTCTTCCTCTTCCAAAGTCCAGTTCAGACGAGTTACAATAAGTTAAAAAAAAAATGTTTTTGTATAATGGGGGAAGGGGGAAGGTAGGGGGGCGCGACCACTTCTTGATTTCAGAAAGGGGGCGCAAAAGAAAAAAGTTTGGGAACCACTGCTCTAGTTAGTTTATAATTGAAAATAGAATTTGCCAGTTTTTGAGCAAAAAATTAATTGAATACTCCAATATATAAAGGAGTTATCGCAGGTTAAAGCAAACATATATTTTACTTATTCGCGCCGTACCTACGAAATAACTGATTTTTTTAGATCTACTTTGATATTTCTCTAACAATATACAGGGTGTCGACTTAGTGCGATATCGTACGATATCTCCTTACAGGGTGATGCAAGAAAAAAAAATTAAAATACAAAGTTGTTTGACACTCTAATATGCATTAGTTAAAAATATTTTTGAATATACAGGGTACTCCGTTTATAGGGTATGCGACAGAACTTTGTTATTTCAAATGGAACACCCTGTATGTGATTGCATATTCGGATTCTACGTAAAATTCTGAGCAGATTTCATGTGATATACCCTATACCTAAGTTCAAGTGTTTTGGAAATTTTGACAGTTGAAAATTGACTTTTTGCCACTTTGACAGGCTGTAAAACCTAGACGGTTAATTTCAGACGAAAACCGATTTCACATTCCTATCTTAGATTTTCATAAACCATCATTTGACACCAACTTTGAAATTAACCGGAAATTAAATTTAACTGGAATTTTTTTTCGTGGATTAAATTCTAAATTAGTGTCAAATGATAGTTTATAAAAATCCAAGATCGGAATGTAAAATCGGTTTTTGTCTAAAATTAACCGTTCAGGTTTCACAGCCTGTCAAAGTTGCAAAAAGTCAATTTTCAACTGTCAATATATCCAGTGGCGTAGCCAAACCAAGCGTGGCTGTCGGCGACATCCGAATTGCGAGGCCCTTTTTATGTAGGCTGGCAGTGGCGAATCCACGAGGGGGAGGGGTAATGGGGGGGGGGGGGGGGGGGGGTAATTTACCACCCCAGAGAGGCCAAGAAAATTTTAAGTATTGAAAAAACACACAAATTATTTTTTTGGAGGCTTAAAATACGTTTTGAGCATGGTAGCCGAAAAAAATATCTCCTCCGGCCGCAACTGCGATGGGCATCACCTACTGGGTCCTACTTTGGGTGTGAATCCCTTCAGGTATAGACCACGAGCCGCCACTGGTTGAGAAGCTCTACCCCCCCAGAATGGTACTATAAATCCGCCACTGTATAGGTTGCAGAGCTATGGGATCGTTACTTGAAAAAAGTAACGCGTTACGTTCCAGTTACTTTTGCTTAAAAATAACTCGTTACTTAAAATTTACAGTTACTTTCGAATAATGATAACTTTATTTTCGTTACTTATTGGAAAGTAACGCGTTACTGTAACTTCTTTACTTTGAAAGTAACTTCTTTACTTTAAAAGTAGTTCGTTACTTTTAAAGTAACGCGTTACTTCAAAAATTACTATTTACGTCGAAAATTGCGTTATTCCTTAATTTGACTCACCAACACAGCAGTCCAAACAATCAAATAAGACCTATACGAAATGCCAATATGTTTTTAGTTTGTGAGTCCGACTATGTGGAAGAGTATTCTTGCAAAATTCAAACGGATTAAGGATTAAGCGACTGAATAAGAGCACTTGGTTTTGGACAAACCTGCTCTTTGAAGCGTCCCAGTGTTTGCATATAGTCTCTTTAGAGCAGAGGCGGCGCGTGGCACGCCCAAAAACGATTATTTTGAGCTTTCAAAACAAATTTTCTGTACTACCAATATTTTATTTGACATACTAAGTTTTTGGATTACTTATTTTCCTTTTCCTCACTCGTCAATTATTTGTAAAGAAGATAAACAAATTGAGAGAACTAGTTACTTTCGTAACTAGTAACGCGTTACTTCCAGCGTTACTTCAGGAAAGTTACCAAGTAACGCGTTACTTTCAGTAACTCGTTAAAGTAAAGTAACTTTTTTTTGTCGTTACTCCCAGCTCTGAGGTTGGTCATATTTCTTGTGAAAAAGCTGGATATAACGTCAGGGACGGGTAGCCGCCGGCAAACCCGCCGAAGGGTAACCACCGAAGACGAGAATTTTTTGAGAGTCACGCCACTTTTTCGGGCCTATCAACGGCATTCGATAACAATATTTAGTCAAAAATATCAATATTATTCCGCTAACAAATCCTTCAAACAAAAAATTAATTTCTCATTTATTACAGTATTACACCACAAGCATGGACCGACAATTTTTGGTAGAAATCTAGAAATCAGGCAATTTTTTAGGAAACCTATAGTTATTTACATTCCAAGCTGCGAAAGCGTACTTTTAGGTGCGAGGTGCATTCAGATAGCCGAGGCGAAGCGAAGCGCACACGAGGCTATTTGAATACCTCCGAGCAGCTAAAAGGGCTTTTGCAGTGTGTAATGTATTAAACTTTTCATTCTTCCCCTTCAAAAATCGTGAATAGGCATGCGAAAGTGAAACATGCTAGTAGCGAAAGTGAAAGTAACTACTAACATGTTTCACTTTCGCTTTCGCTAGCCTATGCAATGTACTTTCGTAGGGGCGAGAAGGAAAAATAATTTCCGAATCTCTGTATGTTAGCAGGTTTGCTGTACAAAATCAAATGCTGGACGGACTTTCAAAATGCTGTAGAATGTAAAATACAGCGAAATACTGTACGAATTCTATGATATTAAAAGAAGTTTCGTATAGGATTAAGTTTATTCTACGTTTCATTTTGGGAAATTGAATAGTGTCAATTTTCAGGTTCGGTAACCTATATTTTGCGAGGCCCCTCATGGCGCGAGGCCGTCGGCGGTCGCCGACGCCTAGCTACGCCACTGAATATATCCAAAACAGTTGAACTTAGGTATAGGGTATATTATATGAAATTTGCTCAGATCTTTCCGTAGAATCCAAATATGCAATCATATACAGGGTGTTCCATTTAAAATAACAAAGTTCTGTCGCATACCCTATAAACGGAGTACCCTGTATATTCAAAAATATTTTTAACTAATGCATATTAGAGTATCAAACAACTTTGTAATTTAATTTTTTTTTCTTGCATAACCCTGTAAGGAGATATCGTCCGATATTGCACTAAGTGGACACCCTGTATACACAATATTAAAGAGAATATATTTGTCTAGTTTTTTTGCTCCTAACTTAGCTCTCGACCAATGAAAAAAGTCGTCCATTTCGATTTTCTATCAAGAAAAATATGCTGAATCATGTGGAATTTATAAATAATTAATAAATTTTAATATAAATTATACCTCAATACCGCGGGTTTTGGAACGCAAACGCTCCTCCGCCGACGGCCTATACGTATGAACGTGACCTAAATAGTGATATTAAATTTGTGATCGTGATCAAACCAAAAATGCAAGAGCAATTGCTATAGGCTGTATTTTCAGCAGTTTTTTTGTTTGTTTAAGTGGTACTTATGTGCCCGTGATGTTATCTTCCAAAAATGTATTACATATTATATTCCTAAAATACAATAAATTTAATTTTTCATTGTAGTATTTATTTTATTTAAGTTATATCAGGACTGTAAATTATTTACCTACAATTAAAAAAAACATTATCCTAGTTCAGCAGAATTATTTTTTAAAATAGTAGTGTTTCTTTCATACAATAAGAAAATACATTTCAAGCATAGGAATGTTCTTTTTGGTTTCCATAAAGTTCGCTTTGCTGTTACAGTAGTCAAAATATATTAGTTCAAAATGGTCGTTTTTTAGAAATGATAGAATATCACTTTATAAAAATACTTTTTTACAATAGTTAAGAGTATTATTGAGTAAAGTCAACACAACTGTTGCAACAAGATTCTGACTTGACGCCTATTCAAATAGATTTTTTAGCTAATTTTTTTCTCAGTGTAGATAGATAATCGGAAAAAAAAATCCAAAAATACCAATTTCCCGACAGTCAGTTTCCAATTAAATAAAAGATCAAATCAATCACAAGTTTCTATTTTTTCAACTTACTTGGTACAGCCTTTTGCAACTGGGCCATTAACAAAAATATATTTAAAAATTTAATACCTAACTTTAAATTGGTGCGTCAAGCAAATACCACAAAGAGCGACATTCCATCGCTACCCTTCTTACGAACCGTTTCTTATCATCCACACATATTGCCAGTTCTTGTATCACTTTGTTTTTCAACGGAAGTAGTTTGTAGAGTTTACATTTTGTCGTCACTAATCGAAGGCAGGTTAATGCTTTTATTCTCACTTCCTAAAAATAAGTGTGTTTGAAAGTTGAAAGATTCATAATCTTTTAGTACCATTGAAGGTTCAAACTTGGTCAAATCCAGAATCCTCAATAAAATAGTTTCCAAATGGTCTTCAACAAACGACTCGTGGCATGCAATTAACAACAATATTTTTTCTAGTAATCTTTCAAGCAATGATGAATTTGTGCATTTTTCCAGGCACAGAAAAAACAATCTTAAACCCTAAAAAAAAAAAAAAAATTCTGATAAAACGGAAATAGAATAGACACTATTCTTACCTTATTAGACTTTAGAACAGTAGCTTGCTTAGAAGAAATGGGAGCATGTTCAAATAAGTAAGCCACTGCATTCAAAAAGGCCTCATTGTGAGTATCAGAAACTTGATTTAATTCAGTTGTGCAGTATTCGAAGAATTTTTGTTGATATAAAGGCCTAAAATATTAAATTTTTACTCCTACTTTTTGCAAATCAGATAAAAACTTACATAATCTTGCAATAGTACTTTGGCGATATGACTGAGCATTCTTTCATGACTAATCCTAATCCCATTGCTGCCTCCACATTGTTATTTTTTATACTGTTTAATATCTGAAGAGATACAATTAAGAATATTGTTTTATAAAATGCTAAATATTACCATATCTGTCCATTCCAAAGCTTTTGGATGGTTCCTAGTCATCAAACCTTTTGTAACCCAAGATGCTAACCATATTTTTGCATCATGTTCATTTACACTTCCACAGAAATTTTTAATTTTGTTTAATTTATCTTGTAATATCGAATCTGCAAATTGAGAATACATGATAGAATTGATAGAGGTAGTGGAACTGGAAAGCCAAATAGAAAAATTTGAAGAAAAGTATGATATTGAACTATGTGAGTTGTTTTAAACATGTTATTTATTCACAGAAACTTAATTTTTAAAAGTTCTATTATCAATAATAAGGTAATTACCATCATCAATTTTATTCAAGATATTGCCAATTACTTCCATAGAAATCTCCCTAACAAACTCCTCTGCGGAATTTAAACTGCAATCCATAAGAAAATCAATTTTGTCATAGTCTTCGAATGTTTCCCGTTGCAAAGGAATAATCAAACCACTTAGAACTGTCGCGTAAATATTTTTATTACAAAATTTCTTATTTGATTCTGCTAAATATATTGCTTTTTGCTTTTTTTCGTTTTTTAAACTATTTACGAGAAACTCATTGATAGCTTTCAAAAAATCTTTTTGTAATAGTTCATCATTATTTATTTGTGCCAAAAAATGTACTAATGTTTCTATGAAATTCTTTTGCATTAGTCCTTGGTTAATGTGATCAAGTCTGCCTGTTGAGTTATCACTTAAATGCCTTAAAGCAATGGCACAACTGCCAACATTTGCTGTAGAATAATGTATGTAAGTTTCTATTATATATTCTTCAAATTGAGCAAATTCTATCAAAGCATCTAGACTATCCAAGTAATTATCAACACATACATTATCAAAAGGCTTTCCTATACTTAGAATGAGTTCTTCTACTTCTTGAGGACAAATTTTTGCCATCTTTCTCAATGATTCTTTCAAGACTGGTTTGACTTGTCCCATATTTACAGTTAAGGCTTGTCGTAACATATCCGAATATATGTTGCTCAAATTTTTTGGTAAATATTGTAATATTTCAGTTAATCCTTGATATCCTTCTATAATAATATGGTCATCTTGGTCACTTGTTGCTTGTAAACATAGAGAAGGAACTTCAGCAATTTCTTCAAAGCTGCTGAAATCAACTTTTGGGTTTGTTTCTATAACTGCTTTAACAAATTCTATAATAGTGTGCAAAATAACACTTTTATGCTTGGGATTGTTGGTAATTTTGAAAGTATTTTCCAAAAGTGGTAGAACCTTTTTAGCTACGAGCCTTGCAGATACTTCACTAGCTCTTGCAACATAAATTAAAATATCCGAACTTTGTGAAAATAATTTTGAATCAGGTAAAACATTGCCTTTTAGTGTATCTGTTATATCCAAAACAGAATTTTCAAAATTTTTCTGATCACCCAATGACAGCTTGTGTATAATTTCTTTCAATGTTTCCAAACATTTATGTTTAAAATCATCATCAGACGTATTAAAGATCTCCTTTTGAATTTGGGACCATATTTCTATTGAGAATTGGTTATATGTTTCAGTTTGGTAAGTTTTACAGCCAATTTTCTAAAAACAATGAAATTGTATTGTGAAATATAACATTCAAGTTTATAATCATTTCTCGAGACTCTTTGGAAACAGGATTTTAGACAATTTAAGCCAATTGTCAGGAGGATCTGTTTTTATGATACTTTAAAATAGGCTGAATGTCGAATGACAATAGCTATTTATACATATAACAAGTACATAGAGTAAGGCTTTATTGTATCGGGTCTTCAAAAAAAAAACAATCAAAAATTGCTGTGGTTTTTTAAACGAATGTCTTAGGGCCGAATTTATAGTCGCTCCTTGAGGTTTCCTCAGACCTTAAGGAGGCCTTGAACGTTTAGAATTGACATGAGAAACTTGTCAAATAGGAGCAAGTGTCCATTCTAAATTCACGACCTTCAAGGAAGACCCAAGGAACGACTATAAATTTGGCCCTAAGGTACGGTTTGTTAGAATAGTACGCGATGCACAACTGACAACGTAAACGTCGTCATTGGTTCAGGTATGACGTACACCCGTTTTCTGACGCTGACACTGACGTCAGAAAACGGGTGTACGTCATACTTGAACCAATGACGACGCTTACGTTATCAGTTGTGCGTCGCGTACTATCCATAGGTACTATCCTAACAAACCGTACCTTTAGCAATATTATTTTTTTTTTTTTTTTTTTTTTTTTACGGATATGCGCACTCGCAAGGAAATGTCCTATCACGCTCGAGAAGCGGCAAGTGTGCGGAAATGTCGGTGTATGTTGGTCTTGAAACGGTTCAGGTTGTAACCTGCAGGGAAAACCGTCGCAGGGAGTTTATTCCACAGCGATGCTGTTCTCCAGAGATATGAATTCTGATATAATGAGGTTCTTGGTGCCTCTAGTTTGACAGTAAATTCATGGTTACCGTCTGTTTGACGGGTTCGCCTGGTAGGTGCTACTCTCGGTGGAATCATACGTGCCAACTCTTCAGAGCATTTTCCGTTATAGTACCTGTAGAAGAGAGATAAATCGCCCACAGATCTGCGATGTTCGAGACCATCCAAGTTACGAGTAAGTGCGGGGTCATTGATCAGCTTGATAGCTCGTTTTTGCACGGTATTCAAAAGCATTAAGGTATGTTTGGGTGCTGCACTCCATATATGTGAGCAGTACTCCATAGTTGGTCGAATCTGGGCTTTGTAGAGTGTCAGCAATTGGCTTGGTGTGTACAGATGTCTTGTACGAAATAGCACCCCCAGCTTTTGGGAGGCCCTTTTAGCAATATCTGCCACGTGACTGTGCCAAGACATGTTGGTCTCTGCAGTAACCCCCAAGATGTTCAACTGACTCTGTAATGTGACAGCACTTCCAGATAGCATGATGTTTGGCTCACCGGTGCTGGTCTTTTTTGAAAACAGAGCTGCTTGGGTTTTCTGCGCGTTGAACTGTACAAGGTTTTTGTTACCCCAGTCCTCTATTATCTCCAGGTCGTTATTTATCTGCGATATTTGAGTTAGTCTAAGATGATGGAATTCACGTGCGGAAAGACCTGTGGGTGGTATGAGTGAGGAGACTACATTGCCATCGTCTGCAAAGCAATAAAGTGGATTTACTGTTTTATCTATGAGGTCATTTATGTAAATCAGGAAAAGAGTTGGCGAAAGGATTGCTCCCTGTGGCACACCAGCATTTATTTGGTAAGAGTTGGAGTTCTGGCCATCCAGTGCAACATAAATGGATCTGTCCATTAGGTAACTTTCAAACCAAGTGCAAAGTTTCGGCGATAATCCCATTGCTTTGAGCTTGTTGAGCAGATTTTCATGCCAAACTTTGTCGAATGCTTTAGATATATCTAAGGCAATTGTTCTTGTTTCACCCCGCAACTCAATCGCTTTTTGCCATAAGTGAGTGACGTATGTAAGTAAATCGCCAGTTGACCTATATTTTCGAAATCCGTATTGCTTATCGTTGATAATTTTGTACTTTTCCAAGTACTTGGTTAGGTGATTGTTCACAACTCTTTCCATTACTTTTGATATCACCGGAAGTAGAGCAATTGGTCTATAGTTTAACGGATCTGTCTTTTTTCCTTTCTTTGGAATGGGTTGTACTGCGGCAGACTTCCATGATGATGGATATACTCCTTGCCTGTAAGACAAATTGAATAATTTTGCGAAAGTTGGGGTGAGTTCGTTGGCGCAATTTTTGAGTACTATTGCGGGAATGCCATCCGGACCCATTGCTTTGTTTGTATCCAGCTTTTTTAGGGATTGTCGTATTTCTCTGTGACAAAAGGGTACCTCTGGCATACTATGGAAAACCCTTTCAATGAACGGTGGAGTTTTTCTGTTTGGCACTGTTAGGTTGGAGTTGGAGGAAAACATTTGGGCAAGCATATTGGCTTTTTCCTCTGATGTTGTGGCTAAGTGATTATTTTTATCTGTAAGTGGTGGTATGGATGACTTGGTGAAGTTAGATCCAACAGCTTTTGCAAGAGACCAAAAAGACCTAGAACTACTTGGACAATTCAGCAACCTGTTTTTTATTCTTTGATTGTATGTTTCTTTAGCGGAGTCAATAGTAATTTTGCAACTATTTCTGGCTTCTATAAATTCTGTGTGGTTTTGAGCGGTTTGTTGTCGTTTCCAAAGGTTATATGCTCTGTGTTTTTTCTGTACAGCCGTTTGACACTGGCTGTTGAACCAAGGTTTTGCATTAGCTCTACGTTTAGTTGTATGTGGGATATATGCGTCCATTCCAGATAAGATTACTTGTGTTATTTCATTACAGCAAATAGTGGGATCAGCTGTTTTAAAGCAAACCTCTTGCCATGGAAAATCCAGGTAATACTGTTTTAGGTCATTCCATTTTGCCGATTTATAGTGCCACATTTTACGAGGAAGTGGTTGTAGGCTTGGTGGGATGAGCATTTCGCACTTTGTTATTATAAGTTTATGATCGGACGAACCAAGTGGAGCATCTACTTGAATTGTGTACGAGTCAGGATTGGTGGTTAGGAACAAGTCTAAAAGCGCTGCAAATTCGCCCCTTTCTGAGATACGGGTAGGTTCATCGACAAGCTGCGTTAGACCACAACTTATGGCAAAAGCTTCTGCTTCTCTGCCTTCGTTATCTGTTTTGTTGTGGTGTTTCAGCCAGGGTATATTGTGGACGTTGAAATCGCCTAAAAAGACAATTTCCGCCTGTGGATAGTTTGACTGTATACTATCACAGCTTTCGGATAATGTCGCGAAAAAGTTTTGGTAATCGGTGTTACTTGGCGGTCGGTAGAGGCAGCAGATAAACTTGGTCGATGACTTTGAGGTGAATTTTAGCCATATGATATCAAGGTTCGCTGGTTCTAGCTTCTCCTCTCGATGACACGAAAGGTCATTTTTAATGTACACACAGATCCCAAAATTATGTCGAAATCGGTGGTGTAGGTCATAGCCATTCTTTAATTTTGTCAATGAGCTTTAATGTCAAAATGACATGTCAAAAATCCTGACGAATAAAAAAACAATAATGCGACGTACGTTTTCGTAACCAAAGCAATCTTTGATTGTTTTTTTTTTTTGGAAGACCCGATATAAATAATTGACCAATGAGTCAATAAAGCTTGTTTATTATGTAAGCGTTATATACATCATTTTATGTACGATTCCGACTGATTTTTATTGAAAATTAAAAAAATTGAATGAAAAAATTAAAATTCGAGTATAACTGTTTCACCTTGGCAGGTAATCCAGGTAGGCAATAAAGTAGCACTTTATTTGACAGTTAAATAAAGTGCTACTTTATTGACACAGAACTGTTCTATAAATAGGACTTAATTGGTCAATCGGACATTAAAAAAATTATTCTAATAAAACTATTTTAACGACGAGCAAAATTTGATCGTGGCGCCATCTCCGGCCAGGGTTTTCCAATTCCTTAATTCTTAATTTTGGTTCCTAATTCTTAATCCTTGAAAACACCAATGTTAAATAAATTGAACTTTTTAAGAATTAAGGACGAATATTAAGAATTAAGGAGTTGGGTAACTCTGGCCTAAGACTAGGATTCAGCACTAAACAGCACTTTTGCTGTAAAATTGTCTTTGTGTAAAAGTACTGATTGTCTAATAGGCCGACCAAAAATCAGTTACTTAGTTGGGGGGAAAACCCAAAATAGGGAAAATAAGTTTTCTCCTTGTGGATCGAAAAGCAAAGAAAATTAATCCAAAATTTTTACATCAGTGGATAATATGAGAAAACTTGTTTTTCCTCAAACGTCAAAAAATTACGACTTTTTTAACCTCAACTCTTAATGTTGAAGTTTGACTTCACAGACATCCTTTTTTTGGTTACTTTTTTCCGCGCGTTCCGTGAGCGTACAAAATAGTATATTAAAGTATAAGTGGATACTAACAGAGATGATATTGTCTCAGGTCTAAACCTTGATCAGTTCAAAAACTGTATTGGTGCCGCAGTCAATGAAGCAGTATCTAAAGTATTCAAAACTTTTGAATTAACCATAAATAACAAACTAAATATGGTGTCTCAAAAAATCGATGATTCCATGAAAGAACTGGTTGAAAGTTTGATGAATCAACAGTCCAATGGGATAAAGCAGGGTATTGATTCTGCATCGGAATGTGTTTCAACAGATTCTATTGCAACAGTCCAATGTGGAAAGCCCCCCATGCCAAATGGCTTAGACATTCAATTTGCAATCAATCACAATCAGGACACAAATCGTGTAACAGCTAGTCAAGTGTCGAGAGCTATAAATCAGGTAATGATTGAGGTTAATGATAAAAAGAATAGCGAAGACTGTTTTTCACGTGATTTTCCTCATACTCTGGGTCAGAGAGAGGTTGAAAGCAGACATAGCACACAGTCAATGGTAAATAATCAAAATACTTTGTATGGCAACCCACCTAGTAGAAATAACACTAACATATTGATAAACTCTCAGCCCTGGCTTAAGCAATTACCAGCTAATACTAATAGTTCACAGTTTGGGGTTCTTCCAGGACATAATAATATGTTAAATATGAGTACAATGACTGGTGCTATGAATCAATCCATACTTGCAACTCAGCAGAGGTCAGGGACCCTGGTTGGCACTGGTCAGTCAATTGAGGCATTGAAAATTGTTCCGTTCTCCAATAGATCCTGGCTGTACGTGGGTCGTTTCTCGGAAGAAGTTAGTGAAGATGTGGTGCATGAATTTGTGCAAAATAAACTTAAAGTGGATGATAGCAATCTTTCTGTTCAGAAGCTGGTGGTCAGAAACAGGATGAAATCTTTTAAGCTTGGTATTGCTAAAAACTACTTTGATACTATCAATGATTGTAACTTTTGGCCTCGTGGAGTGGTTTTTAAGGAATTTCAATTTAGACCACGGCTGTTTAGAAATGAGGGAGTGAAGCTGGATTCACAATTGAATGACAGGCAAGATAGAACACCTCGAAATGATCGACCATCAAATTTTGTTCAGGAGACACATATTCTGGCAACAGGGTAGCTCTAACAGGCTACTATCAAAATGTGCGGGGGTTGAGAACAAAACTAACCACCCTTATGTGCAATATTTCCACGGAAAACTATGATTTTGTGTTATTTACTGAGACTTTCCTGAATAAAGACATTTTGTCGAGCGAATTGGGAATGAGTAATTACTTAATATTTCGCTGTGATCGTTCTGATAGAACCAGTGTCCATAAGTCACAAGGGGGTGTCATGGTTGCAGTGAGGAAGTCTCTTAATTGTAGACAGATATCTACTCAATTTGAATCAGTGGAGCACATTTTTGTACTGGTTTCTTTGAAAGAGCATCATATTTTGTTGGGCAATGCTTATCTGCCCCCAGATTCTCCTATAGACTCCTATGAAAGTTACTGCTCATCCGTAACAGCTGCGTTGGAAATATGTAGTAGTTGTCAAAACTTGGAAATCTATTTATGTGGAGATTTTAATAGACCGGATGTGTCCTGGATCAATGATTTGCATGGGACTAGGGCTATTGGTAAACAATCTGAACAAACCACAGAGTTGGCTGACTGCATGGCTTTCCATAGCTTATATCAAGTGAATAATATTTCTAATATTTATGGGAACTTTCTGGATTTGATATTTTGTAGTAATAAGGATGTATGTACCTCAATATCAGCCGATCCACTTTTGAATTTGGACACACCTCATCCTGCTTTGGTTTTTGATGTATTAATTTCAGATAATAATTCTGATAAGTTGGAGTATGATTATTGTTTTCTGGATTATAAGAATTGTAATTTTAGGGATTTAAATGTTTATCTGTCTTGTGTGTATTGGGACTCTTTTGTTGATATGGATGATATAAACTCTGCTGTCGATACTTTTTATAATCAAATTTATCATGCTATTGAGATCTTTACACCCATTTCAAAAAGAAAAACAGCAAAATTTCCAGGATGGATGGATAGTCATTTGAAATGTTTGATTTTGTCTAAAAAAAAGGCACATCAAAACTATAAAAATACTATGTCCGCTCAGGATTATGGAGTTTTTTCAGAAATTAGGAAAGAATGTAAAATTTATTCTCATATCAGCCATAGGAATTTCATTGAGAAAATCGAGTCCGAGACACAGGACAGAAATGGATTTTGGAGATATGTACGATCGAAAAATGAAAATCGTGGATATCCCAGTTCTATGTTTCTTGATGAGCATGAAGGTAGCACACCTCATGAAATTGTCAATCTCTTTAAGGATAGTTTTTCCTCGGTTTATACTGAGGTGAGTGTTGAGAGTGATCGAAACATTCCTGTCTCTAATTTATCTAGTTTGTCTAATTGCAGTATCAGTTCGGTTCTAATTACCCCTCTTGATATATTTAACAAGATACATTCATTGAAGAATGGATTGGGTTGTGGTCCTGATGACATCCCAGTATTATTTGTTAAGAATTGTAGTTGTATTCTTTCAGAAATATTATGTAAAATATTCAATAAGGCTTTAGAGTTGGGACGGTTTCCTGATATGTGGAAATTAAGCTATATAACTCCTGTGTTCAAAAGTGGAGAAAGAAATAATATTAAAAACTATAGGGCCATATCCAGAATGTCTATTTTTTCTAAGGTATTTGAGTCTATAATAACGGATTTTCTTACACCAATTTTGAAACATGTTATTGTACCGAAACAGCATGGCTTTATTAAGGGTAGATCTACATTGACTAATCTTCTGGTCTATGAAGAGGCTCTGTTGGAGGGCTTGGAGAATAAGTGTCAGATTGACTCGGTCTACACTGACTTCTCCAAGGCCTTTGACAGGGTTGACCATAAGATACTATTGGAGAAGGTGGCCGATGTGGGGCTGCATGGAGGTCTATTGAGCTTGATTGGAAGTCTTCTCACAGGTAGAAAACAGGCTGTAAAAATTGAGAATTACATCTCTTCAGTATTTTCGGTGACCTCGGGGGTGCCTCAGGGAGGACACCTGTCTCCTTTGCTGTTTAGTATATTTATTAATGATCTGTCAGGTGTCTTCAGAAATTCCGATTTTTTGCTCTTGGCGGATGACTTGAAGTGTTTTATGGTTGTTCGGGATGTCAGGGATGCTCAATTATTGCAAGTGGACTTGGATATGTTTCGGACTTGGTGTCAAAGAAACAAACTCCCCTTAAATGTTGAGAAGTGTAAGGTTATTACTTTTTCTCGGAAAAAAACACCATACTTACATAATTACGTTCTTAATAATTTGGAGATTAACAGGGTTGAAACTATTAGAGACTTGGGAGTCTATTTCAACACTAATGTAAGCTTCACAGAGCACATTGAAATAACTGCTAATAAAGCAATGAAATTACTAGGCTTTATGTTCAGGTCACTAAAAGAATTTACTAATATCTACACCCTAAGAAACATTTATTGTGCAATTGTTAGATCAGTTGTAGAATATGCTTGCCCTGTCTGGTCCCCTTATTATGCTGTGCACATCTCCCACTTGGAACGAATCCAAAAAAAGTTTTTAAGATCCATTGCATATCGATTGGGCATCCCAAGTGAATCTATAAATTATAATGAGTTAATGTCTGTCCTAAATCTTGAAAATCTGAACCAGAGGCGACAGTTTTTTGATATGTGTACTTTGTTTAAGATTGTTAATAATTCTATTGATTCTCCGGACTTACTTGCTAGAATTGGCTTACATGTACCATCTAGCAATTTAAGAGGAAACACATTGTTTAACCTTGATTTTCGTAGAACCAATTATGGTTACCATTCACCTTTACTTAGAAGCTGTCGTTCTCTGAATGATATTATTTTGAAGACTGATTTGGATGTTTTTAACATAAGTTTGGATAGATTCAAAAGAATTTTAAAGTCGATCCTAAAATGATCGTTTTTTCTATTTGTATTCAATTTTAAGCGTATTATGTTGTTTATGTTTTGATACCTACTACAAAATATTTGTTTAGGCTTATGTAATATTGTTTTTTTATACTAACTTGTCTGTTGCCTACTTGTTATTCCAAATATTTATTATTGCGTGTACCTACACTTTAAGTCTACCTTTGTAAAAATGGCATGTCCGTAAATAAAGAATTTATTTATTTATTTTTATTTATATTAAGGTCTTTAAAACACGCGCGATTTTTAAAGACCAGTTATCCACGCGTACTTTACACTATTTTTTTTTATTGGTACCTATACTTTCAAATCAAAAATTACTAATAATTGTAGAATGCTAAATTCGTTGACACTTGTTATATTTTATTTGACGTTGTCTACAAGTACCTACTCCTGACAAATCAATAATCAAAAAGCTGACATTTAGACTTTACCTACCTTTCTTGGGTTGTTGATGTTGTCATGATAACTTTAAAACACGCGCGTTTTTGAATGTTGGATTTAAACACGCTGAGGACTACTTTAAATAAGTAAAATAGGTTATCAATGAAAAAAAAGTACTTTTTTGTACGCTCACGGCCGGACAAAAAAGTGACGTCACATAAATTTCCTAGATTTCATCGCTTTGAACACCGTTTGCGGAAAAATCGCATGTTTTATTCGGAGAAAAGCACTTTTTGTGGCTCGTCTAAAATTGTCGGCCTCAAACATTGCCACAAAAAGTATCACTTTTACTCCTAATAAAACAATTTACTACGTATTTCCTTATTTTGGGTTTTCCCAACTAACTGATTTTTGGTTGGCCTATTAGATTGTCATTACTTTCACAGCAAAAGTACTGAATCCTAGTCTTAGATGGTGCGATTATCGGATTTCGCTCGTCGATTTACTTATACTTTGCCTGCAAGCAGTAAACTTGGATTGGTTTTCTTTTCTTTTCTTTGCTTTTGTAGCCACATTGATGAGATCTGAAAGATCGAAACGCGTCTGTGGATGAAAAAGCAAAGATAATTAATCTAAAATTTTCAAAACTATTTTTAATGGGAATATTGAAGGAAGTCGTCGAAAAATGACTACAAATTTGAGGCTAAAAATAGTCAAAGTCTTACCAATACATCTAAAGAATCTTCTTTCGCAATTTTCAAAGATGAATCCAACTTTTCCAGAGTTACAGGAATAGCATATTGACCAAATTCTGCGATGGAAGTGAGGCATTTGCACAATCCTTCAGCCAAGTCTTCTCTGGTAATGTTCTAACAAATTAATAAAACCTAGTAATTCAGTTAATTTACCACCTAATTGAACTTACGTTTTTATCACTAATTGAAGGTTTAAAATCAACAGGAAAGTAACAAGAAAGGACCTCGAACATTTCTTCTGTAAGATGACCCAATTTCACAATTTTCAAAAAAGTTTGCATCCAATCAAATAAATAAATCAAATTTTTAGGATTCCTTTCTCCATCTATGGATGAAATTACTCCATAAACAAAGTCAATTCCCATCAAATTAACTTCTAAAAAGTAAATCTGAATTGCTATATAAGCAGAAAGAATCTTCCTCGCTTACCATTGATGTGGTCTTTCAAAACAGTTTCAAATATCTGAAATATTACATATCTATCTTGTGGTTGTTGTTGCTGGCATGTTACTTGATTGAAAATGCAGGTGATAAGGTTTACAACCGATTCACTAGGAATGTTTGAAAACTTAATTAGAGCTAATACGCCTTTCAAAGCAGATCTGGCTACCTGGAAATAAATTCAATAAAACTGTATTTATAATGAGTTGGGTTTATTTTCAAACCTGGTGATGATCATTTAGTTTCTCACAGAAATAATTTGATAGTACTAAAAGTTGTTGACTATCAAGGGTTGCACTTGGAAGATCATTTAAAGTTTCGCTTAGTATTAGAACACCAATATCTCTTTTTTCGTGGGATTTATTTAAAAGGAGATAAGCTAATTTTTCAATTACTTCCAAAATTGTGAAATTTTTTGAAGAAATATCTAAAAGCATATTTTAAAAAAAAATCTAGATAACACAATGAAACATTACTTACCTTTTGCAATAGCTTTGGAGATTTCAATATAGTTTTGGTCATCACTTGATACATTTTCCAAGAACTTTTCGTCCAAATACATTAAATTATTGTCTATTTCCATCATTATTATTATTATTTATTATTATTACTGTGAGTTAAAGAGAACAAAGGTAAAACCGAAGAAATTTTTAATAATCTTACAAAAATTTACATTTACACAACAGAAATTCATACATAACCACATTTTTCACAACACTACTAGAGATACGCCCTCGATGAAGGATGAAGATGCATATCGATACGAATTTGTTATATCGATATGAATCGATAACTATCTTGCATTGAGGATAATGCTTACGAGCAGGAAAGCGCTGTCCTACGGACATAAGGAGTAGGAACGCGCCATTCTGCTTATGAAACTTGGGTTTCCATACGTCCGGATTTACCCGGACATGTTTGGGTTTTTAGGGTGTCCGGGGAAGTCCGGCCGAAATTCGGAACCACGTCCGGAAAACTCGGAGATCGTGAAAACACTCATACTCAGTTTACACACATTAGGGTGGGTATTATAAAACTACTTTCGGCCATTTGCACCGCTATAAGTTAAGGGATATTCAATCCAAGTAGAGCTTTGAATGTGACTCTCATAGAAACAAAAGTCACATTCAAAAGCTCCACTTAAATCAAATATCCCTTAATACCCCTTAAGTGATAGCGGTGCAAATGGCCATTTGAGAGTTAACTTAAACTTAACGTCTGGAATTACATGTAATTCAAAAAATTAACTTCAAGTTAACTCTCAAAGTAGTTTTATAATACCCGCCCTTATCCAAAAGACGTAAAACATTACTTCACGCATTAGTACCGTAAAGTAAATAAGTCACTTTACATACTAGGCAATTTTTCGCGAGGATAACCAAGCATACTCGAGTATACTGGATTATGTGTGCCTGAATCGCAAGCATTCCATCGTGGTCTGCGGGTGACGATATTATATCACTATAAGCTGCTGGTAGTAACGTCATTCGCAGGCCCAGAATAGGGATGTTCACTATTTTTCAATTGTAATAAAAAGTGGTGGTTTTAGGTCCACAAAACACGTTTTAAGCATTAGAACATCTAGAAACCCTTTATTTTTTCTGATAAATCGAAAACAAAAAAACGAAATTAGCGAGGCTAGCAAAACGACCCCCTGCAACGAGAGTACCACTTGTGACGTCACTGTGCGGAGCGAAAAATCAGCTGGCGCGTTGGCAAGATTTGTTTACAAGTTTACATTGAATTTATTGTGTTGCTGACTGTTGCTCTATCCCAAGAAGCTTCATTCTTCATTCACTTCAATTATCTGTGTTTGTGTAATGATGGGAGACTCAAACAAAGTTGAACCGAGTCGAAAAGAGTGGTATCTACGTGCGTGTTTTTCTACGAGGTGCGAAAATGTGCTACTTTCCGCACGCAAATCGTTGCGTGAAGACGCGTTTTTCACACGCTCATAGAAAAAATGGGCCTGACACGAGCATAAAGTATGTTTTCCGCACTTGCGGCTTGCACGAATTCCGCTGGCTCGTCGTTCCTGCAAATGCCGTTGCGTGTGGGAAAGTATAACTTTCCGCCCTTGTTACCGGTAAATAACTATATATCATTGTTCAAATGCAACTATACCTACATCTAATAACGTCTTTTTTACTGCTACACCAATGGACTGGAGCTGATTCAAGTCATATAGTAGATGACGAAATAAACAAAAAAATAGTAGATAACGTCCACAGTTGGCAGATTTTGTGAATCGGCCTTTTGGAAACCTTCCTTCATTTTAGCCGTAGTACCTTTCTACCTTAATTTCGATAAACCCTATAACACAGAGATCGACATGAAGGAGATAGCACCAATATCAAAATACTTGTTAAACGTTAAACAGACTCTCTCGTTAAATTAAAACCGAACCATAATAATAATAACAATAATATCAATATTCTTTATTGCCAACAAAAATCGCAAAAGCAACGTCACAAGAGGCTGATCCAAGTAGCTAGTAACTCCACTGTACTTGCGCGTGCTAACTCATTGCGCATTGTGACGTCAGACAGCGTTTCGTGCGTTTAAACGAATATTAATATTTCGTCTTTGTTTTTCTCATAGAAAGAATTTTCTGATTTTCGTAAAATTTTGTAGATTTACTTATGAAACGATGCTTAATAATTTGATGATGGTTAAACGGAATTTTTTTATTTTGTGAACATTCCTATTGAATGAATAGGGGAGTATGACACAGTTGACACATCACATAACCCAGCATAATCAGATTATGCTTGATTATCCTAGCAAAAAATTGCCTACTAGCGCGTGAAGCAATGTCAATGACAGATGTCAACAATGTAATAGATACAGGTGGGTTGCGATTTCACGAACTGTGACTTTGTCACTGCTACTTGTCTGTCACAGTCACAGCCTGCTCCAGTCCCAGTCAAGTAGCAGTGACATTTTGTCACTGCCCGCTTCAAGCTCCGACCGATGCAGCGCGGTCAAAACTCGAGCTGTGATGCAAATTTAATAATATAATACAGGGTGTCCCAGCCGAGAGTGACCCATTTTAAATACTTATAACTAACCATCAGGTGTGCTAGCTACCTGCGGTTTGCACCATTCGACTTCTCTTGGCCTAAAGTTTTTTTAGTAGGTTGCAAATTTTTTTGCCTCTTATACAGGGCGAGTAAATAAAAATGAGTTTTTCCACATTGAAATTTTCCACTATTTTTAATGGAACGCCCTGGAACTCGCCCTGGAACGTCAAAAGAAAAGAGTCATGTTTAAGGTATCCATGTACCAATAAACATCGTCCTTCAAACTTGGAGTTTAAGCCGTAAAGAATTGAAATCGAAATCCTGGTATTTTTACAAAAGCATCATGCAACTTCATGTTATAGGTACTTGCTGTCACTAGGTACGGCAAACAATTTTGAAAATATGAAAGTTAGATATCAACTAAGTTTAAATACATTTTTTTAAAGAATTTAACGAGTTCCAGTGAGAATAGTTAGATACCTACCCCAAAACAGTTTGGTATGCAATCTCTGTTGAAAAAAAAAATATGGACCATTTTTCATTAATGAACCAACGATAATAGGAACTGTATACACTGATATGTTGGAAAATTTCTTTTATCCACAATTGAAGACGGGAGGGTCTCTTGAACGATATCTATTTTCAGCAGGATGGTGCCTCACCTCATCATTCTTAAATAGCAAGGGAATCACTAGAAATGACGTTTGGGAGAAGATAGGTGAGGAGAGCTGGTCCTATAGAATGGACACCTTACTCTCCTGACTTGACAGTTTCAGACTTTTTTCTCTGGAATTATGAGGGATCCTGTAATCTTTTGCCAAATAGCCTGGAAAATCTTAAGTGGAACATTCGTAATGTCATTAAAGTGATTCCCTAGGAAATGTTAGACAATTTACTGAACCATTTACTGACACATTAATGCGTGGAACATAATGACTAACATATACAGCATTTTTTATAGTTTTATGCAGTTTTTATTAAATTTTTAGTAGGCAAACATAATTTCCAAACTTTGAAAATATGCTTAAAAAAAATACCAGGATTTCGATTTTAAATTTTTACGGCTAAAACTTCAAGTTTAAAGGACGATGTTTATTGTTACATGGATACCTTAAACATGTCTCTTTTTATTGACGTTGTCATATACAGGGCATTCCATTAAAAATATTAGAGAATTTCGATGTTGAAAACGGATTTTTTTTTACTCGCCCTGTATCAGAGGCAAAAAAAGTTTGCAACCTACTAAAAAAAACCTTTTTTTTTTTTTTTTTTTTTTTTAATGTGTTTTATGGCACTGATAAAACCAACTGGCCAACATCTCTCTTTATTATTTCCAATATTCGGAATGATTGATTATAAAATTATAAGGTTTACCGAGAGTATTTAACGCTTAAACCTATGTCAATTGATATATTGATATCAGTCATATAATAAACCATCATAACTATTGTTATACTACTATCTATTTTTCATTTTTTTTTTTTTTTTTTTTTTAATTAATTTTTTTTTTTTTTTTTTTTTAATTTTCTTTTTTTTTTTTTCAATTTTTTCAGATCAATTTTCATGTTTACTTTTATTTATTGGATATTTTTTTTTTAATTATTTTTTTTTTTTATTATTTTTTTTTTATTATTTCTTGTATAGTTTTTGATTTTTTTTTTTTTTTTCTTTTTTTTTTTTTTCATATTTTTATATTTTCCAACATAATAAATTTATACAATTCCTTATATACCGTTAGGTTTTCCGATAACATTAGAGTACCAATGTCACAAGGAAAATCCACGGATTTTATTAGGCCTTCCATTAAACTTTCCACATTCCTATTGTTTCTAAGAGTACAACCTAATACAAAGCAGAGCTGGGCAGGGCTTGAGTGCTTTGTGCTTGCGAAAGTGCTTCAAGAACTTTGAGGACTTGAAAGCCCTGTGCTTCAAGCCCTTTTATAGATTTGTAATTGGGGCTTGCAAAGTCAATTACTTTAGAAAAGTGCTTGGTAATTTGTAATTGAAAAAAGTAATTCAAGCCCTTTCAATGAGCTTCAATTACTTTTAGAGGGCTTGAAGCACTTTTGGGAGCTTGAAGCCCTTTGAAAGGGCTTGAAGCACTTTAAGAGGGCTTGAAGCACTTTTGGGAGCTTGAAGCACTTTGAAAGGGCTTGAAGCACTTTGAAAGGGCTTGAAGCACTTTAAAAGGGCTTGAAGCACTTTGAAAGGAATTTGAATTGACCATCATTCAACCTATCCCCCACTTGAAAATTTTCGATCGTATTTTGTCGTTTAATTTTTTTTTCTATTATTTGAACTTGAACCGTCTTATGTCTTTTCTCTCTTAATAATGGAGGTTTTGGGTTTGAGCTTAGAATGGAATTAAAAAAAAAAAATGAATGAACTTATTATTCAAATAAATAATTAATTTATATTGGTATCCTATTTAACTTTATCACTGGATTTTTTTCACTTTTCCTCATTGAACATTTTGAAAACCTTAAAATTGAATTACCGTGTAGTACCCCAACTACCCCAAGTACCCCAGAACTACATCTCAAAAAAAACATACTACTGCTACTATGTGAAATGTAAAGTTCGTCTCTACTATACCAATTCTATGTGATGAGTGTACGCGTTAGCTTATGCCACTTTGAGAATTTTATTACAAATTCAAAGTGCTTTAGGCACATATAAAGAGCTTCAAGCACATTTAAATAGCTTGAAGCACATTTAAAGAGCTTGAAGCCCTTTTCAAGGCACCTCAAGCACTTTTGATGTGCTTCAAGCACTTTTCAAATCACTTTGAGGGCTTTGTGCTTGTCAAGCCCAAAGCACTTTGAGGGCTTTGTGCTTGTGAAGCACTTTTGAAAATAAAAAGGAATTTGTGCTTGAAATTGAAGCACTTTGATAGAGGGCTTAGGGCTTAGTGCTTCAAGCCCTTTTACTGAGGGCTTTGCCCAGCTCTGTAACACACCTATAACAACCTGATCCATAACGCCCGCTTTTGCGGGCGTTATGATCTATAACGCCCGCTTATAATACCCTGAGGTGTTTTTGTTGTTGTTGTTCTATTAATTTGCACTTTACCCTAGGCAACCACTAAATGTCTGACCGAAAATAGTTTTCGGTCTAGCCAGGATTCGAACCCGGTCTACCATCAACGTTTCCGATGTAGTCCAGTGCGTTAACCCACAGGACCACCACCGTTGCCTTGCCTTATGAGATGTTTATAGATACCTATATTAATTTATTTCGTTTCTGGGTACAGGTCGCAGGTACAGATACAGGTTACAGGTATAGGTACATGTCAAAATACAAGACAATATTCTGTCACACAAGTTTAACTGATTTTGTTAATAATAAATTGATGAAAAAACATTGTGTTGAGTAGAAAATAAAGCCTTCAGGCTACATAATCCCCTTGGTACATAAATAGCTATTATTTCCAATCATACATGTAATGTTGACTTTACTGACTTTTAAAAAGTTCGAAAATGTCACTTTTTTGACTTTTACTTTCGGCCCACGGGTCGAAAGTTTACTTTCGACCCGTGGGCCGAAAGTGAATGAAATTTTTAAAATTTATTGTATTTTTTGACTTTTACTTTCGGCCCACGGGTCGAAAGTAAACTTTCGACCCGTGGGCCGAAAGTAAATGAAATTGTTAATTATTGTATTTTTTAGTTTTAATCCAAATGAAAATTTCAAAATTCGAATGATTGTAAATAAAATAGTATACATACCTCGGTGAAAAGTTTCAATACTGTCTCGAGATTTCAATTAATTAACTTAAATCTCTCGACAGTAATGAAACACTTTCCACCTCGGTATGTAATATACTATTTCTTGTCTTGCGATTCGTGTGGCGACGAGTGAGGCTCGTTCGGCTCGGATCAGTGGGCGCCTACCTTTAGAAGTTAGCTGCCCGTTGACGGCAACGCTGTGCTGGCTGACCGCGATGACGTAGCTAAAAGTTTATTTGTTAAATAAGAAGCACAAGATCCGCGGGTCTAGAACTTCCGATAACCGTGGCCTCTGCAGAGCGTTCGTTTTCGGTGTTGAAATTGATCAAAACCTATTTACCTCAGAAATTCCATGGGACAAATAAGACTGTCTTCACTTGCACTGATTTCAATTGAAAATGAGGTAGCACGTTCATTGAATTTAAATGAGTTATTAAAAGTGTTCGCAGCTAAAAAAGCTAGAAAAGTTGATTCTCAATATTTCAAACATATTTATTTTTTTTGCCTGAATAAATTTTACTTCGGATTTTTCGTAATTTTCTTTATACCCACCCGAAAAACCTAAATTATATAGAAAAATTACTAGGGGAGGGGCCCTCTAACAAAAGTGGCACCAGGGCCCATCAACGCCTTGCTACGGCGCTGAACACACTACTACTACAGGATAGCCTATCCTCATAAGGCCTGTCTGGAACAAATCTTAAGCCCCCCACCAAGCAAAATCACCAATAGTGACGTAGCAGCATGTCCTTTCTCGCCTTTCCTTGACGCTTGGCTTGACGTGTTTGCACCACAGGTTATGATTCCGCGGGCTTTGGCTTTTGCTCTTATGCTTACTTGACTTTGTACCGAATTTACGCGACGAATGTAGTTCATCAATAGTTCGTCTTGTGACGTCATGAGTTTGAACGCTGGTAGAAGTTGCGCTCACTTGGTTACTTGAGGCGTTTTCTCGCGGGGCGAATGGATCGAACTACGCTTAAAACCATTTTGTAGATGACGTCATCACTTGTGAACGCGAGAAAATGGAAGGTTAGAACCACAGTCCTATGTCAACGGAGAAGAAGCCATGAGTCCGGTCCGAATTTTTTGAATCAGGTTCAATGTGACGTCACTGGTTCAACGCAAGAATGTACAGGTTCGAACCTAATTGAACCGGAACGAACCAGTTCCACCGCGAGAAAACAGCTTTGGTTTTACTAATTACAAATTAACATTCTAAGGGCCGGTTTAACAATAGAGGCTCACCCCATAGCCCTTTTCACTTTTCACGTGGCTCTGGTTTAACAAACGGCAACATACCGCTCAACCGCTCAAATTCGAGTGGTATTGAAGATGTCACTTTGTAACCGGAGGCATTATTCTTGACTTTACTTAGGTAGAAAATTTGACCTTGTTAACAGTTAATGCACTGTTTAATAGACCTATCTATTTTTACCTGGTATTAGGGGCGGATTGTCTCAAGCGGGACTACGGGACGATTCCCGGTGGGCTGGAGAGCCAAGTGGGCCGGTTTAGGAAAAAATAAAATACAATAACAAACAATGCTTGATTGAAAGAAAATCACTCAAGGCGCAGAAAGCGGTTTTGGTTTTTTACCGTTTTGCACAAGGCGTAGAGCTGCCATCTAATATTGGAAAATATTTTCAGTAAAATTTACACTTTTTCTGTAAACACACTTTCTCTGTTTAATCAGACATTACCTGGGAGTCTTCCAAATTCACCGATAATAACCCGTTAAGTACGAAATTTTAATCAGACATAATCAAACTTATCAATAATAACTCGGTTAGTTTGTGTTAGTTTGGAATTGTAATCAGACACATTACCGATAATAACCCGGTTAGTTTGCAATTTTACTAAGATATTTTCAAACTTACCAATACTAACCGCGGTTAGTATGGGTTAGTTTGCAATTGTAATCAAACGTACCGATAAATAACCCGATTAGTTTGGGCAACTTTGCAATTTTGATCGAACATAACCATCATGTTTTCAAAATTTGTGTTAGTTTGCAATTTATTGTAATCAAAAATTACCAAACTCAAACTTACCAAGAATAACCCGGTTAATTTGGGTTAATTTGGAATTTTAATCAGACATTACCAAACTTAAAAATAATAATCCGGTTAGTTTGGGCATGGTTCAAGTTCAAAATTATTGATTTTCCAAAGAAGTTATTGAAAGTCAATATTTTCCAAATGGTTGATTTTCGAAATGAAAGCATTCGGAAAAAAATCGAAATTTTTGTTTTCGGAAAATGAACATAGACCTGTACCTAATGTCTGAATAAAATTGCGAACCAACCCCAATTGCGGTAAATATGGTAATGTCTGATTATAAACAGAAAAAGTGTAAACTTTAACATATTGAAAATATTTTACAATATCTGGATGGCTATACGCTATACGCTTTCGTATTTTTGAGTAATAAAGGTAGGTTTTTTATTTCTATAAAAATAGATTATTTAATACCCTATTTTTAAACACTTTTTTGCAAAGGAAAAATGTTTGGGTATCTTCGCCTCCAGCGTTACACATCCCCCCACGGGGCTGCTTCAGCAAAAACTGTCCCGGGCTGATTTAAAGTTGCCCATCCACCCCTGCCTGGTATGCGTGCGTAACACGAGGCAAAATGCCTTTTCATTGGCTAACTAGTACAGGTGTGAGGTGTTCGTTTTGCACGCTGGGTTATCTCCTTGTCCTTGTTCATTGCCCGTGGTCTGACAAGAATAAAAGCAAGGTTGATATTCAACTTGACATAGTTTGACAAGTGACATTCAAAAGTTGTTTGTTTTCATTGTCAAATACGTTGCATAACAGGCGAACTTTCTTCTTTCCTTTTTTATCCCGTGCAAATTACAAAGACGGATATTGCTATACGTAAGTCTAACATAATTTGGTATGTTCTGCCTCGTCTTGCGCAATGAGTGTTCTTTGTCTTTATTTATCTAATGCAGTTTTCGTATTATTACCTCTTTGTCTGGTAAAATAGATAGGTCTATTGTCAACACAGTCAAATTTTCTCTCGAGAGAAAATCAAGAGAAGGCCAAGGCCTCGGGTTAGAAAACGATATGTCATTTCCGAGGTCATTTCCCTAACCGCCTCGGCGATATGGTTACGCCGAGTAGTGATGCCGCGAGACGAGACTAAAATGACACTCTCGTCTCGTCTCGTCTCGCTCTAATCTCGTCTCGTCTCGAGGCCATTTAGTCTCGACTTCGAGACGAGACGAGACGAGACTAAAAGAAGCGAGACGAGACGAGATTTTCGACTGATCTCGTCTCGTCCTTCAAATAATCGTTTTAGTTTCTTTTTCAATGTTTCAAAGGAGCTACCTACAGGAAATCTTTTATTCGATAGTAATATAACGAAAGCAATGGAAATATATCTATAATTTTTGACAAATTTGCACTCATGCATTTTCAGTTGAAAAAGAGCACGAGTGCCTTTTTCAGTTGAAAATGCATGAGTGCAAATTTGTCAAAAATTATAGATATACCGGGTGCCCACGAGATCACTTTCCGGCTGCCATTTTTTTATTTGTCTATAAGTAACAACGAAACTTGGTAGGGTTGATATTCTAACCAAACGCCATTTTTATGCATTTATGACAAGTTTTCCTGGCTTCCGGTTTCACCGGAAATGACGGGAACTATTGATTTTTAGATGGCACACCCTGTATATTTTTTCTTTCTCGGATTTTACAGATCGTTTTACGTCCTAATGCACCACTTTTGATCGAGTTTTGTCCAAATTTTGTTTTTAAATTAAATTTTATTTTTTTAACTAGAGTGCCATGATCATCCTAGAATGACTCTAAATACTTTACTTAATTTCAGAAAAATACAAACTCGATTTTATCTTTGTAAACTTTTTTGATAGAGGGCTGTAAACTTCATTATTTTAGTATTTTAGCCCTAACTCAAAAACTAGAATAGAAACATATCACTTTCATAACATTACTAAATGCGGTATTTCGATGCGAATCCAACGATATACCTAATACACTACGACATTTTTCTCGATTTTCGTTGAAATATTTTTGTTTTATTATGTAGGTAATTTTTTTTTTTTTTCCACTTAAAATTTAATTACAGAACGAAATTTGGACAAGACTCGATTTAAAAATGATACATTAGGACGTAAAACGATCCGTAGAATCCAAAAAACAAAAAATATACCTACATGGTGTGCCATTTGAAAATCAAAAGTTTCGGACATTTCCGGTAAAACCGGAAGTCAGAAAAACTTGTCATAAATGCATAAAAATAGCGTTTCGATAGATATATCAAGCCTACCAAGTTTCGTTGATATCGATAAACAAATGAAAAAATGGCAGCTGGAAAGTAATCTCGTGGGCACCCGGTATTTCCATTGCTCGAGTTGTATTTTATGAGAGAATTCCATGAATTAAAAATTTGAATTTTTAGTATACCATCGTAAGTATAAAAATGTTACTGGTCACAAAAAATGTCAAATGCCACCCATTAGTGTGCAATTATCCGATAATCCTGCACTAGTGCAAATTATCACGTAATCGCAATCTGATTGGTTGCAATCAACAATTAAAACATGCCAGTTTATGGTTGGAATACCAGTTTTGACAGATGAATGAAATTCTCTTCAAGATTGACGAATTCATTAACTACTTACTCAAGGTTATGAAAAATAAAACACACCATATTTTTGTATTTATTCCTGTTACATGAATTTTATTGAAAAAATGAAAAATTTCTAACAAAATAATAGTTATTTTTGTATCAAGTGCGCGAAATGTCATTTTATCGATCATTCGAAGCCAAAACTGCATTTCCAATCAAAGGCAGGTGAATTTTAATTATTTTTGGTATCCTGACAGGTATGTGTCACCATGACACCAGTGTGCGAACTAGCTATTTCGCACACTAGGATGCGAAATAGCTAGTTCGCACACGGCATCATGGGAACGTTAAAAAATCAAAATCTGGGAAAAAAAGTGTCACTTCGCAAACTGTCATGAGTGTGCAAACATCATCAGTTTTTGACAGTTGTTGAAAAATAGCTATTTTTTCTACAACTGTCAAAAAACGATGGGTTAAGGAGGAAAATGCGTTAGAAAATACCGAAGAAAAGACAAATTTACTGCACTCGTATTTCCAGTGATAAAAATAGTTCTAATAGTAAAAGATATAGCCAAAATAAGAAAAAAAAAATAGCCTGGCTGATCTGTGAGTATGGATAATATGTCTGGCAGGTGAATAACTGAAAAACCGCAAATTTTCAGCCAGACAAACTTTCCTTCACTTGGGACATGCCAGACTGTTATTTCCATTAAAAATATTACCTACTTTAGTAAATGCCAAACGTTTATAACTGGGAAAATAAGTGGACTTGTTTTTTTTTTCTATAAAGTGAACCCAGCCAAAAATTTCAGATTGTTGTTTATTGTCACCATCCGAACAAACTATTTCATATTTACCGACTGCGAAAATAAGTACCGAAAATATTCACTGCCTCCTAGACTATATCAGATATTTTTCAAATATATAATAGTTCCAAAGTTTATCCTTCAAACTACAAGTAAACCATGAGTTTAAGCATAATAGAGACGTTGCAGATTTGGAATTTAACCGATTTCTATGTTTTCGAATGATTAGGCATCGTTGATGACGTTGCCAACGGTGCTACACTATATGATGTTGATGCGATAAATTGAGGCCGATGAGCAATCCTGGGCTGGAACTCTGTAACGGATAGACAGCGTTATCGCTATCGCTATGGCACTTGCTGTCTTCTTCTCTCTTCTCGAAATCAATAGAGAGGGGACGTCAATAGAGATAGAGAAAATATCTGTATTCGTTACAGAGTCCCAGCCACAGGGCTCCTGTAGTAGTGTTTATTATCCTTGCTGAAACGGGTCATGCGATTGTACTGTTTTCAGAGCAAATTGTACTGTTTTCAGAGCCAATTGTACTGTCGTGGGAAGTTTGAAATTAAACATGCTGTTAGCCATAGCTGTATTCCTTCCACACAAGGAGGGTCTCCGGAACAGCTCCGTGGCGTTTCGTGTGTTTGTTGCACCCGAAGTGCTCAAGCCCCAATCCCTCCCTTCCGTCCTTTCCTCTCACACACCATCTCACGAGCGGTTCCTTTCAAAGCGGGGTAGGGTCGAGTAAGAGCGCTTATGTTTCAAGCTCTCGAAAGAAATACAGCTATGGCGTTTCTTCTAGCTCTGGACCAGCTGGACGAACCAAACCGGCAAGAAAAATCCATAGGTTATGTTGTACAATGCAAGAGATTATTTCGCGAGACGAGATCAGACGAGACGAGAGAGACTCTCTACGACTCTCGTCTCGTCTCGAGTTAATCTCGAGGTCGAGACGAGACGAGATCAACCGCTAATCTCGTCTCGTCTCGTCTCGCGGCATCACTAACGCCGAGCGGTTAGAAGAAAAAAATATAGGTAAACAACGGAGAGCGGGAAAGTTCGGAAAAGTGTAAAAACTAAATAAAAAGTTGTGTTTGGTATACCTATATTATTATATTTTATGAATTTGAATCCCGAAAGCCGTTTTCCCTTGTATACAGCCTGATTTACGTCGCCCGTATATTAGAAATTGTTCAGTTTGCAAGTAGATTAGCATAAATACCACCTAATCTACCTGCTAATGCACGGACTACGTAAATCACCCTGTATTATACTCAAAAGATGTACCAGAGACAATCCCAGTTTACCTACTTGATGGGCTGTTGTAGACTGTAGGTAACGAGAACTTATAAACTTTAGATAAACTGGTTCTGTAGGTCTATCCACCCATGGTCCACATCTAAAGCATTCAACGAAAAGAAATTTAACTAGGTACCTATCTATTTTATTTATCATTTTTTAGCTTGCTGTAATAAAAAGGAATGAAATATTGGATAATTCCACAATAGGCCCCTTGCATCAAATTTTTTTATTGCTGATTTCGATAGTCCATGAAAAATAAGTCAACACGTGTTTTTTCTTTTTCTTATTAGTCAAAAATTGACGGAGATACAACGCTTTGAAATGTCCTTCCGACGTCATAACTTAGGTCGTGACGTCGCACATGCTCAGTATATCTATATATAAAAAATATTAAAAAACTTAGGGGACGTTCCGTAAGTTAACCAAGATTCTTGGTTTTTCCGGTAAACGTTCCGTAACCTAACCACTCCTGAAATCTGGTTAGGTTATGAAACGCGGTTCCACACATAAACCGCATATTCAGGAACCAGACTGTCACCATAAACGAACTGCTCCATACTCCATACCAATCGGTAACTCTGGTTAAGATACGGACTGTGTTGCCAACCATATGAATGTCCATTTTACCAGATTATAAAACTTGGAATACCAGAATATTACTAGATTTCTCTCAATCCTGCCAATACCAGAATATTACTAGGTCTTTGTTTTTTTGTTTAGCAACAAAAATTGTGCTAAAATTTTCAGATTTCAATTATTTATTTTAAGTATTTTTTTTTTTCGTTAGGTTTAAAATAAAAATGCAATAACAACAATATCTAGTATGGAAAAATAAAACTTATTCAGATAAAATAACACTGCATAACTAATGTATACACAGGATACCTATGAACATTATTATAAAAAAAATCCATTCTGTATAACATAACATTACAGAGATATTGGTAAGCATACTTAGGTCCGGTTTGTTCATCTTCAGATAAGCTCCCTGGGCTGGAACTCTGTAACGGGTAGAGATCGTTATCCCTATCGCTATGGCATTTGCTGTCTTCTTCTCTCTTCTCGAAATCAATAGAGAGGGGACGTCAATAGAGATAGAGAAAATATCTCTATTCGTTACAGAGTCCCAGCCCTGGTAACTATCTGCAAGATAAGTGCACCGTTCTATAATTCTATTGGTCGGCGGATAACTGGCCAATCAATGGGATAACAAATTTCGTTTTTATATGGGTCAGATTGCATACCTGACAGTTTATCAGAAGATGAATAAACCGGCCCTAATAGGTATATTGGTAACCTTTGGCATAACTATTTAAAACTATAGTCTCCATAGACGCGATTGACGCGAAATAGCGATTTTTTTGCGGATTTCTCTCCTATTGGTTAAAATTTCACATTCAAATGTCCAATGTCAAATTCTAACATGTAAAAATGTCACTTTAAGCGTTGATTATCGTTAAACCTCCCTCAAAATGGATGGTGCAAACGGCCATAAATTCAAGAAAAATGGATTATTAATTGCTAATGCGAAAATACCAGAATTTTGTTGGAATAAAATGTCAAATTACCAGAAATATTACTTATAGATATATTTTGAAAATCTTCATTACTAAAACCGGGGTCGATATTACCAGATCTGGTAATTATTTTACCAAGTTGGCAACACTGGATACGGAACGCCACCTTAATATTTGTATAACTAATAACGGAATAATCATATTTGGGCGGAATAAAAAAAAAGTAACGATTTTTTTTCGATTTCCTGCAGTTTGCAATAAACAATAATCAATTTAATTTTCCATGCAAGTAGGGGAAAGTGGGTAACATTGAGACACGGACACACTTTTTAAATAGGTGTCGCCGCAAAGAGAGATTTTGAGCCACATAAATTTTGGAATACGTTACATGCTAAACGATAAACTAAGCAAGCGCAGTCTTTGAAAAATAGCGGATGACATTTAGCCTTTTTTTAGTTTTCGAAGCCAAAATTTGTGAAGGACGTTATAAGCTAAACGTTAATGAAAATTTGTGGTTAGGAATTTGAATTTGTGTAACTAGCGTCAAATTTTATGTTGTCTGTTGTTTATGTTAGGACGGTTGGGAATTTATTTATGTTTTGTTTTGTGTAATTATGTACTGCACTTCATGAATAACATTGAAAATATTAAGACGTCGAAATGCTGAAACGTTATCGGTTAATAACGTTCCGTTTATTTCCACATAATTAGCGTAGTACGTTACCGCTTATTAAGCGGGCCAGTTATTTTTTCACTATTGCGCATGAGCAAAATAACCGATAACGTATAACGTTGATCAAATAGGTGGCTCAAAATCTCTTAATGATGTCTTGAGAGAAGTATCAGTTCTATTTTCAACCATCTTCCATTTTTAGTTTGGTCTGCAACGCGGAAGGGGGTACAACCTTTCAGTTATTTTTTTTTGTCCAGGAACTTTTTCGGCGAAATTTGAAAAAACGGTGATTTTTTTTATTACGCATAGTCTTTAAGTGATATAAGGGAACCTTTCTGCTGTTAATTGGATTTATTAAAACTAAATTAAAATCAAAGGGGGACTAAAAAATGGCATTTTATTTTTCAAAGTGACTTGTGTATGAATGAGACCTGTTTAGATGGGTAACACTGAGACCATGTAGTTCTAGTAGAATTTGCAACTGAAACATTAAAGGAAAAAAATCTACCTATCACATAGGAAAATTGTTGTTATCAGAAATCGATAGTGATAACAAAAATGATTATAAATTACCATTTTTAAGGAAAAGTGATAAAAAGGATCGGGATTTTTGTTTCCCCAAATGTCCAGATTCCTGTTTCTAAAAGAGATATTAAGATGATTTTGCCAAAACCAGTGAATTACGGAAAGACTGAAATCGATCCTACCATGGCTTTGAAACTTTGTCTGGGTCATTTGTAGAAGTTTGTTTCAGTTTATTCAAGTAATTATTTCTCATTTGATATAGTGTCTCATTGAACCCCCTGCATGGGTATCAATGAGACAAATGTCATGATAACTATTTATGTCAAATATTGTCTTTGTAAGTGACTATAGAATCAAAAACATAATAAATTTCTAAGTTAGATTTATTCTTAAGTGTTACTGAAAAAAAAAAATCCACATTTTAAAGGTTTATGGTAAAATATTTTCATTAGAAAAAAAAGTGTCTCAGTGTTACCCAGTTTCCCCTAGCCTATTTTGAAGAAAAAAAACTTGCTTCCCCTATTTATCCACATATCAATTAGTTGTGAATTGCTCACATTTAAGATATTTTTGTTCATAGAAGACATAATAGGTAGGTCAGATTCAACGGCACTGGCGAAAATATTGAAAAATCAATCAAATCGAATTTAAAATAACATTTTCCTACGAGCGTGCGCAAAGTAGTACTTTTCCGCACGCATTTCCGGGCTCAAAGTTACACTTTTCCGCACTCAGTGCGGATACAGGCCTTATCCGCACTGAGTGCCGAAAAGTAATTATAATTGTCAAGCAACAATAAGTGTACCTGTCGACTTTGACACATGATGACAAATTTTTTCTCTGTTTCTATATCAGCCAACATCTATACAAACACCAAATATAAATTAATTTGACACATTGTCAGATTTGTTCTCTATTTATATGCAAAAATCTACAAACTTTCTCATCAAATTTAAACGCTTTAAGATGAACAGCTTTGACGAGGATTTTCTGTTATTTTTTTGTTATGTAATTTTTTGATAAATGCATAGGTTCCATTCAAGTTAATTAAAAATAATTAAACAAATTATCGTTTTTTTTTTAAATTTTTGTTATTACCTACCTGATATGAAGCTCGTAGGAAAAATTTTGTTCCTAACACGTGCGCAAAGTGTCTTTTCCGCACGCAAACACGTATCCGAACTCCGCTTCGCGTCGTTCGTATAACTGTGTTTGCGTGCGGAAAAGTAACACTTTGCGCACTTGTTAGGAAAATAACTATTTTCTAACCGTTCGTTTTCAAGTGGCATTTTCAGTGATGTCATCACTTGACATACCGCCCCTAATCGTTTTGTAACCCGGTTAGTTTAAACCGGAGCGACGTGAAAGGGTGTATGAGTGAGTATCGATAAACCTTTCTCTACTCTACTAGGTTCGTCCGCCATTTTCATCCTTCGAACGTCAAGTATAATGCTCCGAATCAAAATTAGATTTAAAAAAAACGTGTGCTTTGTGCAATATGAGCTTTGTGCTCATATTTGAACTGAAACTCGTTTGAAAACTCAGATTAAATGCTATCATGCTATCCTTCTATCCTACTAATAATATGAGTGCTATGGTATGGCAAGCGATTGATAAAATCGCATTGAATCACTAACGCAAGGATGAAAATGGCGCCAGATGTAACGAACCGAAACCTATCCGATAACCTATCACTGTCAGATGTCATGGGTCTGTCTCTTCATTCCATTCGTTTCTTTTTGTTTTGTGGATCCTTCCTTTCATTTTTCATTTCATTCTAATCTTCCTTCATTGAAAAAAATAAAGTCCAAGTTATTACCAAAAATGGCAAGCGATCCGAAAAAAACTGATAAAAAGTCCCCCAAAGGTCCAGACCCCCAAGAGATATTAGCTGGCTTTCAATCGTTACGTACAGATCAGAGATTTCTCACATCTAAACTGGCCGAGCTAGAATTAGACCAAAATGAACATAAGTAAGAACCAGTGCCAAATGGGGCCAATATAGCTTTTCCTTCGATTACTTTGGCTTTGCTCAATTAATAGTACCAGCAAAATTATATTTCTATAAATAAATAACTATTTTCCATTTATATTTTCATAAATTTCTAGCAATTTTGATTTTTTAACCTATAATTTCTAGGATGGTAATTGAAACCCTCAAAAATGTGAGTCAAGAAAGAAAATGCTTCAGATTTGTTGGAGGTGTATTAACAGAGAGAAAGGTAAAAGATGTCCTACCAGTGCTGCAAAGTAACTCAGAAAAACTAAAAGAAATCATAGAGAAGTTAGAAGAGCGAATAACCAACAAAGGGCAGGAAATTAACGAATATCGAGAAAAGTACAATATTAGATTTAAGGGCTTAGATAATCTTAAGGAAGAAGAGGCAGTAGCTTCGCAAGCAGGTGAATCCTCACGTGGAAAAGTGTTGGTGTCGTAACATTACATAGGGAGAAGTTTGTGATTTTATTCTTTTTTTTTTGCTTTTTGTTTCAAGAGAATTTTAATTGTGAGGTTATTCTCATGCAGCACCAATAATAGCTAAATGTATCTCATATTAAGTATGTATATCATTAGAGTTGGCTCTTTTTGACTCAACTTGAAAGTCTAAAAGCTAAAATGATTATGTATAACTTTCATCACACAAATAACAACCATTTTTGATTTGAATATGCAGTTTGTTATAACTAGGAAGCTAGAGAGTAAGAATGCATAAATGTATTTAGAATTTTTCTTTTCTACTAATAAAATTGTCTATTGCGCCTTTTAAAAATGTTAGTTGATTGTTTTTACTTAATTATTAATCAATGCAATGCCTACCAATTAAATTGCTTTAAATCTAATGACACACTATTTTCTTTTATTTGGAATTTATCAAAAAAATATAAAATTTGTGTACAAAAGTTTTCTATATTTTTTTTTTCTAAACTAGTGAATTGTCAGGAAACTTCCTTGGAAAGGATTTCTTGTTCACAAACCCCAAATCCCATAGTTCATTTAAACTAAACCACACTGAACAACTATTATTGAATTTGGAATGTACAACAAAATAGTTGTTCAGTGTTACAACCTCCTACACTTAATAAGCCATGAAGTTGGAAATGACGGCAACGTCGCGTATGGTGCTATTTTGTTACTGAAGTTATGTGTTTCTATGTATTGCGTTTATTGTGTATTATTGCAGTTCAATATTTTTGTGGGCATTATTCATTATTGACGAAAAAGTGGATAGAAACACACCGATATATTGCCCATATTCAGTTGATACCTGTTCCTTTGTGCTTTGATTGTGATTGCAAATTTTTAGCAAATGGGTACAGGAGCAAAAATGAAGGAAAGGTAAGGTAAAACAAGTAAAACAATATTAATATTTGTGTGCAAGAGCATATGTCTCGATATATTACCTAAGATATTTAAACTTGTTCCAGATGCCATGAAACTACTGTGTTCCTGGGTGCAAATAGAACTATAGGAGTTCCTTAAAAACAGAAGAAATGCAAACATTTTCATTTCCAAAAAAATTCTGAATTGCAAAAAATGTGGATGAAAGCAATAAACCAAGATAGTTATACCCGAGATTATACAATAATAACGAAAAATTCTATGGTGTGTTGTAAATATTTTGAAGAAACCTAAATAATTAGATTTGAAACAAACAAGGATAAAGGAGTAATTCGAGAGTTCAAACTAAAACGTCCAACTCCTAAAAGTACCTCTTATTTTCGAAAATCAGCTCAAGTATTTGAATGGACCTGCCTTCCGAAAAAATCCCGAAGAAAGAAAAAGTTAGATTTTCAAAAGACATACTGAAACATAGGCTCATTTAACTTTAAAATCTAGAAATATATTCATTTAAATCAGTTATTTACTGTTTTTATTTACACAAATAGTTATATTATTCATTGAATTACTGTTTTTGGCCCTTTATAGTACAATAAATGATGCATTTTTTGTGATCCATATTAACAAAATAAAAATTATACAGGGTGTCTCATGGTGGATGGCGTATTAGACGTTAATGGAAAACTAAAAAGCGGATCATTTTGAAAAATTGGCAACCGGGATAAACGACCATAATCTACACTTTAAAAATATTTTTGTTTATGCGGTGTTGCCGCTTCTACTCTAAACCAGTGGCAACATCGTCATTTTAAATGGAATACCCCGTATATGATTGCATATTTGCATTCTTCGTAAAATTCTGAACAGATTTCATGTGATATACCCTATACCTAAGTTCAACTGTTTCGGAAATATTGACAGTCGAAAATTGACTTTTTTCAACTTTGACGGGCTGTAAAACCTGAACGGTTAATTTTAGACGAAAACCAATTTCACTTTTCTATCTTAGATTTTTATAAACTATCATTTGACACCAACTTTGAAGTTAATCCATGATTAAAAATTCCAATTAAATTTAATCTCCGGTTAAATTAAAAGTTGGTGTCAAATGATAGTTTATGAAAATCTAAGATAGGAATGTAAAATCGGTTTTCCTCCAAAATTAACCGTTCAGGTTTTACAGCCTGTCAAAGTTGCAAAAAGTCAATTTTCAACTGTCAATATTTCCAAAACAGTTGAACTTAGGTATAGGGTATATCATATGAAATCTGCTCAGAATTTTACGAAGAATCCAAATATGCAATCAGATACACGGTGTTCCATTTAAAATAGCGATGTTGCCACTGGTTTAGAGTAGAAGCGGCAACACCTCATAAACTAAAATATTTTTAAAGTGTAGATTATGGTCGTTTATCCCGGTTGCCAAATTTTCAAAATGATCCGCTTTTTACTTTTCCATAAACGTCTAATACGCCATCCACCGTGGGACACCCTGTATAGGTACTTATAAAAATAAACAGCACCAGCACCACTTGGCGGTAAGATTGCGGTGTTGCCTTTTTAACTTCATGGCTTGTTAAGTGTAGGAGGCTGTGTCAGTGTGGTTTAGTTTAAACGAACTATGGGGTTTCGGGTTTGTGAACAACAAAGCCTTTCAAGGAAGTTCAGATTGCCTGACTAGTGACGAATAAACAAGCAATCTATAAATTCTATAATTCATAATCCCATTCGTCGGACGTCGGCCAGTAATCCGCCAACCAATGAGATTAGGCCCAGTTTATTCATCTTCAGATAAACTTGCTGGTAACTTTCTGCAAACTGCAAGATAAATTTACGGTTCTATAATAATTCTATTGGTCAGCGGATAACCGGCCGACCAATGGAATTACAAGGATTACGGATCGCGTTTTTAACTGTCAGATTGCATACCTGAAAGTTTATTAGGAGGTGAATAAACCGGCCCTTAGACGGTAAATTTATCCTGTAGAAGCTTACCAGTAAGTTTATCTGGAGATGAATAAATCGGGCCGTAATGATTTATCTCACAGAAAAGCAAGCTGCAATGGAAAACAAAACAGAGCTAAATAGGAGCAAAATGGCGGAACAAATATCCAATCAAAAAGAAGTTGAGAATAATAGGCAACCTAACCTTACTTAATCCTTGAAAAAAGTTTTTGTCTTTTTTAGGTTTTGAACATTTTCAAACAAATTTTTATAAATAATTTCAGTTCAAAGATACATATAATTTAATTACAGTGCAACAGCAATGTCTAATAGTCATTTATTCTTAAAACCCATATTTATAACGACCCCAGGTCAAAATGGGGTCGGTAGATATGTTTGCCAATTGCAAAGGGTAGTCCTAAAGTTTTGTATGAACCACGGAGCCAGTAGGGGCATGAGGCAAGTATTTCCGATCAAAAACATTTATACCTACTACACCCAACTTTACCTGAATCTGTATTAATTTTTAGAGAATTCATTGAGACAAAATTGATTGACTTTGTAAAAGAAAGTCCTGAAGTGGCTGTGTACATGAAACCAAGAAGACACAGGACACCTATTATCAAAGCTGAATATTGTAAGTTGAGATTCAAACTTTCATAATTAATTGGTACTGAATTGTTTAAGCTATTTATAGTGAATGGAGATGCACAATGGGTGAATGCAAGAAACTTCACGGAGGAAGAAGTGTTGAAATGGTTGAAACTCCTTAAATCACAGTCAACAGATAGAAATGGAATTAGATTGAGAAAACTTCATCATACAGATAATCCTTCGATACAAGGACCATGGACTCCTTATATGTTTAGGTAAGAAGTGTGTACATCAATAAATTATAGGCAGTGGAGTGGATAGAGGTCCGAAAATTCGGATCTCTAGTGTTCATACTAAAGATCCGATAATTCTCGGATTTTCAATTTGTATATTAGGGATCCGAAAATGCGGATCTTTAGTGGTAATATTGAAAATCCGAAAATAGATGTTTATTTCTAATTTTGTTAATTAAGGAATATTATCACATTCCAATAAAATTGATAAAATGCTTGTATTTTTAAGGATTTATACTAGAAAAAATGGATCTTCTAATCTTTTTTATGTAGAATAGCCTCGAGAATAGCTAATCAAGTTTACTCGAAAATATTTGGTTGGTGCAATTTCAAACAGAAAAGTACAAAAAACAAAACTAAGTACCTTTTTATTTTTTTAAAACATATAATTGAAAATAAATATTTCTTTATTTTAATAGTTGGGGAGCTGGCGTCAAAAACATGCAAGAGTTTTCGCAAGGCGGATATTTTCAAAATAGGTCGTACTTTAGTGTTAGAATGCTAGTGTACAGTCAGCACTCACAGTTCCGGGACAGCTGGCTCTGGGACGCGGGCAAAGTTGTAATTTTAAGAAGTATCTAAACTGTTTTCTCAAAGCTCAAAATTTATAGAAATTTTGCACATTATCTGTTTGAAGGTCACAGATAACGTATGTAAATCGTCAGACGTCTAGTTCGTTGCAAAAAGGGGGTCAGACGTCCTCAAAGTTTTTATTTTATGGCATTTTCTTCGGTGTCCTGTCAAAATATATTTTTGCAGGTATTTTTAAATTTATTTATTTTAAATTTATTTGTTTATTGTCTAACAGGATAAACCCAATAACAAGACAATTATAATAATCTCAAATTAAAGACTAGACAAATGTTATTGTAAACTTAAAACTAGGTTTTGACATATGCTTCATATACAAATACATGAAGTAACTAACTATAGTTTGTAATTAACAATCAAGAGAAAACAGATGTAAATTAAGTATATTAAGCAGCATCAACAGCTTCCCCCAGCAAAACCCCAGGACAAAAAGTTAACCCCAAGCTAATCAGCAATATTCCACAAAAATGCAAGATTCAATAATCAATCAAAACAATCACTAGAGCAATTTAATTCAGGAGAGCATTTTTTATCTGTGATATAATTTTAGTTTTAAATGACTTTACAGTACCATTGAAAAGATCCAACTCAAGTACAATGGGTATTAATTGATTATGCCATGAGCAGGCTCTATATATAGGCGCATTTCTGGCGAGATTAGAATGACAGTTTTCCAGATAAAATTTATGGTGAGTTCGGGTGTTTGCTGCAGGAACCAAAAAATTGAGGCAACTTAATATTTCAGCCGAATCAATTAAATTATTGCATATTTTGAAAATGAACAATTGACTGGCAAGAATTGTACTTTGCTTAAGTGATAAAAAGTTAAATCTTTCTAGTAATAATTTGTGGTCATATCCCCGTGGAGGGTAAATGCCATCCTGCTTAAAGCTTAGGTACTTGAGAAATCTGCGCTGGACATATTCGAGCCTGTCAACATGTACATCATAACTAGGAAACCATATCAGAGCTGCATATTGTAATTTTGATTTTATCAATGAGTTGTACAAGGCAATCAAGCCCTCCGTATTTGTGAAATCTTTTGTAGACCTAATAATAAAGCCAAGTGTTTTCAAAGAAGCTTGAACGATTTGGTCAATATGTTTATTAAAGCTCAGTTTACTGTCGATAATTACCCCAAGGTCTCGTATGGAATCTACACTTGAAAGATTGGTATTTTCAAGTCTATATGCAAACTTCACTTCATTATGAAGTTTGGAAATAGTCATAGAACGGCATTTATTAATATTTAGCGGAAGTTTATTTGTGATACACCAAGAAGACAGGGAGTCAATGTCGTTTTGTAATTCTGAGCAGTCCTGTATGGTGTCAATAATTCTAAAAATCTTCAGATCATCAGCAAACAGTACACAGTTAGATGAGATAGTGTCGGTGATATCATTCACAAAAATAGCGAATATTAGAGGAGCTAGATTGCTTCCCTGAGGAGCGCCACTTGAAGCGCTGAAGTCAGCAGAACGAAAACCGTTGTACTCCACAAACTGTGTTCGCCCACTCAAATATGAGATAAATAGATTCACCAGGTTCCTATGAAACCCAATGTTGTACATTTTCCGGGCAATGAGACCATGATCCAACTTATCGAAGGCCTTGGAAAAGTCAGTATATATGACGTCAAGTTGTTTCCTATTATTGATAGCTTGATAAGCTCTTTGTAGGAAACTTGTAAGATTTGTGATAGTTGATCTCTGTGGGAAGAAGCCATGTTGAGTAGGAGATATTAGGTTTTTAACTTGATGGAAGAGATTGTTGTGAATACAGATTTCAAAGGTCTTCGAAAAGTTGGACAGTATGGAGATAGGTCGATAGTTAGTGATATTATTATTTTGACCTGCCTTAAAGACAGGACAAATCTTAGTTTTTTTCCATTTTTCCGGAAATATATTATTTCTTAAAATTTTATTGAAGATAAGATGTAAGGGCACTGATAGAAACGGTGAGCAATCACGCAATATAAAAGATGGTATTTTATCATAACCTGCAGTTTTTGTATCTTTTAATTTTTTGAGTGCACTGCACACTTCAAGCTGAGAAATATTATTAATGGATATATTTTGAGAGTTGTAGGGCTCGACAGGGTTAATTGAGAAGGGATCTGATGATGCAACATATACACTTTTGAAAAAATTGGCAAATCCATCCACTATGTTTTGCGGGGACTCTAAAGACAATTGGTCCAGAATCATTGATCCTGGTATACGAGATTTTTGCCGTTTTTGCCGGATATATTTCCAAAAATTCTTAGGTTCCCTTTTTATTGATGATTCAGTATTTCTTATGTAAGATCTGTAGGCTTCATCAATTTCTGCTTTAATAGTCTGCCTAAGAGTCGAAAAAAAGTCATAGTCACTTTTTAATTTAGTTTTTTTGTAATTGTTGTGTAGCCTTTGTTTTTGGTTTAAGTGTCTTATTATTTCTCTAGTGTACCAAGATGGATATGAGAACTTATTTTTTGTGTTTACATGGAAAAGAGGGACTGACTGATCAAGAATATTGTAAAATGTCTTGTAAAAGAGATTAACTGATGTATTGACATCTTGTTCATCATCCAAGAAGTTCCAATCTGTTACTGATAGTAACTGATACATAAGTGGATAGTTTGCTCTTTGAAAGTTATAATTTTTATTTGTGTTGCAAGGGAAGTTTCTGGGTAAAGAGCCCATTTGTGGATCAATTTCAATTGTGAGGGTGGGGTGAGCAAGATCTTCAGGAACTAGGGGTATAGTTTGTCTGTTAATTTCACACTTGATGTTTGTAATGACAAGGTCTATTATGTTACCATAGTGGTTTGGAATATTGTTCAGTTGATCGAAGTCAGTTAAAGCTAGAAAATCTTTTAACATATAACATAAATATATTTGACAAATATATTTGAAGAAAATGCCATAAAATAAAAACTTTGAGGACGTCTGACCCCCTTTTTGCAACGAACTAGACGTCTGACGATTTACATACGTTATCTGTGACCTTCAAACAGATAATGTGCAAAATTTCTATAAATTTTGAGCTTTGAGAAAACCGAGGAGAAAACAGTTTAGATGCTTCTTAAAATTACAACTTTGCCCGCGTCCCAGAGCCAGCTGTCCCGGAACTGTGAGTGCTAGTGTACAGTCAGCACTCACAGTTCCGGGACAGCTGCTGACTGTACACTAGCATTCTAACACTAAAGTACGACCTATTTTGAAAATATCCGCCTTGCGAAAACTCTTGCATGTTTTTGGCGCCACCTCCTGGACTATAAGGGTTGATAGGGTAAGAGGTGTGATTTAGTTCCTTCTGCACTGCATGCAAAACCAGGGGCCGGATTACGAACTCTCGATTCGAACCGAAACCGCCATGGATTTCGAACGCATTCTGATGCATTTGCATAGAGTGCGTTCGAAATCCTTGGCGGTTTCGGGTCGAATCGAGAGTTCGTAATCCGCCCCCAGGCTTTCTTACTAGAAGGCAGCTTTGTTACTGAACAGCACACTTTATGTTTATACCAAAGACATGAATCACACCGTAAGCAATCTTCATGTATCACTTTGTTACATATATCACAAATCCATTTTAGAATACTATTTTGTTTTTCTTCAATTCGTTTTTGTAATAAAACATAAGAATCGGGACAAAAATATGCTTCTATTTCTGCAGAAGATATTTCTTCTTCAAGAAGAACTAGAAGAAGTGTATCAATTTGTTGATGATGGGGAATGTTTTCTTTCTCAATTTTAAAGTTTTTAGGTAATGCTTTGCTTACCAAATCATCTGTATTTAAAATTGCATTAAGCATTATCTGGTGCCTTAGTTTGGGAACTTCATTTTTGAATAAGACACTTTTATTTTTCTTAGACCTTTTTAGTCCAATTGCTGTTAATTGATGTCCCTTGGGTCTTCCTTCATGGGCAAGTTTTGAAGGAAATTTAAAAGGTATTAAATTTCCTTCAAAACTTCTTATTGGTTTTGTGCAGTAGTGTAGTATTTGGTTCTTGGGCTAGTTCCATTAAAATGGTGTCGCAAATATGTACAAAGAATAGTATTCGAGATAAGTCTGTTTCTGCAGAAATCACAAACCAGATCAAATTTCAGTGGTTGAAAACAGTCAGAAAAGTAGTTTCAACCAATGAGATTCGCTCTGACTGGCTTGTGACTTCTGCAGAAACAGACTTATCTCGAATATTATTCTTTGTAGATACTTGCGACGATAATATTCCTTAATTAGACAGAATTAGAAACAAACATCTATTTTCGGATCTTCAATATTACCACTAAAGATCCGCATTTTCGGACCCCTAATAATATACAAATTGAAAATCTGAAAATTATCGGATCTTTAGTATAAACACTAGAGATCCGAATTTTCGGACCTCTATCCACTGCCTAAATTATAGGGATGTCAAGTTTTTTTAAAACACCAGTTTTTCCATTAACCGGTTAATTTTTAAAAGTTTTAACTGCCCGGTTATAACTGATATAAAAAACCGGTTATTCCGATTAACTGGTTGCTAGGTTATTTTCCCGAATTTCATCAGAATAATTGCATAATTTATATATATATAACATAAGTTAAAGAACCACATATCTTTATTGTAAAAAAATCGGGAACTGTTATATGTGAAGAAAAATAATCAAAAGCCGTGTTTGTTTTTGTCATCTTTTTCGATAACTTGCTCTGAAATTTTAACAGGCACGTGATTTGTAAATTGAAACTGTCTGATCCAGTCACGTGCCACGTACCTATCATAATTTCGGAGCAAATCGACGAAAAAGATGACAAAAACGAACATGGCCAAAGAAATACCTAGGGTACACTTTTATGTACTGGTGGGGGATTCTCATCCTCTAGTCGCAACCTATCGTCCCGTCTATCCCATTGCCTTTCTACGGGTGAGTCGGGACGATAGGTAGCGACTAGAGGATGAGAATCCGCCCCCTGATTATTTCTCTTCTGTCATTTTAAACATGTAAACGTTGACATGTATCTCAACCCACATGTATATGTCTTTTTCAAGTCCGTTCATTAGGGAAAGATGGAAAACAACCAGCTAGGTCGAGTTCAGAAATAAAGCACAGGGAGCGAGTGTGATTTTATGGGTGTTCCTAAATTGACAATTGACCATTGGGCCCATAGCACCGTCTAGCATTTTTGAACAGCTAGGGCGTCGCACCGGTATCACACTCACACTGGGTGTGTCATTCCTGAACTCGCCCCTGCTGAACGAACTAACCGAAACTGAGATGAAATACTAGAGATGGTCACTACTATCGGTTGAAGACTGAGGAAATATTCGACTGTTGTCGCTTATTCAATATTTTACAATTTATTTAATAAGACGAGAGAAAAGTCTACTTATTTCACTTTCACCGGTTATTAGGTATAAAACCCGGTTATCCGATTATAACTGGAAGCAAAAAAAAACTGGTTTTAACCAGTTAACCGAAGAGAAAACACCGGTTTTCCGGTTTTAACCACCGGTTATTGACATCCCTACTAAATTATATTAGAACCTTTATCTTTTTATTTATTATTGTTGAATAATGGATACTTTTCTTCTTCCTCGTCTTCTTCTTTTCCAAAATTTTCCACGGGTTCTAATCAAATGTTTGTCTTGATTTTTTATATCTTTTTGTTACATTGGCTTGTAGCCCAGGAAATAATAATTATTGTGTAACATCATGTGATATAAATTTTTGCCATGCCCTCTGCAAATTTTTTTGGAACGATTGAGGAAACTGATGTTAATGGTGGTTAATGTTTTATCTAGTTCTTACATTTTGTTTATTCACTTTTTGATTCACATCAGTCAAAATAAACTATGGTTGAACCAAATCCAAGCGGCAGAAAATGATAAACTGGTCATTTTCATTTCAACTTATCAAATGTGTAATTATGTATTTTCTTTTAGGGATCCAAAACTAAATTTGGTTAGTTTTCCTAACGAAGAACTTTCAAAAGTTATACGAGAAGATAAAACGGCTACAGAATATCTTCTAGAAATGTTTCAAAAGCAAAAGCTGGAAAGCTTAGAAGGAAAACGTGCCGAATAGGATTTAGTTTGTATGTTTAGTTTTATGTAGGCTTAATACAGTCAAATTAACACAAATTGAACTTTGGTTTTATTATGGGTACATACAGTGCGGCCGTAAAGTAAGGAATAAATTCAATAATTATTCTTCTAAGCAATTTTTTTTTAAATCCTCGAACACAATTTTATTTTTTGTCAAGTATTTTTTATAAAATAAAATAATTATACAGGGTGGCCGCAGAAAAGCTGGACAGGTAGTAAGTTATTTTTTTTTTAAATAGACACCCCTAATTTTTTTTACATTTTAGAATTTCTGATGAAATTCTATGTAAGTATTTCTCATGAAACATGTCCTATACCTAAAATTCAACTGTTTCGGAAATATTGACAGTTGACAATTGACTTCTTTGCAACTTTGAAGAGGTTGTAAAACCTAAACGGTTAATTTTAGAAGAAAACCGATTTTACATTCCTGTCTTAGATTTTCATGAGCTATCTTCTGACACCAACCTTGAATTTAATCCATGATTAAAAATTCCAATTAAATTTAATCTCGGATTGAATTCGAAGTTGGTGTCAAATGATAGCTTATGAAAATCTAAGACATGAATGCAAAATCGGTTTTCCTCTAAAATTAACCGTTTAGGTTTTACAGCCTGTCAAAGTTGCCAAAAAGTGAATTTTCAACTATCAATATTTCAAAAACAGTTGAACTTAGGTATAGGGTATATTACATAAAATCTGCTCAGAATTTAACGTAGAATCCAAATATGCAATTACATACAGGGTGTTCCATTCAAAATAACAAAGTTCTGTCGCATACCCTATAAACGGAGCACCCTGTATATTCAAAAATATTGTGAACTCATGCATATTAGAGCATCAAACAACTTTGTAATTTTTTTTTGCATCACCCTGTAAGGAGATATCGTCCGATATCGCACTAAGTGGACACCCTGTATATTGTTCTTTTAATCTGCTGAAGAAGTTCTACTTTTGTGGGTGGAAGGAATATTGGATGCATCAAGTCCTTTCACTTGAGTTTTTACCACAGCTTCATTAAGGTTTTCGTTTCGGATGGCCTTTTCAAAGAATTCGAATCTTCCTGTATTTACATCCTTAGTTTTCAGTGAATAGATCCTGCATAGGAAGGAATTCTTCTATTGCAGGAAACACATCATTTGATGGATTTATGTCGGAAAGAGAAGGTTGATAAACGCTTCTTGGAATTTCGAAAACCAATGATTTTCCCGCATCAGACTGGAAAATCGGAAAATGTAATATGTCGGACAATTGGATATTTATATTCTACATATTTTTATTAAGAAATTCTGAAAAAATCAATCCAATTTTTTTTTTAACTTGTGAATTGGATATGTTCGAGTTGGTAGACACCCTTAACAGTCAAACATTTTTATAGGATACATCTTTTTTCATGAATTTGTCTCGCGATTTCACTAAAAATAAAAACGATATCTATAAATTTTTTGCACCACGCGAAATGGTCGGCTTTCGGAAAAACTAGAAAAGCCCCCACTACGAAAGTTTTCATAAAGGAAAAAGTTGGTAGATTAGGCGCAATTAACCCACACACAACATTCCAAGGCAGTATTAATAAATGCAACTTTGAGACAGTATAGGGACTCTGCGAGCGTCTCGACTCTGGCTAAATTTTGGTCGTTTTTGCCAGCTGCTGAATGTTGACAAGTGACACAAGTAAGAGTTATTTGTATTCATCAATTAACTGAAAATACAAACTTGATGTTTAAAAATCCTCCTTAAATAAAGAAAAATCAACATTTTTATGTATTTTGTTTTATTCAATATATTGAAAGCTTTCTTCTGCAAAATGTATTACCAACTAAATAGTTTTCAAATAGTAAAATGTACTTATTTAACTTACTACCTATGTTCCTATTGTAAAAAATCAATCGCCACCATAAGGTTTCATCAATTTATAATAAAATATCAAAACAATTTCACAAAAACAAAACAATAATAGAAAATTGCCAAAACTAATAATTATTCAATAAGATTTTAGAAGCACCTATAATAAATTATCTTCGACATAAAAATAGTTATTTTCACCTAATGTCAAACTCACTAATTTTGTACCAATTATATGATTCAAGACGTGCATATGTATCCAAATTGGAATTTAATAACATCAACGGTTCAAAAAAACACTGATACATTTTATAATAGATTACAAACACGCATACTATAATTGTATATTTCATATAATAAAGATTAACTAAATTCATAGTTAAAATAAAAAAAGTTATCAATGTAACCAAGGGCCGGCTTATTCACCTTTTGATGAACTGTCAGGTATGCAATCTGACAAATAAAAACGCAATCTGTAATCCCATTGGTCGGCCAGTTATCTGCCAATTAATAGAATCATAAAACGGTAAATTTATCTTGCAGATAGTTACCAGAAAGTTAAGCTGAAGATGAATAAACCAGACCTGAGTGAATGAAACACTGAATAAATTATGTTATGAAAATAGCACTAATTGTTTGATAATTAATAAACTTTTACGATACAAATAAAGGATGACGTAGTATTTGATGAAAAATCAAAAAGTGAAAAGTAGGAACTAATAAGATTTTATAAATTTTAAATGATGATATATTATACACATATTAGGATAGAAATTTATCGCAAATGATAACAAAATATTAAAATTCAATACAAAAAAAAAACACAATAAATTGCCAATATTATTATTCATTTAGAAGCACTTAGACACAAAAATAGTTATTCTATCTAACTAGAGAAACATACTAAACCTTATTTAATAATAATTAATTGTATATGAACTTAACTTATCATTAATATCTAATTGTATATTTGAAAGCACAAAGTAATATTTTGTCAGTCTGATAAAGAAGTTGAAATAAATGTGATTTTTTTTCAGTGATGAAAAGAATTTCCTTCTAGAATATACTCTTGATATTTTTCATACAACCACTATTACATGGCAAAACAAGCCAAATTGAACAATAACGATTATTTCCAAATTGCACAGAAAACTTGAATTGTATATTCACTTTACCAACAACTCCGGTAATAAATGTAATGATTTATCCAGAGGAAATTGCTGCAGTAAAAATAATTAAACACACTTAGGCAACAGTTTTACATGAAATCGTCGAAACAATGGCAATATTGACCAGCAAATTACCTTCTATAAGAATGGACACATCCATACAACAACTATCTACAAAGCGCTCAATATTCAACGTCAACTCGCACTAGTGTACCATACAAATCAAGGAATCCAAGAAATTCGTACCCTCAAAAAAGACCTCACTTGAAATGGATGTTCTGATAGCATACAGAAGATAAAAACAGAACAAGACCAATCTTGAACATTCTCAACTTATCGGAAAAACATGAAGAATTGCAAATGTGGAAAAGGGTATATTGTAGAAACACAGAACAAATATGAGGGACTCACTTATAAACCAGATGTAGCATGGAACGACCAACTTAGTATAAAATGGACTAAATCAAAAATAATTGAGGAAATAATGAAGAAATTCCTACCCAGAAATTGAACAACATCGTCAGCCACTACACATCAAAAAGGATATTAAGGTTTTTCTAAAATTGTAACCATATAGGTAGCTGTAAAAAATCCCACATTTTCACTATACCTTCATACAATATTAAATAGACTGCTTTGTATTTATAATCCCTAGTAACAAAACCAACTTCCTATGTTGCATTGTTTGTGAACCTTTGAAAATAATTATATTAACCCTAATTTGCACTTATCCATATTTTATATTGTTATTTTCAAATCTCCACAAATCGTCAGTGAACAATTCTATTGATCAGCTAACAATAAATAATGTTAATTATGTCTTCACCCATGTGTCAATAAAATACAGGCAATCAATATCCACACAGTGTTCTTTTTACTTTTACTAGTGAACAACACACAGTGACACACAGATAAAAATGTAACTAAACTTAAGAGGTTTGTATAAATGCATATGCCTATTTATAATATATTAAAATCCCACTATTAATATATTTATAATTTTACATAATTTAAATTTGTAATACATATTACTTATGTAAAATTTATCAAAGGCAATTTTCAAGAACACACCAAACTCCTTTTGTTATACATTCAGTCTTTTTCAGACCTATGATTTATCATTTCTGTTAAATTTAACACATTAAAAACTAAAAGTAATGATTTATATAGTTACCAAAAATCATATTTTAATCCATTATGACACTGAACTAATGGCGTTACGTGGAGCTCCCATCTGTGTCAAAACTTTGTCAAGCCACTGCAAAGGTCCGTGCAAGTGGATTTCGATCCAACAGGGTGTACTTGTGACATCTTGTCGATGGTATTCTGCTCCCCAGCCCTTTACAAAGCTCATCCTAATGGTACACATTTTTGTGAGCTCGTAGACTGCCTCAAAACCATGATTGACACATTGAGAGAGTAGCTGGGCGAATTCTGCATTATTGAAGATTCTCAAGGAACATCCAGCTGGGATTTTACATACAGTGGATGGATGGAAATTGTGATGATGGTTGCAGTTACGAGATTGAACAAAAATGGCAGAATCTGATAGGCATTCTGCATACACCTCACCATTGACGTAGTATAAATGCACACCCTTACCTATATGCCTTCTAGTGTTTTCGATGGTACTATTTCTGTTGACATTGCTCAATTGCCCCAAACAGAATCTGTCATTGTTATTACTGGGATTTGTAAAGCCATCCACAATCACTGAAGTTGAGCTACAATGAAAGACTTCTCCCACTCTACTGTTAAGTTCATAGTAAGCAATTGAAGCCCAGAATGGTTGATCTTGGTATGGCACAGGGTGAACATCTTGAGTTATGGATGGTTCTGGACTGGGATTGTTGTTTGTGGTAGTGGAAGCATTTTCATCAGTGGGACTGTAAGCAGGGGGTGGAGTCTCAGCTAAGTTGGCATAAGGCGACTGAGGATTATTTAAAATAACACTGCCTGGACTAGACACGCTAGATATTGGTGAGCCAGGACTATTGAAGCCATTTGAAGAATAGCTGACATTGTGTGGCATGTTTGGTTCTACCAACTGTTGAAATGGTAACAGTGAATGTCCTGGAACAAAATCGTTGTGTCTAGGAACGAGAACTGGGGGCAAAACTGGACTTTCCACTCGCTTATAATGATAAGGATTGATGCAGACTTCTTTTTGTTTAGCGGAAAATGGATACTGACAATGCTCTAGAGGTTTTAGCTCATGGTGGCTTTGCAAATCAGGCCATCTCCATACGCGACAATAAATTACATGCGGTAAGCCTTTTCTGTGGGAAACCTGGAGTCTTCCATCTAAACTTCTAGGTATAGTCACACATTTACTGGGCTGTCCAGGACAACTTAAAGCTCTTTCTAATTCTTCTATTGCACCTTTTCTTTTTTTCAGTTTCTTCACCAAACTATCTACTGCCTTCTCTGCCCATTTTTCCTCTTCATCTCCTTGTTTCCAACCCAGCAACTTTTTCACAGCCGGACTAGTAAATGAAAAGAGGCTGTTCAACGTTGAAATAGGACCACTGCTGGACGATTCTCCTTCGTCTGTCTCCATGTTTCAAATCTTACGGTAAATACGGATTATATTGCACACTTGAAGAAATATTATTCTTTAAAAATGGCCTGTGTAGGAAGCCAGCTCCTTAGGAGCTATAGCTTCTGGCCAAACAGTAGGGAATCCAATGGAAAAACTAGCTCCTAGAGATTATAAGATATATCTAACTGCAAATATTTTATCTAAACACACCATTGAATCCACAAAAACTCAAAGTTGTTTGTTATTCAGATGCAGATCTGAGGAATTTTGATAAAACAATGAATTAAATTGCAAAATGGCTGACGATTTATTTGTCAGTGTCAACTTCAACTTTCATTTTTATTTTGGTATGAGGAATGAGTTCAATACTCTGGAGCGTGTTCAGTAATGATAAATGAAACACCGGGTCGGGTGACTAACCTTGAGGTACGTTCGGGATGAGTGTTCTATAAACTCCAAATGCACTAAACAATCCAGTGCTAGGATCACGACCAGTAGATTTTTACTAGATTTGTGTGGATATTGATTGCCTGTATTTCATGACGTCAAGTTGCCTAGGAACCGTCATCATTGCCTGTACTGTACGCGATAAATCGGTCGCAGGTGACGTCATGAAAGTGAAATTCGACTTGTCGTGATCCCAGCAGCCCTGATCCATCGTGTAATGTCATTTTGAGCTGAAAGAGCAACTCCACATGCGTTCGGAAAGGACGTGTAGGAGTCAAAAGAGCTGACTGTAGGTGCGTTCGGAATAAGTGTTCTATAAACTCCAAGTGCACTCAACACTCCTGATGCGTTCGGGTATAGTCATTTTGAGCTAAAAAAGCTACTCCACATGCGTTCGGGAAGGACGTGCGGGAGTCAAAAGAGCTGACTCTAAAGCATCACCTCTTCAGCTGGGTTCGGCTATTCAGCACGGAGTTGGAGTGGAGTAAGAACAGATTTTTGTCACGTGATCTAGGAGTGATTAGAGTCAAAAATTAATACACGAACGAACGGAACGGTCGCAGCAAAAATATCAAACAGCTGATTTGTTTTGTTACAAAACTTGAACTTCAATTTCTCTATAATAGAATAATATTATGCTTTTGCCCCTGTTTAACTTTGTCAAGGAAATTTTTCCATCATGTTTAATAAATTTTAAAATCAGATCAATCATTTTGCTTGATGATTTTACCGATTTCCACATCCACACATAAACAATTTTTAATTTTTTTAACAACCCTAACGTGACAACACAACAAGCTTGACAGTTTCTACATTTCAATTCTGCGCATGTTTACTCTAAAAAATTCTCTTTCCGAGGTGGAACTTTTGGAGTGAACTCTATTTACTCCACTCCGTATAGTCGAACGCTAATGGAGTCACCCCTATTACGCCAAAAAGTAATACCCGAACGGCTGGAGTGCGAATGGAGTCACTCGGAGTGTATGGAGTGAACAAGCCAAGCTCACCTTGATTGAGCTTAGCAAGCGCCGGAGCGCGCATGCGCAGTGTGCACAAAAAAGCAGAGTGTTTGTTTTCGTAATTTGGTGTCATCCATTCCATTTTTTTATTTTTTTGTTTGCGACAATCGGCTTTAATCGACAATAAAATCTGTTTTTTTTTAAAATAATTCCCCAAGTCAAAAATTTGGTAACTGTTGGCAACACAAGCCTTTTCTACATAAAAAATTTGAAAGCATTGACAATTTTACATTGTATTGCCAACATAATGTCAGTTTGACTTTTATCTTTAAGAAAAAACAGATTTCAATAACTCGAATAACGAAATAACCAATAACTCGAAATATGGAAATTTCGAATTACAAGTCGAAGTTTTAGAGTAAAATTTCGTGTTGTAACTCGAAATTTTAAAAATTGAGAAAAAAAAAGTTCGGTGTGCCTTCTACGCCTTCGTATTTTTGAGAGCGACAGTGGCTAATACACGACTGAGATTGACAATTGACGTTTTTAATTAAAAGAGATGGACAATAAAGTATGAAAACAATCATTTTCCCGCCAACATTTGCTTGCTTGTCAATGCCAGTGTGTATTGGGTGTTTTGAAAGAAAATGTGGGAAAAGTCACTACTTCATTTGCAGAACTTCGCTATAGAGAAAGCGGTGGATCATTTTGGAAGCGAACAGCTCCTGCAAACTAAACTTGAACGTGGATTACTTTGTATACTTGATAGGCCGTGGATTCCCCTTTTTTTTGCGAGTAATCTTTCTGATTTTATGTATCCAAAATTTGACAAATGTAGGATTTGATGGAAACTTATGGAAAAACACGTCCGCCGGTAAATAGGAATTATTTTTACAAAAAGGCACACTACGCAATCACCATTGTTAGGGAAAAAACTTTGAAAAAACCGAGGAAATAATAGTTTCCAGTTTCCACATGCACAAAAGTCTTGTCAACAAACCACTGTCAGCGGCTGTCAACCGTTGTTTTCATACTCTTTTGGCGTCTGACAGTTTGACGCTAGAGAGAGAGGCTTTTAAATTGAAAAGGTCAATTATTATCAAATATTGACACGAGTACTAGTAGTCCGGGGGTGCGTTCAAGGACGGCAATGCTAATGCCAAAACCTACTTTTCCCCCTCCATCTGTAATGCGGAACCACGAGGTTGGAGCCGAACTCGAACGCAAAATGCCAATTTTGGCTTGGCTATAGCCATTCCTGAACGCAGCCCCGGAAACTTGGGAATATAGGTCAAAAAAAATCCCAGAGTTTTTCTGAGACCTGTTTTGGGTTCCTGTGATAGTGCTCTACAACGTATAAAAAGTCCCCAAAAATCCCCTCATTGGCATTTTTTTTAGAGGCCTTTTCTTTTAAATATATACAACTTTTACACTAAAAGTTGAGAAGTAGCAATAGTTTCATGTTCGCTGTGAGACGTCGGGGCCATGTTCATATGCATTTGTTCGGTTGGAATGCATGACCACTGTACCAACACACCAGAAAAACATCACGGTAAGTCGTATTGCCCGATAAAAAGGGTGTAACTCGCGGCAAATCTCGCTCAAACCCGCAGAATTCGCGTTTCTTCGTTCCTAACCTCGTTTTGTCTGTTGGTGGCATTGCAGAAGTGTTCAGGAGTGACTGTAACAGAACTGGTGCTAACCGTATCTCAATTTTCCGGAAATAAACCACGTATCTCACCCAACACATCGCGAGCGATGTCCAATTCGTCGTGCGCCGCCGTCGTCGCGTGCGATCTTTCTGTGCGTGGTTCGGTGTTCGTTCATGCACATGTGATTGTCCATGTGAGTGAGTGTGTATGTAGGGAAGGCAACGAGAGAGGACTAGGAGACCTAATTTCTGAGTTAGAAACAGTATTGTTTTTTATTCAAATTGAATTAAGTACTTGGCACATATTTTTTTTAATTAAAGAAAAAACTAGTACTAAATTTGTAAAATCTTTCAAAATACATCAGAAATTATCTGAAGAGTTTCTCACAGGGACGTTTTCCTGAAACGAGAAAAGCACTCGTTGTTAATGCATGCTGCTTGGACGAATGGTCTAAAGCCCATAAGCAAGTGTTTACTTACTTTACATCGTCGGGTCGTCGATGTCTTCGTCAGCGTCTGTTTCTGCGTCATCGAGAACTACATGCTCGTTATTGGTGCAGTTGCCTTCACATCTTGCGCAATAGGACTTGCAGGGCACACCTGCCCGGCGGCACCCACAGTTCTGATTGCAGCCCGTAGTGCAGCCAAATCTGACAAGTTTCAGTAGGCTGTCCGGAGCAGGAGGGTCGTCCGAAATAACTGGCAGCAATCGACCAAAACCTTCTCGCCAGCCAAACTGTGTGGCATCTAGTTTGTGCCCGAGCCAATCCTGCACCTGCACCATACATAGGAATGAGTACAACATATTCAAAAGTAACGCAAGACGAAAAAAAAATCACAATATTTACCTGAAGATACACGCGAAGTGTATGGTAGCGTGCAGCCCCACTCGTGGGTGGCATGAGTTTTAACTTCAACTCCGGGGTGAGATCTTTCCTGGCCGTTGGCCTAGTGAAGATGCTGTGGCGCACGCCTAGGAGCGTCTGGCTTTCGGGCACACCGTACAGAGCGCAGATAGTTCGCTCTCCTAGCGACACAAGTGCTTCAATCTCCGCTCCCTGTGAGTTAAACAGCTGCACTTCTGACATCAGCTCTTCATTTTTCATCAGAAGGTTAAGTAAAGCTGTTTTGCGCACACACGTACTTACACACACACACGCACTTACACACACAGACACACACACACACACAGACACACACACACACATACTCACCCACACACACACACACACACACCAAAGCTTAAAATAAAGTTCGGAACGAAGAAACGCGAAAGAAGCAGGACTTCTACGGATTTGAGCGCTATTTGCCGCGAGTTACACCCTTTTAATCGGGAAATACGACTTACCGTGATGTTTTTCTGGTGTGTTGGTACAGTGGTCATGCATTCCAACCGAACAAATGCATATGAACATGGCCCCGACGTCTCACAGCGAACATGAAACTATTGCTACTTCTCAACTTTTAGTGTAAAAGTTGTATATATTTAAAAGGCCTCTAAAAAAAATGCCAATGAGGGGATTTTTGGGGACTTTTTATGCGTTGTAGAGCACTATCACAGGAACCCAAAACAGGTCTCAGAAAAACTCTGGGATTTTTTTTGAGGTTTAGGCGAAATTTTGCCTAACATTCCTGAACTATAGGAGTCGGAGGGCTGACTGGAAAGAAATCTCTAGAGATCGATATCACAGTTTTTTGTTTCGGTTTAAAATCGCCAAAGCGAATATTGCTTGGGCGAGCGTAATATGAATTTTTTTTTTTGATTTTCTTGTATGTTGTGTCCGAAAAGCGGCAGGACTCAGGAAGCGCCGGGCGCCTTCGGGGTCCGGGCCCTTGTGCGCGGCACGACTTGCAAACTCTCCATCTTAAACTAAAACTAAAAAAAATCACCTTAAAAATGACTGTCACCTGTCACCATAGACGAACCGCTACATACCGATCGGTAACTCTGGTTAAGATACGGAACGCCGCCTTCGCGATATGATTTTCGATGAACCCATGACGTCACATCAAGATTGGTCTACCCACGGTTACCCATGGGTGAAAACGGTACACTTCCCAAAACGCACATGTCAAACTGCGCGCGCGTCTTTTGAAAACGTCATTTCACCGTCATCAAGCGTGGGCCGAGGAGTGAGGAGTGATGTTTTGGTGATGAAAAAATAAAAAAAATTAACAAAATTTCATTTCACTGACATTCATTCAATTTATTCCTTTCATTTCTGGTTCCGTACTAGAAGCGAGTACTTGTGTTGTATCGATTCCTCTGGTTGTCCGGACGTCGCGTTTATTTAAAATGAACTTATTTTAAAATCAAATTTCTAAAAGATCAGTCCTTAGGCTACTCCAATAAATTCATCCAGGATGGCCCTATTAGTAATTGGATTCAAATTTTTATTCTCAATATTTTTTGTGCCTTTTATGATGCTGCTCCTGTCCATTATATTCCTGGCGTCCATAGGAAAGTCTTTGGGAGTCAGACGGCTGTACGTGAAAGTTCTACTAATGATATTTGAGGTAAATTTTTATTGCAAACTAATCTCGAATTTTCGGTTGCTGCATGAGCCTGATTGTTTATGCATTATGCATTTCCATTTAATTCCAGTGCAAGTAAAATAATTTTATGTTTGTGTGTATTTTTAGAAAATTAGTGGGTTTTTATTATAGAAGAATTTGAATATTTGGGGTTTTGAGTAATGGGTTTTATTTTATGAAAACTATTTGCTTATCCACAATAACTAAAAAATTGAAGGTAAAAGTGCAGTATAGCCCGGTCACCTAAAATAGTATTTTTTTGAATAGGAATCGTTTGTTTAACGTTCAAATAGTGCATTTTGAAGAAAATTTTCCAGCGGAAATCTTTAATTTAAAAATTACAAATTAAAATTATATTGAAAATACTCAAAAAAATACTATTTTAGGTGACCGGGCTATACTGCACTTTATCCCCTAAATAAATATGCAGTATAGCCCAGTCACCTAAAATGGTATTTTTTTGAATAGGAATCGTTTGTTTAACGTTCAAATAGTGAATTTTGAATAAATTTTTTCAGCGGAAATCTTCAATTTTAAAAATCACAAATTAAAATTATACTGCCTATTTCCCTAGAGGATATTTCACCGGTTATACAACTCACCACTGTAAACTTTGTTTTTTTTTTAAAGTCAAAATGACATTATGTTGGCAATACAATGTAAAATTGTCAATGCTTTCAATTTTTTTATGTAGAAAAGGCTTGTGTTGCCAACATAGTTACTAAATTTTTGACTTGGGGAATTATCTTTAAAAAAAAAAACAGACTTTACATTATTTCCATATGACACGAGAGGCTTAAGAAGTGATAAGCCTTTTGGGATTATCGCGCTTGGTGGCAATATTGTTCATTTGCCAATAAAAATTAATAAATTATTGAAGTTTAGTTCGTTGTATAACCTTTTGAATACCACTCGATGTTTCAGGATTACCTAATACTTTTACCTCTAGCAACACCACTCCTCCTTCGGAGTCGTGGTGTTGCTGCGTAACGCATTTCGTGACAGGTAAAAGTATTATCCGGTAATCCTGAAACCTCTTCATTCGACAATAAATTCAGTATTCAGCTGACAATATTGTTACCTGGACAAGACCAACAACATGGTATTTCAGCGACCATTTTTTGACATTGTCAAACTGACATTTTTAATTTGAAGTTTTTATTCATATTTTTGCATTCTATTTATTTTCAAAATATTACGTGAAATAGTCATGACGAATACCACTTGAAAAAAAATTGTGTAGGCAAAATTGTTCTTAAGGTTTTATTCAAGTTTGTTGCTTTTCGGCAATTTCACTCATGACAGTTTTGATAAAATTACTCTCCTGACGGCTCGTGATTTTGTCAAAAATGTCATTCTCGAAATTGCCAAGCAACAAACTTTCATACCTTTCGAAAATTTTGCCGACAAATTTTTTTCTCTTGTGATATTATACAGTAGTGTCGCGATAATCCGATCCCGCGATAATCTGTATGCTTCTGTAATCCGCATGGCATTTTCGTTCCTTTATTGTACTCTGTTATCCGGATTTCACTTGATTCAGTAATCCGAATTCATTTACATGACTCTTGGAAATAAAAGTACACGTTTTCACTTGTCGTTTTGTAACTGCGTTCAAGTGAATAGGTAGTTTTTACATGTCTATGATGCTACAAAACCTTAAAGAAATTGCTTTTGAAAAACAACAGCACAGCAATCATCAAAGTAAAATCACCAACTTCTTCCAAGCGGTGCAGAACAATGTAGAAGAAGGTGGACAAAATTCAAATGGTGAAAATAACGTAAACGAAAGTTGGAACAATATTGACTAGTTATTTTTACACTTATGTACCATCGTCACCAAAAGTAACTGGGACAGCATCACATTAGCTCTTGTCCTATTATATGAATTTTATTGTCAAATATTTGTCAAACTATGCATTAAATGCATTGAAATGAATGACAGTAGAATTAGTCCAGGAGATTATTATGCATTATTTGTGTCCCAGATACTTTTGGTGACGATGGTACATACTTACATATTTCGCACTCTACAGGGTGATTCTCAGATGACGCTCGTCCCTGTAACTTTTTTATTTTTTAAGATTTTCATCTCATATTTTGGTAGAAGGTATAAGTCATTGGTGTGCATTGTTTCACATAATAAGTACCTTTCTGATACCTCCGGTTTCTTGGGAAACGACCCTAACTTTGAAATTTTAAATTGAATACCCAGTATATTTTTAGATATTTAAATTCGCCTCTTTATTCTAAATATGAAAATGTATATCAATATAATTTTTTGACATTTCTGAAACCGAAATTACCAATTCGCACTTTCCATCTAGCGTGCCATGAGTGACATTAATTGGTAGGTTTTGTACCCAAATAACTGTTAAAATTATTATTTATTTTTATTATTGCAAAATGCAACTTCTACAGCCATTTGAAATTTTCAAATGCGTAAAAGTTGATTTTTTCTTATGGAAAGGGTAGTGGCTCACGGAATCAACTAAACAACTTTTTTCCGACTAATAGATTGATACTACACAATAATATTTTCTTTCATTTTAAACTTCTGCTATATATAATAGATTGATACTACACAATAATATTTTCTTTCATTTTAAACTTCTGCTAGATTGCTTAACTTTGAAAATACCGAAAATACCCTCCTAAAACAAGTTAATCACCTGAAATAATGTTGAATGATAACCACCTTTTATTAGAAATTTGACATATCCAATTTGACCCAAAAAATAAGGCAAAAATACACTAAAACGGTGTTTACACTAGATGCAATGCAATTTTAAAAATGGCATGCAGTCGGCTGCACGTGCAATTTTATGCCTTCTACCGTTTACATAGGTAGCAGTCATTTGTATAGCGGGTTGTGCCAGCTTAAAGAAAACGACATATAACAGCTGATTTGCTTTATATTTTTTTATTCCATTTTGACGTTTAAAAATGACATTATTGAACGCATAATAACAAAGGTAAGTAGACGTTTATTACCTGAGTGACTTAAAATATTTTTAACTCACTCTCGGTCTTTTAAGCCACTCTGCCAGTATAAAAGTCTGCTACAAATACAAACAAACAATTAGTTATACCTTAGCAACCACCAATTTCAATAATTAGCGCTTTCATAACTACTAAATGAATTCTTTTTATAATTTGATTCCTATTAAGTACCTACCTTATTTTTTAAATGTTTATCAAAATGGGATAAAATTTTGTATAAATCACGTGAGTTATAGTAGATTATACCACGAGTCAATAATGATAGCTATTATTCCCGAGGATTATTACTAACTGAGCCGCGTTAGCGGCGAGGGAGTAACATTCCGAGGGAATAATAGCCATTATTGCGAGTAGTAAAATCTGTTTTTTTTTTTAAAGATAAAAGTCAAAATGACATTATGTTGGCAATACAATGTAAAATTGTCAAAGCTTTCAATTTTTTTATGTAGAAAAGGCTTGTGCTGCCAACATAGTTACTAAATTTTTGACTTGGGGAATTATCTTTAAAAAAAAAACAGACTTTATACTCTACTTTATTTACGACAAATTAATTTATTTGAGATTTTCAATGAACAAATTTCATCCGTCTCATAATTTTCAATACAAATCCACAAGCACTACACGTTTGACACTGACACTTTTGTGGAATAATGACCATTAATCCCGCTACTCGTCATTAATCCCTGGAGGAATAACATATGTCATAATACTGCCAAAATCACAAATATAATACGCACATTATACATTAGTCGTAAATAATAGTAGATTATACCACGAGTCAATAATGATGGCTATTATTCCCTCGGAATGTTACTCCCTCGCCGCTAACGCGGCTCAGTTCGTAAATATACCTCGGGAATAATAGCCATTATTGCGAGTAGTATACTCTACTTTATTTACGACAAATTAATTTATTTGAAATTTTCTTTCCAAAAACGCTCTTTGTTCATCCATCTCAATACAAATACACAAGCACTACGCGTTTGACACTGACACTGAATTTGTTCTATACTGTTTCCATGGTACTACCTACTTATTTAATTTGAAAAATTTTGTGATTGGTGTGCAAGCGGGATTAATGACCATTAATCCCTGCGGGAATAATAGATGTCATTAAACTGCCAAAATCACAAATATAATACTTACATTATATGTCAGTTGTAAATAAAAATGTTTATTCATTCGAAGAAAATTAACCCACTTGCTAGGGCTCGTTAAACTTTCTTCTCATGAATAAACATTCATCTAACTCACTTGGTGTATAAATAACTAATATTGTGTTTTCATTTTTGGATTTTGCAAATTAATATTAATTTTTGCAACAAACCAAAACAAACCAACCCGCAGGTGGGGGAAGTAAACACAAATTTGACGAAAATGGCACGCAACGTGCAATAAAATTAGTGCAAGTTCTAATTCCATGCAATGCAATGAAATTGCATCAGCTTATCGAAAATGAACAAAGTGCGCATGCCTTCTGTTATGTTTTACCAGTTTATAAAAATACCTATTTTAATTGTTATAGATTGTCATTGTCATATATGTGAATAGCAGTCGGTCAGTGACAAAAATTATAATCATTTTGTGTTGGCTAATAAAGTGAATTAAAGTTCAGTAAGTGTGTTTCAATACACAACACCTTCAGGCAAGAAATTATTGCATTGCACGAGATTGCATGTAGTGTAAACAGGCTTTAATACACACTGAAATTTGTAAAACGACTAAATTTGTAAAACGACTCTCATCAGAGTACAATATTTGGGGTGGACATCTGTTATTTTCTCTGCACTTTTGTAAATATTTGCAATATTCAAGGCGTCGATCATAATCAGTTGGATACAAGTGCTGATGTAGCAGGTATTTGAATAACTTGAATTTTTGTTTATTGAGAATTCTCCATACTGAAGCCTGACTTATGTCGCATTCTGCAGCGATTTCTCTCGTTGAAGCTACCCTATTTACAGCAAACATATCCAACACATCAACTTCCTCTTCCTCATTTGAAACGAATGGTCCGTTAACGTTATTTGATTCAGTCCTCATGATTTCTATCAATTTGGGAAAATAATGTCGCAATCTGCCTGGACCCACCGAATACTAAAATCACAGATTAACCCGTCCTAAAGATAGGAAACTCAGGCCTTTTTCCCTACCCTTGTCTTAAGCGGCGTTTCCACAAGCATAGTTTATTGGCGCCAGTCCACGTGCCAGTTTGCTGGCGTAATATAGTGGTGCCAGTATCTGTTTCCACTTGATATCAAAAATGTTTAACTGGCGCAGTAGAAAAATGAAAAATGGCGTCAACTTTAATGTTGCTGTGAATATTTTGTTTCTAGAATTATTGCAGAAGACCCGAAAAAACAAGAAAAAGAAACATAAACATAAGATCTGGGTACGAAAATGGATTTCACGCAGAAAAGCTCTAGGAGCATCAAATAATTTACTGTCTGAGTTAACGGATGGAGACCGCATGAGGAATTTCCAAAGCTTCTTATTTTGCTTTAGGCGGCAGTGATATCAAAACCACTTAAGAACACGAGAACTCGCACAATACGCCAACACTTATCCTTATAGCATCATCCCGTTTATTTCTAGCTTTGTAACACAAAAGTTTGTGATTCCACAAACAGGGATGCTCTTCCATAAACTTTATAAAATCTTTTTGATTGAATCGGCTTTTACTTGGTGGAAATCCATTATCTAATAAAAGATTTTTTAAGTAAATTTTAATACCTACTTATATATTTCCACAATTTTTTTTTTTTTTTTTTGTTAAACTTTTAACATGTTTCGCTAAACTTTAGCTTCATCAGAAAGATTTTAGAAAAATAAAATGTAAAATCTGTTTTTTTTTAAAGTCCCAAGTCAAAAATTTAGTAACTATGTTGGCAACACAAGCCTTTTCTACATGAAAAATTTGATAGCATTGACAATTTTACATTGTATTGCCAACCTAATGTCAGTTTGACTTTTATCTTTAAAAAAAAAACGCACTTTATGTGCAATTTTTTAGATTTACTTGACGATTTCATTACTTTTCTGAAAACGAATAGTGAAAACCTTTGTATTTTTTTTGACAAACTATCACACATGGCAAACTGGCGCCAAAAAGTAGACCTCGATTCTACTTTACTGGCGCATGAATAAGGGTGGGTATTATAAAACTGCTCTGACAGTTAACTTAAAGTTAACTTTTTGAATTACATGTAATTCCAGAAGTTAACTTTAAGTTAACTCTCAAAGTAGTTTTATAATACCCGCCCTAAGTGGCGCAAGTTAACTGGCGCCAGCTAATTTTCCGAGTTTCCACGCGCCAGAAAAGTTACGCCAGTCGCATGGCGCCAATAAACTCTGCATGTGGAAACGCCGCTTTACTCATGCAGCCAGTTGTATGACTGCCACAGCATGGTGGCGCTAGTGTGCACTTCGGTGTGTCCAGTATTGTGGAAGTAGTCACGTGGTTCCCGCCTTTTTCCAAATAATTTGTCTAATCAATTTCATTTTATCATTAAACCCTATTTTTTGAAAATAAAACAACAACATTTCGGTACTATTTTCTTCTTTAACAGAACAGCCTTTAACACAACAACAGAAAACCCTATTGAAAAAAAAAAACACTAAAAAGTTGATAGGTCCTGTGCACAAATGACTCCTTAAGTGAATGTCAAAAATTGCAAATAAATACCATCACTAAAACCATTTCCACAATGTTTACATGTAACATAAGGTCTCTTTTGTTAAAAACATATTAAGAAGTCAAAGTTTTACCAAAAATTGATAGAAAATTAAATAAAGAACACTAACACACATCAAAAGACTGACTAATGGCCAGAGATAAATACTACATAAACTGTCGAGAATGGAATCTCAGTGTAAATTTTGTTGTCAACAAAATTGAGCCAAGCCAGCGCCATCTACCATATCGGAAAATCACTATTTACTGGTTTTGCATCGATGCTACAGACACCTACTTTACAAAGGACTTTTTATGATAGGTGGCGCCCTGTTCGCATTACTGTCGGTCTGTTCAAATTCGTTTATTCTGGACTTTGGGGCATTAATGTTTGCTTAAATTAATTGATAATTTGTTAATTAGATCAAAAGACAGTTTCTTTATCGATGGTTAAGGGTATCCTTAACATATTTATTCAAAGTTCTGATTAATGTTTAATTGAACCTGTCATTTATCTAATCAACAAAGATAAAAATAGATCTTCCAATCTATGAAGTTTGAAGTTCTTCTTGCAACACTCAAAACAACTTTGAAATCACTTAAGAACACTTGACAACACAAAGAAAGATGAAATGCAACACCGGCGAACAAAAAACATTATGAATTATTAGTTATGATCAAATGAATATTTTGGCATATTTTCATATGTTGACATGTCAGTTATCGACATCGGACGTGTTTTTGATGTGCCTCTGGTATTTTCCAATTTTGACATTGGCTGCTGAAAATGGCTGCTAACTTCACAATTTTGGCTGCTGGAAAACGGCTGCTAACTTCACACCGGTGATCGCAGGGCCTGCTAATGGCAAATATAATGACAAATTACATTCATTCACAGATGACATTTGCTTGTGGCAAGGGCGGTTTAAAGGGGGGGGGGGGGGTAGAGGGGGTAATTACCCCCCCCCAGACAAAGATTTTTTTTTACATACATTTATTAGTTACAATAAAATTTCAACAAAAGACAAGTTCTACAAAGTACCTAAAGCATAGGCATCGTTTAAATATGACAGGCTCACCCACAGTATCGATGTAGGTACCTTCTTTTATACAGTGAGATAAAGGGTATTCCATTTGTTGGTTTTTGTTGACACATGCCAACTGCGATTTTTTGAAAAAATATTAAATATTTCAAAAACGGTTAAGTTTTGGTATAGGTGATTCCTAACAAAAAGTATGTAGGATTTTTACAACGATCCATTAATGTACTGAAATATAGGGTGTTCCATTTAAAAATAGCAAAGTTCTTTTGCATACAGCATTTACGGATTATCCCTCGGAGGACCCTGAGTATTTGAAAATATTTTTAACTTATGCACCTTAGAGAATCAAACAACTTTGTAATTTAATTTTTTTTCTTGCATCACCCTGTAAGGAGATATCGTCCCATATCGCACTAAGTGGACACCCTGTATACCTAACTATTTTGACGGCATTGGGATACAGTTGAGGCGTGTTTTTTGAACGACTTTCGGGTGCAAATTTGAGCGTGGCACCCCAAAAAAAATGTCGCCTCCGGCGGTACGTTGCGACACTTGATAATTTTCCTTTCATCCATTACCCCCCCCAGAAAATCATGTATGGACCGCCACTGGCTTGTGGCTTTGCTATACTAGCGCCGCATAGCTTTGGCAGCCATGAAACTCTCATACTTGTTATTTTTTAGACAGCTCCGAACGAACATTTTACATGGAAGTTTCCTATCTTTAGGACGGGTTAATCTGTGACTAAAATCATGTCATTCTTTTCGCTGCGTGTGAAATTCATAATTATTTCTCTTTCACAGAAAAAAAAAAACGCTTGAATACGAAATTAGGCTGACAACTTGTGTCAAATTTCTAATAAAAGAAGGTGCTTAACGTCATTTAAGGTAATCAACTTGTATTCCAAAAAATTAAAGTTAAGAATCTAGCAGAAGTTTAACATGAAAGGATACATTATTGTATAGTATCAATCTATTAGTCGGAACAAAGTTGTTTAGTTGATTCCGAGAGCCACTACCCTTTCCATAAGAAAAAATCAACTTTTACGCATTTGAAAATTTCAAATGGCTGTAGAAGATGCATTTTGCAAAAATAAAAATAAATAATACTTTTAACACTTATTTGGGTACAAAACCTACCAATTAATGTCACTCATGGCACGCTAGATGAAAAGTGCGAATTGGTAATTTCGGTTTCAGAAATGTCAAAAAATTATATTGATATACATTTTCATATGTAGAATAAAGAGGCGAATTTAAATATCTAAAAATATACTGGGTATTCCATTTAAAATTTCAAAGTTAGGGTCGTTTCCAGAGAAACCGGAAGTATCAGAAAGGTACTTATTATGTGAAACAATGCACACCAATGACTTATAACTTCTACCAAAATATGAGATGAAAATCTTAAAAAATAAAAAAGTTACAGGGACGAGCGTCATCTGAGAATCACCCGGTATACCTATAGAATTATTTTTTTCATTTGTCTTGTTTTTCAAATAAATATAAAGCTTTTTTTGCTTAAATACAGCATGTTATATTTTCAAAATAGTTTTAAAAGCGGACTGTAAAATGCCTTAGTAATCCGAATAACTCGATAATCCGGATTGGTCTGGTTTTAATTGATCCGGATTATTGTGACACTACTGTATATGAGAATTTCATACATCTGTCAAAACTGGTATTCCAACAATAAATTGACATGTTTTGATTGTTGATTTGAACCAATCAGATTGTAATTACGTGATAATTTGCACTAGTGCAAATTATCAGATAATTGCATACTAACTGGTGCGAAAACTGGTGTTTTGACATTTTTTGACAAAAAATTTAAATTTTTGATGCATGGTTGTCATGCTAATTTTTCATACAAATAAATGGTTCCTAATAGCAACCATTTATTTGTATTGATTGTTAAGATGTTCAAATCGTTTCGTTTAATACATATTTATTTCCATATTTTTTGCATTCTCATACGTGAAATAATCCTCTAAATACCACTTGAGCTTTAAAATGAACCAGATAATTTTTCACTCATGCGTGTTTTCTCTGCAAATTTCACTCACACGCAATCGTGAAAAATTATCGGTAATTTTGAAGCTCTCGTGGTATTATCCCCGAAAATACTATTTAATTGTAACCGAGCTATAATGCACTTTTTCTCCTAAATAAATATGCAGTATAGCCCGGACACCTAAAGAATTTTTTATTTAATTAAGAAAATGCAGATTAAGGATTAAGTCAAACTAACTCTTACTAACCCGTCCGTATAGTGCTAGTTAGTCCGCATTAGGAAAATACTGTTTATTTGTAACCGACCTATACTGCACTTTCGCCTCTAAATAAATATGCAGTATAGTTCGGTCACCTATAATTTTTTTTTCACTGAAAGTCATTTGTGTAACGTCCAAATAGTGAATCAATGACGAAATTAATGAGTTATCCGCCGAGTATGTTTTATCATGATGTCTTAGTTAAACGTTAAAGCAAAGTTTACTAAATTTTTTGATTTTGATTGACCGGGCTATACTGCATAATTACTTAGGGGGAAAAGTGCAGTATAGCTCAGTTACAAATAATACAGTGTTGTCAGTGTCATTTTTCAATTAAAAATTTCCTCTAGAAAATTTTATTCAAAATTCACCATTTGAATGTTGAACAAACCATTTTGAATTTAAAAAAATATTTTCGGTGACCGGGCTATAGGTTGGTTACAAATAAACAGTACTTCACTTATGCAGGCTACTACCACTAAGACTAGCACTATACGGACAAGTTAGTAGTTAGTAAGGGTTAGTTTGGGTTAGTTATCTGCATTTTCTTAATTAAATAAAAAACTCTTTAGGTGACCGGGCTATACTTACTGCATATTTATTTAGGGGAAAAAGTGCCTTATAGCTCAGTTGCAAATAAACAGTATTTTCGGGGATAATACCATGAGAGCTTCAAAATTACCGATAATTTTTCACGATTGCGTGTTTTCTATAATTTCACGAGTCCGTAGGATGAGTGAAATTTGCAGAGAAAACACGCATGAGTTAAAAATTATCTGGTTCATTTTAAAGCTCAAGTGGTATTTAGAGGATTATTTCACGTATGAAAATGCAAAAAATATGGAAATAAATATTTATTAAACGATTTGAACATTTTAACAATTAATACAAATAAATGGTTGCTATCAGGAACCGTTTGTTTGTATCAAAAATTAGCATATGACAACCATGTATACAATAACATGGGAGAATTATCGCTGTAATTCTCTCTAGTTAAACAAATGGAAAAGAGAATTTTCGCTGAAATTCTGAAAATCGTCACTTGTCTTATGAGATTTCTAACACGAGTGGAATAATCAGTACAATTTTAATTTGTAATTTTTAAATTAAAGATTTCCCGCTGGAAAATTTTCTTCAAAATGCACTATTTCAACGTTAAACAAAGGATTCTTATTCAAAAAATACCATTTTAGGTGACCGGGCTATAATGCATATTTACCAAATTGAATTAGGTATTGTGTTGTATTTGTATTGCAGATTGCAGAGACAAAACAAATATTTTACTTTTTACTTATCTACTATTCTTTGTTGGTTAAAAGTGTAACGATCTAAAATTTATCTCACACACGGTGGATCTTCTATTTTTTTCTCAATTTTTTAAATTATTTCAAAGTAATTTAATTATATACAATTTGCGTACAGAGTATTCACAGTATTTAGGTACTCATCTGATCTATTATCTAGATCTAGATTACAATGCAGAAGATTTGAATCTCTTGTAGAGAATAGTCACTCGCCCTTCGTTGTAGTTGTACTGAATCATGTCCAAATTATTGTTAATGGTTATAGCATCTTAATTTGAATCCATTAATAAAAGACATTTATTATTATTATTATTTATATTACTAATTACTATTTTCAGTATTATAATTATTATTATATCAGTGGCGATGGGTATAGGTCAGGTTTCATTAAAATCAAACCCAACCAATTTTAATCTATTAAACTCTTTACAGAGTGACCTAACACTTTCATTAGTCTCATTTGTACACACACAGAATTTTTACAAACTTTTTTAAAGAAAACCCATCAGAAAGGCTTGATCTACCCTTATCAGCTATCCACTCAAAAAATCCACTAGTCAAAAAATGGGTTTTCATGTTCATTATGTAGGTACTAGGTACTACCCATTTTATTTGATCATACATACAAGTTTTGATTCACAATAAGTTGTAAGGATTTACTCTTAATTAAATTCATATTAAACAAGATTTATTTTGTAGCACCTAGATGTTATAAACATCTGTATGTGCTGTAAATGTAGGTACCCAATATTTTTAATTTAATGTTAGGGATATGTTATACAATTAAAGAGAATCAAAAAATCGAAAAAAATAAAAAAATATCACAAATACTTAGACGGTCGGCGAACACAAACAGTTCGCAACCTCTTTTCCCCTATTTAAGAAGAAGAATGACAAAGAAAAAAGAAAGTAACAAAATGAATAATCGACAAAAACCCCGTTATCACCCACCCAACTCCAATGCCAAATCAAACCTAATTTAACTTAATCCTAAATTAAACCTATACCCAAATTAGGCCTCAATCAAACAACCTTTCAAATTGACGGTGATTTCGTAAAACTGTCTCTTTGCTTAGAGTTCTGAAAGATTTCAAATTTCCACATTTCCTTATGGAGAAAGGCAATAAATTGTAAATTTTTGGTCCTAAATAATTTATATATTTCAGATTTAGATTGTTGTTGCTCACTGGTAGTTGTAAACTATTTTTTGCTCTGGTACGAGTGTTATGTTTATGGTCAACAAAATGCTGCAGTTCAGGGTTCTTATGCATGAAAGTGCACGCTGTCAATATATATATAGATCTTACGCTACAAATATCATCATTGAAAAGTAAATGTGATGGGTATAATCTATCTTTTTTGAATATAATTTTAAGTATGTATTTCTGTATAATGTTTAGTTTGTGTAGACTATTATTGTATAGTCCTCCCCAAACAATAATACCATACCTGATAATGGATTCGATGAAGGCTTTATACACCATCATCAAATGTTTTCTATTTAAAAATTCTCTCAATAAGTAAAATTTGTGTATAAGTTTCCGTATTCTGTTAGATAGATATTCAATTTGAGGTTGCCATTTAAGAAACTTGTCAATTATGATCCCCAAATATTTTGTAGAAGCGGTTTCCTTGATAGTCTGATCATCAACAATTATTGAATTAAATAAAGGTCGGTTTACATTATTGAGGGAGAAAGCTATATAGTTAGTTTTTAATATATTTAACGTTAATTTGTATGTTTGTAGCCAATTTCTTATAATTTTGAAACATCTTACTGATTTTTCCCTCACTGTTTCCCAGTCGTCTCCTGATACAACTACCGATGTGTCATCTGCATAAGATACCACTATTCCCTCCAAAGGTAGTTTCAACAATGAATTAATGTAAGTCAAAAAAAGTATGGGACCCAAGACTGTTCCTTGAGGTATCCCTATTTTAATTTGCTGCTCCTCACTTAATGTATTATTCAATTTCACCCTTTGCAATCTATTAGATAAGTAGCTCTTGAACAGTTTGTGCACTATCCCACGTATTCCATAATTGTAGAGGACATCAAGCAGTTTGTTATGTGGCACAGTGTCAAAACCCATGTATCCATAGGTGCAGGTGAAAGAATATAACAATTATAATCTGCTTGCAGTCTTATCAATATTTTGTTAATTTTTCTTGTTATGTAGGCACACCAATGTTGACAAAAATCATGATTTTTTTTAAAGAAAATTTACAACAGTAAATATTTATTGAAAGACGCAATATTAATATTAATACATAATAAAAATACAAATTTATTATTAATAATATACCTAAATTAATACTTACTTTACTATAATTTATTAATTATAAACTTGCATGCATAGAAATCGGCCCACTACTACCCTTTGACTACAACTATTTTTTTTAAAGAAACTATTCATGAGAATAAAAAAAGAAATATGCCATTTGAAAAACAATTTAATATCATCTAATACGAGTTGAAATTATGTATTATAATAATTAATAATAATCCTATAAATATTTAGTTTCTAAAAAAAATAAGTGAAGTCAAAAGTTAGCAGTGTGCCGATTTCTATGCACTTACCTGTAATTTTAACTTAAACCAAGACTTAAACAAAGGGTTATTTCTGAAAACAAAAATCATAAATGAAAATATACAATAGTTAGGTCTTGAGGTAGGTGTTGGTACCTCTATTGCCCTGTCGCTTCCCTAAACCTATCACAAAAAAAAATAGTCAGGTTAAAATAAAAATATGTACCTATAATAATAATTGAAAAAAAAAATATCATATTTAATAACTTCATTAGAAATTTCATTGCCAAATTGACTTCTTAAATCATTATGGCATAGACGAGGGCATAGATTATACCAAGGATTATACTTATGTAGGAAAGATTCTTTCTATCTACAGTGGCCGATGATGGTATTATTGCAGTGAGAAATTTTCATATTAGCATATTAAATCTTCAATCAATTACATCAAAATAGACAAATATCTTGACCAATATATTTAAAATTTCTAAAAAAGTGAAGTACCTAGTAAATCAAACATTTACGCAAAAACAAGAACACTTTTTTGAAAATCTCAACATATAGTTAAACAAAACAAACAAAGTAAAAATTAACCAAACATATAATATCAACCACTTAAAAACATCCTTATAGAACTCTTCTAAACTATAGCATGCCTTCAACTTTAAAACGGACTTTACACATTTTACAAAACTCTTGAGATCATGGAGACCATTCCACTCATCTAGCAAATGATTGTAAATCTTTATACTTAAAAAATAAAAAAAAATAAAGAGTTTTTGGTAACACTGCTCTTAGGTATTGGTAATGGTAAATTATGTCCATAACGTGTGTTGTGGATGTTGGGATTCATAAAATTTCTATATTTTTTGTGCACCAAGGAGACAGTCTCCAAAATAAAAATACATCGCAATGTAAGGATTCCTTCCTGAACAAACAATGGCCTACAATGGTCCCTAGCCTTCGATTTGCATAAGTACCTAAGCGCCCTCTTCTGTAGGCCAAACACAGAATTAAATAGTTGTTTGCTACAAAAACCCCAAAATGCAGTCCCACATCTCAAGTGGGACTCCACAAGCGAGTAATATACCGACTTCGCCATGGGTGACCCTTGCTGCACCGTGACAATATGAACAGCAAAGCATCCAGATGCCAATTTCTGGTTAAGACACAATATATGCTCTTTAAATTTTAAATCCGAGTCAATGTGCAAGCCCAAAAAACAGAGTATAAATACAATGCTTGATATACTCGTTGAACATAACACATAAAATCAAAATCCTACAAAAATAAAAATCCTAAGGAAAAATAGTCCACTAATATAATTAAACAATTCTTAAATACAAAAGTAAAAATCAAAATGAACTTTTCTCAAGATACTTACCTAAAGTAACTAAAAAAATTATGTGTACTCATAAATTAGTATATTAACAATTGAAACTAGAAATTGAAATTTTAATGAACAGGTTTGTAAAGAATTTAATTGGCTTTAGTTTGAGTTTAATTATGTTGAAACCGAATGAAAATTGACGGCAAAAACTGTATCAATGTCGTTTTTAGCAAATTTTTAATGTTCGATAAAGCCAATTTTGAAGCTTCTCAGGTGCAAAAAAATTAAAATCTTAGTTAACAGGTTTGTAGAGAATTTAATTTGCTTTAATTACAACCTAATTGCTTTGAAATTGGATAAAAATCCAATCCACACGCCGCATGTTATAAAAATATAGTTACTAGGCATTATATTATTGAGTTATTTCTTGTAGTTCCATATAATTTTTGATAAATAAATCTCCATTTGATGATAATCTATCTTACCTCTTGTAATGTAAACTTGAGCAAACTTTATCCGAGCCAATCTTCAAACTCTACAAGGCTCTGCCAGAGCTCTGAATCTGAACATATAAGGTAGCTTTATACCAAGTTAAAAATTATTTCATAGCAAAGATATTTAATGACTTTGAGGAGTAGGAACCCCAACGACAACTTTCTTGGATGTTTTTTCTTTCTCCATTTCTTCTATTATAACAAATATTAACTCAATATCTCATCCTTATCCCGCAATATTTAAATATGCACACATACCGATGCCGCCACCGAACATACAACATACCAACAAGTGACAAAATGGAACACCAGCGTTCAGTTGATGCTGTGGTGATGTTTCAGTTTCATAGTAAATCAGTTTAAAATTCATTTTTCTAGAACTTTGAGCTATATTATTCTTTGTTTTAAAGTTTTAAAAGTTAAATAAATCACGAGATAAATCATTTGCAAACCTAAATTATTTTCGGTTCGATCCCCCAGATACAATAAATTGTACACTATTCTTTAAATTAGTCCGTCGATTTTGATCTGATACTCCAAAGGAATGTGAGCTGGTGGCTGCCTACATTAGAACGCTAATGGTCACCTGACGTCACACCTGTTTTTGCTATAAGCTTCACCCCCTCACTCCTCTTATGGAAAGTGTCAGATTGAAAACGAGTGAATCGTGAATCTCACTTTTTTTGAGTAGGCCTAGTACTTGTTCCGAAAAATGTGTGACACATTTGAAACCCCTATCCCACTAATCTTCCTGGAGTACCTATATTAATATTATATAAGTAGTATAAGTACCGTGTTGTGATTCATAGAAATTTTCGAGTACATATTTACTTCAAAGTTCATATACTTCCATCAATTTATTAGCTGTAGCGACCCTGTTCATCCACTTGATAAAGTTCAAGTTCATGATTTTTGGTTCACTTTTTACACAGCTGATTTTGATAAGGAGGCGAGGCACTCTCTTCAATATTAAAAGCACTATGAGATTGCATGTAATTCGATAAATATTGCTTATTGGGTATGATAACATTGCGACCTTGTTACATAAATTAAGTACATAGTGTTCTTTTGCGATTGTGAATCAGATTTGCCAAGAAATTTCCACCTGAGAAGCAAACAGTTTTCTTTTAGGATATACGTAATACAAACTATAATAAATATTGAATGGGCCATCCATAATAATGCAAATGAACTTAAGCATGGTATGTGGGTACTGTATAAATTCAAGCCAAGCCCCTGTTTACTATTGCCTGAATAATGCTATACTAATTAAAAATGCATTATGTGAATAAGCGACAATGTTACCAAAACATGTCAACAATGTGTATTGTTAAGGTATCGGGTTTTTAAAAAAAAAAAAAAACAATCAAAGATTGCTTTAAATACGAAAACGTATGTCACGGTATGTCGCATTTTTGTTTCTTCATTGGTCAGGATTTTTGACATTAAAGTTCATTGACAAAATTAAAGAAAAATATTGCTAAGACATTCGTTCAAAAAACCATAGCAATCTTTGACTTGTTTTTTTTTGAAGACCCGATATATTATAGTCAAACTTGAAACTATAGGTAGGTTAAAATAAGGGATTTACACAATTTTTTTTTTCGTCTCGATCAATATACAGACAATCATAAATATCACGTTTTCCTGTTAAATGCGTAGATATAATAAGGTGAATATTTAAGAAAAGTAGGTATAAATATCTAGTGATGTGAGTCGAGAATATTCCCATGCGAATATTCGCGAACATTGGGAAATTTCCGAGAATATTCGCCGATAAAAAATGGAAACGTTCTCCTGAATGAGAATATTCCCGTAAACTTTCAATCAAAAACTCTCAAAAAAATATTTCCGAGAACTTTCGAGAATATTCCCAAGAACTTTCCAGAAGAATTTTATAAAAATTTGAGATTATTGCGAATACAAGGTCTCAGTGACGTCGTTTCAATTAGGCAATCCAACGACCTGTCCAAATAGCGTCTGGTTGGCAAACAATAAACAAAAAACATATGTTTTTTTTTGGCGGGATTATCAATACACGGGGCGAGTTCTCAAATCTGACACTTTTCTGACATCGTTGACATGTAATAACCCGTATTCTAACCTCATAAAAATTTCAAAATGCCGGCTGGTTGGCAAAAGTCACGTGGCTCTAATTTATGTGGATGACGTAGCTCAGTCCAACTGTCTTTACGGAAACGCTGATCCGATTTACCCGATCACCAGCTGATGTACCTACAGTTTGTCTTTTTTTAAAATAATCTTCATTGAAGAAAAATAAAAAATAAAGAGCTGAGGGATTAGGTCAATCGGATCACCTTTTCCTTTAAAGCCTTATTCAACCATCCATAAAAGTGTTTTTACTACATAGTTTAATTTTCAGCTGATCTTACAGAAAAAAATAGGTGTCTTTCTTGGTTTAAAGTCTATAGTCAGTACACTACACTACAATAATAGGTAAATAAAGCTTACAACGATTTGTCTGATTTAGCTATAAATTAAAAAAAAAAAACAATATTTTCATAAGTTCCCGAAAGTTTCCAATATTCCCGGAAAGTTTCCGAGAATGTTCGCGGCTTTTGAATGTTTCGGAAATTTTACATCACTATAAATATCATTTTATTCTAAAGTCTGACCTCTAGGCAAAATTATTATGAAACACAATAAGGAGCAAATTCCACATTTTCTAATCCCATATGCCCAGTAATAAATTAGTAATGATCTGTGAAAACAATTTTTTATTGTTGTTCATTAGTAAAATTTGAATTAATGATGCATTTATGACCTATTGAGGAAGGATTAGTATTTGGCCTTGTATTTTCCCTCATTTTAATTTCAATCAATATTGTTTTGAGGATATGTATTTTGATGTGCACACCTAGACCCAAATTAACTTAACAATGCAAATTTTAATGTTACCACAAAACAATAAGACATTAATCACAAAGTAATGTCTTTCCTGATTTGGTACATCCGTTGCCTTTTGTTTAGATATTCGTGCACTACTACACAGTCTGATGACGAGAAATGATAGGCCAATAATAATAATATTATTTAAGTTAAGGAAAGGACATCATTTGTATGGCCTTAAAAATTTCATCACTACGTAAATCATATTTTTAGCATTCCGAGGTTTTGGACTTTGTATAATATTTTTTTGTTGTCTAAACTTGTGAGAAAACTTTTTTAAAAAATCTAGTTTCCAGTTTGATAGACGTATTAAATTTTAAATGAATGCTTACAAAAAACTAATACGTCAATTAACTAATATACCATTTGATTTGTAACATTCATTAACATGGATGGTTTTTTCTATATTCTTGTTTTTTTGGATATGTAGTACAAATTCCAAAAAATATCTTCATACATGGTAGGTACACGTGTTAATTCATCCACAATCCTAATGCAAATATTCCAATCAGACAAAAGTGTGACCACACGATCTTTTTATCTACATGCATGATAGTTCAATATTTACTTAAAGATTTCATGTGGAAAATTTATAGTTTATAATTCAGTATCGTAATAGTGTACTGAACAGCTGGAGACCGAAGTTTGTATATTGCGGTCATTGAAATGATAAAGATTTTTATTGCAGATTGATTATGTTATTATCCTCATTACGTATTACTTGTATTGCAACGGCGTGATCGCTTGAAGAGGGGCAATCATTTGTGGTTCATTTGTTTTACATCACCATAACACCTTGTTATTTCCTCATATATATGTTACGGTTAATATGCAAACTTGGCTAGTTTGTAAACTAGCTGGATAGTTTACAAGCTAACCAACACTTTGGCTATTTTGATAGAAAACGCAATTTTTACTAAAATAGCAGCTAGTTTGCAAACTAACCAAAAGTCTTGGCTAATTTACTTGAAATTATTGAGAAAACTAAATTAGCTGGTTAGTTTATAAACTATCCAATGTAGCCTGGCTAATTTGGAAACCATGATTTCTAGTAGCACAAAACTAGTAGCACAAAAGAGCCAAACCTTTGGCTAGTTTACAAATAAAGTTTAATGTTAAGTATTTCTTATTCGATAAATTAGAGATGAATAAAATGCACATTTTTGCTTTGTTCTATTTTAACTGGCAATTCTCACATCCATCGAGGAACAAAGTTACAATTTCTTAGGTAATATTTGAATATTTTTGATTTATTAGCTTTGTTGTGACTTTTCTTTCGCCGTGCCCAGTTGATTGGTGAGATTCTTTAATAATATCAAACAAATCATCCATACAAGCTAATATTTTGCCAGATTTCCTTCGTTGTAAAGTTGGGAATTATTTGCTTTACTATTATACAGATCTATTAAAGAAGCATCAAATTTTTTAACCTAACTTTGTAAATTAGCCAGAAAATTGGTTGGTTAGTTTACAAACTAGCCAAAGGTTTGGCTATTTTGTGTTACTAGAAAATATGGTTTTCATATTAGCCAAACTGCATTAGATACTGTGATCATTTCGTGTCCTTGCAAAGATTTGTTTTAATTTCGTGGGTTAGAGGACAGGACCAAAAAAGAAACTATCAAGCTTTTGGCAACGTTTCGGAATATATTTTTCCTTTTTCAAGCCCTGGAAAAGGGAAATACAAGCACTTAGTACAACAATAAATATACTGTTGTGAGTTAATTACAACTTTTAAGCCAAAATAAATAAATAAATAAAATAAAATAAATTGTTCCTTTCAGTACTTACTTAAACTATTGCTTCTGGAGTCCGTTCAGGATGGACAAAGGCACTTCTCATCATAATATTTAAGGGATGCGGTATGATTAGGGCTTTCGGGAACAGGGTAGAAGGCAAACTCCGATTGAGTTTATTTTTGGTATACATATAAAGGCTACTGAAAGAAATTTTTCCAAAAAAAAATTGACCTCAGTCGTGACCTTGACCGTGACCTTGACCAGTGAAATTCACGTAAATATCAATTTATCGAACTGAAATTATGTATAGCGCTGAAGAGCATCATAAATAACTTACACACCGAGTTTTAGCCTTCAAGGTCATATAAATTCAGAGATACGGCAACCCCGCATTCTCAGTTTGGACTCTCGGGAACGGGCTAGAAGGCGTAGTCCAATTGAGTTCATTTTCGGTATACATATAAAGGCCGTTGAAAGAAATTTTCCCAAAAAAAATTGACCTTAGCCGTGATCTTGACCGTGACCTTGATCAGTGAAATTCACATAAATATCAATTTATCGAACTGAAATTATGTATAGCGCTGAAGAGCATCATAAATAACCTACACACCGAGTTTTAGCCTTCAAGGTCATATACATTCAGAGATATGGCAACCCCGCATTCTCAGTTTTACTCTCGGGAACGGGCTAGAAGGCGTAGTCCAATTGAGTTCATTTTCGGTATATATATAAAGGCCGTTGAAAGAAATTTTTCCAAAAAAAATTGACCTTAGCCGTGACCTTGACCAGTGAAATTCACGTAAATATCAATTTATCGAACTGAAATTATGTATAGCGCTGAAGAGCATCATAAATAACCTACACACAAAGTTTTAGCTTTTAAAATAATACACATTCAGAGATACGGCAACCCCGCATTCTCTTCGTTCGAATATCTACCACATAATGCTTTTTACGTTTATTTAATTTTTATCTGCTAACCAGAGCGATTGTGATATTAAGCTGATAAGAATAGATATTATATATTGATCTGTGTCAAAGGTCGAGAAGAGGATTCATTCCAGATTTATAAAATCAAATACCTATATAGTTATTTGCGCCAACATTTTCGATCATAAAACAATATTTTGGAATCAAACTAAACTATCTGTAAAGAAGAAGCATGATATTTTTTTGAAAGATTTTTTACTAAATTAGTACTTCAAGTCTTGAACCCAATCGGATTACGCCTTCTACCTTGTTCCCGAGCAAAGCCCAAACTGAGAATGCAGGGTTGCCGTATCTCTGGATGTGTATGACCTTAAAGGCTAAAACTCGGTTTGTAGGTTATTTATGATGCTCTCTCATGCTATACATAGTTTCAGTGCGATAAATTCTTATTAACGTGAATGTCACTGATAAAGGTTACGGTCAAGGTCACGGCTAAGGTCAATTTTTTTTCGGGAAAATTTCTTTCAGCGGCCTTTATATGTATACCAAAAATGGACTCAATCGCACTACGCCTTCTACCCCGTTCCCGAGAGCCCAAACTGAGAATGCGGGGTTGCCGTATCTCTGAATGTGTATGAACTTGAAGGCTAAAACTCGGTTTGTAGCTTATTTATGATGTTCTTCGGCGCTATACATAATTTCAGCACGATAAATTGATATTTACGTGAATTTCACTGGTCAAGGTCACAATCAAGGTCACGGCTAAGGTCAATTTTTTTTGGGAAAATTTCTTCCAGCGGCTTTTATATGTATACCGAAAATGAACTCAATTGGACTACGCGTTCTACCCTGTTCCCGAGAGCCCAAACTGAGAATGCGGGGTTGCCGTATCTTTGGATGTTTATGACCTTGAAGGCTGAAACTCGGTATTAAGGTTATTTGAGATGCCTTTTAACACTATACAAGTTTTCAGCACGTTACACTGCCATTTACGTGAATTTTGATGGTCAAGGTCAGGATCAAGGTCACTGTCAAGGTCAATTTTTTTTTGGAAAAATTTCTTTTGACGTCCTATAGATGTGTACCAAAAATGAACTTGATCAGAAAACGCCTTACAGTCCGTTCCCGAAAGCCCAAAAATTACCAGGGATGCAATCAATTTTTCACAAAAATTCGTTATTTTGAATTTAAAATTTGAAAGCTAACTGATTTTCACATCTGATTTTGTGAGGTTATATTAGTAGTAGTGATGGGCTGATTAAACATTTTTACCATCGAAATTTCTCTTAGTGATGGGTGATAATTGCTTAAACTCCTGAACAGAAACCATTTGAAAGGGAACATTTACAAATTATTTCAAATTTAAGAAAGAAATAATTGTTAATTCGTTTCAGAAAGAAACTTTTGTCATTATTAAAATGTATTGCATAGCATTAAAACTGAATTCAAAATAATTTAAAAGCTTTAAAATATGTGAACACTAAACTTAAATAACAAACCAATGTAACCAGTACCAACGAGGAAAGCATACAGACAAATTTAATATTAAAAGAAAGCTACTAATTGCGATTGAAGTTCCTTCCCTACAATAAGTTATAAACTAAGTTTATGTAGGCAAACATAAAGAATAAAATAAAATAAAATAAAGTAAAAAATTAAATAAACTATTGTCACAAACAAGGCATAAAACTAGTCACAAACAATCACCAAAATTAATCATAATCACAGAGATATCACAGTATGTTAAAAAGGATTTTATTATTCAATGTCGTTGACATTTTTATAAGTCTGTAGTATGTTGTTGTATACTCCACTAAGTCTGTCTGTTGTGTCAATTTTGATATTTACTGTATTGTTTAAATTTATGTGAATCATCTCACTCACCTTTCGCTTATAAATCTGAGGTTCAGAGTCTACCATTTTAACTTCATCAAATTTGAAACGGTGGCCAGTTTCAAAATGATGTTTTGACAGTGCAGTCTTGTCTTCATTATACATTCTAACATTACGACAATCATACCTGTGTTGTTGAACTCTTTTGTCAAGATATTGCATTGTCTCGCCAATATAGCATTTGCCGCATTCACAGGGTATTTTGTAAACTACTGAGCTTCTTTTTCCTTCTGGTATCCTATCTTTAAGTGGTGTGAAAAAAGAGCTAGAGGTTTTTGGATTGTAAAAAGCTAGTTTCAGCTCCGAATTGTTAAAGCATCTGCCTATTTTTTGAGAGAGATCATCAATGTAAGGAAATTTGAAGTATTTTTGTTGAGTTTTAGTGTTACTTTTAGTTTTTGTTCTAAATCTATTTATATTTCTGTTTATGAAACTTAAAGGATAATTGCATTAGATAGTTTATAAACTAACCAGCTATTTTAGTTTTCTCAATAATTTTAAGTAAATTAGCCAATACTTTTTGGTTAGTTTGCAAACTAGCTGCTATCTTAGTAAAAATTGTGTTTTCTATAAAAATAGCCAGTGAGTTGGTTAGTTTGTAAACTATCCAGTTAGTTTACAAGCTAGCCAAGTTTGCATATTAGCCATAACATATATATTTCCTAAACATTTCAAGATTGCAGTTTCCTTTACCGACTACAGGATATTTGCAGATTGTGAATCTCAAGTACTTAGTCCTAGTAATGTACAAATGACTAAGTAATATAAAAATGATTTTAAATTTTTATCAGTAAGAAACCTTGACATTAGTATCCCAATTAAAATAATGACATCGCAGAAATTCCAACTGAGTTAATGAAACTATTCCGTAGTTGGGAATATACTTACCAAGAGATTTTTTGGTTTGAGGTCTCAACTGACTGGTATAGAAGCGAAGTTATATTGTTCCTATTTATGATGGGAAGTAGTAGTAAGCATACTTTGTCAAAAGTTACAGTAATCCTTATTGACAAAGCTAAGCCTTAAATTAGACACCTAACTATAATGCTTGTAACAGTAAATAAGTACACATAATATTTTTAGTTTTCAACAGTTAAGAAATAAAGCTAAATAAACCATAAATGAAATAATGAGTCATAGAATAACAAAACGAAGAAACAATACAAGAACAAACTGTTGAAATCTATAATTCTGCTTAAAATTTTGGTATAAGAATTGAATTAACAAGTATCAAAAACCTAAAAATGCTTAAAACATAATGAACTATGAACTAGATAACTATAGGGGGTTAAAAATTGACAGAAACAATAAAAAATAAGACAAAATTTAAATAAACAGTACAATAGTACTCTGAAAATAAAATAAAATAAACACGAGCTGGGACAGAGTGTCATACCCACGATAATTCTAGGCTGCAAAAGCTGGTTAAATTTATTAGGTGAAAAATACCATGTCCAGAAATTCATTAACCATATAGAAAGCTTGGGCAAGTAGGATAATTTTTAACTGTTTTCGAAATAAAGTGATATCTGATATATCTTTTAAAGTTGCTCGAAGGTGATTATAAAGTTTCACACTATTGTAAATGATAGAGAGGAATGTGGAATAAGAAGTGGTAGATGATGACTTTGCCTCGTCAGATTGGTAATTTGGCGTGCAGGAAAACAAGAGATATTCTTATGAATCAGGCTGACTCACTCGAGAATAAAGAGACATGAAAGAGTGAGAATTTTATATTTGACAAAGAGTGGCTTACAGTGTTCCTGTGGTGAAACGCGAGCAATAAATCGGATTGCCCGTTTTTGTAGTTTAAACAGTGATTCAAAAGGATACTGGCTGCAAAATCCCCAAAATGATAGGCCATAAGTTAGGTGCAATTGTATCACAGCGAAATACATAATACATATACTGATTTTGCTATGGTGGACCCCCGGGTGGAGCCCAAGGTATATAAAACTGATCGTATGCAGTAGCAGCCTGAAGATAGTTTTTTGTTGAGAGCTATTATATGGAATTGGAATTTAAGATCAACATCCAAGTTGAGTCCAAGACACTTTGTATTTTTCAAGCTTTTAATGGAAAATTCGTCACATACAATTCGTTCGATGTTACATCGAAATGCAAGTATTTGGGTTTTGTTGAAGTTGAAAAGTAGTCCATTTGCATCGTACCACATTTTGATACTGTTTAGATCGTGGGATATTATTCTGATCAGCTCGTTAGGGTCGCAGTTGCGCCATAGCACAGTCGCATCGTCCGGGAACGCTGCAAATTCTTCAGATCTATTGATGAACAGGAGATCATTGATATATAGAAGAAATAGGATCAGTCCAAGAATTTAGCGTTGCGGGACTCCAAATGTGATGTTCTGTTCAGAGGATAGTTTGCCATCCGCGGAGACATGCTGACTGCGATGGGAAAGGTACGATCGAAACCATTCCAGAATTATGCCTCAAAAACCATAGACTCACACAGTCAAAAGCCTTTGAGAAGTCACAGAACACTCCCGCAGTAGCATATCCATTATTGTAGTTTCTAAAAAGTGTTTCGATTACATGGAACATTGCATCATGCGTGCCCTTTTTGGGAAGAAATCTAAACTGGGCGGAATTGAAAACATTGAGCAATGTTAGAAAACTCAACATTCGCTTTTTGAGTAATTTTTCTACTACTTTAAAGATTGTAGACAGTAGTGAGATAGGGCGGTAGTTAGATGGACTTTTCGTGTCGCCACTTTTGTGGATTGGAACGAATAAGACTTCTTTAAGACTAATGGGAATAGAGTTTTGAATCACTTGTTATGGATGAAATAATCTTGTTTTAAATACCTACCTGGTAGAAAAGGTTTTTTAAAGAGGCCTCGAAAGAGGCTCTTGATAAAGTGAACTATAGTTTTATTATTTTAATAGGTACTTGAAGGATTAGGAATTTTTGGCCCAATCCAAATTAGTGCTTGAAGCAAGGAGATTTTAATGCCTGGAAAGTCCTTATGCCTATAGTTTTGAGCGCGGCCCCTCTGGTGATCCCTTGAAGATAGTGAATTTTTAAAGACTTTTGGGTTAAGATGTATCAAGAACCTACTCTGGGAAAGCATAATATTCCTAATTCTCATTTTATTAAAGCCCTCACTGTTCAATTCACAATTCAATAACCATTAAAACATTAATAAACTCAAAAAAACAACAAAGAAAACTACATTATACACGCCGAGCACCGCTAGGGTTGCCAGATACTTGAGTTTTGAAAATAGGATATCCTGTATAAAATTATATGAGATTGGATAATAATATATGAGAATATTTTATGTACCTACTGCAAAATGCCCAAACCCGAAAAAGCTCCCATCTTGACAATTAGCTATGATTTTGAGCAGATTTTGGAATGTATTGCTGAACATTCTTTTAGGTAGGTAGTTGGATACGCTTCCTGGTCCGTCAGTCTCATTTCTTGTAAAAAGTCGTGGACAACACCTTGAGTTTTTTTATGTTTAACAAATCCCTGACCCAAAATCGTTTTGTTATTATTTCAACTTTGTCCGACGTCAGAAAAAAGTTGGAAATATTTGGATAAAAGTGGCGGGAAATTTTTTAGCCAATAGGAGCTCCGTCGTACCTTCGGAAGGTCGGGGTCGGATAACGGACGCATGGCACTCAGGTCTTTTACGTGTACAGTAGTGATAATAGTGATATACATGGTTTCTTTCTTTTTTTGGGGAAAATATATGAGAAAGAGTCTCATATTAAACATGCTAATATGAGATATGAGAAACAGTTAAAATATATGAGTCTCATATTAAAAATAGGGGGTCTGGCAACCCTAAGCACCGCCCTCCTCTGGTTGCCTTCCACGTCAACCAACTGATTGACTCATGACAGTTCTCTGATAAGGAAGCAGCGTAGACAGTTGACTTTTGGAGGAGCAAGTCGTTGCGTCTTACAGTAGGCCACAGCTACCCTTCTTGACGTCCTCGTCAACCTATCGGAACAAATACATAACATTATATATAACGAACAACTTGTGTCCTACAATTATCAAGTAACTGCCTCAAATCAACTGAACGATTTCTACATTGCTGGAAGCGTAACACTAATAAGTTTTTATCACACGCCTTTATTGGCTCTGAAGCTGAAGCTACAACTCCCACGCAATGCTCTTGAAAATCTGTTCTTTTACTTTTATATGTTACTTCTTTGTTTACAAAGAAAACGTTTTTCCCTTTAACCACCTTGCCTTTTCGTGTTCTTCCTTTATTTGTATAACTTTGCTTTTCAGCATTCGGTATTAAGGGAGTTTGTGACTTATAAGAAAAATTAAACATTTTCTGCTGGAAGAACGTGTTCTTCATGATTTATAAATGTTATTGGTGAGATGCATCTCTTTTGGGGAACTTTTCCCGCCATCCGTGCGCGCATATTGTATTTCTTCGGAGAAATCTTCTTCTCACTTGTTGAATAAACTTTTGATACAAAGGGAACTTTTCCCTCGGAAGAAACGTTTTCCTCCTCAAAAAGTGGCCTTTTGGGAACTTTTTCTCCATTGCCACCTACATCGTTGGAAACTTTTTCCATCAACCCGTTGTTCTAGGAATCTTTTCCTTTTGAAGAAACGTTTTCTTCATGAACACGTTGTTCTTAGGAGTCGTTTCCCTGTGAAGATACTTTTTCTTCATGAACACGTTGTCCATAGGAAACGCTTCCCACATCCTCCGATTCGGAATCTTCTGTATCAGTGTCCGATCTGATATTAAATGACTTCACATGATCTACAGCACATATTCCTCTGTATTTCTTTTGACATCTCTTTGAACTGGGCAAATCTTCTATCACATATCGATCTCTGCCTAAATCAGCTGTCACAATGTAAGGTCCATCATACTTTGCTAATAGCTTTCTACTTTGCCCTTCATTTGATGCTACATTTTGTCTGATCATAACTTGTCCAATTTCACATTTGCACTTCTTCAATCTCTTTGCATCATATCTTTCTTTTTGTTTTGCTTGATCTTGATCAATAGCACCTTTCGCTTGAACTCTCCGTTTCTCTAATTCATTAACTCTATCGTCATTTGCTATTTCATTCGTTAAAAATGATTCTACTTTCAAACTTATGAATACGAAAAAGTAGAGTTTATTCCAAACTTTATTCTTGTCAAAGTCTCGTCCCATTTCCGTTCATCATCTGTCACTGATCTTATTCCTGTTAGCAAAGTTCTATTATATCTATCGACTTGCCCATTTGCACGAGGTGTTGCTGTAGCATTTTCAACTAATTTGATATTTAACTTAGTAGTGTATTCCTTAAAAGTTTTACTAGAATAGCAAGTTCCTTGATCACAAATTATTCGTCTTGGCATTCCGAGTTATCTCTTCCATGAATTTTATCAAAGGTCCGAGTTTGGTATTTGGGACCGCTTTGGTGAACAAGTACTTAGTAAAAGAATCTACTGCTGCAATCAGGTATGAATTTGTTTTGCAACTTTTCACAAACGGACCTAAATGATTCCAGATGTAAAGTGTCCATAGGATAGTAATTTTCTCTATTGGATGCAGAACATCCAAATGGTTCCTTCTAATAAGCCCACATTAAACAACTCTGTATATTATATCGTGAAACATACTTGCGCATCCTGGGAAACCAGTAATTTTGAGAAATTGCAAAAAAAGTTTTCTCTAATGCAAAATGGCCAGCTGAGTCATCATGGTATCAGATTTTTCTTACTAAAAGTGCTTCGTACTGAACTACAATCAATGACTACTTTAAACAGGATTCCTACAAGGTAAACACGAAATCGCTGCATGCAATTAATGCCGGCTAATGTCTCTAACTCGTAGAAGTGGTACCGCTGCTCTTCCTTGCTTGTTTGACGACTATTATAGTACAACACAGGTTTAAATTTGACATCTGGTTGTTTCTGTAACAATATGCCTCCTCTAATCCCCATTTCGATGCATCTGTGTGTAACTCAGTCTCTAAATTAGGCTCATAAATAGCTAAAATTGGTCGAGTACACAGTATCTGTTTAAGCTGTCGCAGAGAATCTTCTTGATTTTTATTCCCAAAAAGGAATCGCTCTTTTTAGTAAGTGTGGGTAATGGTCTTGCGACATGAGCGAAATTCTTGACGAATTTCCGAAAATAACTGGCAAGTTCTAAAAACTGCCTCACCTTAAGGACATTTTTGAGAACTGGAAACTTCTCTACTGCAGTTATTTTTGATTTTCCTGGTCTTACACCCTCTGCCGATATCTCATGTCCCAAATAATCAATGGTTTGTCGAAAAAAATTACATTTAGTCATACGTAGGGTAGGGTAACGTCCAGCGTTACTAAATACTTTTAGGATTTCTGATAAAGCTCTGTATCCGTCGTCAAAGTCAACTGCCGGAATCAAGATGTCATCCATGTATGCCAGTGCTGAATTAAATCTTAATGATCCAAGAACTAGGTTAATACTGCTGAAATACAGCTGGAGCATTTGCTAATCCAAATGGCATTCGTGTGTACTCATAATTTCCATCCGACGTAGTGAATGCTGTTTTCGCTCTACACTCTGCTGCCATCAGTATATATCAAGTGACGTAAAGTGCTCGCTTCCTCTTAAACGTTCAAGATGATCGTCTGTTCTTGGTAGCGGAAATACGTCCTTAACCGTTTTTGCATTCAACGCTCGGTAGTCCACGCACATACGCATCTCACCTGTTTTCTTTTTGACTAATATAGGGCTCGTATATGGCGAATTTGATTCCTGAATGATATCGTTGTCTAAAAGTTCTTGGACGATACCACGCACTTTTTCCCGTTTGGTAAAAGACAAGCGATAAGCGCGATAAGTTACTGGTTTACTGTCTAACAAGTTTATTGACATTTCACAACCTCATTCACAAAGTTATTCTCTTGTAAGCACGGCGTTTCCCTGGCAATTAATTCTTCTGCTTTGAAATCCAGCACGTTGCAGGACAAGTTCATCACTGGTAAAACGCCATTTTGGGAAGAAGTTATACACCTTGGGATACAATATTCATAAGATGGCTTGAGTCTGGTTCCAAATTCGACAAAAACTTCTCCATTGTAGTCGTTTGATTTGTTTGAAGCGATCTTCACATGATGTGATTCGGCGGTATTGCTATGTCTTCCAAAACCGTCATTTTGACTTATTTTGTCATCCTTTAGAACTGGTGCAAAGTTTGCTTGGTTAAATAAAGGCTGCCCGATAATCACTGACACATTTTGTAGTTTATCTGGCACAAAGTATTTCAACATCTCGCTTGTATATTACAGGGTTGCCAATTAATACCAAAACGCTGAGCATCACTTTGCCGTAGCGTAACTACCGCACATCCTGTATCGACTAATCCAGTACATGTGTTACCATTTACTTTGCATACCACGATATAATTAGTGTTCTTTGTCCGGGATTCGTCTAAAGCCATAACGTCTTTGGACGTTCCAGGTTTTGAGTAATTTCGATTTTTAAGACAGTCCGCCTCGGCATGACCTAAACGTTCACATTTTTTGCACTCAAGACGTGGTTTTATGCAATATTTTGATATGGGGTCATAAGAATGTTCATGTTCATGTTCAAAAATGTTTGAGCCTTTGTACCACCGTATCTATCCTTTGAGAATTTATAATTTTGACCAGCATGTTTATGTGTGCCAAACTTTTGTTCATCTTGAGCACCTGGACGTTCCACTGTACCCAAGGTTGACAAATAATCTCGATACAGTCTGTTCGACCTTTAAAATTTTACATGATCTGAGTTCAAACCGGTGTAAGCCAGGTTGGTTTCTATCTTTATTTAAATAAAATATTTTAGTACGAAAGGATCAAGTATTTAGTTTATAATTTTAATATGGAATATTTTTAAAATTATTATTTTGGCAGATTAGTGCGATAGATTTAGAATCTTCAGGCTCACTATATCTGCTCGCTTTAGCCCTGTTTTGAATGACGCGATCATTAATGCCATCAATAATCATATCTACTGCGTTTTTTCCGCTAACTTGGCAACAACGTAATAACTCTGTTTCTCCAAAATAATACTCAGTCCACGTTTCGTCGTGTCGTGTAAAGCCTAGTTTTCCTCAATTATTGTGTGTTAACACTGGCTGGTTTCACTTTTAAATCAGATCACTTATTTAAACGTTTATAAAACTGAATGAATCACCACCAATCTCTTGGGATAGAGCCATAGAGCGTGTCATCCCACCGCTGCACTGTTAAATCTCATTTTATTAAAGCCCTCACTGTTCAATAACCATAACGACATTAATTAACTCAAAAAAACAACAAAGAAAACTACATGCACGCCGAGCACCGTCCTCCTCTCGTTGCCTTCCACGTCAGCCGACTGACGTATTCTGTGCGACTGACTGACTCATGACAGTTCTCTGATAAGGAAGCAGCGTAAACAGCTGACCCCAATGGCGGAGCAAGTCGTTGCGTCTTACAATAGGTCTGTTTCTGCCGGAATCACAAACCAGTCAGAGTGAATTTCATTGGTTGAAACTAGTTTTCTGACTGTTTGTGACTGTTTTCAACCAATGAAATTCGCTCTGACTGGTTTGTGATTTCTGCAGAAACAGACCTATAATCGACTTTATTTCAAACAAAACCATGAAGTTTCTGAGTTTTGTCCTGATATTCCTCAAGGATTTTGATATTTAGTGACATATTGATTTAGTTATTACTATGTGTTTTAACCATTGCTTATTTTCATTAGGATTGTTATTATTGTATTTTCATTAATTGGATTTATAATGGGTACCTATATTTTTTGTTGTATTTACGTTATTGAATTGAAATACTTTTATTGTATTTTGTTCATAAATTTAATGGTTGATGGTACTTAAATATTGACGGTAAATACTATCGAGTCTAAGCACATGGTACGAATATGATTTCTGAAATTGGAAAGAACCTACTTAAGTATTTATTTAATTAAATACTTGAAATCATAACTTTAACATACAATTCTCAACTAGGTACTCTAAAACACTTATCACAGCATCATCATTCATTGGAAAATATTTATAATTAGTTCATACCCATACATATCTATTTTTGTATATGCAAATAAGTGGTCCGCATTGTTCGTAACCTTGTTGAATCACATTACAAAGTCGAAATTGATAACATTTGCCTTCAACAATTAGCTTTCTATTTCCTTTTGTTAGCCTAGGCAATAATTATTTTTCCTTCAATTTCCTAGCGATTTTTATAAACAATATTTACCTTATTTTCACTTTCGTCTCTAAATATAGGTTATTAGCACTGAAGTGTTCTATTATTAAACTTGAAATAAATGCATGAATAATATGATTAAATAAATGGGGAATGATTTTTTTTTGTCGAAAATATTTGCACTTTCTCTTTGTTCCTTGTTTTGTTAACCTGCAATTTTGCATATGGAAATTCTCATAATGATGGAGACGCATTTAGATACAAAAACAAAGTGGTGCAAAAATCTAGTAGACATGGACATGCACGATTGCATCATCCTAAATAATTTTTGCAACTCCTCGGGCAAACTAATAAGAATATCATTAACAAGTGATTAAACTCACGGAGAAGAGAAACCAGTATCTTACCTATTTAAATTAATATTCACATGAATATGAGTCATATATTTTTTGCTCATTTATAATAATAGTTATGGAAGTGTCTTGTATAATTAATTTTTTTATTTTTAATAGTAATTTATTGTTTTTTTTTTTTTTTTAGTATGGCAGAAAAGATATAGAATCGGCTCTAATTGAAAAAAGAAACCAAAAAATAGAACAGGACTCTGAGGATGAAGGCTATAGTGAAGAGTTAGCACCTTCAGAAAAATCTTACACTCATGAAACTCCAAAAAATGATAAAGGACATAAGCCAAACGGATTAACTAATGGGTATTTAGTCAATGGAGGAAATAATCTGATTAGGTTTGGATTTTTGAAAATTATTAATACAGTAGACTAACATATTTTTTTTTACAGTCGGGAGGAAAGACATATTTTATTACCTGAGCCAGTAAATGTTCCAGTCAAAGCTGATGCAGCAAATGGTGAGAACAGTGTTGAAGATAGCAACTTAAGTCAGGTGCTTAAAGAAGGAACAGGTGAAGTAAAGGCAAGTATTTATAATCAAATAATTACATAAATAATTAAAAATATATTTTCTTAGGAAAAAATCCTATTAAACTTTGAACTAAGCACGATACTTGACTACACAAAAGCAGGCTTCGAGGCTATCATAGAAGACCAAGTCACCTCTAGATTCGAAGCTGAAGAATTAAAGAATTGGAACTTGCTCATAAGAACTAATAGGGGCTATGAATTCATATCGTGGAAACTAACATTTATTTGGATGTGCGGATTTTGTGTTCGCTATACCTTTTTGTTGCCTTTGAGGGTTATTATTTGCTTTTGTGGGGTAAGTAGCCGAGAGTTTAAAATTTATTCCATTTGTACTATTTTGGTAAATTCCAAATGAATCTTTAACAGATTAATTTCATGGCTGCCTTTCTATTTCAATCTCATTAGAGTCTCTGGATGATCATCGTCCTGAACTTAGTGTCATTAATCCCAAACAAACGTCTCCAAAAGTATCTCTATGTCAAAGCTAACAAGGCAGGATGTCGAATTCTAGCTCAGTCAGCTACTGCTGTAATTCGGTTCCATAACAGAAAGTGGCGACCAAAATCCAGTGGCATTTGCGTGGCCAACCACACTACCACATTTGATACTTGTATTTTGTTAGTCGATAATTTCTATGCAGTGGTAAGACTTACGAAATGAGGGTGTTAGCTTTGGGTAACACCAAGTGCACTGCTGGGAATGCTTTGTCAATGTATTTAAACAATAAAAGCTACTTTAAACGTTCTGTTTATTTTTATAGAGATTAGGCTATATAAATACAGACGAATTAATTTTTTGTATTTGCCATGTCAAAATGTGATTTCTATGTTTTTGCAAAAATGGCATGGATATCACGCACATTTCGAAGTCCATTTACGTTAAAGTGATTCTAACATTAACGGTCATTTTTGTCGCTCGCTGGTTAATGATGCGAAACACATAAGTTACAAATTTAAAATTATGTAGTTTTTAAACAAAATCATACCTGAAATATCAAATACTGACTTCATTACAGCTAAAGTCTTCAAGTTGTACTAGTTGATACACAGATAGAATAAGCACCTGTTTTATTAAAAATATTTGGCTCGCCCTCATCATAAATGTCATAATATATAGTTTCAAAATTCCATTGCTTTTATTTTGGTTATATCAATAAATTAACATTGCTACGCACATTGTAAATATGGTCGCACCACCTTTACAGGTACTGTGGCTCACAATCTGTACAGCTCTGGTTGGCTACATACCCCAAAAGGATTTCCGAAGATTGGTCAACAAATATGTGTCGATTATGTGCTTTGGGATCTTGTCGCGTGCCATTTCTTCCGTTATAACTTATCACAACGAGCAAAATAGACCAAAAGAGGGAGGAATCTGCGTAGCTAATCATACATCGCCTATTGATGCTCTCATTTTGATGTGTGATAATTGTTATTCTTTGGTAGGTGAATAATAATTTAAATTTACTGGTTATTGATACAAATAAAAATATTATATTCATGGCAAATACTGTTGCATCCACTATTGTCTATGAAAGTGTTACACAAAAGAAAAATTCAAATTTCTGTAACTATTTTTTTATAACAAACACAAGAAATTGATCTGTTGTATTTGAAGTAAAAAGCTTCTTGGCTTCTCACAGACTCGTCATCACAAAAGTATGGCTTTTACTTCTAATATTTCAATGGGGTGATAAAATGTGGTTCTTTTTTATAACACTACATATTTTTTTCCTCATGCACTGTTATAATAAATAAAAACGTAATGCAAAACTTAACTCAATTTGTTGTTGGTCTTAATAATTAGTAGTGGCTTAGAGCATATAATCTGTTTGCTTATAGGTATTTGCTTTAGAAATGAAACCGTTTGCTAAGTAAATAGTAAATAGCAATACTATTGTAATTAATATTTTATTTCATATTTAGATTGGTCAGAGACACGGAGGCTTTTTAGGTATCTTACAAAGAGCACTGGCCAGAGCTTCACCACATATCTGGTTTGAAAGATCTGAAGCTAGAGATAAGAAATTTGTATCGCAAAGGTAATTCCTTTCTCTCTATTAGTTTTTTTTTTAAATAATCAATTAATTTTTAATTAGGTTAATAGACCATACATCAGATCAGAATAATCCTCCAATTCTTATATTCCCGGAAGGTACCTGTATTAATAACACATCGGTGATGCAATTTAAGAAGGGCAGCTTTGAAGTAGGAAGTGTAATATATCCTGTAGCCATCAAATATGATCCAAGGTAATTCTTTTTTCCCTATAAATTACAATATAAAGAACTACAAATATGCCTGTGCGTTGTCCATCTTTCCCGAATATGGAAGTCTAAAAGAATTAGAACCAGGGTTGGCATACACAAAAATCCATTCCAAAAACTCAGTGGCTTTTTGACACAAAACGCCACCATCTATATTGACAAAAACCTACATAAATTGAAATTAAAATCTTGATTAATAGGTTGGTAGAGAATTTCATTGATTTTAATTAGAGCTTACTGTTGTGGATAAACACTCACTACTTCAAAGAAATTCAAAAGAAGAGGAACCTCTGGAACAAGTACCAAAATCTCAAAACTCCCCAGTCTTAGCAGGAATAGGAATATAGAACTCAAAATAACCTACTGAGAAATATGCTGCAACAAGCAAACCAACGAGTCTTTCCTAAGCAGCTAGCTGCCCGCTTTACAAGGGTGACATGGGGGGTTTGTAGCTTTGGGGGTTGATGGAGAGAAACTCGCTCAGGTTATATAAAAATATATACTATATATTTTCCCAAATATAACCTTACATGTATGCTAATCCTATAAGATATGTGACCCTTCGAACACTGGGGTCCTTATAGGGAGCCACACGTCAATGCTGCTTGGAGGACTGTAGATTAGTTTATCGTCACCCTTATGCCTCCAGAGGGGCGTTCCCAACGAGAGGTAATTGCACTGGACAACGATAAGGCTGAAGATACCCAGAGGGGCGTTCCCAACGAGAGGTACTTGCACTGGGGAGACTTAATTCCAGAGGGGCTTTTCCAACGAGAGGTACTTGCACTGGTTTAAGTCTGCCTTTGCTGCGGCTTGCAGCGCAATTTATATTAATTTATTGCTGAATTGCAATAAACATTCGATCGAATCGGCAATTAAATTAATAAGGTTGAATACCGGGTCCTCCTTTCCTAAGCAGCTAGTTGACAATATGAACACAGTTTGCCTACAAGATCTGATAAACAATTCTATTCCTACATAAAAAGAATGCTCAATTCAAACTCTATATTTATTGTTCTAAAAGTCCAGGATACTGGAGATATTATTGGAGATTTAAAGCAGACTTCAGAAACCTTGGCGAATCAATTTGAGAAAGTCTTCACCAGAGAAACAGTGCAAAATTTTCTAAAGACTAAGAAGTGAACGTTTAGTTGCCCAAATAACATCAGCCGAATTTACGCCAGAAGAGATTTGCAAAGTTTTGAAAAACCAATAGACTCCAGCCCCGGTCCTGACAACATTGCAGCCATATTATTGAATAAAACAGCAGCTAATATAAGTGAACCACTCTTATCGGCGATGAACAATGTAATGGAGAATGGAAGAGTGCCAAACAAGTAGACCAAAGCAATTATAACGCCCATCTACAAGAAAAAAAGACAAACACAACCCTGGAAATTATCGTCCCATAAGTTTAACATGCACTTTATGTAAGTCAATGGAGAGGGTTGTTGCCGATAAAATCAAGAATTTTGTTCTGGAAAATGATGTTATGCTTGCAATCCAACATGGATTTCTACCAGGACGATCCACCTCCACAAACCTGCTTTCGGGTTCAAACAAGTGAACAAAAGAAGTGGATAGTGGAGGGGCTGTTGATGTTGTTTCTCTTGACTTTGAGAAGGCCTTCGATAGGGTTTCAATCCAAAGACTTTTATACAAGCTTGACTACCTCGGTGTAAGCGGTAGCTTACTACGATGGATCTCCAATTACTTGCAAGGCAGAACGTTCACAGTAAGAGCAAATGGGGTGTTATCTGAGCAGCACAAAGCAATGAGTGGGGTGCCCCAGAGCTTTGTCTTGGGCCCTTTGCTCTTCATTATTTACATTAGTGACAAAGGAAGTGGCCTTCAGTCTGGTATCACATACTTTGCTGACGATACAAAGCTTTACTGCAATCCAACCCATGGCACTCAGAAACTGAAAGAAGATCCCGAAGCCTGTTCCATTGGACTAACGAATGGATGCTAAGCCTCAACGAGAGCAAGTGCACTGTTTTGCACATCGGTAGAAATAACCCAAAAATTGAGCATATGATTCGAACATGCGTAGTCGCAGAAGTCAACCAACAAAGGGACCTGGGAGTTATTGTTAGCTCTGACTTAAAATAGGAGCCTCACATTGAATGCATGACTAAAAAGCTGACACCCTAGTGTACTTGATGAAGAGAGCTTTTAGTGACCACTTTGTGGAAATGATAAAAAACCTTTGTGCGTCCTAAGCTGGAATATGCCCATGCTGTGTGGAGCCCTTACTATATAACAGACAGATATTATCGAACGAGTCCAAAGGACAATCATCAAGATACTTCCAGAAGTGAGCCATCTACTATACTGTGAACGCCTTGAAATATTCGGACTAAGTACATTAAGAGAAAGGCGAGGAAGAGGTGATCTCATTGAAACCTTCAAAGTACTAACGGGTTATTTCAGCCCAAAAATGGATCTGGTACTTTTCCAAATTTCCTACTACGCTTCCACTGAAAGAAACTCAACAAGAAGCATCTGCCGCACGAGTACTATGTAACGGATAGAGATAGTTATTTCTATCTCTATGGCACTTGCTGTCTTCTTCTCTCTTTTTGAAATCAATAGAGAAGGGACGTCAATACAGATAGAGATAATATCTCTATTCGTTATATAGTCCCTGTCCCTGCTCTGCTTTTGAGGAAGAACTTTTTGAACAATAGAGTTGTCTACAGATGAAACAGCCTTCAGGAATCTACTGTAATGCACCAACTGTCAACGCCTTCAAGAACGCGCTGGATAAAGAAATGGACAACTTGAGAAATCAACTTACCCACTATGTGTAACCTTAATCCCTAATGCCTGAATATCGCCACAGTGTATAAAGATAATCCAACTGAACTCACACGTACAGGGTGTTTGATTATATTTGGGCCTATACCTGCAGCCTTTGCTGTTTGAGATGGAAAAGTGATTTGAATGCGGAGCTTGACAGTTTTAGCGTTGTCAGAGGAAGGAAAGTCGCATCGTGGACTGCTTCAACTTTTTTTGGTGGAAAACCCTGTATATCGTGCGATGGAATGAGGGATCTTTTCTTCCTGATTCCAAATTTGTGTATGTTGATCGCATTTGTGTCAGCCGTTTTTGACGTATCTTGGCTTGAATTTTGGGTGGTTTGCAAAGAAATTTCATAAGGATGTCAAGAGATTTAAATCTTTGTAAGGTTTATTTATTTGCATTCTATCTGCGATTTGGGCCAAGATGTGTCAGGGGTGGCTCACGCACGTGTGTTTCGAGTCGGGAGGGGGGATCTTTCCTTTTATCGCATAGTATGCAGGGTGTCCCGTTGGAAAGGGTTGACGTTGTCTACGTGTTACCGTTTTCCGATGCGATTTTGTTTCTTTTGATGACGTTGGTCGAGAATGTGGAGGGGAACTGTCGAGTTTTGTATTTGGAATTTTTTTCTATCTCAGATATTGGAGGCTGTGGGTGTAGGCTTGAATATAATCAAATACTCTGTACAAAAAAAAAAAAAAAAACATTACCTAATTGCAATAGGCTTATCGGTTTAGACCGCTTTATATTGCTCACAATAATAATAATAATAGTAATTCGACGAAAATCACGACATCCCAAAATGGTTAACAAAAGGAAGAACTTATCTTATTCCGAAAAACAATGAAACTACGAAAGCCAAAAACTACCGACCCATCATCTGTTTGAACAACATATACAAAGCTCTCACAGAAATAATATCAGAGAGGGTATACATACACCTAATCACAAACAGTATTTTCCCGCTCGAGCAGATGGGTTGTACTAAAAATTCATATGGCTGCAAGGATCACCTCCTAACGAGTAGAGCAATACACAAGGACTGCAAGGAAAGTCGAAAGAACCTGTCTCTGGCCTGGATTGATTATAAGAAGGCGTATGATAGCGTCCCATACAATTGGATAATAGAAACTCTGAACATGTATTGAGCACATCCCGTACTCCTCCACCTTATCACTAAATCCATGACCAATTGGAATACAGATCTCACTCTAACTGCAAATAATATAGGCACAGTAATCAGAGATGTACAGAACAAAATGGAATTTACCAGGGAGATTCGCTCTCACCGCTGCTCTTCTGCATGGCATTGTTTCCTTTGAGCATCCTAAACAACAAAACAGCAAAAAATTAGTCACCCACTGTACGTCGACGATCTAAAGCTTATTGCAAAAGACGACACTGAACTAAAGAAACAACTCTGTCATCGAAAATGAAACAACAAAATCTACTAGGACACGCTGATCGTAACTGATGAGCAAATTCTTCACAATAAGCCAGACATTCTTCATATTAACAAAACAGGGAAATATGCATTTATCATTGACTTTGCAGTACCAGCAAACAGCAACATAGCAAATTTCTACACAAGAAAAGTCACCAAGTACCAAGATACGAATTAAAAAGAATTTACCAGCTTAAGAAAATCGAAGTCTTGCCGTTCATAACTTCTGCCACAGGTTTAGTAGGAAGAGGACTTGTTAAAAATCTAGAAAAACTCTACCTGGGCAGGGAGAACTGGCCGGACTAATGCAAAGACCGGTGGCGCTTGGAACATGTCATGTAATGCGGCGTTATGTGCTGCACGATATGTAACCTTGACTTCTGTCCGGTTACGGCTCGAAACATTTTCCCTCTAAAGGTGGATATAAAAAATAATAATAATGATAATAATTACATTGAAATCGGACAAAAATTAACGAAGCTGTGAGGCAAAACCTGTCTCAATGTCATTTTTGCAAAATTTTCAAAGTTAGATATTTTCAATTTCAAAACTTCTCAGGTGTAAAACTTTTGAAACCAAATCCTAACTAACTGGTATGTAGAGAATGTAATTGGCTCTAATTAAATTTTAATTATATTTAAATCAGTTGAAAATTAACAGCGCTGTGAGGCAAAAACTGTCTCATTGACATTTTTGGAAAATTTTCAATGTTCGATAATTTCAATTTTGAAGCTTCTCAACTGCAAAATTGTAACTAAATCAAAATCCCAATTAACAGGTTTCAAGAGAATTTAATTGGTTTTAATTAAAGCTTAATTATATTCAAATCAGATGGAAATTAACAGAGCTGTGAGGCAAAAACTGTCTCGGTGTCAGTTTTGGAAAATTTTCAATGTTCGATAAATTCAATTTAGAAATTTTCAAAAACCCGGGTTTTTGCCAACCTTGATTAGAACCTTGTTTGGGAAAGAAAATGTTGGTTCCGGATAAATAATATCAAACTAAAGAATTAAGGGGCACTCTGGTGGGTATGAATCCAGATACCACACCTCAAGAGCATCTTATGACAATTACAGAACCAAAATATTAGATTTCTATCACTTGATAGAGAAGTTACTGAATGTTGGACAACTCAATAAACCTCACTCGTTTTCTAATTCATTCAAAAAGTCTAGTCTAATAAATAAATTTATGATCTAGGTTTGGTGATGCCTTCTGGAACTCTAACAAATACACAATGCTGCAATATTTGTACATGATGATGACCAGTTGGGCGATAGTGTGCGACGTATGGTATTTGCCTCCAATGCATCAAGAAGAAGGCGAAAGTTCCATTGATTTCGCCAATAGAGTAAAAAGTGCTATTGCAAAGCAAGGTGGACTAGTTGATCTTGTTTGGTAAGTACATGCAGAAATTCAATGGGAGGTTCCTGATTCGCTAATATTTAACACTTCATCTTGATCCATTCTGGTTGATTTCCCAGTAACAAATTTTCCGAAATCGTGACCTCTTTCTTTAATCTTGTGTTTACCTTTAAATATTATTTAAAATGTAATTTTTATCCTTTATTTCATTAGGGATGGTCAGCTTAAGCGATCAAAGCCCAAAAAAGAATGGAAAGAGCGACAACAAGAAGAATTCAGTAAAAGGTTGAAAGTAGAATAGGTAGCATTCAGGTAAAAACAAATTAGGTTAACAATCTATAGTCACCTCAGTGTAGCAAAAATATTATCATTATTTTATAAATATTCAGAGTTACCAGAGAACTTTGACAAAGTTGAAGGATTCCTTTTTTCTTCAGGGCCTGTTTATTTATTGTTTGAATAAAGACAATAGTTAAATTACACTCTAAAATGTTTCCAGCTATAATTTTTGCAATCTTCATGGGTTGTATTTTGGAAGATTTGTAGAACATAACCAGCTAAATTATACATTGCTTGCTAAATACTTTGAGTTGCAATTCTAAGAATCCAGAATACAACATCTAAACTCGAATTATCATGTTTGATAACTTATCTAAAGATATCAAGAAGACTGGCCTTAAGTGGATTTTGTTTTAAAGTAGTATGCATGAAGAAGGCAGAGGAACAGCTCTAGTCACCAAATGTAGATTTTTAGGTTAATTTTGTGATAAAGCCAACAATTTTAATTTGTTTGAAGTAATTAGGTAGGTATTTTTTTTTGTATTTCTAGTTAGCTCAAAAGTACAAAGGACAGAACTTGTCTTGAAAACCTGTTGTGAAAGCAGCCTGTAAACTAAATTTTCAAAGGTAGATCATTTTTGAAAATTGCGTGGATGTGATCAAGTTCATACTTTTTCTTTTTGACAGTTACGTTCTTACTATAAAAGTGCACACTGAACGGGAAATTAAAAAAATGTTTTAAGAAATAAAAATTATGAAAATTTTAAATTCGGATTTAAGTATGTTTGGATGAAAGAGGCTACACTGTAATCAAATGAGATATGCTACCCTCTAAAGATCATTAACGTTCAGGCACTCAATATTGTGACCAATATATATGTCATATCAGAGTCGTGAATATGGGGTCTGTTTAACATTTTCATATTTTCTTTGTGCTTCCTCTTATTATCAAAATGTCCTTTGTATATTTCATTCTAGTATTAAATGAGTGAAAATTTTAGAGTTTAGGATTGAACATAAAGTCTGTTGAAATTGCTCGAAAACTTTAGAGATTCTCATGTAGTACTGTCATCAGAAAGGATACAAAAATATCGAAATAATTGATGTTTTAAGTTATTAGTTTTCTTAAGCCTAAGTTGTAAATATTCTTTTTATATTAGTGTGTATGTACTTCTATTAATTAAGCTATTTTTTTTTCAATCTGTTCTAAACGGGTTACTATAATATGTATATCCCAAAAAGCAAGAGATTAGATAAATTCTGGAAAAAAACAAATCGAAATCAAAATATTGATTTTAATTCCAATTTTTTATTTTATAAATAATAATTATTGTCTAGTTTCCCTGCCTATTATTTATTATTTATAAAATACATAGTGAGTTCTTTGCAAGCATAATCGGTACTTATCTGCTCAGCTAGATTTACACAAAAACATTTTTCAAATAAAAAATCATTGTATGTTTTTGATGCTTGAATAACGTATTTATGTAAGGACTGATCACAGCCAGAAAGCATTTATTTTTGAATACTTTGCTTATACACAAGGCAATGCTTTGTGCAGAATACGAGGCCTTTTTCTCATAATTGAAAACCAAATTAGCTTTAGTGTTCCAAACATGTAGTAGTGTATATGAAATTTTGTATCGAAATTTTATTATTTTATTGAAAAAAATTAATATATTTGAGTCTAAATAAGAATTTGCTTTTTTTAATTTTATTTCCAGGATGTTATCTTTGTTGTCTGACCAGTGAACCTGGAACTACAAAAATAATTCAGACAAAAATGTGCGACGTTGCCACGTTTAATTATAAAAAAGGAAAGATACTACACATGAAGTATAGTTCATTTGAAAATCCATTTTTTAATAACAAAATATCGATAAAAAGAAGCTGCTAAATATTTAAATGCGGTTAGGTGTATTCTCATATACAGGGTGTCCCACGGTGGATGTCGTATTAGACGTTTATGGAAAACTAAAAAGCGGATCATTTTGAAAATTTGGCAACCGGGATAAACGACCATAATCTACACTTCAAAAATATTTTTGTATATGCGGTGTTGCCGCGTCTACTCTAAACAAGTGGCAACATCGCTATTTTAAATGGAACACCCTGTATGTGATTGCATATTTGGATTCTACGTAAAATTCTGAGCAGATTTCATGTGATATACCCTATACCTAAGTTCAACTGTTTTGGAAATATTGACAGTTGAAAATTGACTTTTTGCAACTTTGACAGGCTGTAAAACTTGAACGGTTAATTTTAGAGGAAAACCGATCTCACATTCCTATCTTAGATTTTCGTAAACTATCATTTGGCACTAATTTTGAATCTAACCGAAGATTAAATTTAATTGGAATTTTTAATCATGGATTAAATTTAAAGTTTCTGTCAAATGATAGTTTATAAAAATCTAAGATGGGAATGTAAAATCGGTTTTCCTCGAAAATTAACCGTTCAGGTTTTACAGCCGGTCAAAGTTGCAAAAAGTCAATTTTCAACTGTCAATATTTCCAAAACAGTTGAACTTAGGTATAGGGTACATCACATGAAATCTGCTCAGAAATTTACGTAGAATCGAAATATGCAATCACATACAGGGTGTTCTATTTAAAATAGCGATGTTGCCACTTGTTTAGAGTAGAAGCGGCAATACCGCATAAACAAAAATAATTTTGAAGTATAGATTATGGACGTTTATCCCGGTTGCCAAATTTTCAAAATGATCCTATTTTTAGTTTTCCATAAACGTCTAATACGCCATCCACCGTGGGACACCCTTTTTTTTTTTTTTTTTTTTTTTACGGATATGCGCACTCGCAAGGAAATGTCCTATCACGCTCGAGAAGCGGCAAGTGCGCGGAAATGTCGGTGTATGTTGGTCTTGAAACGGTTCAGGTTGTAACCTGCAGGGAAAACCGTCGTAGGGAGTTTATTCCACAGCGATGCTGTTCTCCAGAGATATGAATTCTGATATAATGAGGTTCTTATTGTATTATATCACAAGTATTATATCACAAGACCTTCAAATTTAATCGATTAAACTATCCAACATATTTTGAGCATGATTTTGCTTGGAAAATAGTTGAATGCACAATAACTTAATAAAAGCCCGAGGGCTTTTATTTAAAAGTTATTGTGCATGAGACTATTTGCCAAAAAGCAAAATTATGCAAAAAATATTTGGATAGTTTATTCCATTTAAATTTATAGGTCGAGTGGTATACGGCTAGATTATTTCCTGAATAATTAGGATTGAATTGTTGGCGTCAATCCTATCCAAAGAGTTCTATTTATTATAAAATGTCAGAATTTTTCTATCAAAATTCTGTCAAAAAAGGTAAACAGAAATTTAATCGCTGATAAACAAGGTCTTGTGAAATAATCACTTATTTAAACAAAATTCATTCAAAAAATGACGTTGTCTGATGGGTCTATTTTATAATGAATGAAATAATCAGGTATATTTTATTTTAACAATTACATGCGAGCGTAAAAAACTGCACAGAAATTAAATAATCACTTCTGCTGCGGTCCAAACATTACTGAAGCGCAGGGCCGTCGCTAGGCTTTTGACCGCCCCGGGCAAAAATTGAAAAACTGCTGCCCCCTGCTCCTCCACATGCCCGCCACAGGTAACAAATTTTTTCGGGTGCCGCGCCCAAGAACGTGGATTTTGAGCCAAAAAGGAAAACAAAATTTGAATTTTTTCTACTACCGTGCGTGAAGTACTCACTTTATGCACTATTCAGAAGATGTAAAATTCCACTTCCACTTCACGCACTAGTGCGTAAAGTATTGTCTAAATCTATTTTTTGAACATATTTGATTGGTAGTAGAAAAAAAATTGTATGCAATACGTGTGCGTAAAGCTCCTTTTTTCACTCATGTGATTGTCGCACTCCTTCGGCTTGTCGCACTCGCCTTCGGCTCGTGCGTCAAACTTCACATTCGTGAAAAAAGGTACGCTTTACACACTTGTTGCATAAATAACTATTTTTTCTACTACCGTGCGTAAGTAATTTACTTTACACACTAGTGCGTAAAAATCGTTGAAAAAGTTTAATAAATTGTTATTGTATTAGTTTCTTTACAAAAATGTAGAAATACCCACAAGTAGGTATATAAATTTTGATATTATAAAACTCTTTGCTGCCCTTTTGTTTGCATTAAAGATGTGATATTTACTTTACATCCTAGGTTGTGGAGTGAGTTAGTTTTAGACACTAGGGCGTAGAGTGGTGACATGTTTTTTCAAAATGGTTTAATATTGTCAGTAGTAGAGGAAATTTTGTACGTGTGTAAAGCGCCCCTTTTCTCACTCATGTGATTGTGTGAAAAAAGCTTCAATTTACATAATTTTTATATGAGGTACCTGTCCCAAATAAGGCCACGTTAAAGAAGTTTTATTTTTTCCCAACATTATCCATATGTGAAGTGTTTCTATTACTTGATTATTATTAACTCCAATTTATTTATTGTTCTATATAAGTGGTGGTTTTTGCGTAAAACAAAGACGCTTACCATTGGCCTTATTTGGATCATTATGCTCCTAATAAGGCCACCATTGATTTTTTTTAAAAATAACTACAATTATTTATAAAAATATTATTATTTGAGAAATAGTACATAAAATAGAACTTATACGTTTGCTGCATTCCTAAAAAAACAATAGGTCCGAGTTCTCTGGAATGGTGATACGAATAGGTCTACATACAACTAGGACAAATGATTCGCAGCATCTCTTGCATGGAGAGACTCCAGGCATTTCAAAAAACATCACTTAGGTTATAATAGGACACATTCTTTCAAAAAAAAACTGTGATGTGAGGCCAATTGAACATTTTTCTTATAATGGCCTTATTAGGAACATGTTAAATTGATAAAAAAAAGTCTGTAACGAGAAATTTAGCAGAGATATTATTCTGTACTTACTCTGTAGCTTTCTCAATACATAAATGTCCGTGAAAAAATTACAATCGCTCCATTCACAGGGGGGGTTTATTTGAAATGTGCAATTCAAATACGTCTGATTACGTCGCAATTTTTGCCGGTATTTCAATGCTAGAAAATGCGATAGTCAGACGAATTTGAATTGCACATTTCAAATAAACCCCCCCAGCCTCAAAGTTATAGCGTGACATATGAAATATGTGATTGGCCATTTTTCGGCATATGACGAGTTGCTAAGAATCCTCGCAATAATTTTTGATTTGCATTATAGATTTCTTTTTAATTAATATTGTAATTTTTGGAAATGGGATTCAATATTAAGCAATAAAGGGCACTGGCCTTATTAGGTACATTGCCTTATTTGGGTCAGGTACCTTAAATTGCTTTTCTAGCGGACACCGGTTACATTGGTGTTTTGATGGTATAACTTGTATACGCGTAAAACAAATATATAATTTACAGTGGTTTTTTAAGTTTTTAGTTAGATTTTTTAAAATAAATACCTATTGTGTGATCCAGAAGTTGCTTGGACATGCCTAGAGTTTGTTTAGTTGTTAATTGTGGCAGTATAGCGCAAGAGATACAATATCTTTCTATAGGTTTCCATCAATTTCAAATAACAATGGGAGGTTTGATTTGTTAGCTCAAGAAAGAAGAGAAAAATTGATTAATGTTGTTAAAAGAGAAGATCAGATAGAAAAATAGATTGACTATAGAGTAACTATACTTATATATTTGTTCTTGTGACACGTGGTTTTGATATTTGTTGGAAAAAATCTGAATTTAATCCATTATAGAAAAACTTAGCAAACTTCTGGATAAAAGACCACATAGACTGGAACATGAACATTTTACTTAAACTTTTTTTAAACAAAATAACACAAAAACTTGTAAAAAAGCTGTGAAAACCGCATAAAACATAACCGGCCTAATCTAAACGAATGTAATAAATGATTTCTTTTACCTCAGGGCGACTGTCAAACTCATTTGTGACGTCACATGGACATGCCCTATCATGATTTTTAAATACAGGGTGTTCCAGCCGAAGTGAACCATTTTAAATGGTTATAACTTTTAAACCAGATGTGCTAGCTACCTGCGGTTTGCGCCATTCGATTTCTCTTGGTCTAAAGTTTTTTATAGTAGGTTGCAAATTTTTTTGAAACTTATACAGGGCAAGTTAAAAAAAATCCGTTTTTCAACATTGAAATTCTCCACTATTTTTAATGGAACACAGCGTCAAAAAAAAGAATAATGTTCAAGGTATCCATGTACGAATAGACATAGTCCCTAAAACTTGAAGGTTTAGCCGTGAAAAATCAAAATCTTGGTATTTTTGCAAACACATATTTACACAGCTTGGAACTTATGTTTGCCCAATAAAAAGTAAATAAAAACTGCGTAAAACTATACAAAATGCTGTATATGTATATGTTAGCCATTCTGTTCCAGGCATTTATAGATCAGTAAATAGGTGAATGCTCGGGTGGATGACTTGGGTAAGATTTCCTGGGGAATCACTTCAATGACATTACAAATGTTCCGCTTAAGATCTTTCAGGCTATTTGAGTAAAGGATTACAGCATCTTTCCTTGACATAACTCCAGAGAAAAAAGTCTGGAACTCTCAAGTCAGGAGAGTAAGGTGTCCATTCTATAGGACCTCCATATCCGTCTTTCCCCAAATGTTATATCTAGTGATTCCCTTGCTATTAAAGAATAATTAGGTGGGGTCACCATCCTGCTGGAAATATATATCATCCAAGATCCTCCTCCTGTCTTAACTGTGGAAAAAAGAACATATCAGTGTATACAATTTCTGTTATCGTTGGTTCATTAATGGAAATGGTCTGTATTTTTTCTTAATAGAGATTGCATACCAAACTGTTATTTTTGGGGTACCTTTCTGTATTTATTGTGTTCCAGAGAAAATACTATGGAACTCGTAAAATTTTCCTGGACATTGTATTTTAACTTAATTGATATCTAGACAGTTACAATTTTTTTTATCATAGTGATATCAAGTACCTACAACATGAAGTTGCATGTGTTTGCAAAAATACCAAGATTTCGATTTTGATTTTCTACCTCTAAAATTTCAAGTTTTAGGGACGATGTCTATTGGTGCATGGATACCTTGAATATTAATCTTTTTTTTGACGTTGTGATATACAGGATGTCCCATTAAAAATAGTGGAGAATTTTGACGTTGAAAAACTGATTTTTTTTCACTTGCCCTGTATAAGTTTCGAAAAATTTTGCAACCTACTAGAGAAAACTTCAGACCAAGAGAAATCGAATGGCTCAAATCGCACGTAGCTAGCACACCTGGTTTAAAAGTTATAACCATTTAAAATGGTTCACTTTCGGCTGGGACACCCTGTATTGTGTGAACGATAAATAGGTGATGTCTTTGGCCGCCCATATAAAACGGCTGCCCGCTCGCCCGACCCCTAACGACGGCCCTGGTGGAGCGCAATGTTGCCACAAGCTCTTTCTTTATTGGGGCAGATTACGGCAAGATAGCGGGGTAGAATAGAATCGGTGCGGGGTAAGAACACAAATTTCACCTACGAGCGTACGGAAAGTAGCATTCTACCGCACACTGTGCGATAAAGCTACTTTACCGCATAGTCTGCGAGTCTGCGGTAAAATAAACTGTAAAGTGTGCGGTATAGTTACTTCACCGCATAGTGTGTGGTGAAGTAGACTGCTTTGCTAATGATATACCTAGCTAAAGTTTTATGACATATGCGTTTTTGATGCTGTTAGGTAAATAACTTCAATTTTTTACATATTTTACATCATTTACCACACAAATTCAAAGGAGACACTGGAAGAAATCTCTAAATGAGGTCATATACTGAAGCGCGTTTGGACATCCCTTGGGTGGAATAAATACGATTGGCGCCCGAATGCGTCGGATACATTGTTGCCAGTTATATATTCAATTTCCTCCAAAGTTTTGTCTTAGCTCGCCCAACCGTCTCAAGTCACCCGGTTTGACGGTATTTAAAGTCTTAATTCAACAACTTATAAAAAATAAAATAAAATAAAAATAAAAATGGAAGGATAATATTATAATAAGGGTGTAATATTAATATTAAAATTAAAATCTTTCATTAAAATATTCGTTTAGTTTGTAATAGGCTTTACCACTTTTAAAAATTATAGAGTTTCGGGTGTTCTGATTTTGGGATAGGTGTTCAAATCTGCAATCGTTGCCTAGCTGTGTAAGTCGCTGAATTGTTTAGATTACTGTAGTGGTATTTGTGCATTAGGCAGGCTGACTCAAAGATAAATAAGCAGCAAACTGTTAAAATTTTATGCGGGATAAAAAGTTGTTTACAGTGATGTTGGTATCCAACCCTACACAAATACCTCAACGCTCGTTTCTGAAGAACAAAATCAGACTCGAACAGCCCATCTGAGCAATTACCCCAGAATGAAATGGCGTAGGTATCCAATGTGCGATTCTACCAGCGAAAAGTATACCAATTTCGCAGTATCCAAAACTAGTTCATTACCATTATTCTAACTGCGTAGCAGCCACTGGCCAATTTATTATTCAAGATTTTGACATGCTCATTAAACTCATGATGGTTGTCCACATGGAGAACCTACAACTTGTTTTGTTTCCAATTGGCTGTGCTTCCAAAACCAAATCATTATAAGTAAATTTGAAAGTTACTACACTGGTTTTTTTGGTGTTAAAATCAGTTAAAACAAAGTAAGTTTGCGGTACACCATTCCTTGATGAGCTTCCAGATCCTCTGATATAACTTCCTATAAATCATCAACATTCTTTCCCCGCCAAGTCAAGGTGTTATCATCAGCAAAAGAAGTAATCATAAGTACAATCATTATGGTACTAGCCGTGAAAATTATCATACCAGGCCGTCAGCCGAGTCTGATAATACGGCGTGTGCCATGACGATTGTTTTTGATCCGAATTTTATACAATATTTTATATTCCGGCGATTATTGTTAATACATTTTCCTACGAGCGTGCGCAAAGTAGTACTTTTCCGCACGCATTTCGGTTCTCAAAGTTGCACTTTTCCGCACTCAGTGCGGATACAGGCCTTATCCGCACTGAGTGCCGAAAAGTAAAAATAATTGTCAAGCAACAATAAGTGCACCTGTCGACGTTGACACATGATGACAAATTTTTCCTCTGTTTCTATATCAGCCAACATCTATACAAACACCAAATTTAATTAACTTTGACGCATTGTCAGATTTGTTCTCTATTGATATGCAAGAATTTACAAACTTTCTCATCAAATTTGAACGTTTTAAGATAAAGGGCTCTGACGATGATTTTCTGTTATTTTTTTTTTCTTCTTATGTAATTTTTTGATAACTGCATAGGTTCGCTTCAAGTTAATTAAAAATAATTGAACAAATTATTGTTTTTTTTTTCTAAATTTTGGTTGTTACCTACCTGATATGAAGCTCGTAGGAAAAATTTAGTTCCTAACACGTGCGCAAAGTGTCTTTTCCGCACGTAACACTTATCCGAACTCCGCTTCGCGTCGTTCGTATAACTGTGTTTGCGTGCGGAAAAGTAACACTTTGCGCACTTGTTAGGAAAATAACTATTTCCTACGAGCGTGCGCAAAGTAGTACTTTTCCGCACGTATTTTGGTGCTCAAAGTTACACTTTTCCGCACTCAGTGCGGATACAGGCCTTATCCGCACTGAGTGACGAAAAGTAAAAATAATTGTCAAGCAACAATAAGTGCACCTGTCGACTTTGACACATGATGACAAATTTTTCCTCTGTTTCTATATCAACCAACATTTATACAAACACTGAATATAATTAGCTTTGACACATTGTCAGATTTGTGTTCTCCATTTACCTACATGCAAGAATCTACAAACTTATTTCGCATCAAATTTAAACGCTTAAGATGAACAGCTCTGACGAGGATTTTAATTTTCTGTTTTTTTGTTATGTAATTTTTTGATGAATGAATAGGTTCGGTTCTAGTCCCCAGTACATCGACCCTAAAATTTTGTAACTCATGTATACGCCAAACTTCCTGAGCGGCTTCATAACACCAAGTCGGACAATATTTTTCATATCTCCACCCTGGGCGATGGGACATTGCCGCGCTAGCTCTTCGTGAAGTTGTCGTTCTGACGTCCCTAAGGAAGTTGATACATGTACGTGTAGTTTCAATGCCAATCGACTGCTTTTTACATTACATTAACGATGTCACATTTGTCGGACAAAAACCATGTGGCTTTGGGGAAGGTCCGACGCCATCAACATGTCGCTGTAGCGTCCCTGAGGAAGTTGATACATGTACGTGTGGTTTTGATGCCAATCGACTGTTTTCTATGTTACATTATTGATATCACATAGGTCGGACAAAAATCACGTGGCTTTGGGGGGGGGGGGTCCGACGCCCCCAACATGTCGCTGTGACGTCCCTAAGGAAGTTGACACATGTATGTCCGACAAAAATAATTATGAATAACGATGTATTTTTAAAACATATGCAGTAAATGTCGGACAAATAAATTGAGTATTAAAGTCAGTCGGACAACAAAAGTCGTTTTGATCAATTTCTGCCGAAATTCAGGATCTTCACTCCTGAGATTGCACAAAAAACACGACTGAATATCCATTCTTTCTCACACGCGTGGTTTTGAATGACCGATTACTGAATAATTTCCGTAAATGCTCGGAGAACTATCAAAAAAACAGATTAGGGAATATGACACAGGGCCCCACAGGTATTTGACAAAGTAGGTAAGTAATAAACTGACTAATATGCATGTTGCGTTAAGGCAAACTAATTTTAATTTTTTCATTGATTGTCTCAAATTTCTTGTCCGACAAATGTGATATCGTTAATGTAATGTAAAAAACTGTCGATTGGTATTAAAAACACACGTACATGTATCAACTTCCTTAGGGACGCCACAGCCACATGTTGAGAGCGTCGGACCCCCCCGAAGCCACGTGATTTTTGTCCGACATATATGATATCGTTAATGTAATACAAAAAACAGTCGATTGGCATTAAAACTACACGTACATGTATCAACTTCCTTAGGGACGCCACAGCGACATGTTGGGGGTGTCGGACCTTCCCTAAAGCCGCATGGTTTTTGTCCGACAAATGTGATATCGTTAATGTAATGTAAAAAACAATCGATTGGCATTGAAACTACACGTACATGTATCAACTTCCTTAGGGACGTCAGAACGACAACTTCACGAAGAGCTAGCGCAGCAATGTCCCATCGCCCAGGGTGGAGACATGAAAAATATTGTCCGACTTGGTGTTATGAAGCCGCTCAGGAAGTTGGGCGTGTACATGAATTACAAAATTTCAAGATCGATGTACTGGGGACTATTCCAGTTAATTGAAAATAATTGAACAAATTATCGTTTTTTTTTTTTAAATTTTGGTTGTTACCTACCTGATATGAAGCTCGTATGAAAAATTTTGTTCCTAACACGTGCGCAAAGTGTATTTTCCGCACGCAAGCACTTATCCGAACTCCGCTTCTCGTCCTTCGTGTGCGTGTTTGCGTGCGGAAAAGTAACACTTTGCGCACTTGTTAGGAAAATAACTATTTTCTGTCGCATTCGTTGCATTTGAGTTTATCGGAAATAATTGAAGAAGGTTAATTGTAGTAATGTGCTTGACAACCAATAACATTTGAACCAAAGTTAAATCCACTGAAATGTTCTAATCAAATCAAATCAAAAAAGCTTTATTGTCCGAAAAAAAAAAAAACAGTTTCATTGACAAAGCGTGTGAAAGTTGTATAAATGTAAAATGTATATGTAAAAAAAATATTTAAACTTAAACCTAAAACAATTAGTTGGTATACAAAGTTTACTCAAAAACTGACATTAACACAAAAAACAATACAAAAAAAAACAACAATAATTAACTAAGTCAGCCATTTAGGGTCTACTAGTTAAAAGCTTAATTAGTTAACTCCAAAGTAACAGTCCATACTGTAAATTAACAAATAACAGAGGTTAGATACCCAGACAGACCCAGACAGACTGTTTCTAAAATAAAAAGACATACAAGGGTTGAAATGTTTTCTTTCTTAAATAATGGGCGGCAGTGTTCTCTTAAACCAGCCCCACAAATGCATCGAACGCAGCGCTTCTGAATTAGGCATTCCAACCTCCTGTCAAAGAAACCCAAAATGGCCGGTCATTGGCACACAAATATAGGTAAACACGACGTTAAATGTGTTTAATGTGTATTTGAGAACAATATTTTTCTGTATTTTCATTATTTGGAGTTTCAGGATTTCGTGATAATAGGCTCCTTGCATCAAATTTTTTTTATTGCTGATTTCGATAGTTCATGAAAAATAAGTCAGCACGTGTTTCTTCTTTTTCTTGTTAGTCAAAAATTGACGGAGATACAACGCTTTGAAATGTCCTTCCGACGTCATAACTTAGGTATAATACGTTGTAAGTAATGACGTCGCACATGCTCAGTATATCTATATATAAAAAACTTAATATTTGTATAACTTCCGGAATAATCATATTTGGGTGAAATTTAAAAAAGGTAACTAAACTGAAAAAACTTAGCTATAAATATGACTGCAACTTCTTTATTATGAAGTAGTTGGAACTTCGGATATGAGGTAAGTTATGAGTCTTTACTATGAAGACGTGTTGCAGTTGAAATTCTCAAAGTACCTTGAGCTTATCTTAATTCCATTGAGAGCTTAAGATAATATCATCCTGCATTAATAGTCAAGTCATCCTGACTTTCTTAAAAATATACCTGCATTTTCTATTGATACTGAAGATTTAGCATGTATTACTGGAAACTTTATGATATAAATCAGCGCTACATAGACTTCAACTCATAATAAAAGTTGTGACTTTGGATGTTGAATGATACACAAAGAATATTTTTTCATAGTTTTATTACAAAAAATGTAGGTACCTCCTACTTATGCAATCATCTTTGGTGTTAAAGCAACACTGATAGATGATGCCAGAAGTTCTTCAATGAGACTTACGCTGTTGGAATTCAATCTACAAATTATAAAAATGAAATAATCATAAATGAATAAACATATGGGTAGGTACTAAAACTTACACTGGGTTATAAGTATCATAATTATTATTATCATACTCTTCTTGGAAACAGTCGCCGAAATTATTGTCATTATTTGTTGGGTTTTCGATGGTCGTTAAAATAGAGTAGGTTTTCCCCCGATGTCTACTAGTTCTATCTAGAACATTGCAGAATAAGATGAAGTCATTGACGAACATACTTTTATTCATAATTTAAAAATACTCACCAATGATACTTCAGCTTGTTCTGATGGTAAGGTGGAAATATTGAGTGTCGCATCAATAATGGGAAGATTAGGAGAATTTTTTTTTCTCTAGACGTTGTTCTTCTCTAGACGTTGTTTTTCTCTGATTTCCGCCAATTTTCTCACCATTACGAATCTTTCCCCTAATTTTGGTAAAAGTTTCGCAATGGCGTCGGACACGAGAAACAGCAAAACTTCTGGGGTAATGGCTTCTTCTAAAATACCTACCAAAGAAAGAATAAAATAAAGTACCTATTTATAATTCAAGTAGGGATTCTATTTATAATGCTACAAACTGCAATTCAATATCACAGTTTGAAGCTTACATTATGTTAAGGGCAATCTCTTCATTATTAAGTAACAAACAATGAATATCGTGTATGGGAAAATGATGCGTATTGGGATGCCTTCAAAATGGGTTTTCAGGTTACTGTTAACTGTTATCTTCTGTTAATGATTACTAATGCACATATACCTACTAAAATAATAAAATGTAAATAATTATTATACATAAGGACTTACCTTCAAAATTTCCTAAGTGATGCCCCAGATCTATGTCACCAAAAAATTCCTTGCATGCCATTTTTATATTTTTTCTTTGAAAAAAATCTCGAATCGACGATTTTGGAATAATTAGAACACAAACTGTACGCTCACGAAGGGCAAAAAATATAGACTGATGAAGATGGTTTTTGTTGGAAGACGTTGTGCGGTACCTTATCGTGTGACCTTGTGCCAGCATCGACACAACGAAACGTTTGGGCCAATGTTAAAGCTATTCACATGGAACTAAATTCTCTATCTATTATCTTTTACCTTCTCAATGGCCGTTGAAGTAACAACTCGAGGATTCAATATAATCGATAATATTCATAATATTAAAGAAAGCATGTGCTTAAATGTATCCCAGTCCTTAAAAATGTATTCATAAGAAAAAGTTTCTTAACAATAAAGACATGTGTCTTGATATTTATCTGGAATGATCAACCCCTACTTGACTTAAATATTAAGAAAGAATCTCTATGCTGTTATGAAGAGTTTCGTAACACCAAATACCTACAGTTGTTAATTCGCAAGACTAGTCTCTTGAATAGTATAATGTTGGCCTCAAAGTCACGTAGAACTTGAGTTTTAATGCTGACTTTTTACAGTGTATTTTTTTTTCGATTTCCTACAGTTTGCAATAAACAAAAATCAATTTAATTTTCTATGCAAGTACCCTATTTCAATTTCAAACATGCAACGCATTTTAAATGAATTATTTAGCCAAAGAACAAAAAAAATGGATTAGTGCTATGAAATTTTGTTTTCTCCATATACCGACCGGTTTGCAGCTTCTTTGCAAGTTGCTTCACGTTCAACTAATAGGGTTTTCATTTCATTTGTACTGCTTACTGCTTTTCTTGCTTCAAGCAGATCTCAAGAGCAGAGAGCAGATCGGCATTCACTTGTTTCATCATATATTATATAGGCTCATAAATAGCAGGTCCTAGCAGATTTTCCTGATTTTTCGAGCAGGTAGAGCAAGTACAAATGAATAGCCTTTAAATAAACTGGTGGACAGTTGCTTTGCAACATGGAAAATTTTACCCAAATTCAAATCTCGATATTTTCGGAACGGAAAGAGATATCGAGTTGCGGTATTCGGGAGGTTCTTGACCAACTCTTTGAGAACACGCACAAGGGTTGACCGGTATATTCCTTTCATTTGTGCACATATACAGGGTGAGTAAAGGAAGTCATGTTTTTTTGGCAAAGTTTGGGGCTATGCCAGGTTCTCAATTTTTGACCTTGGAAATTTTTATATGCATCTTTTTGATCTTTGGACTATCCCAAAAAAAGTAATTTCTCAAATTTTTCGAAAGTTGGCTATAACGCAAATTATCGAATTTTTAAAAAAGGGCGAGGGGGATTTCATTGTGGTAATTTAGTGTACACAATAGTGGTAATTAGTGGAAATTTTATGGGAAATGAGTGGTAATGACTGGAAATTAGGGGAAATATAGTGGTATTGAGTGGAAATATATGGTAATTAGTGGAAATATAGTGGTAATTCGGGGAAATTTTTGGTAATTTAAGGCAATTTAAGGCAATTTTTGGGGTAATTTAAGGAAATTTTGTGGTAATAACTCGAAGTTCTGTAGTGATAAAATTATGATATGCCTTTGAATTTGCTTTAATTTAGGAGTAACAGAGCTTCAACTAAACTATTCAACTAAGCTTTAAGTAAAATATTCTTCTGAGTCCCTATTGGTCAGTTAGAAACATCAACTTTTATTTTCTAAGGAATGTTTCATTTGAGGTTTCATTACATGAGAAGTGGCAACCTTGCAATAGTTCAACACTTGGTTCGACATCATCTATGAGCATCGTTTTTACTACTCATTTTGAAACTTTCAAGGCCTCGTTCCATTTGAGGTCCAGTTTTGTGCTTCAGTGTTTCTAAATCTGAAAGAAAAAGTAGAGAGAATGCATTCTTGTTATATTAGGCCTCCATCACACCTTCGGCAAATAGCTACAAATATTTGGATGTTTATGTGTTCTCGTCTCTCTGTTTCTCTAGTTTCAATTTTCTAGATTTTCACCTATCCGAGATGGATGCCAAATACCGAGCCAAATACGCAAATATTCGTGAAGAGCTTTACAGACTTTTGAGGTGTATGTATTAATTTTGACTGCAAAGGCGTGTAAAATTTCGTATTTTTTCATATTTTCGTCTTCTAGATGGAATCCGAAATAAAGTCCAAATGTTCTGAAGTCGCTGTTGAACTTGATTCCGAACTCGGTTCCAATCGTTTACGTTTTTTGGTAGATTTACATTTCCAAGGATCTTCTCTTTGAGATTTGGCGAGCGGAGCGAGCAATCGAAGACCAAAGAATAATTTAAATTTCAAGATCCCATAACTTGGAGTTTGTACTCGTGTTCTTACTAACAACGTTGAAAGTTATTGGTCGTTTTTCAAGCAATAATAGGTACTTAAGGAGGTTAGGAGTAATGCAGCCTCCCTTTCTTGTGGATTATATCAACCAATTTATTTGGTCTCAAATTGGTAGAAAATTTTCGTAGTTGATTTTTGAAAGGTGTTCAATTTTGATTGAAATTTTCTGATGGAAAATATGCATTTTGCGCATTAATAGCTTAAACGTTTCTGTTTGATGGAATTTTTCCCAAAAAAAATATATATATATATATACAGGGTGTTCCACGAGGTTTGTCCCAAATGATAACTTCGGAACGCATCATCATATGTTCCATTGTATAATTTTTTATCATTTTCTTTAACAAAGCCTTAACAAATATGACATTGCCGATTTTGTAATCTAATTTTCTAACGAAAAAGGCCATAATATACCATAAGTTACATTTAAAATTCGAAAGATGACGTCACTTGATCGAAATCGAAATTGAAGCGAAACTGGTGAAATTGGACGAAAATGGTAGAAGCGGCACAAAAAGTTACCCAGATCCTCAAATTTTCAATTATATTGGATGACGCGTTCCGAAGTTATTACCTGGCAGAAACGTCGTGGGACACCCTGTATAAAAGCCGTTTTTATTTGGACGGCACTATAGACCCGAAAATCGTTAACTGTGATTTTAAACCACCAAAATTGGGGGTTTATTTTAACAGCAGCTTAGAGGTACCTACTTAAACAAGGATTAACTTGCGGTGCACGTCAGTTACGAAAAAAAAACCTTTGTTAAAATTTAAACCTCTGTTTAACTCATGGTGCAAGTGAGATAAACTATTGTCAAAACTGGAAAGTGATGTTGAAGTATTTTTTTTTAATATCCCTTAAATTTCATATTCCCAAGTCTAGTCGAGATAATGTTATGAAATAATTTACTTACTTATTAATTTTTTTTATGGCACAACAGTTTTTTCATGGGCTATGACGTTTTTACAAAACTATTTTTCCAGTATTTGCGTTATGTCATGAGGCTCATAACACAACTAGTTGTGTTATGGACTAGGTTATGAATTCATAACACAACTAGTGGTGTTATGGACAAGGTTATGAATTCATAACACAACTATTTTTGGTGATTTGACAAATGTCAAAATTAAACCTGTAGAGGTAAAATGAAGGTATACAACGACTAATAAAGGATAATGGTTGAAAAAAAAAATCTTATTTTTCCCTTTGTAGATAAAAAGTTGTACATCACACGTGCGTTTAAACATGACTATGTAACGGAATCTAATAGGGAACCATTTGATAAAGTGCCTACGTCACTTTAACAGTAATAATAATCATTGATGAATATTTATTCTTGGCCTCAGTAGCGTCCTCTGTATGAATTTTTCCCTGGTATACCTAAAGTTAATTAAACATAAACTTTTCTCTAATATAAACTTATTAACAACAATTAAAATTCGTCCTCTGCCTAACAGAGGGACCTACTTATTTTAAAATTATTCTTAAAATTATATATTTTTTTTGGTTCCTGAAACCCGCATTCCAAAGCTGTTTTTTTTTGCTGCGTTTTCAATTTTGCATTCAGGAATCTTGACTAAATCGATATTCTAATTTCTTTTATTTGCGCCTTTCAAACAGACAACTGTGTAGTTTGAAAGTTCGTGGGTTTCCTTTTTATTACAAAATCAAACCTGAATTTAACTAAGTGTCAGGTATGTATCTAATTTTGCTTTATTGTGTATTCGAGGCTGATTGTTGATTTTGTATTTTCTTCAATCTTTCATACTTTATAAGATTAATAATTATGCCAAGAATTTATTAATTGATGCTCTAAATCTTACAATCCTTACCAATGGTTCTACGAAAAATGATTTCCCTATTTTTTTTCAGTTTGTTTGGTGATAATAAAAGACGTTTGCCCTTCAACAAATTGTGTTTTGTTGGCCTTAACCTTCCTTCCTTTACATTTGGCGCTCAACGAGGAGGCCAACAAGGGGCTAAAATTCTAAAATGCCGAATTTACAACATTCGCCATCTGGTGCGACACCAGGAGCAACCAACACTACAGCCACAGCTACTATTGCTACTGGAACAACCCCTAAAACAACAGGAGGAGGTCGTCGTCCAATACGCCAACCGGCGCACTTGAAAGAGTTTGAAATGGGAGGTGTTGCTGCAAGAAGAACCGATCCGTTGTTGCCTAGAAGGAGAAATTTAGGCTTCTCTGATAACCATCGCCGCCAAGCAGAAGATGGGATGTTGAATCAAGGTAGGATCAATCCATATTTAAATACTGAAGGTCCAGGGCTACTTGATGACGCTTGGAGACAGCCAACTGCTTCAGGGCCTCAGCTTTTCAATGCAGAGGCTCCTGCAAATTATGGCAACAATAATGATTTTTCTTCATCTCTGCCAAATTTTAATGTGCAAAATTTTTCGCCTTCACCAAATTTTAATGGGAATTTGCCCAATAATTTTTCAAGACCTGTAAATATTAACTCTCAAATACCGCCTTTATCTATTTCAAATCAAGACATAGGTAAAATAGTTTCACAAGTAGTTTGCTCAATGATCAATATGAATCTAATAAACAATAATTGTAACAATAATGAGTCTCAGAATACAACAAAAAATTATGCCAAAGAGCTTAAAAATTTACCTTCTTTTGATGACACAGCATCTATGCACCCCATAGATTTTTTACAGCAAATAGAAAGCGTCATTTCAGTTAATACGTGTAATTTCCGAGATTTTTGTTCATCCCTAATCAATTTATTCAAAGGCAAAGCTCGTCTGTGGGCCGATGCTTTTTTATTTAGTTTTGAATCGTATCAGGAATTTAAATTTAATTTTTCTGAAAATTTTTGGGGCGCTACTAGGCAACTCCAGGTTAAATTGCGAATAGAATCGGGCAGATTCACGGATGGTTCCTTTGTAGATCATTTTAATTTATATGTTGGTTTAGCTAAACATCTACAGCCACCTTTTCCTACAGAGTTGTTAATATCATCAATATCCCGGCATTTTCCTCCAAATATTTCGGTATTGCTTGTAGGTGCTGCTACTTTGGAGCAAGCCTTAAGTCGCTTAAGACAGGCGGACTACTATTTTGGGGATTCTCGTAATTTTTCATCACCCTTACAGTCCGGGGTGTTAGGTTCTGGTTTATCGGAAAATACTCGAAGAGAACAAAATAGAAATTTCAGCTCGGGTTCATTTGAAAATACCAGAAAAGAACAAAATAAAAACTACAATTCCTATGCAAATAAAAATTTTGATAAAAATCGAAAGCAAATTTCTAGTTTGGAAATTCCAGAGAATCTGGAGTCGGAAAACTGAAGATTTTCACTGGCACAAGCCCAATCAGTGAAAATTTTCTAAAAAGGGCTGTTTTAGAGGCTTTTCCTTCTGAAGAGGAGCCTGAAGGTTCAGATAATGATTCGGATTTTTTTTATAAGTCCCCGGTCATTAATATTAATTTTCATAAATACAATTTTCCAGCACTTGTGGATAGCGGGAGTGAAATATCATGTTTTTCTGATAAGGTTTGGTCTCAATTGGAGGATTTTCATGATAAAATTCCTACATTTCCATGTGCAGGAATAAAGGTAGTAGGTGCCTTTAAATCTAAAAATAAAAGAGTGGAAAAACAGGTTCAAATGGTTTTCTCGCTGGGTGGACATGTTTTTACACACGAGTTTTTGATAATAAATGATTTGAATTACCCGGTGATTTTGGGAATTGATTTCTTGCGTTTCTTTAATGCCAATGTGGATTTTAAGAGGAGGTGCATTAATGTTTTTCATGAAGGCCAAAAAATTACTTTGTCAGAACTTCCACATCATCCGTCCTTCATAAATTTGGATAAGGTTTGTGCGCACCTGGTGCCAGAAAAGAAAGTGGAGATTGTGTCGACGGGGATCCCTAGGTCGGATTTTGAGGCACATTTATCGAAGGTTCTTGAATCTTGTGATTTGACGGATGGAAAGAAACATATTTTTTGTCAGTTTTTGAGGAAAAACAAAACCGTTTTTTCCGAATATCCGGGCCTCACTTCTGTTTACGAACATAAAATTCAGCTTAAAAATGAGGGTGAATTTTTTATTCGTCCTTATCCTATTCCTTTTGCCCATAGAAAGGCAGTGGAGGAAACTATCAGCAATATGGAGGCATGGGGGGTGATTGAAAGGGCAAATCCACCCTATATTTCTCCGTTGAGTACCGTCGTGAAGAGAGATGGCACGGTACGTGTGTGCCTTGATGCGAGGCACCTTAATTCTGTCATGGTAAAGGAGTTCGAGTTGCCTAGACCAGTGGATGATATTCTTCGAGGCATATCGGGGGCTCGTTTTTTGTCTACCCTTGACCTTACCATGGGGTATTGGCAAATTCCCCTGCAACCCGAATCACGGAAATATACAGGATTTATGGTGGGAACACGTACATATCAATTCAAGGTACTTCCTTTTGGCCTGTGTACTGCTGTATCATCATTTACTCGTTGCTTAGACCTGATTTTTGGTTCTGATTTTTCTGAGTTTTTAGTAAAATATTTAGATGATCTTCTGGCTTTATCGCCATCTTTCGAAGCCCATTTAGAACACCTGCAACTTCTTTTCGACCGATTAAATTCAGTGGGATTAAAATTGAAACTTAGAAAATGTTGTTTCTTTAGGAAAGAATTAAAATTCTTGGGCTATGTGTTGAATCGGGAGGGTGTCCGTCCCGACCAGGACCGAATTCAAGCAGTTTTAGACTATACTATTCCCACTAATAAAAAAGAAATTCAGAAATTTTTGGGACTTGTGAATTTTGATAGAGGTTTTTGCCCACATCTTGCCGATGTGTGTGGCCCACTTAGTGATCTGCTCAAAAAGGGAGTAAAATGGACTTGGGGCGAACCGGAGCAAAAAGCCTTTGAAGCCATTAAAGATAAACTTGCTAATGCTACCTTATTATATTATCCAGATTTTTCATCACCTTTTCATGTTTCGATTGATAGTTCAAATCTAGGCTTGGGTGCTGAACTTTTTCAGATAGTTCAGGGAGAAAAAAAGACGATAGCAGTCGCTAGCCGCTTATTATTACCACGAGAAACACGATATCATTCGAATGAACAGGAGGCGTTAGCTGCGGTTTGGGCTCTTAAAAAATGGCGAACATTTTTGTTGGGCACGCAATTTTTTCTTCATACCGACAACCGATGTTTGACGTATCTAAATACGTGTCGGCTCTTGTCACCTAGAATAAGTCGGTGGGCGTTGTCGCTCCAGGAATATGATTTTGTAATTCAGCATGTTCCAGGTTCTCAAAATGTTGTAGCCGACGCCTTGTCCAGGTACGCTTGTGTTCGACTTCCTAGTCCCGAGGACCGCTGCTTCAAAATATATGCCCTTACCCTGCCTAAAACTATGCTATCAATTTTAAAAAACATGCCCGCTCTTCAAAGGGAAGACATAAAATTGGGGCTAATTCGGGAAAACTTAAATACTGACGCATCTTTGCAAAAGCGATTTCTTTTTCATGAGGACCTCCTTTATTTTCGCCATACTGATGACGAAGCTTATCGCCTATGTGTGCCTAAATGTTTGATTGAGACATTTTGTGAGGCGTATCATGTGACCTTTGGACATTTTGGAGCATATAAAACCTGGTGCGCTCTAAAGAACGAGGTTTGGTGGGCAAATATGTACCCAGACATTAAAAGAGTTATCCGAGTTTGCGAGACCTGCCAAAAAACAAAGCATTCACCATTGCCAAAACCACCAATACATCCTATCATTCCAGAGGCCAAGGGTGATTTAGTTGCCTTGGATTTGTATGGCCCGTTAATTCGTAGTCGAGGTGGGGCGACTTATCTGCTTGTAGTTTTGGACGTTTTCACTAAATTGGTGGCTTTGTATCCCTTAAAACGTGCTACTACTCGCGCTGTGTTGAACAGACTCACTTTGGATTATTTTCCGAGAGCGGGAAAACCGTCTCGGCTCCTTAGTGATCATGGTACGCAATTCACTTCTCATTCCTGGAGAAGCACTTTGGAGGCTTTGGATGTTAAAGTAGTGTTCACTTCGGTGAGGCATGCTCAAGCCAATTCCTCTGAAAGAGTAATGAGGGAGCTGGGAAGATTATTCCGCACGTTTTGCTCTGAGAAGCACTCAAGGTGGGCGTTTGAGATTAACCGGCTGACTGAGTTGTTAAATAATGTGGTTCATGAATCCACTGGCTTCACTCCCAATGAGCTGCATTTCGCTGAATCACGTCCCAAATTACTACCGAAGTCGTTACAACCTCCAACTCAGGTGTTTGTTCCTGTCGAATCCAAATTAATCTTGGCCAAGGAGACGCTAATGAGCAAAGCCGCTCGTCGAGCCGCTCAATTTCCTGCTAGGCCTTATGACCGTTTTAAGGAAGGGGATCTAGTCTTACTCAGAGCTAATAATTACTCTTCTGCTCTGAAAGCGGAAACAAAAAAGTTTCTTCTGCTTTTCGAAGGCCCCTATAAAATTAAAAAACAAATCAGTTTCTCGACTTTTATTTTGTCCTCATTGGATGGAAAAACTGAACGGGGAAATTTTCATGCTAATCTTCTGAAACATTTTTCTCGGAAACAGGATAGTTAAACCGTTTTTTTTTTTTGTGTATGTAGTTTCCTCTGCGGAAATATTTTCCTGGTGAAAACTAAGAGGGGGCAGATGTAACGGAATCTAATAGGGAACCATTTGATAAAGTGCCTACGTCACTTTAACAGTAATAATAATCATTGATGAATATTTATTCTTGGCCTCAGTAGCGTCCTCTGTATGAATTTTTCCCTGGTATACCTAAAGTTAATTAAACATAAACTTTTCTCTAATATAAACTTATTAACAACAATTAAAATTCGTCCTCTGCCTAACAGAGGGACCTACTTATTTTAAAATTATTCTTAAAATTATATATTTTTTTTGGTTCCTGAAACCCGCATTCCAAAGCTGTTTTTTTTTGCTGCGTTTTCAATTTTGCATTCAGGAATCTTGACTAAATCGATATTCTAATTTCTTTTATTTGCGCCTTTCAAACAGACAACTGTGTAGTTTGAAAGTTCGTGGGTTTCCTTTTTATTACAAAATCAAACCTGAATTTAACTAAGTGTCAGGTATGTATCTAATTTTGCTTTATTGTGTATTCGAGGCTGATTGTTGATTTTGTATTTTCTTCAATCTTTCATACTTTATAAGATTAATAATTATGCCAAGAATTTATTAATTGATGCTCTAAATCTTACAATCCTTACAAATGGTTCTACGAAAAATGATTTCCCTATTTTTTTTCAGTTTGTTTGGTGATAATAAAAGACGTTTGCCCTTCAACAAATTGTGTTTTGTTGGCCTTAACCTTCCTTCCTTTACAACTACAAAACTCGTGTGATTAGAATCTTTCACACTCGTTATTGTAATTATGTTCATCAACGCACTTTTAATGTAAATAACTATTTTTTTCTTGTCGCCACTTTGTTATAGGTATCGAAATATAAGGTAATAAATAGGATATTTAGGAAGTTTTCTCCACTACCCAATTATTACATATTATTTTAGAAGCAAGGTCGCTAAAATAATACCCCCAATAATACCTACGCAGCTTAAAGGGGGTGTGATCCAAAAATGAAAGTTTTAGTACAAAAAAATCTAAGAATAAGTATTCAAACCGCATTTTGCTACGATGATCCGTTTTCGAGTTATGACGGTTTAAAGTTACAAATAGGTGTTTGTGATGTCACACTGGATTATCAGGGACAGTATTAGCACGTATAAAACTTTCCCAAAACAAAAGAAATTATCTCCTAGGGCGAATTGAAACCACTCAAAGTATAGGTACGGTTCACTGACGACTGAACGAACAGAAGACTCCCATTTCGGCGGTTGTGACATCACAAGTTCCTGGATATTCATAAGGAATTTTCTCGGAGACTATTTCGAATATAGGACTGCGGTTTTCACGAGTGATCTTAGAATTTTTTTCTTGATTTAGGTAGCTTAAGTCGTTTTTTAGGGTCACACCCCCTCTTTAATGTAGGTACACAATTATAGTTTTCAATACCCTAAAGACGTATAAAAATTTACATAGTGTTATTATTATCATGTACCTACTTAGCAACATGTTATTGAGTTCTAAATATCAGGTATACTTGAAAATTAAAATAGATTTGTGGTATTTAGTGGTAATTTCAGTGGCAATTAGTGGTAATGAGAGTGGTAATGAGAGTGATAATTAGTGGTATTTAAAGGAAATTAGTGGTAATAAGTGGTAATTTGAGTGGCATTGAGTGGTAATTCCTGAGGCAATGAAAGGTAATAGAGAAAAAAAGTGGTAATTTGGAGGAAATTATTGGTAATTTGTGGTAATTTCTATCAGAAGTGGTAATTTAGTGTACACAGTTCCACTACTGAAATCCCCTCGAAAAAGGGTGAGGTTTATCCCTAAAAAAAGGACTTTTTCGGGGTTTCGCTTGAGAATGGGTATTTTTTCTCATACTTTTGCATGAAGTAGAATTTCTTGGCCCCGAGAAACGATTGAAGCACTCATTGAACGTATTGCCTACAGTGGCGTGCAGAAAAAAATTGCTTTTGACATTATGTTATAAAACCGAATTTATAAATTAAATTATACTATGCAATTAAACAGCTTAATGAACAAATAAATCCAAGTTACTACTATTGATACAGGAGTGTATTCCAGTGGCGTAACATCAAAAGCATCTTTTGGTTTGGTGGGAAGAACTTAAAAATTCGTATTTTTCAAAATGCTATGATGCTGGTCTACACTGCTGTTCATCTTTCATCTGGAGTTATTTAACCTTGTATTTTGCATTGGCGTACTAGCTTGGATAAAAGGGTCGTTCTTTGAATAACCTCCCGCAATCATGTCTTTCGGCTCAACCTCGATTTTTTTCTGTCATGGGTAGCTTTTTTTTTTTTAAAAAAAACGTGCCATTGACTGGTTTCCTGAGAAGTAATGGAGACCGACTATCCCAAAAAAAAGTAATTTCTCAAATTTTTCGAAAGTTGGCTATAACGCAAATTATTGGATTTTTAAAAAAGGGTTACATTTATCCCTAAAGGGACTTTTTCGGGGTTTCTCTTGAGAATGGGTATTTTTTCTCATCCTGTTGCATGAAGTGGAATTTCTTGGGACCGAGAAAAGATTGGAGCACTTATTGAACGTTATTGCCTACAGTGGCGTTCAGAAAAAAACTGCTAACGGAATTTATAAATTTTACTATGCAATTAAAAAGTTTATTGAACAAATCCAAGTTACAACTCTTAATACAAGGGTGTATTCCAGTGGCGTAATACCAAGAGTATTTTCTGGTTTGGTAAGTAGAACTTAAAAATCGATATTTTTCAAAATGCTATATGATGCTAGCAAATAGTGCTGTTCATCTTTTATCTGGAAGTTGTTATCTTTTTCATTCAGCATTGGCGTACCAGCTTGGATAAAAGGGGCTTTTGATGGATAACTTCCCACAATAAATGTCTTTCGGCTCGACCTCGTATTTTTTTTCATGGCTACTTATTTTTTTTTTTCAACATGCAATTGATGTGCCTCCTGAGAAGTAATAGAGACCTACTTATACACAATAGTCAGTTTTGTAGAAGATAACGTTATTGCTGCGCGATAGACTGGTAGATACCTTCTGAGGTACGCGTCCACTAAGCGGAACAGGTCAGGGTGGATCGCATCGCAAAAATCCGTCTACCATAGATTAAAATGGAATTGCAGAGTGGAGGCAGATTCATTTGAATCTATGGTAGACGGATTTTTGCGATGCGATCCGCCCCGGCCGCATCTAAACATTCCGGTATAGGATTCGGCACCTACGTATATTTCATTGGTCTGTTCGAATAGTTTTAATTCGGATCGCCAATTAATGCGGAGAGCCAAAATCCGTACTGGTATGTTGAACGGTGCTGAGCATGCAAAGCACAAGGACGCATAAAGCAACGTGCCAAACAGACCGCATCCGCTTCAAAATTGTACGAAGGGGGTGGACAGCTGATTTAATATAAAAACCGCGCCAAACGCATGGTTACATTCTGACCTGATGCTCAGCACTGTTTATAACATTTTGACCTTAGATTCGGCATTCAACTGCTGATTTTCCTTTTTTATTATTTCCTTGATCCACTTTTTTGTAAGCCCTGTGATGGCATACAGAAACATATCTAAGAAATGTATTTTCTAAAGTCTATTTGTATCCAAGAAGATTCTACGTCATTGAATTGAAATTGAACACAAACCTGCATTTGAATCTGGTATAATTATTCTTTGCTGACTTCACATTCCAATTCGTATATGTTATATCATACTTTTCTATCCATCGCTTTATATCATTTTCCTCTAAGATGTTAGCACGGTAAATTTGTTCACCACATTGAAAGTGTTTAAATGATCCAGGCAAACTCATCCTGCATGTTTAAGCACAAGAACACATGAAGCAACGTGCCAAATAGGCCGCATCCGCCGCAAAATTGTAGCAAACAGGAACACGAAAGGGGTGGACAGCTAAGTTAATATAAAATAGCTTTTAAAAACCGCGCCAAACGCATGGCAACATTCTAAACTGATGCTCAGCACTGTTTAACATTTAGACCTTAGATTCGACAATCCACATGCCTGTTACTACTGAACCATTCCGACCTGAGGCTCAGCTACGTTCAACATTCGAGTATGGATTTCGGCGCTCCGCATTAATTGGCGGTCCAAATTCAAACAGACCAATGAAATATGCCTAGGTGCCGAATCCTATACCGGAATGTTTAGATGCGCCCCGGCCCGATCCTCTTAGTGGACGCGTACCTTTGAAAGGTATCTGCAAGCGTATCGCGCAGCAATAACGCTATCTCTTTTGCACATTAAAAAAAAAGCTACCCATGACAGAAAAAAATTCGAGGTCAAGCAAAAAGACATTATTGTGGGAGGTTATTCAAAGAAGGACCCTTTTATCCAAGCGGGTACGCCAATGCTGAATAACAAGTTTAAAAAATTCCAGATGAAAGATGAACAGTAGTGTAGACCAGCATCATAGCATTTTGAAAAATACGAATTTTTAAGTTCTTCCCACCAAACCAAAAAATGCTCTTGGTGTTACGCCACTGGAATATATTCCTGTATCAAGAGTAGTAACGTGAATTTGTTCATTAAGCTGTTTATTTGCATAGTATAATTTAATTTATGAATTCGATCGTAATTACATAATGTCAAAAGCAAATTTTTTCTGCACGCCACTGTAGGCAATACGTTCAATGAGTGCTTCAATCTTTTCTCGGCGCCAAGAAATTCTACTTCATGCAAAAGTATGAGAAAAAATACCCATTCACAAGCGAAACCCCGAAAAAGTCACTTTTTTAGGGATAAATGATGTAACCCTTTTTTAAAAATTCGATAATTTGCGTTATAGCCAACTCTCGAAAAATTTGAGAAATTACTTTTTTTAGGATAGTCCAAAGATCAAAAAGATGCATACAAAAATTTCCAAGATCAAAAATTGAGAATCTGGCATAGCCCCAAACTTTTCCAAAAAAACATGACTTCCTTTACTCACCCTGTATAAGTGCACAAATGAATAAAATATACCGGTCAAACCTTGTGCGTGTTCTCAAAGAGTTGGTGAAGAACCTCCCGAATACCGCAACTCGATATCTCTTTCCGTTCCGAAAATATCGAGATTTGAATTTGGGTAAAATGTTCCATGTTGCAAAGCAACTGTCCACCAGTTTATATACTTTGAATGTAACTGCACTGAACTTGCCATTTTTGGAAAATAATATTAAAAGACGAGGAACCAATCCGAGCCTTATCAGATCCGTTGACACCTATTTAATCACTTTTCCCTACTTCACAAGGTAAATTTTCTAGGTAAATAGGGCTAAATTAAATTAAAATTCCATCTGTCCCCTATAGTTCAATGGGTTTGTGTGCCAATACTGCCAATGACCGGCCATTTTGTATATCGAAAGTCACGTGATTTGGAATGCCTAATTACAAAAACAGAGCGAAACAAAGATCGGCTACAGTTTCCCCAAAATGCAATCCCATATTGCAGATGGGATTCCACCAGGGCATAGTAAGTTGTTTTGGCCATAGACGTGCCCAGCTCAAAGCGGGTGCGTCTAACAGCCTAGGCACCTGAAGAAATCTTTTTGTTTAGGCTAAGAATGTGTTGATCAAATTTTAAATTGCTGTCAATCTGCATTCCAAGAAACTTGGTATTGTCACCAAGATTTATGGGTTGGTTGTTCAGCTGCAAGTCATCAAAAACAAGCTTGAAGCTGAGAATCTTAGTTTTTTCAACATTTAGACTCAAGTAGTTTGCATCACACCATAATTTAATTTCCCGCAAATCATGTGACACAATCTCCTTCAATATGTTACAATCTCTATGGTGCCAGAAGGGTGTTACATCATCGGCAAATGCTGTAAATTTGCCTTTAATGGGCAACCTCAGCAAGTCTTCTATAAAAATTAAGAATAAAACAGGGCCAAGCACAGATCCCTGCGGAACGCCTGTGTTACTAGGCAAGAAAGAAGATGTTGAATTATTATTTTTAACCCTCTGACCTCTGTTCGACATGTAGGAGGCAAAGAATTTATAAGAAACTCCTCGTATCCCATACAAAGACATTTTTTTCAGCAAAATATCATGTCTAACACAGTTGAATGCTTTCGAGAAGTCGCAGAAAACCGCAGCTGCGACTTCTCTTTCATTTAACTTCAACTACAGGCTCTCGAGAAAGCTAAAAACAGCATCAAAAGTGCCCTTACCCGCCTGGAAACCATATTGAGAACTACCTATTGAATTATGACGATCTAAAATATTATCAAACGTTCTTTCACAATTCTTTCGATAATTTTGGATAATGTGGTCAGTAGTGAAATTGGCCTGAAATTTTCAGGATCAGTATAGGCACCCGTCTTATGTAATGGGATTACTAGAGCAGTCTTCAGGAATTCCGGAAACTCTCCCATTACAAAACATGCATTATTACATTGTGCCAGTACAAGAAGTATGCCATCGTCCAGATTACGAAAAACTTTAGCCGGTATCTCATCAACTCCAGCAGAATTGTTTTTCTTGATGTTATGTATGATAGCACAACATTATAGTTTCTCTTAAGATAAACGTTTCATTAACGTAATATTCCTGATTGAGGTAAGACAAAGAATCTAGTGAGGGATGCAAACTTTCAGAAATTTTTAAAGCCATGGAACAGTAAAATTCATTTAAATCATTTGGAGAAACCTCTGCCGACCGACTCGCATAGCTATTTTTACCTCTCAAGTCATTGACGATAGACCAAGCCTTTAGCAGCATTCCCTGCACCATGCATTCTATTCCGGTAGTAGTTATGCTTTGCAGTCTTAAGAACTTTTCTGTATATTTTACGATATTTGTTAAAGTAAGCAATACAATCAATGTTATTAGTAAATTTCCTAATATAGCTAAGAGATTTCAAATTTTGAGAAGACTTTTTCATTGCCTTAGTAATTCATGATTTTTTGGGTTTTCTTGCTCTCATCTTCCGCAGAGGAAAACTTGCGTCAAAACAGCTGTACAACCTGAAATGAAACTCTTCAAGTGGTCCTTCCGAATGCAATACACAATTCCAATCAACATAACCGCACCTAAATAGCACCAAATTCAGCAAAGTTTTTGCTCGAAAATATTCTTCCGTATTTAGAAGAAACAGTTTCAGACTTATCTATTACAGAAAATCTTCCCAAGCAGCGCTTTTACGTCCTAACAACGTCGTCATTGATGTCTTGACGTTAAAGCGCGACGTCAAATAAACGACTATACAACCCTTATTTTCACCAAAATGGAGAATCATTTCATGGTTGTAACGACGTCGCAGGTCGCGAAGCTTTACTAATTTTTAACTTATACGTCAGCATACACAACCTGATTTGAACGTTTACTAAACGTCGTAAACCATGACTAACCTAAAAACAAATACCAAACCAAATAAAGGACGTTCCAGCTTTAACATGTACCAAATTGTCACTTTTGGTTTATTATTGGTGTTATTTTATTTCCCAACTCATTACATTAAAAACAAAATGAATAGATACCTATAAGAATATTGGGGGACATAATAGTTATTTATGTAACAAGGGTACTAAGTAGATGATTATGCCCTGAGGGCGACAGTCTTACAAAGCCGAGGGCCTCTGGCCCGAGGGTTCGTAAGTCGCCCGAGGGTATATTTATCTATTAGTACCCGTGGTGCATACAAACTTTTATGTCATACCAGTTGGTTGTGAATAATAAATACCTGGGAAAAAAGTGTCACTTCGCAAATTGTCATCAGTGTGCAAACATCATCATTTTTTGACAAAAATAATGTGTTTATAAGCGTAAATTTATATTTTGTTAATAAAGGATAAGTTAATTGAAAACTGTTTTTTGCGTCTTTATGCCCGCGCGGGCCATAATGTGTACTTTATGCCCGCACGGGCATAAAGTAATGAATTATGTAGATGGTATCTAAGGTATAAAAACACAATAATGTATTGGTATGACATAAAATAATAATAGCGCCTGGCCTTGTCAACAATAAAATACGTGAAACTAAATATTTAGCTCCTGTAGGCACAAAAATTTCAAACGAAGTCAACTTTTCTGTCAAATATAATTATGATATGCACACAAAGCAAACGGGCTCCTTTTTTGTTAATATTTTCCAAAAAAAAAAAAAACTGTAATTTACATAATTTCTTATATAGTTCCGATGGGTCAAAAACATCTTTGGGCAAGTCCGATTTAAACAAAAATAAATAATTTTGATACAATTTCCTTATTAAGGATTGATTTTTCAGATAATATTTTATTTTTATTAAACATGCAGCAATGGCGGATGATTAGATAGGATTTATCGGTATATAAAATGGCCGAGTTAATAATCTGGACCTTATCCTAACCTAATGCGCGTTTTCGTCATGAAAATGGACTTGTTCTATATAAACATAGGACCATAGGTAATAAAATAGTACAAACATATAAACCTAGATTGACTATAGGTCCCATATGGTAACCTATCGTAACCAGTTTTTTAGGTGCTTCAACGCTCTGATTTATTTGAGATTTTTCAGGAAACTGTAAATGTTTTATTTTTGATGTTGTTCAAAATCTTGAAATATTTCCTTTTAACCCGACATTTATTGAATCTTTTTTAATTTCCTAGGTGGAAATTACAGGGTTCTCTTCCAATTTCCCTTCTTGCTCCATTTCCTTCATGTTTGAAATACATTTCTCCCTTTTCACTAAATCTAAAAAAAAATTCTTGTTCTGTAATATGTTGATGAGTATTTGAAGCTATACAAAGCAAATACTTATTCAAATTGTTAAAAACTTTTTATAGTAACGCCATATCTATTGTTTGTTTATGTTTTCATTTGACTGATGACAGTTTATTAACGAACGACGCAAAAAGTATGAAATGCTACACCAAATTTTACCTGTCTCCAATTTTAACGTTGGCCGGACGTTTTTCTAAGACCTCTATCTGACTTTATGATTGGTCGTGTCAGATGACGTTTTTAAAACGTTTCAGAGGTCACAGGATATGAAGATAACGACGGATTGACGTCTTTAATGCAAAGTTGAATTTGGTACAATATTATGACGTCCATTTTACGTTTTTATCTTACCTTATGATTGGTCGTATTGGACGACGTATAACAAACGTTTCTGAGGTCACAAGTATACAAGAGGACGACGGATTGACGTTATCAATTTAACGTTAAAACTGGTTTTCATTTTTACGTCAAAATTGAGCTAGATAAAGGTCCGATTTCTTGACCACATAATAAGGACGACGGCACGACGTAATTTTAACAAAAAATCATTGGCGGACACTAATCTGCACTTCTGGGGACGTTGTATTTGGTTAATACGTAGTCGCAGGGACATGTATGTGCTACTTGTGTTGCCAACAAGGCTTCATTATCTGAAAAACTAGAAGTCGCAATAACATCACATTTCACGGAATCCTGACTCAAATTTGTACAAAAGTAGTCAATCACCGTAGCCGATGTATCAGTTATACCACAGAAAATATAGTTCACACTGAGTGTGAACTATATTTTCTGTGGTTATACGAGTAGGAGAGTTGACAAACATAACAAGGCCGTAGGAGCGTAACAAGCCTTTTAGAGCTAGTGTGCCAGCACACTACACTACTAGTTATTAATATAATTTATGTTAAGATCACCTCTTAAAATGATTTTGCAATTGACTGGCAAACTAAGCAACAGTGATTCCAAGCGAATCAAAAAGCTGGTTATACGCTAGTACCCGGAGCTCTATAAATACAAATTAAGTACAATCTATGCTTTTTGTTAAGTGCCACAGAAAATTCAAATTCCCTTTCCATGCACAAGTTGTCAAACCCATCAATAGACTCTAATTGAAAATTGAGAGAGAATGATTTTTTAATTAAAATTATTGTACCCCCATACCCACCAGAACCTTCCCTACAATAATGTGATACAATATAATAGTCTTCCAAAGAAAACGGTTCCCAACGTTCTAGCCAGTGCTCTGTCAGTAAGACCATAAGTCTGGATTATTTTGACATTCTAAAATTACGAGAAGTTCGTCAATTTTATTGCGCACAGACTTAATATACATACCAGCAATAATTAAAATGAATACCTATGTATATGACTCAAAAAGAAATAAACTATATTGAGTGGGTCGGTAATTTCTTGGTTAATCGGTTATCCCATGATTTATCTTTTATAACTTCTGTCTTATGGGAAGTTGTAGGACGAGCTACCATTTAAAAAGGAGCAAAAAATTGGTGAAAGATTGTTTTATGTTATGGGTGGCATTTTGCGATGCGTTTTATTTCGATCTTATTTTTATTATTGAATGGGTAGTCAGATTGCCTCGTGATATACATTGATGTATGTATATTAAAAAGTCGATACGCCATTTTTATCCTCACTCATTCTAGTGGGGTTCTGGGCTAGTTCACAGTTAAATTCTAGCCCAAAAATAACCTTTCGGGTCTGAGTCGCTGTAACTTTGCATTTAAAATGAAAAAATGGTCTAAATTTGCTCCAAATGTATTTCCTTGTGTGTGGCTTTTGCTATTGAAATACCTACCAAGACATTTTCCGCAGTTTTTTATTTCCTTTCTATTAAAACCCATCCAACGTAGTTATAGATGTACTTATTAAAGTTTGCGTTTAACAATAAAACAATCTTAATTGGAGCAAATAGTCACTCGTATTTGGAGATACTTTTTGGTTCAAACTTGCAAAATGCGTTTCCATATTGAGGTTTTTTTTTATTGAAATATGAACAGTAACGTTGGGTGTGGGAGTGCATTTCAACAATATTCTCTGTGATTTTTTACGTCTTTTCAATCAAAATTTTTAAAATTTTGTTAGAGTTGTCCTCAATTACGGTTTGAATTGTTCTGGTATTTTAGGATCTCACATCCCTTCTCGCTTTCCTCTGTATTCTCTTGTTGAGCTCCCGGTACTCCGTTGCATATCTGGAAGTTGTTTCCCTTTCTGATTCAATTTAATTCCATGTATATTGACAATGGGTTTAAATTTCTTCTCCGACCCTTTTCGAAAGGCCTCTTTATGGACGTCTATTTCGTTTGCAGTTGGAAAAATATGCTTATTGAAAAGTTTTGCTTTTTCAATTCTCAGGTTTAGGGAAACTGTAGCTCTGATCAACTGGTGGTCGCTTCCAGTGTCAAACTGATTTGAAACTATTACGTCAGTATGTACAGATATTCCTCTAATTGCAGAGAATGTAATCAATCTCATTTTTTATCGTACCATTTGGATTTCTCCATGTCCATCTCCTTTGTTTGGGTTTCTTAAAGAATGTGTTTAAACAGTATAAAATTTCAGCTACAATGTAATTACATACACATCCATTGGGAGACAAATACAAAATAATCTTTGATAACACAAACTAACCCATCCCATCTTCGTAATGCGTGGAAGTTTTTGTAACACATACATTGCATTCATTTATCAATTTGCATTTTATTATTAAGTAATCTTTCATGCTCAAATATTTCTGACTATTTTTCATATCTACAAAAAATGCATTAGTATAACCACACGAGACCTTTTTGCATAAATCACATAAACAATTCTGTCCAAAAAAGATAAAACCACCCAAATATAGTCGGACAAAATTGGACATTATTATTTTAATACATTAAGAAAAAAGAGTGGGGCCGAAATGGACCAGGAGCCCACTCGGCCTATCCTTTCGGTATATAAAAGAAAATGACCATGATCTTGAGACGAATTCGCGATATTGCGTGAACCTGGTCTGAAATCCGAAGATCTCTTTGAAACCTAAAGATGATGTCTTTTCAGACGTTGGTGGTTGTTTATCAAATTTTCTGTGTATCGATTTTGAGTTATAGAGTGAGAGCGGCTTATGAAAATAATCCTTTTTTTAAAGGAGGTAAGTAAGAAAGAACGTTAAACAATTGTATTATTAATGTAAAGCGTGATATGAGAATATTTATTTCCCATTGAAATAATTCTTCGAAGCCGGTTGGAACTACAAAAAAAAGTTTTAAATTAAATACCTACCCTGTTATGGTCAAACAAGTTTCAACTTTGAATTGCTGGCCAAATGAGAATAAACATTATTTGCTGTTATTTGGTAGGAAATAGGCACTCGGATACTTACTTCAATGTTGATAATTAGGAAAAATAATATTTTCCAAAATACAATATTTAAGTTCTCCTAACATAGGCACTAGGTACAGATACAGGGTGTCCAAGATAAGGCTGTCTATCATGAGGATCTCGTAAACGGTAACAGATACGTCAATGTTTCGAAAGAATTTTCCGAAATTCGGGAAATTTTGGTTTTTCAAGAATATCTTCGGTAGTTGTCAGAATTTTTTAAATTTCTTGCATGCATATTGTTATTAGTCATTGAATAGCGCAACTTTTTTTCCATTTAACCATTTCCGTATCTGTTACCGTTTACGAGATCCCCATGATAGACATCCTTATCTTGGACACCCTATATAAGTACTTACGCAAAACTCTAATAAAAAAATCAAAAGTCAGGCCGATTTTTTTTTAATGTGATGTAGGTACCTCTGTTTATGGACTTTTTGAAAGGGCTGATGAAAAGAATGTCCAGGCAGGGCTTAATACTGAATTATTATTCCTCCACTCTACCTAAAATTTTCTTGTAAAACGCTTTGCTGCTACAAGGTTGAAATAAAACGTATCTACCTCTATGCCTGCACTTTGAGATATGTAATTAAAACTTAAAAGTGCTGAAACCTGAATAATTTACAAGTAATGATATTTAATTAGCATTACATATAATTATTATTCCTGCATATCGGTCGCCAAAGTTAGTGACCGCCCTTCAGTTTTATGGTGCATTTACAGCAATTAATCTCCATTGCATGAAAGATCAGATGAATAAAATGTAACATACTAAGGTAACATATAGCATAGCATAATATGTAATCGTATTTTCGCATGAGTACGCGAAGGTGAAGACGCCTTAATTTTATAAAAAAAGTCTTGAAACATGAAGGTATGCGACTGAAGATTCTGGGAAATTTTATGTCCTATAAGTCGCTTTTGTTTGGCCTGGTAGCGATTAAATTTGTTGAAATAAGAAATAAAAAATATGTAGGTACAGTTAAAGGTAACCGAACTATATTCGTCATTGCAGAATGTATATACTACTAAAAGCACTTTGGCTTGATATGTAAAAAATGATTCAATGGCTGTTAAACTGAGTTGAATATTTGGCTTCAAAAATTTTAAAAATACTATCAGAGAAACCAAGTGCCTCAAATTTTACCTGAAGCTTTCATCAGAATGGTTCACAAAATCGTCAGTAGGATAGTATTTTTCCAATTTTTAGAGCCAAATATGTTGAAGGCGGCTCAAACAAATAAAGACAAACTATATATTAGAAGCAAATATAGGGAATTTCATTTAAAAAAGTTGAAAGTACGCAAAATTTCAAATTTCAATTTCAAATAAAATTCTCTTATATACGGGCCCTGGTAAACCCGGAAAAATTGGTCTATTTAATGTTGATTTTTAAAATTATTTTTTCTAATTAAGTGGGGGCCAAGGCCCCCATGGCCCTTCCCTGGATCCGCGTCTCTGGTTCTGGACCTAATAATAAAAATTTGTATTTCAACTCTACAATCCCTATACAAAATAACATCAATATTCGGTAGGTACAAATCAAAGTGAAAACCTTCAGCAAAAGGATTAAAGCTACATCCTCAATCAAGTTGGTAGCGAAGTGGCACTTTGGCACGCGTGCTGGAAAATTGATACCCATCCCCAATGCTGTCAATTTATGTAATGGTAATTTAATGTACTGCGCATGACACAAGTCGTCACGCATCGAAAAAGCTTGCAGCTTGTAAACTTGCACTTCAGAGTTGGCGTGCATGCTAGCACGAAATTGAATTGAGGATGCCAACGTTGAACAACATTGTCCTAGCATGCGTGCCGACGTGCCACTTCGCTACCAGATTGATTGAGGATGGGCCTTAAAGTGTACGACAATGAAATTTGTCAAAAAAGTTATCTATTTTAAAGACATAAAAGTCATGGATATAACGTCGTCTTTAACCCACACCGTGGCTCATGTATTTTCATCCTCATGAATAATAGGGCAGACCAGACAGCACAGATACATCTTATTGAAAATATGGCAGAACGGCAGAACAATTTAGAAATTACTGAAAATTTCTAAAATACTCTAGAACTCTCCAAGCCAAGTTAGAACACTGTAGAACTTCAATAAGCAATTTAGAACGTTTCAAAACAGTCACAACGCTTTCCAGCAGCATTTTGGAAGGGTTCAGAACAATTTAAAAATCTCAGAATCATTTCAGCGAGGCTAGCGCATGAAATAGACAAAAATTGACAGTAAAAATGAGTAATAATAAGGAAAAAGGAAATACATATTTGCAAGAAAATGTTTGTTCCAATTCAAATTCTTGAATTTTTATAATTTTTCCTAATCCAGGCTCTTCATTTTTCTTTATTTCTTCATTCTCAATCCATAACTCAGGGGCGCACCCAGGGAGGGAGCTATTGGGCTGGGCCCCCCCAGGCCACTCCTCCAAAAATCTATTTTTACGTTTAAAAAATGTAGCAACATCAAAGGCATGGCACCCTGACACCTCATTTTTTTTTCTAGATTTTTAACCACAAGTCACAACCTATGTAGGGCATCCCCGAACATATATTTTCTGGGTGCCCCACTGCCTTAACTTTCTTTTGGCTCTGTTGTTTTTATTCCAAGTTCTTGAATAATTCTCATTATCCTCATATTTTAGAATTTCAGGCTCTCGGATTTGTTTTTTAATTTTTACTCATGGCTTGAATGTCGTTTGTGGATATCTCAAGTATTTTAGAGCCCCATTAAAGTTCCTAAGTGTTCTAAATTGGTTCAAGAGAGTTCTAAAAGGTTTCCAGTTCGAAATTGAATCCTATAATTGTTCTGAAATAACTCTGAAACTTCTAAATTGTTCTTAAATGCTCCTGAAACTTCTGATTGGGATTTGTACTGCTTTGGATACTTATTGAAGGTTTATAAAGTTTGTAACTTTTAACCTGAATCCTAAAATTCTGGCGCTTTTCAAAATGTTTCTGAAGATTCTAGAGTGTTCGAGTGTTTTGGAGCGTCCTAAAATGGGTTTAACACTTTTGAATTGCTCTAAAATGCTCTTGGAAATTGTAAATCGGCTTTTGAATGTTTCGGAGCATTCTAAAAATGGGTCTGAAGTTTCCAAATTGCTTTGAAGCGTTACAGAATGCTTTTGGAAATTTTGAACTGACTTTTAAGTGTTTTGAAGTTTCCAAAAGGCTTATCAAAGTTCTAAAGTGTGTCCACAAACGACACTAATTACCTAACACGACCGGAGGTTTGCCTTCTTAAAAATTTATTACTACAATTAAACTAACGAATTACAAAGTATAAAACTGACTGCTCGCGTCTAGTTGGGATGTTCCTTATATCTAGCATCAGCATGTGCAACCTCAGGGATAGGGAATTGACCACGATATAACTCCACCCTCAGTTCGAACTATTCTGAGACAGGGGTAGTTCAATGTGTGTGGCTTCTTCTGGAACCATTTTGTGCATCCTGTATATTTCTGTAATAAATGTAGACAGATTATATAACAAGGATGAAGTAAACGATAATTGTCCATAGACTTGGTATTCAGGGTGTTTCGCTGAGATTCTGGGCGGCTGGTCTTCCTCTATCTTGTGTTGAAGTTCATTAAGTTCGTCTATAGTTGAATATCTTGAAGATGAAAACTTAGGCTCAACACGCCTGCCTGTGAAGGAAGGATTAGTTGGTCATCTAGGTCGGGAAATACAATTGGTACCTCGCAAAATTTCTCGTACATTTCAGGCTGTTCAGAATCAAAATGATATTGCTTTTCTGGAATAATTTGTTCTTTAATAAAAGTCAATATATCTTGATCGAAACTATTTTTAGATATTTGAACATTTATGCGGCGTTTCTTCTCAAACAAAATAGTTATCTTTGGACGTGCGGGTGAATGGAGGACAGAGGAGATATAAATTTGGTTTGCTCCGTAATTCACTGGAATATCACGAATTGGTATAGTTTAACCATTATTAATTGAAACTTCATAAAAAAGGCGGCTCAGTTGATCTCTTTGAAGTCACGTGGGAATCCATAGGCATCTAAATATTATTATCATGACAAATGAAAACAAATTGGTTGATAAAGAATAAACATACTCCAGATATTTCTATAAAAACTGAAATGACGAACGCCATTGCCCGGAAATTCTAGCTGGTTTACTTATAGAATACAGTGGAGTTAATACATTAAATAAATGGGCAAAATTCATATAGTAGGTAATCCTTAAAATTCCGTTTTAAACTATTGAAATAAATCAAATATAAATATTTGAATAGGAATCTTATTCCTTTGTTAAAAATTCAAATTTGAAATTGATTTTTATTCAATTATCTGTGTAATTTTATACTTTTGTCCACTTCTAAAGAGAATATCTCACACTGTCAACAAGAGCGGCTCAGCTTTGTCGGCAAGCGATAAAGCCCAGCGGCATCGCCGACAATTTTCAAGTTTTTTTGCCGGCGTGCGGTGTCTTTGTTATAGTGTACCAGGACTAGGCATAAAAATATAAAAATTATTTTATATTATTATAAGGGGTATTTTTCTAATTTTGAGTAGTCACCATAGAGATGCGATTTTCAATTGATAATGGTAATACTTTATCCATACATGTATCGTCATATTTTCATCGGGCGGTACATTTTCTCTATTTGCTGGTCCTTCATGTTATCAGCTCGCAAGGATTCAGTTTCATCTTAAGCGGCCGTTGAGATTTAGTCGAAGTTTCCGTTTTTCATTAATTTTCTATTGCCTATTGAAATCTTCTTCAGTCTCTTTTGTATGCAATTTGATTCTTGATGATAGTGCACCAGCGTTGGTGTTCGATTTTCCTTTTTTATACAGGGTGAGTTACTAAGCGCGCGGTGGTCCATATCTTCTATACTAACGGAGATCGGAGAAAAGACTTAATACAAAACTTGTAGATAAACATGAGTACTACATTCCTAAATTATTTTCCAGTATACAGAGTGGCCCAATAGCTAGTAGTTACACAAATTTATGTTTTTTTAAATGACTACCCCTGTATATTATGACATTTCTGGATTCTGCGGAAAATTATAGACACATTTCATGTACAATGTCATATACCCATCTTCAACTGTTTTGGAAATATTGACAGTCGAAAACTGACTTTTTTGCATCTTTGTGGACTGTAAAACCTGAACGGTTAATTTTACAAGAAAAAGGATTTTACATTCCTATCTTAGTTTTTCATAAACTATCATTTTGCACCAATCTTGAATTTAATCCATGATTAAAAATTCCGCCTAAATTATTAATCTTCGGTTAAATTCAAAGTTGGTGTCAAATGATAGCCTATGAAAATCTAAGATAGGAATGTAAAATTCGTTTTCCTCTAAAATTAACCGTTTAGGTTTCACAGTCTGTCAAAGATGCAAAAAAGTCAATTTTCAACTGTCAATATTTCCGAAACAGTTGAAGATAGGTATATGACATTACACATGAAATATGTCTAGAATTTTCCGCAGAATCCAGAAATGTCATAATATACAGGGGAAGTCATTTAAAAAAACATTATGTCACTACTAGTTATTGAGCCACCCTGTATACTGGAAAATAATTTTGGAATGTAGTAGTCATGTTTATCTACAAGTGTTGTATTTAGTTTTTTCTCCAGTCTCCGTTAGTATAGGAGATATGGACCACCGCGCGCTTAATAACTCACCCTGTATATTTTGTGATCGTATTCTTCAATTTTAATTTTCCATCGTAGTCGTGTTGAGCCTGGGTCTTTTACCGAAAAAAGTCATCGTTAGGGTTTGTGATCAGTGATTGTACAGTCAGAGCTGCTGGGCAACATGCGATTAATGATACCACATGCAGATGGATGGCGGAGTACTTTCACCACTCTTGTGGAATCTAATCGTGGATGAAATTCTGAGGAAACTAAACGATCAAGGCTACATCACCCTAGGCTACGCGGATGACATAGTCATTGTCATTAGGGGAGGATTTACCAGGACGGTATCAAACTTCATGCAAGACGCCTCAGGAATCATTGAGGAATGATGCACGAGGGAGCAACTTCGCGTCAACCAGTCCAAAACAACTCATTCCTTTCACAAGAAAAATAAATCTGGAGAACTTAATCACCCCCAGTCTATTCCAAAAAACCTTGGAGTTTGGCAGGGAAGCTAAATTTCTAGGCATCATCCTAGATATGAAGCTGACATGGAACCAATAAAAAAAGCGATTGGGAAAACATGGGGACTAAAATCGTCAGTTGTACAATGGATATACACTACGTTTGTAAGACCAATGATAACATATGGTGCACTTGTATGGTGGCCTAAAGTGAACCAAATACAAGCAAACCTGAAGCTAGCCAAAATTCAGAAACTTGCGTGTCTTTGTATTACCGGTGCCCAGAGAAGCACACCAACGGCAAGTATGTCAACCTCTGGGAGAATACATTAATGTATTCTAAGCAGAAATATATGCCATCGACTCCTGCCTGAGAGAAAACCTGAGGAGAGGATACACAGGTAAAAACATTCTTATCTGCTCAGCTCAGACGGTCAAGGGTCGATTAAAGGACTCAACAGCTTTGAAATAAAATCCAAAGTTGTCTGGGAATGCTTGGAAAACCTCAAAAACCTAAGTATGGCCAACAAGGTAACCCTCAAATGGGTGCCAGGGCATAAAGGAATTATACTGGTTCTGAACCGGTAATTGGCACCACAAAATCATCGGTAAGAGTAAAAATAAACCAATGGGTGTATCGACAACACAAAACCTACTGGCAAATTCTTCCGAAGCTCAGACATAGTAAACGAATGGTACAACAACCATCACCTAAACGTACTGAAGAAATCCTACAAACTAAACAGGAATCAAATCAGGCTAATAACTGGACTTATAACTGGACACTCTAGCCTCAGAAAACACTTTCACACAATGGGCATCCTCCAAGAAAAATCCATATGCAGACTTTGTGTAGAGGAGGATGAAACCGCCACCTACATAATCTTTGAATGTGAGGCTTTACGCTGGTGGAGATACAGCTAGATAGGGCCAGAAGACCCTATCTCTAAACTCACCAAAAGTAACTCGGTATGAAGAGGCTGCTCAACCTAATCAAAGTCACGAAACTTTTCACTGACGAAACAGACGAAGAGGGCAATACAATAACCCGACGGCTGCAGTGTGTTGGGGCCACCTAACCCGGCCTGTTCATTCTGCATCTTAACCAACCCACCAACCAAGTGATTGTATAAGTTATGTGTTTACCTCGCTATTTACTCACGTAAATCTACTCGCTGTAGGAGGCAAAACCTTTTATGCCATGTATATAAAATGAAAAATTTGTAGGTACCTATTAACCAAAATCGCAAGAAAAAAAAAATTTACCCGAAAATTCTTTGTACTGGTGCTAAATTTCGGGGGGGGGGTTTTAACCCCCAAAACCCCCCCCTTGGGTGCGCCACTGCTTGTGATAGTACTGCACCTAGCGCCACAATTGCTAGCATCTGTAGTCAAGGTGGATAGTTTTGAAAAGTCTGGATATTGCAGAATAGGCTCATTAACTAGAAGGTTTTTACGTAATTCGAAGCATGGAACTAACTCTTGGTTGTGTTCGATAACGGCGCCCTTTTTAAGACATTTAGTAAGTGGTTTCGTCATTCGGGCAAAGTCCTTAATAAATCGGCTGCAGTACCTTAGTAATCCCAAGAATCCTTTAATCTCTTTTGTACTTTTCGGAATGGGGTATGCCTTTATTGCTTTGATTTTGTCTGGGCTAGGCTTAAAACCGTCGGCTGTTACGATGTGTCCAAGGTAAGCCATTTCTTTTCTCTGAGAAACTCCGATTTATCCAGCTGTATTTTAAAATTGGAATCTCTTAGTCTTTCAAATACGCTCCTGAGTTGTTCCAGATGTTCTTGGAGCAACGTAGAAAAAACAGTGATGTCGTCTGGATAGACTAGACATTTTTCATTTTGAATCCCTTGGAGTATATTATCCATAACTCGTTGGAACGTCGCGGGGGCGTTCTTGAGTCCGAATGGCATTCTCAGAAATTCATAATGTTCATTTTCGGTGTTAGAGGCTGTTTTTTCTATGTCGTCTTCGTGCATTTGGATCTGATGGAAACCACTCGCTAAGTCTGGGGTCGTGAAATACTGACATCTCCCTAGTTTGTCCAGTGAGTTAGTGATGTTCGGCAGAGGGTAGTCATCATCTAGGGTCTTCGCATTGAGCCCTCTGAAATCTATAACAACCCTCCAGCGTTTTTCTCCAAGAGCAGCTAATTTCTTTGGGACCACCCAGATAGGTGAACTCCGTGGGGATGTGCTTGGCCTGATTATATTCTGATCTAGCATTCTACTTATTTGTTTTTCCATTTCTTCCTTGTGTATGAAAGGGTAACGATACGATTTCGTGTAGACAGGTAGTTCGTCAGAGGTGCCCATCCGGTGTTTTATCGTGTCATTCTTGTAAATGTTAATGGGTCCTCGTCATTGTAAGATATGTCGGAAAATTCTTTAATCAGATTCAAAATCTTATATCGTTCCTCTTAATTTAAATGGCCTATGTGAAATTTTGAGAGATCTAATTCTGTGGGGTTAGGACATTCGTTATTGAAATTATTTAAGTTTATTTCTTCTATTTTGTATTTATTGAAGTTCTCTACTTTTATAGCTTGTGAAAAATCTAAAGTTACAGGCTCGGTAGAGTTATTTAAAATTGTTGTCAGTGCAAATCCGTTTTTTGTTATATCGATAAGCATTCTGGGATTTCGCAATTATAAATTTTTTGGTGTCGTATAACAATTTCACCGTTTTTCATGGAAGTCTTAATTCCAATTACTTGTTCGATACATTCAATTCGCATTGGGTGTCTTGAAATTGCAATTTTATTCTAGTACCTATGTCGTGTAAGGGCCAAATTATGGACTGACTGGTAAACGTCTGGTTGTTACCTAGAAGGTACTTTCTATGCACTAGAGAATAGAAAGTACCTGCTAGGTAACAACCAGACACTTACCAGTTGGTCCATAATTTGGCCCTAATGAGAAAACCTTTGTCATTATCTAAACTTGCTTGTAAAAGTTTCAAATTATTGGGTCCTATTATACAGTCAAATATATCATAAAATTTCAAAAGATAAATTTTTGGGTTCCTGGATTTTGTACAGAGAATGTGTTATAAGTGTCCATGCTGGTTTCATAGCAATCATCATTAGGTAGAAGTAATAATTGTTATTATGTTATGTATATAATTATCGTATTGATAATATTGATTACAGTGCCGGCCCGAGGTTACTTTCAGGATGGAGCGAGATCTGACTTTGGCGCCCCTAATAGGGTACTTTTGCTAAGTTATGACGTCGGAAGGACATTTCAAAGCATTGTATCTCCGTCAATTTTTGACTAACAAGAAAAAGAAAAAACCCTTGTTGACTTATTTTTCATGGACTATCGAAATCAGCAATAAAAAAATTTGATGCAAGGGGCCTATTAAGTAAATGTGAATCGTATACTCTATCCAATGATCAGAGCTGTTCTAAACTTAAAATGTCAAGTAAATTGACTTGAATTTCCCAAATTCAAGTACAAGTACCAAATTCCACGGAAGTCAGAGTCAAGTTAGCATTAACTTAAACTTGCGTAGGTACTTGAAATGACATTCACGTAGAAATACTTCAAAAAATAATTTAGGTATTTTTTCTTTCAAGTATTATTCAAATTAAAAACAATTTAAATTATTGCTATTGATAATCTTAAACGGGGTGTGTCCCAAAAATAAGTTTTGGGAAAAAAAAATCTAAGAACAAATTTTCAAACCGCACTAGGTTTCGACCAACCGTTGCGAAGATACTGTGATATAAAATTCCTACTCCTAGCATTGTGACGTCATATGCACAAACTGAGTCCGACAGCCGACGTTTCTCATGTCGGTTGGAAAAGAGCTATTATCGACATTATCGTATCGTTTTTGCGTTCTCACATCTATTGCTGCGTCAGTTTAAATAGGTTTTGCAATTTTTGCGTGTATTTATGACGTCACGCGATGAATAGACATAATTTTATTTAGTCTTATCTACCTTATTATTTTGAGTAGCGATGCGAGATTTTCACAAGAGTTCTTAGAATTTTCTTCTTTATTTTCTGAATACAAGTTGTATTTTAAGGTTACACCCCCTTTAATAGCAGAGATTCGGTATAGGCGCCACAGGCACAGGAATTGGTATTGGGAGACGCCAGCTGGGCTCTTCCTACCTACTGACTGGGTTTCAGCTGCTGTCTTGTCACAGACTTACCACCCTTTTGCTCGCAAGCAGAATAGCAGAATATCGGAAAGCGAAGACAGGATTCAGAGCAGTGTGTCTATCTGATTTTAAAAATCATAGTTCCGTTATCCTGGACTATTTCTCCATAAAATTTCAATATGTTGAAGCTAAAAGCTTTCTTAGTAAATAAAAAAAAAAAAAAATGGTTAATCTAGGTTTCCAGAATTTTTAGAAAAAAAAAATCAGGAATGAGGCAATCTGGCTATGGCAAAGATATCACTAAGTGTGTCTGTCTGATTGTAAAAATCATAGCTCCGTTATTCTGGGCTATTTCTCTATAAAATTTTAGTATGTTGAAGCTAAAAGCTTCCTTAATAAATAAAAAAATATTTGGTTAATACAAGTTTCCAGAATTTTTAGAAAAAAAATTAGGAATGAGGCCATCAGGCCATGGCAAAGATATCACTAAGTGTGTCTATTTAATTGTAAAAATCATAGCTCCGTTATCCTGAACTATTTTTCAATAAAATTTTAATATGTTGAAACCGAAAGCTTCCTCAATAAGCCAAAAAACATTTGGTTTCTCTAGGTTTCCCAGATTTCCAGGAAAAAAATCAGAAATCAGGCCATAGGCTGTAGTGTAAAAATATCACTCAATGGAGCTTCGGATTAAAAAAAATCGTAACTTAGCTATATTTGGTTTTCATCCAATCAAATTTTGGTATGTCAAAGCTAAAAGGCTCCTAGATATATAAAAAAATTCTACATTTTCCAAAGTTTCCCAGATTCCCAGGAAAAAAATCAGAAATCAGGCCATAGGCGGTAATGCAAAAATATCACTCAGTGGAGCTTTTGAATTAAAAAAATCGCAACTCTGCCATCTTTGGTTTTTTTCGACTCAAATTTTGGTATGTTTAAGCTAAAAGGCTCCTGGATACATGAAAAAAAATCTACATTTCCCAAAGTATCCCAGATTTCCAGAGAAAAAATCAAAAATTAGGCCATAGGCTGTAATGCAAAAATATCGTTCGGATAAACAGATTTCAGAAACATATTTTTCTCTTTTTTTTTTCACCAAGGAACAAGTCGGAGGCGCCCCTCGAGGTCTGGCGCCTGGAGCGCTCGCTCCATTCGCCTTATGGTAGGGCCGGCCCTGATTGATTATCGCATTGAGAATATTGATTATCGTATGTATATTGTCGCAGATGTTCTGTCTCAGTGTTGAAGACCTCTTTAAAAACTAGCTTTGGGGATTCGTAGTTACCTTGTGCATTTGAGGTACTCGGTAAAGGTTTAAACGTAGAGGTTTCTACAGCTGACATTGGTTTTAGAGCTGCAAATCGCGTTTGCTGATTTGGCCCAAAGACGTTGGATTCGGTTTTCCAAATACCTACTTGAGTATTCGTAAAGAATCTCTGAGGAGGTATGTTGAAGTTGGGTTGCATGTTTATAGATTGCGATGGGAGACTCTGTCGATAAGCATTATGAGTTGTTTGATAATTGAAAGGAACTTACTGGAAAATTTGGAAATGTTTGTGGAAAATTGTTGTTTTGTAATGCTTTGAAATTATTTAGGTCATCAGAATTGGTTGGTTTGGGTCCGACAGGTGCATTTCTTGTTTGATTTTGTAAATAATGCGCATTGTATTCTCGGGTCACGAATTGCAAGGCTTGCATTAGGCTCTGAGGCCGCATGCATCGTATTGTGGTACCAAGAGGCTCTCTTAGACCAGACAAAAAGGTTTCTAGTGCAAGATCGTTTTATAATTTCCGTTTCAATGTTTTGGAGGAAACTACAGTCTCATAGCAACCAATATACGAACACAAAAGATTAGATTGTGTAAAATTCGATCATAAAATTGATTTGGCTTTTCATTCGGATGTTGCTTCATCATTATCAAATCTCTATTCAGGCAAGCTTCATCTCTTTGATCAGCAAAATTACGTCTTAGGGTATTTTTTATTCATCCCATGTCGTGACATTTTGAATATTAACAATTATTAGTTTAGCCTGTCCACTAAGTTTGCCGAACAAATAATTCAGTAATAGAGGAGCGTTCTGGAAGCCGTATCTCGTCGTTTTTTTTTTTCGGCGTAGAACCAAATCAAACCTAGTAGGTTTTGTTAAGCATGTCACTGGGCATACGAAATCTAAAGTGCAGACATTTTCCCGTGGTCTCGAACTTTTTTATGACAAAAAAAGTAAAAAAAATATATTTTCAATAAAATGTGTTTTTCTTTGTTTCTACCGTCATATCTTCAAAACCAATCAAGTTATCGAAGTAATTTTTTTTTTAAATTAAAGTACATACTTAGGCGCTTTTAATAGTGCCTTCGTCCCTCACGAAGTTTTCCCCTTTATTTTTTTAAAAATCGGAAAGTCCAGGAATTACAATTTCAGGTCTTACAATTTTCACCAATCGACAAACTTTTTTATTTTTGAAATTTTTTATATACATACAGCGAAGCAAATGATGCCAAAACATGACAAAAGTTTTTGAAATTATTAGTTATTACCCAATATATATCGTTTGGCCACAGCGATTTTTTATTTGTGCGCTAAAATAATCTAACGCGAGCGAAACCCATCGCGAGACAGTATTATACCGCATTTACTCAGAGATAGGAGAGTATAATACTCATAAGACCTTATGACCACTTAGTAGGGTATCATATATTTTTAATTTAATTAAATAGAAGCGGAAATATGGATATAATACCTATAATTCCTTTAAAATATATTTAGATTTCAACAAAATGTGGCCCTAACTTTCGACATTAAAAACATTCCTGTTCATCATTTTCCTCTTCTTCAAAATCTTTAATAGTGTTATTACAAAAACGACATTTACACTCGTTACAACATTTTAGACCTTCTTGCAGGCAAGCACATTTTCGATTTTCACCATTTTTATCTGAGGAATAAATATACAGGGCTTTCATTTCAAAACTTGCCATCCACGTTATCTGCGTAAAGAGGCATATTCGTGCAAAACGCCGAAACACGTCAACAAATTTATTGGGGGGGGGGGGAGGTTTTTCACGTGAAACTGGAATCCCTTCTTTCAACCCCCTAACCTCCAGGGCTACGCTACCACACCACCTCAAAATTTCTAAATGAGACAGGGGGTCGACTGATAGATCAATTTGAAGGGCTGTTGAATCTGTAGAATTTGCCGTTTCATTTTTTGAATTTGACCTCAGTGTTGTTCAGAAATGCCTATTCATTTTTAAACACACCTGCTTTACCTACAATTTTATTACAGCCCCGCCACCAATCAATTTGTTGACTGTTGGGGTGTTTTGGCGATTTCCACGAATATGCCTCTTCACGCAAATAAGGTGGGTGGCAAGTTTTGAAATGAGAGCCCTGTATAATGATTGTCAAACAAAATTAGGAATTGGCTTGTCATTGGAAAATATTGGAGTTTAAACCTCGTCAGATAAATTCCATACTGAACCGTCTGCATTTATAAGTGGTGTGGGCTTATTGCTACTGTACCATGTTTAAGTTGAACATAATACACCTGCAGGAAATTATAGAATATAGCTACTAATTATAGGAAATGAATTGTGTTATATCCTACTGAACTATTAGTAACCATATATATCTTGGTTACAATAATCATTAATAGGGTCTTAACTCTCGCGCGGTGGTTAATTATTTCATAACTCCCGCTTTTACCTTGGATGGTACAACTTTGAGAAAAAATTGAAATTTTGATTTATGGTTTATTCCTTTATAAAAATAAACAAAATACAATAAATTCAGTAGGAAATAAAATTATCTATTCACCACAGAAATTATCAGGTGTTAATATCCACGGGCAATTGCTGTCCCTCGGGCCCACAAACTTTGCCCTGGGGTATCAACCACCCTCATAATTCCCTTGATACAGCAATAACTATAAATCCATTTTGACTTTAAAAAGTGCTGATAAAAAGCGCGTTCGGTTGGAGGAAGCTCCGAGGATGGTTTGTTTGTAGTTGTTGCTAGTTTTATCCGCTGGTCATTTAGTTACTGTATTTGTTTGTCTTGGTTTTTGTAGAGTAGAAGAACCAATTTTTTAGCGAATTCCTTAGAGCAGATAAAGCGCACTCCTACAGACATAAGGAGTAGGAACACGCGATTTTGCTTTGAAACTAAAGTGAAGCCAGTTTTTAGCAGGTGTTTGTACACCAAACGACAGGTAAAGCATTGAATTAGCTATACCGCCATTATATAGAATCTCAAAATACCTGAAAAAAAGACGGTTACATTTTACTATTCCATGTTCCTTCTTCTCCCACTTAGGAACTTGACTACTCTAAGGCGAATTCTAATGCTTTGTCATGTGACTGCAGTGACAATTATTCAGACATTTCTTGAAGAACGGCAATATTTTTTTTAGGAACATCGAAAGCAGAGTTTGAAATTGAATTTCGATGAGACAGCAACAATATTTTTTAATTTCTTAATCCCGCCAATAGCACACAGTACTATGGATAGTAGTCAAGTTGTCTAGCCATGGCGCGAGAGTATGCGATGCATTATTTTGGCGCGCAATTGAAAATTCGCTCTGGCCAAACGATATATATTGGGTAAAAACTAATAATTTCAAAAACTTTTGTTATGTTTTGGCATCATTTGCTTCGCTGTATGTATATAAAAATTTTCAAAAATAAAAAAGTTTGTCGATTGGTGAAAATTGTAAGACCTGAAATTGTAATTCCTGGATTTTCCGTTTTTGAAAAAAATAAAGGGGAAAACTTCGTGAGGAATGAAGGCACTATTGAAAGCGCCTAAGTGTGTACTTTAATTTAAAAAAAAAATTACTTCGATAACTTGATTGGTTTTGGAGATATGACGGTGGAAACAAAAAAAAACACATTTTATTAAAAATATATTTTTTTTACTTTTTTTGTCATAAAAAAGTCCGAGACCACGGGAAAATGTCTGCACTTTAGATTTCGTATGCCCAGTGACATGCTTAACAAAACCTACCACGTTTGATTTGGTTCTACGCCAATTTTTTTTTTCTCGAAAACTAAGCGACTTTCGGCCACAGATTTACTCGGCTATAAATAAATGTTTTGAAATTGGCTAGTGTCTGTAGCGACAAAAACTATCTAAACTGCTGGAACTTCGATACGCATAAAGAATTTTTTTGCCTATTTTTGAAGTCCAATTTCTCAGAAAATAACGAAATCTGGGGAAGCAGCATGAGTGGGTTTGAGGAGATTCACTCCGCTCCGGTATTTTTTACCACCCCTGTATTATACAGGGGTGGTAAAAGTATATAAGTAGCCTCCTTATGACGTGGTACGTGCTAATAATTCACCAAATATCTCGGTGTCTCGAGAACAGGATAGCTTTTCCACCTAAGAAATCATATTTTGCTCTCAGAATGGTTATACAATAAAGCAGAGAAAGATTGGTGCCATATCAATTAACAAAGAAAACTTGTGCCCCCTATCCTATAAATTGTAGTTCATGTTACGTGTTACCTGTGCTATCTTTAGTTACTCTGAGGCGCAATTATCTTTATGGACCTCCTAATAATTAGTATTAAATTATTTTTTTTTTTTTTCACCCTGTATAAAATCTTAAAACAAAAAAAGACGAAAACGTTGAACCAACAGTGATGAAGAAAATTGTTTTGAGTAACTGAGACAAACAATCAGGGTGATGAAAGTCGTTTTTCAGTTAAACTGAAATTTCTGCAAAACTACGAGATTTATTCGAAAACCCTTCAAGTTGTTTTTTATCATTGAACTACTGATTCTTCTAAAACCCAGAAAAAAAGCAGGAGTATGTTTGAAAGAAATGGCGACGTCCTGAAATTTGTCTAACTTTGCACTGTTTTATTGTCCACCCTGTATGTTGAAGATAACGTTTCTGTTTATCAGCACGATACCATACACCTTGAACTCCAAGCAATGCGCCCCAATATGCTTCAAGCCGTAATCAAATATCTCTTATACTTTCTGAGATATTTGACTTCAAAAATAGGCCAAAAATTTCCTTATGCGTATCGAAGTTCCAGCAGTTTATAAGAGATTGACAAGTAAATAATATGTAGCGATTCAAGTCGTTCGGATTTCCATCGATAACTGGAACACAGTTTAGGTATTCTGGTTTAAATTGCGACATATTAGGTCTGTTTCTGCAGAAATCACAAACCACTCAGAGCGAATTTCATTGGTTGAAAACAGTCAGACACAGTCAGAAAAATAGTTTCAACCAATGAAATTCACTCTGACTGGTTTGTGATTTCTGCAGAAACAGACCTATTATAGCTTGTTTAATTTAAATTGAAATTTAATTCTAAATTTTCAACTAAATTATCGAAGGTATCTAAAATACTTGTTTCTAAATTTTCTTCAGAATTAAAGTTAGTTGAAGGCGTCGACAGATTTAATTGTACTAAATCAGCAATAATTGAATCAATGTTATAAGTGCACATGAAAATCAATCCATCATACTACTAATATTAGGCAGGCAATTCCAGTCATTTCCTATAAGTTCGAAGTTTCGGTGTGACAATGGTTGTCCTCTCCGACTCCAAATCTTGAGCCTCGCAAAAGTAGACAATATGTTGGTTCTACTTTTCGATGATCGGTTGGTCGATAATAATTGGTAATCCAGAGATCTAGATTAGGACAGGGAGTTTTCGATAGTCAGGAAGTCTACTCCTGTTTCAACACCTCCACCAACGTCACAATGGCTACGTTCACCAGAACCGAAACGGATTGTAAACAGTTTACAAATACCAACAGAATATGTTGAGTAAATTCTTGGTTCTGCTGAACGATTCAACTTTTCAATGATAGAACGTCACTTTCTAAATGACAGGTCACCACATATACACACTCCGAAATTATGCTTGCAAAAATGGCGACCGTTTGCAAAACATGTTTTATTTTAACACAAATTCAACGTAACGTTCAGCAGAACAATCGCAAACCGTTTACCAACGTTTGTATCTGGTGAACGCGGCCAACACTAGATTCGTTTTTGGTAAATCCAGTTGAAATGGAAATAATCAATATAATCGATTTTTATTGATTTCCGGAAATTTGTTCCGACTGCGCCAATTAACTAAAACGACCGGAGGTTTGTCTTTTTAAAAATTTATTATTACAACTATTCAACTAAGAGCCATTTTACACGGCAAAGTTTCTTTACGAAATTACTTACGAAATTGTTGCCGAAATATTTCGTAAGTCAACTTTTCCTGTTTTACACGATAAGAAAAACTTACGAAATATTTCGCTAATAATTTTTAGAAAATGTTCTATAGTTTTTGTGGGCGCGGCCGAGAAAATACGTGAGTTTCACAATTACAAAATAAAAGGCGCATCCTTTTCCTTCGAGCCTTATGAATCTGTCATTGGATTTCCTATGTGATAGATAAAGATAGACTGCTTATCGGTGAGTCAACCAGTGAAAAAAGTGTTGCGTCCAAAAAAATAGGGTGGGAGGGAGAAGACCAGCTGGGCAGAGCCAAAAGTAAACAAACCTTTATTTATGGAAGGAAAACAGAAATTCATTCATTCTTTAGGAAACTGCAGAAGAGTACAAAGATGCAACAACAATTAGAGAACGCAAGTTTTATTTGTTTTGGTTTACCAAAGTATGAGGTTATGATTTGATATTATCGATGGCAAAACTTTACTGCGCAGTCTCGTTTTGTCCTCGCCAGAGTGTGGGCGGTTGGTTTAAGGAGCTCAAAGAGCTTCACCGGGTGGTGCACTAGAGGCGTGTAGAGACCAAATTTTGGCTCACCTCCGCGAGTAAAAACCGAGATTCATCGCCATCCGTGGATTTGTTTGCGTCTTTTTGACTAAGCCGGCTTAGATTCCTAGATAAACAGAAGGTTTACACGCGTGGTTACGTTGGCAAAATGGCGGCCAGAGTCTGAGACTCGTGAAAACGCTGTTTGTTTTGACAGAAAAAGGTTATATCCGGTTTCAGCGATTGATCAAGGCAAATCCTGGATGTGCCTTTCATATTAAGAAAAATTGAAGATAGAAGAAAAGAGTGAAACAAATAGGGGACCTATGATATGGCCTAGAGCCAGACAATATCAGGGTCGCCACGAAATTGTGCTGGCAAATTGCCTCAGTAGCAGTGCCATTAAAACAAACAACAACAACAACAACAACAACTTTACTGCGCATGCGTATGACTAATATTTTCACGAAACTATTGCTAAATTTTGTTTGCCGTGTCAAACAGGTAAAAAACGAAACAAGAATAGTAAACTTACGAAATATTTCCGCAATAATTTTGTGAATAATTTTGTAAAGAAACTTTGCCGTGTAAAACGGCTCTAACGAATTACAATAAGAGTAGGTATAAACTATAGCTAAAAAACTGACTGCTCGCGCCTGGTTGGGATGTTCCTTATATCTAGGTTGAATATGCAATTTCAGCATGTACAACCTCAGCATGAATAGGGAATTGACTACGATGTAACTCACTCAGGCGTTTTTTAGACGACTGCTTACGTGATCAAGGCATCTTAAAGTCAAAGACTTACGTTGTATGTTACAAAACTCAACGTCTTTCAAACGTCTGCCTAAAAACGTCTTTATGATATTTTTCCAAAACTTTCTAAAGACGTCTTCAACGAGATGTCTTGAAGACCTATGTTGATAGCGAAAATCAATTAACTACTGGCTTTATGTTACATAATATGAAAACTTTCAATTAAAAGTGGATAAAACCTCGAAACATTATTTACAATTTAATTCTAATGTATTTTTAAGTGTTGTCATAAATAGCAATTAAAATTACCGCCACTCCAAAAAAAGCACTAATTCTCCACCCACCCACTAAATTCTATTGTCAATCTTTAGATTTTTATTATCCTTCCTGATTATTAACAACAAATACGGTTTAATCGTGTAATCTCGGCGATACGTGTGACTCATGAGTGGGCAAAAATCCGCAAAAAAAGGACGAAATTTATTAGGACAAATAATAATATAATTCCATTGACCCCGGCAAGGTTTTAGTGGAGGTGCATCCTTTTATGGGAAGTGACCGTTACTAATCCTGAATAATTTGCATATTTTTTAGCAGTTTATCTGAAGCAGATAAAAATTATATAAATGATTACTGAGACATTGTTTGACATCTTGAAATCCTTATAGGCGAAAACTTACCGAAGGATATTAATCAATTTAATGTGGCCGTAATTATACCGCCGGGAAATGATCCTGATTCAACGCGGCCTGATGGTGATAAACCTCCATCGCCTCCTGCGCCAGGATATATTTGGGTACAGGTACCATTAAATATCAATGTCAATGGTAATTTGATTTTTTACATGCATTTTTTGATTGGTTTTCTTTAATAGGTTGGTGATTATTATGTGGCTACTCAAAGTAGAAATGTTGGTCTATATTATTTTGTAGCTTAGTTTCCAGTATTTAAATGATAGCTACTGGAGGATTTGTAATATTTTATGCTCCTCAATCTTGAATCTTGATACTGCATGAAAATTTGCCATAATTCCTGATGTATAGATTTGCATGATTTTACACAGTGTATTAGTTTTGAAATGAAATTACTCAGCAAGTTAATGATCATTGGGCTAAAACAGAGCTTATTTTACGCTGTTAACTGAAATGTACGTACTCCATATTTCTTTACTCAGCAATGAGATTTTACCTGTGACGATTTTTGATTTCTACTTTGCCTTTGGTCTTTTGAGCTTAGAAAAATTTTAGAAAAATTGTTTTATTCTTATTTTATCTCGAGGGGTAAACCGCCAACGTATTTCATTGTTTAAGCCTCATGTAATCCCACGTAATCTCCTCATGTATTATTATTTTCTTACGTAATCCAAAGTGTTCTTATGTAAGCCCTTATGTATTATTATGTATTCGTATTTATTTTTTTGTATTCTCATGTATTTCTTATGTATTCTCGATTGAACTCTTTTATTTGCTATTGTGTTCTTTTCTACCTCTGGTTCTTTTAAAGAGCCATATTTTCTGTCAGTAGTACCTACTTGGTTACATGCGTTCCCTTCTATATAGAGCTTTGTATTGCCTTACTATGTTTATAGATTCCTTTGTATTCTTATGTATTCCTTTGTACTTCATGTATTCAGTGTACAAATTTGGCTGGCGGTCTTATCTATAGTTACAGTTATAGTCTGACCTTTCAGATTTCAGGATTTATATGTTCCATTTTTTAAATGTATGTGTAACTTTTGTGGTTGTTTTCATCATTTATTGTTATTGTCAATGCTATATTCATATTCTTCGTATACTTTTCCGATCTTCTATTTCAAGTGCTTCCCTAATAAGAGCAGATAAGCAGATACACAGGGAGGCGCTCAATCCTGTTAATAAAAAAGTTGATTCGTCATAAATTGTATTACATGCATAATCATGTAGCAATTTGACTTTTTTTTTCGTTTTATAAGGTACCTAGACTAGTGAATTTGTGGATGGAGCATGTATAGGTGAATAATTATCTACTTATAGTACTTAATAGTAGGTACCTACCTTTGTTCATTCATGCCTGTATTGTTCTTTAGTTTTGTATAGTTTAGCTCAGTGCTTCGGATACCAACTTGATGGTTGTGAAAGGGCATGCTTAAAACAGCAGTGTAGCTATGAATCCCATCAAGTTATTATAGTTTATTGCATGAACATTTACTACAATCTTGAAGTAGGTAGTTCATCTTCTTATTTTTGGCTTAAATTTTCTGGAAAATTTGTCTATGGTAATAAATCATGGGCTTTTCACAGGTGAGCCTCTACCTGGAGCAGTAACTCAGTCTCCAATAACCCAGCAACCACCAAATTATACACCAACAAGTTCACCACCCGAAACAACCAAAGAACCTCTGTTTACCATCGAACCACCTGAAGTACTTTATGGTAAGAGGTTTATTAAGTAAAGCTAATACTAATTATTTCTTGAAAAATTGTTTAGGTGGTGCTTTGAATAGATTCTGCCTGCAACCAAAAGGTCAATTTCCAAGTAGTTCATGTGACAAATATATAAATTGCTGGGAAGGAGTAGGCACCGAACAAACTTGTCCTCAAGGATTTCTTTTCAACCCAGTCAAGCTCTACTGCGATTTTGCTGGAAATGTAGATTGTCAGGGTCGACCTGTACGACTACAAAATTGTAAGTGACAATGAAAAATAAGCAGAATTTGTGACATTTGATACGCATTGAATTTATAATCTTATAAAGGACTCCATTAAAGCTTATCGTCTAACACCAAATATGTCAGTAGGTTACAAATTACCTATTCTATACTTGACACCCACATTTTAAATAAAAGTTATTATAATCTGGGATCGTGTTTGTTTATTTATTTAATGTCTAATCTACATACATTACTTCAAACAATAAAGGTAATAGAGGTTGGTTGGCGAGCGGTAATATGTAAGTAATTTGGGTTACCTGGGTAGCTACAAGATACCAATAGCTGTTAACTTAAGTTTTTAGGTACCTACTTTACTAAAATCATAACTTCTTACAAACCTTCCCAAATTCACTCCAGCCCTAATAAGAGTAGGTAATTATACAGTTCCATCAACTAACTAATGAATTTCTATTATCGGTATCAATGATCGGTACAATTTGAAAAACAAACTTTTCTTCCATTCAATTTTACAAAAATATCATAATTTTTCTTTAGCTCCACCTGTACCTTTGGCCGCCCCCAGCTATGTCACTTCTTCAAATCCCACTCACCAGGCTGTAACTTCTAGTCCAAAATCACCAACAGGAGGTCTTAATCCAACCCTTCGAAGTTTTTGTCTGAGAACCAATGGGCTATTTCCTGGAAGTACTTGCGGTAAATTCGTCAACTGCTGGGACGGTAACGCTGTTGAACAAGATTGTCCTGCAGGATTGTATTTTTCAAGCGAAGGGTATTGCGATTATTCTCAAAATGTTGCTTGCGATCGTGAAGGTGTAGAAGAAATTGCCGCAAGTAAGAGAAATAGTAGACTTGAAATTTTGATTTGTTTAAAATTTCTTTTTTTTTTTAGAAAAAAACCTGAGAGATAGTGAATGCCCATTGGAGTTTGGTTCTTTTAGAGATAGGTATAATTGCAGTCAATATTTTAGCTGCGCGTATTATAAAATTGCTGCCAAATATACTTGTCCAGATGGACTCAGTTTTAGTGACGTAAGCAACTACCTAATACTTACTATAGTTATGCAATATCTCTAATTTAATCTTTATTATCATTTCAGGTCCTTGGTGTCTGTGATTATTCTTACAGAGTAGATTGCAGTAAAGAACCTCAAATATATCAGAAAACTGTTAATGTGGCAGGTAATATTGTCTCAAACTTTACTAATGCTATAAGGCATAATACAATTTAACATTTTCCAGAAAATAATGCTTTGTCATCAAACGCATTCGCTCATCCAGATTTGTCTAAACCAGGTATTTTTTTGTGGTTGTTAATTTTCAAACTTCCACTGATGCTTTTTTTCAGCTGCTGTTGGCGATAGTCGTTGCATTGTTGCTAGTGGACTAGTGCGAGATAAAGACAATTGCTCTTCGTACTACGTTTGTGAATTAGGACGAGTGGTAGCTAGTTATGTTTGTCCTCCAGGATACAAATTCAGTAATGTGAGTATTCTTAAATATTTTGAAAACCTATTATAAAACTTTTAGGATTGTTTTAAAAAGTTTTTTATTGCTTGTGACTGCGCAGATCTGTAATTCTCGTCGTGTCGTAGTGTTATCTATCCTCGGCGTGGTTGTCCTTTTACAATTTCAACTTCTGTGTCGGAGCCTGACAAGAGACAAGTAGTACTGATGATGGCAAAATCCGAAACCCTACGCTGAGATTCAATAAATTGAATTTGTGTATGGAATAAAAATTGTTTCCTTCCCTAATATATTCTAATCTTTATCGCACAATCTGCTGACATTCCTAATAGAAAGTCTGCAGACATCATCAATTCCGTGATTGGATGTCTGTGTGGCCTTTTTACCATGGACTTTGTTCATATTGATTTGATTATTTTGTTCAGCCATCTGAGGTTATATAAACTTTATATAGCGATGCATTTCTCACAGTTATAAAGATAGGTACGTCATCTTTTTTCTCATACTGTTGAAGGGATTTTGAAAAAAGGAATTCCTATATTTTTTGGGATTTAAGTTAATTCCTTTTCTGATTTGTACCGGTGGATAAGGTCACAGTCTCTTTTCTGTTGCGACGATTTTTATTGAGCAATTTGACTAATATGTACTTACACGCCTCCCTGTTTTAGGATATATTGGCGCTCGGATGTATCATCCAGATACTTGGCAGCATTACGCATTCTTTTCAGATAAATGATAAGTTCCCGTGGATGTGATGAATTGCCAAAGCTATCGTAATAAATGACACTAGAGCCTGGTGCTTCGATATGCCAAACTAACCCAATGGATTTTCCTTCCAGTACTAATACTATCAAAATTAACTATTGCTGCTTCATTTTTGTTCGGACTGTTTAATGTGAAAGTCTTTCTTCTTCTTTTTCCTATCCGTTCTCTTTCCTCTGGATAAAGGTCTTTTTCAGAGTTTGCCAGTTATTTCTATTCTATGCGACCTGATTCCAGTTTATAGTTTGCTTGATATCGTCGCACCAGCGTTGTTGAGGTCTGCCGATACTTGTTTGTTCCCCCCAGGGTCTCCATCTTGTCACTTTTCCGCTCCAGTTGTTGCTTGTGTTTCTCGCTACGTGGCCGTCCCAGTTCCATTTGAGGGTGCATATTCTATGTGTAATGTTTTCGACCTATGTTTTATTTCTCATCCACTCGCAGTGTTGCCAGCATCAGTACTGAAATCAGTACAATTTGACTCTCTTTAGTACGTCAGTACCACACCATAAAATTCAGTACATTTTGCCGCCGCTGTACAATATCGGAGATATTTTTTAAACGGCGGGAAAAATTAACGAATACCTGAACTTTCGAATGGACGGATGAGGCGCACGGATCAGTCCGGGTGCATCCCAGCAGAATATTGAACGCACCCCAAACATGCCTTTAGCCCGCGCCCATTTTACGCCCGTATGGACTTAATCTCGATTAGTTTCATCTCGCTTAGTTCGGAAATTTGTCATGCACCGCAGGAAAAAAATAGTTTAAGCTTTGGATTACAAGATCCACCCGAGAGAAGGTTTTTGCTTAGATAAGATGTTGCTTAGATCAAAAAAAAATTCCAAGAAGGGTGCTGACATGGCAATATTACTAAACTAACTTAAATTGCCTAACATGTACATTCTTGAGAAGCTAGAAGATATTAGCATTAAATTTCGTTGATAAGTAACCTGCCCAAATCTGTAAAGTCAGATCCTTACTGACTTTAGTTAGGTAAAGAGGTACCTAGTAGATAAAAAACAATGTTTTGCGTGAAGCCCATCGCCCATCTGAGTATTTAATTAATCCACTAACCAAACCGTGAAATATTAAAAATAATTTAAAATGAATGATTTTTTATTTGATGTTTTAAATTTAAAGCAGTACAGGAGTAGGAAAAACAAAGTAAGTATCTTAAAATCATCTACTTTATCAGTTTTATGAACTTCAGCTCAGTTTCTGAAGTTAGTACATTTTTCCGTTTTTCAGTACCTACATTTTTTGTCTCTTGATCGGTACTTTAATTTTCAAGTGTCTGGCAACGCTGTCCACTCGTTGGTCTTGTGATCCCTAACGTGTAATACCTATCATTCTTCTTTCGATTCCTCTTTGATGTACTTGCAGCTTATTTAGGATTTTCTTTGTGAGCGTCCATGTTTCGCTTCCATAGGCAACTACTGGCAAAATACATTCGTTGTAGCTTCAAAGGTAACTTGGATCGGAATATGTATAATATCCCAGTCGTATTCTCCTACTAATAATTTCAAGCTCTTGATTGACTTTGCCAAGTGTTCTTTTCTGTCCTAGATACTTGTATGAGTCTACTTTTTTCACCTGTTGGTTTTCTATGGATATTGTGTCCCTATCTGATTGCTCATTTGTCATAAACTCTGTTTTTGATACGTTCATTTCTAATCCGATCTTCTTGGCTTCTTGGAATAATTCTTTTATCATGATTTTTGAGCCTGTTTCGTTCGGGGCGAACATTACGATGTCATCAGCGAATCTTCAATTATTGAGGTTTTCTCCATAATAGACATATAATGAAAGAGAGACTGAACTGTTTACATTTTATACCGATCAAACATTAGGCAATTCAAACCACGTGACTTTCAAGATGGCGTGGCGGTCACACATGGGCCAAAAATCTCACAAAAATATCTAGTTTCTGCCCGACTTGATAGTTTACGTTCCTAGTCAACAAATATTTTATTAAATAATCAAAATCAAAGTTGTATTAGGGAAATAGCTGTTGCAGCGCTGTTTGGTCAAGTGACGCGGGATTTGACACATTCATTCATTTCGTGTCAAAAATTGACTATCCAGTGTTCAGGGGCGGATTAAGCCTTTTTTCGCCCCTGTGCGATTGGAATTATTTCGCCCCTTCCAGGCTCTGGCTTATATCATTATATTTTATTTTGTCATTTGAAGATTCTTCAATATAAAAAAGTCAAATACTTAGTATATTGAATTAAAAATGGTATGCACATATGGCATGAGACAAGTTGATTAGTGCCAATTCACTTGTCTTTTCATCTGGAAGTGTGTTTCTTAGATAGTCTTCAATTCTCCTTAGGGTGAAAAAGGACCTCTCTCCAGACGCGTTAGTCGATGGAAGGCAAAAATACATACTACAGTTTTTCAGACTTAAACTTTGTAGAAGTTTTCCCAAATTTAAGGTGCCATCGTGACCACAAGAAATTAGAAAATATTTATATTGAAGATATTCCTGAAGAAAATAATCGTCCAGATCGTTTTTCTACGTTTCCTTAAGTCGCTGCGCTTTTGTTTTTATTTCAGTCAGATATTATGACAAAGGACCCCCGCACACTTCTTATGGGACTTCTGACCGTGATCCAATTCAACCAAATTTTAATATGTTTTGGATCTGACCTTTTTGATCAATAACTACCATGGGCACAACTTAATCCTATGACTAGTTTTTGAGATACAGGGTGTTCAATGTGTGAACAACATGCAATATGCATTATTACAACAAATCTTCTGAAAAACGAAATGAAAAACCAATAGAACCTACGTTGTGGAAACGTACTCAATTTTACTTACTGGATATGCGCCCGACATAGCAAATATTTGGGAAATTTGAGGGAAGTTGTGATATGTAAAAGAAACGAAAAATGTGAAACGTCTACTTTATTATTAAAGTAAATCGTACCGTTCTCGTCCTGGAACTAACGAGGGGAAAGAGCACGGCAGAGAAACCCTCGATCTAACATTCCTCAAAAATCGAAGCATACTGTGTAATTTTAATAATAATTGTTAGTCATTAATTCAATAAAAATTGAAACTAGTTACCGCCCCTGTTCTTGTTCTAAAATTTAAATTACACACACTATATTCAATCAACACTACCTATATTCAATAATGAAGAGTTTTTTGTTAGTAAGCTAGTTTCCCAGCAGGTACTGAGGTCCCATACGAGAAGCTATTCAGGTATAGTTGTTTTTGAGCCAATATCTTTAGATTGATAATTTCAATTTGCTAGGATATTCTCTCGTCAGGGTAGGAAAATATTAGTAAATTCAACAAGGCCCTAATGTACGTTCGGAATACACAAAATCCAAACCTCAGCACAAAAAGACAGCACATAATTTCTTGGGTTCTAATTTACTTCTTCATCTGTGTTGTTTACAGCATGAAACGATTTTTGTTAAATACATGAACAATGCACATGTTATAAAAAAAAAATGTTATAAACAAACAAAAAAACATAAACATGGAAAAAATTATACTTGTATAAATAATTGAACTCTCAAAAACAAAATAATAATTTTATTTGTCACTCATTTGTAAAACGTCATTTATCAAGACAAAACATAAATAACGAAAATTGATTTTTACCAGTTACTGGCTCTACTGACTTGTAAAATTGACAGCTAAACTGTAAAAACTTAGTAGAGTCAGTAGAATTATTTATTAAAATTGGATTACCTATGTATTATTTTTTTATTTATTGTTTACAAATGAGTAACAAATAAATTATTGTACATCATACGCCAGGTATCAGTTTTTACTGGCTCTTGAAGGTGACAAGCTCGCGCTGACGGCTCGCTAGTCATTTCCTTCAATCACCAGTAAAAACCGTTTTACCTGGCTAATAATGTAAAATACTAATTCAACTGACCTGTGATCTCTCCTTGACACACACACTAATAACAAATTGGATTGAACAATCAATTTAATGCAAAATAAAAATGAAAATTGAATAATGAATAATTACAGACACACGTCTAAAGGACCAGCCCAGCTTGTTTTCTAGTCTAATGCCTAATCGCTCCCTCTCTACCCCCCCTTCGTACGCTTCGGTACCTTTCCCTTTGCAGCGCGCTCTCGTTCTCATCAATTCCACAGAGCAATGCATGGTTGCAACATTTACCCTTTATTCAGCAAACCCTTTTAGTTAGGATTTGAAGAAATAATATTTAAAATAGGTAGTTTTCCTCAGTCTGTTTGCAGCATCTTGCACAAAGACTAGAAATGTGCTATTGGGTTATCTAATGACCGCTTCATGCCTTGCATAATATCCCAAAAACCAAATGACAGTTGGGACATGTCATGTGCACATGCACTTATGGTTCATGCACTTGTTCTGCACTGGCAATAGTGACCTAATATAGGCCCATTTTATTGCTCAATATTTTCATCAGCTTTACGTTCTGGATTATACCAAATAACTGATCGGTGTTATACTTGATTTCTATGCCTTGACCGAATATTCATACGAATATGAGTTGGCTGCAATTGAATAGGGTGTCATAATGCATATTAGACATTCACACATTGAACACCCTGTATCTCAAAAACTAGTCACAGGATTAAGTTATGCCCAGGGTAGTTATTGATCAGAAAGGTCTGATATATAGAATACTAAAATTTGATTAAATTTTACCGCGGTCAAATCCCATAAGAAGTGTGCGGGGTCCTCTATACAAAAATCCAGTTCCAAAGGTCAAAATTTTGTCATATTATGTGTAGGAAGTCGAGTTTTTGTCATTTTGCTGTATGATTTTCTGATTTTTTTCTTCTTATTTTTCTTGGGGTTTTTATTGAAAATTTTTGCCCCCTTTGACTTTTCGCCCCTGGGCGATCGCCCAGTTTCGCCTTATGGTTAATCCGGCCCTGCCAGTGTTGCCGTGCTGCGTTTGCAGAGAGAAAACACAATTTAACCCTTCGGCTTCATGATATTTTTTGCTGTTCCTTTTTTTTTTTTTTTGGTTATGCTTTTATTAATTTGATTTATTTCTTTGTGGGGTTTTGTAACATCTTTCTCCAACTTTTGTGTTAATTTTTTGTGTTTTGCTGGTATTTAAGTGCTCAATTTCTTTTGGAGGCTGTTGAATTTCTTTCTAGTCTGTCATTTATGGCTATTTTACATCTTTTCATTCTATGATCGTTGCCAGAGCCAGTCGCGAATGAACCTGAGATGTCTACATCTTCGAGTATGTGTTTTTGTTGTGTCAGTAAAAACTATATTTCGTTTTTTGTCTTTCCATATGGGCTTGCCCATCTCCATTTTTTGTTAAGTTACTTTTAAAGTAAAGTATCTCCCTTAAATACCTACACACCGCATATGGTATTTTCTCTCTTTTCGCATATGTTTCTAGATCGATATTGCTCAACGGTCTTTTCGGCGGAGATTTAATATCTAGTTTTCTGAGTGCAAAAGAAAAAGCCCAAATCCTGCCCGATCTGGTTTAAGATACATATCATTCTCCAATCACCATTTCGTTTGGCTTCTTAGCACTATTCTATTTTTCAAATTTGATACTCGATTGTTCGAACCATGGCTACGGCCTCTCCTGCCCAGAGTAGATAGACTTGCGAAAATCCGAAAAATAAGTCTCCCAACTTTTGGTATCGGAATTATTCTTTGTATGGACCGTCCTTTCACCACAAATTGTCTTCAACGACTTACGATTATGAGCAATATAAAATTGTTAGATGTGGCTCTATCTGTATTTGTAGTGCCTTTTAAACAAGGGCATTTCTCAGTGAATGGTGTGAAACTGTTAAATTCTAATTTAGGCTCAGATTTTCGATACCTATATTTTTTTATATTTTAGGAGCTTGGAGTTTGTGACCATGATGCAAAAGTGAATTGTGATAATCTATACAGGGTGTTTGATCCTTCTGCTAATTCTGTGATGCTTCCAGATATACCAAAAGGTGACTCATTTTAGAGAAATAATTTAGCACTCATTGGTAGGTAATTAATTTTTTTAGAGCTACTCTCCAAAGTCCAAAACTGCCAACCTGGCTCGGTATTTAGACTAAATCCTCAATGTACCAGCGCGTGTCGTTGTCGAAACGGTTCTGCAGAAATCATACAGTGTTCAGTTGGACTAGCTTACGATTCTTTACTGGACAAATGTATACCCTCCCATTTAGCTCGATGGTAAGAGATACCTACGTTTTTTATGAAGTAAGAGTTCTAAAATAAGTTTTTGTTCTAGCTGATTCAAAAAATTATTAAGACTGACTACTGACTCTATATGTTAATGCTACGATAATCATTAACTGTAGCAGATTTAATTTATATTATTTGTATTTTTGAGAGCTAATGTTTAATTTGATTATTATAATCTAATAAGAATAAATCTAAAATGCTAAACCATGTGCTTTCATTTTTCCATTCGCCAAGCTGTCAAGTGTTTAATTACAATAGGCAAGGAAAGCTTATCAGACTATCAGACATAGATAGACACGAATAAAGCTTTCTATTTCCTCTTTCTATCATTGAAAAAAATGTCTAAACAAATTATGAGTCTTGACAGAGGATACCTTTATTAACTAACAAACTGGCTACGCTACAATGTATGTTGTACATACAATACAAGATTGTCGATTTCTAATTGACAAAAATTCTTTGTGGACATTGATTTAAGGAAATTCGTTTTGAAAATTGCTTCCATCTCCATAACTGCATAAGATCAATTAGCCTTATACAGTTAACTGAAATAAAATTGATATTTTCGATAGATAATAATGCTCAAACAAAGATCATCACAATTTTCAATAAGATATTTGTATGAACACTTATTTTCGGTCCGTAGATAGTCAGGTCAGACATCGACTATTAATGTAATAGTTGATATTTATAGTTCAATGATGGACTCTGTTCTAGTTGTTTTTCTTAGGTACCTACTGGAAAAAGCCTAATATGTAGGTAGGTACCTACCTATCTGATTTGAGAACAAGAGTGCACTTACTTATTGTTGGATTCTTTAAAATAGGTAATGAGAGTGGACTGTATTATTAATATATTTACATTTATTTACACACACGACTATTTACACTATTTACAATTTGCATTTTCTCGTTTTTGTTTACGTTTTTAGACTTATAGAGTCTGTAAAAATGGTCATATAGGACCTGCCCAGAATTATCTGGTGCGCTTGGTGAGGTTCGATTCGACACTGACTCTTCCCGTTGGTTCACTCGCGTAGATGCCGGAAGCCACTTTACCAAAAACTTTGACAAGTGATTTTTGACACTGTTTGACACATACGCGCACACTTCCGGTGCATACCGGGAAAATTAAAATTTGAATTTTAAATTTACTGTTGGAATATTGTTTCCAACATGCTCGCGGCCAAGAAAGATTCTTAAAATTATTACAAATACTTCAACATTGTAAACTTAAATTAAAGAGAGTAAAATATATGTGCATCGTTGCACAAAATAATTAAGCGATATAGCACTTATTAAATGGCTTATAAAGCCTCAAAAATTTGACCTATAGAGTCAAGTTATTACATATTTTATGAAACTAAGAAAGTTACATTATAGGTACATAGATTATGGGTAGCTTATAGAGCTTAAAGGCTTGACTTATAGAGCCAAGTTATTATTTTATATAACTTAATAAGTTATACATAAATTATAGATAGCTTATAGAGCTTAAAGGCTTGATTTATAGAATCAAGTTATTATTTTATATAACTTAATAAGTTATACATAAATTATTGATAGCTTATAGAGCTTAAAGGCTTGATTTATAGAATCAAGTTATTATTTTATATAACTTAGAAAGTTATACATAAATTATAGACAGCTTATAGAGCTTAAAGTTTTGACTTATAGAGTCAAATACTTCTAGATATTGCTAGAAATTATTCTACAAAAAATATTTAGTAATGGCGACTTGAAATTTGTATTTACAAAATGTACAAATATTATAAAAAGTATTAAGAACCTAATCTATCTGAGGCAACTTAAGATCTAGGTATCTACAAAAATGTACAATTTTATGGACAATAGTAAAAACCTTAAGTATCTAACTATATAAATATGTATACCTAAATATGTATAAAATTGACATTGAGTCACAAGTCACTCGATGGGTAAGACGGCAATTTTTGTTACCGACCTTAAATAGTTACCTGTTCGTGTTCGAACTTCAACGACTCGAACTTTGCCATCTTTCCCAGGTATTGTTCTTGTGATTCTGGCAATCGGCCATTGAAGAGAGGGTACATTATCCTCCTTCAGCAAAACTAAAAGCCCTTCCCTTAGGTTAGGGACCGAGTGTTGCCACTTAGGCCTACTCTGAAGCTGCGCTAAATAATCTTTGTGCCACCGCTTCCAGAAGTGTTGCTTCACCTGAGTACCCATATTCCAAAATGACAACCTATTTTCCGGAATTTCAGTCAAATCTTTTTCAGGAAAGCTTGTTATAGCTGAACCGGTTAAAAAATGACCTGGCGTCAAGTATTCTAAATCCAAAGGATCGTTTGTTAATTGAGTTAGTGGCCTAGAATTTAAAATTCCTTCCACTTGGACTACTAGAGTGTTTAATTGCTCGTAGGTCAATCTGCGCTCTCCCATTGTTCTCTTAAGGTGGTGCTTGGCACTCTTGACCCCGGCTTCCCAGAGACCCCCAAATACTGGCGAGTAGCTAGGAATAAACCTAAAAACGATTCTTTCATTTGCAACAAAATGTATTATTTTATTTCTGCTTTCAGATTCGAAAACCCGGTTAAGTTCATCTAATTTGTTCTTTGCGCCTTTAAACGTTCCGCCATTGTCGCAAAAAACCTGTGAGGGTTTCCCTCTTCTAAATATAAATCATTTGAAGGCCTCTAGGAAGTTATCGGTAGTCAAGTCCGACAAGACTTCCATGTGTATTGCCTTAACTGAAAAGCATATAAAAAGCGCAATATAAGATTTAGTTATTATAGGTTTTCGAATTCTTGACTGTTTAGTATAAAAGGGTCCGCAAAAATCAATACCAACATTTTGAAATACTCTTGCAGGGTTAACTCTATCGAGAGGTAACGAGCCCATAAGCTGTTGCGAACAACGAGCTTTACTTTTAAAACAAATCACGCATTTGTGTATATTTTTCTTGACTTCTCTGACACCATTTATTATCCAAAAATATTCATTAATACTGCTCAAGACCTGTCTTTGTCCTGCGTGTAGTTCAGGATTATTTTTGAATCGTTTTTCGAGGTTTTCGAATCGTTTCAAAGCTACCGAGAAAGAATCTCCTAGATTTAAATCCTCAATATTTCTTTTCAAAGGTAAGTACACTTCAAATTTATTATTTATTTTAGACACAGTATTTTTAAAAATGTTTTCGCAAGCTTCTTGCTCACTAGAATACTCTTTATATACTAAAGGTACTTTTTCTGTTTCCCAAAATTTTGAAATTAATTCTTCCATTTTAGGTTCGTTATCAACAATACAATGAAATGAAGCTACAGCTAATCTGGACTGGATATTTTTCGAGTTGCTAGGTATGGAACCACTTACAACGTAACACAGGTAAGTATTTTGCAAAATTAATCCATTTTTCCTCAAAAATATTTTTTCAGGTAACAAAATATCAAAAAATATATTCGCTCCCAAAAGAATTTGTATCGCATTTGGTTTATTGAATTCTAAATCAGAAAGTTTTATGTTTTTTGGAAGGTTAATAGAATTTTTACTAAATTCAAATTGTGGCAAAATGCCTGTTATCTCATCTACTATAGCGCAGGAGACATTTATTTTATAGTTTTGAACACAAGAACTAAGTGTTACGTCAATTGACTTTTTTATGTTCGTTGAATTATTCGAGACACCTATAATATTTAAATTGTTTGAAAACGTTTTATAACCTAGTTTATTAGCTAAATCTGTGACTATAAAAGACACTTGTGATCCGCTATCAATTAACCCACGAACAATCAAACACTCTCCGTTACTAGTAAAAACCTTTACCTTTATTGTAGGCAGTAAAACCGAATCAAAATTTCCATCCGAGTAGCAATGTTTTGAATGTGCTGTTGCAGCACTGCTACAGGACTGGACTTGGTCCATATCTGTGTTAATATTATTTTTGTTTTCTTCTTTTCTAGATCTATCTAAGTGTAACAAAGAGTTATGATTTTTATGGCAATAATTACATTTGAAAGAATATTTACAAGTTCCATTATGGCTATTTAGACACATTTTGCATCTTTTACTTTTGTCAATAAAGGAAACTCTATCACCAACTGGTTTTGATTTAAAAAATACACAACTGTAAAGTTTGTGACCTGTATTTTGGCAAAATGGACACTTATTATTGTTATTATTATAGTTTGAACTCGTACTTACATGGATGTAATTTGAATTTTTATTATGGTGAGCTACTTTATTTTCAGATAGAGCAACAGCTTCGAGAGCAGCAGCTCTATTTTCCAAATAAATAAGAAAATTATCCAGTGTGGGCATCTGCAATTGATCCCTATCTATTTGATAAGCCCTATTCGTAAACTGATCGAGCTTTCTTGAAAGTATGCAAATTAAAAGAGCATCCCAAGCCTGCACTGGCTGTTTTAAATTTTTTAATGCACCGAGCTGTTGTCGTATTTTACTAATGAATTCCCTAATGCTATGGGAAGAACTTTTTTGAATGCTAGGAATATCTAGGATAGCATAAATATGGGAGTTAACTAACAGTGACTCATTATTGTATCTTTTTTGCAATATTTTAAAAGCCTCATCGTAAGAGTCATTTACAATAGGAAGATTATTGATGAGAGCAAATGCTTCACCTTTTAAATAATTTCTTAAATAGTAAAGTTTTTCAACATCACTCAAACTTTTATTTTTATGAATAACTGCTATAAACATGTCTAAAAAAGGTTTAAATTCATTTAGGTTTTTTCCATCAAAGGTTGGAATTTCAATATGCGAAAGCTTGGCGGTTGATACATTATTATTTGCAGAATTCGAGGCAGAATTATTGTTAGATATAGCTAACTGTGGCGAGACTATAGGCTCATTATTTCGATTTGCTGAGATAAACTCATTAATTTCTGCAATTAAATCAAGATAATCAGACTCAAAATCGTCATTAGTTACTGCATTTTTATTAATTAGACCTTTTTCGACTTGTATTTCTATAAAAGTTTTATAACATTCATTAGCTGTTACCTTGCGAGCTTGAAACTTCTTAATTAAAAGATTAGTAACTTCATCGTCCCTATGCTCTAGTAGAAACCTTTGAATTCTTTGCATTGTTTTTGTACACAAATTTTCTCTTTCAATTAATTTTTCCATGTTTTTCTTATTTATAGCCTTGGCTTCGGCCTTAGACATTTTAAAAAATTAGATAATACCAAGATAATACGTAAAATTATTTGGATTGTGCCAATATAAATAAATTATTGTGTTCACTTTAATTTTAATTGCAATAATAAATAAACTGTAAACGTAAACAAGAAATTGTTCAGCTGACTGCCTGACTGGCCGTTGACAGTTGCTTTTGAAATTTAAAATTGGAACAGACTCACCATCTGTTGGCGTAATCTTGAACCTCTGCTACTGCTTACAGCGGTTTTGTTGTCGCTATAGTTGACTTGAAGATGGCGCGAGTGGAGTGAGCCTGACAGATCCTTATTATTGATTGATCATTCCCGCCAATTTCCGCGCTTTTCATTGGAGGAAAGGAGGAATCCATTTTGTTTTTCTTGCACAAACCATGACGCCACATTGCATTTTGCATTGCACAATATTTTATTATTTTTTCACTGAGCCGTTTATAGAAGGCACTTTTGGGCAAGCTCTGGACACTGCAAACAACACATATCACCTTTTTGCTTCATACTTTTCACTTCGCGGCACTTTATCCGGTTACGATTGGACCAAAAAGAATGTTGGATTCTTTAAAATAATGAGAGTGGACTGTATTATTTATATATTTACATTTATTTACACACACGACTATTTACACTATTTACAATTTGCATTTTCTCGTTTTTGTTTACGTTTTTAGACTTATAGAGTCTGTAAAAATGGTCATATAGGACCTGCCCAGAATTATCTGGTGCGCTCGGTAAGGTTCGATTCGACACTGACTCTTCCCGTTGGTTCACTCGCGTAGATGCCGGAAGCCACTTTACCAAAAACTTTGACAAGTGATTTTTGACACTGTTTGACACATACGCGCACACTTCCGGTGCATACCGGGAAAATTAAAATTTGAATTTTAAATTTACTGTTGGAATATTGTTTCCAACACTTATGGACACAAATAATAGGAAACTTTATTATGGCGGATCAGAAGAGTCGACGGAGTTTTCATAGAGTTGTGATAAATCAATCTGGAGTTAATATTAAGTTGAAACTGAATACATAAATCAGAAAAAGACAGGTTTTCAAAAATTACTCTTCGAAAAAACTGACTCCCCACCTGATTTTTCAGGGAACTATCAAGGGTGATGAAATAAATTTCTTTTTTGAGGTGTAGGTATACAACTACAACATATCATTAAACATTCGAAAGTTTTACCTTCTCTTTGAGTGATGTCAACAACAGTGGCGCACCCAGGTTTTTTATTTGGGGGGGGGGGGGGGGGGTTCATAATAATGAAGGTTCGCTGCAGGCAAGCGCTGCCGTAGGCCGGCCGCCATTGGAAGAATTTTTTTTTCGGGTGTCATGCCCAAAAACGTTTATTTTAAACCTTCAAAAAAAACTTTTTGTAAGTGATTGTATAAATTATGTGTTAACCTCGCTGTTTACTCACATAAGGGCCGGTTTATCAATCAAGGGATAACTCGCAGAGTTTGCTGTCCCTGGGTCAACTCTAACTCTGGGCTAACTATCGGGTTAAGTCGAAAGGTGTTTATCTAAGCTTTTTTAACCCGGGGCTGGTAAACTCTCGGGTTCTTCGAAGGTTGGCATTACTTATGCAACGTTGCCAGTTAATTTTCATTGTTTTTTTCACATTTTCTGGCATTTTCTGCTCATAACCTTATTTATTTATGTTATTTTTTTTTTCAGCAAGGCAACAACGCGCACTTGAAATAAATTGTTTATTTTTCACTTATATCTTTGAACCTAAATTTTACAGTAAATTTTTTTGTTTTAAATTATATAAACCGCCAGTTGTGTTTCTAAATGTGTTTACTTTAAGAATAAGTGCAAGACTAGTGATAAAACATTTTCTGCTCCACATAATACTAACTTCAACCAACACACCCTTTTATTTGATAGCAGTTTAATTCAATCGAGTTTGAACTTTATACCTTGCAACGTTGTCACGTTAGCCGCGGAAACAGGAAAATTTCAGAAATTAGAAATGGAGTTTAGGTTTTGTCCAACAAAACCACCTACCAACCTCAAGTACCTGTTTTGCATAGTTTGCTTTCATGGTTTCCATAAATCGTGCGCAGAAAGGAGCGCTTTTCGATATCTGGAACAACACTAAATCATCTGTTCCAAGGCATGTGGGGATGAAATCTTAAAGCGGGATGAAACAGTATCACGGTTGTCTCTACTTGAAGGCATAATTGAGAAACAGAAGAATGAAATGGCAATGAAAGATTCTACATACGAGAAAATGGAGTTGGATTATCAGGATGAAATTGAGAGCCATAGGAAAAAGATGGATTTGCTTACAAATGAGTTGAAACACAAGGACAGTTTCCTGAAAAGAATTGAGAGAAATTCACAAAGATTGAATGATGAAGCAGAAGCCATTGAAGAGAGCTGTAATAAAAAAATAAGCGAATTACATGGGAAAAACGAAGAGCTACGAAAAAGGTTGGCACAGTTGAAGGAAATGAATGAGAACTTGGAGAGAACGCTTAGGACATTTGAGGAAGAAAAGGAAAAGCAAATTGATAAATTTTTCGCTGATAATCAAAATACGCTCTCTCGAATAAACATACTTGTTGGCCAGGACAATGAAAACCAGGCTGTAATAAAGGAACTGCATAGGGAAATCGAGAAACTTGTAAAAAATTCTAATGCACCTGTTAATCCAGATCAAACTTCAAGAGGTACTCAAACAATACATGAGAATAAACATACACAATCACAATCACAGCCCCAATCAAGAAAACCTAAAGTAGGAATATCAACCCGAATATTAATTATTTCGGATGAACAGGGGAAAAAATTAGGCAGAAACATCGGAAGGCATATTGACTCGGAAAACATCTTTATTGAATCAATAGTGAAACCTGAAGCTCATTACGATGGCGTACTTCACGGCAGGGTTGGACGAATTTTTGGGAGTGGGCCGGGAAATTTCAATGTAGCGGCCCATACATTGATCGATTCAGGCGGCACATCATCTCCCCTAGATCTGATTTAATATTATTTAAGTCCATTATCACCAACGCATCCAAATTTTCCATTGTAAGTCGATTCTTTGATCGATTCTTTATGTATTGACCTAAGTGCTGAAAACTGAAAAGCATTTTTCGCACCCTACTTGTGTGCACTCTAAAGTGAGGACATAGGTACAGCTCCACAGGGCCGGCCCTACCATAAGGCGAACGGAGCGGGCGCTCCAGGCGCCAGGCCTCGGGAGGCGCTCCGACTCGTTCCTTGGTAATAAAAAGGGAAAGAAACCAAGCGTGTGGTTACATGTGATTAGATAGATAGAGACATATCATATTACATAATAATAGGTGATATTTCCGAATTTTGAATCGGAGAGGATGGTTGATCTTGGGCAGCTTAAGCTATCTCCACTTGATGTTTTTGACAGAATTTGCAAATTTAAGTCTCGGTGTTGGGCCAGATGGCATAACGTTTGTTTTCCTAGAAGGCTGCAGGTTTGTTCTGTCTTAAATTTTGTGTGATATTTTTAATATGTCATTGTCTACTGGTACATATCCAGAAGCCTGGAAAAAATCCTATGGTATTCCAGTTTTTAAAAATGGAGACAAATCAGACATTGAGAATTATCGAGCAATATCAAAGGTCTCCTTGGTAGGTATTGTTGCAGATAAAATCACCCCACATTTTAAGAATGTCATTATCAATGGACAACATGGTTTCATGAAGGGAAGATCCACCATACAATGATCAAAATCCATGCTCGAGCATATAATTCATTCATACATATAAGGAATTCATCTGCATTTTATTACTATTTAATAGTCATAAACAGGAGCTGAAAGCCAGCAGTCTTAGAGGTAAATAGGGAGATGGGTGGGTTGTACTAGCCCAATGCTCTGCTTCTTTATTTAAAATCGGCAACCCACTTTTTTTACCTAATGACATAGGTAACTACTAAGGTAACTATTCCCTTTGTTTTCTTCTGTATAAGGGGTATATGCACGTGGCCGAATACAGTAAATGAGGCAAATGATTTATTGAATTTTAGGACTTTTCTTATATCGGTGAATAGAGTATACGATTCACATTTAGAAAAGGGGCACCAAAGTAGGATCTCGCTCCATCTTAAAAGTAACCTCGGGTCGGCACTGCAGCTCCATCTTTTTCAAGTCACCTATAGTTGAACCAATACAAGCGGCAGTAATGACATTAAATAACCTGAATTGTTAATAAACACCAGCTGGTAATCCAGCCTTCCTATTGGTTGGAACTCCCTATATAATGCGTATGCACGGAGGACATTTGATAGGTTGTAATGAAAATGATTAGTTATGTCATTACTTCCGCTTGGATTTGGTTCAACTATAGGTAGTATAGGTATCTAATTTTATTCAAAGCAGCTTCTGGCATTAGTTGGATCCAAATATGAAAAATCAGCACAAATATCTCTATGCCTCAAATAAGATGCCTCTATTTTTATTATGATGCGATCCATGGCCCCATCGTGTACTATTCCACCTCAAATTTTAAAATAGCAGTAGCTGAAGTAGTATCATTTGCTTACACCCTTGGCATCTTCTTTTATCTTTTTTTTTTTCACAAGGACGAATTGCGGGTAATAAGTCTTGAATTATCACATTATTTTCATTTGCTTCCAGTCCTGTATCAGCCCAATTGACACACATGTTTGCACTTTTCATTACTTCTTCCATGTCGCGTTGTTCCTTTTTCAGTGCATCATCATAAGTTGAATTGACCATTCTTTGTGCTTTCGGTCTGTTCTCACAGAAATCACAAACCACTCAGACTCAGAGCCAATTTCATTTGTTGAAAATAGTCAGAAAACTGTTTGTTGGCGATTTGCACCAATCAAAAACACTCTGACTGGTTTGTGATTTATGCGAGAACAGACCCTTTTGATTGAAGCCGTCTGTTTGAAGGTAGCTTGGTAGGTAAAGTTTCTGTGGTTTTAAAGATCGGCCCACTCTCCGATCGGCCCACCGGGGATTTCCCGGTATCCCGGTGGGTTCATCCAACCCTGCTTCACGGGTTGAAATCCTTAACTAGGGACTACAATAAAAATGATTATGTTGCCGTCATCGCGGGCTCAAATGATTTTTATAATAATAGACGACCAAAATTTGGCAGAATACACGAAGTTCTAAAAGAATGTTCGCACACTAATTTTATAGTTTTAGCCAGCCCAATTTTGCGCAAATACAATAATGTCAATTACATTTCTCTTTTTTTAATAATAATCTAAGAAAAATGTTAAGCGCATTTTCAAAACAGTCTGATAACCTTTACGATTATATTGATATTAACACAGACAGCGGCTACAAAGTGAGTAACTGGTTGATTGGTAAGATGATAGCCGAATCCATGCATTTAAACTTTTCGCAAAATGAATAGGGTCGTTACCTCCTGTTATTAAAATTATACTGACCATTATTTTTCGATATAGTGAGGCCTAAAACTTGGCCATGTCATATTGGTTTTATTGAAAATTGTTTCCTGGATTATTTAAATTAATTTAAAATTTAAACATTTTTTGTCCTTGTCGAATTGTTGGTCTCTTTCTCCCATGACGTCACTAGGCGGGCATGCGCAAAGCAGTTGTAAACAAATCCATCAACATATGCAATTTTGTAAGGTTATGTTGTTTTGTTATTATTTTGGAATGTCGTTGATCGTTGTTATATATTTTCATTATTTTTTGAGTTTTTCAACGGTTTTTCCGAGGTTTCAAGAAAAATATTTAAAAGAAACGTGTAATAAATTCAAGGTAAGTCATTGTTTCTCATTATTTGATGTTATTAAGGTCTCAAATAGAGCATGCATTTCAGTTTCAGTGTACCCACCTAAGTCCTACCTAGGTACTGTTCACTATTTGGCTATGGATTTTCGTAAATGTTTTGTTCCTTCTTGTAAAAACAGTAACCTAAATTCGAAGAAAATCTTTATAGCTGTCTCCAAAAATGAACAAAAAGAAGAAGTTTGTGTTTAGCTGTGGAAAGAGTTAATGTATTGTCTAGTATTTCTGGTGGAATTTATTGCTGCGAAGATCATTTCAATGTAAAAAGCGTCTGCGGATCACACGGAGGCAACGCCACGAATATGATCGAAAATGTACGAACGAAACTTTTAAAATTTGGCGCGACGCGACAAACGTAGGTTCACTAGCATTTTTATTTACCGCCTCTTTATTTATTTGACACAAAATTATTATTTATAATTCGATAGTTTGTCTTATTATCAATGACATGAGAGGGGGTTTTCGAGCAATTATCACCTAAAAAAAAAAACACATGGAGATTGGAGAGCACAATTCACAACAAAAATACATCTACAAAAATAATGAAGTCCATAAGATGCCCATTAAACTGTCATTTTATTACCGACAGCAAAGACATTATTGTTTTACATATTACAAAAGTTTTCACGGAAACAACTATGGTACAATAATTATTTATTTTATTTATCACCAAGATAGAAATTTACATAAACGCATTAAATTTACATTATGTAGGTACTGGGTGTTTGTTCATAACTGAAACACTCAGTAACTTTCTTATTATTGAAAATGAAGGGCATGTTTAAGTTGGAAAATTTCTTTGTAATTTGCAACCTTAAGCGCTACGACGATATTTTTTTGTCGTAAAAGGTATACAGGGTGCGACAAAAAGGTATTTTTTTCTAATGGAACGCCCTACATATTTTGGTTATTCAAATAGTGTTTGATATTTTTGTGAAGCTAATTTTCTAAGAATTTCAAAAATGCAAAAATATACAGGGCGTTCCATTTAAAAAAAAATGACTTTTTTGGCGCACCCTGTATACATGGCGAAAAAAAAATAGTTGTAGCGATTGAGATCGCTGCAATTTATCAAGAAATTTTCCAATTTGAACATGTCCTTTATTTTCAATAATAAAAAAGTTACTGAGTGTTCCATTAATAAACAAACACCCTGTACCTATTACGCTTACATAAACAGGCTTTATTGAATATTGACTTATTATTTAATAGCCTCGCTCGCAAGCTCGCTCGGTCATAAAATTATTCGTACAATAAAGCCTTTCTTTATTGTACTTGTTATTTAATGCTATTTATATAAATAGCTATTATTTAACAATCTAGATTAAACACTGTGTCTTTCAAAATCTTACAGAAACAGCTTGGTTGTGATACAGCCTACAAATCAACTGTGGAGGGCGAAGGGCCATGTATCATTGGATTGTTTCACCTGACTTATTACCCAAAAAAATTAATTCTCATCAGTCTTTCTAAAATTTTTAGTTAAATATTATCGATAATAATCGATATTTTACGAAATGGAAATTGCAAATAATAATAAAAAAAAAAAGAATAAAAAATAAATATTCATCAGGATTCAGGACAAGGAGGTGGAGGCGTCAATAAACAAGAAGCAAAAACGTTATGGGCGCTGTATTCGTGGCGTTGCCTCCATGTGATCCGCAGACGCTTGTTTCAATGTAAGTAAACTTAGTTGCCAAATTTCATTTTATAAACACCTATTTTCTGTTTTACATGATTTCAAAAATATGAACATTATATTATGTTTATAGATGGAACAAGATTGTGATAACTAGATGCAGTTTAGGATGACAAACTGCAAATTACTTATGAAGAAAAAAGTGGTTCCACATATTAATTTAGGCAGAATCCGAGTTTGTGAAGAAGCTGAATAAAAGAATTGCCAGCTTACGAATCCATATTGAAAGAGTGATACAAAGATTGTGAGAATTAACAATACTCGAAGGACATTCCTGCATTGACCATCAGCTTGTGGCAAAAACTGATTATTTAATAATTATTGCTTGTGGAATAGTGAATTTGCCATTAATCAAATAAATTTTATGTCGAAGCTAGAAAAAAATGCTTTTTTGAATATATTGTATAAAAAAAATACCTATGACTTTTTTTTACTGCCAAAATAGTACATTATACACCTAGAGACTAAAGTGGTACTTTTAATCCCGAAGTGAGGGCTATTATTTGCAGAGGGATTAAAAAACACTTTAGTCCTGAAGTGTATACACTATCATATGCACTTTAGGGGTTAAAAATTAAAAGGGTACTTTTGATCCCTATAAAGTACATAAAATAGTGTATACATCTCAGGACTAAAGTGTTTTTTATTCCCTCAACTTTGGAGTACCCTTTTATTCCCCGTTCCATTTACTCCACGGGAAATGAAGTAAAAAGTTAATCCCTTGGGAAATAAAGTGAAATTTAATCCTGGGGATTAAAAGGGTACTTTTAATGCATAAATAATGTAAAGAAGAAAACTACCAGATTCCCAAATTAATCATATATTTTTATTCAAAATGACTGAAAATACATTTTTCTTCCAAAATTATTCAGCTGATTTAATAATTACTTTTATTTACGACTAATGTATAATGTGCGTATTATATTTGTGATTTTGGCAGTATAATGACATATGTTATTCCTCCAGGGATTAATGACGAGTAGCGGGATTAATGGTCATTATTCCACAAAAGTGTCAGTGTCAAACGTGTAGTGCTTGTGGATTTGTATTGAAAATTATGAGACGGCTGAAATTTGTTCATTGAAAATCTCAAATAAATTAATTTGTCGTAAATAAAGTAGAGTTTCCCTCGGAATGTTACTCCCTCGCCGCTAACGCGGCTCAGTTCGTAATAATCCTCGGGAATAATAGCTATCATTATTGACTCGTGGTATAATCTACTATAATAAACCCTCGAATAAACCTAATGTTTAAGTCTAATTCAAAAATTGTCAGTCCATTATCCTCTCCAAATTTGGGACTTGCCACACAAAACAGTCCTTTTTGTCTGTTATACAATAACATTTGTAACTGAAGAATGAATTTGGCACATGTATTTCGTCATTATATTTCCATTTTCCTTAATGTAGTTTTTCACAGTCTCCTTTTTGCTAGGACATTAAACTTCAATCACAAATTCTTTGCTTATTCCATCTGGCGATGCTCCTAACAGAGGATATTCTGCTGTCTCTTTTCAACTGCACATTAATGGACATAGCCAATAGCATTTGTCACCATAACTGGCTCTCGCTGACCTAAAAATATATGAAACTATAAAACTGTTACCCTGCTACTAAAAATGTAATATAATAATGGGCCAAAGCTAAACCAATACAATAATTATGCCAATATTTCACTACCCACCTTTAGGTTCTGACCTCGGTTTTGACTCCTCTTATTTCTGCACTTAAATAATCCGTATTTTTGGCAAAAAACTCTTGCAACATCACATAATTTAGTTCAGGTAAATTTTTGCTGGACGCTTTAATAAATCCACTATCCATCTTCTCACATAAACCGATGAAATAAACGGATGAAATAAGTATTTATTTTTTATTTTATAAATCAACCAGACTAGACAGGCGAATCAAAATAAACAAAATAACTGACATAACCTCTAAAAGAAGACAGGAGATGGGGCAGTGGCATTGCAGCCAACTAGACAACTAGGAAATTTTGTCAGTGATGCAAACCTAAATTTTGAAATACAGTGCGCAAGCGCGCCTTGTGACGTCATTACAATTTAAAAAATAATGAATAATAGTAAAATTTCAAATTGAAATATCTCCTTTAATATTATTCTAAAAAATGCGGGAAAAAAACCAAGAATAGATTTTGATGTGCCTAATTCAATGAAAAAATAAAAACAAAATCATGAAACGACCCTATTGTGTGATAGCCTGAAAATAACAAAGGTAAACAATGAATCCGCAAATCATGCAGTGTGCTCGCCGATAAATAGATCTCCTCAAGCTTTTTCTAGAATCATAAATATTGATACATCTCCAGCTTTTCGTCAGTCGGTCAGTCTGTTTGAGGAACTAAACCATAGTTGTGTTACAAATAGCAATAGCAGTTTCAACCCAAATGTCTCACATTCCTCGACTTTTTTAGGGACAAAATTGTCACAAACAAAACTTCCTTCACCAAGAAAATTAAATCATTAACTTTATTATTGCATCCAATCAGCAAGAAATAAATCTAACGAACTATTCATATTCCTTGAAAGTCAAAATTTTCCTCATTTAGTTTTACTTACGGAACATTGGCTAAAAAATGACGAGCCATTCTTTGTTCCGAACTATCAAGTTGTGTCCCAATTCTGTCGATCTGAGTTCTCGCACGGAGGAACTAGTATACTCCTTAACACAGAACTATTATTGGAAACTGATTTCTGCAGCTGTGATAAATTTGATTTCTTGGTTTCTGAAAGGATCTTTGAATTTTCTTTACTTCATTCACGGTCATTGAACTTGTACATTCTTTGCATCTACCGCTCTCCTGACTCTTCTAGCATTGCACGCTTCCTGGAAAACTTCGAAATACTTCTCTCGGATCTTGCGAGTGGGTGCGATCTCGTTGTTGCTGGTGATCTAAACATTGATTTTGGTAACCCGCAAGCGAATTCCGCCATTCTATTACTCAATCTGCTTGAATCATTCAATCTTGAAATGCATGTCAATAAACCAACCAGAATCACAAATTCAACTTTCACCATCATTGATTATGTGTGTTCAAATCTTGGTGCAAACGTTACGTGTGATGTAATTGATCCTGCTCTTTCTGATCATAATGCAGTACTAGCAAATCTACTTTTAAATATAAACCGTAACCACCACCATTATAATAAATCTGGTAGAATATTTAGAAAAAAAAATTTCTCTTTTTTCAAGCGTGCGTGCGGTCTTTCTGAATGGGAGAACATTCTTGTCAAGGAGGACCCGCTAAATGAGTTTCACCGAATGGTTAGTTCCTTGGTTAACAAAGCTTTTCCTCTAAGCCCTTTAAAAAGAAAAACTAACAAAAAATATTCGATGTCCAAGGGCTTGAAAATTTCGGCAAACAATTTAAGATCACTTAACTATATTAGAAAGAATTTCAATAACCCGTTTATATCCAATTATTACAATGAGTATCGCAAGATTTATAGGAAACTAATTATAGCAGCAAAACAGAGTTCTTACTCACACCAACTGGAAAATGCTACAAATAAATTAAAACAGACATGGCAAATGGTCCGTGAAGTCACAGGAAAATCGAGTGCTATCCAGCAGCAATTTGATATTGAGCCGGATGACTTGAACAAATTCTACTGCACAGTTGCAGAAACATTAACCAACACCATACGGTCTGATACAGATCCTTTAAGTTATCTAAATAATCTTCATGTCCCTGAATCATTTTTCTTCCAGCCAACCGATGCTCATGAAATCGGAAGTGTCCTTAAATCCATTAAAAACCAGAATGCATCTGGCTCGGACGGAATATCCACGAAGATACTCAAGGATCTTCCAGGTCGGGCAATAAGTGTTTTAGCAGCGGCTATAAACGAATCATTCTCTAACGGAACGTTTCCTTCTAGCCTTAAAAGAGCTCTGGTTGTACCATTACATAAAAGTTGCGATACAAAAAACCCCTCAAATTATCGTCCTATATCTCTACTTTCAACGAAATTCATAGAAAAACTAGTTAAAAGGCGCATGCTGGATTTTCTCTCTAAATATTCCGTCTTTAGTTCTTCTCAATTTGGTTTTCTTCTCAGCAAAAATACCCATGATGCCATGCTTCGTGTTTTGGAACAGCTTTTTACACACTACAACAATGGCCGGGGCCGGGCTGCTGCGGCGGTGTTCTGCGACTTCTCGAAGGCTTTCGACTGCGTGAATCATAGTGCACTGCTGCGGAAGCTTGAGGTCTATGAATTCAGGGGTGTGGCGTTGAGGTGGTTCGAATCTTATCTCTCCTCCCGAAGCCAGTGCGTCTCAGCAAATTGTAAGTACTCTTCGGATCACTCTATCAAACACGGAGTTCCTCAAGGATCTGTACTGGGACCAATCCTATTTCTGTTGTACATCAACGATCTATTTCACCTGGATATAACTGGAATGTTCGCTGCTTTCGCGGATGATGCTACTGTGGTATGGGACAAGAAGGACCCTGATGATCTGGTTCGGACAATTTCACGCGAAATTGTTGTTGTTAAGAATTGGTGTGATGCGAATAAACTCTTATTTAACTTTAAAAAAACAGAAGTACTTGGATTCCGGTTCAATGTCAATGAAATAGATTGCGGGCACTTTTCGATCAGAAGCTCTGAGAGCACGAAATTTCTTGGCTACAGCTGGACGCCGACCTCAAATTCCAGGGTCACATAATTAAATTGAACAGAAGACTTGCATCTGGTTGCTATTGTGTACGAGCAGTGGCAGCTAACTTAGGTGTCTCAATTGCTAAGGTGGTTTACTTTTCACTTGTACAATCTCATCTTTCCTACGGTTTGCCACTTTGGGGTTGTTGTAGTCAGTTTTTGTTTCAATCTGTTTTTAAACTACAAAAACGTGCAATACGTTACATTGCGGGTGCTTCTCCTAGATATCACGTAGACCGCTTTTCATCAAATACGAAATTTTAACATTACCCTGTCTTTTTATATTAGAGACCGCGAGTTTAATACACAAAAACTTTGCCATGTTTCCTGTTCATCAGACAGCTTGCTTAACTCGTCAAAGGCATGACATTCCTCTTCCGATCCCCCATTCGGCTTTGGTGCAAAATTCAATAATTTATAATAGTATAAAGATCTATAATCAGCTGCCTTTAAATTTCAAAACCATATCAAATATCTCAAAGTTTCGCAAAACCTTAAAGGGAGCACTAGTGAAACCAGCTTTCTATTCGCTCGATGAGTATTTTAATTATTCTTTTAACCAATAGTTGTCTCTTATTCCGTCAACAGTTACTCAATGTTAAATTCAACCTTTTGTGGACTTTTTATTGTTTATACAGGGTGTCCCAGGGAAAACAGTCCACCCCGATTTATTGGATTTGGGATAAGAATCTGGAAAAATTCTCGGACACGTCGATCTTTGATTTGAGGGGGAACTATTTTTCAGTTTTTTTCATCCCCGTAGCTTCAACCCCCTAGCTAGGGGGAGAACAACCCCCCAAATTTGAATAGGGAATAGGGGTTGTGTCTACCTCTTTTTAAAGGTCTCATCGAGTTCTTTATGGCCCTAGAATTTGGTTCCATTATTTTCATCCATTACCAAATGACAGCTTGTCAAAATCTTGGAAATAGCCTATTAGTTTTAGTGGGAGTCAAAGCGATCCTTAATTCCCTCAATAAAAATACTTGAAATTGAAGTTTTTTATTATTATTATTCATGAGGTGTACACGAGAATTGTAAATTGTAGGTATTTTACACGTATTTTTATTAAGAGAGATAAGAACCGCTTTTGTTCCTACTAAAACAATAGTCTCTATTTCCAAGATTTTGACAAGCTGTCATTTCGTTATGGATGAAAATATTGAAATGAAATTCTAGGGCCTTAAAGAACTCGATGAGACCTTTAAAAAGAGGTATGACACAACCACTATTCCCTATTCAAATTTGGGTGGTTGTTCTCCCCCTAGCTAGGGGGTTGAAGCTACGGGGATACAAAAAACTGAAAAATAGTTCCCCCTCAAATCAAACATCGACGTGTCCGAGCGTTTTCCAAGATTCTCATCCCAAATCTTATAAATCGGGGTGGACTGTTTTCCCTGGGACACCCTGTATATATTTTTTTATTTATGACATACATATTGTTTTTTATCTCTGTCTGTGTGTAGCACTAGCGTAGCATATTGTGTATTTCTGTATTGTTTTATATTTTACCTATTTATTTATTTATCTTAATTTGACTGACATACCTACTAAAAAAAGGTTTTTTTTTTTTTTTTTTTTGTTGTGTCCACTATAGTCTTTGAAACCTATGTCAGGAAATGTTGTGTTAAATGAATGTATTTATTATTATTGTAATTATTGCCTACGGTAATTTCAATTTGATTGATATTGTGACTTGCTGGCTTCTAGGTTTAGTTGTAAAATTTAATTTAAGTTAGGTTAGCTTTGTCGATAAGATTTTTGTATTCTTGGACAATAAAGCATATTTACTACTACTACTACTACTACTACTACTACTTTTTTTTCCATTTCCGTAGGTGGGCTAGGAAGCAGGAAGCAGGAAGCACGTTGCAACTTGCGTTTTCCATTTTCCATGTTTACATTAATACCAAAGTCGCACAGATGAGCTACCCAATTTATCGACACTCCTCTACGAAATAAGTTAAAAATCCATAAACAACGTCTGTGCGACGCGTCTTGCAAATACGTAATACGTCGCAAACTAAAATATACGACATGTTCGAATCACTCCGGTATGAAACCAGCCATATATTTCTAAAGGTTCTGAAATAAGTAGGTATCGCTTCTTGCCTTCTAGCAGCAAGTCGCACATCGCATGCTACTTTGGTGTAAATCCCCACTAGCGGAAAGTTTGGTTTCGTGTAGGTATTCTGTGTAAAAATATACAATATACTCAAATCTCCAACAAACAGGATTGTTGGGAATTCAAATCTATGCTCGATTTGTTCTAGAACAAATAAAATTATTTCTTTCGCAAGCGAAAAGGTTCAAAGAGGTCGACGTCGTCAAAATCGTCAGGGATTTGACCGCAGCCTTAAGTGGTAGAGGCGCCGCTCATGCATGTTCTAAAAATTCTAGAACATACCGATCATCATAACTGAAATCTAGGTCCCCCATCTCTTCACAAGATGAAAATTCAATCAAAAACCACCAATTTAAAAAAAAAAATCAGATAGAAAATAAGAGAAAATTTTGAGGTTAACCCAGGGTCAAATACGCTAACTTGCCGTGAGAGCGCAGATTAACTTTTTGCTGCAATAACTTTCGAGTTAGCAGTTAACCCTGGATGGATAAACACTTGTCACAACTTTGACCCAAGGTTATCTGTAACTCATGGGGTAACCCTATATTGATAAACCGGATCTAAATCAACTAGCTGTCGGAGGAGTTATATATTTTTCCAGATTCGAACGAAATCAAATTTCCAAATATTTCAACTTCAAATCTTTCATTGGTTAACTACTCAAGTAGAGAACAACAGGTTAGAAACCTTTTTCGAATTCGTGCAATAAGTTAGTAAATATATAATTAATAAAGAAAATACAACAATTTAGTTAATTAGACCCATCCCTACATTTTAAATACAAAAAATAACTTACTTTGGGAGGGTCTAATGTTTATTGTTTAAGTCGACTTAGTCCCAAATTTAGACACGTTTGAACAACAAATCAATTATCCTATCCTTCTGATGAGCAAAGTGGTCAATGACTAATTCATTGAAGTTACCAATTTTTTTGATAAATGCCTTCTCAATACTGAGCATAGCCAATGCACTCAACCTAGACTGCTCTTTCGTGGTTTGGCATAAATCAAGCTTTGGTTTTAGACGACCACTTTTCTTTAATTCCAACCGTTTTTCAAAAGTCAATCCCCCACTGGAAATGAAAGAAATTGTTTCCTGAACAAGGGAACCCATTTTTGTGGAGCGATTAAAGAAAGATTCAGGACAAATTACTCAAAAAATTAAATCAAAACAAAAACAATGTGCACAATGACAATTCAGTAATTGTTTTAAGAAAAATAACTCTGGACACCCCAACACTCTAGGCCTTTCGTTTTTCATCTTTCTTCAATAAACGCGATTGAAAAACGACAATAAAATCGTCGAATTCTGAGCGCTCTTGTTCCATTCCGGTAAATACCTATATCGATCGATCGAGGATTTGGCGCCGCTGCCGGCCGTCGACGTGATGGAACATATGGAAGCAAATGTGCCTCTTTATCTTACTCATTTACGCCCGTTATGTCTCTCTCTCTCTGATTCCTATTGCATTCGCCTATGATCATTTCAAAGCTATAAGCCCAATTTTAAATACGGCCAAGCGCAGCTAGGCCTGTATTTTGTAATTTTTAAAGGCGGGTACCCAATATGCGCAAAATAATTCGATTTCTGTATTCTGTTGAGCGTGATGTTGGTTAATTTAAAACGTAAGATTCAAAATGTTTAATTGAAAATTTATTGTTTGATTTTTTGGTGGGTCATTGACCAAATGACCTTACAGAGGAGCCGCACCTGGCAACACCTATCTTCGCAACAAGAAATACCTTTTCGACCATTTTCCGTCCAAGTATTCCACATCTTTGTGGATCTGTATATTATGTATGGCAGAAGTAGTACACCTGAAGCCAATCCACACATCATAATTGTCGTAGCAGATTTGGTAAAGTTACAGATTTGTTCGGGGTAGTTTACACCTCGTCTATAAATTTTAAATTTCTTTCCAGGATCGTCCGCCATATTTGTTTCATCGTAATAGGCCCCTTGCATCAATTTTTTTTTATTGCGGATTTCGTTTGTCAATGAAAAATAAGTCAACACGTGTTTTTTTTTTTTTTTGTTAGACAAAAATTGACGGAGATACAAGGCTTTGAAATGTACTTATTTTTCATATCCTATGACATCACACCATGCTCAGTATATCTATATATACAAAACTTAATCTTTGTGTAACTTTCGGAATAATCATATTTGGACAAAATAAAAAAATACGTATAGATTTTTTTCGATTTCCTACAGTTTGCAATATATGTATGTAATATGTATAGTATTTTTAATACCCATTTAGAATAATTTCATCCTTATTTATCAATCACGAATCAGATGAAACAAAAAATTACCAACAAAAACGAACGTCGATTGTTAATACGTCAATTTCATGTACAAATAGGAAATTCCTAACCTAATTTTATTTGTGTGTCCAAGAAGCGACATACGTTTTGTCACTAGAACAACTGGTACTTCTAAATGGGTATTAAAAATTCTATATGTATGTGTTGGAGGTGTCAGTTGCACTGCGACCAAGGTTGATCTATTGTACCCCTCCTTTTGCTGCTAAGTTCGGGTTTCCTGCTTAAAGCAGCCCCTCTAGTCCTAAGTCCTTTAGGAATTTTAGGATGTCTAGCGGTTCCAGGGCTGGAATGTCTTCCAGCTGTATAAGGGGACTTCCCAAGTTCTTCATTCTTCAGCGGCTCACGGCATCGCAGTTCAGTAGAAGATGGTGAGGTGCTTCTTCACCGTCTTCACAGAATCTGCAAGTGTTACCTTCTTCCAACCCCAGATTATGTAGGTGCTTATTCAGTCTGCAATGTCCCGAGAGAAACCCGGTTAGAGTTTTGAGACTTTACTAAGGTTGACCAGCAGTTCCGAACTTTTTTGGTTGTAGCTACCCAATAGATCTTTGGCCTGTCGTAGTCCTGGTTGGTCTAGCCATTGTTTGTTCCTTCGCCGGTTCTCTTCCTTTTTGAGGATTTCTTGGAGGTGCGCATTTCCGACGCCGCAGAATGGTTCTGGCCCAGTGATGGGAGTGGCCGCTCCCGTTTTTGCAAGTTCGTCTGCGCATTCATTGCCCTCGGCTTGGAATATGCTTGGTGATTTGCCCATTGGCTCCGAGTATCTGGTTCGTGGCCCGAATACTCCGGCTCCTGTCCCCTCAGCAGTTTTGGAGCCGTCTGTGAACCATTTGATGGTGTTTGCTTTAAGGGACTGGATACATTCTATGTTCCATCTGTTCTTTGTACTTAGTTCGATGGAAAAGTTTTTCTCGAAACTGAATTTATCAACAATCGCGTCTTTTGGTAAGTCCATGAGGTGTGCAGAGTTTGGGAGAGGGAAAGCTCTGCAAAAGTGCGTTTTTCCTTGTAGACTTATCTTCGCCAGTCTTAGATATTTTTTTTGAAGATAACAAAAACAAAGTCACAGTCTCATAATTTATTTGATTAGCTACACGTGTTTCGCTCAATAGAGCATCATCAGGCCTAAAATAAAATAAAGTCACTTAACAAATAATAATTGAGGCAAAAACAACAAAAAAGTACCTTGAAATACACACCCTTAACACACATTAATTAAAAATAAACACTAAAAAGCAAGGTTAGGATACAAACACTGAATAAAATAAAAGAACACAAAACAAACCGCAATTTATTGGAATTGACCCTGCGATACCCAGGATGCCAGCCCAACACCAGACCCAATGCACCAGCGAGATACTGACAATTCAAAGGCGAGAACAATAACCAATGAACCTCAACAAAACTAAGTGGAACTATAAAATTTCTTATAAAATCTAATGCAAAAGGAAGAAAGTTTAATAAAGTTATAATGAACTGAAAGTTAATCCGAAAGGTTGTTAAAAATAAGATGAGGCTCAAAATTGAAAACGTCGTTTACACACACGAGAATGGGGCTCTTTTTGGCTCTGGTTATTTCCATCTTCTCTAGAAGATCGAGCTTTCTGCCCTTAGGGCATTCGTGAAGAATTTCGGCGCCATCAGCTGGAGAGAAATTGTGCGTGGTTGTTAGTAAATGGTTCGCAAACGCAGATCTAGTTTCTGTAATGTCTGTATTTCTATTCTTTTCGGCGAAAGCAACATGCTCTTTAATTCGTGTAGCTGTTTCTTTATACTACTAACAGCTTTGAAGCCTTCAAAACTGTTAGTAGTATAAAGAAACAGCTAGTGAGGGTAATAGACAGGGCGGACGTTTTTTCTAAGTCAGGGGTGTACTCTCTTAAGTGTGATGATTGTAACGCAGTTTACATTGGCCAGTCAGGGAGAAAAATTTCTACAGTGTATTTAGTAGATCATCGACTACTAGACTCCACATCAAGGGTGAGAGTACCCCTCTCTGTGGACATCCTCTCGTTGTGGTGACTTGTATGGTTTGTTCCCCCACATCCGTTTCTGCAGTTCTGGTGGCTAACGTTTCACACATCCAGGTGGACGTGGTTTTGCCCACTCATTTTCTGACAAGCGCATTCTTTATTGACTCATGAGAGGTGTTATCGAAGGCCCCCTCTATGTCTAAGAAGGCGCAGATGGCTACTTCTTTATTCAGCAGTGTGTTTTGGATGCTGTCAGTGAGTTCGAATAGAGCGGTTTCTGTTGATCTGCCCGCTCTGTAAGCATGTTGCCTAGGATGTAGTGGCGTCTTTTCTAGAACATTTGTTCTGATATAGTTATTTACAACTTTCTCAACTGTCTTCAGTAAGAACGACGCGAGACCTATAGGTCTGAACGACTTCGGTAGAGTGGCATCCTTTCTCCCTGCCTTTGGGATGAAAGTTACTTTAGCTCTTCTCCATTGACTGGGTATGTATCCGGTCGCTAGGCTGTATCTAATGAGTTTGATTAGATACGGCATAATTTCATTTTGCCCTTTTTGCAACAGGGCTGGAAAAATGCAGTCTTATACTCCAGGTGATTTGAACGATTGAAATGAGTCGATCGCCCAAGCCAGCCGCTGCGGAGTGCAAAGGTTCTTGGCAACCTCCCAGTTTTCTTGCCTGGTTTTTCTGTGCCTTTCTTTGTTTTCTTCAGTACCATTGGGTATGCTTCCTGGAAAATGGGTTTCCAGTAGTAGAGCAGCTCGTTGCTCTTCATTTTCTGTATAACTGCCGTCTGGTTTCTTAAGTGTCAATGGTCCTTGCGCCCTGCCTTTTGCCAGGGTTTTGTATAGTCTGACTGCTGATGGAGTTTCTGTGATAGATTCACAGAAGTTCTGGAAGTTTTTCCGTTTGGCCTTCCTTAATTCTCTATTGTACTCAGTCAGCCTTTCGGTGTAGCCCTGCCATTCTCCGTCCCGTTTGGCTCTGTTAAAGAGACAGCGAACCTCGGATCTAAGTCGTGACAGGTGACTATTCCACCATGCGCAACCTTTTTTGTTTACTTGTTCCTTCACAGGACAATTGGAATCGTATGCCTCCATGATTGCTCCGTTAAGGATTTGAAGGGTTTCTTCTACTTCACGTGTGTTCCTGCAGCTAACCTTATTTTGTTTGAGGTTGCGTTGCAGTTTGCTTGTGTATTCTTCCCAGTTTGTGTTTCTGGGGTTTCTATACGAGGCAGTTCGTTCCTGCACTCCTTTTACTTCAAATATTATGATTCTATGATTTAGAGAGAGAGGGTTCATTCGAGACTCTCCAATTCCTGATCATTTGGTCAATATTTGGACTACAAAGTGTTATGTCTAACACCTCCTGTCTGACCCTAGTAACAAATGTTGGTGTAATCCCTACATTTAGTATATTCAGGTTTGTTTGAAAGATAAATTCTAACAGTTGCTCACCTCTTAGGTTTGTGTCGGTACTTCCCCAGATAGTGTTGTGGGCGTTGGCGTCACAGCCAATTAGGAGCGGTAGTTTGTTCCTGTAGCAGTACTCGACTAGTCTCTGTACTTCTTCTGGTGGTGCTTGCCCATCTCCAGCGAAGTAGCCTGATGCCAGTACTAGGTCGCGGTGTGGTGGGTCGGTGGTAAGTTTAACCCGAACCGAAACCAAGTCCCACGACGTAAATTCTGAAAGACATAAATGAATAATATTTTCATTCAGGAGAATGCATGCTCTAGGGTCGTTACACCGACTGTCCCAGATTATTTTTGCTCCTTTACTTGACAGGCCTTTGATCTGCCCCTTGTGTATCCAAGGTTCTCGCCATCTTACCTGTTATTGTTATTTCTGGTGTGGTGGAGTGATGACCTCCTAATCGCCCAGAAGCATTTTTTTCTTCCTCACTGGGAACTTTCTCTGCTGGAGTGAGCTATTTGATTTTTAAATTTAATAAATTAGTCCAAGAAAGATGAATATTATTTCCAATCCTCATGATCAAATAAGTTGCCCCACGAAGGATTTTAATAAATGAAGGGTCTAATATTATTTTGAAAAAAATCTAAAAATGATGTTTCTGTTCTCAGGTTGATAGGTTTTCATGTAAAATAATAAAAATTGATCCACGATAAAATAGTGAAGCTGTGTATATGAAATTTCTAAAGCTTTGTAAAATAAACAAACGTTGAAAGTGAACTTTCCTACCTTGTAGTACGGGAACCGCGGCAAATCGCACCACCATAACTACGCTCTCGCGAAGGACTGACACTTGAAAAACATATGACCTGTTGAGGCGCGCCAAGAAATTTGCGCTTGCGTAGTAATACAAGAAAATAATAGTTGAGACATGAGTTATCAAAATTGCCCCACAATTATCAAAGAAGCCCCAGTTGATGGTAGGTAATTAGAATTTAATAAAAAATTGACACTTTCTGCTATTTGTTCGTCCATTTGTATGTCCGTCTCAGGAGTAATTGATTACAAGTATCAAGTATCAAGACATTCATTACTGGTATCGCTCTCACCAGAATCTTGATTTTTTTTTCTTTTGGCAAGTCTTTCAGCACACGGAATCTGTTTTTTGGCTGGGTTGATGGATCACTGTAGAAGAGGGCAAATTCAGGGATGGTACAGCTGTTTTTTTTAATATCCGACTTCTACCTGTACAGGGTGGGCCAGTTTGGACACTTTTAATAGGAAATGTCAATTTCTAAGCGAGATACAAAAAAATGAACCCCCCACTCTGAGGCTCAAATTTCATGAAATCTTGATTGGTGCGAACCGCATTTTGATATCTTCAACCGTTTAACCGCGAGAGGGCGATTCTCGATTTTGAGCAATACTGTGAAACTTCCATAACTTTTTTGTTTATATGAAAATAATTGATTTCCGTAAAAACTTTCTGAAAGCACTTTTTAAGCAGAAATCAGTGACGTTTTCAGTTTTTTTTCTATCTGGCTCTGATTTTGAGGTATTGACCAAAGTGCGATTTTTTTCATTAGGACACCCTATATATCAATAGCTCATTGAAAAGCTCTGCTTTCGCTGATTTCAATGATATAAAGTTCGATAGGTTTATCTCTAACAATCTTCGAGAAAAAAATTATTTCGGTTTTTGTCATAAGAAACAATGTTAGAAAAGGACTTTATATCTGTAAGGAAAATGAGCAAGGTCTCTTTCTAACACGTTGTTTCATGACAAAAACAGTTTTTCTCTCTCGAAAACTGTTAGAGATAAACCTATCGAACTTTATACCATTGAAATCAGCAAAAGCAGAGCTTTCTGATGAGCTATTAATATAAAGGGAGTCCTATTAGAAAAAATCGGATTTTGGTCAATGTCTCGAAATCTGGGTGAAATAGAAAAAAACTGAGAACATCACTGAGTTCTGCTCTAAAAAGTGCCTCTAGAAAGTTTTAACGGAAATCAATTATTTTCATAAACAAAAAAGTTATGAAGGTTTCACAGTATTGCTCAAAATCGAGAAGGGCCCTCTAGCGGCTAAACGGTTGAAGATATCAAAATGCGGTTTACACCAATCAAGATTTCATGACATTTTAGCCTCAGAGTAGGGGAATCATTTTTTTTTATCTCGCTCAGAAATTGACGTTCCCTATTAAAGGTGACGCGTGTGAAGTTAGCACCCGATTTCCAGCAACGATTTTTCAGGAGAAGCGCATTACCGCCAGCGGTAGTTTAAGGATGGTATAAATTCTAACGTTTTCGACGTCGGCAATGATAAATACATAGGTATAATAAAAGCAAGTTTTTAAAATTTCTACAGAAAAAAAAACTTTTCATCGGTAGGAAATTTGTGTTTTCCAAGAAGGTGTTTTCCAATACAAAATTGACTGACAGAAAACATTTTTTTTTTTTCGAAAACTAAAAGATGTGTCACTCTAATTTTTTTTTCAAAATGAAGGTATGATGGTAGGCTCCTATTAGATTCACCAGGGAAAAAATTTTCATCGGTAGAAAATTTTTTATCAGTGAAAATTCGAGAAGGTGTTTTCAAACACGAAATCAATATGACAGGAAATATTTTTTTTTCGGAAACTAAAAGATGTGTCACTCTAATTTTTTTTTCAAAATGAAGGTATGATCGTAGGCTTCCACTAAATCCAGCAGAGAAAAATTTTTCATCGGTAGAAAGTTTTTTATCAGTGAAAATTCGAGAAGGTGTTTTCGAACACGAAACTAATATGAAAGGAAATATATATTTTTTTCGAAAACTAAAAGATGTGTCACTCTAATTTTTTTTTCAAAATGAAGGTATGAACGTAGGCTTCCACTAAATCCAGCAGGGAAAAATTTTTCATCGGTAGAAAGTTTTTTATCAGTGAAAATTCGAGAAGGTGTTTTCGAACACGAAACTAATATGAAAGGAAATATATATTTTTTTCGAAAACTAAAAGATGTGTCACTCTAATTTTTTTTTCAAAATGAAGGTATGATCGTAGGCTTCCACTAAATCCAGCAGGGAAAAATTTTTCATCGGTAGAAAGTTTTTTATCAGTGAAAATTCGAGAAGGTGTTTTCGAACACGAAACTAATATGAAAGGAAATATATTTTTTTTTTTCGAAAACTAAAAGATGTGTCACTCTAATTTTTTTTTCAAAATGAAGGTATGATCGTAGGCTTCCACTAAATCCAGCAGAGAAAAATTTTTCATCGGTAGAAAGTTTTTTATCAGTGAAAATTCGAGAAGGTGTTTTCGAACACGAAACTAATATGAAAGGAAATATATATTTTTTTCGAAAACTAAAAGATGTGTCACTCTAATTTTTTTTTCAAAATGAAGGTATGAACGTAGGCTTCCACTAAATCCAGCAGGGAAAAATTTTTCATCGGTAGAAAGTTTTTTATCAGTGAAAATTCAAGAAGGTGTTTTCGAACACGAAACTAATATGAAAGGAAATATATATTTTTTTCGAAAACTAAAAGATGTGTCACTCTAATTTTTTTTTCAAAATGAAGGTATGATCGTAGGCTTCCACTAAATCCAGCAGGGAAAAATTTTTCATCGGTAGAAAGTTTTTTATCAGTGAAAATTCGAGAAGGTGTTTTCGAACACGAAACTAATATGAAAGGAAATATATTTTTTTTTTTCGAAAACTAAAAGATGTGTCACTCTAATTTTTTTTTCAAAATGAAGGTATGATCGTAGGCTTCCACTAAATCCAGCAGAGAAAAATTTTTCATCGGTAGAAAGTTTTTTATCAGTGAAAATTCGAGAAGGTGTTTTCGAACACGAAACTAATATGAAAGGAAATATATTTTTTTTTCGAAAACTAAAAGATGTGTCACTCTAATTTTTTTTTCAAAATGAAGGTATGATCGTAGGCTTCCACTAAATCCAGCAGGGAAAAATTTTTCATCGGTAGAAAGTTTTTTATCAGTGAAAATTCGAGAAGGTGTTTTCGAACACGAAACTAATATGAAAGGAAATATATTTTTTTTTTCGAAAACTAAAAGATGTGTCACTCTAATTTTTTTTTCAAAATGAAGGTATGATGGTAGGCTCCTATTAGATTCACCAGGGAAAAATTTTTCATCGGTAGAAAATTTTTTATCAGTGAAAATTCGAGGTGTTTTCAAACACGAAATCAATATGACAGGAAATATTTTTTTTTTCGGAAACTAAAAGATGTGTCACTCTAATTTTTTTTTCAAAATGAAGGTATGATCATAGGCTTCCACTAAATCCAGCAGGGAAAAATTTTTCATCGGTAGAAAGTTTTTTATCAGTGAAAATTCGAGAAGGTGTTTTCAAACACGAAACTAATATGAAAGGAAATATATTTTTTTTTTCGAAAACTAAAAGATGTGTCACTCTAATTTTTTTTTCAAAATGAAGGTATGATGGTAGGCTCCTATTAGATTCACCAGGGAAAAATTTTTCATCGGTAGAAAATTTTTTATCAGTGAAAATTCGAGAAGGTGTTTTCAAACACGAAATCAATATGACAGGAAATATTTTTTTTTTCGGAAACTAAAAGATGTGTCACTCTAATTTTTTTTTCAAAATGAAGGTATGATGGTAGGCTTCCATTAAATCAACCACGGAAAAAATTTTCATCCTTAGAAAAATTTTTATTAGTGAAAATTCGAGAAGATGTTTTCGAACACAAAACTGATATGACAGGAAATATTTTTTTTTTTCGAAAACTAAGATGTGAATTGAAAACATATGTGAGTTCATCTTCAAATAAAATGCTAGAAAGTCCTATTCTCACAAAATGAACTTGTGATTTGTATCATTTTGTTGCCTGAAGATGGGGTGTAAATTATAGACTCCGAAACTATGGTACCATTTCAATAAAGGATAGTGAGAAGAGGACTTTTTGGCGTTTTATTTTTATTATTTATGCACTTCAAAAATCGAAAGAACCCTTTTAATCCCTCTTCTCAGAGATTAAAGTTGGTCTTTCAATCCCTGGGATTAAATTGCACTTTATTTCTCGGGAATTAAATTTTTACTTTATTTCCCGGGGATTGAATGAAACCGGGATTAAAAGTACCCTTATATTACCTGTTTTATTTAATCTGAGGTGTTCGAAAACACCTTCTCGAATTTTCACTGATAAAAAATTTTCTACCGATGAAAAATTTTTCTCTGGTGGATTTAATGGAAGCTTATTATCAGACCTTCATTTTGAAAAAAAAATTAGAGTGACACATCTTTTAGTTTTCGAAAAAAAAAAATATATTTCCTTTCATATTAGTTTCGTGTTCGAAAACACCTTCTCGAATAATCACTGATAAAAAAATTTCCACCGATGAAAAATTTTTCTCTGGTGGATTTAATGGAAGCTTATTATCAGACCTTCATTTTGAAAAAAAAATTAGAGTGACACATCTTTTAGTTTTCGAAAAAAAAAAATATATTTCCTTTCATATTAGTTTCGTGTTCGAAAACACCTTCTCGAATTTTCACTGATAAAAAATTGTCTACCGATGAAAAATTTTTCTCTGGTGGATTTAATGGAAGTTTATTATCAGACCTTCATTTTGAAAAAAAAATTAGAGTGACACATCTTTTAGTTTTCGAAAAAAAAAATATATTTCCTTTCATATTAGTTTCGTGTTCGAAAACACCTTCTCGAATTTTCACTGATAAAAAATTGTCTACCGATGAAAAATTTTTCTCTGGTGGATTTAATGGAAGTTTATTATCAGACCTTCATTTTGAAAAAAAAATTAGAGTGACACATCTTTTAGTTTTCGAAAAAAAAAATATATTTCCTTTCATATTAGTTTCGTGTTCGAAAACACCTTCTCGAATTTTCACTGATAAAAAATTTTCTACCGATGAAAAATTTTTCTCTGGTGGATTTAATGGAAGCTTATTATCAGACCTTCATTTTGAAAAAAAAATTAGAGTGACACATCTTTTAGTTTTCGAAAAAAAAAAAATATATTTCCTTTCATATTAGTTTCGTGTTCGAAAACACCTTCTCGAATAATCACTGATAAAAAAATTTCCACCGATGAAAAATTTTTCTCTGGTGGATTTAATGGAAGTTTATTATCAGACCTTCATTTTGAAAAAAAAATTAGAGTGACACATCTTTTAGTTTTCGAAAAAAAAAATATATTTCCTTTCATATTAGTTTCGTGTTCGAAAACACCTTCTCGAATTTTCACTGATAAAAAATTTTCTACCGTTGAAAAATTTTTCTCTGGTGGATTTAATGGAAGCTTATTATGAGACCTTCATTTGGAAAAAAAAATTAGAGTGACACATCTTTTAGTTTTCGATAAAAAAAATATATTTCCTTTCATATTAGTTTCGTGTTCGAAAACACCTTCTCGAATTTTCACTGATAAAAAATTTTCTACCGATGAAAAATTTTTCTCTGGTGGATTTAATGGAAGCTTATCATCAGACCTTCATTTTGAAAAAAAAATTAGAGTGACACATCTTTTAGTTTTCGAAAAAAAAAATATATTTCCTTTCATATTAGTTTCGTGTTCGAAAACACCTTCTCGAATTTTCACTGATAAAAAATTTTCTACCGTTGAAAAATTTTTCTCTGGTGGATTTAATGGAAGCTTATTATGAGACCTTCATTTGGAAAAAAAAATTAGAGTGACACATCTTTTAGTTTTCGATAAAAAAAATATATTTCCTTTCATATTAGTTTCGTGTTCGAAAACACCTTCTCGAATTTTCACTGATAAAAAACTTTCTACCGATGAAAAATTTTTCCCTGCTGGATTTAGTGGAAGCCTACGTTCATACCTTCATTTTGAAAAAAAAATTTGAGTGACACATCTTTTAGTTTTCGAAAAAAAAAATATATTTCCTTTCATATTAGGTTCGTGTTCGAAAACACCTTCTCGAATTTTCACTGATAAAAAATTTTCTACCAATGAAAAATTTTTCTCTGGTGGATTTAATGGAAGCTTATTATCAGACCTTCATTTTGAAAAAAAAATTAGAGTGACACATCTTTTAGTTTTCGAAAAAAAAAATATATTTCCTTTCATATTAGTTTCGTGTTCGAAAACACCTTCTCGAATTTTCACTGATAAAAAACTTTCTACCGATGAAAAATTTTTCCCTGCTGGATTTAGTGGAAGCCTACGTTCATACCTTCATTTTGAAAAAAAAATTTGAGTGACACATCTTTTAGTTTTCGAAAAAAAAAATATATTTCCTTTCATATTAGGTTCGTGTTCGAAAACACCTTCTCGAATTTTCACTGATAAAAAATTTTCTACCAATGAAAAATTTTTCTCTGGTGGATTTAATGGAAGCTTATTATCAGACCTTCATTTTGAAAAAAAAATTAGAGTGACACATCTTTTAGTTTTCGAAAAAAAAAATATATTTCCTTTCATATTAGTTTCGTGTTCGAAAACACCTTCTCGAATTTTCACTGATAAAAAACTTTCTACCGATGAAAAATTTTTCCCTGCTGGATTTAGTGGAAGCCTACGTTCATACCTTCATTTTGAAAAAAAAATTTGAGTGACACAGCTTTTAGTTTTCGAAAAAAAAAATATATTTCCTTTCATATTAGTTTCGTGTTCGAAAACACCTTCTCGAATAATCACTGATAAAAAAATTTCCACCGATGAAAAATTTTTCTCTGGTGGATTTAATGGAAGCTTATTATCAGACCTTCATTTTGAAAAAAAAATTAGAGTGACACATCTTTTAGTTTTCGAAAAAAAAAAATATATTTCCTTTCATATTAGTTTCGTGTTCGAAAACACCTTCTCGAATTTTCACTGATAAAAAATTGTCTACCGATGAAAAATTTTTCTCTGGTGGATTTAATGGAAGTTTATTATCAGACCTTCATTTTGAAAAAAAAATTAGAGTGACACATCTTTTAGTTTTCGAAAAAAAAAATATATTTCCTTTCATATTAGTTTCGTGTTCGAAAACACCTTCTCGAATTTTCACTGATAAAAAATTTTCTACCAATGAAAAATTTTTCTCTGGTGGATTTAATGGAAGCTTATTATCAGACCTTCATTTTGAAAAAAAAATTAGAGTGACACATCTTTTAGTTTTCGAAAAAAAAAATATATTTCCTTTCATATTAGTTTCGTGTTCGAAAACACCTTCTCGAATTTTCACTGATAAAAAACTTTCTACCGATGAAAAATTTTTCCCTGCTGGATTTAGTGGAAGCCTACGTTCATACCTTCATTTTGAAAAAAAAATTTGAGTGACACAGCTTTTAGTTTTCGAAAAAAAAAATATATTTCCTTTCATATTAGTTTCGTGTTCGAAAACACCTTCTCGAATAATCACTGATAAAAAAATTTCCACCGATGAAAAATTTTTCTCTGGTGGATTTAATGGAAGTTTATTCTCAGACCTTCATTTTGAAAAAAAAATTAGAGTGACACATCTTTTAGTTTTCGAAAAAAAAAATGTTTTCTGTCATGTCAATTTTGTATTGGAAAACACATTCTTGGAAAACACAAATTTCCTACCGATGAAATTTTTTTTTTTCTGTAGAAATTTTAAAAACTTGTTTTTTTTATACCTATGTATTTATCATTGCCGACGTCCAAAACGTTAGAATTTAAACTACCGCTGGCGGTAATGCGCTTCTCCTGAAAAATCGTTGCTGGAAATCGGGTGCTAACTTCACACGCGTTTAAAGGTGTCCAAATTGGCCCATCCTGTACTCTCACCTGTAAATAATAAAAACAGTCAATATTTTCAAACAAAACATTTTAAAAATAGATAATAGGTACTTAATCAATGCCTGGGAGCAGGCCTAAGAGGAAGCTAGGGCACAAAAATATCCATTATGCTTGTTTACCTTAACATAAACTTCTTGCTTGAAATGCAGAAAAATACACTTTCATGAATTTGGTGACTGGTTTGGCAATACGAAGTTTCAAAATCCAGGTTTTTCTTCTCGACACTACTCTTTTCCCATCTTCGTTTCCAAATAAACCTGTAGGCCTGTTTCGGGGGGAAATATGTGGAAACTCGACCCTTTGTCAGCATCTGTTTTAGCCCCAAGATTTGCACTGAGGAACACAACAGTAATGATTAGAGGTCATAATTGAATGTATCTGATATAATTTAGACTTAATAATTCACCAACACACTCCAAATACTCAAAACAACCTAAAAAATATTCACACAATTACAATGATAAACGAATAACATATGACAATGTACTAGAAACTAAATAGTTCCGTAATTTGCCGCCAGATAGAGTACCTACCGCTTATCTTGAAATCCCAATTACTAGGAACTGCCAAAGTGGTGGTGGTTTGAGAGTACCCGAATACTTAAAACATTTTCCTGGGGTGGGATTTTCGAAACCATTCGGTTACATTTCGTACACGAAATTTGACTGCTTGCCATTTAATTTACATTGCTGTCAGTCAAATTTCGTGTACGAAATGTACTCGAATGGTTTCGAAAATCGCACCCCTGAATCGGCTAGTACAGTCAGTGCAGAGCATGTGACTGGAACTAAATCGAAGGTATCAGCAACCAACCATACGCTTAACTACTCTTCAGCTTTGCGTGCGTCAATTCGATTAGTGTCACCTGTTTATGATAGTTCCAAACTAAAACAACAACAACAACAAGTGGGATTAGCATTGATTGATCGTAGAATCAATCAACGGTAGAATGGTAAACAATGCTGTTTTGGAAGTCCATAGACTCGTAATAAAATGACCGAATTACAGCATCTGGGAAATGAAAACGATGAGAATCAAGAAAAAGGACGGCAAAGAGTTCGACGTAGGAACAGAAGATATATTGTTGGTCATAATAAGACCGACTCATATGTACCTACAGGCTGTGCCAAAATGCATTTCTCTTCATGTGACAAGGTTGAGCCCAAATACAAAGCCAGAAGACCTACAGAATATACTTGTTCGACACTTCCCAGAAGTTAAGTGTGAAGAGCATATATCAAAGCATCCAATGCTATATTCATCTATGAAAGTCACAATTATTAATCAAGACAACTTCCACAGTGCCTGGCGTAAATAAATCTGGCCTAGTGGTGCAATTGTATCTCGTTTTTTTAATGAAGAATCCAGATTCCCTAGAGAGTGCTTCTCTACAATAAAAAAAAAAACATCTGATTTTGCAGTATAGGTATTACCAGAATTTGAGGAGACTGAGAACTAAAACAGAGATTTTTCACACAAATTTATTATCACAGGACTATACAATGATTGCTATTTCTGAATCTTTGCTGTGTGAGTCGATTTATGACTCAGAATTTTACTGATTGGAGTGAATGGCGATTTCAATATTCATATACTGAACTGAGATAATGAGAAAAGTTTATTGTAGTCTGGGAGACGACCGCATTTTTCCTACCCCGATCGAGTTATGTGTCGACACTATTATCAATATATAGTATTATGTGCATCTATTAACCGGTATTCCTGCCTGAGAGCAAATGCTGCCGGAAATATCTTTTAACGAATTATTAACAAATTGAAAAAAACGTAACACTACCCCCATCGAGTTATGCCCTAAGTAGAGTATCAGATTGAAGGTCTCGATGTCCCCTATCCAAAAAGTCAATCCTGCCTCATGAGAACTTGCCGGAAAAGGGTGGCAGGACAGCTTATTGGGGCAAGGGCCCGCGGTCTCTGCAAAAACCAGTCAAAGCGAATTTCATTGGTTGGAAACAGTCAGGAAACTAGCTTCAAACAATGAAATTCACTCCTTCTGGTTTGGGATTTCTGTGCGAAGAGACCTTAAATCAACTTATTGACACCTTTGATTTGACACATCATTCAGCGCAAAACTTGATAGGTGTCAAAGCTGACCGCGGGCTTTTGCCCCAATAAGCTGCCCTGCCACCCTTTTCCGGCAAGTTCTCACAAGGCAGGATCCACTTTTTAAATAGGGGACATCAAGACCTTCAATCTGATACCCTACTTAGGGCATAACTCGATGGGGGTAGTGTTACGTTTTTTTCAATTTGTTAATAATTTGTTAATAGTATATTACATACCGAGGTGGAAAGTGTTTCGAGATTTCAGTTAGACCTCGGCTGTGCCTCGGTCTAACTAAAATCTCTCGACAGTAATGAAACTTTTCACCGAGGTATGTATACTATTTTATTCACAATCATTCGAATTTTGAAATTTTTATTTGAATTAAAACTAAAAAATACAATAATTGACAATTTCATTTCCTTTCGGCCCACGGGTCGAAAGTTTACTTTCGACCCGTGGGCCGAAAGTAAAAGTCAAAACATACAATAAATTTTAAAAATTTCATTTACTTTCGGCCCACGGGTCGAAAGTAAAAGTCAAAAAAGTGACATTTTCGAACTTTTTAAAAGTCAGTAAAGTTAACATTACATGTATGATTGTAAATAAAAGATATTTCCGGCAGCATTTGCTCTCAGGAAGGAATACCAGGTAATAGATGCACACAATACTATACAATATTGATAATAGTGTCGACACATAACTCGATCGGGGTAGGAAAAATGCGGTCGTCTCCCTAACTATTGGTACAAGAGTTTATAAATATGCATAATATAACTCAGGTTAATAATATAAATAATTTTATGAATAGATGTTCAGATTTAGTGATGTCAAATGGTATGTTGTCTGGCGGCAGATCTGACCAACAGCTTGTACCTGAGGATCCACATCATCCTGCATTGTTATTCTCAATAAATATCAAGGAGGAGAGAGATGGTGATAGTATACCTGAAACTTATTTGTATGACTTTCCTAGAGGTAATTTCCTTATATTATATGAGTTGATAAGAAATACTGATTGGTCGGACATGCTGATATGTCTTAATGACAGTACTAGCCTTGATCTTCTTTATGAAAGATTGTATGATAGTATGGAAGCTATACCAAAGTATGTAGTCAGGGAGACAGTCACTAAACCAAAGTTTCCTATATGGTACTCTATTGATTTGGTGCTCAAAATTAGACTGAAAAATAGAATGCAGTTTAATACAAAAAAATAAAGCCAATATTTATGTAATGTCAAGTTTCAAAGATTTAAGAAGGCAATTTAAAAGCCAAACAACACTGGAATATAACCAGTACAAAGTCACAATACAAAATAACATCAACTCTGATCCGAAATCATTCTGGTCTTTTGTTAAAAGCAAATCAAGTCCTAGTGAAGTACCTGGAAATATGATGTATTTTATGTCGATTTTTAACTGACACATTTCGTATGAGGAGCGAGGGAGTGTTTCATCACCCCTGACCTGACGGCAACCATTGGCGTTCTAATATAAGGAGACACCAGCTCACATTCCGTCCGAGTATCAGATTAAAATCGATGGACAATATGAGGCTAAAAAACTCAAATGCCCATGATATTGCCAATGCGTTTGCTCAGTATTTCAAGTCCGTTTTTGAAGAACAGGATTCTAGTCACTTTTTCCAACAAAGCTGTCATATTGCATTTGGTCTATTTAATTTTTCTAGTATATCTGAGGAAGAAGTGTTTGATAGTATAAAGCAATTGAAACCGAAGAAAACGACTGGAACTGATAAAATTCCGGCATACATTTACAAAGGTATGGCTGAATATTTTGTTAAGCCCCTGACTCATATTTTTAACTAATCACTAAAACAAAAAAAAATTCCAGCAATATTTAAAAAAACTTCAGTGTCGCCACTATTTAAAACTGGGCTGAATAATGACGTCAGAAACTATCGCCCTATTAGTCGTGATTGCTAAAATTTTTGAAAAAATATTATTTAACCAATTAATAATCACGTAAGACATCAAATAGCTATACGTTAGCATGGATTTTTATTTGCAACCATGTATGTAATCTTGACATTACTGACTTTTTAAAAACTTGGAAGTGTCACTTTACCTGTGTCACTTCCCTCTCCGATTTCCCTCACCGATTTTCCTATTCGATTTCCCTCACCGATTTCCTTCACTCTAAGTTATTTACCTTTGCTGGGAACAATGAGAACCTGTCAGGTAAAAACGTCAAAACAGAAAATGACAGATTTTGGCATGTTTCTTTTATTTTTTTAATATAAAAAAAATTGAATGACTAATCATAATTAATAGTGTGCTTGCAAATGATAGTAGATTATAGCACGAGTCAATAATGATAGCCATAGTGCCATTCTTAAGAAAGTTATTTGCATTTTATTATTTATTAAAATTGGCAACACTGAAAATATCCCGTTGACAATATGTCAGAGAATTAAATTAAATACCCATGTAAAGTCCGACAAATACCATTTTAAAGTCACGTGATACTGGTGGCAAAAAACGTATGTCCATTGATTATGTCGTTGATATCACCTACAAAAAGCTACTGGTGGTTAATTACTATTAAATTTTAATATATGTTCCCACTAGCATTTTACAAACGCGTTTCTAAAGTAGTATTGACCAATCAGAGGGCAATTTTAATACTTGCAATTGTTGCGAGACTCATTTTTGTCACATCCGCTGTCTGTTGTAATACATTCTGAACTTAAACTGGGTACCCGTTTTCTATTTGCTTTTTTTCGAGTTGGAAAAAGGTTAATATGGTCAAAATTATTAGCTGTGTTTGTTTGTTGTATTATTTTCGAAAATAACTTTGACAAACTAATTGATGACAGTGACGGATTCTATTTCAGGTAAGAATATTATGAACAATAATTAGACAGCAATTTTTTTGTCAATTTTACTATCACCGCTGTTTGAGGTGTATTCAACAAGGATAGAGAAAAATCACGTGACTTTAAAATGGTATTTGTTGGACTATAATTACCTGAAGAATTCGAAGGTGAATTTTCACATCTACCTCTTCATATTACCAAGAATAATGCTGGAGAAGGATTTTTTTATTTAATTATTTTTCTAGGCTTTCTCAAAGGGTCCCTTACTACGTGGAGAGTTTTTACGCTATTTTTCGGACACCCTGTATTGATGGTTTTTATTTTTATATTATAACGGAAGTCCAAACTGCCACAGTGAAAAAGCAATTAGTGAAAAATCACAGTAAAGAGTAACCGTGATATTTAATTTACTGAATTCATATTCAAATATCCAATAATGAAGCTATGAAAGAAAAATTTTAAGTGTAATCTCGAGACTCGAGACTACACGAGACTCTCGCCGAGTCTGGTCTCGTCTCGTCGAGCACGAGACGAGACCAAAAGCCAGTCTCGTCTAGAAAAGTCGAGACGAGACGAGACGAGACGAGACTATTTCTGAATGTGCAGCGAAGGCGTTTGATGATAAAGGCCAACTTGATACAGTCTATACTGACTGTGAAAAGGCATCGAAGATAGAGGACCGAGAACAAAGAGTGAAAATTGGGAAATGTTTTTCGGACCCTCATATAGCCACATCCGGAGTACCTACCGCAGGGTAGCAATTTAGGACCCTTATTGTTTCTAATTTTTATCAACACGCTACCAGATGTGGTTAAACACTCAAATTGCCTTATATTTGCTGATGATTTTAAACTCTTCAAGATTATTCACACTCCAGAAGATCACCAGCAGCTAAAGTCTGACTTGGGGGAAGTAGTTGGGTGGTTGCAATCGAATAAAATGTCGTTGAATAACAAAAAATGTTAAGCAGTTACTTTTATTAGAAAGATTGATGTCACTATTGTTGACTATTATATAGGTGAAAAAAAAATTGGCCGTAGTAATGAAGTTAGGGATCTTTAACCATATAGTAAAAAAAAGCCGTCAGGTCATTGGGGTTTATAATCAGACATTTTCCAGATCAACGTAATTGTGAGGCTCTTTAATGCTCTGGTCAGGTCACATTTGGAGTATGCATTACAAATATGGATGCCAACAAGAGCAATTCATATTGATCAAATTGAAAAAGTTCAGAAACGGTTCTTGCGATACTTATATGTAAGAAAGAATAATGCATATATGCTTATATGGTCTCATACAGGTCTATGTTGGATAGATTTAAAATAGTCAGATTAGAGGAGAAAAGAAATATACATGCTGTGATATTTATACTCTTTATTGTTAATAACATAAGATACGTTTTAGTTTTAGGTGATTGTTTCTGTATGTTTTTTTTTTTTAAATTATTATTATATATTATAGATTGTATTAGTATCTATTACCTTTGCATATAAATACTATTTATTGGTGTTTGTAAGGAGGAACAATAAATAAATAAATAGAATAAACATTTAGAAAATTCTAAATGTTTATGCTTCGCTTTCTTGTTTGTTATTTTCGTTGTTGATTTTTGCGACGAACAGATCTTTATAGAAATAATCTGCCACACGCAATATTTCATCGCTCTCTTTTGCTATAATGTTTCCTTGTTTGTCCATCATATTTGTTATTTCTCTTCTGTGTGCGTTCTCCCGTTTGAAAACGTTTAAGCCTTTTTTGTTGTTCTATCAGTTTTTCGATTCAGTGGTTTTTAATGTCTTGCGTTGTCACCCTTCTAGCTATTCTGTTAGTCTCTCTCATATATTTATTATACTACGTATATCGCGGGTTGGTTTGAGTTCTTGAAGCAAACATTATGAGATAGAACGATGCCTTCTTTGTCTGAAGTGAACTTGTTTTTCCAATGCGCATGCGTCAATTTGAAGTTATTCCTCCAATAAGATTTCATTTTTAACAGCTGATATTGCAGGGTTGCCAATAAAATTATTTTCATCTTCGAGTTATTTAAACATTCACAAGATACTACGAATTTTGTATTTTGGTGCGTGTTACACATACTCGATTTCGACAAATGAACCAATATATTCATTTTTATTAGTGTTTTGGAATGAAAATACAATCGACCAAATTATAACTTCAAAAAATGATCCTAATTCATTGTACTTTTTAGCTTGACATGACAACACGGCACGAAAAGCTTGATGCAAAATGGCAACCGCCGGCCAATAAGAATCTAGAGTTTAACGCAAGCGCAGTTCATAACCTCGTTCTCCTTCGTTCGACAAAGATAGACTTATGCGAGATCATATAACTTTATCTCTCTTTGTTTGCTTCGAAAACCGCACATTGAGTAAATGGGGAAGGCGCGATATACCTACGTTAATATAATAGGTATGGTCTCTCTGTATTCTGGTGTATCTTTTTTTTCCTTGTCTTATGAGTTCTCTTTCCTAAATTTTTCTGGCCTATATACCCTTCTGTTTTATGATATTTTTTGCTGTTTCTTGTATTGTTTTCGTTATTCTTTTATCATTTTGATTTACCTATGTTTTTGTGGAGTTTTATGGGGTCTTTCTCCAGTTTTGTGTTAATTTTGTTTTTTGTGTTTCGCTGGTCCAGAAAAATTTACCTCCTAGAATTTGTTATCCTCATACAAATTTGAAAATTTCGCATTTGCGTCAGACTTTTATATTCCGACTAGCTAATGACCCGCTGCGTTGCCAGCATGTAAATACATTTTGAAATAATACACTTCTTTTCAAATTTTGTTGTTGATTTTCTATTTAATTTTTTTTTTTTAAATCCGATATCATAGTCGCTTGCCAGTGAGTTCACGACGCATTTTAAGCACTCCAGAGCTGCTCTAGAGCGCCCCGGGCTGTTTATAGGCGTTCCAGTGTATCAGAGTTTTACGCAACCAAACTTTTTTTTTCGGGATAAAAAATAGCCTATATCACTCTCCTCTATAGCCGATTCGATTGACCGGATTAGATCGATCTGGTTCAATTTAAGTGAACCACACTGTGTTCGATTCAAGCTGGGTCAGTGCACCCTCATCAACAAAAAAATGATCTAGATCAGAAGAAGTTCACTTAAATTGAACCCAAATCGATCTAATCTGGGTCAATCGAATTCACCTTATATAGAGATACGTGGTATTAATTCAAGATCGGTCCACCCGTTCTTGAATTCAAAAAATAATAGAGTTACGTCGGTTGAATGCAAGCCTAAATAAATGAAATTTGGCAACGTTGTTTCATGCTGTCAAAAAAAGTTGGGTTATGTTGTTATGTAATGTGAATGAGTTTGTTTACAATTAATTAAATTAATAATTAATTGAAATTTTTTTTTTTTCCGAGATGCGTAACCTATCCACAAACCTTCCTTGGGATGGCCATAACAACCTACCAAAGTTTCATCGTAATCGGATAAGTGGTTTTGGAGCGCATATCCGGATACCCCGCGAACTTTGATTTTTATATATATAGATTAGAAACTCAAAAACGTGAGAAAGTACCTGAAGTCCTAGAAAATTTACCTCCACGCATTGCTGGTTACTGTGATAAAAAAACATTTTCTACAGTTCAACAGTCGAGTGAGTATTAACTCAAGGTACATAAAATAAATAAGCTACCCCAAATGAAAATGTTATTTTATTTACAATCATACATGTAATGTTGACTTTACTGACTTTTAAAAAGTTCGAAAATGTCACTTTTTTGACTTTTACTTTCGGCCCAGGGGTCGAAAGTTTACTTTCGACCCGTGGGCCGAAAGTAAATGAAATTTTTAAAATTTATTGTATTTTTTGACTTTTACTTTCGACCCGTGGGCCGAAAGTAAATGAAATTGTCAATTATTGTATTTTTTAGTTTTAATTCAAATAAAAATTTCAAAATTCGAATGATTGTAAATAAAATAGTATACATACCTCGGTATGTAATATACTATTCTCGTAGATTTTTCTAGAGTTGTGTCTCTGAAAATTAATCCCCTGATACAAATTTCCAGACTTCACATATGAGGAGGGAAATTCTTGGAAAATTTACTTCCAGGCATCAGATAGGTATTGTTGCCTCAATAAAAATTCGAAAGTCATCTTTGAAGATGAGCAATGAGCAAGTCAACCCAAGCTAACCAGAGCTATCCAAACTAAAACGATTTCTCATAAGTTTTCCTAAAGTTGAGCTTCTATAGGGAAAATATCAGGGACTCATATGAGGAGATAAACTCTTGGGAAAGTTACCTAGCTATCTGCTTTCTCTTCATCAGGGTACAAATTCGAAATTTTCAGATTTCCGACAACTCTTGTCTTTTTTATCATGCAGGGCCACAAAACTTTTTGCTTAACTCACCAATTCAATGAGTAGTAAATTTATAAGACGTTTTTCATTAGAAAAATCAATAATGCCTGTTTTAATCAGGTTTTAGGTACGATCTATAGTTCAGCAATGCCACGAATGACTGGATCGTTTCTCTGGATCTGGAATTTCAGGAGAAAAGTGAGAAGTCCGGGCCTGCGAGGGGGAGTTCTTACTGAATCGACTGCTGGGTGACTGGTTTGGAGGATCTGTTATTTCTGCTTCTGCCTGGCATCCTGTTTCGTCGGTGCCTTGCTTGAGTTCGTTCGGCCGTCCCGGTTTCGAGATCGCCGTTCTGCGACTCGAATATACGACAGCTCCTGGTCTATTTAATTATCAACATAATATTGAATGAATCGCCGCTAGTTTTCTGTTTCTCTATCCGCACGAGAATCTAGTTTAGTGTTAGAGAAATATTCGGATAATGTGACTAGATTCTTTTGGGAAAGACTATATTATAGACTACCTAGTTGTTTTTTAATATGGAAAGTTAAATTTAAAAGGTAAAAATAAATTAATTCATTAGGCCCATTGCATGTCACAATTTTCAATTTATTAATACAAATGTTAATTAATTGCAAACTTTTTTATATTAAAAGTATTTGAATGTAAACAAAACAAAGCATGCATCGAGGTTTCCAAACAGTAAATGTCAAGAGCATGTTTATTTTTAAATGTATAATTTTAAATCCCAAAGTACCTACCTACTTTATCAAATATTTTAATTGAATAATAATTGTTCTGGTTTATTTAACTAACTCTGACCATTCGATGTCGTCGTTGAACTTTTGTTGATAATAATTTTTACTAATAATTGGATAATAATTATTTTAATCTCAATTCATAATTCAATTCAAAAACATAGCAGACGCAAATTAATTTTTTGCCAGAATGTTGTGGTGAATACGCAAATACCTATTGACTAATGAAAAATTTAATAATTTGTTATTACAGTCTTCAGGCGCGGTCTGTGGTGGTCAAAATACCTAATTGCAACTTTATTATTTATGAATGATTAAACTTTGCGGTTTTCTTTATATTTTCAGTACTGTTCGGTCGGGGACTTTTGTTGTTGTTGATAATTACCTACCTACTTTTTATCCTCTGTTTACGATTGAACGGGTTATTTTTAATTTGTTTTTACTTAGTTCGTCGGTAATTAGTACAAATCAAAAATCAGGAGTTCATTTGTTCAATATGTTAAATGATTGGAAAATAATACACAGACATATTCTAATATACCTACATCTAAGTCAAAAAACAGTCGATATTATATTGCCTTACCTACATAAAAATAGATATAGTCCGGTTTCAATTTGTATTCCGTTTGCAGATTTGTGATACAATATTCGGCGATTCTTCAAAATTTTCAGAATGCCCACAGATTGCGAGAATGGATGGACCCTCTCTCGCAAATGTGTCTGAGCCCAGAAACAACCTCCTAGCCATCCCTTTATAAAATATTGTAAATTAGCTTAGTAAAGTATAGACGAACATATCTTAAATTAAAAGAGTAGTATCTATTATTACAAAAAAGTTTTTGAAACTTGAAAAGACTTCCAATAGTTCCAACCCCTAGGTTATTAAGGGTTGAAAACATAGAAATACGCCATATATTAGATGCCGAAATCCCTAATTTTGTCATTTTAAGAATAACATGGAGCTTGGCCATTTGAAATAAGGAGTTACCTACCTATAGGTGGCATTATTGTTATAAATAGAAAAAAAGGCAAACACATTTTTAAAAAGCAACCCTCCTGCCTATAGCAACCTTCTTGGCTATATAGGTATTGATGTTTATAGTGAGACTGATGAATATTTATAGATTTTTAGAGGGTAAAGAAGGGCGCAGGCCTTGACAGTTGCTTGCCACAGTCTAGACTAATCCGATAAATCTTCTGAGTCAAAGTTGGTTTCCTCTAAAACCCCGACATTTGCAGAAAAATCAAGATTCTCTTCACATGAGCACATTTTTGTGCATAACACATGTAAAGAAGCACATTTGCAGCGTTGGGAGCAATTATTCTTTTGACTAACCCAAACTTAACACTTCGTCAGGAGCGCAAAGAAGGTCACATATTATGGGCTCAAATTTACCGTTAACCAATTTCCACTCATATTCCGCTGCTGGTGGTAAACATGGATGGGGAAGTATGTCTCTATACCATTCTATGCACTGATAATGACATCTGAGTATTGCTGGTTTCAGAGTTGCGTGTGTGGACCGACCATCTTAGGTCAGATAACTTACTCATGCGTTTCTTGGTGGGTGAATACACGCTGCAAATAAAAGATTCTATTTCTTCGAAAACCTATGGATTTAATATTCCATTGGTTCCAAGGGTAGCTAACGCCTGAAGTGTACATGGGGTCGATGGGGAAGCTGATAGAAACTTTTTCCAAAAACTAATTTTTGATTTGCCTTTGAATGCACCTGTAACGTCAGCCCTTGATAATGCGTGAAGTCCTGGAAGAGCTTCTACTTTTAGCTGTCCCAAAGAGTCATAGATTGGTCGTAAACGTACCTATCTCCTGATTACTAGATCCGATGCTTACGAAGTGTGTATCTTCAGGCACCAAAAGAAGACGTCTTAGAGCAAGTAACAAAATGTCAGTAGCCGGCGAAAATATCCTTATCTTATTGGCAACTTTTTTATGATGCAGGTAGGTACAGAATGAAGAATTAATTTGTAGTCAGCTTCTTCGGGCAAGCTCTGCAACTCCTTCATATTATGACAAGTGGTCCTAGTCATTACGGAATTCTCCAAGGAACAGACTATTTTCCGATTAGTTTCGTTTTCCACTGATATTAGATGTTTTGAAAAATAGTGAGTAATTTCTCCTCTTGTCCATGTATGGGAGAGCAGCTTTTTGAGAGTTGTGTTTTTAAGGCTAGTTTTATCGCTACCGATATATTGTATAGGGTCTGTCCCTTTTTGCCTTTTGACCCTTTCCATTGATTTCAAAGAGTCATGCTTGTACTAGTCGAAAACAACGTCAATCTTGGAACATGCGTAATATTTTTTCAGCATCTTGGTTGAAAACTGAATTGCTAAATCAGAGAAGTATGCTACATTTTTGAACGATAACATTTGGACTTGCCATACCATCGACAACTGCTACCTACACTGTAAGGCTGTTTTAAGATATTTAAATTCACATTACTAACTTTGGAATCATTTTGAACAAGCTCTTCCAGAAGGTGTCTTATTTTACTTTTTCCCTGTCCATGAATCATCGAGCCATCAGGATAAAATGAAGACCGTGGAAAGGCAGTTAGTTCATATTTTCCTATATTCTCTTTCAAGTTTAGATCAGCACGACTTCTACGTCATATAAGAACGCATCGTGACGTGAGAACATACTTGAATCTTGTTTAAGCTCTACTAACCCTGACTTGGTTTTAACAACAATCTTTTTCATTCTCCCCCCTACGAAAGTAGATTTTTTTTATCTTGCATAGGCGAGCGAAAGTGAAAGTGAAACATGCTAGTAGTTACTTTCACTTTCGCTACTAGCATGTTTCACTTTCGCATGCCTATTCACGATTTTTGAAGGGGAAGAATGAAAAGTTTAATACATTAAGTACACGCTGCAAATACCCTTTTAGGTGCTCGGAGGTATTCAAATAGCCTCGGATGCGCTTCGCTTCACCTCGGCTATTTGGGCCACAAAAATTTACAGATTTATTTTGAATCCCATCTTTAAACAATTCGTTCTCGATGCTATGCCCGCAATTGAAATAATAGTATTTCACATTATCAGCTAGGTAAAACAGTTTTAACTGGCGTTTGAAAGAAGTGACTATGCTTCCCGAACTTAGCGACATCTTTAAGAGAAGCTCTGAACACACGTTTGGTTTGAGTCTCTGCTAAAAATGACAGCAATCACCTCGTTGTTTGGCAGATTTTGATTGATTTTGGAATAAAAATATTATAAATTTTCGGCAATTCTGTTCTTTTCATTTCTTCCAGCATATTATGATCCGAAATTTTGGAAATTTATTGTTGGTGTGTTACTCTATGTGTTTATATCTTTTTCATTTAAATCCGTGACCAAAAATTGCATACTGCTGTCAACAAAATTGGAGTAATTTTACTATTTAGGCTGCGTATTTTGCAACCAAAAATGCTTCGACCCATACTCCATATATTATTGTTATAGACATAACTTCATTTCACTGAAAAGTGGTCTAAATTTGGAATTGAACAGAAATTTGTGAAGGTCTGTAAATGACATTTTATTTAAACGCCCCTCTTAAGGTAGAATATGTTTAAGAACAACTTGGTTCGAGTTTCTGGGCTCAAAGTTATACCGACCAATCCGCCAGAGACTTTGATTTTCCGATTCTCCTGCTCCAATGCCTCATCTGCACCGAGAGAACAGAATCCTCTGCCCTTTTTATTGGTTGCTCATTTTCCTGAACATAGGTAGTTCCATGTTATGGGATCTTCATTCTTTTCAGCTAAATGGTAAGATATCATAGAAGCGTAAGTTCTAAGGTTTAATGCAAAGAAATATTTCAGGGTCATTTTTCTATTAAATTCCAGTCCCTACTACGTACTGCGCAAACAAAAGAGAGTAAAGTGTCACTCGTGCTTATATACTGAATTGCAAATGCAAATGTTGGTTTCAATTCCGTGTTGGAATCATTAAAAGCTTCCATTCTGGTACAAATTTGGTTTCAGTGAAAATACTTTGCGGCTTCTCTGTATAGACATACGAATTCTTTCCATGTCCGTTGGAGTATTTCAAGCAGTAGTTAAATCCGAGGTAAGATCCTCAGAAGCATTCTTTAAATCTGGATTGGCTTTCAGCAACTCGTCAAAATATAGTGAGAAAAACACCTCAGTGTTACTATGTGCGTTTCAATAGATCTGCGTAAAGGTTTTCCCTCTAGAATCATATCAGCTACCTGCTCACTATACATCCCACTTTCTAGCCACAATTCTGGTATTCCAGACTGTTAATAAAAGATCCAATTGCTCTTAGCATTGCCATGGTTATGTGAAAATCACCAGGATGCCAAAGTATGTCTTTTATTTTCTTTTCTAGAAGTAAAAGCTGCATAGGTCTAAAAAGACCCAAGTCCAGTGTAATAACTATACGCTTATAGGAAAATTGACAGAATTTTTGACTCTTCTAAAAATATTTAAAACAATCAGCTGCACTGATGAATCAGTCGGTGTTTGATCCAAAACAGGAAACAATGCAATTTCTGTTTTTTTGCGTATTTCCTGGAGCGATAATAGAGTTTAGAGCGGACCACGTAAGAATAGGTCTTCTCTCATTAACGTTGCTCAGAAGACGAGATCTGACAGCTAGTTACCAGCAACAGTTTTTGATAAAGTTTTCCCGTAGTGCAGGATAAAATTAAAAAGTTTTCTGGAAAATTAGGTTTAGTAACATTCGTCAATTGAGTAGGTAAATTAATTGTTGGTGGTATTTCAATTTCGGCAAGTTCATTTGAATCTATATGCTCGCTACTTCCTTCTTGATAACCAACAAGGACAGTGGCATGTAATGTTCCTCGTCCATCTGGCATATCTTCGCTAAAGTCTAAGTTGTTAGCAGCAAAATAGACAAATTTATCTTGATAGAGCTCTGGAGGAACATATAGGTACTCCATCATTATTAGATATTGCCTTTGAAATTGTCTTGGACAGATTGCTTCCTGCGTTCAAAGCTTTCGTGTAATCAACAAATAACCCAAGTTTTGCTAGAAAATTTACTGCTGCTTTACTGTGGGTCTTTTCATGTACAGGGTGTCCCACTAAGGTCGACCAGGTACGATATTATGGAAACCATAGACGTTACATAACTTAAAAACGAATGCAGATATTGAATTGCGGTTTGCGCCAAAATGTAGATATTTTTTTGCTCTTTAAGCACAGAAATAAAAAAATAATATCATGCCATCTGAATTTTTCATGAAAGTTAGAAAACACTGTATCTTGGTTAAACAGCGCCTTCTAGAAGACGCGGTGGGAACTATCGACCCCGAACGAAATGGTGTTCTTAATAACAATGAAATTCTCTTTCAAACAAGCCCAAATTGAATGAGTTTGGATGAGGGGTATGGGAGATACAGCAATTTATAATACTATTTTTTCACCAGCTTCCCCCACCCTTATTAGTGAAGATATGAAAAAAGTCTAAAAACCAAACTGGCGCAAAAACTAATGAGCTTTTGATTTCTGTTGTTGAAACAGTTGAAACAGTATCTTAATATAGCAATTTCTTGAGAAAATTTGAATTTTTAGTTATATCATCATAATTGCACCCCCTAGCTTAGGAACTTGAAAGTAATTTCCATGAATTTCTCTTGGCCGATTTAGTAGGGAAATAAAAATCCCGAAGCCGTAAGGTCTATGATTTCCATAATATCTTACCTGGCTGACCTTAGTGGGACACCCTGTATAGCCAGACTTATACCCATTTGCAACGGAAGTTTCCCGCGTTCTTTGTATATTGCTATTATCACCTAATTTTGATTGCCGCTCAGTGAGACATTCAGACATTAAAATTTGTGAAAGCCTATTTACACGATTATCTATTATAGACTGGCTTCTAGAGGTAGAGGTAATTTGCTCATATCCACACAAGAATAATTTTAGAAAAAAGTCAAGTTCCTCGGGAATTTTAAATTTGTCATCCTCTAAAGAATCAGGGAATAACCATTTCGGAACGGCATGGCATGCCTTTCTCAAGTGAATTGCAGCTTGATGTAAAATGTCTAAGTTATTAACTTTATCTTCAACTTCTTGCATAGCCATATCAACCTTACATTTGAGAGACACTCTTTCAGATTCGTTTTTCCTTTTAGCTGCTGAAAAACTATAAGGAATTTCCTCCTCCAAGAACTCCAAGCTTGACACAAGCAAGAAACTCTACAAGGGACGCAGTAGCTCTTGGTGATACTTCAGCACTATCAGCGGCCCTATGTTTTCGAATTACGTTTGAAACATTTTTACTCCAACATTCCATGTGGTAGTACACCTGTATAGTGTGAGCGTCTCCCGGAGTTATGCATTCAGCTAATCTCACTGAGAGTAGATCGTTTTTCGAAATTGCTATCGCTTCTTTAAAAAGATGGCCTGAGAATTTACGAAACATATGTCTCAAATTTTGAAACTTAGTTTTCTCCTTGTCACAAAAAAAACACATTTTTGTATATACGCCTTGCTTTTGCTTATTGTAAAAAATTCCTTGGATGTCAATGGGTTGTCTTCTATAATAGTTGCGGTAGCATGTTCATTGAGTTTCGGGCATTAATTTCTTTTAATTTCTCAAAATGTAGTTCATTCTCATTGAACGTCAAGCTGAGCATTATTTGTTCCTGTTTCACGCGCATGAATCACACTCGTTTCATTATGAAACGAGTGTGATTCATGCGCGTGAAACAATTTTTATTGCTTAAAACGTGTTACATGAAATAGATCGCGTTCTATTTTTCTGTTTTAGTTTCACGGTTTTTGGTCATAAATACATTCATAAAAAAATTAATAACGACCAAGAAATTAATATTGTGTTCGTATCGGTGGTGGTATAATTATAACATGAAGGAGTACTCGAATAGACAATCACAAGAAAAAGCCTGATAAAACGTTGCCTAACAGGTAAAAAGTACATTATTGTATGGATGTCACCGTCACCGAAATTCTTCAAAAACTTTCATCAACAGCGAATGCTGTTCAAAACCAAACCATGGAGTAGTAGCCAAAATCCTATAAGTCGGAGCGGCCTAGAGGAAGAAAAAGTAACAATAGGAAAAATTAAAGACAATTCAGGAACTGCTGGAAGAAATAGTTTCATTAGCGACCAAGGGAACTTGAAATGGGGAACCGAATGTTATCGCTGCGGCAGAAGACGACATTTTAAACGTGACTCTAGAGTATGGCTGAGACCTCGCTCTTTTTCTGGCAACTCTCAGCCTTTAATGGGAACTTGTAAGGCGGCAACGAATGATACCGCTGCCAAAGAAAGGATTATAAGACTGTAGATTACGGATCAGATCTACGTCGGGGAAGTTAGCAACACATTGGAAGCAGGATCTTTAAAATACATCTCTGCTTGTGCTGCTCAACCAAGCACACGCATCGTTTTCGGAATATATCGATTTCCATTTTGGTTGCTAACTTCACCTTTGGCAACACGTTGGAAGCAGGAGCGCTGAAAAAGGTTCCTGCTTGTGCTTGTATGGTCCTGCCTCATTCTGCTTTAAATCACACCCCTGCAACACTTTCTATTTTCGAGATATAGGGATTTTCATTATGTTTGGTAACTTCACCCTTGGCTTGGCAACACATTGGAGACAGGATCGCTCCTAAATGTTTCTGCTTGCGTTGCTATAGTTCTGCCTCAGACTGCTTCAATCACCCCAGCAACACCTAATATTTTTGAGATACACACTAATGTTCGTCGATTTTTATCTGACACTTGCGGTATGAGGTGTGAGGGGGTGAAGTATATGGCAAAAACAGGTGTGACGCGCGTCAGGTGACCATAGGCGTTCTAATGTAAGGTGCCACCAGCTCACATTCCTTTCGAGTATCACATTAAAATCGACGGACTTTACTAGCATTACAAGAGCTCGAGACACCGTTGCCAAATGGATCGTAATGAGTGCTTGTCTCTGTATGTTGGTATTTTCGACGAAACAAGCTATTCCAAAGTAACCCGTCCTCATACTAAGTGCTAGTCTTTGTATGTTGGTATTTTAGAAGAAAAGAGCTAATCAAAACTAACCCGTCCTTTTGTAATGAATGCTAGTCTTTGCATGTTGGTATTTTAGACGAGAAGAGCTAATTCAAACTAACCCGTCCGTTTGTAATGAATGCTAGTCTTTGTATGTTGGTATTTTAAACGAAAAGAGCTAATTCAAGTTAGCCCAAACTAACCCGTCCTCATACTAATTAGTAGTCTTTGTATGTTGGTATTTTAGACGAAAAGAGCTATTCCAAACTAACCCACCCTCGTAATGGATCCTTTTTTTTGTATGTTGGTAATTTAGACGAAAAAAGCTAATCCAAACTAACTCGTCTTCGTAATGTATGCTAGTCTTTGTATGGTGGTATTTTAAACGAAAAGAGCTAATCCAAGGATTGAATTGAAACTAACCCATCCTCCTAACAATCTTTAAGAAAAAAATAAAAATAAAAACCCTACGGAAGCGCAGAGAGGTCACCTATCCCAGGACAGGTTACTTAGTTTTAATTCAATCTACGACTAGACTCTTGAAATGCTACCAGTGTGTATCTCCAAAATATTAGGTGATGCTGGGGTAAAAATTGGAGCAGAATGAGGCAGGACCATAGCATCACAAGCAGGAAAATGTTTGAGCGATCCTGCTTCCAATGTGTTCCCAAGCCAAGGGTGAAGTTACGAACCATAATGAAAATCCCTGTTTCTCGAAAATAGTACGTGTTGCCGGGGTGTGATTTAAAACAGGATGAGGCAGGAGCATAACAACACAAGCAGGAACATGTTTGAGCGATCCTGCTTCCAGTGTGTTGCCAAGGGTGAAGTAAGCAACCAAAATAAAAATCGCTGTATCCCGAAAATAGTATGTGTTGCCCGGGTCAGAAGTGAAGCAGGATGAGGCAGGACTAAAGCAGCACAGACAGGAACCTGTTTTAGCCATCCTGCTTTCAATATGTTGCCAAGGGTGAAGTTAGCAATCAAAATAAAAATCGCTGTATCTCGTAAATAGTACGTGTTGCCGGGGTCAGATTTGAAGCAGGATGAGGTAGGACCGTAGCAGCACAAGCAGTAACATGTTTTAGCGATCCTGCTTCGAACGTGTTGCTAACTTCCCCGACATATCAGATTTCGCTCTTCTTCTTTCTGATGACTCCTCAGCCTTCGACGGAGAAGTTGCAACAGCAGGATTTTCAAATTAATCACCGTATCTGTAAAGTGTATAATAACGCAGAAGCCTTATCCAGGTGACTATACTCAATTTAATACAAGCAATTCCTCAGAATTGATCCACGTGAAAGAGTTTCTGTTCGATTTGAACAGGATCAAGAACAGAGTTCTCAACAGCTTAGAGGTATTTTAGAGGTGATCAGGCGTAACAGGTGGCGATTCTTCTGGTTTATGTGACGTTAGTCCAGGTCCATGGTACTCGGATGGATGGGAAGGCATACTAGAGAATAACATATGACAGGCCTATACAGATGTTAGGCATGTGGATAGATGAAATGATGAAGATGATTACGAAAATGTCAGACAACATGGATCGAAAGGACATTATTTCCGAAAACATGGCTCTAGGGACTCTGAATAGCATTGTACTGCTGTTAGTAGAGATGGAGAATGATAGATGGGATGATTATGGATCTGAGTGAAGATATAGACAGACATAATAATATAGTGGATTGGCATCATGTCTATGAGTGGAAGTAGTACCACGAAGCAGATCAAGATTAAATTCAGGAGAATAGGAGAGAAGCGACAGCATCGGGAAAATACATTTTAACCCTAAACACCCAAGCACTGTGATTGCTCGTTGCTTCCGTCAAATATGGTTCTCCAAAATGGAATACAGAGATAAGTAAGAAAAAATAAAGACCATTTTTCAAGCCCAGCTTAACGCTGAAAGTTCCAAAGAAGCGATTGACATTTTGGCAGTCAAAGTCCACTTAACTTATCCTAACTCCGGAGTAGGACTCAACGATTGTTCAGATTAATTTCAAAGAGCCCAAAGAAATATCTGATCCAGATTTAAGAAAAATTATGAAAATGGCGAGCTTAATTATGGTTGAAAGCCAAAAGCCCTGCAACTCCAAAGTTTATAGAACCTGTAGTTTTTAATTAAAGCTTTTCAATAAACTTCTTGAGTAAAAAAAGAGCAACTGCCCCTGACTGGCGAGGTTGATTCATATAAAATTTCTTTTCTTGGGCTTTTCTTAGAAGGCTTCGCAAATACCTAGTTTTCAGCATACAGCGTTGGAAAATATAAAGACTGACTCTTCCAAGGTGTTCAGCAACAATTGAAATTCAGACTCAATACAAGAAGTCAACATAGAAACATTGCTTATCGGTCTCGTTTTTGGTAATCGTCGCCATATTGGTGTGTCGCCATTTTCGACGTCATGAGAATAATAAGCACTTCTACTTTAATTTATACGACCAAACTTTAGGCTTATGAAACTGAGGACAAGATGAGTTTTAAGTTTTAGGGACCAATTTGAGAAAAGCCACCACTTGCCGTTTCATGAAACGTCTTACCTTATCAGTTCATGACAGATTGACCACACCAAGTTGAAAAAATTGGTCTTGGAATTATTCGAAGCTGAAGAACGAACCTTTAATTTAGCAAATGACCCATCAAGCGGTACTGCTAACAATAAACTGTCCGATAAGTGGTGACTTATACAGACAGGTAACCACCAGGGATCGAGATCGATACCAGAGAAAACATAGCTGAAATAATTACCATCAGAGGAATATGCATTTTCCAAAAACAAGTAGTAGAATTGGGAATTGGCCCATATAGATGCTACAAGAGTTTTCCAAACTAAGGCCAACAGGAAATAGTATCGTTCTCCAGAGGGCGACTCAATTATATAAATAGCACCGAATGGAATCCTGCCCACAAAGTTTTAAGAATAAAAGGGTTGCGTTCAAGGACGGCAATGCTAATGCCAAAACCTACTTTTCCCCCTCCACCTGTAATGCCGAACCACGTAGGTTGGAGCCGAAATCGAACGCAAAATGCCAATTTTGGCTTGGCTGTTGTCATTCCTGAACGCAGCCAAGGGCAAGTTAATACATGGTCCAACATAGAAATTATTTAGACTCGAGTGAATGCATGATTGAAAAATCATGTATTAAGTAACCAGTTAAAGGGGTAATTTCTTTGGCTAGTGCAGGTGAGCTGAACTCACCTACAATTGGAAAGATATTCTTGGACATGTATTGGTGGTAGAGAAACTTCCAAAATCTCTAATTTTGGGCACAGCTTTCTTATTAAAAAACAACGCTGAAATTAACTTTGAGTAGAAAAAGCTTTGTCTAAGTAACGGAGAAGGGTACGCGACATCTTTGAGGATAGAAAAAAAGTTGTGGATATCATAGAGGAAGAAAAGAAAACGGGAAAACGCACTAGGTACATAGGTTTTTTATTTTCTATTTAGGATGATGTCATCGAACAAGGACAGACAATGTTGTCAATGCCTATTTTTTTTCTTAGAATTTACCAGAATATCATGTGTCAATAATTCTGACGATAGCTAAAAATAACGAAATGAAAATGTTTATACAAGTCATGCAACGTCTCGCGCCGTTGCCAACCAAAAACATCTGAAACTCCCCTAATGTGTTAAAAAGTACTTTTAGTTTTGTTAGGTTGGCAGCAGAAATTTACTGAATGTGACGTCATCATAAATATAGCGTAAAAATCCTATACTTTCAGGTGATAGAAATGGAATACAAAGCAATAAAGGATTGTCCTTGTTTAATATAAGGGTTTTTGTACTTAGTGAAAGATTGAAATTATTTTTATATCTTCGTACAAAAAAGCTAAAGTGACAACAAGAAGAAGCCGTAATAAATAAATGCAGAAAATAGTTTTTCAAGTTTTAAAATATTAAACGCCACGTAGACTAGTGTCCTCAAAGTCACTAAACTTTCTAGTCGGAAAACCAACTACTATTCCATGTGTACAACCGTGCCCTGAAACTTTTATTACCATTTCGGCGTTCCTTCCCTTTCATTCTAGACCTTGTTTTTCCAGCGCAAATATAAATGTAGGGACTTCGAACTTTAAACTTTTGCGGAGATAAAAGGAAAAAAAAACTGAGGGGTCGGATTAAAGTTTACTAAGTAATTTATTTTCAGGTACAAGGTTTAGTTAATTATAACTTTATAATGAATCTTTTCAAAATCAAAAAACTGTCTCTTTTCGTTTTTAATTTCCTTTTGATGCTCGGCCATTATGCATATTCTTTTAAAACAAAATTTCAGCCCGGAGCTAAAGGAGAACCGTATTTTTCATAAAAACAAAGCTAATATTCATCCAATTAAATTGCCTTCTTACATCTTTTGCTGTTTGACATTACCCTAAAGAAATCGAGAGGGGCTATTTTCTTAATGAAGGTAAATGAGATGCCTAATAATCTCTAAACGCGTTTACATTGAAAATTAAAGTAAATTTGGTGTGCTGGAAACAAATCCGATCTTAAGTTGTTTTTTTTTGAAGGTTAGCTGCTTCGTTTTTTTTTTTTTGAATAGCAAAGTGCTGTGAAGTTTGTTCTTACGGGAATTCCAAACCAGATTGGTGTTTAGTGGAATAGGCGAATTCTGTAGGACCAGATCTTTCAAATAAATCTGAAATATATTTTTTCGCCTAGAGGCATTAACAAAATTCACATCTCATGCTGCAGTGCGGTCAGACATGCTTTATAATCGTATATCTTTTAATACTGAACAAAAGTCGATAAGCGAAAACCATATAGACAAAGGACATCGAAGCACGCCTCTACTCTGCAATACAACTAGATTTGTTAATGTTGCAAGATTGCAACTTTATCAATATTTGCAATAAATATCCTTTTATCCACAAACACAAATCACGAATCCAGTCCGACATTATAATATCGATTAAATATAACCATTAATTCTGAAAAACCTTTATTAATATCGAGGATTCATCCAGTGTTGGGGTTGGCATGAAACGGCAACAAAAGATTATTCAACCCTGGCCAGCATAAGGGCGGAAAAAGGGTGGAGTGGGTGGGCTGTTTGATTAAAAAAAAGTCACGCTCGGTCACGAACCCGAAAGCGAAGTGGCGGCATATTGGTCTAAGCCAGCAAAATAGCTATACATTAAATTGGGAGGTAATGGGAAACTGGTCCGCGTGTAGTGCCTTAATTAGGAACATGTACCAGAGTGACAGGACATGCTAGACACACTCGGCGTATTGGATGCTATAAATAATACATGGGAGGTGTTTTAGTTTATCGTGAAAACTGCTTTAAATTTCAATTTCAGCTACGCACAAGAGCTAATCTTACCATTCATCTATTTGAGCCTCAGCTTCAAGCTAACCAATGACAAATAGTGGAGAAATGCCTAAAAGCCTAATTTATTTCTGTTCCCCTTGCGACAGATCGGCGCCTCTATGTCGATGCTGATACCGCCTATGTTAATACTTATAACATGGAAAACAACAAATAGACAAATAGTGGAGAAATGGCTAAAAGCCTAATTTATTTCTGTTCCCCTTGCGACAGATCGGCGCCTCTATGTCGATGCTGATACCGCCTATTTTAATAGCTATAACATGGAAAACAACAAATAAATATGTTATAAGGGTTTCAATTTTAGGGCTTGCTTTTTTAGAGATTGTGTTGTCAGAAGATGTTGAATGATTACGCTATACATGAGGTCTTTTTCAATATCCATCAGTCATTGAAATAGAAAAAAAGAATTGTTTGAACCTAACCCAATAATATGCAACTACTCAGCCCTTGCCATGGATTCAGCGGCCCGACTTACAAGCTACGCGATTTATATACGAAAAGAGTCAGTGGAGACATCTCTAGAATCACGTGAATGATTGTTTGTTAGAGTCATACAATGAAATTTCTGAATATTCGCGCCAGCCGCCTTGTCTGCGTCTAGCCGTCCTGTTTATTTCGTCCTTGGGCCTTCTCTTCTTGTCTTCCTTGTTCCGTCTTCATCTTCTTTTTGGTTTCTTTCTGTCTTCGATCTTCCTCTTTTTGTTTTCGAGTTTTCTCATCTTGTTTCCGATAATAATAATAATAATAATAATAATAATTTATTTTGCAAATACAGGGTTTACACAAAATGGCTATTTTTACAATTTCTAAAAAATTGGTTGACCTCAATGTCAGTTTAAAAGTACCTACTTAAGCATACAAAAATATACATCACTAAAAACTTGGAAGCAAATATGGTAGTAATGAGAGACAAAGAAGAAAAAAAAAATAAAAATAAGAAAAGAAAAGAAAAAGAAAAATTATAATAGATATCACAATCTTAAAGTACAGCAAAATCACCATTAAGAGTTTTGGTTACTATATGGTTTCTTAAAACTGGTAAACTTTAAGCCTTGATATCCGCTGGTAACTTATTGCAAATACTTGCTGCTTTGTAGGAAAAACTGTTTTTCTACTTGCGTGCTCAAAGTAATCACTTTGCGCACTCATTTGCGTGCGCAAAGTTGAACTTTGCGCACGGAAACTCTTTGCGCACTCATTTTTGTTACGCATAATTACCATAGTTATACTTGATTTTCCAATTTTTTGATGGTTTCTGAATAAACTAATACTCAAAATGAAAGGTTTTAGTTGAAATTAGCGCTTAGTTAACATGATGACTATTGTTTCTTATCATGGGTGTCCAAATGGGACCAGCCTATACTGCTAGAAATTTGTAGAATTTTTGATATTTAAAGAGACTGTCATGAAAATATTCTAGCTGGTATTCTAGAAATTCCAGAAGATGTTAAAAGATTTTTGGGGATTTAATTTAAAAGACATTCTGAGGAATTCCAATGGATTTTAAACGATTTTTGAAGATTTTGATTTGATTGATTTTTCTAATATTTTAACCATTCAAAGTCTACTTTTTTAAGATAGAAAAAATATTGTTCCTAACACTTGCGCAAAGTGTCTTTCCCGCACTCAAAGCTTATCCGAACTCCGCTTCGCGTCGTTCGTCTAACTGCTTTTTCGTGCGGGAAAGTATCACTTTGCGCACTTGTTAGGAAAATAACTATTTTCAAAAGTTGCCAAAATCACCTTGGTTTGAAAATGCAGAGATGCACCCATCTTCTTTGATTTATGCCCAACCACTGAATGTTTTTCAAGTATGGAGAAATATAGTTTCTTCATGGGATTTGTAATGCAAAAACGAACGCAAGAGTTCTGAATTTTTTGTAGCCTTCTTGCATTTTCAGCACGTAAACACGGACCATAAACAGTGTCACAGTAATCTAATTTGGAAAGTACTAAAGAATCGCATAGTCTCAACTTTTCAATTTGGGGAAGATTTTTTAAATTATAAAATTCTTCTAATGTAAGAAAAGAAGATCTACTTAGGGAACCACTTGTTTTGCATAGCTCAGTTTTTTGTCCCTGATAAGACCCAAGTTTCTTACATATTCACTAAATCCTAAAGCTGACCAGCCAAGATTTCTTGCACATTCCTTCTACCTTCAAACACAATGGCATCAGTTTCAGACACATTAACTTTGAGACCGTTCATAGTTGTCCATTGGATTAAACTTCGCAAATCTTCGTTGATTGAACTAATTGCCTTGACGATGTCTTGAAAGTTAAAATCATACAAAAGCTGTATGTCATCTGCGTAACAATGAACTTTACAATACTTTATGCTGCGTTTTAAATCTATGAGGAACACATTAAACAGCAAAGGACCCAAAATTGACCCCTGTGGCACTCTCTTCTGCACAACCAATTCCTGAAACAGCGCTGGTTCAATTTTGCTCCTTAGTTCGACAGTTTGGTGTGTGTTAAACAAGTAATTCTTAAACCATTCCAAAGGTATATCCTGAACACCATAACACGAAAGCTTCGAGAGAAAGTCGTGATTGATACTATCGAATGCTTTGGATATATCTAAAAGGATAAGGATGGTTATTCGAATCCTGTCCAAAGAGGTCAGTATGTCGTCATTTATCTTTAACAATGCCGTGCTGGTACTGTACCATTTTCTAAATCTAAATCCTGATTGTTCATTAAGCAATATGTTGTTTTCTTCAACAAATGACGAAAGTTGCTGATGCACAAGTTCTTTTGAAGCAGGCGGCAAAATGCTGATAGGGCGAAGGTTTGATAGATCTGTGATATTTTCTGAAGGGGTATTACCTTCGAGTTTTTCCATGCGCCTGGGATGTGACCGCTAATTAGAGATGAGTTGACAATGTTCAGAAGGGCCGGGCCACAAAATGGGAAAGCCAACTTCAACATCTGGATCGAAATGCCATCCAGACCTATAGCGTTAGATTTGATTGACTGTAGAGTTTTATGTAGTTCATCCAAGCTAGTACAGGTTAGGCTGAATTTAAAAAAATAGAATTACAAAATAATAATCATAAAATCCACCAACATTAGACTTTGCCTCATTTCAGCTGTTTGCTGTCGCGTATTTGGTATTTACCATAAAATACCTCTACTCTGTATTTTCTTGAAACTTCATTTTTAAATATAATGTTCGTTGTCGGAGTCAAGATGCTTCTATCTCGTCCAATTCTCAAATAGAAAATGATGGAATGCTCTAGAAAAATCACCATGAACTTGTTTTTCGATGTCAAAACCAGTAATAACGTTGCTACTTCAGTTCAGTAAAAATCCACTAGTTCAATCTACCTCCAAATTATCTTGCCTAGTTATCTCGCTAATTAAGTATTCTACTAATTAGCTCAAATCAATACATCAATTTCCTTGCTAATTATACCTCTTTTGACCAAATTATTGTCACGGATTCCGCCGGAACACCTTCACCAAGAACAACAACTTTTATTCAACTAATTGACTCAACTCACTATAATAGTCCAAGAAATTGGTAGTTTAGGCGAGAAAAAATCCCGGGCTTAGGTTTTATGACTGATCTCTATGTTTTCAGGCGTGCTGAGGCCGAATTTCAACTTTACCGCGCGCTATCGTAGTCGCCTCTAGCCGAAATTTGACAATTTATTAAAGTTTCATGTTTTTGCAATACTTACTTCACACCAACTTAGAATTAAATCCATGATTAAAAATTTCAGTTAAATTTAATCTCTGGTTAAGTTCAAAGTTGGTGTTGAATGATAGTTTATCGAAATCCAAGATAGGAATGTGAAATCGGTTTTCCTCTAAAATTAACCAATTAGGTTTTACAGCCTGTCAAAGTTGCAAAAAGTCAATTTTCAACTGTCAATATTTCCAAAACAGTTGAACTTAGGTATAGGGTATATCACATGAAATCTGCTCAGAATTTTACGTAGAATCCAAATATGCAATTAAATACGGGGTGTTCCATTTAAAATAGTGATGTTGCCACTAGTTTAGAGTAGAAGCGGCAACACCGCATGGTCAAAAATATTTTTAAAGTGTAGATCATGGTCGTTTATCCCGGTTGCCAAATTTTCAAAATGATCCGCTTTTTAATTCTCCATAAACGTCTAATACGCCATCCACCGTGGGACACCCTGTATAAAAAAACAGATTGTATTGAATTTGAATCATTTGCTTGCATTGCATTAACGTGCGACTATTTATCAGAACATCTACGTTTGACAGAGTGTGAGGACGTAGCTGTATTTTCGAGCTGGTGGACCTGAGTCGAGGGTCCTGGTTCTGGTGAATATTCATACGTGGATGTAATGGTGAGCGTTTCATCATCATCTGCAACAGAAAAGATGCTGAGGTGAAATAATTGCGAAGAAGAGGGAATACTGTTAAAAACTAATGTTAATCAAGTGATAAATAGTGAAGGAATGCATACTGAGAGACTGTGTAGAAGAATATCTGCGTTTACTAGGCCTCTCTTGGAGCTGCTGGGCGTGGATAGAGGGTCCTGGTTCTGGCGAGCATTTGTGATTTGAGTCCCGCATAAAGTCTGAAAGTTTCATGGTTGGGAACCGAGCAGAGATGATAGAAAGTTGAAACGGTTACAAGAAGAAGGAACCCCAAGAAGAACTAATCACATAAAATCATATTAACTTCATACTTTTTTTTTCTCGGTTTCAAGAATGATCTCAACGTCGTCAGTCTCTAGCCCCTCCTACTCTGCCTCTTCCAGCAAATCAACACGATCTGCATTGTTGCATCTTCCTTCACATAATCTGCAGATGGTGGTGCAGAAAAGCCCTACACGTCTGCAGCCACAATTCCGTGTGAAATTTGTTTTGCACCCACACGATATTTTGGCCAGTAGGTGCTGTTGGGAGATTCGTCAAAATTGGAAGTAGTCCATTCTTTGCTTTCTTCCATCCCTATTGGGTAGGTTCACATGGATTTCCCAGCCATACTTGCACTGGGTGATACGTACGAAATATATGGTGCTGTGCTGCAGCACTCGTTGGAAGAAGCATTGCCACGTTACAGTTATTTTTGTACGCTGCTGTAACATACTGTCTGTATCTCAATCTATCCAATGTGGTGCTGTAGGGGAAGGATCCATATAAAGATATGATAAAGTTTTCACCCGCATCAATCAGTGCATTCTTGTCGACATCGGGATCATAGAAAACCTTCATCTTTTTTAGGAGCTTAGGATCCTTTCGCAAGGTTTCAAACATTTCATTGTCTCCTGATTATAGAACGAAGAGGTGGAATCGCACCCACTGAGTTGCTGAGAAAACTCTCTTGTGAACACCTGGGACAGTTGTCATCATGGACAATGACTTTGACTGAATGCTTTTTAACAGATCTTCGCATCCGCTCCATGTACTTCGTACTAAGATAATCATCATATGGGAAGCCATCGAATACCATTACGGCATTAGACTTGTACTTGCACTTAACGTAATGAATGTAGCTGCGACCGATATCGGAGAAGAAACTTGAGTTTTATGGCCACACAACTCGATGTAACAGGAATCCACCATCCATCACATTCAGTGTTTCATGATCCAACATAGAGATGTTCGCCATCGGTCAGAAAGCCTTGTACAAGGCCGATTTGGTTCCCTTTCTCATGCCCGTATCATCAAATATAGCCAAAGGGTATGGACAGAGTTCGTATGTTAAGAACTTATGCAACTCCTCCTCAGACTGCCTGGCAACGCTGATTCTTTGGAAGAGAGTCAAAGGTTTTATGGGACCAGGCCGGTCATTAATTACAAGTGCAGTGCTGACAACAGCTCCATCACTACTCTTGTACTTGACAGTCCCAATTTTTTTGTCACGTTCATTCTCTGTATTAAAGTTCTCTATTCTTTCGACGCCATGTTCTTTAGACATGTAGCAAGTTATTGTTTTGGGATCTCCGATGACCCCTGTTCCGATGAATATTATGTCTTTAGAAAGCAAGAAAGATGGATGGTTGCGAAACCATTCTAACATCTTCAAGTCCTCATCGTCTCGTCTGAATCTGCTGTCCCTGCTGTCAACATGTTGCCTCGTCGTACCAAAGTTTATGCCGCAGAACGGTTCGATCACATCGCACACTTCTTGGCAAGCAGCCATTCCTTGTGTCCAACTGGATAATATGGCATTGCTGACTCCTCGGCCTGGAGTCAGTTCTCTGTCTGTCTTCATCAGAAACTGTTCGATTGTCATGTCACTCCACGTGCCGCACCACAAATGGTCTCCTCGATGGTGAAGCCACCTTTCGACATGAAAAATGCGAATTCATCTGGTGGCATCATTTTTTGTAGCCGTTGCATGTCTTGCAGATATAAATATGGACATTTGGCATACAAGAAATGACCACTCGCGTGAAAGTACGGGTTCATGTTGCAGATTGTTTCTAGGTGTAAATGCCAGTCTCCCAATTTTTCTGACTGAATGAACCTCATCATAAGTGTCACCATTTCCAGGTACTGAGGCAACAATTTGGCCGTTGGCCCAAGACTACCCATTTTCGAATTTTTGTGCCACTTCTGTTGTACACTCCAGATTGGTATTCAGGAGTTGCGTAAGGTTGCTTTCATACAGTAGCCGCTATAATTCTTCTCTAGTTTCGAACGAAAAGGTGATATCCTCCATTAGGAGCTTAGACAGGACAACGTGTGCCATAATATGAGCGCGAACTGCTCTAGCATAGGCATGACTAGTCATTATTTTAATGGTGCTGTTAACAGCAAACACCACATTGAAAAGCTCTGCGAGGCCACTGTCATCCATAATGTAGCCGATTGCTCCTAGGAAAGACATTAATAGGTGATCCTCTAAGACGAACCACAACGCCTGCCAGTTCAGGATCACCAGCTCAACTTGCCACAATCTCTCTGGCTTTTAAATACAGTGGCTGATCAAATGTAAGTGAGTTCTTTAACAGTGAATGCTGTTAATCGTACATCGTTTAAACGTTCAAAATGTTGCAAGCTGACTGCGCGTACCTTTGCAACCTCTCCTGCTTTAGGAATTCGTGTAATGCGATCTATCTCCTGACTACGAGCCACTGCTGATTTAGGCGTCACACACACGAGCCCTTCCATTGAATGATACGTGTTTCGTCCATCTTACGTTTGTACGTTAAAGTCTGCATTGTCGAATATTATTTGGGTAAGGCCTTACTTGTTTAGTACTATCGGAGGCTGCATTATGGCTGATATTTCGAATTTCTTCGCTTAATTGTACGACGCACAGAAGCCCAATGTTGACAGCACATAGATCAAAATCCGCGAACCATAATTCTTGTATATAAATACAGCCAAATCGACCTGTAACAAAAACGAATGTGGCCTAACTGCAGCCATTAGACAATGTGCAATTGCTGTCGCTTTCCTGGACCACTTATCAAAACCACTCCGTTTTTTGTGTAGAATAACAGCCTCAGTAAGCACTCTGAGAGTCTCTGGAATTAGGTCTTTTGCTCCTTCCCAAATATCAGGAGGGGAAGGATACCGAGTGGTGTTGTGAAACTGCCCACGTATATCTTCTGCGATTATAGCAACTGCTGTTTCCACAATCCGGAATCTTTCTTCTTCTTCAGATCCTCTCTTTCGCCGGTACCATGCATCTGTAGACTGTAAGAATCTTGTGGCCGGTGTTTTTAAAGCAAACAACGTATGGGTACTTGATGATACAAATATTTCATTTCCATATTTTTCAATCAGTCGAACTCTTACGGTCTTGGGATGTGGTATTATCGCTTTCAACTTTGTTGATGAGCTCGTCCATGGAAAATTGACACTCTTCATCATTGTTTTCAAGAAATGTGTAAATTGATGTCATTACATCATCAACATCGCTACGAGGTCTGACAGCCGGTTGTGATGGATTTAAGGTATTCAAGTGGTATACCTTCTTTAAGCACGATCTATGATAGTTGGCGTTAGCTACAGGCAAGCCACACACAGGTGAATCCGTCTGCGTATGTTGTTAGCAAACTCAAGGTCATAGCCGCTCAAACAATTATCCAAAATGTTATCTTTCATTTCCAAAGACGTCACAACACTTTAACTTGATCTCTGTTTTATTTTTGCTTTCGGCTGTTGCCTGGCATAACCTTCGGGTACTTCTTTTCCACACATAAAGCCGTGGGCATTAAAATTAAATAGTTCTTTATCCGAGAGGGTTGCGACGCGACCTCCTTGTAGTTGGACCCTCTTCCAATGGGCTTCTATGCTTCGATCAGTCGACATTTTTCATGAACTTCTATGGAAATCCTTCTTTTGAAAATTTCAACCTTACCCTCCTTTCTTCTTCTACTGGCCAAAACAAATGATGCCAACTGCTTTTCCTTCACAACACTCGTTGCAGAAAGTCCTATCACACAAAAAACACTCGCGATCGGACATTTTGCACTCATTCATAAGACCAACAACATGTAAACACGGAACACGCACTAAAAAAACTTCGAGCAGGATTGTAACAGGACGCCGCGCCGACGCAATGAATACTGAAGGTATAACATAAGTATGGTTATGTTACATAAGTCCGCTATGCGCCAAGGTTCCTAAAGTTAATGTTACTGTGTTACAAATAATATTCGTTATATGAACTTTAAGATAAGAGAACCTAGGGTCGTGGAATTCAAAAAATTAAAATAACGTGTAGCCCCTTTATGTGCAAATGAAATCACTCAAAATCCAACAAACAATTATTTTATTTTGTTTACAATGTTATGTAGTGACATGTAGTAACAGTCAATATTACTTTCTGTAAAATTTTACAGTTGACAGCTTGGTTGTTCTGGTGAATCTAATACAATGTACCTTTCCAAAAAATACAATTGAATAATTGAAAAATAATCATGAAAATAGATTAAATTAAAATGCTCCCTACAGGTTGAGCAGAGTGCTGCTTTTCCGGCAGTAGCAATAATAGGCAAGGCAAGAATATGAACAAAATAAGATAAAAACAATAAGAAATTAAATCTTTAGATTCTCCCCCAAATAGACAAAATTTTCCTTTTAATGTAAGGTAGCCACTATAGATATTACAAGATAAACCTGACAGTAAAATCAATCAAATCCAGAATATGTCAAAATTCTTGAGATATTTTATTTAAAACTTTTTAAATGAATTTTTGACCTGTCTGGATTTCTATTTTAAAGAATTACACCCTTTTTCAACAATCTTCTCTTCGAGAAGATAATAATTGGAGGAGTCAAACAGAAAATGGCTATACAGGCCTCTGCCTGGATTCAATAAAAAGTTGATAGGGATGGACACACAAATTTGGTTTTCACCGACTCTATTTGAAGTAAATGGTCCAATATTCCCACACAAACAATTGATTCTGAAAACCAGAGCAGCAGTACCTATTTATTAGCCCAAAAATCTGAATTGACTTACCTCAAAAAAAAAAAAAAACGTGGAACCACCAATCACACAAAATGGAGGCCCGCAATTAGATAAAAAATTAAAATATAATATTTATATTTCAAGAATAGATAAACTAAGAATTATCCGGTAAAAACTTAACAATGATATGATAATATGCACTGATGGTAAAATTTATTGAAAAGTTTATAAGGGAGAATCTAAAAATGTAAAGCAAAAATTATTAAAAATAAAAATTACTCGCCCGCTAGACTACTGCAAAGACAAGAGAACGTTTTAGAAACCAATCCCTATAGGAAAACAATCCTATGTTTATTATACTCAAACGAGTTTTAACCAGATCAACCAATCAGAAGACAACACCCAAAAGACCATATTCACTTTACAATGAAAAACCACGTGGAATAAAAGAGAATAGATAAAAATCCACTAGAATTATTTCAATTGTTTACAAATTATAATAATTTAAATTAAGGTTATGTTTGAAACAAAAAACTGCTAATTAATTAGGTCATTAGGCCAAAAATGATTATTTCAGAATCAGAAGTTAGAGAAAGACAGAAATATATCCATTTGCTAAAAGTGAGATAATAGTTATTTATGTATCAAGGGTACTAAGTAGATGATTATGCCCTGAGGGCGACAGTCTTACAAAGCCGAGGGCCTCTGGCCCGAGGGTTCGTAAGTCGCCCGAGGGTATATATTTTTATAAGTACCCGTGGTGCATACAAACTTTTATGTCATACCAGATGGTTTTATTGCTCGCGCGGGCCATAATGTGCATGACATAAATATAATTTCTTTAAATGAAAATACAAATGACTGTCAAATGATAAATAATAAAAATAGCTAAGGAAAACTATCACAATTTAAAAAAAAATAAACTCATCCGGTACTAGATGGCACTACCTTCATTTAATAATAGATATTTGAATTTTATGCACATGATGGATAGATGGCAGTACTGGTATTATTTTGAACTTTGTGGATATTTTTAGATTACTATGAATTATTATTTTACTGATTCTGAAATGGCAAAAATACAACTTTATAATGAAAATGAGAAGAGATGGAACATGTTACATAAATGATAAATTTATCGTAACAACTGACGTCATCCGGGATGCTTCATGGAGTCCCGCATAAAGTAGGAAACTTTTGTGGTTGGGGACCGAGCAGTTCATCATTGTCTAGAACAGAGATGATGGAAAGTTGAAATGGTTACAAAAAGAAGGAACACCAAGAAGAACTAATCACATAAGATCATATTAACTTCATACTTCCATGTTTTCTCACCATTATTTTTCTTGGTTTCAGGAGTGATGTCAACGTCGTCAGTCTTTAGTCCCTCCTACTCTGCTTCTTCCAGCGGCGTTCAAACATCTATGCGCGTCACATACGTCAGTATTACTTATACTCCTTATAAAATTAATATCTAATAAAATCGATAGGAAAACCAGAAAAAGACCATAAAATTCAAATAAATTATCAAATTTCTGGTAAAGGCAACCACGATAGCGCGCAGCAAATTTGAAAATCGGATTCAGCACACCTGGAAACATAAAGATCAGTTATAAAACCTAAGCCCGGGATTTTTTCTTCACGAAACTTTTTCCCGACACCGATTTCCTGGACTATAATAGCTCATGGCTTTTATGAAACTTTACACAAAAAATCTCTTTTTTAAACCGGACTAACACTGACAAACTACCCGCTTTATATAAGAAACCATTCAATCGAGAAATCTCCCGAATATCGTAGAAGCGATTTTCCGGCGTTAGCTCCTCTGCGAAATTCGTAACAATATTATATGAGCGGATTGTTATGTAATGACAAACCCCGTTACAAGTTTCAGCTGACAAAAAAGCACATCAATACTAAATAATTACGAAAGGAGATACTACTCATCTCATCTATACATTATTAATCGTATGTGCCAGACCGCGTTTTCCAATTTGAATATTAAAGTTTCCAAGCCCACCAATCAATTTGTCATTACGATATAGCGGGGGCTGATTCACCCATATTTAAATTGCATCACTTTATTATTTTTAATTAGTTGTATGAACCAAAATACCCTTGTATGAACCAAAAAATTCATATTTAATTAAATAAATTTGAAAAAATACATCTTTGAACATTGATTTAAACGCAATGGAATGGCGCCAGTTCATGACGTAGACTTCTTCACCGACGAGTAATGGCGTTTTCCATTTGTCAATCAGTGCGCACTGAGTGTATCCACATCTTTTTCTAAAAGCATGCAACATATAAGGATAAGGATATATTTTTTTTTGCACTTTTTCGACAAATGGAAATCGCTGTAAGAATCGTTCACAATGGCTCTGACGGAAATCATTGATGCTATCCTTGTCTAAGATCTGAAGAGTGACAATGACGACATTCGTTATTTGCACCTTTTTGGTTGATTTTGAATTTACTGAATGTTTCACGAGGGTTTGTACTTCTGCTTTCCTTTCTTGAGAATTAAAAATTTACTGAAACAACTTAATGACGTCAAAAACCTTCGTCGATTTTTAAACCAGAAGTCATTAAATACCAGGGATGTGCCGTAGACTATGAAATCTACTTTACGCGGTTTGTCTACTCGTTATATACGTATTGTTTACATCCACTTTTTTCCATGTAGACTATGTAAACTATGTAGACAATGTAGGCTATAGTGTAGACAATGAAAAATTCGAAATTTGAGTTATTTTTTTTGAAAGTTCACATTGCATTAAATTTATATTATATTAAATTAGACATATCTGCAGTTTAATTGACTTTACAAAGCAAAAAACAAAACAAAGCAAAAACAGAAACATAACCTTAAAGGCCTGACAACTGTCAAAAATTGTATACTTTACGCGTTGTCTACATATTTTACACGTTGGCTACATAGATTACATAAAGTGCGTTTTTTTTTTTAAAGATAAAAGTCAAACTGACATTACGTTGGCAATACAATGTAAAATTGTCAATGCTTTCAAATTTTTCATGTAGAAAAGGCTTGTGTAACCAACATAGTTACTAAATTTTTGACTTGGGGAATTATCTTTAAAAAAAAAACAGATTTTAGTTTACATTGTCTAAGCGTTGTTTATATCAAAACGTAGACAATCTGTATTTACGCGTGCCCATCCCTGTTAAATACAGACAAAATCTGAACGCTATTGAACTTATATGAATCAATCTATGACAAACCTTTTTTTCCAAGTTATTACATTATCGATGTCATAAGTACAAACCTTCATGAAATGAACCTTACTAAGGTTGGGAACTAGGACAACGACAATCTGATAACGTTACAATATTCACTTATTAGCAGTATTGCTTGTTTGGAGCGAATGAATGACGTTATATTCTGCGCACTTTATTTTTAATACGACACAAGTGGCAATTTGACACTGTTGCCAGAAATTGTCAGCATTAAACATTTGTAATAGTTTCATTTTAAAATGTTGGATACCAAAAAAAAAAGTTAAATTGGGTACCTAATTTGTTAGGTATTCAAAATTATATATATATATATTTTTTTTTTTTAAATTTAATATACATTCAAGTTTATTTTTTTATATTCAGTGTTTTATATATTTTTTTCTCATGACGCACTATATTTAGTCACAACTGGCAACAGCTCTATCATTTTGACGCTGCATCACCATTCTACATTTGAATATGGAGTTATTTTTAATACGTCATCGTCTGGCGCGTTTTAATGATTTTAATTTTTTTTAGTTTTGAAATGAATACATTTTACATGAAATTCTGTCTAAAGCAATGTGATTATATAAATCGATGAAAATTTTTCCACCAACTGTCGGCACAAATAAAATGACTCAATTATCGATCTAATAAGGGGATGAATTTTAATATTGTTGCACCGTCCACAGTTAAAACAAAACAACATCAAATGGAGACAAGTTTTAAAACGATGTCTGCATATGCCGACTGATAATAGTAATAAAATCGGCATACGTTTAACGTCTGCCATGTATAAAATTAACTCGCTGGAATTTGAAACAGGCCTTTTATGCAAACTAGCACGCAACTCAGTGATTAGCTCGGTTGGGAAAGTTCATTAGCTATATTATAATGCGAACCTAAAATTTCAAAGTAAAAATCATAATTTTTGTTCGTGTCACACTTCACTTTGCTCTTATATACTTATGCAAATGTTTGCGTGGTATATAGGTAATGATAGGAATTTGGTTTGTTCCAGGTTATAATTTTTATCAGCTTTTTTTTTTATTTTTCATTAGTAATGATGGTTTGGTGGAAAAAATATCCGTGAATTCATAGAATAAACGGAATAAACATTATGTTACGCTTTATATAAACAAATAATGAAATGCAATCACAAAATGAATACGAAGAACAATAAGAAAATTTAATAGGTAATAATACAGAGGACACAGAAGTAGGAAAACAGAATAGATAGAGATCAAAATATAAGATTAGAAAAGCTAGAGAAAATGAAAAGAGGATTAAAAACGGTAAAGAAAAAATAGTTATTTACTTAACAAATGTGGAAAGTTATACTTTACCGCACGCAACGGTGGTTAAGGGCGGTAAAGGCACTTTCCGCATGTGTTAGGTACAAAATTTTACCTATGAACATCTACATCTCCAAAAAAGGCATTAATAAAATTAATTAATGAATCAGATTAATTATTGAAATTAGATTAGATTTAGAAATGATCAAAAATCCTGAAAAAGAAAAGATTTTTAATCATAAATACCAAAATCTACTTTACCGCATGCTATGCGGTAAAGTTAACTTTACCGCACACTTCGCAGTCCACTTCACCGCACACTATGCGGTAAAGTGCTACTTTCCATTTGCAAATAAGTGCGGTAAAGTGCACTTTACCGCACGCTCATAGGTAAATTATATTTACAAATTGAATAAATGATTATATTTCAAAAAATATGACATGCTTTGATGCATGAAACCAAAGGTACGCAGTACACACATTCAAAAATGTATAAATATTTATTTGTCTCTAATAATAATTGTAAATTTTATCACAAAAATATAACATTGTAAGAATGAATAAATAGACTTATTTAAAAGTTATTAGGATACCATGAGCTAAATAATCTGTATGAAAACAACTGTTTTTTTTTTTCAATTGTCCATAATCCCCTACGGAATTATACAAAAATGAGATTGCTGGGCCATTAAATTGCTAAAAATATACCTGAAAATAATATTATGTTAATTATTGTCAAATAAGAAACTGTTATATGAAAAGAAATAAATATTTTTAAGGCTTGATAAACAAATCTTCAAAGTCCACATGAAAAAAACGTACCTGCAGGTTGCTGGTTGCCAACGGTGTCAAAGGCACCCTACTCGGTCACATTTTTGCCCTTTAAAATTAACATTTGGGACCGCCCATGCTCGATACTGTGAATCATTGCGAGATTTGAAGCCGAAGAGTTTGAAGAAAGAGCAGCAGAAACAAAGAAAAATTATAATATTTCCTCTTCATTCCTTCCTTAGCTGGGGTTGATCTCTTGAACTGTAATTCCAAATGATAGGTTTGTAGTCCTCCACTGGAATATGATTCTCTGAAAATTTCAGATTCCTATCGATGATTCAATTGGAGATATGATTTTTCCAAGTTTTTGTATCTTCGAAGGTACTTTGGTACAAAACAAAAGTGTTGGAATTTCAAATATTTTCATGTTGAGATTTGGTCTTTAAACACATTGACTGCCACGTCATACATTTATGAATGACACGGCCACTTCCGTTCCGGCCGCGTCATTCATATTTGTATGACGGTTCAGTTTCACTTCTAGGCCATGTCATGCATTTAGGTATGACAGCCTGTGTATTTTAAGTGGAGATATATTTGCGTGGCCCCTGGGGATTCTCAAGGTAAACTTGGCCAGAGCAAATTTTGTTGGGTTATTGTCCAAGACCAATGAAACCAAAAATTTACTTAAAATAGGTATAATTTTAAGTAAAAAACTGTCAAACACAAAAAAAAAAAACTAATTCTTCCTGATATATGATGTATTATGTGTATATGATGAAATATGAACTTATAATTTACAAAAGGAACAGGCCAAATCATGAATTATTCGCTGGGGGCTAAAAGTTGTATTTCCGTATTTTTTGGCTTTTCTTTTATTTTACAATGACAATTTACTTATAATTTTGTTTGGTTTTAATTTTTTTGGCCTTTTTGCATTTTTTCGACGTGGCCGGTGCGATAAAATTTCGTCAAAGTTTTCCAGGGGGCCGCGTCATTCATTTATGAATGACACAACAAAAAATGCAAAAAAGCCAAAAAAATAAAAACCAAACAGAATTATAAGTAAATTTTCACTGTAAAATAAAAGAAAAGCCAAAAAATACGAAAATACAACTTTGGCCCCCAGCGAATAATTCAGGATTTGGCCTTGGCAGTCAATGTGTTTTAAAAGATCATTTGGGACGACCATCAATGAATCATTGTGCCAGCAGGTGTGGCAGAAAATATCCAGATTTTAAATTTGGGGTGTAGTTTTATAAATTTTGGACTAATAGAGCCACAAATAAATGCAGATAATGACAAATAACGGAAACAACTGATGAAAGAGTTAACGAAAAACACAGAAGGATACACTTCGAAATCAATCGTGAACTCCCTAAAGCTAAACCGTTCAGAAATCCTCGAAAGACAGACTGGAAAAAATGCTCGCTTCTCATGGAAGAGGAAAAGAATTTGGTAATTCCAACGAAAGAGTCAAATCCTTCAACCATAAAGAACATAGAGGAAATTGCCAGAGTCCTATGGAAAAAACTACGAAAAGCTTTCCATAAATCTTGTCCCTTAAAAGCCAACCCCGCAAAAGCATCAACTACCCCTGATGGATAGCGGAATTAAGGTGTGAAGCACTGAGGATCAAGACAAGGAAAGAGTAAGACTGGAATGAATAACAAACTAGCTTCAACCGATATAAAAGCGAGATCAGAAAGGCAAAAAGTAGTTCATGGCAGGAATTCTATGAGTCCATTATTGACATCCATGAGTCAGCCAGACTAAGGAAAATCCTTTCGAGGGACTCTTCCATGGAGGAGTCAGAAGGCCTGACGATACGTGGACAGAATCTAGCAAAGAAACCCTCGAGCTTCTAATGGAGACACACTTCCCAGGTTGTACAGAAGCAGAGATACCAACAGCTTTGAAGAGCAATTGGAATCAATCTCAAAAACCAACGCAGAAGTGTCAAAAACAATAATTACGAGGGAATTGGATAGAGTAATGCCAGTTATGCTACAAAAATCCCTGGAAAGCATTCTAGAACCAATGCTAAAAATATTTGTGGATTGCTTAACACTAGGGCATACACCAGCAAGATGGAGGAAAGTGAAGATCGTCTCTATACCCAAAGCGGGTAAATCAGGCATCTCACTCCCAAAAGACTATAGACCAATTAGTTTAGCATCATTTTTGTTAAATACTTCAGAGAAGCTGATTGATCTACACATAAGAGAATTTAGGAGTATAAACACGCAATGCCCCAGACCAACATGCATACCTAAAAGGAAGGTCAGTTGAAAGTGAACTGCATGAAGTTGTTGGAACAATTGAAAGATCTCTTGAAAATAAGGAATACACATTAGGTGCCTTTCTGGACATAGAGGGTGCATTCAATAATGTAATGGTTGAGTCCATTGAAAAATCCATGGCGCATCATGTAGAACCATTCATCCTATAATGGATAATAAAAATGCTGAAAAGCAGAATCATTAATTCAGAAACTGGTGACTATACCATTGAAAAAAGAACAACCAGAGAGCTCCACAAGGAGGAGTGATATCTTCAGTCTTGTGGCTGTTGGTAATCAATAATATGATTCTAAAAACCTTGATTAAAAAGAGGATAAAATGGATTACGTATGCTGATAACGTAGTAGTACCTACTGGTGAGGGGCTTCAGTTTATTAACAGTCAGTGAAATCATGGAATGAGCATTAAAAGAACCCTTCAGATGAGCAGGAGAGAACGGATTGGGGGTAAACCTGACCTGTGTGAACGATGTGTTCAATTTCGAACCCAATTTAATTTGTTAGAACATAATTTAAAGAATACTATTTTCACATTAGTGCATTAGGGTTCGAGATTATTTATTTTCCAAAAACATTTGCTTTATGTCCCTCTCTCACTCTCTGTTGACAGATGTCACGTCGTTCTCCTCTTCTGCTTGCGTTTTCTTGTCCTTGTTCTTTTTTCATTTACCACGAAGCTTTGGTTAACGTACTCACTCGGGATTCTTGAGATGGTTGTATCTTGCCCACCGGATCCGAAGTTAACAACTTACGTATATTCTCCTTATACTTGGAATTGTAGTTCAGGTTATGTGTGGTTTTTGGCTTCCCTGTCTTGCCCTTGTCAGCTTCAGGACATTTCTGTCCTGTGTAAAAAGTATACAACTTGTTGAAAGAAACAGGAAATTTGTTCCGTAATCACACGACACATACATTTGAATGAGGCGGCGCACACTGGTGAATAAACCATTTCTGCTCTCCTGTTTCAGAAACACCAGTGTGCGCCGCCTCATTTGAATGTGTGTGTGTAAGTGTGAGTGTGTGTGTGTGTGTGTGTGTGTGTGTGTGTGTGTGTGTGTGTGTGTGTGTGTGTGTGATGGAGGTGTCAGTTGCACCGCAACCCAAGGTTGATTGATTGTACCCCTTCTTCTGCTGCTAAGTGCGGGTTTCCTGCTCAAAGCAGCCCCTCCAGTCCTAGGTCCTTGAGGAACTTTAGGATATCTAGCAGTTCCAGGGCTGGAATGTCTTTCAACTGTATAAAGGCACTTTCCAGGTTCTACATCCTTGAGCGACTAACGGCATCGCAATTCAGTGAAAGATGGTGAGGTGTCTCTTCTCCGTCCTCACAGAATCTGCAGATGCCTCCTTCTAACCCCATCTTCTGTAGGTGTTTCTTAAGGTTGCAATATTACGAGAGAAACCCAGTTAGAGTCTTGAGACTTTTCTTCTTAAGGTTGACCAGCAGTTCTGATCTTTTTTGGTTGAAGTTGCCCAATAGATCTTTGGCCTGTCCTAGTCCTGGCTGTTCTAGCCATTGTTTGTTCCTTTAGCCGGTTCTCTTTTTTTTTTTTAGGATTTCTTTGAGGTGCGCATTTCCAACGCGACTGGCCCAGTAAAGGGAGTTGACGCTCCCGATCTTGCGAGTCTGTCTGCGACACCTATGTGTCCGAGCACCCAGAAGAGGGTTACTTTATTTTGTTTTCCCAGATCATTTAGCTTCTGTAGACATTGACATTTCCATACAGTCTTAGCATCATAAAGTTCCGCTTGAAGTATGCTTGGTGATTTTCCCATTGGCTCCGAGTATCTGGTCCGTGGCCTGAATACTCCGGCTCCAGTTCCCAGTTTTGGAACCGTCTGTGTACCATTTGATGGTGTTTACTTAAAAGGATTGGATAGATTCCATGTTCCATCTGTTTTTTGTACTTAGTTCGATGGGATATTATATTAAAATACAAGTTGCAGAAGGCCACATATTCCCGCACGAATTCGAAATTTGGACACAAGCGACAAAGGAACCAGCGGACGAACGAATGGGTGCGAGAATAGCCTTCTGTAACGTGAGTTTTATACTATTTTCTCGATTTTGGATTCTATTTTTCATTTTTCTTTTAAATTTTTCGTGGTCGCTGTTAGTTGGGGATTTCTTTTTTGACAGTGACAATTACTTACCAACCAACTGACAGATGGATTTTATTAGGGCCGAGTTCGTTTTTGTCATCTTTTTCGCCAATTTGCTCTGAAACTTTGACAGGCACGTGATTTGTAAACTGAAACTGTCTTATCCAGTCACGTGCCTGTCAAAATTTCGGAGCAAATCGACGAAAAAGATGACAAAAACGAACTCGGTCTAGGTTTCTTCGGACTTAGTTCAGAATTAAAGTCTGTTTTTTTTTTTAAAGATAATAGTCAAAATTACATTATTTTGGCAATGTAATGTAAAATTATCAATGCTTTCAAATTTTTTATGTAGAAAAGGCTTGTGTTGGCAACATAGTTACTAAATTTTTGACTTAGAGAATTATCTTAAAAAAAAAAACACAGATTTTAGTTCTGAAATAAGTCCGAACAAAGTGAACAAACCTATTATTTTAAGAGGTTTGACAATTTTGAAGGTACCAATAGGTATACTTTGAAAACTAAATGTCACTAAAAATCGTTGAAGAAGGAGCTTCATTCTTCAATGATTTTGCGTGCGCGACTAATGACATTCTCACATTCCCACATCAAAATCGAGAATAGTATATTAAAATACAAGTTGCAGAAGGCCACATATTCCCGCACGAATTCGAAATTTGAATGAATGAGTGCGAGAATAGCCTTCTGCAACGTGTATTTTATACTATTTTCTCCATTTTGGATTTTATTTTTAATTTTTTGAAATTTTTTTGTGAACGCTGTTAGTTGGGGATTTTTTATTTTCAAAATATATCAGTTGGTGTCACTTACTTACCAACCAACTGACAAGTGGATTCATTGGGTGGATTCCAAGAATCGTAAACTCTACAGGATTGCTCAATCCCATAAGACAAACGTTCATAAAAACATCGAAGATGGCGGTATGCGAATGACGTCACGCAGTCCTTGATCGGTTTGTGTTTTTTATGACAGTACACTATCCTTGCATTTTTAAACGTGAAAAATTGTTATTTTGAGGTTATTTCCTTTGAAAACTGTATTTTGTAATTAATTTATTGATTTTAAAATTAGCAGACTTCAAAAGCTTGTGTCCTTGAGGCTTGAGTGGTTGGCTAATTGCTAATTAGAAAGACGAGTTTGTTTGCTTTTGTTTATCAATTAGCCAAACATATTGCCAAAAAGTCAAAAAAACGAAGGGCTGGAGTCAAGCTGGCCCCCGGATTCGTTTCAATGTTTTTTTTTGTGTATGAAAATGAGCACAATTCGCATAAATACTGGCACAATTGAGCACAAAACGGGCACAATTGACTACAGTTGAGAAACAGTAGAAAACCAAATGTGGGGTGCCGAGCCGGTTTAATTTTTGCATTTCAATATCAAAATATAAGCGAAACGGGGTTGCAATAGTGTGCTTTATTTTTTACTGACCCTACCTAGGTACTTCTCAATTATTATTCATTAATTTAATAGGTACTAGAACGATTTAATATGGATATTCAAAGTGAGCTTATTTCACAAAGCTAAATAGTGATACCTAATTTAGATTCTCATAATCATATTCCAGAAAAACATTGCAAGTTTCCCATATTTTCCATGCGTTTTCATAGTAAACGCGCCAGTAAAGGAATTTATTTACATATTTATTTATTCACTCTTCACAAACCCTAATTTTTATTAGTAATTACATGCAAAGGAAACTTACAACTAAGTAGATATTTGATTTATAAAAAAAAAGCAAAACAAATGCTTGACTAGGAAATACTAACTAGCAATACACACAACTAAAAGAGCGATGTCCTGATACAACAAATCCAGTATTATAAAACCAGAAAATGCTTGGGGTTTTCGCGAGTATTTTCAGCCACGAGTCTTTTATGCTTACACACATTAAATGAAACTTTAAATTTACACTTATAACACTAGATAAATCCGAATTTACGATAAAATAGTTGACAGCACAAACTAAACATTATTCGTATCAGCGGCCATCTTGAAAATCCGGCATGCGCGTGACGTCACAGCAATTGTGAACAAATTTAGCCGATTGAGCAATCCTGTAGAGTTTACGATTCTTGGGTGGATTCTATCATTTTAGAAGGTTTGACAATTTTGAAGTACCAATAGGTATACTTTGAAAACTAAATGTCACTAAAAATCGTTGAAGAATGAGCCACAATAAGCTTCGTTCTTCAACGATTTTGCGTGCGGGAATAATGACATTCTCACATCAAAATCGAGAAAAGTTTTTTTCTACGAGCGTGCGCAAAATGGGTACTTTGCACACGTAGTTGGGAGGCCAAAATTCACTTTTGCGCACTAGTGCGGACAAGGGCTAATTTTGCGCACTAGTGCTGACAACATTCAATTTTGACAAATTACCAGTAAAAATATTCATGTACCCTTGAAGGTCTGTTTCCACATAAATCACAAACCAGTTAGAGCGTTTTTGAGTGGTTCAAATCGCGAACAACCAGTTTCCTAATTATTTCCAACCAATGAAATTCGCTCTGACTGGTTTGTGATTTCTGTGGAAACAGACCTTAAATGATTGCATGACATTCGCTGTCAGTGTTTATTGGTCAGTGTCACGTCAGTGTCAAACAAATTAATTTGTCATCGTTTCTTTGGCCATGATTTTATCTACATTGTGAGCCTAAGCCTAGATACTCGCAAAAAAATGGAACACAAGAGAACGAGGATATACCAGAACATTTAGCATATATTAGATGGAGCCCCCAGTTCCTGCATCAGCCCAAAGGTCGTTTCAAAAAAATTTCAATATCATTTACAATAATCAAATGAATATTTCTTATTTTTATAAATCTTCTCGCTCGTAGAAAAAATACTGTTCCTGACTCTTGCGCAAAGTGTCTTGTTCGCACTCGACTGCTGCCCGAACTCCGCTCCGCGTCGTTCGGTCAACTGGAGTCAGCGTGCGAACAAGACTTACTTTGCGCACTCGTTAGGAAATATACTATTCTCGATTTTGATGTGAGAATGTCATTATTCTCGCACGCAAAATCGTTGAAGAATGAAGCTCATTCTTCAACGATTTTTAGTGACATTTAGTTTTCAAAATTCTTATAGGCTATCGATGTTCTTAAACTATAAGGATGAGTTATAAGTTAATGCTTATCACTTTACTTATACCGGGTGGGCCAGCGAAAACGAAACAAAGTCGATATCTCGTATTGATTGTTCATTGAAATCGCTCGGACCCGTCGAATATTATTCGGAGGGGGAAATCTTTTGCACATATTTTCAATGTTGTCACTTCAACCCTCTCGCGAGGGTAAGCGCCAACCCCTAAACCTTACATGGCAGTAGGGGTCGAGCGATACTTTATTTTAAAGGTCATCGAATTCTCTTTTCAACGGTACCTATAGTTTTTTGAATTTACTAAGTTTTTTTTTTCAAAAAATATTTAAAATTAGAATGTATTTAGTTGAATTTTATTGAGTGATAAAAAAAACCTAGACTTAAACCTTGTGATTTCAAGTTGGATAGCACACGACTTTAAAAAAAACACATAAAATCACTTCTTAAGTAAAAATTGTTATAACTACAAAATTGAAAGTGCTCACCTCACAATGACTAAAACAGTACTAGTTCCGTCTATTTTTAAATGCGTTTTCTCGAAAACCACTGCATCAAATTCAAAAAAATAGGCACCGTTGAAAAAAGAATTCGATGAGCTTTGAAATGAGGTGTCGCTCGACCCCTACTGCCATTTAAGATTTAGGGGTTGGCGCTTACCCCCGCGAGAGGGTTGAAGTGAAAACATTGAAAATATGTGCAAAAGATTTCCCCCTCCGAATAAAAATCGACAGGTCCGAGCGATTTTTTTCAATGAACGATCAATACGAGATATCGACCTTGTTTCGTTTTCGCTGGCCCACCCGGTATAAACATATACAGGGTGGAAAATTAAAAAGGATCCACCTGGATTTTCTCGAAAATTATCAGGAAATTAAAAAAACGCCGAAACACATCGATTTTGTTTGCAAGGGGGGCACTTTTTGGCTATTTCAAAATTTTTCTAGATTGCACCCCCTTACCGGGGTGAGTTGCACCAAAGAATATTATAGACTAACGTCTCTGGAAGTCTCGTCCGTATTCTGATTTTTGATACCTCGATGGACGCCGGCTTTTGCCGGTGTGGACGCTGGCTCGAGTTTATTGCCCACTGTTGCCGAGTTGTCAGTGCTGTTGATTCAGCGTCCAGCCAGCGAGCCAGCATCCGTGTCTGCTTCTCTGAATGAAGTTATTAAAGTGAAATATTTGCTTTGCGTGCATAGGGAGACAGACGCGTGCCAAAAGGAATTAGGAAGTTAGGCATATATTTTCTAACATATTTGATAATTTACCAACGAATATCATAGATGGATGCTATTCTATCATTTTCTTTAGGTTTTTTTTTTCAGTATATTTGGCAAATTTGCCACTTAGAAATTTATGTTTAATTTCGAATTATGAATTATTTATTTATTTTCCAGTAGATCGGTTTATTTACCAACAAGTAAATTTTGGGGTCGGTCAAGTTTCCGCCTGTATCAAACAAATTTCAAAAATAAATACCTAAACCATAATAATTTTGCACACTATAACTAAACGAAACACAACACAACGAAAACTAGAGCATTTTTTTAAACTAGGGGCAAATTTGACCGTTCCCCCTTGTTTGTCTAAAACTTTTTTTTGCACACTTTTCTGGGGAAAGTTAAAGTATGTTTTTTTTTAAAGATAATTCCCCAAGTCAAAAATTCAATAACTATGTTGGCAACACAAGCCTTTTCCACATAAAAAATTTGAAAGCATTGACAATTTTACATTGCATTGCCAACTTAATGTCATTTTGACTTTTATCTTTAAAAAAAAAAACTTTTTCTACAAACGTGTCAAAAATGCAATTTTTAACACCCCCCGTAGCATTAAAAATGTTACTTTATCGCACTAGTGCCATAAAGTCTTTATAGCACTAGTGTTAAAAATGAAACATCAAATTTTGAAAGCGAACGTCAAAAATGTTTGTATTTTTAGTTATTTACATTGATATTAATGGTAAAATTGGAACAACTGAGGTAGCCCGATTGGCCGCCTCATCTATATTTTTCAAGGGATCGATGCAATTTTCTCTTTCTTCTGTATTTTGTTGCATTTCTAGCAAAAATAATTACTGACCACGACATACTTTCAAGAAACTGACAAGACATTTCATTACCTGTAAAACAAGGTGCTGGTTGTTTGGATTTTTTGATAAATGTCAAATTCAATAATTTTATGTAGGAAAGATGCTTCCAATTTATTATTCATTGAAAAATCCAATTTGATGACGTCATAATTTAGAATTCTTAGATTTTACTATCACTTTTCCGCGATTGTAAACCCACTTTTCCGCAAATATTACCTCATTTTTTCGCGATTCTTATCTCACTTTTTCACAAATTCACACTCACTTTTTTTGAAATTTTTGACTCATTTTTTTTTGTGATTTTTGACCCACTTTTTTGCAATTTTGTTTTCACTTTTTTGCGATTTTTGGCTCTCACTCCTCGGCGATTACAAACTTATTTTTCTGCTATTTCATCCTCATTTTTCCGCGATTCTTACCACATTTTCCCGCGATTGTTCCCCTACTTTCCGCGATTTTATCTCCACTTTTCCGCTAATTTGACCTCATTTTTTTTGTGATTTTTGAAAAATATTTTTTTTTTTGACTCATTTTTTTGCAATTTTACCATCACTTACCACAATTCTAAATCCACTTTTTCACGATTGTAAATCGACTTTTCTGTAAATATAATCTCATTTTTCCGCGATTCTTGTCTCACTTTTTTTTGCGATGTTATCCTCACTTTTCCGCGATTCATATTTCATTCTCCGCGATTTTATCCTTATTTTTCGTGACTTTATCCTCATTTTTCCGTGAGTCTCATCTTACTTTTCTGCGAGTTTAAATTCACTCTTTTTGAAATTTTTGACTCATATTTTTCTTGCGATTTTTGACTCTTTTTTTTGTGATTTTATCCTCACTTTCCACGATTTTATCCTCATTTTTCCTCATTTCAAAATTACGAAAATAACGATAATTTTTGAAAAGTTACGAAAAATTACGGGAATTACGCTAAAGTACGTAAAATATGAAAAATTAGAGAGAGTTGCAAACATTTACGAGAATTACGGAACATTACGAGAATCACGGAATAACAAAAAATTGCGGAAATTACAAAAATTATGGGAATTGCCAAATATTACGCAAAAGAATTACGAAGTCACTCCAAAATTACGTCAATTATTTAAATATTACTAATTTTTGAAAAGTTACGAAAACTAACAAGACAAATTACGGGAATTACGAAAAATAATGGGAATTTTAAAAATTTACGGAACCTAGTAAAATGACGGAAATGACGAAAATTTGCGGGAATTATGAGAAATTATGAAAATTACGGGAATTGAGAAAAATACAAAAAACTACGAAAATTACAAAAATTACGGGTATTACGAAATATTACGGAAAAGAATTACAAAGTCATTTCAAAATTACGTGAATTACGGTAATTCCCAAAATAACGGAAATCACAATTTTTTGAAATTACGAAAATTACAATAACTTAGGGAGAATTAGAAAATTCCGAATTTTTTTGGAAATTAGGAAAATTGAAAATTAAAATAATTACTGGAAAAAGCGCGAAAAATTGCGCGAATAACGAAAATTACCAAGTTTTCCAAAAATTGAAAAAAATAACGGGGAATTAGAAAATAACAAGAATTATCTCAGAAATGACACGAATTAAAAAATTTCGAAAATCCCCAAAAAAAAATACGGAAATTACCAATTTTCGAAAATTTCAAAAACTTAAAGATATAATTTTCTTTAAACTAACAAATTTTTTTTGAGAAATTACGGAAATTAAAAAATTACGAAAATATGTAATGGGAATTACGAAAATTTCGAGTTTTTCGAAAATTGTAAAAACTAAGGGGGTATTAGGAAAATAACGAGAATTATCTGAGAAATGACAGGAATTACAAGATTTCGAAAATTCCCAAAATAAAATACGAAAATTACGAGACTTATATAATTTCAAAATTATGAAAATAACGGAGTTTTCTAAGAAATTACAGGAATTAAAAAATTACGGAAATCTGAAAACTACAGGAATTATTCAAAAATTATGAAAAATACGAAAAAATTACGAGAATTAAAAAAATTGTGACAATTTTCAAAAAATTACGAAAATAACAAGAATTACAAAAAGTTACAGGATTCACGAATTTTCCGAAAATTGCAAAAACTAAGGGGGAATTATGAAATTAACGAGAATTTTTTGAAAAATGACGGGAATTTAAGAATTTTCGAAAATTCCAAGAAAAAAAAAATACGGGAATTACCAATTTTTGAGAATCACAACAAACTGGGGGGGGGAATTATAAAGATAACGGATTTTTTTTTGAGAGAAGAGGAAGAGATAAGGAAAAATCACGAGAATTGCGAAAAAATTACGATAATTTTTGGTAAGTTACGGGATTTATGAAAAAGTTACGGGAATTACGAAAATTACGAGTTTTCCAAGAATTGCAATGACTAAGGAAGAATTATAGAAATAGGGAGAATTATCTGAGAAATTACGGAAATAATGAAAATTCACAATAAAAAATTTTTGAAAATTACGAGAATTACGAATTTTTGAAAGTAACAAAAACTTAGGGGAAATTATAAAATAAGTAGGTAACTGAATATTTTGAGAAATTACAGAAATTAAAAAACTGAGAAACAACAGGAATTATTCAAAAATTACGGGAATTTTGGAAAGTTACGAAAAATTAAGAAAATTAGGAAAAAGTTATGGGAATTACGAAAATTAGGAGTTTTGCAAAAATTGCAAAAACTAAGGAAAAATTATAAAAATAACGAAATTTATTTGAGAAATAACGGCTTTCAACAATTTTTTTTCGCAATTTAACCTTCACTTTTCCGCAATTTCAAAGTCCAAACTCACTTTCTCGCAATTTCAACAAAATTTTCCGCGAATTTTGCCTCACTTTTCCGTTATTCTTTCCTCATTTTTCAATAAGTATAAGCTCACTTTTCCGCGATTTTCGCCTCACATTGCCGCAATTTCAACCTAATTTTTCCATAATCTTTACTTTTGTTTTTCGTATTTATAACCTCATTTTTTTCTCGATTATAACCTTGCTTTTCTGCCATTTTTACTCAACTTTTTCGCAATTAGGGAATCCAAACCACGTGACTTTTGCCAACCAGCCGGCATTTTGAAATTTTTATGAGGTTAGAATACGGGTTTTTACATGTCAACGATGTCAGAAAAGTGTCAGATTTGAGAACTCGTCCCGTGTATTGATAAAGCCTGGTACTTATAAAAGCGAAATTCGCTCTTTTTTCAATGTCAAATTGTCGATGCAATGTCAAAAAAGAGCAAATTATGAATACTAGGCTTAATCCTGCCAAAAAAAAACATATGTGTTTTGTTTATTGTTTGCCAACCAGACGCCATTTGGACAGGTCGTTGGATTGCCTAATTCCAACATTTCCAACCTCATTTTTCCGTAATTTTTACTTCTATTCCAACGTCACTTTCCAGCAATTTTGACACTCACTTTTTCACAATTTTTGAAAAGTTACGGAAAATTGCAGGAATTACGAAAAATTACTGGAATTATAAAAATAAAGAGAATTACAAAAATTACAAAAATTATAGGAATTATGAAAATCACGAATTTTTGAAATTATAAAAATTACAAAACTTGGGGAGAATTTAAAAATAACGAAGTTTTTTAAAAAATTAGGAGAATTAAAAATAAGTAGAAAAAATTACGGGAATTACGAAAAAATTATGATTTTTGAAGTTATGGGAAAATTACGAAAAAGTTATGGGGGAATTACGAAAATTATGAGTTTTTCGAAAATGCAATAACTAAGGAAAAATTGACTTTTTTAAGCAAAATTCATTTTCTTACATTTTATTTTTTTTCTAGAAAACTGGCAAAAGGATAATTGTGGAAATTTTTCAGAAAAAAGAGGAAAGTGAGGATCTCATTAAAACAAAATTTCAAAATTTTCCAGTAAAAAATCACTTCAGGAAAAATTCTGGAAAATTGACTTATTTAAGCAAAATTAAAGAAAATTCATCCTCTCACATTTCAATTTATTTCTGGAAAACTAATAAAGCAAAAGTTGTGAAATTTTTCCAAGAGAAAGAAGAAAATAAGCAGCTCATTATAGGAAAATTTCGAAATTTTCCAGTGAGAAATCACTTGGAAAATCGACTTTTTCAAGTAAAATTAAGGAAAATTCATCCTCTCACATTTTTTTTTTTTTTTGGAAAACTAGCAGAAGAAAAATTTTGAAATTTTCACAGGAGAAAGAGGAAAGTGAGAAGTTCATTATATGTATGTATAAAAATTTCAAAATTTTCCAGTAAAAAATCACTCCAGAAGAAATTCTGGAAAACTAACTTTTAACCAAAATTCATTTTTTTAATTTTAAATTTTTTCTGGAAAACTGGCAGAAGGAAAATTTCAAAAATTTACAGTGAAAAATCACTCTAGGAGAAATTTTATTTATATATATTCGGATAACTGAATAAATTCTCTTCTAAGTTAAAAAATGTATTACAAAACAATAATTCCGAAGGTGCTCCATGAATTAATCTATGACATAACTTTTTCTCTAAGTTATGACGTCATCGATGACGTAAGTAAAAACTTGCGTGCCGTGAAACAAACTATATGTTTGTTTGAAATTTCAGACATAAAAAAATCAATTTTTTTTAAAAAAGGCAAATGATGACGTAAGTACAAACCCACAAAAAATGGTGCTGCAACACCCCTCAAATTTGGAGCCTAGTTGCGCTTATGCTACTCGCTTTGGCCAATTTTGCGCACGTTTCTGGGGAAAGTTATTAAGGCATTAAAATTTTGCACTTTCCCCCCCGTTTGTCGAAAAATTAAAAGATCTTATGCTTGTCTCCCCACTCTCCCCCCCCTCGTTTTTCAAAAAGTTGAAAAATCCTTATGCCACTAGGTTCACCTAATTTTGCACAACTTTGCACACCTTTTTTCAAATTTTGCAAAATGTGCACTTTTCCGCCGGTTTTTTGAGAAAATTAAAAATTTCTATGTTACTCAATTCGGGTTGAAAATAAACGTACAAAATTGAGTGAACCCAGTAGCAAGGGTTTTTCAATTTTTTGACAAACAGGGGAAAACGTGCAAATTAATACAACATTCAACTCCCAGAGGAATGTGTAAAATTAAAAATAAGGTGTGCAAAATTAGCCGAAGCGAGTAGCATAAGAATTTTTCAAGTTTCAGATAAACGGGGAAAAAAGTGCATATTTATCACACCTCATAACTTTTCCCAGAAGAGTGTGCAAAATTTGAAAATAGGTGTGCAAAATTGTCCAAAAATAAGATGAAACGAGTAGCATAGGGGTCTATCAATTTTTTTAAAAACGGGTAGGGTTATGCAAATTTTTGATACGATATAACTTTCCCTAGAAAAGTGTGCAAATTTTGAAAATCGGTGTGCAAAATTATGGGTTATTTATTTTTGAAATTTGTCTATTTGTCGAAAAAAGCAAATTTTCAAAGACGGGGGTAGTCCTGACAACCTGTTCTCCTCTCGACCTGTCATATTTTGACAGCTGTCAAAAATTACATTTGAGTGTTGAGTATTCCAAATTGTATTATCATCCGAACTTAAACTGTATGCAAAATTTCAGCAAAATCTATTGCGAAGAAATGGTTCACAAATCTGCATCTGTTACATTTGACAGTTAACACCTGTCATCAGTGGTCTAAAATGTATTATCATCCGAACTTAAAGTGTATGCTAAATTTCAGCAAAATCCGTTGTGAAGATATGGTTCAATCTGCAACTGTCTCAATTTGACAGTTGACACCTGTCATTAGCGGTCTAAAACCTTCTTATTATTATTGCCTTTCATATTAAACATTAAACTGGTTTGAGGCACATCGATCGGATAGTTTCAAAGTCTATAACGGACATAGGTAGACACACAGACAGACAGACAGACAGAAACAATTTTTGTGTTTTATTCCTCTATTTATTAGTAACAGAAAATTACTACCCACAAAAATACATAACTATTTACCTATTTATTATTTTTTTTAAATTATAAAATATTCCTATTCTATGGTAGGTATATTTATAATAAGTACCTATATAAAACACAGGCATTTAATTTGTTATACAAAAGACAACTTGGCAACGCAGCCTAGCAAATACGCGTGCATTTAGTGCCTCAAATTAATTTAATCGCAGAAACGACTGATTTTACTAGGACACTAGCGCCATCACGCAGGTTTATATTTTCGCCGCCGGACGGTTCTTCTAGAGACGTTAGTCTATAATATTCTTTGGTTGCACCCTCAAAACTTGAATAGGGAAACTGGGTCGAGTAGTACCTTGTTTGAGAGGTATTTGAGATGACTTTATAAATCTGTAATTTATTTCGAAATCTGACAACTGGTTTTCAAGATATTCGCCTCGGAAGTTGCCATGGGGCGAAAAGAGGTGTTTTTCGTACATTTCTACAAGAAAAAATTGAAATTCCTGAAACACGTCAATTTTGTTTATTTTGAACCTTTGTTTCTTTGTTAGTTTGAACCCTTTGAACAACCTTTCAAAAATGACCCACTTATCATTTTTTCACCAAAAACACGTTCTCTTTTCGCCCCATGGTAACTTCCGAGGCGAATATCTTGAAAACTAGAAGTCAGATTTCGAAAAAAATTACAGATCTGTAAAGTCATCTCAAATACCTCTCAAACTAGGTACCACTCGACCCAGTTTCCCTATTCAACTTTTGAGGGTGCAACTCACCCCGGTAAGGGGGTGCAATCTAGGAAAATTTTGAAATAATCAAAAAGTGTCCCCCTTGCAAACAAAATCGACGTGTTTCGGCGTTTTTTTAATTTCCTGATAATTTTAGAAAAAATCCAGGTGGATCCTTTTTAATTTTCCACCCTGTATAAAGAAAAATACATAAAATATAAAAAATATAAAAATACATAAAATATTATTATTAAATACCTATTATTTATTATTAAATAAATATGGTAAATTATTTCAGTTCTTGTTGAAGGAGGAACTATCGAGGTGTTTTGGTTTTTTTTTGTTCTGAATCGGGTCAGAACTGATAGGTATTAGAACAGTTCTTAATTATTTTTTATGCGCAAGCAGTTCTGCGTAACGAGAACTGTTCCAAATAATAAACCAAAATAAAGCTAGTATTACACTTACACAGTTACTCTGAAAAAATAATGGAGAGAGGGGCATCATTTTGGAGCTACAAGGTTACATAGTTCACCTGGCCTGTATGTTTATACAAGATTTTAAAATTGGATGTTTTTGAGATATTAAATTTAAAAGTATGTTTATAAATTCAAATAAAATTGAATTTTTATTATATACTGTATATTCAAACATATTTTCACCTAATGCATATTAGAGTATCAAACAAATTTGTCATTTAATTTTTTTTTTCTTGCATCAACCTGTAAGGAGATATCGTCCGATATCGCACTAAGTGGGCACCCTGTATAGATGTTTGGGTGTGTGTGTGTGCATATATACAGGGTGTCCCACGAGGTTTTTCCCAAATGATAACTCCAGAACGCATCCTCGTATGTTCCAATGTATAATTTTTTATCATTTCCTTTAACAAAGCCTTAACAAATATGGCATTGCCGATTTTGTAATTTAATTTTCTAACGAAAAATGCCATAATATACCATGAGTTACAATTAAGATTCGAAAGTTGACGTCACTTGATCGAAATTGAAGCGAAAGTGGCGAAATTGGATGACACTGGTAAAAGCGGCACAAAAATTACCCAGATCCTCTGATCCTCAAAATTTCAATTATATTGGATAACGCGTTTCGAAGTTATTACCTTGGAAAAAAGTCGTGGGACACCCTGTATATACTCATACAACTCATTAGCATTCAGAAAAACATAATATGACCTTAGTAAAAAATGGATTGTTTCCGAGATATCGCCACTTTAATAAAATTCCTTAAAATCGTCCTCTTGGATCAGATTTTCGAGTGTCACCCTAAAATTTTCATTATTCTTAGATTCTGAATTGAGTTTTGCAATGGTGGAAAGATATTTCATTTGTCATGGAGCTACATTAAAAGTCAAAGTTCAAAAAATTTACTAAAAAATCTTTTTTAAGTGAAAGTATTGACTTTAAAAAGATTTTTGAGTGAATGTTTTGAACTTTGACTTTTAATGTTGGTCTATGACAAATGAAATGTTTATTTACCATTGCAAAACTGAATTCAGAATCTAAGAATATTGAAAATTTTAAGGTGACACTCGAAAATATGATCTAAGAGGACGATTTTAGGAATTTTAATAAAGTGACAAGGTTACCACATTATTGTGAAATATTTTTATGGCAGATTCTGTTCAAATCAGCCGTGTGGTAATAATTTTTTTTTTCCCATTTTGACATATTTAGCGTGTCCGACGCGTCGAATGCCCCAATATTTTTGTCCGACACATTTTTTTTCGTTGTTTATGTGATAAAAACTATTGATTCAAATAAAATCACCAATGTGGTCATAAATTTTTTTCTTGCATAAAATCGACAACTTCGTGACAGCTTAACAGACAAACGCCCCACTACCATAATGCGCTAAGCTCCAAATTTGTCCGACTCCACCCAAATAACAAATACAAAAAGTTTCGACGGTGTGGTCATAAATAATAAATTTAGATCTGGGCCCAAGGACTATTAGGAGGTCATCAACCAGTAGACTCCACATCAAAGGTGAGAGTACCTCTACGGCACAGGAGCCGGAGTATACTCAGCAGCACTAAACATTCAAGAGTCAATACAAATTGAGGGATGATTGCAGCATCCTGTATGCCGAAATAATTGCTATTGAAAAAGCAGCAAGGCTATTGCTGAGGGAAGACAATGCGCTGGGCAATGTCACCATATATGTGGATAGCGAAGCAGCGCTGAGACTACTGGAATCATATATTTTATAATGAAATCAAAAATAGTGATGAGCTGCTGGAAAGCGCTGTTCTGAATGGAACAGTTATGTCGGACTTAGCTGGGTACCTGGACATAGTAATATCGAAGGAAACGAAATGGCAGATAAACTGGCAAAACTGGGAATGAAAAAGGACCAAGCTGAAACAGACGACTCATCACAACCAACGATCAAGTTGTTGGAGGATTTAGTAGACAAAAGCATGACGCAGAAGATGGAGCAATCGCAATGACTGCGTAACACAAAGTTTCCTGGAGGACCTGGAAGACGCAGGAAAGATTGGGACAATGGAAATACTGAACTTTGAAGAAAGCAGGAACAGGTTGAAGATTTGGGAGGGAGCCACCCTGAATAAGGGGTCATAACGGGCCTCCGAGTGCAAGCTCTACAGTTGTAGGGCAAACCCTTTAAAACCTAACCTAACCTAACCCAACGAAAAAGACAAGATACTAACTTTGGTGTACAACTGGAAAAGAAAATAATGATGAATTTGGAAATGAGTTAGATGACTCTATGGATATACAGGGTGACATTTTAAAAACTTACAATGGCTATATCTCAGGAACCAAAAAAAATATAAAAAATCGCTGAAAACAATTTCTATAGTAGGGAGGAGGAAACAAAATTATGTAATAATTAACTTGTTTTGATTCACCCCCTCACCCCCACCCACCCCAACTAAATAATCTCAAATAGTAACCCCCTAGTTGTGATACCTTATCTGAAAGTTCTTAAAAAATGCTTTTCAATGGTACCCTACAAACTAGGATTCGACGTAATAATTTTCAATATTTTTCAAAATAAAACCATTGAAATGTGGATTGAATTTTTGACTATTAATTCAATAAACATTTAAAAACATTTTTTGCTATCGTAGCATTAATCTTGAGGCTTCAACATTTTAGGCTTGTAATATTTTTTGTTTATGGAACTTGAAACTTGTTTTGGGAAGCGGAGTTCGGATAAGCTTTAAGTGCGGGAAAACTACTTTGCGCACGTATTAGGAACAATATTTTTTCTACGAGTGAATTAACTATACTTCCTTTTTAAATGTTTAATTTCTATAGGCATCAAAAACAATTTGTTGTAGCTAAATGGGTATATCTAAATCGGCAAAAAAAAATTCGGCCTCTCTCCGCGGAGCTTTCCCTCTAAAAAAGGGGGCCCGTAGGGCTGTGCCCCCAAAAAAGGGGCTTCCGCGGGGCTCCGCCCCCCAAATATTGGGATCTCGCAGCCAAATATAGGACTCCGCCCCCCCAAATATAGGGCTCTCGCAGGGCTTCGCCCCCTAAACAGGGGCCCCCGCGAGGCTGTGCCCCTCAAAAAAGTGGCTTCCGCGGGACTCCACCCCCCAAATATGGGGCTCTCGCAGGGCTTTGCCCCCCAAACAGGGGATCCCCAGATTTTATTATGAGTACCAGAAAAAAAAGTGTGCGGGAAAAAAAATTTCCCGCATAGTGTGCGCAAAGTAGTTACTTTGCGCACACTCGTAGAAAAAATACATTTTAATTCAAATAAATGAAGTTTTATTTACCCAATAAACCAGAAACAATGACATCAAATCCTAGCTTGTAGGGTACCATTGAAAAGCATTTTTTAAGAGCTTTCAGATAAGGTATCACAAGTAGGGGGTTGCTATTTGAGATTATTTAGTTGGGGTGGGTGGGGGTGAGGGGGTGAATCAAAACAAGTTAGTTATTACATAATTTTGTTTCCCCCTCCCTACTATAGAAATTATTTTCAGCGATTTTTTATATATTTTTTGGTTCCTGAGATTTAACCATTGTAAGTTTTTAAAATGTCACTCTGTATAAGATGTATCAGAGGATATCGAAATTTCAAACTTGGGAGATATTTTTACATTCTCATTATGAACCAATAGAGTCACAAATAAATAAGGATATGATAAAAGAAAATGTGGATGGAAAATTTATACGTCAAAACGACAAAAAATGTAATTGATAGAATAGTTAAGGAGAATCTAGACCCGAAACAAGGCGTTGTGGAATCAAGAAGAAGAGACCAAAAAAGAAGAATAGGTACTGAAATATAGCATAACAGAATATACAAGATAACTAGTTCAGAAGCTGAAGCTTTTTTCAAAATTTCAATTCAAAAAGTTTCTTAGCAATGCTATCAAGAAAAAAGTTTGAAGAATGTGGCTCTTCATAAATTAATTAGAAGAATATAAAGTCTGTACCATCAGATCTGTGAAATCTCCTACTTACTGAATAATTGGATCATTAGATTCTTGACATTAAATAAAAAACTCCTCCTTGATAACGTATCGTGTAACTATTCATAACGCACAGACATGAGACATGTGAATTTCAATACGTTGCCTTTCTGATAACATTTTTTATAAGTGATGTTAGAATAATTCAATAAAATCGCTTGACTCACAAAATGAAATTCGAATTTTATGCGAGATTCTTTCTTCTTTCAAACATTTTCCTTTTACTATAACTAAGCACATCTCATTTTTAATTATGGTCAAACTACTTTTACTATGAATACGTTTTAAGTAAAAGGGAAATTGTAGCACTCTAGTCAATAAGATTTTACTTTGCACGATCTTGTCCGTTCAACATCACTAATAATGTAGTAAAAGTATTTATTTCAATTGAGGACATTTAAATTTAATGAGATCTAATTTGAATGAATATTCATTTAATTTTTTATTCAAGCAAAAACTTGTATTTCCCTACTAGTAAACAGAATTTGCTCATAACTTGTAGCTAAGCACCCCATAAAATTATTACTGCGTCCCTAATGGCCACTTCGGCTGCTACCAAGTTATTAATTATTTTTGGCACTACTCTTAAGAGACATTCGCAAATGCCCAAAGACAATTTGGCTTTGCGATAAAGTTGTTCAGAGCACCGGGTTACAGCATAAGCAAAGTGTTAGAGCTTCTACAGTAATTTCCATAAGGTCGTTTGTTCCAGGCAATCGGGTCATTTGAATTTTGGCACAATCCCGATACAAACTCACATATTATGGCATTTACAGCTATAAATCTTGTTATAGAGTCATGAAAAGTTGTTGGCAGTCTTGAATATTCCCGTACCATGAACATAAATTTTTTGGATAATTCCAGTTTGAACACCAATCCAAATTTTCTTCTTTGAGACATCAATTTTTAAGCTGACGCATATATTAATATATTTTTAGTAAGAGCCGCAAGAAATATAAATCTTCCACTGCTAAATCTAGAGCCATTAATTAACTCACGGTTGTATTTTTTGGCTCCGCAAAAGGCCAAAGGACGGTTTCAATTTAATTAATTTTTACCGCACAAAAAAAAAAACAATTATGGTAATTTTTCAAATTCTCGCAACGCCGGGCAAGCAGCTCATTGTTTCGCTGGATAATTTTTTCGTACCCTAAAACAGATAGTCCGGGGGCCGAGGACCTTTTTTTCAAATCATTAATAACAAGCTAGTTTTTTCAATGCAGTTTCATTTCACCGAGACGCCCAACTTTTTCTCAACGAAAATTGCGAAAACAGGTAGCTAACATACTGCGCAGGTGTAAAACATGTCGATTTGGTGACTATAAAAATTTAATCAATAACAGTTAGTTTTTTAGCTAAATGTTGAGATAATTGTATGAATAATTTGAAACAACCTTTGCCCGACAAAATGAAGTGGTCTACGATGTCCCCCCCCTCAAACATGTAGCAATTACGTTGCATAAAAAATGATTAATAACAAGTTGATTTTTTCAATGTAGGTTGGCAAATATTATTACAATTAAATGGTGACTCTGTCCTACAAATAAACAGGTAGCTATTTTCAGTCCTACACTCAAAAGTTGTCGATTTCACGATTTAACTTTTTTCATTAATAACCGGCTAAATCTTCGTGAGCATCTTCATTTTGATAAGACGCCCAAATTTTCTTTTGCCAAAATTCCAAAAACAGGTAGCTAACAGAGTGCGCAGGTGGAAAACATGTCTATTTGGTGATCATACAAATGTAAATAATAACAGTTAATTTTGTAGCGAAATGTTGAGACAGTTTCATAACTAATATGAAACAACATTTGTCCGACAAAATAAATGGTTTGATCTAGGCTGTCTCTCTTCTCAAACATGTAGCAGATACGTTACATAAAAAATGATTTATAACCAGTTGATTTTTTTAATGTAGCTTAATAAATATCACTACAATTAAATGGTTACACTGTCCTACAAATAAAGAGATACATTTCTCCAGTCCTACACTCAAAAGTTGTCGAGTTCACGGTAATACTTCATTCATCAATCACCGGCTAAATCTTCTCGAGCATCTTCCTATTGATAATACGCCTAACTTTTCTATTGCGAAAAGTTGCAAAAGTAGAAAGTAAGCACTAGTGAGCAGATGTAAAATACCTTGATTAGGTGATTATGCAAATGTAATTATTAACAGTTAACAGTTAATTTTTCAGGTGAATAATGAGATTTATAAATAATTCGAAATTCGATTTGAGCCTCAAAATAAATGGTTTGGTCTGCAGTGTCCCCTTTCTCAAAAATGTAGCAATTACTGGCTCATAAAAAACGATTTATAAGCAGTTGATTTTTTTACTGTAGTTTGGTAAATATAACTACAATTACACATTGTCTTAAAGAAGTAAGATTTCTCAGCCCTACATTCGAGAATTTCGAAAATAGCCTTATACATATTATACGTAAATATGTACAGGGCTTTCATTTCAAAACTTGCCATCCACGTTATCTGCGTAAAGAGACAGATTTCTAGAAAAAAAGTATAAATTCAAGAATTTTACCTCTTGTATTTTAAAAAATATATTTATTAAAATATTTGATTTTTGATATTATTTGAAATGAACATATCTCTTTTATTTTTGAGCTGTCGAGAAAATATTATTTGGAAAACTCCTGTATTTTTTAAGTTCCACGTCATTTAAAAAGGAAAACCCCAACTTAGAAAACACCCTGTATATAGGGTGATTCAAAAAAGCGCGCCAGATTTAATACATTAAAAAAGAAGCTCAATTTTTTTTAATATCTTTAGAATTAAGATGAACCGGTTGGATCAAACCTTCTCAATTTAGGTATGGAAAATGACAAATGACATGGCCCCCTCTACTTTGATGGCATGCCAAAACTCTCTTTCGAGCAATTCAAATCTGGCGCGCTTTTTGAATCACGATACTGTGTTATTTAGGAGAATGCGCGTCAATTCGTGTGTGTACATACACATAACACATATACTGTTATACACGCATCTGTGTACGTACATGTACATACAGGGGCTTTCATTTCGAAATTTGCCACCCACGTTATCTGCCTAAAGAGACAGATTTCTGGAAATCGCCGGAACACGTCAACAAATTAACGTAGGCAACCCCTCAATAAATTTGTTGACGTGTTTCGGCGATTTCTAGAAATCTGTCTCTTTACGCAGATAACGTGAGTGGCAAGTTTCGAAATGAAAGCCCTGTACATATTTACGTATAATATGCATAAGGCTATTTTCGAAATTCTCGAATGTAGGGCTGAGGAATCTTACCTCTTTAGGACAATGTGTAATTGTAGTTATATTTAGTAGTAAAAAATCAACTGGTTATAAATCGTTTTTTATGAGCCAGTAACTGCTACATTTTTGAGAAAGGGGACACTGCAGACCAAACCATTTATTTTGTGGCTCAAATCGAATTTCAAATTATTTATAAAATTATCTCATTATTCACCTGAAAAATTAACTGTTAACTGTTTATAATTACATTTGCATAATCACCTAATCAAGGTATTTAACATCTGCTCACTAGTGCTCACTCTAGTAGCTACTACTTTTGTAACTTTTCGCAATAAAAAAGTTAGGCGTATTATCAATACGAAGATGCTCGAGAAGATTTAGCCGGTCGGTGATTGATGAATAAAGTATTACCGTGAAGTCGACAACTTTTGAGTGTAGGACTGGAGAAATGTACCTCTTTATTTGTAGGACAGTGTAACGATTTAATTGTAGTAATATTTACTAAGCTGCATTAAAAAAATCAACTGGTTATCAGGCATTTTTTATGTAACGTATCTGCTACATGTTTGAGAAGGGGGACAGCCTAGATCAAACCATTTATTTTGTCGGACAAATGTTATTTCATATTATTTATGAAACTATCTCAACATTTGTATGATCACCAAATAGACATGTTTTTAACCTGCGCACTCTGTTAGCTACCTGTTTTTGGAATTTTCGCAAAAGAAAATTTGGGCGTCTTAGCAAAATGAAAATACTCACGAAGATTTAGCCGATTATTAATGAAAAAAGTTAAATCGTGAAATCGACAACTTTTGAGTGTAGGACTGAAAATAGCTACCTGTTTATTTGTAGGACAGTGTGAACATTTAATTGTTATTAATCATTTTTTATGCAACGTAATTGCTACATGTTCGAGGGGGGGGACATCGTAGACCAAACCCTTTATTTTGTCGGACAAATGTTGTTTCAAATTATTCATAAAATTATCTCAACATTCAGCTAAAAAACTAACTGTTATCAATCAAATTTTCATAGTCACCAAATCGACATGTTTCACACCTGCGCAGTATGTTAGCTACCTGTTTTCGCAATTTTCGTGAGAAAAAAGTTGGGCGTCTCGGTGAAATGAAGCCTCATTGAAAAAACTAGCTTGTTATTAATGATTTGGAAAAAAGGGCCTCGGCCCCCGGACTAAGAGATAAATTGGGGCGGTAGATGGAAAATTCACTTGTAATTTATTTAGTTTTTTTTGTAAATAAAAAAATATGCTTGTAGTAGTTTATATCAATATAATTTTCCTGGAATTAATTATTAAGATGTTTAAATTAGTACGATTATTGATACAACATTTATCTGCTTCCGTTTCCGCGCGAGGTTATCACTATGACATGTCTACTATAATACTTTTATAACATATCAAATTTATTGTCATTGGTTTAAGCATGAGCATTAATTATTGTATTAACAATGGGTTTCTGGAGCGTGCGTCAAAAGAATTTATTTTATCGTCAAAGCTCTGATTTATTGTTCGCCAGTTTTTCGTTGCATGGTACACATAAAGCCAATCCAGTTCAGCAATTACTGGCCTGGGCATGAACCCTGCATTGCAGTTGCCTGGATTAGAGGATTTTTTCGTTGGCAGTTTTGTTGTTGCTGATATTTGTTTTTGAATCCTAATTTATGTTGCACTTGACCAACAACGCCGCTTTTCCGTTTCTTCAAAATTATTTTCTGAATTTCAGGCTTTGCGTAAAAGACAATGAATAAATGCGTTAGTGGACTGTAGTTTTAAGGTAAAGAAAAGACGGAATTTATACTGAACGTGATTTATTTCGAATTAGGTACTAGGTTTTTCGGGAGTGAAGAAACGAAAGAAACTAGTTTGAGTCCAATGAGCAACAAGCCCTTTGTTTGCCCTATCTCTGAGCGTACTGCGCTGCTACGGTACTTCTTAAAAAATCAATAATCAATCATCCGTCATCCCGATTCCATTTTCGTATTGTAAGGACAGGGTGCCACTGTTTGTAGAAGGAATTGATTTTTTGTTTGTTTTGATTCTCTTGCGAAATTGTCGTGTTTGCTTTTTTAGACTTTAAAAAATGTGAAATTTAAACTTAATATTATTTTACAATTCTGCCAGCATTAGTCAAAATTCCTTACGGACTATTGACTATATTATTAAGGCTAATAGTCCTTAAATAAGTGCATCTGATTTTGTTTTCTGGAAAACGATAGGAGGCAAGTTCGGACTTGAATAGTAGTTAGTGATACATCAAAAATACAGATGTAAATTCTATATACGAAGTATAAACAAGATTTTTCGTCAAGTTTTTCAAAATCCAAGGTCAATCTTTCAGATTTTTAATGAAAGTAATACTCGTTATTAGTACAGTATACAAGAACGACAGGCGTTACAAGGTAAAACGACAAGCGAAAAAAAATCAACTACTAGGTACGACTGTGTATTTTAAACATTGGCTAAAATATAGTGAAAGGCCTCGCCTTAAAGTTAAAACCGAACAGTCTTGACAATATCTGTTATATATATATATATATAATTTATATACATTCTGTCAGTGGATGCATTGCGACCATAGTTAGTGGTGTACTTCATGGAAAGTGTGGCACAGCCTCGGCTTTAGTAAAATATCACTTCTTGAAGAAGCTCACTACTGCAGTCTATTCGGTTATTCAAAATTTTGAAAATAAACAAAAATCTGCTCTAGGCTCTTCAATCCTAACAGTTATACCTTCAACCATAAAATGCAGTTTGAAAAGTAGATGTTTGGCAAATCTCCTCTGCACCCTCTCCAGTATTCAAGATTATGCTGTGAGAAAAAAAAGGTCACTTTGGAAATGTTGTGATTATTTTGTTTTTTCAATATGAAAGCCTAACTTATACGATATCCATTTTTTATTGTTATCGAACATGCCAATGGGTTTCGTGCGGCTCGTGACTACATTGGAGGTAACATAACTTAAAAATTACCTAGTGTATTTTTGAAATTTCGCCGTCTAGCCCTCCTAATCCTTTGAAAAATTGTTTCTTATTGAAATATATTTCACTTCCTAGGATAGTATGTATAGACTAGGGTCAAAATACCCTCGTATTGTACCGTTGTAGGGTGTAAAAACAATGCCGCTAAATATACAGTACAGTACAGTATGAACGTAAATAAATGTCTTTATAGACTACTAGCTGACCCGGCGAACTTCGTACCGCCTCTGAATTATTAAATACCTATTAAATTTTGTGTTAACGTATCTATTAGCTGAATTAAATTCAGTTTTTTTCGATGGTAAATTTGGCTTTGGTTGAAGAAAATTAATGTTTACTCTCTGGATCAGAAGTCATCTAAAATTAAAATTTTACATCATCCCTTTTTAGGCAGCTTGTGGGCATTATTCTTGTAAAGTGTAGGTACCACCAAATAAATAAACTCAGGCACAGGAATGTCCAAAGAATGTAAAGAAAACAAAAAAAATCTCCAGAGCAGCCCTGTTTCACTCTATTTGCACTGCATGCACTATGCACTGCACTACTCCATCTGTTCTACTGTATCTGCACTATTCTATCTGATCTACTCTTTCTGCACCACTCTATCTGATCGGAATAGTGGAATAGTTCTGGTCGGAATAGCTCCAGTTCCTGAGCAGCATTGTTCTACTGTAAAGTCTGTTTTTTTTTTAAGATAAAAGTCAAAATGACATTATGTTGGCAATACAATGTAAAATTGTCATGCTTTCAATTTTTTTATGTAGACAAGGCTTGTGTTGCCAACATTGTTACTAAATTTTTGACGTGGGGAATTATCTTTAAAAAAAAAGACTTTATCTGCAATGAAATTACCGCGCAACGGCGAGCTTCGTTCGAGATGGCGCCGTATACAAAATGGTTTGCAATGAGAATGTGGCGGTAAACTTGGTATCGGTTATAAGAGATGGCGCTGTATGCGGGCTTAGTGAATTTTTTTCATAAATAAGTAAAATAAGTTTTTTTTTTTAGAGCAAAAATCATAAAAATCAGTCTAGCCGTTCTCGAGTTATAAGTGCTAGAACCAACACAACTGTGTTTTATATATATAGATTAAACAGCAAATCAAACAAAAATATAACCAAAACACCGAAAAAATATCAAATGAAGAAAATATGACACTTCAACTCCATATAAACAAATGGGATAAGGTTAGGTTGTCTTACCTCTAGTGTCAAATTAGTGACGTCACGTGCACGAAACCAATTCATTTTTCTATAGCTTGACGTAAACAGCTGTGTTTTTTGAGGTTATATACTTATGTTCTTTTGCTTTTAGTCTTGAATAAATCTTGCAGTTGTCCACACGAGTTTTATTTTGCTAAATAAAATAAAACACAAAGAGGTTAGTTTGTGAAGTTGGAGTTTGAAGCTTTTTTTTTTTCAGGTATTTTGAGATGCAAAATAATGGCGGTATAGCTAATTCGATGCTATACCTATCATTTGGCGTAAAAACACATGCTAAAAACTGGCTTCACTTTTAGTTTCATGGCAGAATGGCGCCTTCCTATTTCTAATGTCCGTAGGACAGCGGTTTACCTGCTCTAAGGGCCCAGGCCACGTTGTCCTTGGGGTTTAATTTTACTTTATACCCGAGTCAAGATAGTATTTGACCTAAATAAAAATAATATAAAGCTGATTTTTGATAGAGAACATGCTTGAGGGCTAAGTTGCAACATACTAAAAGTCCTGGCCAATCCTCCTTCCGCAACCCCCTTTTTTCGCCCCCTAACCCCCACTTTTTTAATATTTTGATAATTTTCTCGAAAATTATCCACTTTAAGGAAAAATGTCAGGAGAGCTTTTTTGAAGCTGATAAAATTTCCCTTGCAATGACGTATTGTGAGCCCATATAGTGCCACGTCGTACGCACCAGTGGCATATCAAATGAAGGGTTTACTTTTGAAAAATATACTGTTTGCTATTTATTCTCAGTTTTTTTAATCAAAGCATAATTTTTTTAGAAAAAACATATTTTTCTCTGAAACGACCATTGAAAGGTAGTCTACTTGCGAATTTATAAGAAATTTATCGCAATCACTTCAGCCACAGAAAAAAAAAATTGAAGTTTATCCGATACTTCTCAGCTATCAATTTGCCAAATAACTGGTGCGCCCAACGCCTTGCGCGACGTTGAGGTAGGTATATAAGGTTCATTGCTCGAAAGGTTGTACTTATGACATCGATATGTCATAACTTGGAAAAAAAGGTTTGTCGTAGATTGATCCATATAAATTCAATAGCTTTTAGATTTTGTATTGTACCTATTGAATGACTTCTGATATAAAAACCGACGAACGTTTTTGACGTCATTTATTTGTTTCAGTCAATTTCTATTTGTTAAAAAAGGAAGGCAAAAGTACAGACCCTCATGAAACAAACAGTATCTTTTTTATCTTGACTGCGCTTGTGCAACAGAGTCCAATGGGAAACGAGTTTGTCACGTGTTTGCGTCATATTTACATTCAGGGTTGGGACTCTTGTAACACATAGAGACATTTTCTCTATTTCTATCGACGTCCCCTGTCTATACATTGATTTCGGAAAGAGAGAAGAAAACAGGAAGTGCCATAGCAATAAGGATAACAATCTCTATCCGTAACAGAAACAGAGTTCGAGTCCAGGGGCGAGTTCCGAAGAAATCGTTCCTTCTTTCTTTGAAACGTGTAATCCGACAAAAAGCGAACTAATACTTCATTTTATCACTTCTGAATTCACCGCAGTGTTGTTTAAAGTTATGTACTTGTCATATTCCTTTGCACTTTCATTGTGCGATGTTGCCGGATGGAACATTTATCAAAATTAAAGTGCAAGCGATTTTAAAAGGCACTTTAAAGGACTTCTCTTGTCTGATTTAAGGCGTAGTGATTGTTGTGAAACACTTGACACTATACCACTTTTTAATAGGTGTAATGTTCGATTTTTATTGTCTACATTTATTCTACAACAATATACAATCTGGCTACACTGCAACCCACTGTTGCGCGCGCATATCGTGTTTTACTACTTCCTAACTTGTATTCATATAAAGTTTTCCCTGTTTATGCGAGACAGGTCAATTGCCTAATGTGTCATATTTTTCTATATTGTTTAATTGAAGATAGAATAGTACATTAAAATACAAGTTCATGAGACAGAACTGGCCCTTTAGAAAACTCGCCTCCGGCTCGTTTTCTAATATAGGGCTCGTGCGATAAAATGTCTCATGAAACGAATATTTTATACTATTTTTTCTTGATGAGGTTTCGTCTCCTTGATACATAATTAGATTGATTCTTGTGAACCTATACCCAAAAATCAATCTAACTATTTTTTCTATTTTGGTAATGTTTAATTAAAAAAAAACAAATTTTTCTTGGAAATTTTATTCTCATATTTCCTGATTTCATATGTTTAGGTTGGTAACACTGCATGCCAAATATAGAAATCTTCTATTATAAAATCGCGAATGACAGTTCGATGGCCATCAGTCAGCCAGTGTAACCAACCTCCGAGAAGTAAAAAAGGAGTGTCACAAAGAGCTTCTTTTCGAAACTACTTTTAGTGTCGAAAAGATTTCGATATGACACCAAAATAGAAAAAAATGTGTTTTGTGTAAACTGCCTCTAAGTGAGCGTGTTATTACTAAGTGATGAAAAATGACCGAAAACATGACTGCTAGTGAAAAGCGTTGACGTTACGTGAAATTTTTAAAAACGTGAAATCAAAAATAAAAAGCATTACAAGTGGAAAACAATCATTTAAGTACCTAGCTACTATTTTGATAAAAGAAAAAATTATGTCTGAAGCTGTCGCCAGAACTGATCAGTGGGGTGAAAATTAAACACCAATATTTTTGGTTCTAGGGGGTCGTTCTATATATGAAAAGATATGCAATTTTATCACCTACAAAAAAATTGGTAACGATATTTTTCGCCAAGCTTATAGTTTTCAACTCGGTTTTCAATTAATCTCGGAGCAAACGTTCGTTTGATACGCCACTGGTGGGTACCATGTGATAATATATGGGCTCGCAGTACGTCGTTTCCAGGAGAATTTTGTCAGCTTCAAAAATGCTCCCTTGACATTTTTCCTTAAAGTAGATAGTTTTCGAGAAAATCACCAAAGTATTAAAAGGGGGGTTTGGGGGGCGAAAAAAGGGGGTTGCGGAAAGAGGATTCTCCAGGACTTTTAGTATATTAATATTTAGCCTTGAATTATGATATATACCAAGAATTAGCTTTATATTAGCTTTGTTCGCGGGTCCGATTCCGAATCGGTTCAGGGACTATTCGCAGTGCAAAAAGTGGCGTTCGCGGATCATAAAATTCTGAATTTTTAGTAACAGTTCTACGTTCGCGGATCACATAGAATTTATTTTAATTGATTCGGAATCGGTTCTAGCAGTCCCAGGATTTTTGTTAGGACTAAAAGTTCGGTTCGGCTGCTCATGCGCAATTTCGTCAGACTCGTCAGATGACTGGTGTTTATTTGTGTTTGCGTTATTGAAATTTGAGTTTTTCAATTGTTTATACGCTGAAGCGATAAACTATACGCTAGTTTTTTTCTACGGAGTTTATAGTTTACTGAATTTGCAGTACAGTATTGTAAGTTACCTACTTATCTCTATTTAATCTAATATATTTATATTTATATGCACAATTTTAGTGATTTTTTTTTCATCTAAGTACTACTACCTACTAGTCGGACCATTTGTTATCTAACGATGAGGACAAGGAAGAATTAGAGCTTGTTTAGTTCCTAAAAGCAATGTAATTTTGAGGAGGTGATGCCACATTTCAGGGAAGAACAATGTATAAAGCATTTTCGAATTTTGAATAAATATAAATATATCTGTTCTGTTATTCTTTTTGATTTATGGAAATCAAATAGCTAAGGTTCACAAATCACATAATGTTTAAAAGTATTCGGTTTTCGGTTCCAAAATCGTTCGCGGTGATAAGAAATCCTGAACCGATTCTTAACTAGGCATGCGCTCTACGACAATCCCGAATTAGTTCTGAACCGATTCGGAATCGGACCCGCGAACAAAGCTATTATTTTTGTCTAGCTTCACCCAAAATTTAAACTATCTTGACTCGGGTAGAAATAACTGGTCACTATGGATGCCGAAAAGGTTCAGGTGGTAAAACTCCGGGATGCTAGTAACTGGCCTCAATGGCAGTTTGATATTCGGACTCTGTTGGACTGCAACAATGCGCTGGAAGTGTGTGAGAACAAATTTGCTAGGCCAGCAACTCCAAGCGATGATTTCAATAGGTGGCTCAAGTTAGATAGGGTTGGTAAAAAGTTAATTGTAACCACAGTTGAAGCCAAACCACCACAGTTTTTGATGAGTTGCGAAAGTGCAGTTGAAATGTGGCAGAAACTACATTCAGTGTATGATCTGAAGTCAGAAGAAACCTTGTCTTTGGTGCAGAAGCAGTTTTTCGATTTCAAGTGGGATACATCTGTGTCAGTTGCAGAACACATTGCAAAATTGGAGCAGATGAGTAACCGTATGAAAAAGCTAGGTCCTTGGTATATTATACCAGATTTCATGCTACTTACCAGAATTTTGTTTATTATTCCCAAAGAGTACCAACATTTCCATAGTGCTTGGGACTGACTGATGCAACTCTTCGTACTTTGGAGAACCGAACAACACAGTTAATAACGGAGGAACAAAGGTTTCAAAAAGCTGACGGATTAGACGAGACAATGGCGTTATTTTCAAAGTGCAAAGTTGATGGAAAATCTAAACAGGGCTCGTCAAAGAAAGTAACTGCTTGTTATACGTGTGGGAAATAAAATCATTTGCGAAGGGACTGTCCAGGTTACTTTAAGTGTGGTGAAGAATGATGAGAATGGTCCCTTGAATGGATCTCAAGCCAGGCCAACGGCATTTGTGGGCTACAAATCAATTCCCCCTGAGTTTTGTGGAAAGTGGATTATAAATTCGGGCGCATCAGATAATATGACCAATGACCGAGGTGTTTTTCAAGAATTTATGGTCTTCAATGAACCAACAGTGATCAAAGTTAGAAATGGGGAAGTAATCAATGCAGTGGGAAAAGGAACGGTTGCCATAGAAGCACTTGTTGAATGCAAATGGCTACCTGGCTTCATGATTCATGAATGATGTGCTGTACATACACACAAGAGATAATGCGCAATTTTTTTTTGGTACAAAGATCTGCCAAAAAGCGCATTAATGTTACAATTATGAATAATGAGTCTGATTGTGTTATCGAGAAGGATGGAAAGATAGTAGCCTGATAGTCTGAACTTGGCAACTTGTATCAGATTAACTTGCAAGTTATTCAGCAGATGCAACCAGTATGTATTGTTGCAAATAAGAACAATATGCTGCAACTTTGGCATAAACGTTTGGCATGAACGTTTGGCACACCAAAATAAACGACATGTGAAGGATTTTTTGAAGGACCAAAATTTCAGTTTTGAAGTTTACAATGAATTTTGTAACGGATGTGCCTATGATAAAATGCACCGTGAATGTTTTGGGAACCGAGTTAATCGAGCAAATAAACCGAGAGGGCTAATTCACTCGGACGTATGTGGTCCTATGGAAACCGATTCGTTTGGTAAAAAACGGTACTAAGTCGTGTTCAAGGACGATTATAGTGGTTTTAGATGCATATACTTCTCTAAGCACACAATAAGTCCACCATATACGCCAGAGCCTAATGGTGTCGCTGAGCGCGAAAATAGGACTGTTGTGGAAGCCGCCAGATCTATGTTGTATGCAAAATCGCATTTGCCAAAAGCATTATGGATGTTTTGAATAGAACTGGATCAACCAAAATCATGGGGAAAACACCGTACGAGTTGTGGTATGGAACAGAATTGGATCGTCGAGTAGTTGAGAAGTTTCATGTTTTTGGAACTGAATGTTTTGTGCACATTCCTAAGCAACAACGACGAAAGTGGGACAAAAAGGCGTTCAAAGGTTCTTTTGTTGGGTATCATGACGGTATCAGTGGATACAGGGTATATGCGCCAGTAAAACACGATGTTGTAGTCAGCCGTGACGTAGTTTTCAAAGATGAAATCTTGTATGTACAGGGACCGGAAAAATAAAGTGACCTGTGAGATTGAAGAGTTGTCTCTAGAATCGCAACCAGAACCAGAACCTATGTCCAAAGCGTCTAATAAATCCCAGGAAACAGTGGATCCATGCTTGTTTGTTGTTGTGATCTATGTTGATGATGGACTAGTGCTTACAACCCGTGAAGCTGATGCTGATAAGTTCCTGATGCAACTGACCCAAAAGTTTAAAGCAACTACAAAAAAAAATGTAAAGTCGTTTTTGGAAATTGAAATTTATTTCCAAGGTGACGGATCTGTCTTCTTGAATTAAAGTGCTTAGTGCTCATGTCAATAAAATATTGAAGTGGTTCAATATGCAAGACAGTAAACCGGTGTCAACACCAATTGGTGTTGGTTGGTGCAAAGCTAATGACTCAAGTAAATGTCTAGAAGATGTACCGTACTGAGAAGCTGTGTGAAATCTCATGTAGCCGCAAATTGTCACCCGTCCGGATATATCATTCGCAGTGAATATAGTAGCGAGAAACTTGGACAAACCCACCCTAGCACAGGTCATTAGTGAAGCGAATTTTTCGCCATCTGCAAGGTACGAGAACATTGGGTCTATTATATCAATCCAGTGGTGAATTTGAGGTCTACAGTGACCCAGACTATGCAGGTGATTTCCAGACAATCAACTTCTGGAATCCTCTGCATATTTGGAAATGCAGCAGTCATCTGGAAAACCAGGAAACCACAGTGTGTTGCTTTGTCCACGGACGAAGCAGAATTTGTTAGTGCTGCCTGTGCTACAAAAGAAGGTATATGATGGTTGTCACGTATGTTAACTGAACTAGGTATACCTTGTGAAAAATTCGATCTTAAAATTGACAATCAGAGTGCTATAAAAATCATAAAGAATCCCGTGTTCAATGATAGGTCCAAAACATTTTCGTCGCGAAAAACACCGACCAGATCACGTAACCCACCGTCATCCACGAGTTGACCTCTGACGATCTCCCAGTAATCATCGAGTATGGTGACCCAAATCTTGCCTCACGAGGGCGCATCGAGATTAACCACGTAGATTGGGCTCGATACCGAGGATTGCTGGGGGACGTCGAGGCCAACCTTTTCAACAATATCGAAAACGTCCAACAGCTGGACGAAGCGGTGGGCTCACTGACTAGCGAGATCCACTTGGCTCTCGCTATGTCCACGGTGACGAAAATGTCCAGAATCACAAAATATGGAATCCTGCCCACATCATAGATATACCATCCGCCTAAAAAATCGCATTCGGAAAAGACCCTGTCAGACTGGCGACCCGGCTTTGAGGAGGCAAGCCAATCGGCTTTCTAACAACATCCGCTCGCTGCTAAAAGAGCATTACAACGAAAACTTTACTAGGCACACAGCCGAAATTTCAACTGATGATAACTCAGCGTACAAAACGGCAAGACGCTTAATTAGAGGCGCTTATCGCCCCCTTCCAAATCTGGAAGTGGACGACAGGGTTGTGTGCCTTCCTAGCGAGAAAGCCGAATTGTTTGCCTCCAATCTGTCAATCCAATTTAGTGAAAACCCAGTGCAGAGTCCTGCCAAGAAAAATTCAGTCAACGCAACGTATACCATTTATGAAGGCATGCCTTACATCTCTGACCATCACCTTTTCACCGTCGCGGAGGTGCAAAGTATCCTTTCGGATTTGAACGTCAAAAAAGCGCCTGTCTGGATGCTGTTCCAAAAAAAGCCTTGAAAAACTTCCCAGAAAACATCCAAACCATCTTTTGTAACATAGCTAATGCCACATTTTCGCTCGGCCTTTTTCCCCTTGCTTGGAGGAAGGCTAAGGTAATTCTGATTGGGAAGAGACGTGAAAACCCAAAACTCATCTCTTCTTACAGACCCATTAGTCTCCTTTCAAACATTGGAAAGGTGGTCGAAAAGGTCATTCTAGGACGTTGAAAGGAACATGTCGAAATTCTCCACCTCCTTCCCCTTCGAACAACTGGGGTTTGTTTCCGGGTTGGGAACAGTAAACCAGACCACTCGCATGGCTTCTCAAATCCTGAAGGGATTTAATAGGAGGCACCATACAGGAGCCATTTATTTGGACATCTCCAAAGCGTTCGACAAGGTATGGCACAGAACCCTCATCATCAAAATGATAAGGCTTGCCTTCTCCAGGTATCTCACTAAAATAATCAATAGCTACCTCCAAAATAGGAGGTTTTTGGTAGAGGCCGACCGGCATCGCTCAGCTTTTCATGTCATAAGAGCGGGAGCCCCTCAGGGCTTTCCGATTTCCCCAATACTTTTCAATATTTTTACTAGTGACATCCCGAGGAGTAGACGTACTCAGCTTTACCTCTTCGCGGACGACACCGCCATCCTTTCCACGCGTAAATGCGAACGCATTATTCATATTAGATTAAACAGACACATGTCTGAAATAGAGAGATGGATGGCGGACTGGAAAATCAAGCTCAATCCCACGAAGACTAAAGCTATTATGTTTACTCGTCGGAACACTACGCTGAATCAAAGGCTGAGAGTTGCCGGTACGCCAATAGACTGGTCCAGTAAAGTGAGGTACCTGGGCCTTATCTTTGATAGGGGTCTGCGCTGGGCAGACAACACGGTAGCATTTGTGGCAAGGGCGAAGGCTCAAATTGCTTGCTTGTATCCCGTTCTGAACAAAAACAGCCTACTCACCATCAACAATAAAATAACTCTATACAAATCAATGATTAGATCAATCATTACCTATGGGGCGGTGACCTGGGTCACCAGTGCGGAGTCTCATAGGTACAAAATTCAAAGAATTCAGAACAGGGTACTGAAGATCATCGTGGACGCACCAATGTACACCCGTACCCAAGTGCTCCACGACGATCTTCAGATCGACACATTCGAGCAGTTTGTCGCCAACCTCTTACTCCCTCTTACTCCCAATTACTACCAAAAGGTGGACGTCAGTCAAAACCCCCTAGTCCGTGAGTCTCACATTCGCTCCAACCCCCAAGACACATACCGTCTCCACAGAGACTTCCTACCCCCACATTAGAACCCACCCTATTCCCTAAAATGTCAGCATTGTTTCACTAATTTAGGGGCCCTCAGCCCAACTTTCATTTTTTCTTGTTAATCAATTTTATCATTCAGCTCAAATTCATTTAATAAGGTTAATAGTTCGCTCTTGAACTGAACCAGCCACACGAAGAGATCCAATAAGAAGCTCCTCCAGCAGTGAAGAATGGCATACTTACACTGTCGAAAGCCTTACACATACCGCTGTATACTGCATCCTAGTACCTCACAGATGATGACATGAAAAGCTAAATTTGTAGATATAGTGTCCGGGCCAGGTTTTTTAATCATTAAAGTACTGAATATTTCATCAGTGAGTAAAGATTTTGGAGAACTTACGCGTAACAGAATATATCGATACCTCGATAGTTAGTGATGTCTTCCATCTAGGGACTTGACCAGTGGCCGGCGTCGAAAACTATTATAAGAATAGTATCCGCGCACAGGCATCACCAAAGCCGAATAATTTTTCATAAAGACATCATCACCATGAGGAACTGAGCTTTTGGAAACATTGAGGTGAATAAGTTTGTCAGATATCTCCAGCTCTGTGAAGTCGTGAACGAGATGTTCTCCAGAAACTACTTCCAGTAGATCTCCGAGGGAAAAGCGTTGAGAATCGCGTCTAAGTAAATTAAAGCTCCAGATTTTCTCTGGGACCGGGTATGCTGTCTATATAACATAATGCACAGGGTGACAAAAATACCTGTAACTTTTTAATTATCTCGTATACGAAACAGTGACTTTAATGAAAGTTGCTCAGTAAATTATTTCCCACATTTCTATACCTAGACGAATTGTTTCTCTCACTTGTGGTTTTTTTGCTATCCAGACCAACTTTCTTTTTCCAAATGAAACACTCTGTATGTGATTGCATAATTGGATTCCACTACTGATCTCCTGTTTCTGAGATAATGACAATTAGCAACGATTAAGTCAATTTTAATAACAATCTTTATATTAAAATAAATAGCCTAGAAAATTAAATATTTTCCGTGGATCAGGTGTTCGAAATGACCACCATTTTCTGCTAAGCAGAGCGCCAACCGATCCCTGAACCCGTCTACAACGTTTAAAAGTAAGTCTTCTGGTATGGGCCGAATTTCAACAATTATTCTGACTTTTAAAGATTCTATGTCATTTGGACGGTTAACGTATATCAAATATCCCTACAAAAAGAATTCGAGCGGGGTTAAGTCCGAGGATCGCGCTGGCCACTCAATAATAGGACGTCTTCTACCTATCCAACATCCTGGACATTGTTCGTTTATGTATATTGCCTAACATTTGCCGCATAATGCGCAACAGGTGCTCCATCTTGCTAAAACCATACCTGTTCGTTCACTTTGTTATTTATACCCGGTAAAACCATTCTGCAACAAGGAATTATGTGATCGTTCAGGAGGTCGAGATAATTTTCTGCATTTAAATCGCCACCTATGAAAAAAGTTCCCACAATATGTCTTCTAACTATGGCCGCCCAAACATTAATTTTTCTGGGCCTGAACTTCCTGGAGCCACTGAGTATTCTCAGCTGACCAATAACGATAATTGTGTCTATTTACAACGCCATTTGAATGGAAAGTTGCTTCATCCAAGAAAATTATGTTTGTTGCGAAGTTATTATCGTTATTGCATATTTCCATCATCAGTTCACAAAATTCAGTTCTTCTATCAAAATCGTTCTCGTTCAACTCATGTAGCAACTTTATTCATAGGAATTTAACTTCTGCTTCTTAAACAAGTTTTTTACTGATTGATGAGAGACATTAAATCCATTGCCAATGTCCTAGACGATAGTGTTGGAGTTTCTTGTATTGAAAGCATCATATCCAAAGCTTTGTCTTCTCCGGTTACTGTTTTAGGTCGACCTGATCTAGCAGACTCCTTAGCACTGCCTGTTTTCCAAAATTTTTCCAACACTCGACACAGTTGACTGATTTATTGGAGGCCTATTCGAATCGTATTTCATTGAAAAGTTGACAAACCTGATGTTGAGATCTCTTCATATTTCTGTAACCGCTCATTATTTAAATTTCAATTCGTTGTTTTCCATTAAGATGAGCCATAGTGCGAGCAAATTAGAAATATTCGACAGAAAATTAATAAGGGACTCAACATTGACAACTCTTAATTCTTTGCCATAAAAACACCTTGACACAACTGTTATGTATTAAGATTTAGGAAGAAAAATTCTTAAGTAATTAGGAAACTTTTAATTTTCCAGCTGTTATTATCTCGGAACAGTTGAAAATAGCTGAAAATTTTGCATACGAAAAATTCATAGTTTTCTCAGTAGAATCTAAATATGCAATGACATACAGAGGGTGTTTCATTTGAAAAAACAAACTTGGTCTGGACAGCAAACAAACCAGAAGTGACAGAAACAATTCGTCTAGGTAGAAATGTGGGAAATAATTTACTAAGCAACTTTCATCCAGGTCACTTTTTCGTTTACCAGGTAATTAAAAAGTTACAGGTATTATACGCGACTTTTTTGCCACTTGTATATAAAAAAATGTGAGTCTGGTGCTTTGTTCCACTTCGAAGTATGCTTGAAAGTTTGCGGCAGCTTTTGTATCACTATACTTCTTCTAGAGAGCTATTAGTTTTTTCAGTGAAAAGCTGAATCATATTATGAGAACTCGTCCTATAGGGTGTTATATAGGAAGCTTCACACGTGTTGGCATAGAAAGAACGAAAGAAGAAATAGGCCAAGCAACCTCTGCATAAAAGTTGTTGTGGCTTTCAAAGTTGGATCAGACATCTCTACCATTGAGGCAGAGTCAACAGCTATAGAGTAAATTCAAGTTTCAGATTTCCAGTTTCGTACTGCTATTTCGTTGTAAATATTATACAGGGTGTCCCACGAGGTTCCTCCCAAATGATCATTTCGGAACGCATCATCGTATGTTCCACTGTATAATTTTCTGTCATATCCTTTAACAAAGCCTTAACAAATATGGCATAGCTGATTTTGTAATTTAATTTTCTAACGGAAAATACCATAATATACGATGAGTTACACTTAAGATTCGAAAGTTGACGTCACTTGACCGAAATTGAAACAAAAATGGTAAAATTGGATGACAATTGTAGAAGCGGCACAGAAAGTTACCCTAGATCCTCAAAATTTCAATTATATTGGATGACGCGTTCCGAAGTTATCACCTGGGAGAAACGTCGTGGGACACCCTGTATATGCAAACTGAGAACCGCATCATAAACATTTCTCTTAGTCTAAGAATGACTTAACTAAGATTTTTTTTGTTGTCTGCCTTATGTTGTCCTTTGTTTCCACTTTTCTGGAAGCACTCTTTTAGTAATAGCCCTTTGTTTATTTTTTATGATTCTCGAAATTTTTGTGCTCTGGGGTTCTCCCACAAAACTCCACACCTCTTTGCATTCAACTACTTATGACCCTAAATTTAGTTTTTTTCTCTTTTATCAAACATCTCACGCCTGAATTTTGATCACATTTTCCTTTTAAATAAAACCATTTATCATTTGCTCATATAAATTTCAAATCCGTCTCTGGATGTCTATTTTCCTGCATTCTATGCCAGACGGCAAGCCCATGCGCGACGTTGGAGCATGAAATATCTAGAGTTTGCACTCGTCGGCCTTTCATAAAATGGATCAAAAGGAAACAGCGTGAGCGTGTTCTGGAATTCCGATAGAGTCTTAAAGAGGCTGATGACCCACCGATCACAGCTCTTTAATGTCACAAACCTGCACTTGAATATCAATGGAATTTTACTCGGAAATTTATTTTATAAAAATGCAATTAGTTTTTTTGAGAAGGCGTTTCGAGAAAAGTGCCTGAAGATAGAATATAATGCTCAAAATTCAATAGGTATTTCCACGCAAAGTAGTATTTCACCTTTATACATGAAAAATATAAATCAATAATCCTCAAATCTAACCAAAGTTTAATCAAATCCAAGGTATTTTGTATACCGACCTGAATCCCAGAAACACGCAAACACCTGATCGTCTCAAACAATATTTAATTAGTTTGCAAACTTGTTCAATTAAGTTGAGTTTCAAGGTATCTAGGCAATAAGCCTTACAAATTAAAAGCTCTGATTGTAGAATTAATGCGCTTAAACACTATTGCCTCGCGTATCCATATTAATAGGATTGAATTATAATTTTATTAGATGTCAGAAACTTGACTTTGAAATTAAATTGCTTGTCGGCAAATTGGTAATAAATACATATTGATTGAATCAATTTTGTTAATTTCATGTGCGCTTAATTGATTTTCAATGAGACTATTTTCTATTATGGAAAGATATACCTACTTCTTATAATATTGCTAGTTTTTGAGAAAGGATTAATAAAGCTGGAATTTATTAGGTACCTACATACCTGGTTGATGCAAAACTATTTTGATTTAAACCTTTGGCAACAGCTTTTATTACGCCATAAATCCTACTAAGTGCGCTTTGAAAATTAGTATACGGCCAATAATAATGTTTCGTTAATGCATTTTGTATGCTTGGGGGTGCTGGGTGTTGAAAAAAGTAGTTTTTGATAGAGTAACTATTTATCTAATGATTATTAATGACGTCTTTTATATTCAGTAGTTGAGACCATACACTCTAATAGATATCAAGATAGTCCTCACATTCAACTATCAGAACCTTCATAATGAAAAATATCGAAAAATCAGCTACCACATGAAGAGCCATGTAATAGAAATAAATTACAAGATCTCATCGTATAAGCTGCAAGACTGCAATGGACAATTAAGACAAAATACTACAAAGAGAACAAAATAATGATACATTGACGATCATGGAATCTTACTCTAAAAAGAAGTCCACAAATGCGTTGGTCAGATGATCTAAAGAAACATGCTGGACCAAGATGGATGCAGGTAGCTCACGATAGGAAAGCATGGATGAGGAATGAAGGAGGAGCTCTTAAGTCCAGAGGTCAACTTTCGGATCTAACGAGATAGATATTGATTAAATTATTGAAAATCTTAAACCAGTATATTTTATTACTAGAAGACAATAATGTTCTTTTTTATACTTATCCGTAGCTTGGCTGCGTGGATGGAAGTAACACAAAACCATTTCCAAACATTTTTTAGAAAGGAATTTCTTCTTCAAACTGGGCCATATTTGATTGGATATGCTATGACATGTCAGAAATCTTGGGTCCGTATATTCAAAATCAAAGTCCAATTAATACAACAATAATTTATTCCACCTTACTATACACTCTGACACTAATTACTTTACTAATTAACTCAAACAACTAAACTCTTTACAATTCTTAACAATAATCACTATCTGAATCATATCACAGTCAGTCTTAAACTTAAAACTACTAACTTGTTCCGGCCTTTATATATCTGTTTCAAGTTAGATTCTGTACACCATGGCGATAGCGCACTGCTACACTGCCCTCCTCTTAAGGTTGATTGTCCCGATCAACTTCACGCCCATGATTTTCGTCGATCTATCCAGATGTACAACTTCCATCTCACTCCTGATGGCCCTGGTGCTGCGCTGAACTCGATAAACCAAATCATTGATCCTCTTGACTATTCTTTAGGGTCCTTCCCATGCTGAAGACAATTTCGGATGTTCTCGAACTAAGTCATGTATCCCCAGAAGTTGTGCCCTTACTTCGTCAGCATAATCTCGAATTTCTTTTCGTTCTTCTTCAGATATGTCAAATATCAAATCGCAAGGTAACCAAAGTTCCGTTCCGAAAACGATTCTAGCTGGACTTTCACCTGTTGATTCGTGAACAGCTGCTCTGTAAGCCATTAAAAATAGAAGCAAATGTTTGTCCTAGTCTCGCTGGTTCTTTGCGACTACTTATGTCAGGTGCTCCTCTATGGTCTTATTAAATCGTTCTTCCATGCCATCAGACTGTGGATGTAAAGGTGTTGTCCTTGTCTTATGAATTCCCATGATCTCACAAATTATCCCAAAGATGGCAGATTCGAAGTTTCATCCCTGATCTGAATGTAACTCTAGTGGCACACCATGACGACTAAAAACTTCGTCCAATAGCATCTGAGCAATAGTGATGGCATCTTGATTGGGAATAGCGAAAACTTCTGGCCATTTACTGAAGTAATCCATGATAACCAAGATGTATTTGTCACCATGCTCTGACTCAGGGAACGGCCCGGCTCCTCTGAGGTCCGGCTACATCTATCGCTATTCGTTCGAATGGGAGACCGACCTTGTACTGTTTCATGGGCCCCTGAGATCTTAGTTTAGGGCCTTTACTATGGTAGCACATATGTCGCATTTTCGGCACCAGTTTTTAACGTCTTCATGATAGTGGACCCAGTAAAAACGTTCTCGAATTTTGTCCAAAGTCTTGTTAATTCCAAAATGTGCCCCTGAAGTTCCGTCATGTATTTCTATTGATACATCTTGTACTCGATCTTTTGGAATAACTAGTTATCTCTTCGTAGTTTTACCATCGGCACTTTCTCAAACTCTTTTCAGTAAACCATTTTATACGGCCAGAGAGTTCCACTGGACCCACAACGCTTTATAAATCAAACTCTTATTCGACACTTCCCTCCATTCTGGCCTACATTCATCTTTTTTTTTAAGATGTAGAATTTGCCCGATGTCCTGGTCTGCCTTTCGATCTGCTCTCATTTGTTTGGTAGTCCATTTATCATCAACGATAAGACAGGTTCTTCTCACAGCTGGTCTAGTGTTTTTCTCATGCATATCGATTCTCAGAGATACTTATGGAAATGGTCGACTGCTTTCACCATAACAAGCAACTCTCTTCTGGTGACACAATAATTTCGTTCTGGCTTTGATAAGGTTCTGCTGTAGTACTTTACGACATGCTCTTGTGAATTTTGAATTTATGAAAGTACCGCTCCAATACTGGTGTTGCTGATCGGGATAGGACAACACTGGGCTTGTACATATTGCTCCTTTTGATTCTCTAAATGCGGAATCGCATTATTGGGTCTAATTGAGTGTTGATTGTTCTTCATCGAAATTCAATTTTAAACTAATCCAAATCTAGGTCAATTTTCATCGAAATTCAATTTCAAACTAACCCAATCTAAGATAATTTCATCGAAATTCAATTTCCGTTAATCGATGAAGCTGAGCAGCTATATTGGTGAATCCTTCCACAAATCTCCGATAATAAGAACATAATCCTAGAAAACTCCTTAGTACATGTTTACTCGCATGGGTTTGGCCAATCCCTGACAGCATCTATTTTTCCTTCCATAACTTGTATGCCATCTTCAGATAACACGTGACCTGAGAATTCCACTTTTTTTGAAATAGAAAACACTTATTTGAATTTAGTTTCAAGTTGGCATTCCGGAAGCGGTCAAAAACTGCTTTCAGGTTATTGAGATGTTCTTGGAATGAATTTCCCATGATCATGACATCATCTAAATATACCAGACAAGGCCTCTCAAAACTAGATGCATCAGTCGCGCAAACGTGGCGGGAGCATTACACAATACGAATGGCATTACGTTAAACTGGTATAATCCGCTTCCGGTACTAAAGGCAGTTCTCTTTGTTATCTTCGTGTATTGCCACTTGCCAGTATCCACTCTGAAGATCCAAGGTGGAAAACCATTTAGAGCCCGATAGAGTTGTTAATGTACTGTCTACCCTCGGAAGAGGGAGGCTGTCCTTCTTGGTGACGTCATTGAACTAGACAACTTGTTATTTATTATCAAACTAAAAACCTAATCTCTTTTGTTGGCTTTTTCGCTCTCCAGTGTTGCCACTGCAACTATTACTAAAGCTAAAGATACTACAATCTACCTCACCTACAAGTCGAGACGTACAGGCGCACGAATTTGCCTCTTAGGCCTTTCATTCACATTCAGGCTCGGGCGTCTGCTCGTCTCGCTAAAGGATTCATTTAGCCTACCACTACTTTCCTCACCTCACCCAAGTAATCACTTGTCTTATTTGCTAACATTTTATTCCTGTTAGTTTTAACTTCACAGGCACTTTCACTTTCTGGCAATTCATTTTTGTTTAAAGGGTCACTATCAGGGGTTTGGTCAAAATTTGGTGAATCAGATTTAAATGAAGGGACATATATTCCATCTTGCACAATTTTTGATTTTTCGTTTTCGATATCATCCGGAAGCACATTATCCAAAACCATGCCAATCTTACTGTCATCAGAACTTAAATGACTGCTTACAATTTGGTTAATGTGCCTTTTCCACACAAAACCTTCTTTTAAAGTTTTACAAAGATAAACTCTATCACCTAAAACCTCATCAATTCTTGCCTCCACCCAACTCTTCTTATTTGGGTTTCTGAAGTTCCTACATAAAACTTTATCTCCTTCTTTATAAGTTTGATTTCTCTTACCAGGATAATTTTCATCATGATTATTGTTTATTCTTCCCTCATTAAGTAAATCAAACCTATTTCGTACCTTATGCCTAAAAACTAAGCTGCTAGGTGTGACACCAGTAGTAATATGCACCGAATTTCTATAATGCAACAGAAATCGGATCAATACAGTCTCAAATGAAGCATTACTATTGGCGTCATCCTGAAAAGCCTTCAAAATATGTGTTTTCAAATTCTTAACTGCATTCTCCGCTATACCGTTGGTTGCTGGGTGATACGGAGGCGAAGTTTGATGCTTTATTCCATTTAAATTTAGGAACCTAGAAAACTCTTCGGCACAAAACTGTGGTCCATTGTCTGTAACGACAACTCTAGGTAGACCAAAACGTGAAAAACATTCCCTAAATTTTTCATTGGTATTTTGGGCATCCGTACTTTTTATGACAAAAGCTTCAGGCCACTTAGAATATGTAACTGTGATAATTAAAATCATTTTTCCCTTGATTGGACCCAAGAAGTCAGCATGAACTCTTTCGTAGAAAAATTCGATTTAACACAAGACATTAAGATTGATTTATTTGGTTCAGGTCGAGAATTAGCACAAATTCTACATTCAGCCACTACCTGCTCTATATCTCTATCAAGAGAGGGCCACCAGAAATATGATCTGGCATTAGTTTTCATAGAGGCTTTCATTTTAATTATATCCTCATGTGTACTATGTAATTCAGATAAAAGTTGAGGTCTTAATTTAACAGGAATCACTACCCGATAACCCCACAAAATAATTTCATTATCGATAGATAACTCCGACTTTCTCATAAAATATGGCTTCAACAACTCGTTTTCATTGTGATCTGGACATCCATGCCTTATAAAATTAAAGACCTGACCTAATACTGAATCCCGCCTAATACCCGATCTTATTCTATACATATCAATGGCCTTGACTGTTTCCAAAAAATTTAAATAATCATATTCCTCCTGAGTGTCAACACTAGCCTCAGGACAGGGTAGTGGCAACCTGCTCAAGGCATCCGCCTTTGAATTTTTCTTTCCTTGAATATAACGTATTGTATAATCGAAACGCTTGAAAATAGCGACCACCTTTGAAGAGGTCCTGCTGCCATTTTAGGCAAGGATTTATTCTCACCAAACAACGTTTGCAACGATTTGTGATCCGTGACGATTTCAAATTTTCGACCAGCCAAATATTCGTGAAATTTTGTGACAGCCCAAAAAATACTCAGTGCCTCTTTTTGTACCATACTATAATTTCTCTCCGTTTTTGAAAAAACCCTCGATGCAAAACTAACAGGTCGTTCTAATCCATCCGGCATCACATGTAGAAGAACCGCGCCTATACCATATTCGCTACTATCACAAGCCAACCGTAATGGCCTGCTTTGATCAAAATGTGTAAGTATACAATCAGATGTAATACATTTTTTTGCAAACTCAAAGGATTCCTCACATTTTTCAGACCATTCAAAAGAATTGTCTTCTTCCAATAAACTGTATAACGGTTTCAAATGTCCTGCCAAATTAAGGATAAATTTCGAATAGTAATTCAACATACCAACAAATGCCCGCACCTCTGTCCTGTTCTTTGGTCGTGGAGTCTTTACAATTGCCTCAATTTTCTTATCATCTATCAAAACCTTCTCCACAATACGCTGGAAAATGCTACATGCTGGCTTAGTATCATAAGGTAGCCTCTTTACTTTGTAGAGGCCGTATGGAGTGCTCCAAGCTAACATTTCCGAAGTTTCGTCCTCGAGAATTAATTGATTGTAGGAATTTAAGAAATTCAATTTAGTGAAATGTTCGCCACCCTGCAAGGCTACAAAAATATTCTCAATACGAGGCAAAGGGTAATTGACATCTTTTAAAAATTTGTTTATAGTGACTTTATAATTTGCACATAATCTAATATCTACCCCATTAGCCTTCACAACTGGTACAAGGGGGATACCAAAAGTAGAATTAGAAACTTTCTAACTTCTTCCGAACTTTTTCTTTAAAAGCATGAGGTATAGGTGCTGACTTTCTGAAGATCGGTGCAACCTTTTCTTTAGTTCTATTTTAATTTTTTCGTACTTGTATGTACCTAACTCATTTTTAAATAAGTTCGAGAATTGTTTTAAAATACCCTGTAATTTAGAATCCCTATCAGGGCTTATCTGGCAAACATTTTCAACTTTCATTTAATGAAAGTAAAAACTTTTTAAAAATATCTCTACCAATACCAATTAAAGCTTTTGTAGCTCCTTCTACAACCAAAGAAACACACTTCTTTGTCAATTTGCCTATAGTAAAGTTGACTTCAATTTGACCCCTGTGTGCAACCACCGGACCATGATATACTTTTATCATAATATCAGTAGGTCTGATTTCTACATTGGAGCAGAGTTTTTTATAAATACTGAAAGGTAAACATGACAAACCTGCCCCCGTATTAATTTCAAACGAGACTTGTATATCATTTATAAAAGCATCAACGGTTAACGGAGGAACATACCTACTTGCTATATTGAAAATATCTACACTAAAAAACTCAACATTTTCTTCGCTTTCTGAATAACATTCCTGGTCTACACAATTATTTTTGTCTACCTGTGACTTACAGGCTTTAGCTATATGCCCCTTTTTTTACATTTAGAACATGTATGCATTTTAAATTTACAATTTCTAAAATTATGATTGTCTTCACCACATGCAAAACACAAATTAAATTTCTCGCTTACCCCTTCCTTCTGTTGTTTCCACTTATCATGCGATCTAGAATTGTTCGACACCACAGAACTGCCTCCTTTGGCTTGAACTGTCCGAACTACTAGAGAATTTCTTACCACCCCTCTGTACAAGGTATACAGGCAGTGATGGCTGTCTTGACTCATTCAATGCAGCCCCCTTGGCAAGTGCGATCTCCACCATGTCTTTTAAACCCTTTGAAGGGCTTTCTTCACAAAGCCGATCCAAAATGGGTCCTGGTTTCAACCCAACCACAAACTTACCCAAAACTCTAGGTTCTAATAATGCACCAAATTCGCACTCTGACGCTGTCTTCTCAACTTTTACAAACCATTCATTAATAGTTTCTTCTTTTTGTCTGAGATAATCAAATTGGATACGTTTTCTGTACACTGAAATTTTCGGCTTAAATTGACCTGCTAATAAATCAGTCAATTCCTTAAAACTTTTTGTCGATGGTTTTTCAGGATGACATACATTTCTCAATATCACATAAACTTCTTCCGATATTGTTGTCAAGAGCACTGAAACTTTTCTTCCGTCTTCCACTCTATTTGCCAGGAAAAACTGTTCAAGTCTTTCGGAGAAAATTTCCCAATCATCTCCTACTTTGAAAATTGCTAAATTTGCAATTAGGCAATTCAAACCACGTGACTTTCAAGATGGCGTGGCGGCCACACATGGGCCAAAAAACAGAAAAAAATATCTAGAATCTGCTCGATTTATTAGTTTAGGTACCTAGTCAACAAATATTTTATTAAATAGTCCAAATCAAAGTTGCAAGCAAAACTCTAAGCAAAATAATTTGAAATACGCATAAAAACACATTCAAAACAAACTTGCTTGGCCGCCACGCCATATTGAATTTCCCTATCTGACAGATGGATTGAATTGCCTAATATTATCAGAATTTACTACAGTCACATTGGCAGTAATTTCATTTGAAGTATCCATGGTGAAATGAGAACAAAATACGTAATAAGCCGGCAATGTTCACAAAATCATGAATTTAGAAGAAAAAAAAACTGAAATTTCAACACATATCAGAACCAATTCCGAAAATATTGTGTTGCCTTCATTGACTTTATCCTCGTCGCCAAATTATTATAACTTGGAAAAATAAAACAAGATAATTTAAATATGAACTGGACAACTTGTTATTTATTTTCAAACTAAAAACCTAACCTCTTTTGTTGGCTTTTTCGCTCAACACACTATTACTAAAGCTAAAGATACCACAGTAACCAATACTACTGACGCACACTGAAAAAGAGCTCCCCTTATCTCAAGGTATTCAGTGATCTTGAAATAAATTATCTTATGTGAAGAGTTAATCTACTGCACGAAGAAAAATTACTTTGTGTTGAGAATTTCGTGGTTCTTGATATTTTTTAAAATTACTCTTGAATGACATTTCTTTCAGGCGAAATTATATTCTCTTATACAAAGAATAATCTTTTATTACATAATTGTTAAGCTTCTTGTTATTTGGCCAAGAATCTTGTTTTTTGATGGAATATTCCAAAATCTAATTCAAAATTCAAGTTTCTGCCGATGCCCTCCAACCCAGTTGTGTAGTGCCTAGCAGTATAGTGTAACGTGCTGCCTACGACCTACTCGGACGCGTGACTGCTTTTCAATTTGAACAGTTATATCCCGTTTTCTATGGTGTTGCCCAGGATATCAGTGCGTCAACGCAGGGGACCAAAATTATCTTGCAATCCTGTTTGGAAAATACTTGTGATGGCCCCAATACAAGAATTTTTGGAGGCAAACAAGTTATCCCACTTCTCCCACTTGTTGGAAAAGTTTGAAGGTATATAATATAATGTAAATTTTACAAGTAGTAGGTATACCTAATAATTATGTTTCCAATTTAGCAGTTTTATTTATTTAAATTGTAATAATATAATGATTTTTTAGTCAGTGGGCCAATATTTTGTAAAAATTGTTTGAATTCTTAGGCTAATAAATATTTTCAAAAATAAACAAAATCCGATGTTTCTTTATGACAAATAATCCTATCCAAATCCCTATGGATTTTAGGCAAAAAATTCTCATCTTCACTCAAGCGCTGATGACCTCTAGTGAAAAAATTGAGCTCTTCAGCTAAGTACTTTGATCTTCAATGAAATCGAATAAATTTCTTGGAACAAGAAAATGGAAAATTAGGTACCTTGGGACTAGGAAATTGTGTTCAATACATTGGGATAGTGTTCTCAAGACAAGAACTTATTTCTTTCCAGTAAAGTATTCGAACAATCCTATGACAAGAAAACATATAACTTTTTTGAAGAGAATATTCACTTGGCCATATCCAAAGTAGCAATTTCATTGAGTGAAGTGCGTATTACTTTGAATTGAGGAATCCTTTTTTTCAGTGCAGAACATGGAATATTTGACTCTTCAATAATTCCCTCTTAGAGCATTTTATCAATTTGGTTTTCCACTTCCTCTTGTTTAGCTACTGGCATATGTTGAGGTGGTTGTCTAATTGGGTGTGCCAATTCAGTATCAATTTTGTGTAGAATTGAACTGGTTCGTCCGGTTTGATTATCCATCACAAATACGTCTGCTTCTTTCAAGATGAAATCTGTGGCTTCTTGCAGTCTATCTGGATCCATGATTTCTCCAAAGTCTGCATCAAGGTGTCTGTAATCAATTTCGATTTTTCAAAATATTGCTTATCTGATAGGTCACAGTCCGATATTTGCTTAGCTGGTTCGAGAGTTCCAATAATATCTCCTTCCTTTATTTTTACTGTTTCAGAAGAAACATTTGCAATTATTATCATAATGTCTCCATCTTTCCAACGAGACATTTTTCTGGTGTATCTCCAATAAAATTATGTGTTAGTCCAACGCAGCATTCAAGGTTTGTCTCCAATTTTCCGCAAATGATCTTCTCAGACTTCTAGGAATCCTCACTGGGTTTGTTGCCAGGATCTTAACGGGTTGGGATTCTTCTTGTGTAGTTAGGACAAATTCTTCATTTACTCTGTTTCGTAGATGTTAATGTGATACGTTTCGTTCATTGCTGATTCAGAACTTTCTTGTCCAATTACAATCCTGAGTATTTATTATACTTCTCCTTTCCTCATTTGACCATGAATGCCAGACGAAATTCATGAAAAAAGATATTATTAAGTTCTATTATACATATTAAGATTTTGTCTGGTTAAACTATGATTTAGTTTCTGCATGTTTATTCTCCGTCAAAAAAAGGCCAAGAAAACTATGTCTTTTTTAATCTGTTTTCATTTTTCTGTATTCATTTCTCCTTTAACATGAATTCAAATTATATATTCTAGTATTACTATCAATTTTGTTATTGCAAAATATGAATTACTCAAACAACAAGAAACTAGTTGAGTAAATAATGGTTTCTCTTGTTAATGATATCACGGCGCATCTTCGGTTTTCCTTAATTCTACCATTGGCTTTTAAAGATCAAGAGATTTCTCTTAATTATTTCGGAACGTTTCTTCACAAATTCACTTTGAGTTACAATAATTTTCTATTGCTTAAGGGTCTTTATCTTGAAATTTGTAATTAGTAAATTAGATTTTATTTCAGATTTCATTGCGCTGAGACTTAATTATGCTTGAGTAACAGATAATTCTTGTTTAATTGGGAATTGAAGAACTTCAAATAGTATTTCAGACTTATTTTTTTACAGAATGCGTTGTACATCTAAGAAAGCAAAATTTTCAATGTCAGCAATGATTAATTTATCAACGACAAATTCAATCTTTTACCAAACAAGACCGCGAAACCTCTTGCTATAACTTTGGGAGTAACCTCTAACTATTGAAATGGAAAGGTTATTTATTGAAACCATTTTGAATTTTAATACACTTTAAAAATAAACCCTAGTTACTTTATAATTATTGAAGTTAAATTAAAAATATTTACTTATTCCCTTTGAATAAATATTGTTCAAGTTTTTAAAAAAAACTAAAAATCTTTTTCGAGGTCCCTAACACTAATAATAAATAAAACCAATGTCGTTTTTATAAACCACCTAATAAACTTAATTATCTCATTGTTGTCCATAAAAATCTAATTAATCACGCATCGTAAAAGCCTTAGTACCCACGTATGTACATGGGTAATTTAACAAATTAGAATTTTGTCGTTACGTAAACATTTGGCACGTTTCCGTGATAAGGATGTGAATTAATTATTCCGTGAAGTGGATCAACCTTACTGACATGATTGAATAGAACGAATCATCAAATAATCACTGACATTTTTATTAACAATAATGTAAATTAAGAAATATATATAGTTTATTTAACAAGATTATAATGAGAAAATACTCGAGAGCATGTTTTTGTCGTGTTGACCAACTGCTTCGCGAAACGCCACTACCTGTGCCCAGCAAGAAAGGGTCTGCTGTCCGTTGTTCTTCAAAACATCCCAGTTTGTGAAACGTGCTGGCGCATAAATTATACAGTATCTGGGAACCCGAGCTGCATCTTTATATTGGTGGTTGCAGTTCGGTTACAGTCGGCCTACCTGATAACACTTCACGACCCCGTGAAGTTGAACTTAACTAAAAAAGAAGCACAAAAAAAAAAATTAGTTTTAATACACTAGAATTAAAGACAGATACGAAACACATTATTCGTCTACTGGGTTATCGTCACTAATGTCATCATTAGTAAGTGTCGTAACATAAAGTTTCATTCTGTCTGAAGGACAAATACCCGTATAAGCAGTCCTACCGCGTTTCGACCCTTGTAATTCGTCAACTACATATCTGTCATTGTCAAGTACCTTTGACACAATAAAAGGGCCTTTATACCTAGGTTCAAGCTTTCTACTCCTTTTCTCATTAGAAATTACTTGCCTGAACTAAAACTTGTTGGCCAAGTACGTATTTCTTAACTGGGGCATGCCTCTTGTCGTAATACTCTTTCTGAATCTTTAGCCGTTTTCGAGTAACCTCAACTACCTCTTTACGCATTGCATCAAGGTCTTGCCATTCTTCGCATGCGACCTCTAAAGCAAGGAAAGAGTCATTAACGCCACGTGGGCGGTAACCAAAGAAAATCTCATCGTAGAGCGATTTTCCAGTTGTGGAATTAACCGTTGAATTAATTCTCCACCTAACCTTACTTATGGCGTCGTTCCATCGGGACTCATCTTCGATAGAAGCCAATAGGGCCTACAGAATTGAGCGATTCATCCTCTCCACTTGCCCATCAGCTCTAGGTGTAGCGGTTGCACATAGAACACGTTTAACACCTAACGAATGACAAAAGTCCGTAAAACTTTTACTTGTAAACGCTGTTTCACGATCACAAATCAATTTTCTTGGAACTCCAAACATCCAGGAAACGTAATACTGGTAATCTTTTTGTACTTGCTACTGCTTTCAGAAATACGAATTTGGTCCAACGGTCCAACGTGATCGATGTGTAGCGTGTCCATGGGCACACTTAATTTTTCGACTGGATTTAGACTTCCAGGCTGCTTACCGGATGGTCTTTTATTATATAGACACCCTAATCATCAGGATCGTATATAGTTTTTCACATAATTTCTCATTTCTGGAAACCAATAACGTGCACACATAGCTTTCAACGTTTTGTCTATTGCAAAGTGACGAGCTCCATCATGATAATATGTAGCGATAATTCGCCTTGATGATATCGGTACTACCCATTTCTGTTCACCATTTGTAATTCTGTATAAGCGGTTATCTTCGGCAATAATTCTTACGGATTCCTTTGGTCTCACTATCATCTAACGCTGACTTTCGTGATAGCGCCTCTATTAGGTAACGACAATGTTCATCTTGGAGTTGTGCAGATAAAACCCAATCCTCCTCGGATACATTACCATTCATAACGTCAATGTTTTGGATTGGACCTCTGCTCAAAGCATCCACATGCGCTATTTTGGTTCCTGGGCGGTATTCGATGTCAAAATCGAACTCCTGCATGGAAAGCAACCACCTAGCAATACGTGGGACTAAATATCTTTTCATGAATGTGTGGCGGAATAAATTGCAGTCTGCAACAACTTTAAATTTACTCCCTATGAGGTAAATTCTGAACTTTATGAGGGGCCTCCACTAATGCCAACGTTTCCAACTCATAGGAATGATACTTCTGTTCGGCTTGAGTAGTGGCTCGGCTGAAGTATTGAATAGGTTTCAGATTATTATCACTCTACAAGCTTTTTCTTTAAATCCTCAAAAGCCATTTTCTGTTCCATATTCCAGGCAAGATTGGTTGGTAAGTGAAGAAATTGGTCTGGCAATGCAAGCGAATCTGTTTATAAATTTCCTGAAATAACTAGCTAGTCCCAAAAATGTTCTAACATCATGAACGTGGTGTTGGAAATACAGCAACGACTTCAATTTTATCCACACCAGGATGTGTACCGATATTAGATACTTCATGTTCTAAATATTCTATGTTCTCTTGAAGGAAATAGCACTTACTTAACCGAAGTGTAAAACCGGATTATCTAAAAGTATTTAGTATCTATTTCAGCTTTTTAAATCTATTCAGTAATGATATTGACTGTATTAATACGTTGTCGAAATATGCCATAGCTGCTTCGAATCGCAAAGAGCCCAAGACTTAATTTATTTTTCTCTGAAAAACCGCAGGAGCATTTACAAGTCCAAATGGCATTCGCAGGAATAGGCCAGGGCAGATAACTTTTTTCGTAACATAAAATTTAACAGCAAACTATCGATGCAGTATTGTTAAGGATCATTTATAGATGCTAAAAACCAAAAATGCAACATCTAATTACTTTTAGGGGATTTTATAAACAATATTTAGTGCAAAAATAGGGCTTTTTTTTGTTTATTTCACTGTATTTCGAAAACTAATGATCGGATGGTTTTGCTACTCTGGCAATAGTTTTAGAGCATTGAACAAGCTTTAAAATGAGCCATCATACAACCCTGTAGGTCTTTTAGTCTTCGAGAAATGATTTTTCCCCCCAAAATGAGATTTTCGTAAAAAAATCCTAACTTTTTCAATTTTCATTCTAGACAATTAATTTTTTACACATACACAGTAGATGAAGCAAGCTTTATTGAGCCCAAATTTGGGCCCGGTCCGATAGGTCGTTTCGGCATAATACCCTTGTCAAGGAAAATGGGGATGTTTCTAAAGCAGTCTGTCGAATTGAGGACAATTTTTTTATATTTATTTTGAAAAGTCCACTGATAAGTCGAAATGCCAAACTATCGATTCTCTAACTCAGATTTTCCATTTAATTTTTTAATCGCAAGTAAAACGGCTCCAAAGATCACTGAAAATGGAAAAAAAATGTAATTTGCGTGGGCGGGGGGGAGCCCGCTGTCACTCCGTTTGAATTCCCGTCAATTTTTTCCATTTTCAGTCATGATCGAAGCCGTTTTACTTGCGATAAAAAAATTAAATGGAAAATCTGAGATAGAGGATCGATAGTTTGGCATTTCGACTTATCAGTGGACTTTTCAAAATAAATATAAAAAAATTATCCTCAATTCGATAGACTGCTTTAGAAACATCCCCATTTTGCTTGACAAGGGTATTATGCCGAAACGACCCATCGGACCGGGCCCAAATTTGGGCTCAATAGAGCCTGCTCCATCCACTATGTATGTGTAAAAAATTAATTATCTAGCATAAAAACTAAAAAAGTTAGGAATTTTTTACGAAAATCTCTTTTTTTGGGGGAAAAAAATCATTTCTCGAAGACTAAAAGACCTACAGTGTTGTATGATGCTCTAAAACTATTGCCACAGTAGCAAAACCATCCGATTATTAGTTTTCGAAATACAGTGAAATAAACAAAAAAACCCCTGTTTTTGCATTAAAGATTGTTTATAAAATCCCCTAAAAGTAATTAGATGTTGCATTTTTGGTTTTTAGCCTCTATAAATGATCCTTAAGAATACTGCATCGATAGTTTGCTGTTAAATTTTATGTTAAAATATGGATGTTATTTCGCTAAGTGCCTTGGCCTAGAACTCGTAGTGTCCATCTGGTGTTACAAACGCAGTCTTCGGAATTGATTCTTTATTCAATGGGATCTGATGGTATCCAGATGCTAGGTCTATGGTTGGAAATAGATGTAACCTTTGAGAGAGTCATCGATCCTTGGCAATGGGTATTTATCTTTCAGTGCTTTACGATTTGAGGCTCTATAATCTATGCACATGCGCGGCTCACTATTCTTCTTTTTCACCAGTAGGACGGGACTTGCATTTAATTTCGTAACTTCAGTTGTTAATATAGGAACAAAGGTATCAATTTCTTCGTATCAAGTGTAGCCCCTTACTACTACCCTACTCTTTTCGTAACATAGGTCCTGATCTGAAGAATTGAATATTGGAATATAACAATTTTGATTTAAATTTATCACACAGCGCGGAATTATATGTTCTTTGTTAGGGATATAAGTTTTCACATTATTGTCTCAAGAAGAACCATAGTATCTTTCGACAATAATGGAACACTTTCCTAACTACCTATATTATGGCATGAGATGGAGACAATAAAAAAAGAAAATGAAAATCTGAAGGGCAGAGTTGCAGACATGGAAGATAGACTGAACGAAATAGATAAAAAAAGAGGGCAATTTGCTAGTGGTGGGAATATACCTAAGCAAAATGAAGAGGCAAGAGAAAGCTTGAAAAAAGTATTTAAAGCTATGAAAGTGACTATGCTATATGAAAAAAATATCAAGGAAATTTACAGAAAAAATTCCAAACAAGATGCTCCAGTAATGTTGAAATTGAAAACCCATGAAATTAGAAGTAGGTATAATACTTAAGAAAATTAGAGAGTTGAAAGGAATAAAGGTTAATGAGTGTGGTTTACTTGGAGGAAATAAGAACATATTCTTCAATGAAGATTTGACAAGTTTAAACCAGCTAATTTACAAGAAAACAAGGGAGTATAAGAAGGAGAACAAAGGCAGCATTTGTCACAAATGGCAAAGTATCTATACCTACCTAAATAAAGGTGGAAGCGACCGGCCCATTAGAATAAGAAGCCAAGAAGATCTTGAATAATTTAAATGCATTAGGAATATAGCTTAGTAAAACATAAAAAAAAAGAGCAAATGTCAAAATGGTAGTAGCTGTAAACCTTATTATCTTGTATGCCAATATTAGAAGCATACGAAACAAAATAAGTGACAATAAATGACATGGTACTACAAAGTCAAAAAGTGATACACATAATTGTGCTTACAGAGACATGGATCTACTCTGGCGGAGAAGACTATTTCAACATACCATCATATACTGCTGTACATGATTGTAGAACTACTAGGGGGGGAGGCGCAAGCATTTATGTGAAAAATGGAATAACATACGTTTTGAATAGCAAACCAACAACATGTATTATAAATTGAAGTACGGTCTCTGTATATTTACCACAGCAAAACATGACAGTCTTTGATGTATATAGACCTCCAAAAAACAAAAGCAAATTATTTATACAAGAAGTGGACAAACTGTGCGGAACTTCCTGGACCTCCTAAGAAATTGACAGGTAGTTACAACATATAAAAATATGGTGGAGATAAATGGATACAAAATTCAAAATATAATCAGTCATCAAAATGCCACAAGAACAACAGCAAACACAGCCACCATACTTGATCATATATAATAACTAATAGGAATATACAATGTAACATGAAAATAGAAGATCACAATATTTCTGACCATGGAATCATATTTTTGGAGGTCAAAAAAATCTTAGTTGAAAATACTAAACAAAAAAATACACTGGACACCAGAAAATGGAAAATCAAGGTACAGGAAAACATAGATGAAAATAAAAGTAATAAATTTGAGACACTGGCAGCTCTTATAAGGGCCAAATTATGGACTGACTGGTAAACGTCTGGTTGTTACCTAGCAGGTACTTTCTATGCACTAGAGAATAGAAAGTACCTGCTAGGTAACAACCAGGCAGTTACCAGTTGATCCATAATTTGGCCCTAAACAATACAAAAAAAGAATGTACTGAGCAGACCACGATAAAAGTGAGAAATGATAATTTGTGGGTTACAAATTCATATATTGGAAAATTAAAAGAACGGGACCAACTATATGTGAGATGGAAAAGGACACAAAACGAACACACTGTGAATGAATTTAAAGATTCGAAAAATAAACTTAATAGGCTTAGAATAAAATTAAAAAGAGTATGCGGAAAAGAAGTTTAATGAAGCACAGGGAGATTCCAGGAAAACGTGGGCAGTACTGAATGGCCTTTGTATTAGAACTAATAAAAAAATGAATATAAATTGAGAAATGGATAAAGATGGAAAGATATACAGCAAGGATGCAGATATTGCAGTAGCTTTTAATAGACATTTTTCAGGCATTGGATTGACATTAGCAACTAAAGTAAATCGCAAAATGGGAGTAACGTTTCAAGAAGAATAAGAGAGAGAAAGCATTTTACTACAACACACAAACATAACAGAAGTCGAAAAAACAATAAAAGAGCTAAAACGCATCTGTACTCCTGGTTTGGACAAACTAACAAAAAAAGACACTGAAACATTTTTTGACATTATCGGACCTAAAATAGTAGAAATTATCAACCACATCCTGAAAAGTGGACAGTATCCTGAAGAGCTGAAGACTACAAAAAATGACCAGTATATAAATAAGGCGCACATGACGATATGAATATTTACCGACCAATATCATTGCTGAGTACAGAAAAGATTATAAAAACCAGACTTGACTCATTCATTAATACGCACTTTAACTTCGATAGCCACCAGTATGGTTTTCAAAAAAGAAGTAGTACACTTGGGGCAACAGTGGATGTTCTAGAATATATTCCAAGTGAACTGGATAGAAACATATACGTTGGAATTTTGTTTGTCGATCTACAAAAAGCCTTCGATACTGTGGATATTGCATTGTTGCTAGATAAGTTTAAAAAAATGGGATTTCAAGGGACATGACATAACTTGCTGAAAACATACTCAGTGGGCAGAAAACAGTACACCCAAGTTAATGATGAAATAAGCAGCGCTAAAAATGTATTTGTCGGTTTTGCCCAAGGCTCAGTACTAGGACCTTTAGAGAACCTTCTATATGTCCAAAGCCTGAAGTATGCTGGATTGAGGGCTAAATATGTGAAATTTTGTGATGATACTGTCTTCATATATTCTGGGGATAATGGAGAACTTGAAAATATCGTGAATGAAGATCTAGTACGCTATTTTGATTGGCTCTCCTACAATAAACTCAGTATTAATGTTGAAAAGACTGTCTATATGGTCCTACATCAGGTGGGAAAAAGAACAATAAGCCCAACAATTAAAATTAATGGTAAAATTCTCAAAAAAGTGGAGCAATATAAATAGGTTTTATAATAACAGACAAACTGACATGGGGAGCATACATTGAGAGTATTCATGCAAAAATTGCTCCATTCTTGGGGGCTGTGAGGAGGTGTAGACATATGTTAAATGAAAACTCAAGATCTTTAATCTATAATAGTTTCATCGAGCCACACTTCAGGTATATGATACCATTCTATGGAAATGCTACCCTGGAACAGTTGAAACAACTACAAACACTGCAAAACATATCACTAAAAACAATATTCTCTAGGCACTGTTATACACCCAGTGAAACACTATACAGGCAGTATCCCTACCTGAAAATTGATCAGTTGAAGATGTTTGAGCAGGCAAAACTTATGTTCAAAATAACAATAACATACATGTACAAAACCACCTAATTAAAACAAATGTGCAGACCACAATGAATAGAGACTATCACAACTACAACCTTAGGACGAGAGAACAAATTAGAAATACCTATGCTAGAACTAAGAAGGGCCAGAAGTCTCCCATCTATAGATGTATACAAGCCTACAACAAAGTTCGACCCAGAATATTAGAAGGACAAGAAAATGCAGTATACCATAATCTCAAAAGACTTTTTAATGACAGAAACTGAAAATGTTTATTAGAAGTCCTTATTTTGGAATAACTCTTTTTAAATATTTTTATATAGATCTATATTTTCTGTTTTTTCTGTTTATAATTATTTTAGTCGAAGGCCTCGGTACCAGTTATGTAATTGATTTGAGGTCGGAAATAAATCCTTTTTGAAAAAAAAATAAAAAAAATGTGAGGAAGCTTTTTGAATTCGAAATTTAAATTTTCATCCATGGTTCTTCTCAGGAGTAATCTCTGGCCTTGATGAGTTATTTTAGGTATGTTCCAAGACGTCAAAAAAACCGTCCCCTGAACCACTCAGTATACGAATTTTGGTTTCTGCGCACACATTTTAGGTTTTGCGCAGAATCATGACGGTACATTGCACGGTTTTCTGCCCTGTTGGAACAAAGCCTGTTAAAAGTGCTGATAGATGTTCCTTGCTACAGGAACTTGGGACACAAATATTGCAAATTGGGAAATATTATATTGAAGTTAAAGAAAGAAACGTCACATTTGGGGTCTCTCTGGGAGTTTTGGTACATATGTTGGATTTGGGACCTCAGAAAATATCTCGACTACAGCTTAGCTTTTCATTATTTTCTATGAAGCATAGATTGATTCGCGTAATGGTTATCATTAGACAATGAAATAGATATTTGGGATATAAGAACTACATCTAGCTTATAAAAATTAAAACAGACAGACGCAGCGAAAATCCCTAAAGGACTAATAAAGTTACCCAAAAGTTTTAGAAGAAATATCATAGTTCTAACTTTATTCTCTTTAGAAACTTAAGATTAGTTTCCCAATGTTGTGAATGGTTAAACAATCACGTCACTGATATGGCCAGAAGGGCTTTTAACAAATTAGCATTAGGTCATTAGTACATCCTCAGTATTTTCACAAAACAAGCTTTTAAGGATAAGGAAAAACTGTAATCTTAAAAGGTCATTTATTATGTTGAGAAAATATTATAATATTTTCTCTATGTTAAGAGGAAAGCCTGCTAAAGAATATCTTAAAATAGCAATTCTTTATGCTTTTTACAGGAAGCTTCGTTCCATAAAGCTTTGTGCACGAAAATTGAAGCTAAGAATAACAATAGCCTATTCAGAGAGCTAAATCATTTTTTTTCTGTTGCAGGTTCACTTTTAACCAAGATAAATTTATGAGACGGTAAGTTGAAAAGCTATTTAAAATAAGACAAATATTTCAAAATAATTAATTGCACTCATACGCAATGATTTCTGTAATTATAAAGTTTCATTATTGCTACCCATTAGCACACTTTGATACCCACGAACCCAGTTTATTATAATGCATTTTGCTATTGTGTCGACGCTGTAGCTAAATATCGTTATTAAAATCCATGTAAATGTCAGAATATCTTGCCCTTTTACGAGGATGGCATTTCACAAGAGAAACATTTTAAACATTAACATTATTACGAAGCAAACTATTTCGTTTTAGTGAACAAAGAAAAGTTTCTTCTAGTTCTTTTGTCTTGAAAAATATGAATATCCTTAAAAAAATAGTATAGATAAATCTAGAAACCTAAAAACTTTGCTTAAGTCTTACTCATTGACCTTTTTTAATTAACCTTATGACATGAGCTTAATCATCATCACAATTAATATGCTGGTTTGAACGAGATTTTAATTATAATGCTTAGGGAGCCGCCAACTAAAATAAATGAGATTGAAACAAAAATAATTAATTGTTTTTGTGTTGTCAATTGAAGCATAAATTATGGTTTTTATATTTTTTTCCACCCATGCTGGCCTTAAAAAACAAATATCTTTATCCATAGCTGATTCAAAAATAGACAAGGAATTATGGAGAACTTTCGTGCGGTTTCTAATCTACAAGAGTGCGTGTCTGACAGAGCTACCGATATTATAAATAAAACCATATAAAATAAAATCTAACAGCAATTTAACGAATATGTATTACCATAATTCCGTTATTAGTATATCAACGCCTGATGTGAGGTCAGATTTTAATCCATTTTGGTAATGGTTGTTGAAAAAAAGGGTCAAATTAGCCTTCCTTGCCTAGTTTTTTTTTTTTTTTTGTAAAGGTTACTTACTTTCAAATAAATAATATCCATGTGGGTCGAATTATGTGTAGGGAGAAAATATTTTATCATAGAAGATTTGAACCCCAACATATTGGTTTCTTTAATATTTTTTGGTAGATTTGTTTTGTATTTTTCTTTCCCCAAAATTTGTAAGTGCAAGTAGATACATATCTTTTCTTTTTAAAATTCGCCACTAAATTGCAAAAAGCGTAGTTTCAGAATGTCACTTTCTTCAAAAACTTGGATAGGTTAAAGCATAGGGTTAAAGAATATCGCTGGGCCCAGACAGACGTCAAGTTGAACTTTAATTTAAAAATACCTAACCGAGAAATTTATGAACCATCGCGGACCCAAGTTCTCCGATTTTGGGTTGAATTCCATAATCAAGGCTGCGTCGATAAAATTTAGCTTTTGGGTGGCAATAACAAAATCCAGCATGGTAAATCTTTGCTTCCGGTTTACTATGTCAATTTTTTTTTGCAAAGATTCCATGAATGAACAGCAGTAAATGTTAAAGTATGAGAAACCATGATTCAAATTAAGAGGAAAATACGAAATATATTTGACACACTAATACAAAAGTGATTAATTAATTCACACTCTGTGATACCCCTTTTTAAAATATAAAAAATAAATGGCTGCTCTCAAGACTTTCATAAAGATGTAGAATGTTCTTAAATACCTTCCCTCATTAGAAATGTTGGTTAGGCTCATATTGTCACATAAAATGTCATGTCTTTATTTGAACAAGGCTTTTGTCATTATATCAGCAACTTGAGTTTCTGTAGACGTTTTGTGTACACTTCTTCTAAGACAAGCTCTCTCACATAGAAATTTCGAATCTGAATGTGCTTGGTTCTCTTGTGTTCTAAGGATTTTGTAGCAAACGAATAGTTACTTCGTTGTCAACTAATAACTAGTGGCGTGTCCAGACTTTAACAGACGGGGAAGCTGTGGGGAAAGATGGTGAAAGTACAGGACAGGAGAGACTTATAATTTCAGAACCAGTCAGCCATTCACAAGTTTCATATATTTCTTTTTGAAAATGTCTACATGAAGTTTAGTTTAGTGTTCTTAATAAATCCTCGAGTGGAAGCTGTGCTAAACACGCCACTGCTAATAACTCTGGAATTTCTTTCAGTGTTATTATTTCTTCATATAATCTTTTTAACCATACAAGTTCTTTTGAAGCTTCGCTAGCTGCAACGATCTCCGCTTCGGTTGTAGAAATGGCAACTGAAGGTTGTCTCTGACTCATCCAGGATATAGCACCTCCAGCATGACCACATACCACTCATGATGTGCAGCGTCCTGTTTTTATATCCCCTCCATGATCAGCACCACTAAAACCTTGTAGGTAACCTCTTCTGGTTCTTGGCCTGTAAGTGATACCATAAGTGATTGTTCCTTGAATGTAACAGAAAATTCTCTTAACTTGGACACAGTCTTTGTGAATTGAATTTTCCAAATTTCTTGACGTCACACTGCGTATGAAATGTCTGGTCTTGATCCTCACATCAGGTAAAGTAGGTAATGCTCCAATAACCTCTCTATATGAAAAATTTGATATTTCGGCTTCTTCTGAAGGAGAATTATCCTTAACAATTGGAGTTTTGACAGGTCTGCAATTGTTCATACCAAATCTTTTCAACAATTTCTTGACATATGCATTTTGATTTATGATAACTGATCCATTCTTTGACTTCATGATTTCCATACCCAAAAAATATGATGCAGGCTTTATCGTGACTGTAGTCTATCTGTAGTTGTCGTAGAAAATATTTTTTCATTTCCTCATTGCTTGGGGCTAGTAGACCATCGTCCACATATAAAACTAAAATAAGAATTTCTGTTCCTTTCCTCATGATGAGGAGACATGGATCGGCATTGCTCTGTTTGAAACCAAAGGATAGAATGAAATCTGTTATTCTTCTGTTCCAACACCTAGGAGCTTGCTTAAGTCCATATAGGGTCTTCCTTAGATGACAAACCCTATCTGTACCATCATTGAAACCCTCTGGCTGTTTCATGTATACTTCTTTTTGAAGCTCACCATATAGAAATGCGGTACATACATCAAACTGGCTTAGACTTAAATTTTTACTGGCAGATAGACTCAAAACAGATCGTATTGTAGCAAATCTAGTAACTGGGCTAAATGTCTCATCCTAATCTTGATATTTCTTCTGTGAATAACCTTTTGCGACTAGTCTGGCTTCGAATTTATCTATAGAGCCATCTGGATTGTATTTTAACTCATACACCCATTTATTTGGTATAGTCTTCTTACCATTGGGTAGCTTTTCTAAAGTCCAAACACAGTTCTCCTCTAAAGACTTCATTTCTCTTCCCATAGCCATTTTCCAGTCATTTGCTCTATTACTTGACATAGCTTCTCGGTACGTAAAAGGCTTCTGTATCTGATTTCTATCTCTCAGTTGTTTACTAGGTACATTTCGGATTTCTTTTGAAATGTCATTATCTGGTGATTATACTAAGATGTCAGAACGAGTGTCAGAAAAACTGTGATTCCCCAAACTATCATCTTCTTCGCCGTCTTGTCCATTGTGTTTTTATAGTTTCTTGTTTTGGAGTACATTCCCTGCTTCTGACAATCTTACAATTGTTTTGCTGAGAAGTTCCAATAGGGTCTTCCAACAATGGCAACGTTGAAGTTATAAGTTTTTCCTCGAATATCACATCTCTCGATCTGAGTAGTTTTTCAGATTCTTCAGATCAAATCCAATTTCTATCATCTTGGTCATATCCTATAAGTATGCTTTTAACTGCCTTTTTTCAATTTTGTTTCTTTTTGACTTTGGTATATGGGCATAACAGAATGTTACGATAATTTGCCACGCTTTTTCGGTGAATAAAAAGTTTAGAAAGGAAAAAAAAAAAAAAAAAGGAAAAAAAAATAAATAAAAATAAACTGAAATTGAAGATACTTGAGATCGCAGGAATGAAGGTTTAAGTGCGTGCAAATTATGCCCTAGCTCAGAATTAAACAATTCGGAGAGTAGGGGTGGGTTTTAGTTTTGGGCGCCACCGACTCTGGATAGATGAGTCGGACTCTCCAGGATGTTATTTGGCTCCAGGTCCTTACAATTCGAATAATAATAATTAAAAAAATATATATTTAAGGAAAGCTGAAACTAGACTGTGTGCATAAAATCAAATAAAAGTCAATGAATCAAGTGCTACAGTCAGTTTATTTACCAAATGTGGCTACAGTCCACAATGAAACAATATTGAGATATTAATAATAAAAAAAATAATCAAGTAAATTAGCAATATTACCAAAGAGTGAAAAACTATTTAAGAAAAAGAACAATCACTAGAACTGGCATTAATTAATAAATGAAGTGACCTTTTGATGAAGAGTCAATCAACAAATACAGTACGGCTACTATTGAAATAATAGCTATAGTCAAAAACAATTGAATTAAATCTAAACGGTTATTATAACTCAATAACCAGCTGAATAATAAAAAAAATGTAAAAGATGAAAATATAAAATAAAAAGAAATAAGAAAAACAATAAATAAAGAATTAGTTATCGGAACACTGATGTAACCAAAACTACAAGTAAGTTGACATAAATAACCAGCCATATTAATAAATAATTCATTTGCCACATTGGTACAAGCACTGAATTACTCCCTGAAATACCTTAGTGATCACTTTGGCGTACAAAATAGGGACAGAATGTAAATAAACAATAAAATATAGATAGGATAATTAAAGCTAGTACGCTACCAAAATGTCCTAGATGGTAGCAGTAGATACAATCAATCAGATTAGTCCTGGCTACTGGTTGTGGTTAGATGGTCAAACCAATCTTACGGTTCAAATTTACAGTCCGGAAGGCTTGTATAACCGTCCAACTTGAAGGCTTAGGCTGGGGTGTGATAGCCTTAGTTACTATCTGTTACAATTGTATGTGTGACAATGTAACCATTATTAAAAACCTCGGTGGAAAACCCTAAGAGAAAAACTGTTATAACACATTGTTTTTGCAATGGGCCACTTTCGTGTCGGGAATATGGCAAATTATGATATTTTTTGACGCAGATACATTAATGCAACCGAGAATGAACAATATTTTGCAAGATTTTGGTCAGATTATTAAATAAATTAATAAATAAAAAATAAAAATTTAAACGAAAAATCACGTGATTGAAATCGCTCTCTGATTGGCTGAAGCCGATTTTGACATTTTTGTTGCCACATGTAGAAATGCGAAATTTAAATGAGTTAATAAGGATTATATCTATCCTTTATTTTCTTATAATGTAGTAAAGGACGGAAATATTTCTAGCTAGTGAAATGTGTAATAATTTAATAATGAGAAGTTTGGCATCCTCGCATTTTTGTTGATTTTCTGGTTTGTGACGTCACAAACCAAGTTCGCGATTTCTCGCCAGTTTAAAAATTCGATTTTTAAATATTTTTTTTTTCAAAAATAAGCGGTTTTTTTTCGGAAAAAAGGTATAAAGATGAATGACTAAAAGAATAATTTATATATGTTTTTGAAAAATGTGAAAGTGGCCCATTGAACCATAGCTGTAGCGAAGCACTTATGAATAGACGGAATTAGAAAATGAAATTATAATGTAACTTAATCAGTCTCTTATAGCAAATTCACTTGATAAAAACTATAACTCTGGAAAATTTTTATAATAGAAAAATTGAATAATAATGTATTTATGATAATAATTAATTAAATTAGATAAAATCATGTAAAGCTTTAATAGTAAAGAAAATGTGCCTCGAGTTTGCTGGACATTTTTATTTGACATCAATGCAATGCGTTCCGTTCTGATGGTTGCGTCAATCAAGTTTTCATATTTTTTTTGAAAACGCCTAATCCACGGAATGGTTAGAAGACTTTGGCCGTCATTGGCATGGAAAATTAAAACATTTATTTTTCAATTGTTATAATACTAATAGCAAAAAGATTGTTGTTCGTATATCTCTCTGCTGAATTTTGCATACTTATAATTAAATTTATAAAATTAAATTTGTTTGAATTTATCCATCCGTGGGGATATCTGAAGTACCTCCAGCTATAGAAGATCCCTGCAATTCTTCATTTGCAAAAAAAAATTTAGGTTATTACCTGTTGGAAATAGGGTTTTGTTTGCCTCAGGATTCGATATCCTGGAGTGAGTGAGTTGGTCTTTACTCTTTAGGGCAGCTTTTCACTAATGATTAAATAGAAAAAAGTCAGGACCCATTGTGGGAAAAAACGTCCAAAGCAACTTACCACTTGGATGTTGCGTAAATCCGAATTAATCGGCGATTTTATAACACTCTACGAAAACGTAAGGCAACTAAATGTGTTATAAATTCAATAATTGAGAATATAAGGTCGAAATCCCGCAAAGGCGGAGATAAAATTTAATTCTTCAAAAAAAAGACCTTATTTCTCCAACGTCCAGATGTGAAAAGAAATGTGCAACACATAAAATTAATTAGCCGACCTAAAAGTAGGGATTCAGAGATTAATTGATAGAATTCCTACTTACCAAAAATTGCACACAACAATATAATCAGAGAAAAATGACAACAGCTGACGACTAACGATAATAACAACAAGGAATTATCCAATAGAACAATCATAATTTGAAGAATAGGACATGGAGTAAGCGATCCGTGTTGCAAAACTTAAGGGCTTAACAGGAATCGACGATACCAAAAACTTTACTAATGGAAAGCCAATCGACAAAAATTAATGACACTTCAAAAGTCAGCTGAGATGCAAATCAAGACTGACATGACTTAAGCGTCAAGTGTCATTATAAAATAGAGAGCAAGGATAGCAATCCGGTGGTGTATGAAACCAATGACTGAACCGGGTGCAGAACTAAAACTGGCATTGAGTTCAGTAGCCGAACAGAGTAGTTCCGTACAGGCACTTTGAAAACGGATCAGGATTTATTGAAGAAATCTTGAATGGAAAAACTGAAATAGGTATGAATTAGTTCCCAACAAACACAACTTATCGGCGCTGTAATGTTGCTGTATCACGAACACAGCCCAAATACAGCACATAAATAGTTTTATCGATGCTGCGCAGCACTTGTATTGGGAATACTGTATTTTAGAAGTGCAGTATTTGATATGCAGCGGCTTTGCAGATTTTGTATTGGAAAAGCGATAGATTATTTCGATCTCCCATGCGCATATTGATGCAACAACTGTTGTAAAATGTTAGTGCAGTTACTGTAAAGAAATGTGCCAATTTGCGCGAGCACAGTATTTTTTGCCGTAGAGTTGTGAGCGTAGCCATTTTGTTTTATTGTATTGTATTGTTTCACTGATGCAGGGCAGCGTTGATTTATAATTTTTGTGGTGTTTTTCACGTGTCTTTTACCTGTGATTTGAATTACTACGTGTATAAGATGCATTATTTTCAACAAGAGCAAACAAGGTAGGTGAAAAATTGATACAAATAAACAAAAACAAAGGCCCCCGTATTATCATAACCTAAGTTTTCTATCGTTTTTCTATTTGCCCCCGTTTTCCGTTTTCTATTTTTGTGATTTAAAAAATGGATTTACAAAAGAGAAATAATCTTTCAGGTAAATAGTCTTGGAATACTAGGGGGCAGAAACACTGAAGAAGTATGTAGGAACATATTAGCCAGATTATTATCTAAAAATTCAACTCCTCAGCTGAACTGGACAGCCCAGCAAACATGGAAAGTCAGCCGCTGCGCAAAAACTGTGATACTGTGCTGTACTTGTTGTACAGCGATGTAGACGAAGCAGCTGCATCAGCCCGGACCATATATGTCCCACCGGCCGGCATCTGGCGCTGCACTGTTCATGCTGCATTTGAGTACAGCCACTGTGCAGTAGCTCTGTCTCTTCATTAGGCAATTTTTACACAGCAATAACGCAGCGCTCTTGCAGACGTCGTACATATTTGTTTCGCAATAACTGTGCAGCCAATATACCGTTTAGGTATATTTACCTGTGGCACTCTAAATTTAATGGACATAATTTATTTTATATAGACAGGATATTTTTGAAAAATGACAAAACAAATTAAAGTATATAGAATATATTGAGGAGTGGGACATTAAACAATAATATTCCTTATTCGTTAACCATATTTTGGTGGCTTTTTCAGCTTCTGATTGAGACGCATTTTGACTGGCTCTATTTTTTCTTACATCGACTAAATAAGGACAAAATTGAGTTAAAATTTAAAAACCGTTTTACCTTGCATCAACTTACCTAAATTGCTTTATTGATGTTGATATTATAGGTATATTCTGAAAATTGTGCTTTTTGAAGGCGCCCTGTCCAGTTCAGCTGAGGAGTTGAATTTTTAGATAATAATCTGGCTAATATGTTCCTACATACTTCTTCAGTGTTTCTGCCCCCTAGTATTCCAAGACTATTTACCTGAAAGATTATTTCTCTTTTGTAAATCCATTTTTTAAATCACAAAAATAGAAAACGGAAAACGGGGGCAAATAGAAAAACGATAGAAAACTTAGGTTATGATAATACGGGGGCCTTTGTTTTTGTTTATTTGTATCAATTTTTCACCTACCTTGTTTGCTCTTGTTGAAAATAATGCATCTTGTACACGTAGTAATTCAAATCACAGGTAAAAGACACGTGAAAAACACCACAAAAATTATAAATCAAAAACACTGCCCTGCATCAGTGAAACAATACAATACAATAAAATAAAACAAAATGGCTACGCTCACAACTCTACGGCAAAAAATACTGTGCTCGCGCAAATTGGCACATTTCTTTACAGTAACTGCACTAACATTTTACAACAGTTGTTGCATCAATATGCGCATGGGAGATCGAAATAATATATCGCTTTTCCAATACAAAATCTGCAAAGCCGCTGCATATCAAATACTGCACTTCTAAAATACAGTATTCCCAATACAAGTGCTGCGCAGCATCGATAAAACTATTTATGTGCTGTATTTGGGCTGTGTTCGTGATACAGCAACATTACAGCGCCGATAAGTTGTGTTTGTTGGGAGGGCGCCTTCAAAAAGCACAATTTTCAGAATATACCTATAATATCAACATCAATAAAGCAATTTAGGTAATTTGATGCAAGGTAAAACGGTTTTTAAATTTTAACTCAATTTTGTCCTTATTTAGTCGATGTAAGAAAAAATATAGCCAGTCAAAATGCGTCTCAATCAGAAGCTGAAAAAGCCACCAAAATATGGTTAACGAATAAGGAATATTATTGTTTAATGTCCCACTCCTCAATATATTCTATATACTTTAATTTGTTTTGTCATTTTTCAAAAATATCCTGTCTATATAAAATAAATTATGTCCATTAAATTTAGAGTGCCACAGGTAAATATACCTAAACGGTATATTGGCTGCACAGTTATTGCGAAACAAATATGTACGACGTCTGCAAGAGCGCTGCGTTATTGCTGTGTAAAAATTGCCTAATGAAGAGACAGAGCTACTGCACAGTGGCTGTACTCAAATGCAGCATGAACAGTGCAGCGCCAGATGCCGGCCGGTGGGACATATATGGTCCGGGCTGATGCAGCTGCTTCGTCTACATCGCTGTACAACAAGTACAGCACAGTATCACAGTTTTTGCGCAGCGGCTGACTTTCCGTGTTTGCTGGGTTAGGCAATTTTGACTCGTTACAAATTCTCATGTGTTTTAAAGAAGGCTTTTTCTCATATAACAGTTCAAATGGAGACTTTCCTTCGATACTAGAATTACCAAGTCCTATTCAAAATGTACGCCGATGTAGGTATTTATTATTTCAGCTCAAAAAAATGGTGAAAGATCTTCAGCAGTATGCATGATGGATCTAGCAGTTTCAACGATAGTACGATTATCTCGCTCTGCACAACCGTTTTGCTCTTGTGTATAAGGCATTACGAGTCTCTGTTTGATTCCGCCTCTTCTCCACCATTATCTGAGAGTAGCTCTTTTACTGTATGTCCTACTGTCTTTACTTCAGTTAACATAATTGTCACTTTTTCCACAGTTTCAGATTTTTCTTTCAGAAAGTAAACATAACGATAACGACTGAAATCATCCTTGAAGAGCACGAAGTATCTATAGCCACTTTTGGATTTTTCAAAAGGCCCACAAACATCTGCGTGTAAGAGTTCTCCTGGTACCTTTGCTCTTTCTCTCGTTCCAAACTTTTTCCTGTGTATTTTACAATAAATACAACCCTCACATATTTCGCTGTCTAAGGTCACTTTGAGGTCAAACTCACGACTCAAAATATCTCTGATGTGTGGTTTGTTTTGATGACCAAAGCGTTCATGGTATAGTTGCAATAAGTTATTATTTGAAACTATGTTGATTTGAGCTGTTTCCTTCCGCTTTATGATCTGCAATGCTAGTTTGTACAGTCCTCCAAATCTACTTCTTTCACCTGTCAGTATGGTCTTACCACCAACTATAAAACTGCATTTTTTAGTGCTTGAAGTAAACTCAGATGTAGGCTGTAAATCTTGTGCATGTAAAACCGAAAATAAATTATTTTTAAGGAGGAACGTACCATACGTCTGATAATGTCAAAAAATCTTTGTCTTGGGGCTCCATGGTAGAATGCAAAGGTGGCACGCCTCCGGACCCAGACTCGGTGTTCATTCAACGCAGCCAGGAGAACCGGAGAGTGGCAGCGGTACACAGAGGCCCTCACAGAATACAACAAAGAAATCAGAAAGGCAAAAAGAAACAACTTTAGGACTTTCTGTGAAAACATCACCTCGACTCCAGTAGCCGCTAGACTACACAAGGCAATGGCCAAAGAGGGAGCGTGTTTGACAATGGCTCTTAAGAGGCCAGATGGTACCTACACGGAAGGTGTAGAAGAGCGTGCGCTCCTTCTTTTAAGCAAACACTTCCCAGGCAGCAAACGTACAAACAGAAGTGTGGAAAGATCATACCCCAGACGCCCCACAAGGGAGGACTGGGAAATAGCAAAAGTAGTACTCACCAATAAGCGGCTCGAATGGGCATTGAACACATTCGAACCTCTGAAATCGCCAGGAGTGGACGAGATCTTTCTAGCACTCCTACAAAAAGGAGAAACAGAGATCATGCCGTACATTGTAGATACAACCAGAAGCAGCATGGCAATGGGATATATACCTCAAATATGGAGAAGGGCAAGAGTCCCTTTCATTCCGAAGGTAGGCAAAAAGGATGGGACAGACCCCAGATCCTTCAGACCAATAAGCCTCACATCGTTCCTTTTAAAGACAATGGAGAAGGCAGTAGATAGCTATATCAGATCCACTACATTGGGAAGGCGGCCGCTGAACGCGAGTCAGCACGCTTACAGAGCAGGTAGATCCACTGAGACAGCTCTGTTCCAACTGACGAGTAGGATACAAGAATCTCTGGAAGGGAAAGAAGTCGCATTGTGCGCTTTCCTAGACATCGCTGGCGCCTTCGACAATACATCCCATGTGGCCATTCAGAGAGCTCTCGCGAGAAGGGAAGTCAACGACACAATATCCCGATGGATGTGTAGGATGCTTGCCACAAGCACAGCAGAGACTTCAGTAGGAACCGAGTCTATTGAGGTGGGCACCACTAGAGGCACTCTCCAGGGTGGAGTATGCTCATCCCTGATGTGGAGCTTGGTGGTAGACGAACTGCTAGAAATACTGAACAACCTGGGCCTGGACTGCGTTGGGTATGCGGTATGCCGATGACATCGTCATCATGGCAAGAGGAAAGTTCGAGGGCATCCTGTGTGAACTCATATAGACCGGACTTAAAGCAACGGAGGATTGGTGTAAAACAGTGGGACTGGAGATAAACCCATCGAAAACCACTGTAGTGCCTTTTACTAGGAAGAGAGAACTTTCTAGAATGCAGGACATCCGGATACACGGAACTATCATTATACCGGCATCGGAAGTCAGATATCTCAGCGTAACGCGGGACCGCAAACTCAGATGGAAAAAACACATCGAGGGAGCTGTAACCAAGGCTACGAGGGCTCTCATGGTGTGCCGAAGCCTCGCAGGCAAAACCTGGGGATGCAAACCAGGGATCTTGGGATGGATGTACACCATGATAGCAACTACTATGCGGATCGGTAGTTTGGTTCAATGCAGTTGAGAAGCAGAACATAAAAGCCGCTCTCAAAAAACTACAGCGCCTGGCCTGCACATGCATTACAGGCGCAATGAGAAATTGTCCCACAGCAGCCATCGAGACAATTATAGGTTTCGCACCTCTTCACATTGTGGTGGAGGGGGCTGCCAGACGAGCAATAACCAGATTCACGAGGGAAGAAGCTGCCGAGGGAGGTTGGCTAGGAACGCGAGAATTAGCATCTCTGACCAAGCTTATTCCGCTCCTCGAGCTCCCCAGGGACGATATGACTAAAACACAGCACGTGGACAAACACTTCTCAGTAGTGATAAGAAGCAGAGAAGAATGGAAAGAAAATACCACATCCATTCTTAAAACTCAGCAGAAAGCCATAAAATGGTACACCGATGGGTCAGGAACCGAACAAGGGACCGGAGCTGGAGTATTTGGGCCTGAAACCAAGTTCTCTGAAGCAATGGGAAAATACCCGGACATATTTCAGGCGGAAAAAAACGCTATAAGTAGATGTGCTGAGTTCAATCTTGACGGAAACTACAGAAAGAGAGAGATTGTCATATTCTCCGACAGTCAAGCAGCCATTAAAGCGCTGAGCTCACCAATAATCAGCTCCAGAATGGTTTGGGATTGCCTGGACAAGTTAAACAGACTGGGCAAGGATAACAAACTATCCCTCCAGTGGATACCGGGACACGAAGGGATTGAAGGCAACGAGAAGCCGGACCAACTAGCGAAATTAGGGGCACAGACCCCGATTTCAGGATCGGTACCCTTCTGCGGCATAGGGAAACACACCTATGAAGAAGCCTTCAGAAAGGAAAAGCGGACCAAATGGAATAGCCTCTGGGAGCAACTTCCAGGGTTGAGGCAATCGAAGATGTTTCTTGGGTAGTTTCTATGGAATTTCGTTGAATATGTCATTATTAATTTGGGATTCTCTGTTAATTAGTTCCTGAAATTGTTTCTTCCAAAGAGAATTATTGGAAGAACTATTTTTGAGCAGTCTGGTGCCATCTTGGGATGATCAGGGATTGAGACCTTGAGTGGTTGGTCCGTATACCTTCTTAGTAGCCTGAAAGAAGGCCCTGGTGCTGTTGGATTCAGCTAGTTGGTGTACCTATTTCATTTGATTCCATCCACTATTGGTTCTTTGCCTACTGGGGTAGCTTTTTCATGCATTATGTGCTTTTTTTTTCTTTCTATTAGGTCTTGAACTTCAGTGTCGTTCTCATTAAACCAGTCTTGATGTTTCTTTTGTATATAGCCGTCAGCCGACCGTTGTTTCCGAGGCAGATGCTATTGCGGTCTTCAATATTTTCCAGTGTTCCTCAGTGGTTTCCGGCCTATTTTAACGGAAGTTTCTGGCTCACTCTCTAAGCTTGGAAGTTTGTCTTGAACTGGGTAATCTTTATAATGGTGCTAGTATGAGGCCTCACTTTATCGCTGGTGAAAAGGCATTACCATTATGGATTATGGCAGCTTCATATAAAAACGAACGCTGGAAAACAACTGTGCGGTGGGTTGTAATATTGCATCGAATCGTTCGTTTACATTAAACCTCCAGTGAGATACAACTGTTGAAGGAAAACTAACTTTTGGAGTCTCTGTCACAATTTTTTGAAGTAGTGAGTGAGATTTCGTCAATAAATCAAGTTACTAAGGTGGGAAAACACTGCAGGACAGCTTTGATATTATTGAAGGTTCACGTACCTACCTATATTTTTATAGGCATGTAATATTTTTCACATTTTTGTATCTATCAACGAAACACGTTTTTATAGCATCTTTTAGCATACCAATGCCACCGTAACATTTTCAATGAGACTACCTTTATTATTAGTTTCGAGCATAGTTATAGTGAATTTACTTTGCACATAATAAACAGTCCTTATTACCCACTTATTATAGCACATTATAATGAGATTTTGCTCTTACCTCCTAACTAGCTGAAGGGCCACTAACACATGAATAACAAGAAGTTTGAAGTTGAATAAACTTAAGCCCCCCTAAGGCTCCCTTCTTTTCTCCCATAAATTTGCAATAAACTCGGTAATAAACCCAAGCTATATCTACTTGGTATTTTAATAGAGGTGAATAACTTCTTACTGAGTAATACAATTTGAATAGTTTTGCAGTAAGTCTGTTTGAAATGCCTAAACATAAATAATAATAATTATTATCGCATGGTCTAGCAAGAAGGAACACTCCGTAACAACCGGAGTGAACTTGGCATTGTCTATAAGCAAGGTTACCTTGTACTTGATGCCAAACAGTAATAGCAGATTAGAATTTTTACGGCTTCTGATGACGTTAAAAAGCTAGGATACTTTTAGGAATTCCGTTTATAAATATATAAATTAATAGTCATTTATCTTACATTATAATCTGTATCAGTCAACAAGAAATCAAGTACGTGCTTAGTTTTTATTTGTTAATAACTCGCAGCTTATTTGTTTAGGTTTATCAAAATATTTTGATCAAAGTAGCTGATGTTTCGACAATATGTCTGTGTTATGTAACATTGCATTTTAACTATTCTATGTATATGTTTCAACTCTCAGGACGCTAGGTGGTTGGGACCAAATATCGGAAATTCCACACCGACTGTTCGGTCAGCCTCAATAATTTTGGCAACAGAATAGATTCATGCCTAAATACCAAAAAGTGTATGAATAAGAAGAAAATAGTATATTTGAATAATATACCTAATAGGATTTTCAGGGATAAAAAGAAGAGGTGGAAATGCATCGACATTGAAGTGTAGAGTTTTTAGTATAGGAATATTTCAAATATAAAATTAATTCAAGTTTGGAATGTCTCACTTATCTGCGAACCTATAGACGTCACAATATTAATTATTTGAAGAGAATTTTTTGAGAAACAACTTCTTGAATGAAAGGAGCAAAGAAATCCAAGCCAAAAAAATGGAAAGTGACGCAAGATTTACTGGATCAAAGCTGAGGTTTCATGTGCAAAATATTTTAGGCAAATCTTTTGAGTGCGTGAAAGTAAATAAAACATTAAAGAAAGTAATTCAAGATGATCTGAGAAAATACATCGATGCTGAAACAGAAAGAAATTATCGAGAGCATAGGATAATATTGGGAAGCAAGCAGATGCATATTTTCACAAATGATTAAATGATGACTGAAGAAAAAGAAGAATCCATATTGACTCGTCCCTGAAGACTTATCTCTATATTAAATTACCCTATTACTAGCGGATGGAAGTTCATTTCATCATTACTTTTAAACTGTCGCCTCCTCTATCTCAATATTCCTCGGAAATATTCGAAAATGCTACCTCTCTGGATCGTATTAATGCCAGTCTAATGAAATCTACACTCCGCAGATGCACATCGTAATTCTTTGGGTCACATAATCGCGACATTTGTGTCGGTTCAGTCGACGCGACTCTATTTTCGAAACTGAATTATCGAATAAAGCATTCAACGAATTTTATAACGTTAAATTTCGCTGAAAATGGAGCCTTGTGTGACGTATTTATATTGTTTATGGGAAATTTCAAACTGTTTAATTGGTAATTTATATTCCAATAATTATATAGTTGAATAGTTTTTCTTTCACTATTTGCCTATTACTAATGCCCATAATATGCAATAAATTACTGCTGGAAAAAGAAAGTAACATTTTCTTCCATATTATAATAACATAAACGATTGTTCCGTGTGCGAAACTTATATAGGTACTTTGTTCTATATTATCACTTTCTCACAATTGCGTCCTGTTTAGCACAAATAATTGAATTTAAACTGATGTGAAGTTATCAGACAAAAGTTATCAGACAGTTTTCCGGAAACAGCCGAAGGTTCAGTGGCGTCGGTTTTTTTATATATGTATATTTTACCTTTATCTCTTGTAACAACGGCTTATTAGATGCTCCCTAAGGATATCACATGAAAATTCCCAATATTTTCTTATTATTAGTAGGTACAAATCTACGGTCATTGAAATTTTTGAAGGTGAAACTGTTTCTTAACATTTCTCAAAAACTGTCCGTAATGACAGGTTCAAATTATTACTAGACATTATTTAGATCACAAAGAACATTAAAAAAAAAATTAACCACACCCCTGCGCCCCTTCGGTCTTTGAAATTTTTAAGGGTGAGGGTGAAATATGTTTTTCAACTTTTCTCAAAAACGGCCCGTACTGACAGGTTCAAATTGTTACTAGACATTATTTAGATCACTAAGAACAATAAAAAAATATACCATACCCCTGCGCCCCTTCGGTCTTTGAAATTTTTAAGGGTGAGGGTGAAATGTGTTTTTCAACTTTTCTCAAAAACGGCCCGTACTGACAGGTTCAAATTGTTACTAGACATTATTTAGATCACAAAGAACAATAAAAAATATATACCATACCCCTGCGCCCCTTTGGTCTTTGAAATTTTGAAGGGTGCAATACGGTGAAATATGTTTTTCAACTTTTCTCAAAAACGGCCCGTACTGACAGGTTCAAATTGTTACTAGACATTATTTAGATCACAAAGAACAATAAAAAAAATATACCATACCCCATAAGCTCTTTGTGACTTGAATATCTGATAATAATTTGAACCGGTCAGTACGGATGGTTTTTGAGAGATGCTAAAACATATTTCACCGTATTACACCCCTAAAAATTTCGCGCCCCTACGGTCGCGCAGGGGTATGGTAAATTTTTTTATTGTTCTTTGTGATCTAAATAATGTCTAGTAATAATTTGAACCTGTCAGTACGGGCCGTTTTTGAGAAAAGTTGAAAAACATATTTCACCCTCACCCTTAAAAATTTCAAAGACCGAAGGGGCGCAGGGGTATGGTATATTTTTTTTATTGTTCTTTGTGATCTAAATAATGTCTAGTAACAATTTGAACCTGTCATTACGGGCCGTTTTTGAAAAAAGTTGAAAAATATATTTCACCCTCACCCTTAAAAATTTCAAAGACCGAAGGGGCGCAGGGGTATGGTATATTTTTTTTATTGTTCTATGTGATCTAAATAATGTCTAGTAATAATTTGAACCTGTCAGTACGGGCCGTTTTTGAGAAAAGTTGAAAAACATATTTCACCCTTAAAAATTTCAAAGACCGAAGGGGCGCAGGGGTATGGTATATTTTTTTTATTGTTCTATTGGCCGTTTGCACCGACCGTTTCAAGGAAGCCTTAGCGATGAATATTCCTTAAAATGACATTTTTACAGGGAGAAATGTCACTTTACGGAATACTTATCGCTAAGGCTTCCTCAAAATCGTCGGTGCAAACGGACATAAGTGATCTAAATAATGTCTAGTAACAATTTGAACCTGTCAGTACGGGCCGTTTTTGAGAAAAGTTGAAAAACATATTTCACCCTTAAAAATTTCAAAGACCGAAGGGGCGCAGGGGTATGGTATATATTTTTTTTATTGTTCTCTGTGATCTAAATAATGTCTAGTAATAATTTGAACCTGTCAGTACGGGCGGTTTTTGAGAAAAGTTGAAAAACATATTTGACCCTCACCCTTAAAAATTTCAAAGACCGAAGGGGCGCAGAGGTATGGTATATTTTTTTTTATGTTCTTTGTGATCTAAATAATGTCTAGTTACAATTTGGACCTGTCAGTACGGGCCGTTTTTGAGAAAAGTTGAAAAACATATTTTACCCTTAAAATTTCAAAGACCGAAGGGGCGCAGGGGTGTGGTATATATTTTTTTTAATGTTCTTTGTGATCTAAATAATGTCTAGTAATAATTTTAACTTGTCAGTACGGACAGTTTTTGAGAAATGCTAAGAAACAGTTTCACCTTCTAAAATTTCAATGACCGTAGATTTGTACCTACTAATAATAAGAAAATATTGAGAATTTTTATGTGATATCCTTAGGGAGCACCTAATAAGCCGATGTTACAAGAAATAAAGGTAAAATATACATTTGTCTGATAACTTTTGTCTGATAACTTCACATCAGTTGAATTTAAAAAAAATTGTGTGAATAAATGTGTCCTTTTCTTGCATGTAGGGGAGATGTAGGTGTATTTGTATCTATATTAAATTTAAATGGGGTTGAAATTAAGTTATAACTAGTTTGGAATTCTTAATAGCTGCCATCAATGATTCAACAAATGGAATTTAAATCGAGGGAAACACAAATACTAATCATTTGGCAGATTAATGATAATTGAGAAACTGGTAAGACGAACATCATCAAGCAAGAAATCGATACTGGTACCTAGTTGGTCATCTGATCCGGTAACCACCTAGAAGAATTCCCATGACCAAACAAGTCATTAGTAGACAGTATACTTGCAGAGGTTGTTGTTGAAGAGTCTTCAAGTCCGTGGTCATCGCCAATTGTACTATCAGCAAAAAAATAATCGACCTACCAGATTTTGCGTCGACTACAGAAAGTTAACTTATGGTTCCCTGAAACGAACCTGGGAGAGTTCAGATGGTAAAATCGTCAAAACGCAATTGGTCGTGCCTAGGACAAAAGTTGTTGGAGTCTTAGAACAAGTTCATAATGGGACATCCGGAGCTCACTTGGGAATCCACAAGATCTGTGGGGAATTATTCAGGATATAAAGACATGGTGCTGACAAGGTGCAACATGCGCAGCAAGTCAAGGACCCAAAACACAATCTAAGGGACAAATAAAGCAGTACGACGTAGTGATGCCTTTCGAACGAATGGCAATAGAAATAGCCGGTCCATTTACTGCTACGCGAAGTTTCAACAAATACATTTTAGTTGCCATTGATTGTTTCAGCAAGTGGCCTGAAGATTTCGCTATTCCAAATAATCCAAATCAAGAAGCATCTACAGTTGCAAAAGTCCTCGTCAATAATGTTTTTACTAGGTTTGAAATCCCATTGGAGCTTCATTCGCATCAAAGGCGTAATTTCGAGTCACGACGACTATTTTAAAAACTTTGCCTAACAGACAATCAAGGAACATCTGTCCAAAGAAGTTGATAAGCATAAAGATGATCGGGATGAGCATATACCTCTATTTCTGATGGCATAAAGGTTAGCCGTTCATAACACAACAGGAATTAAACCAGCCAAAGTTTTGTTTGGAAGGGAGCTTCGTTTACGCGGTGACTTCGTGTTCGGGTCCCCAGATGTCGCCGACATGAAAGCCGAAGACTATGCTAACGATCTGCGAAAAAGGCTGCTTGTCATCCATGACATAGTTAGAGAAAGAACAGAGTTTGCTAGTGATCGAATGAAAACGACATATGACCTTAAGTCGAACTCTACAGTTTTCCAGGCGAATGACAAAGTTTGGTTCTATAACTATAACATTCTGTCAACATCAGCTGATGCTGATGCATGTGTTTTTGATTTTTTTTTTCTTCTAAAATTCGATATTTTTTAGTTTTAGAAAAACAAATTTATATTAAATGAAAGTCTTTGAAGTTGATTGTTAGTTACTCTTGAAGTTCAGTTATTTTTTGGAGTTTTTGCGTGAAAAAAATTGAAAGAATTGTGAGGTTGGGTTCTTGTTTACAGAAATAATGGGCAAAAACGATAAAAATAATGAAAACTCTGATACTTATACCTACAGAGGGTGATCAACCTAAACCACCTCCAAGAGACCAGTTAAAGCGTTAGTTTCTTGTGATCACTGTTAATCGCATTATCATAGCTACTGCTTGGTCCGTGTTAACGGCTTCAAAGTCGTTAAGTACAACCGGGTGATTTGTAACGACTGTGAAGGTAAGGAACAGGACTCTGCAAGGATGTCAGCCGAGGATCGCTACTTCGCATTGGAAGAAAACAATGGATTGTTAACATCTCTGGCGTTTGAACTCTTAGATGGAAACGAGCTGCTTAGAGATAAGATATTTTTACTGGAGGAAAATATTGATTTGCTTCGAAAGCAAAATCAAAGCTTGTGACTAACACCGAATACTCAACCCAACCCTCCCACAAATGTTGTTCCTCCAATGTCGTAGATGATGTCTTGCTTTACTCTTGGTTTGAATTATGCTGCATTATTTCCTGAAAGTCTGCAATCTGGTTCTAGTACGAATAACCAGCCAATGTTTACAGCTGAATCTGTCAATGATGCCATTAGCCGTTCTCTGTTTTTGGGCCAAAAAAACCCTTTGTTGTTGGTACTGGAAAATCAGCTGATAACCTGAAAACGGTTCCGTTAGCTAATAAGTCATGGCTTTACTTGGGTAGATTTTGTGGGGAGTTACACCAATTTATAAAGAGTTAGCTACAGCTTGAAGACAGTAAGATCAGCGTTAAACAATCAGTAATTAGGAACAAGATGAACTCTATCAAAATTGGAATTCCTAAGTCATATTTTGAACAAGTAGGTATATAAGTGTAGCTTTTGCCCTCAAGGTGGTATATTTAGAGAATTTGATTTTAAGCCAAGACAATCAGGATGGCCTTGCCGAGGGGCGAGACTAAATAACATAAATACATCTCATCCTACCACAGATGACTCTGCCAAGTGCCAGTCAACGAAATACCTCTTACACTTCAAATTTTAATAAACGGGAACAACATCAGACAGATTAACTGCTTTTCAGTGTTACTATCAAAATGTTAGGAGGCTGAAAACAAAATTGGCTTCTCTTTCATGTAATGTTTATACAGAAAATTTAAGTTTTATTTTGTTAACGGTAACTTTTTTGGACAGTATACTAGAGTCAATTGAATTGGGCTTAAATGAATATATAATTTTTCGATTTGATCGTTCTTCAGAAAACAAGTGTTTATAAGTGAGGTGGCGGTGTAATCATTGCTGCTAGGACCTTCAATTGTAAGCAAATTAAAACAAAAATTGACACAGTAAAGCTCATTTTCATTATTGTCAGAATCGGAAAACACAAAATATTACTGGGTAATGCACACATAGGTAACTTCCTGATTCTGATATTAATACTTATAGTCGCTATTGTTCATGGATTACCGAAGTCCTGGAGTCATTTCAATTCAGTGAAAATCTAATAGTCTATTTGTGCCGTGATTTCAACAAACCTGGTGTGTCTTGTCTGTCTTACGGGACACGAGCGGTAAGCTGAGTGAGCAAACTACATAACTATCTGACTGTATGGCATATTTTAGGCTGTTTCAGGTCAATGGTAAATACTATATCAAATTGTTTATGTATACTACCTTGATTTGATTTTTTGTAACAATGAAAAGGCAAACTTGTTCCTTTCTAATAATCCTTTGTTAAAATTGGATACTCATCCTGCTGTTGAGTTTGAGATTCAAGTTGGCTTAAATAACATAAATCGATTAAATTATGACTTTTGTTACTATAACTTTAAGCTCGTTACTATAACTTTAAACTCTGTAACTTTAGAGAGCTGAATTTTTACCTATCCTGTGTTGACTGGGATTCGGTTTCATCCATAAATGTATATCATTTTACTCGATAATTGAAACCTTTTATACTCATCTTTTGCATGTCATTGAGATATTTACGCCCCTATCTCGATGTAAAAGCCTACATTCCAAAAATGGATGGATGCTTATCTAAAAAACTTGATAATTTTGAAAAAAAAGGCGCACATAACCTATAAGGAAACCTTATCTCTTGATGATTATCAGGTTTTTTCAAAACTTAGAGCAAATTGTCGAAATTGTTCAGCTATTACTCACAAAACTATATCACTCAAATGGAGTCTGAAATACGAAAGACAGGACAGGAAAGGCTTTTGGAGGTTCATCCGGTCCAAGAAAGAGAATAGTGTTTCAAGTTCAATGTTTTATGAGAATAGTTTTATTTATCTGACACTTTCCGCATGAGGAGCGAGGGGGTCGAACTTATGGCAAAAACAGGTGTGACGTCAGGTGACCATTGGCGTTCTAATGTAGGGAGCCACCAGCTCACATTCCTTTGGAGTATCAGATTAAAATCGACGGACTTTACTGAACTTATTCAAAGACTACTTTGCTACTGTTTATACTAGTTCTGAGTTGGATAATGACATTAAAGATACTATCTTGAATGCCTCTTGCACCAATTTTACCATAAATTCAGTGCAAATCGAAATAGTTTTCAACAAAATTTCTTCCTTGAGGGATAGATTAGGTAGTGGGCCGGATAACATTCCTGTTTTTTTTAGTTAAAAATTGTAGTTTTGTGTTCTCAGAGATTTTGTGTAAAATCTTCGATAAAGCATGGGGCAATTTCCAAGTAAGTGGACGTTCCGTGATATTTCACCTATCTTCAAAAACAGTGATAGATGGGACATTAATAACTACAGAGCTATTTCAAAAGTATGTCTTCTCAAAAATATTCGAATCAATATTAACTGACTATTTAACACCTCACTTCAAACATATAATTATGTTAGAACAGCATGGCTTTGTAAGAGGTAGGTCAACATTGACAAACTTACTGATGAAGAGGCTCTGTTGGAGGGCTTAGAGAATAGGTACCAGATTGACTCTGTATATAGGTACTGACTTCTCCTTCGACAGAGTTGGTCATAAAATCGGGATAGACAAACTGGGTGCTCATGGTGTGCATGGATGCTTCCTCGAATTGTTGGGAAGTCTGCTAACAGGCAGTAAGGGTGGAAAATTAAATTTCCTCAACTGTTCCGGTTGCTTCTGGTGTGCCCCAGGGCGGCCACTTGTCGCCTTTGTTTTATCGCATTTTTTTGAATGACCTGAAAGAGGGTTTTCAGTATTGTTCTTTTCTTTGTCTTGCTGACGATTAAAAGTGTTTTTTGGACATAAGAAGCCCAGAGGATGCCCAAAATTTACAAAGTGACCTTGATAGATTGTCTAAGTGGTGCACTAATAATAAACTTCATTTGAATATTGAAAAATGCAAGGAAAAAGAAGAAGGAAGGAAGGAAGGAAGGAAGGAAGGAAGAAGTCACCTTATATTCATACTTATGTTCTTGATAATGATGAAGTTATGACAGTTGAGACTATCATATATAGACCTGGGAATTTTCTTTGACTAAGAACTAACATTTACTGAACATATTGACACTATTGCAGACAAGTCCCTAAAAATGTTAGTTTTATGCTCAGGTCTTTAGGAGAGTTTGACAATATTTTCACGTTAAAAACTGTCTATTGCGCCATTGTCAGATCATTACTGGAATATTCATGTCCAGTATTTGGTCACCACATTATGAAATTTATAAAATTCGTTTTGAAAGAATTCAAAAAAAATTCCTCAGATATATTGCATTCAAATTGGGCATACCAAGGAAAGATATTAATTTTATTGACCGAATGTCGCTTCTTAACCTAACTTCATTAGAACAACGTCGACAAATCTTTGATCTTCGTAGGTTTTTTAAAATAGTTAATAATGTTATTGACTGTCCTGATTTATTATATAGAATTGGTTTGCAAATATCTTCTGGAAACCGCCAAAACAATTTGTTCTATCTTGAGTTTCATATAACAAATTATGGTTACAATTCTACATTAAATAGAAGCTGTAGAGCCCTCAATGAATGCATAAATTTTTCAAATATTGACATATTTAATACAAACTTAACATCGTTTAGGAGTAGGGCTGCCATTTATGAAATTTGATACCTAGGACAATTTTTACAAAAACCCCGGATTCTAACCCTTCAAACACGGACACCACTAATAGTCTATTTCCTTCGGGCAGAATTTTGACGAAAAACGCCAAATTGTGATACAAGCATGAAATTTGGCATAGTTATAAAAGATGATATTTCGAGAGATTTGACCCGATAAGCCACCCTCCTAGACCCGTAGGAAACCCGATACCACCCTTTTTCCAAAATGGCGGACAAAAATGTCCTAAATTTTAGATTTTTTTCAAAATGGGCGATATTATACTCTATACTATAGAATCCGAGGATGGAAAAGTCAACTAAAATATTTCCAGGTTGATAGGACCTTTACCGACCTTGAAAATTGCTATATTATTTAGATAAATGGAAATGTTTGCAAAAAAAAGTAATTACCATTTGAAAAGTATAAAAAGCGTGTTTTCTGAAATTGAAGATGTCTACGACGATCATGGGCGGCGCATGGATTTTTGAAATATTGGTTAATATTTATAGAAATTTGTGAAAGTCAATGAGAATGTATGTTCTTCCAAATGATTTTACGGCAAATAATTCAAAAAAAACCATTGTATCTAGTTGATATGATATTTTTAAGCAAAACATATCGATATTTTTAATACCCTATGTACTGCTAGTCTGTATCTGGCACGCCGTTCAGAGAAAATGTAATATTTTTTTGCGTTTTTATAAGGTTTTAGTTTTAGTGATTGGTAGGTATTTAGTGTAAAGGTGATATAGTCAGGTTAATTCTATATTGAAGCTCTTACCACAGTTTTCGTGATCGTAAAACATAAAAAAATTTGCAAATATTTAAATAGAATGCGGCCTTCAACCCATCTATATTATTTAACTGAATTTACATATTGTGGGTTTAAGATTTTGAAGATTGAAAATGTCAAAAACAAAACCAATTATAGCAGGAAAATCATCAATTCGGCAAACTGTTCCTGTACATTGGGAAAACTGTTGTATTTGCCAGGTGAAAGGAGGAAGACTCAGGAACCCTCTAAATAATCCGGTCAAAAAATGTAATACAGGATATGAAACAATTGCTGTAAATCTGTCGAAACTGAGCGAATTGGGACGTGTTCTTCCATCTGGACATGCAGCTAATTTTCTAAATATGAAGGAGATGGAATACAGAAGATCTTCCAAAAACATAATGGAGTTTGGCACGCATAATTCATAGATATACTGGAGATGGATTCAAGACACATTTAAAAAAACTCCAGGAAGAAAACGGAAGTGAAAAAGACGAGCACTTTGGGAAAGAATACAAACCTTTATCGTCAAAAAAAGTAGAAAAGAGCTCGCTTTGCGTGTTCTTTGGCTCCTTTGCAGGACATGTGCTTTTTGTGTAAAGCCCCAGGTTTTCGGGGATAATACCACGAGAGCTTCAAAATTATCTGGTTCATTTTGAAGCTCAAGTGGTATTTAGAGGATTATTTCACGTATGAGAATACGAAAAATATGGAAATAAATATGTATTAAACGATTTGAACATCTTAACAATCAATACAAATAAATGGTTGCTATCAGAAACCGTTTGTTTGTATCAAAAATTAGCATGACAACCATGTATACAATAACATGGGAGAATTATCGCTGTAATTCTCTCTAGTTAAACAAATGGAAAAGAGAATTTTCGCTGTAATTCTGAAAATCGTCACTTGTCTTATGGGATTTCTGACACATGAGTGGAATAATCCAAAAAATCTACGATAATGCGCTACAGAAAATATTCCTAAAACAGCAACGTGCCATTCTTAACACGTAGTTATTTATTTCGCAAAGTTTATTCTGCATGGATATTAGCACGTCAGCAAACGCTAGATCTTCACACTGCCTGATTCAGTTAAGCACTCATTTTGTCTCACTCTGTTATAAAGTTTTGCGAAGAATTTGGGATGATACTCGGTATCTTGCCACCTTGTCTCCCTGAGCTAGATGAGCCACCAACTCAGAATCCATTAGTGCTGCAGCACATCTCCTGAAATTTTTAGAAATGTTCACTGTGGCGCATTTCCGTAGAGGATTTTTTGGAAAACTAGGGCTTTACGTAAAAAGCACATGTCCTGCAAAAAAGCCAACGAGCACGCAGAGCGAGTTTTTTACTTCCTGTGACGATGAAGGTTCACATTATTTCTCAAAATGGTCGCCTTTTTGACTTTTGTTTTCTTCCTGGAGTTTTTTTTTAAGTCTCCTGAATCGATCTCCAGTACATGAATTGTGGCGTTCTGGATGCCAAACTGCATCATTTTTTTAGAAGATCGACTGTATTTCATCTTCTAGATTTTTTGAACGGATTATTTTGATGGCTTCTAAATTGTCCTCCTTTTACCCGGAAAATACAACGGTTTTCCTAATGTACAGGAACAGTTTGCCCGATTGATGATTTTCCTGCTATAATTGGTTTTGGTTTTGACATATTTAGTCTAAATCTAAAACCCGCAATATGCAAATTCAGTTCAAAAATATAAATAGGTAGATTAAAGGCCACATTTTATTTACAATTTTTTTATGATTTACGATCACGAAAACTATAAAGGGTGACGCTCACTGGAGCGCAGCGTACGGAACCGCGGCGTAGAGGACTTTTTATAATACATTGTTTTCAAACGAGAGTACGCTCACTTGTCGGAAGCGCACCGATCGGCATACTCCCATTTAAAACAACGTATTATAAAAAGTCCTCTACGCCGCGCTTCCGTACGCTGCGCTCCAGTGAGCGTCGGCCTTAAAGGGTGACGCTCACTGGAGTCCAGCGCACGGCAGCGCGGCGGAGAGGATTTTTCATAATACATTGTTTTAAATGGGACTATGCCGATCGGTGCTGTTCCGACAAGTGAGCGTACTCCCGTATAAAACAATGTATTTAAAAATTCCTCTCCGCCGCGCTGCCGTGCGCTACGCTCCAGTGAGCGACAACCTTAAAGGGTGACGCTCACTGGAGCGCAGCGCACGGCAGCGCGGCAGAGAGGATTTTTCATAATACATTGTTTTAAATGGGACTATGCCGATCGGTGCTGTTCCGACAAGTGAGCGTACCTACTCCCGTTTAAAACAATGTATTTAAAAATTCCTCTCCGCCGCGCTGCCGTGCGCTACGCTCCAGTGAGCGACAACCTTAAAGGGTGACGCTCACTGGAGCGCAGCGCACGGCAGCGCGGCGGAGAGGATTTTTCATAATACATTGTTCTAAATGGGACTATCCCGATCGGTGCTGTTCCGACAAGTGAGCGTACTCCCGTTTAAAACAATGTATTTAAAAATTCCTCTCCGCCGCGCTGCCGTGCGCTACGCTCCAGTGAGCGACAACCTTAAGAGCTTTAATACAGAATTTACCTGACTATCAACTAGATACAATGTTTTTTTTTTATTTATTTATTTGCTGTGAAATCATTTGGAAGACCATAAATTCTCATTTAGTTGACTTTCAATAAACTTCTATACATTTAAAAAAAATATTTCAAAAAATCTATGCGCCGCCACTGATTGTCGTAGATATCTTCAATTTTCAAAAAACACGCTTTTTATACTTTTTAAATGTTAATTACTTTTTTTTTGCTACAAATTCTCTCACGGTAGCAGTTTGAAATTTTTTTAATGCAAAGTCTGCAAACATTTTCATTTTCTAAATAATATAGAAATTTTCAAGGTCGGTAAAGGTCATGTCGACTTGGAAATATTTTAGTTGATTTCTCGATCCATCCTCGAATTCTATAGAATAGAGTATAATATCGCCCATTTTGAAAAAATCTAAAATTTAGGACATTTTTGTCCGCCATTTTGGAAAAAAGGACGTATAGGGGGGTTTCCTACGGATCCAGGAGGGTGACTTATCGGGTCAAATCTCTTAAAATATCGTCTTTTATAACTATGCCAAATTTCATGCTTGTATCACAATTTGGCGTTTTTTTTCTCGAGAGAAATGGACTATAAAGACCCACCTTAGGCGCCGTCGAAGGCAGAAGATTTTTTTGGGTGTCACGTCCAAAAAAGTTTATTCCAAGCCTTCGAGAACCACTCATTATTTTGACAAAAAAATAATTTTTTTTGGTTTTTTTTATAGCTTTTACCGAGCCCCAAACATGACTAACGACACGTGAACCTGAAACTTGAGTCGCGCACACGCGGTCTAAATAAAACTGATGATGTCGATTGACGATTTCCATGATTCTTGTCAATTTCGCGGAGTTATTCGTGATTTTTTTCAAGATGTCGTAAAGCTTAAAACACGGATAACTTCAAAAAATCGCCCCGGACGTCTTTAAAACTAGGACAAATCCGGGGAAATCCGGCAGGATGGCAGCCCTATTTAGGAGAAGCATTTCTAGGTCGTTAATAGATATTTTTGTGAATGTGTGACAATAAATGCCTATTATTTTTTATAATTTTTTATAATCCCGAATATTTCATATTCATTCGAGTCTAATTAATATATCTATGGCAAATTGCATTATATTCATACCACCTATTTATTAACTACCATACCTACCAAACTTTTATAATTTAAGTAACTAAACTCTGTCGAACGAACCTACGGAGTATGACAGAGTCAAAATGGCGGCCAGGTTTACACTGAACACTGATTTATGCCATTTATTTATTTCAAAATATTACAAAACATCACTCTACAGTGTAAAGCGGGCTGATAAATGACCAATAGTAACAAACCTTTTAAAGGTTTTGTTATTTTTCACTCCGTAGGTTGGTTGGACAGAGTATAGTATAGTATATCTATTGTTTATTTATTTATACTTTCTTTATTTTGTATTGTAAACTGTAAAATGGCTTGGCCGTAATTAAAATCTATCTATCAATAACCCCCAAAGGAAGAAAGGTAAATCTCTCAAGCCAACACCAGTATGGGAAGGCCCGTACACAATTATTAAGAGAATAAACGATGTGGAGTATCGAATTCAACGCGGCCCCAAAGGTAAGATGAAGGTGGTTCATCTTGACAGGTTGAAGGAAAGGATGCCTCTTTCCTGTGTTACGAAAACGCATCGACAACCCGGCCGAGTTTCTAAGAAATTAGGTATTTGTTTACTTCGGGCTGCCTTTTTTGGGAATTCTATTATATTGGATTCGATGTCTTTCTAGAAAGATCCGGGGTGCGATTTCGACAATCCGTGACAATGAGTAAATTAATGAACTATAGACTAGACTGAGTATTTAAATAACGCTGTGACTAGAGTCCCGACTCGGGATCCACATCCAACCTTTAAATTCAAGAGAAGTAGTGATAGCTCGAGCCTTAGAAATTAAAGGCATGCTCATGAAGATATTTCTGGTTTTTCTACCCAAACTTATTCTCACCACTATTTAACGTTTATAAACAAATACCCACCTTTTACATAAAATCACATACCACCTATAATTTATATACAAGGTGTTCCGCGAAGTTTTACCCAGGTAGTTAATGACTTTGGTGATACTTAAACTTCGAAACGCGTCATCTAATGTAATTGAAATGTTGAGGATCTGGGTAGCTTTTTTTGCGGCTTCTATCTGTGTCATCCAATTTCACCACTTTCGTTTCAGTTTCGGTCAAGCGGTGACAGCAATTTTAGGGTAAAATCTCGTGGGAACCCTGTGTATAGGTATCAACAAGATTACATGATTTATGGCTATACTATAACCTTGAAACAGGTCTTTTAAGCAGAGATATGGGAGAGTTGTTAGTTAGAATAGAATAAGGGCCCATCCTGCGCAACTGGACGAATTTGAAGGACCGCCATTTTTATCACTTGTCAAATTCGGATTTGGAAAAATAGGTTATGAACTACTCATAACTCCAAAAATAAGCAGAAATAACAAAAAAAAATACTTTAAAACACCACTCTGATAAAAATATCTCAGAAAAAGCAGGAAAAATCGCCGACAACAACAATCTGTAACCGACCAAAAGTAAGGTTATGTTGTGAAAAATCTGTCAGATTGAAGTTGTCAACGTAAAAACTAAGTAAAAACTAGTGAAAAGTGATAAAAATGGCGGCCCCCTATGCGTTACCAATAAATCGGATGCGCAGTCGTCTAAGTGCATTCTATTTCCCTCACATATCTCTGGTTTTAAGTCGGGACCGTACGCTCGTCCCGAGATACCTGATTCGGGGCGGAACACTAGTCCCGACAAAACTACTGATGACGTCATTCGGGACTGGATATGGAACCCGAGTCGGGACTCTAGTCACACCGTTATAATAAATGACAAAATCAACTTTGAAAGCGAAAAGAGAATTAATCGTACCTTTCGGTGAATAGCGCAAAGCGCAAGTCATGAAAAATGGGACCCTTCATATAGAGATCAATTCAACCGTGAAAACCCTACAAGAAAGACTATTATAAAAAAAAACAATGCATGTAATGTAAAATTACTTATTATTAGGCGAATTTATTAGTGAATGAAAGCAGCCGCCTGTTAAAAGCAAAAGATAAAAACCAAATCTCTAAAAGGAAATTAAATTCATGCCGAATTTACTAGAAATTCATGAAGGAAAATATAATATAAAGTTTACAAAACGTGGAAAAGTGAGATTATTCATCACCTGTTGAAAGGGTTTATTACGACTCAAAATCCGAATTCTGATGGCCAAGGAGTTCTCTTTTAAAATCATTATTGAGGATTCCTGCTAAAGGCTACAAATGGAAAAGCTGTTTCACACTAATCACACATATGAAATATTTGAGAAGCAATCAACTTACCGACAAGGGTGCAAAAATCCGATAACATCGACAAACGACAAAACTGTAGCATAAAACGTAAAAAACGAAAAGCAAAGGTAATTGTCAAACACCTAGAAAATCATAGAACATTAGGGACTAATCTCCTTTTGGGTCGACCTTCATCTCAGATTAAAAAAAGAAACATGAAGAAAGTTCTTCTACTATTTTGTACGTGATTTTATAACTAAGAGTTACCAAAACGACATTTATATGGGAAAAATTGAGGGCAGAATTAATTCCAAACAACTTAATCCATGAAAAATGCATCACATGTCAACCAGTCTTCAACCTAATAGTCTTCTATAACATACCGATACCTGTCCATCATCAACTCTACTATAGCTTTTAACATACATACATCACAAAAAATTTAGAACAAAGAACCAATATCTGCAATTCGAATATTAATTTCCAGAATTGCAAGTTCCTAATTAATAATATGAAATTCCAAACATGTCATATGGCATAATTGAGTTTATATGGATGACAAACATAATTAACATCGATCGCCTGCCCCGATATATGGTCACTTGTACGGTATTTTATTAATTGCAGAAGTCAACACCTTAAAACATTGTTTGCACAACTGTAAATGATTGAGTTTAGGTGTGCCTTTTGATGTATTATGTATTTATTGCATCTGATTATTACCAATTAGGAAATGTCCACTATACCATGTCAATTTCTTCCTGCGTATATCTAGGTGGCAAAGTAAATAATATGGTACTCTTGAGATATTACCAAAATAATCTATAACGGATTCGCCTTATTAGTCAAAGTGGCTTTATGTGCCAATAAAACATTTCCGCGTGTTCGTAAAAAATTGGATAAATAACGTGGATGTCAAAATTCGAGAACAAATCGTCCAACAAGCGCCTTATATAACTTCCACAACATTTTCTCCTGACCATTTATATTTATTAGCAAGAAACATGAAGCGCTATTTATTTGAACTGTGCTACCCAAAGCCAAGGCTGTTTCTTTCCCAAAGAAACACAATATTTTTCAATTAACCTAGAAAAAATGCCATTATTTTGTACCTTATTAGTCTAATCAACATTGCTCAATCTCATTCGATCAACACCAATCTTAATTAAGGAACAAGCAAATAAAAAAAAAACATTTACACTAGACCAGATAGCCTCTAAATAGTAAAATTCTAATGAAGACATTGAGCAAAGCAAACATTCTTTTGATAGATTGATCCCGCAATAAAAAACACGTTATTAGGCGACCTTCTTGTCTAAAGAACGAATTTATACATCAGGCTGTAAAGAAGTGACTTTACCCAGGAAAGAAATGCCAATGATGATTGCGGCGATTAGCAGCAATTCTTTACTTTTATAACACCTTTTAATTTAAATGTTATTTTTTATAATAAACTTTTATTTTCATCACTTTGATCAACTTTGATTAATAATTATTCGTGGATTAGTTCTTGAATACACATTTTTGCACAATCAACAACCTTTAAATAATAATTCATTTACTGCAGTATTGAAAGATCTCACCTTGTGGGAATATTAGATTAGAAGTCCCTATAGACAAAGTCCAATGAAAAGAGCCGATACAACACAAAATCTAGAACAAGACCAAAAGGGGCAACATTGAATAATAGTATAGTCAATCTAGGCAGGTTTATGCAGGTGAGGTAGAAAAAATTAGTAACAAAGTGATCTCTGTGGAAACGAGTAGTCAATAGGGTCCTTATTAATCCCTCAAAAATCGCACTTTGTCGCATCGGTGGAACTTGGAAAAAAACAGCCGCCATCTTGATTTTTTTCGAATTTATTGAATATTTCGTAAAGTATGCATTATAACAAAAAACTCAAGACAACTTTTTTGTGGAGAATAAAAAGTTACTTATAATAAAAGAAATTTCAACAATATAAGCTGGAGAATAAAAAAGTTATTGGAGTTTAATTTATTTAAAAATCTGGAAATTTTTGAACTTCAGGTGAAATCGCGAAATGTATGGATTTTTCTAAAAAAACTTAGGAATGCCTTTGTAGAAGATTAAATATACCTATATTGAGATAATAAAAAAACATCAGTGATTATCGAAAAGTTTGGTGTCAATGGTTTAAAGCATGGTCTCAAGTTTCCAGTCTTCCTCTTTCACTACTAGAAAGGTTTGGTGATTTTTTATAAACGTCAAAGTATAGAATTTAATTTATTTGAATTACTTAGTGTCTATCCAGACAGTACACAGACATCTTGAAGACGTCCCTAAGATGTCCACAAACGACATTCAGGACGTCTTTTAGTCGTCGGCTTACGTCTTCAAGGCGTCTTAAAGACATCTTAAATACGTCGTATGTTACAGAACCCAACGTCTTTCAGACTTCTTCAGAACTGATATTTTATTATTATTACTCATTTTATAAATTTCAATTTTTGTCTATTCCAAACGCTAGGGTCTCAAATTCTTGATTTCTTTAAACGAAAACCTACGAAAAATTCATTTTGGAAGGAAACCATTTGAAGAGACAGGACTGAAAATTAAAAAAAAAAATTTAACAGCCAAAAAAAAATTAAGAATTTAGAATAAAGAAGTAAGGAAAAATCAAGAGCCTGGAATAGAAAAAATACAAAAATTCAAGAATTTGAATTGAAAGAGGAACATTTTCTTGTTAATATTTCCTGAGGTTTGTCTAATCTGAAGTGTTCCAACTTGGCTTGAAGAGTTCTGGAGCATTCTAGGAGTTTTTCAGTAATTTCTAAATTGGGACGTCCGCTCCTTCGAAGGATCCATGTTAAATTTCAAAATGTTCTGACAGATTTTTAGATATTTTAGAGTCCTATTGAAGTTCCAAAGTGAAGTTGAATTGGTTTAAAAGCATTCTAAATGGTTTCCAGTTCTAAATTGAATCGTTATTGTTCTAAAATATCTCTGAAGTTTCTTAATTGTTCCAAAATGCTCCATTCTAATCTAATAATGGTTCTGAAGTTTCCAAAATATTCTGAAGCGCTACAAAATGCTGTTGGAAATTATGAATTGAATTTTAATAAGTGTTTTGAACTTTCAAAAAGGCTTATTATTGAAGTTCTAAAGTATTCTGTAGCATTCTAAATGGTTTCAAGTAACTTCTAAAATTGAATGAAAAACGAATTCTGTGGGAAATCTTTAAAGCGTCTTGAAGACATCTTGAAGACGTTGTATATTACAAAACCCAACGCCTTTCAAACGTCTCCCTATAAAGACGCCTTTAGAACTAAGGCATTCTGAAGACGTCTTCAACGAAATTTCTAAAAGAAGTCTTTAAATCTCTTTTCAATACATGAACCATTATTCACTTTTAGGCCTGGCTGTACGAAATAGTGTGGCTGAGTTCAGTTGTCCTTGAGATGTGAATTTAGGACATCTTAAAGTGTGTTGGCAATACAATGTGAAATTGTCAATGCTTTCAAATTTTTTATATAGAAAAGGCTTGTGATGCCAACATAGTTACTAAATTTTTGACTTGGGGAATTATCTTTTAAAAAAAAACACACTTTATTATGGAAGTTTTTAGACGTTTTTTTTTTTTGGTCTTCAGACGGTCAGATGTAATGCAGAATGCAGACTTAAAAAAGACGTCTTCAAGACTTTGTCTGCTGTCTGAGTCTGGGTAGTTTCCTGCCCAAATATTTTTCTTGTCATATGTGTTTTTACTCCCTCTCAATAAAAATATTTGGATCATTAAATTTATTGAATTTTTCTTCCATTAAATATAGTTTTTCATTCTGCACCAAAAAAATTATACTTATTTGAGTTTTTTTCAGATGTTTTGAAAAATTCTATGTTGCCAAATGAAATAAATGTCAATATATTTTTCGTTTTCAGCTAATGGTCTTGAAATTTCTCTCATTATAGGTAACTTTTGATTCTCCACAAAAAAGTTCTCTTGAGTTTTTTTGATATAATGCATACTTTACGAAATATTCAATAAATTTCAAAAAAATCAAGATGGAGGCCATTTTTTTCCAAGTTCCACCAACGCGACAAACTGCGATTTTTAAGGGATTAATTATAAGGACCCTATTGACTACCCATTTCCGCAGAGATCAGTTTGTTACTAATTTTTTCTACCCCAACCACCTATTTTGACTAGCCTATAAATTAACTGACTGAAATACAGCATTAGAGGACACACGAGGACAAAGCCCAAAAATCAAAAAGGCATGATGAGCGTATGTAAAGTACCTTACGAATGTGGAAAAGCTTATTGTCGGATCCCGTTGTTGCGATCCTTGTTTTTTTGCTGACAGGACCTGGTTGCATTCTTTTGTGAAAAAACGGTACCTAGACGTAGTGCGGTTTGTTCTAGTTGGAAAGTCTCTCTGAAACTCACTCCATTTCCACTGTAGTTGGGTCGGATTTTGGTCGGTTTTAACGCTAAAAAGCCGTTGTTTTTTGAACTGCCTTTATCTGCGTTTTAAACTATAGATTGGTTTTGAACCCAGGCAAGTTCATAGTGTGTCTATTTACACAAACAATCCAATTTTACTCAAGTTTGCATAGTACATATTTTTTCTCAACTTTGTTCTGTATTTTTTGAATGATGATGAAATTTACTGATTGATGCTGAAAGAAACGAGTGAGGAGGATCTGCCGGTAGAGATGGATTCATGTGAAGCCTACAAAAAGAGATATTTGGCTCTGAGCCTCAAGTGCGCGGAATTCCTCGAAGATAAGTCGAAAGCTCAATCTGAGACTCAATCTAACCAGTAAAGTATTTCAACTAGCAGCGACAAAGGTAAGCGCAAATTCAAACTTCCTGCTATAGAATTCAAAACTTTTGATGGCAATATTAAAAATTGGCTGCCATTTTGGTCACAATTTAGTAAGGTTCATGACGATCCTGAGATAGATTTAAATGACAAAGTAGAATATTTGATGCCGGCTACATTACCAGGCAGCAGAACGAGACAACTTGTTGAACGTTTTCCTTGCGGTGGGAAAAATTATAACGAAATTATTGACTGTTTTATTTCTCGTTTCGGCAGGGATGATTTGCAGATAGAGGTGTACTTACGTGAACTACTCAAAATCGTTGTAAACAACGCTCTTTCTAATGGTAGAATGGATTAAGTGGAATTGTATGATAGCATAGAGACTCAAATGCGCGCTTTGGACACTCTGGACGTTAAATCTGATAGTTGTTCTGTAATGTTATTCCCACTTATTGAGTCATGTTTTCCAGAAAATTTGTTAAGGGTGCGGCAACGTTCATCTCAAGCCAATACTAATCCTACCGGTTCCCAACAAAGTGTAAATGGTTTTCGATGACTAGATCGAATAATCTAATGCAGTTTTTGCGCAACGAGGTCGACAATGAACATAGGAATTTGCTGGCCACTAAAATTTTTGGTTTGCGTACAGGCTCGAAGCAAAAACACATCAATGCTGATATCGCTGGTGTTCATGGAATGGTGGGAGCAAGAAAGAAGGTCACAAGTTTCCCTGAGCCGAAAGTTCCTACTGCTACTGGTCTTATTAACCATGAAAGACCTTTAGTTTCGAACAAATGCATTTTATGTGAGAACAATCATGATAGCCACAGTTGTTTTAAAGCACAAAATTTTTCACTATGGTCTATTTTTTCCCAAGATAGATTTTGACATTGAAAACTTTGAAACATAAACAATACCGCTTGGCCCTGATTGGTCCCAAAAAAAGGTGTTCCTACAGGTTGACATCAGTTTTACAATGCATGTCATGCAAATGGCATCTTGCGACCAATAAGCGGTATTGTTTGATATTGTTTATGTTTCAAAGTTGACAATGTCGAAATCTATCTTGGGAAAAAATGAACCATAGAAAAAAGGATTGAAATTGTTACTTCAAAAAAGGCGTGTTTTCGGTGTTTGAAGATTAGACACCAGAGCCGGAAATGTCGAGTCCGTTTAAACTGTATTGTTTTTGGCAAATCCCATGTTACTTTATTGTGTACTAATTTGCCAGGAAGCAAGTCAGTTGATAATCGCGCAGATATCAAAAAATCTAATCAGGATTCGGTGGAAATGTTAACTTGAACTGATGGGACTTCTAGCCATGTGTTTCTTCAAACTTTACGGGCTACCATTAGAGGAGTGCACGAGTTCAGGAGCGTACGAGCACTAGTGGATACAGGCTTTTAAAATAGTTATATTTCAAAAAGTACAGCAGAATTGTTGGGTTACAAATCTAAGCGTCAAAACAGAGTTAATCATTGTTTATTTGTGGGAGCAACTACACAGTTAAAACATGATTTTTATGATGTTAAATTAAGTTATGATAGTTTTAGCTGTATTTTTGCTGTCTTTTCATGGCCTGTTATTTGCTTTGACGTTTCATCTGTGTTTGAGGGCCCTTGGAAGGAAGAATTGAAGAAGTTAAGTATTCAGCTTAGTGATTGTTACGATGCTACCCCTATAGAAATTTTGATTGGATCGGACGTTGCTGGCAAACTCTACACTGGACGAAGACATATTTTGAAGTGTGGGTTGGTGGCCATTGAATCAATGTTAGGATGGACATTTATGGGCCGAATACCTATAGACAAATCCAAAAATACAACTATTACAGCTATTTCTTTGTTTGTTAACGACGCATCACTTAGGTACTCAACTTTGGTAGCTTGATACTCTGGGTATAAAGGAACCTACCGAAAAGCATTGACGTGACCAATTGGCTCAGGTAGCTACTGAATTTTTCCTTGAAACGATGAATATTAATGAAGATGGACGTTATGAAGTCAGACTACCTTGGGTCGAGGGACACCCCCTTTGGCTATGAATTATCATCTTGCAAAGAAACGTCTATCCAGCACTTTGAACAAATTGGCAAATAATGACCTTGAAAAATTCCTAAAATCAAGTTTTCAATGAATGTAAAAATGATCACATTATAGAGGACATTTCAACAAGATGTTCTATATCCGATGATGTTGCTCATAATTTGCCACACAAAGCTATAGTAAAAGATGGTGGTACCTCGCGCATTAGACCTGTCTTTGATGCTTCAGCCAAGGAACGAGATGCCCCTTCATTAAATCAATGGGTGGTATTGATAAACCTGAGTCTGAGCTCGGAGTATGAGGGCAAAGTCCGAGCTTTTATTGTTGCTTGGTATAAATAAACACAAGCTGAGCATTCGCTCATTTTCTGACTTGGCCTCAAGTATCTTGAGGATATGCCCACAGGCACAGTACCTATAGCGCGAAGTGGCACGAGGGTGTTTTGGGTTCAGATAAAAAACACGTCTCAACCTGCAAAAAATGATAAATTAGGAATTTCATGATGTAAAATAGGGAATGTCTGTTTCAGTTTTCCAAAACACCTTTTAATGATGACCCTTTCTCTAGTAAGCTTGTTGTTGAATGCTTGTTGTTCTGGATTACCAAGTGCTCTGAAAGGCGTCATTAGCCAGGAAGCGATGCCAAATCCTGAATCGCCTTGACGCACGAACTTGATTTCTAATGATTACTGGTTGGATTTGAGAATTGGTCCAAATACGAGCATCATGAACGGAGCCCAGCCAACAGACATCCACGCTTGTAAACATTTTTGAGCTGTTGCAAGTGGCGAGAACATTGAGGCTGGGGAATCCTTGCCGGTTGATATATTCGTCTCCATGGACAGCAGGCTTTAAAATGGGGATATGAGCGCAAACTATTGCCCCTATTACACAAGGAAAATTGTAGGACTCTTGCCATGCAGCCTTTTCTCTCTCAAATTCTTCATCAGTAGATGGGAAATAGATCCAATAATCAGCTTTCTGTATTAGGCTTGGAATAACTCCTGCTAAGACATTTGAGACAGTTGGTTGGCGAACTCCTTTATCTGTAGCAACGCAAGTCTGAAAACCAGGATCCGCCACATACCTTAGAAAAAACTGAAAACGTTGCAGTGGCTTGAGAGCTCCTCCTCTCCTTTCATCCGAATGACTCAGAAAGTGTTTAACATCCATTTAACATCTTCCTTCTCAAATCGATATAACTCATTTTCCGGTCTCGATCGTCCACGTCTCTACGAACTGAATATACTTTAGGATTGCGTAAATTATTTATGAATTCGGCCATCTTCCTAAGTTGAGTTTGCTAGTGACTAGACTCAAGTGAAATGTACCAGATGCTCCAGACTTGAAGCAAATACTTTTTTTATTAATATCTACTAGAGCAAACGCTCACAAACTATAGTCAACCGAGTTTGAGCAAAAGTTTAACTTTATTTTTTGATATCAGCTGCAGCATATACTTCGAATACTTTGAGCCTGAGCTTATACTCCATCTTATTGATACCACTTAATGTTTGGAGAAGGGGGTTAATTTGATCGAATTGATTCCAAATATTTTATTACATATTTCGACAAGGTAAAATAGGAGTATTAGTAGACATACGCAAAGCTTTTCTTCAGATCAGTATTAATGAAGCCGACAGAATTTTTTTACGTTTCCTCTGGGTGGATTCTAATGGCAATGCGAGTATGCTTTGGAGTTAGCAGTAGTCCATTTTTGCTATCAGCGACTCTTGAGTATCATTTTGCCAAGGCTCTTGAAAAGTATATGACAGAAAAGGGACCTTATTGTAAGGAATATTTGGAAAAATTAGAGCTTTTATGTAGATAACAGCGTGACAAGTGTTTCGGATGATGTCACATTGAAGAGTTTTATATTGGAGTCTAGTATGGTCATGGCCGAGGCAAAATTTGATTCGCGAGGGTAGGAGTTTTCTCACCAGCTGAAAGGCACTGGTTCTTCTCAACACACAGGATTACAAGGAATGATGTGGCAAACTGAAACTGACATGCTTGGCATTAGTAAGGAGTGCCTAAAAGATTTGGACAAGTTATTGAATGAGCCTGTAACTACACGAAAAATGTTTTTCCTACGAGCGTGCGCAAAGTAGTACTTTTCCGCACGCATTTCGGTTCTCAAAGTTGCACTTTTCCGCACTCAGTGCGGATACAGGCCTTATCCGCACTGAGTGCCGAAAAGTAAAAATAATTGTCAAGCAACAATAAGTACACCTGTCGACTTTGACACATGATGACAAATTTTTCCTCTGTTCCTGTTCCAGCTAACATCTATACCTACAAACACCAAATTTAATTAACTTCAACACATTGTCAGATTTGTTTTCTATATATATGCATCTACAAACTTTCTCATCAAATTTATAGCATTTTCCATTTGTCGAAACAGGGCAAAAAAATGTATCCTTATCCTTACATGTTACATGCTTTTAGAAAAAGATGCGGATGCACTCAGTGCGGCACTGATGACAAATGGAAATCGCCATTAAACGCTTTAAGATGAAGAGCTCTGACGATGATTTTCTGGTATATTTTTTTTTTGTTATGTAATTTTTTGATAAATGCATAGGTTCCCTTCAAGTTAATTAAAAATAATTAAACAAATTATCGTTTTTTTTTTAAATTTTTGTTGTTACCTACCTGATATGAAGCTCGTAGGAAAAATTTTGTTCCTAACACGTGCGCAAAGTGTCTTTTCCGCACGCAAACACGTATCCGAACTCCGCTTCGCGTCGTTCGTATAACTGTGTTTGCGTGCGGAAAAGTAACACTTTGCGCACTTGTTAGGAAAATAACTATTTCCTACGAGCGTGCGCAAAGTAGTACTTTTCCGCACGCATTATCGTTCTCAAAGTTACACTTTTCCGCACTCAGTGCGGATACGGGCCTTATCCGCACTGAGTGCCGAAAAGTAAAAATAATTGTCAAGCACCTGTCGACTTTGACACATGATGACAAATTTTTCCTCTGTTTCTATAGGTATCAGCCAACATCTATACAAACACTGAATATAATAAACTTTGACACATTGTCAGATTTGTGTTCTCAATTTACATGCAAGAATCTACAAACTTCTTTCGCATCAAATTTAAACGCTTTAAGATGAACAGCTCTGACGAGGATTTCAATTTCCTGTTTTTTTGTTATGTAATTTTTTGATAAATGAATAGTTTCGCTTCAGGTTAATTGAAAATAACTGAACAAATTATCGTTTTTTTTTAAAATTTTTGTTGTTACCTACCTGATATGAGGCTCGTAGGAAAAATTTTGTTCCTAACACGTGCGCAAAGTTTCTTTTCCGCACGCAAACACTCATCCGAACTCCGCTGCGCGTCGTTCGTATAACTGTGTTTGCGTGCGGAAAAGTAACACTTTGCGCACTTGTTAGGAAAATAACTATTTCCTACAGCCGTGCGGAAAAATCGATTTTTCGCACTGATATGCGTGCGGAAAATGAGTTTTACCGCACGCATATCAGTGCGGAAATAGCTATTTATACAATAAGTTACGAAATGAGCGTCTTTTCGTAACGTATTGTATACAAGATTTTTTCTACTGGCATTTTATAATAAAAAAACACAATTTTATTTCATGTGAATAAGTCGATTACACCCAAAATCTTTGTTACCTGCTTTTACTTGACACCTGACACTTTTCATGCGATTTTCTTTTCAAAATTCGACATCAATAATTAAAATCCTAGAAAGTAGGTAATGACACAAACTTCTGTTTTGAGTAACCCAAACGTTCAATTCAGTAATTCCATTTTCAATATTCATAATAAATACAAAACAAAATTCAAATATGTGTTTAGTGTGTTTTTTATTTCTGAATAATGAATGACACTTTTAGGCACTAGTGCTTAAAAATTACTTTTACGCACTCATGTCACTTTTACGCATTCAAAAGTCACTTTTACGCACTGAGTGCCTAAAAGTAACTTTCACGCACTCAGTGCCTAAAAGAATGTCGTTTCAAAACTGAAATGACAATCGAAAAGTTGCTATTATGAAACGTCAGTAGAAAAAAGTTTTTTCCGCACGGCTGTCAGTGCGGAAAAAAAATTACCACACTGATATGTCAAAAAAAAGAACAATTTTACATTTTTACGCCTGTAGGAAAAATATTGTACCTAACACTTGCGGAAAATATTTTTCCGCACTCGGCTGCTTCACCGAACTCCGCTACGCGTCATTCGGTGAACGGCAGCCGCGTGCGGAAAATTTCATTTTCGGCACTTGTTAGGTAAATAGCTATTCTCTAGCTAGGAAGATTATCGATACAGTTGGTTTTACAAGCCCTACGACATTAATTCCAAAATTGCTCCTTCAATAGACCTGGGAGATGAAACTGACATGGAACGCGAATGTGGATCCTGAAACTGGAAAACTTTTCCATAAATGGTTGAAGGACCTTCCCTATTTGCTTGACATTCGGATATCTAGATGGATACATGCCGGATCAGGCGAGGCTCAGCACTCGAGTCTCCATACATTTGCCGATGCAAGTCGAACAGCACATGCTGTAGTCGTTTTCTTGAGATGCGTGTGTGATGGTAATGTTTTTGTAGGTATACCTTGCTGCACTCGCTGCGAAGAGTAGGGTGACTCCCCTTCATGAATTAACCATTAATAGATTAGAATTGATAGCCGCTCATATCAGTACCAGACTGTGTTCTTCGGTAAAAGAAAGTCTCGAATTAGACATTGTGAGGAAAACCACCTATTTAAAATATTATTTCTTCAAATCTTAACTTTTTAAAAAAACGTTTACTGAATAAAAATAAATGTTGCAACCTTGTATGCGCCGTGAAGCGTACTGAAAGGGTACCAAACCGAACGAGAGCTAGAGAAGAGGCGATTAGGCATTAGAGAGACTAGAGAACAAGCTGGGGCTGGTCCGTTAGACGCGTATCGCGTGTCTGTAATTGTTCATTATTCAATTTTTATTTTTATTTTGCAATAAACTGATTGTTCAAACCAATTTGTTATTAGTGTGTGTGTCAAGGAGCGATCACCAGGTCAGTTAGATAATTATTATTTTGTTTGTGAGAGTTCAATTTATACAAGTATCATTTTTTCCATTTTTATGTTTTTTTGTTTGTTTATAACATTTTTTTTTATAACATGTGCATTGTTCATGTATAACAAAAATCGTTTCATGCTGTAAACAACACCCATCAAGAAGTAAATTAAAACCTAAGAAATTATGTGCTGTCTTTTGTGCTGAGATTTTGATTTTGTGTATTCAGAACGTGAATTAGGGCCTTGTTGAATTTACTAACATTTTCCTACCCTGACGAGCGAATATCCTACCAAAAAAAGGAAAGAGATATTGGTTCAAAATAACAACTATAGCTGGGTAGCATCCCGTATGGGACCTCAGTACCTTCCGGCAGACCGGCTAACCACAGAACAGAGGCGGTACCTAATTTAAACTTCCATTGACTTAAATTATTGAATTAATGACTCACAATTATTATTAAAATGACACAGTATGTTTCGATTTTTGAAAAATGTTAAATCGAGGGTTTCTCTGCCGTGCTCTTTCCCCTCGTTAGTTCCAGGATGAGAACGGTACGATATACTTTAATAATAAAGTAGACGTTTCACAAATTTTTCGTTTCTTTTACATATCACAACTTCCCTTAAATTTCCCAAATATTTGCTATGTCGGGCGCATGTCCAGTAAGTAAAATTGAGTGTTTTTACCAGAAATGAGGCATGGGAAACTTTTGTATATAATCGTGTAGCTGTGGCGCCATGTTCCGAGAACGCTAAATCCTGCCGATTTGCCATCGCGCGGTTGTTCTGCTTAACAGTTATTTGAATCAAAATGGTGGGAGGGCCCAAGTTGGCTTTATGGGAACCCAGAATCTTGGCCCCAAGGCACGATTCAATTTAATGAGGAAGAAATAAACCGTGAAAAGAAAAAGAAGTTGGTGACGCCATTAATTAATACAAATTCTGGATCTATAAGCTTCCAAGCTTGACACTTGGATTATTTTTCAAAGTATTTTAAAACGCTACGTATGGTTGCTTGGCTGTTCAGGTTTCTCTACAATACACGAAACCCAATGCATCAGCCAGCACCATGAAGAACCTTTCGATGGAAGAAGATAATGGAGCGGAGATATTTGTTTTAGTTAGTACAAACGAAAAGTTTTGCAGGAGTTGAAGAGAGGAATTTGTCAACGCTCAATCCATTTAAAGACAAAGATGGTCTTATTCGTCTGAAAACAATAATAAGTTCTAGGGATGACAAACATTTTTGATTTCGGGTGTTATTGCCCTTCAAGTTTTCTAAAGTGACGAATATTTTGTTTGATACCCACGTAAAACATTGCCATGTTGGAACTCAAGGACTTATGTCTATTCTGCGTGAGAACTTCTGGGTCTTGGGTGGACGTCATGCAATAAAGTCAGCATGTGTAAGCGACATAACAGCAAAACGTTCCAAGCAAGTGTTGTTTCATTACCTTTGGATCGTGTTTGCGACGCAGCAGTCTTCGACCGGACGCAACATAAAACTAGGAGAAATTATCTTGATTAGTAACGACGCACAGAAACGTTTAGATTGGCCTTTGGGCCGAGTTATTGAATTGTTGACTGGCAAAGAAAACCAAGTGCGTTTGGTGAAATTGACTACTGATAGAGGTCAACTGTTACGGCCTATCCAGAGACTGCATGATTTGGAATGTGTACCCCATGAAGCCCCTAGAAAACGTTACTCTGAATTTGATGTGGTTAATGATTCGAAGTCAGAATGTCACGATAATGAAGACTATCGTCCTGAAATCTCAGCAACTTGTGAAAATAGTTCGGGTAGTGCGGGAGTGAAAAATAATGCATACGTTCCGTCAGTAAAGGAAGATACCGTTCACGTTACTCGCACTGGTCGTACCATTCACAAACTCAGAGGATTTTTGTAGACTCTTAGTTTAATTTTTGTTGGATGTTACTATAATATGAATCTTGTATTTTTTGATTGAAACTTATAATACCATATTGAACGAGGTATTGAAATGAGACACTGTAATAAAAAATGCCTGTAGTGTCTCAGGTGGAAGAATGTCGAATCCCATTGTTGCGATCCTTGTTTTTCCTGTATGTACCAGTCGTGAGCAATAAAAGTGGGACAACCGACTGACAGGCCTTGTCATTTTTTGCTATTTTGGGTAAATCAGTCTTTTCTGTACAACGGATTTTTTGTCAAATATGGTAATCCCTGTCATTGCCGACGGTGTAGCTAGTGAGCCTGTTTTACAATAGGAAACATCGGGTGTCCCATTTTTATTGCTCACCACTGTACCAGTATCTACGACTTTTTTAATTGACAGTTGTCACTCATCAAGTATTCAGATATAGTTCAGGTTGTGAATTTATTTCCGCTGCGTCGCACAAAAGGAGCAATAAACAAAGTTATTAGAGGATTTGTTTTTTTATATCCTACTGAACTATAATAACCATATAATGCCATGGTTACGATAATCATAAACTGGGTCTTAACTCCCGCGCGGGAGTTAAGATTTCATGACTCCCGCGCGGGCGTTGAGGAATTCATAACTCCCGCGCGGGCGTTAAGGATTTCATAACTCCCGCTTTTACCTTGGATAGGTACAACTTTGAAAAAAAAAATAGAAATTTTGGCTTATGGTTTATTCCCTTATAAAATTGGACAAAATACAGTAAATTTAGTAGGAAATAAAATTATCTATGTAACACGGAAATTATCAGGTATTAATACCTACGGGCAATGGGTGTCTCTCGGGCCAAAAGCCCTCGGGGTACAAACTTTGCCCTGGAGTATTAACACCCTCATAACTCCCTTGATACATAAATAACTATTATAAACCTCGAACCGTCTAAAGCCCATTAAGACGGGTAGCTTTTCTGGGACACGACATTTATATTATTGGAAAAATAAGACATCAACCCAAAACAAAAAAGAGAAACTTCGAAATCAAATTAAGCACAGCATCTCCACAATTTACTGTAATTAAAAGATCGGAAATATCAAGAAGCTGGTAGGTAGTTTTGTTTTAGGTTTTGGACATGATATTCTAATGAGGAGTCTCGGGATGAATCTTTGACAGTAACTGACTAGATATTTTAATTATCTAGGCTCGACCAAGATTGCAACATTACATTACTATCAAATAGCGGGAGTAGATAATATACAATAAATACCTAATAGAGCAGGCGCTACAAGTAGTTGAGTATGCAAAATGTGAGGACCGGCAAAAATGCTCAAATTCGTATTCCTGTGATCCTACAGAATGGGAAAGTACATCTTGCCGGCAGCTGGAGTGGACCCTAACTCTCCTGCTATCCCCCAATGCAAAGTTATATGGAAAATATCACAATTTGAAGTCATTTAACAATAATTCCTATTGATTTTGCCTAAGGCTTCCGATTCCGATGCCTATTTTTATTTTATTTTAATATTTTTTCCTTAATGATTTTAACTTCACCTGTTCAATACATCTGTGATGGCTTATTCTATGGTGATGGTGATAAAATATGTCAAATTTCTTTTGACTTTGAACAAAAAGTGATTATACCACCTATGAACCTATCAAATTGAAAAGGAAATGCTAAACCTATTAAGCATAAAACGTTAAAATAAAATAAAAACAGCGGAATATCGAATGTTGTCAACAGAATAGACGTAAAAAATGCGACTTTTCCAAGAATCGTACAAAAACAGGGTGTTTCATTTGGAAAACAGTTCACCCATGGCGTAAATCTTTGGTTATTGGTTCAAATGTTTTTTTTGTACCATTTTCGAATTTTCCAGAAAAAAATATGCCAATTGGCTATTTTGAATTTTTTCAAAACTACAGGAACAGGGAAGGTCAAAAATAAGCCTATGTTCAGTCGTCGTTGGATGACCCTGTACATCCCGCAGTCTTCTTTTACTTGTGTATATTTTTGAGCAGAACTGCAAAAATATCCAACAAGTGGTAGGTAATTTATTTTGAGTGCTTGAAATGAAAGCCTTAGGAAAATCAATAGAAATTATTGTGAAATGACTTGAAATTGTGATATTTTCCATATAACTTTGCACTGGGGGATGGCAGGAGAGTAAGGGACCACTCCAGCTGCCGGCAAGATGTACTTTCTCATTCTTTAGGATCACAGGAATACGATTTTGAACATTTTTGCCGGTCCTCACATTTTGCATAGGTACTCATATCCCTCTAACTCCCGGTCTATAAATCCAAGCATCGAATGATGTACCTATATTCATAATCCTAAATTATTACCGAAAAAACCGGCATTTTACTAACGGCGCGATGGGATTTCGTATATATGTTATAGGTTTATAGAAAGTAACTACCTACTTCAAATTATCGATCCTACAAGTATTTATTAATACTCCAGTCTCTGAGAGAAATATTTTGAATAGACGCGGTCAGGCGTTGACTTCTTGAGTGCCTTCTTAACTGTAATTCGAATTTTTGATGCGCTGTTACAAAAATTATAATTGACTTTTTGGCTGTCCATCAACATTCCAGGACATTCCTAATAACTAATGACAACGGCAAATGGAATTAAAGTAACGCATACAAAACCATTTAAATCTCTAAAAACTAGAAATTCAGAAACGCGTAATCAATAATCTTTTCAATACATATAAACATTTGCCTGTATAACTCTGTTTTAATTTAAAATTGTTTGAATTTAATCAATTCAAAGCTGCAATAAAATGAACAGGATTGTATGAAATGCTAAATATGCTAAAGCCATGGCAAAATCGAAATAATTAGTTTTGTCTATATTTACATGTTCAAATAACTTTTATAAAGTAGCAAAATAAATTATTATTTTTATCCCTTTTGACACGTTATTCACATGCATGTTTTCGTTTTTGTCTGTTACCTTCTGTGTTAATAAATTGGCTCTAGATAAACGGTTGATTTAATTATATGGCAAGTACCACAATGGTATTTTAAAAAAAGCTTCAGCCTGAAACTTAAAGCTTATCTTGAATCATTAAAAGTTAACTGTTCTAAAATATGCGGTTTTAATCAATGCTGGACGCCTAATGAAACGAGACCACAAGTAAATGAGTAAAACCAGATGCAAAGAAATTATAATGTTTATTTTATTTGAGCATGCCGATAACGATGTAAAGTAATCCGGAAATCCAATTAAAATCACAAGACAAGCTTTTATAGTACTAATAGGGTCTTTCTGCTAGGTTAAGCATAAAGAATATCGTCAACTTAGACAAAATCTGGAGTTAGTAGAATATAATCAGGATTAAGTTAGAATGCAAATACTTGGAATTGGAATTTTGGACGGCCCAAATATACTGTCTTTGATACTACTGAGAAATCTCGATGAGGATACAGAGGGAATTCATAGTGGCTGAAATATTATAAGGATTGGCCGCACAGATATTGCGAATAATATTGTGCGGCAAAAGAAACTGACTCTCCCACATCTGTCAATATCGGATCACTCTTCTTCTTTATCTTCTTCCAATTATTGCCAGCGAATTCTATTTGGAGCCACTTTTCTCTAAAGTAATTCTGCAGTTAATTTGAAGTCGTTGATCCATCGCATCTGTGTCAGCATTTTAATTTTTGCTCAGCATATCGGTTCTGCGTTCTATCTTCCTGTCTTGCAAGATATCCTGCAAAACTCCATTCCAGATGAGTGACTTTTGGTGCTACGTCCTCCAACCTGGTTCTCGCTCTCTTTATATCGCAGAGTCTTATGTTCGGCATCATCCGGTCCTAGACCCTTCGAGTCTCAGAAAGTTGATCGATTTTTTGTAAAGTGTCCAATAGCAATGAGCATATATGAATATGAGTAATACACATTAGTTGAAAACTCCATTTGAGATGAAATGGAATCTTTTGGTCCTCTAGGATCCATGAAAGCCTGCCAAAACCTGTCCATGATAGCTTTGTCCTTTATGCTGATTCGGCTGTTTTTATTAAGTCCAGTATCTATCTCGGGTTGATTTATTCGATCAATTTTTATAGAGAGTGGTTTTCAATGCTGACTCTGTTCTTCTTTGCCAGTATCTTCTAAAGAGCTTCTCTGTTGACCGAATCAAATGCTTTCACTAAATCTATGAAGGCCATGTATAGAGAGCGATTTTGTTCTCTGGATTGCTTTTGCCTTTGTCTTGCACTGGAAATCATGTCAGCTCTACCTCAGTTGGGTCTAAAGCGACACTGTGTCTCTGAGAGGTTCTGTTCGGCATATATTCAGGGTATATCTCTAAGTTTGGCAGGTATGGTCTCAGTAATCAATATTTTACTTATGATGATGTGGGTTTGGGTAATTAGTGCGGGGACTACTTGTTTGGAATGCCGTCAGTACTAGTTGACTTATTGTTCTTTAGTTGTCTGATTGCCTTTTCAACCTCCTCTAATCTGGGAACCTCGCTCAGTTCTTGTTTCATTGGTTTCTGTAAAATTTCGTTGAAAGTGTCATTATTAATTTGTGATTAGGTATCTTAAGTAGTTTCTGATAGTGTTCCTTCCAACGAGAATGGATGGGAGAACTGTCTTCAAGCAGTCTTGTGCCATCTTTGAATCGTAAGGGATTGAGTCCTTGAATAGTTGGTCCGTATGCCAATCTTAGTATCCTGAAAGAAGGCCGTGCTGTTGGATTCAGGTAGATGCTGCATTTTGTTGAATTTTGTTATCCACCAGTGGAGCAAGGGTCGTTTCTCCATGCATTATGTGATTTTCTTTTTCTATCTATAAGGAATTTGTTGATTATTTATCAAGTTAATTATGGTCGGTTTTTTCTGAAACTTTCTGAGAAAGGAAAATTATACGTCCAGGGGGGTTTATTTGAAACCTGCAATTCAAATACGTCTGACTAAATCGCAATTTTTACCGGTGAAATACAAAAAATGCACATGTGGCTTGTAGCATTTTCAATTTCTTGTTTGATATGCTACTGTGTTTTGCTCTAGTAGATATGATTCTATATAGAACTGCAATGAAATAAATGAATAAACAGCTGTCTTTTCTAGGCGTTTTCTTTAGACCTGTTCTACTTTTTGATATATGTTCTATAGGCATTTTTCAATATTCACCAGTCATTTTTATACAACCAAACTTTCAGTTCGTATTCTTGGAGTGAAATTGAACACGCTTTTTTCTATAACTTTCTTCAATGTCAAAATTAGAAGTTTGACAAGTGAAAGCCTTCTTCCGAAATCTAAAGGAAGAATTAGCCCTTTTGATCTTGAGACTTGATACCGAAAGGTTGGTCTCGGCCTATTTGATTTTGGGCGAGACTTTTTGGAATTTTGTGCCAGGGAACTCAAGGTTTAGACTAATTTCTTATTGATAATTGTCTGGAGTCGTCCCTTGGTCATTTTGGATTTTGTTTCGGTAAGTTTGAGATTTTCTTCGGGATTATTAACCTACAACACGTGTTTCGTTTCTTCAATAGGACTGTTCCGAGCAGCTTTTGAAAGTTTAAGACTTCACCTTTGGTCTAGAGGATCCCTCAATTTGAGGTAAGATTATTTCTAATATTTGGGGCTCGATTTGTTTTTTATACGAACATCGTTATAGGGTCCTACTCTTAGGCTATAGTTGGACAATCCTAGTCTCAGGCTATAGTTGGACAATCCTAGTCCTACTCCTAGTCTCAGACTATAGTTGGACAGTTGCTAAGCTGTATTTAGAGAGATTCTAGACTGGATCTAGATTGCTCTCAGTTGGGGCTTTGGTAGCAATTCTTCAGCAACTCTCTTGGTAGCACTCTGGTGGAACCACGTCGAGTTCTACGTTAAACAGATACAACGTGGATAGGACTCATGACTCACTTATCATACCATTGTCTATCTACAGTGAGACCAAACATGTAGCTAACCTCACTTTTGGAACTTCTGGATTTACACATACATGTGAAGATAACAAACACTTGTATCACATGTAAGTTACACCTTTTACTATATAGGCAAATCCTATGTAAATCACTGGATACTGAATTAGGTTCGGTAAGTGCCCCTTAAATAAAATTCTAGAATTTTACCCTGAGGTTGCCCTAACTATAACTTTCACCTTTCTGTGTTTAATTTGCCTGATGGTAAAGTGTAACCCATACTGAATTATTCTTATCTCTCACAAGTGTAAATACCAAAAGGTTTTTAGTCATGTTTATTTAAAAATTCATATTTATATATGCATTATTTACATTCATTCTTTTGATAATCAAATATTTATAAATTGGTACAAGCCATAATGTATACACATTTTTAATAACCTCCTGGCTATCCCTATATTTTGTTATTATTTTTAATAAAGAAGCCAGATACATTATTGTAGGTACCTAATTAGTTGTTTTATTTATAAGCTCTCCAATTGCACAGGTTTTGTTTATAACATCATTAAGTTATCTTCCTAGTTAAGTCACAATTAACTTGGTGGCGCCCAAAGGTAAGATGTATACAAGGAACCCATAGACCCATGGCCTCCGAACTGAAGCTGACTAGCCGTAGCAGTATAATTAGGCAATTGCCAAAATAAGTACGTTATAGGCTTATTTGAAACTTTCTTCGACGCATTTCGCTAAATTCGGCGACGCAAGATTGCATTTGACATGCGTCACCTCTAGAGCTTGTGCATTTCCAAATTGCACGCGAAATTTTATCAAAAAGGACCTCGCACACCTTATAAAGTGCGTTTTTTTTTTTTTTAAAGATAATTCCCCAAGTCAAAAATTTAGTAGCTATGTTGGCAACACAAGCCTTTTCTACATAAAAAATTTGAAACATTGACAATTTTACATTGTATTGCCAACATAATGTCATTTTGACTTTTATCTTTAAAAAAAAAACGCACTTTATGAGATTTTGGCGATCGGTCGATTTTTTTCAAATTTTGATATGTTGTAGAGCATTTATTTATTAACAACCTTCAATAGGACGAAATCTTGTAGGAATTACAGTCTTTGAGATATGAGCGTTGTAAGATGAACTTTTTTGCAACTTTTTGTGTGGAGAGTATACGAAATGCTGGAGCTTATCAGTCAAAATACTGACAGATTCACATATTTTACGTCGCTAACAAATATCAACATGGGCTAAGGCCGAGACTGCACTGGCGCCAACATTGACCCCAGTGCGGTCCCGGCCTTAGCCTATGTTGACATTAATTTGTTACTGACGTAAAATATGTGAACCTGTCAATATTTTGACTGAAAAACACCAGTAGCACCAGTATTTCGTATACTCTCCACACAAAAAGTCGCAAAAAAGTTCATCTTTCAACGCTCATATCTCAAAGACCTTAATACCTATAAGATTTCGTCCCATTTAAAGGTTGTTAAGAATTAAATCCTCTACAACATATCAATATTTGGAAAAAATTGACCGATCGCTGAAATCCTATATAAGGTGTGCAAGGTCCTTTAAGTTTAGTCGACCAAGAATATTCTTGGCCTCATGGAATTCGGAAATATTGTTAATTTAAATGCTCTAGAAAGAGCCGAATTGTATAACCATAACCGCAAAGGCTTCAGAAATCCAAGAATAGATGCATACATTAACAATGCTTAGGTAATGACGGGGAATTTATAAAAAACTTTCGACTTTCAAAAGAATGTTTCGAGATTCCTTCCATGAAAAGCAGTTCGGAAATTTTCCAGACAAAAGGGCCGGATATTTGTGCAGAAATTCGACCAAGAGTTCTTTTTGTTTTTTGGTAACAAATCCGGACCTTCTCTTATTGGCACTTGCCCCCGCACTTTCCATCCTTTTTGCGGTATTGCCTACACTTATAGAAAGAATAAACTAAGATTATATCAAAAAAAAAAAAAAAACGAATAACTCCAACTAAACACGAAACTGGGGTGCGATTTTCGAAAACATTTGAGTACATTTCGTACACGAAATTTGACTGCTCTCCATTTAATTTACATTGCTGTCAGTTAAATTTCGTGTACGAAATGTACTCGAATAGTTTCGAAAATCGCACCCCTGTATGCACGGAGATAATCAAAAAAGTAGTTTACGTTAAACAATTTCAAATTTAACATTTCAATGCATCGTTCCGTTAGGTCATATGAAAGGACCCCACAATATTTAAATGGAAATTGGTTACCCGTGATATTTGGATGAAATTTAAATATGTTCCGAAGAGCGAATCTTGATCTTGACGCGATCTAGGCCTGATAATCAACACTACACGCAATTTTGCTGTGCTAAATGATGAAATCTGCCATAGTTACTCTGCTTTTGGATTCAAGATTCCAATATTTGACAGTTAACCACGCCTCACCTGTCATATATACAGGGTTGTGCCCATGGTAAAAAATGTTGCTTACGGCATCCCCAATAACATATTTAAATTTCATCCAAATATCACGGGTAACCAATTTCCATTTAAATATTGCGGGGTCCTTTTCTAACAATGTTATTGGTTAGAATCTTTTACAGGACATGTTGCCAAGTTTAGTAGTGCAAATTTGAAAATTCACGATTTACAAAATGCTCAAGCTTTCAAATAAGCCGATCGTGAATTTTTAAAATTCGTCGACGCACATATTTCGACCGACTGAGTCGCATTTGAAAGATTTGCATGGATTTCAAATAAACCTCCCGGCTGTTTTGTGGTCAAGCTTGACAAATTTTTATATTTCAAACCAGAGATAAATACTATATAAACTGTCGAGAATGGAATCTCAGTGTAAATTTTGTTGTCAACAAAATTGAGCCAAGCCAGCGCCATCTACCATATTGGAAACTCACTATTTACTGGTTTTTCATCGGAGCTACAGATACCTACTTTACATAGGGCTACAAGGCATTTTTATGATAGATGGCGCCTTGTTCGCATTCCAGTCGTTCTGTTCAAATTTGTTTATTCTAGACTTTGGGACATTAATGTTTGCTTAAATTAATTGATGTTTTGTTAATTAGATCAAAAGACAGTTCCTTTATCGATGGTTAAGGGTATCCTTAACATATTTATTCAAAGTTTTGATTGATGTTTAATTGAACCTGTCATTAATCTAATCAACAAAGATCAAAATAGATCTTCCAATTTAAAAAGTCTGAAGGTCTTCGTGAAACACACAAAACCACTTTGAAATCACTTAGAAACACTTACGGCTATTTGCACCGCTTCAGCTTAAGGGATATTTAATTCAAGTGGAGCTCTGAATGTGACTTTTGTAGAAACAAAAGTCACATTCAAAGCTCCACTAAGATTAAATATCCCTTAAGCTAAAGCGGTGCAAACGGCCATTAACAACACAAAGAAAGACGAAATGCAAGACCGGCGAACGAAAAACATTATTGGTGGATTGCACAAAAAAAATTACTCCTCATTCTTAGCACTTACTTAGCTAAGCATGATCTTAAAATTTAAGTTTGCATTGATCGCTTTGACTTGCACCAACTTTACGTAAAGGAAACTTAGCTAAGGTTAGTTTGAATTCCGAACTAGCTGGCAACAGCGTAGGATGTACGCATTTCGATTTAAATACAGAATATACGTCATAGTTGTTATTCGTGTGAGAGATAAAGATGAAAAATGTTTATGATTTCTTGAGAGAAACCAAAGAAACCAAACAATACGAATCAACAACGAATCCACAAGTACAAACTACAAACATAACCAAGCTTTGTCCACCCAAATTAACCTTGAACCACGAATTCGCCGCTCTTTCGCATTTGTATGTAGGTGTGGTATTATGCCCAGGAAAACTTAATTTTTTTTTTATTTGTATTTTTTGGTAATAAAATAATAATTTAATACAAACTGCCTTTATTTTATATAAAACACAATACCTAATTTAAACAAGTTTCAAAAATACATATAAGTATGTACTTAGGGATCCTAATTTAAATTTTGATTATATTGTACCATTTCATTTCTGAAGGCTCTTGCTCCTACATTATCAATACCCATGTTTGGTGGATTGGGTATCCTTTGCATTTCTATTAAATAATTTAAATTATCTCCATCCAGCTTAACAGGGGGTACCTCCTCCCTATTTATAATTGCAACATTATGGAGAACAGCTGTGGCTACTATGGTTGATAACGATATTTGTAGCTTTAATCTTAACCCATAAGCCATTGCAGGAAATCATCATCAAATAAAGCCATATTTAAACACAGATTTAAAACTCGGATTTTAAGAAACAAAATAATATAGGTATAAATATCTCGATAAATATAATTTTTCTACGAGCGTGCATTTTTTATTACTTTCCCGCACGCATCTTAGTTCCGAAAATGTCACTTTCCCGCACTAGTGCGGGAAAGTGGCGTTCAGAAGAAGTGTCAGTTTTGTCAATTAATCAAACATTTTATCTATTTTGTCTGCCTACATTTTTGCTAGATTTACTATTATGCGCGCTCATAAACTATTTTTAATATTCCTATTTTCTATTTTAATCCATATTAATCTAATTTGTGAATATTTCAAAAATGTTATAATTTTTTTTCACATTGTTTGACTTTTTGCTTCCTTTGAGGCGGGGCAGTTCTTTTACCTTAGAAATTTTGTTTATTGTGACATCAAATCGATTTAATACATAATTTTTTTCAATCATTCTTGAAAGTAAACGTAAAAATATAAAAATAAGTAATTTTGTAATTAAATTTCTTTAATAATATATCGCTTTGAATTTACTTAGTTTTTGTTTTTATGTTTGAACGCGCTCGTAGAAAAAATAATGTTCCTAACTCATGCGGAAAGTGTCTTTCCCGCACTCGACAGCTTGCCCGAACTCCGCTTCGCGTCGTTCGGGTCAACGGCAGTCGCGTGGGGGAAAGTATCAATTTCCGCACTTGTTAGGAAAATAACTATTTTATGAAATCACTACGACAAATAATTGACATTTGCATTTGACAAAAAAAAAAAACAATTATTTCTACCTAAGAACGTGTTAAGGTCCCAACAGTGGTGCCTTAAATTTAGGAATTCCTAAACCCATCTTAGGTGAGTTTTCTGACTGGTGCAACCGAATGTTCCTTGCTTAACTTTCAGAATAACTTAAGAATGACTTAAGACGTTCTAAAACGAACTGTGCAATCCACCATATGAATTATTAGTTATGATCAAATCAGAGATAAATACTATATAAACTGTCGAGAATGGAATCTCAGTGTAAATTTTGTTGTCAACAAAATTGAGCCAAGCCAGCGCCATCTACCATATCGGAAAATCACTATTTACTGGTTTTGCATCGATGCTACAGTCACCTACTTTACATAGGACTTTTTATGATAGATGGCGCCCTGTTCGCATTACTGTCGGTCTGTTCAAATTCGTTTATTCTAGACTTCGGGGCATTAATGTTTGCTTAAATTAATTGATAATTTGTTAATTAGATCAAAAGACAGTTTCTTTATCGATGGTTAAGGGTATCCTTACCATATTTATTCAAAGTTCTGATTGATGTTTAATTGAACCTGACATTTATCTAATCAACAAAGATAAAAATAGATCTTCCAATCTATAAAGTTTGAAGTTCTTCTTGAAACACACAAAACAACTTTGTAATCACTTGAGAACACTTAACAACACAAAGAAAGATGAAATGCAAGACCGGCGAACAAAAAACATTATGAATTATTAGTTAGATCAAATTAATATTTTGGCATATTGTCATATGTTGACATGTCAGTTATCGACATCGGACGTGTTCTTGATGTGCTGGTATTTTCCAATTTTGACAATTCTGTGGTTGTCAGCGACATCTAGAAAAACGGAAAAGAGTTATTATGTGGTTTATAACTGGCAATGAGAGATCGCAGGGCCTGGATCAAATGAATATTTTGGCATATTGTCATATGTTGACATGTCAATCTCATGTCAATGTTATCGACATCGGACGTGTTCTTGATGTGCTGGTATTTTACAATTCTGTTGTTGTCAGCGACATCTAGAAAAACGGAAAAGAGTTATTATGTGGTTTCTTACTGGCAATAAGAGATCGCAGGGCCTGTTTCAAACTAACAAATAAGGTAAATCATGTGAATGGAAGGTAATAATTAAGAGAGAACTAAATTATATTTCCAACAGTCTTGAATTTCGGTGTCGTTCTGATGAAACTACAGGGTATCTCAATAGAAAGTGACCGATTTTAAATGCTTATAACTTTTAAACCAGATGTGCAGCTACCTGTTATTTGCGCCATTCGTTTTCTCTTAGCCTAAAGTTTTTTTTGTAGTTAGTTGCAAACTTTTTCACACTTATTCAGGGCGAGTAAAAAAATGCCGTTTTTCTACAGCGAAATAATCAATAATTATTAATGGAACACCCTGTATGTTATAACACCAAAATTAAGAGTTTTGTCCAAGGTATTCATTTGCCAATAAACATTGGCCTTAAAACTTGAAGTTTTAGCACTGAAAAAATAAAATCGAAATTCGGCCCAAAAAAGTGCATTTTTTTAAGTAAAAAAATCTCATTTATTTACGACTAATGTATAATGTGCGTATTATATTTGTGATTTTGGCAGTATAATGACATATGTTATTCCTCCAGGGATTAATGACGAGTAGCGGGATTAATGGTCATTATTCCACAAAAGTGTCAGTGTCAAACGTGTAGTGCTTGTGGATTTGTATTGAAAATTATGAGACGGATGAAATTTGTTCATTGAAAATCTCAAATAAATTAATTTGTCGTAAATAAAGTATAGTATACTACTCGCAATAATGGCTATTATTCCCTCGGAATGTTACTCCCTCGCCACTAACGCGGCTCAGTTCGTAATAATCCTCGGGAATAATAGCTATCATTATTGACTCGTGGTATAATCTACTATTATTTACGACTGACATATAATGTAAGTATTATATTTGTGATTTTGGCAGTTTAATGACATCTATTATTCCCGCAGGGATTAATGGTCATTAATCCCGCTTGCAGACCAATCACAAAATTTTTCGAATTAAATAAGTAGGTAGAACCATGGAAACAGTATAGAACAAATTCAGTGTCAGTGTCAAACGCGTAGTGCTTGTGTATTTGTATTGAGATGCATGAACAAAGAGCGTTTTTGGAAAGAAAATTTCAAATAAATTAATTTGTCGTAAATAAAGTAGAGTATACTACTCGCAATAATGGCTATTATTCCCTCGGAATGTTACTCCCTCGCCGCTAACGCGGCTCAGTTCGTAAATATACCTCGGGAATAATAGCTATCATTATTGACTCGTGGTATAATCTACTATTATTTCACATGGTGTAACACAGAGAAAAAAATCAAATTCATGTTTAAGGTTTCCAAAAATGCCAAGCAATGCAACAAAAGCTATAATCTGTATTACAACACATGTTGAATATGATGTCCAGTCTGATCAATACCTACATTTATGGAATCTTAGGAGAAGATGTTCAAATGATTTTTAAGAGAAAACGAGTGGCGCAAATCGCAGGTAGCTAGCACACCTGGTTTAAAAGTTATAAGCATTTAAAATAGGTCACTTTCTATTAGGGCACCCTGTATATCCTATTCACAATCCGTAGTCCAAAGGTAAAGGTAAATATATCACCTTTCCCTATCAAATAGCACTGAAAGGTGATAAATTATTTTACCTTTACCTTTGGACATCGGATTGTGAATAGATATTAGTATTGATGTTTCTTTTGTATGTAGCCGACCGTTTCTTCCGAAGCAAATGTTTGCGGTCTTCAATATTTTTCAGTGCTCCTCAATACTTCTGAATACTCCAACGGAAGTTTCTGGTTTAGGGAAGCTTGGATGTTTGTTCTGATATGATCGTCTTGAAGGCGTTTTCTTCTTGTCTTTCGCTTCAGACAATTCAAGTATAGCACATCTGATTTTCTCAAGTTCTTTCACAAGCTAACATGATATTTTAGATTAATGCAATAATTCAGGTCTTTCGAGTATATGGATATGGGATCTGATACCGTAAGTTGCTATGTAAAATTTGCTGGTGTCTTGCCAATTTATACGTGTGGATATTTTGCCTTCCCCAGCATATTTGATCCTTGCCTACCTGGAAGTTTATTCGCGGACCCATGAGACATTATTCTCACGAGAAACATGGCTTGTCTTTTTTTGTGGTATGCAAATAAAAATATGAGCGACAGGAACAAAACATGCCGTCTCAGGAGAACGCTGTTGCGTTGCCTTCTGATGTTTAGAAAATAAGGAGCCAGGGGCACAGCTTTTCCAGGAGTACTAGTTCCTTCCTTTTGCGGTCGACATTCGTTGGTAGGTGTTAGCAAAATAATATACCTCGCTTGTCATGTGTTAGGATGTTAAGTACAGCCCTGTCTCAATTAGTTAGGTAGGTATTGGGCGTTTGGTGACGCTGGGGAACCAGTGTCAAAGCACGAAAAAACAAAAAAACGAAACTGAATTTTAAGTTAAGAATGTACCATAAAATTCATTAAAAATAGTATGTTCAATTAAACTATTGTGTTTAATTTAATTAGCTAAACATTACATGGCGCTGCGGACAAAAAGCTATAGTGTTTTTCTTGTAAAAAGTGTGAAACTGGTGATCTGCTATGTCCTAATAAACTTTGGCTGAAGTTTAAACCTAAAAATGGCAGGAAATTTGAAGCCTCTTGATGAAATGTCCCTAGAAGGAGATGTGCGAGAGAATTATAAGCGTTGGAGACAGAGATTTGAAATATACATCCGAGCATCTAGAACAGCTGATAATGAAAATCACAGGCGAAACCAAGTTATCAATTCTTTTACTCACAGTTGGGTCTGAAGTTATAGATATTTATAACACTCTAGAGTTAACTGATGATGTTAAAAAGGACTGGATTGAGGTTTTGGATGCATTAGAGTTATATTTTAGTCCTAAAGCAAACAAAACAGTCATTAGACATCAATTTAATACTAGGTGTCAAAAAGAGGGAGACTATAGATTCTTATGTCACGGATGTGAAGAAATTAAGTAAAAATTGTAATTTTGCTGATCTGAGGGATAGTATGACTAGAGACAGAATTATCTGGGGCATCCTACATGTTAGAGTGGAGGACAGGTTGTTGAAAGAACAGGGACTAGATTTGGAAAAATGCATACACATTTGCAAAGCATCGGAGTTAGCGGAGATATAGACATAACAGTTGGCAAATGAACTACAAGTAGCTGTAGTTCGACGGAAATTTGTGGACAGAAATGAAGAGCAGTTTGACGAACGAGAAAAAAGGGAGCAAAAAACAGGGTCTCGAAGAGATTTCCGTAGAGACCGAGGGAGAGACTTTGAACAACATTGTACATCCTGCGGGTTAGTGCATGAATTTAGATGCCTTGCTTTTAGAAAAATATGTGGATCATGCAAAAAGTATGGTTACTTCGCAAAAATGTGTAGAACAAGAAATGTACATGCGATTGAGGAATTGAATCAAGATATTCAAGGTCTAAAAATAGATAAAGATGGAGAAAATCAGTTTTTCATTGGTTTAATAGAATCTGTGGAAGGAAAAATCAGAATGGTTTTAAACTTGACAAGGGGACACAAGTGAACATTATTGATAAAAATACTGCTCATAAGGTAAATGCAAAGATTGTTAATTCAACTATGAAATTAAAAAAAACTATAATGGTACTGTAATGAACGTGTTTGGTGAAACTAAAATAAGATGCCAATTAGACGATGGTGAAAAGGATGTAAACTTCCAGGTAGTAGATTTTGACGTTCCATGTATAATTGGTCTTCCAACTATAGAAGAATTGCAGCTTCTTGAAAAAGTTGATGTAGTACAGCATGATCCAAAAATTGAATCGCTTATAGCTTAGTGTACAAACCTATCTTTACTACCAAGTACTTTCCATGAACCCTTCGGAACTTCTCTTAACATAAAGGGTTCATGAGCATGAGACCTTTGAAACATTGCACAAGAATGACGATTCCTAACCGTATCTTTTTACACATATAAGGCCAGAAAATAATTTGTCTGGCCTGATTTTTACACTTTTCTATGCCTAAATGATTGCAGTGAATCAGCTCCAACATTTTTAGGCCAGCCATTTCTTACATAAATTATAATCAATTGCAAAATTGTATCAGATGCAGTTTCCTGTTGAAATTGTTTTAATTTGTCAGATGTAAAAGGTAAATTTTGAAAAACTAAGTACACATGTGCTTCTACATTACTATGAATGTCTGCAAAACAGTCTCTACTATTGGATTGACTAGAACTTGAAAATTTTTTTGAAAGTGCATCTGCCACAAGTAACTCTTTACCTGGTTTATACATAACTGTCATGGTCACTTTCTACAACTACGTTAGGTTTTCCAAAAATATACTGGTGAAACTTTAGAAACCCAAAAACTATAGCCAGAAGTTTTTTTTCTATTTGATCTCAAGGTCTTTGGCTATTTGTTAATGCTTCTGATGCACAAGCCACTGGCAAGCCATCTTCTAACAATACAGCACCCAGCCCCAAACTACTACTATCAACACTCAAAACAATAGGTTTATTTATATCAAAATACCCAAGAACAGGAGCATTAACCAACATGACTTTTATTTTTACAAATCTGCCTGGTGCTCTTCTAGCCACATAAACTCGTTTTCTTTTTTCTAAAGATTTTTTAAACTACTTGTAACATCAGGCAGATTCAGCAAATACCTAGACACATGTGTAACAATGCCCAAAAAAGTTTGAAGTTCTTTTTTAGAGGTAGGTGTTTCCATATTTAATATTGCACTAATTTTATCTTTATCTGGTTTCAATCCCTGTTTGCTGAAAATATGTCCCAAATTTCAAACCTCACAAAACCCGAATTTGCACTTGGTACGGTTGAACTTCATATTAGCTTGTCTTGCACGCTCCAACACCAACTTTAGTCTTCCATTATATTCTTTTTCTGTAGATCCCCAAACAATTCTATCATCGATGTAGACTTCAAATCCAGGAATGTCTCCAAAAATTTCCTTGAAACACCTATGAAATACTTCAGGAGCAGACGATATTCCATAAGGCATCCTTCGGTAGCCCATTTACCAGCAATAAAAGTGGTTAGGAGCTCACTCTATGTTTAGACAATTTGATTTGATAAAATCCTTTATTTCCGTCTAAAATACTGAAAACTGATGCATTGACATTTTAGCAGTTAGCTCTCCGAATGCTGTGAATTGGTATCTTTCTCTTACAATGTACTTTTTAACATTTTGAGGATCTAAACATATCAGGCTTTTTTACAACTACTAATGAACTCACCCACTCTGTCGGTTCGGTCACTTTGCTTATAATGTTTAGCCGTTCCATTTTGTCCAACTTTTGCTTGACTTGATTTTGTATGCATAGTGGAATTTTTCTGGGCGGTTCAACTGCTGGTACAGCTCCCTCTCCAAGTTTGATATGATATTCATGGTCCAGCTCACCAATATTGGTAGTGACATATTATTCTCTTTAAAAAAAAAAACAGGGCTTATTTTAATTGATTATTTTAGCAAATTTATGGAAATTGGAAAATTACTCAAAGAAACCACAGAAAATATTATTGCTGTTTTAAAGTCAAATTTTTCAAGGTATGGAATTCCAGAAACTTTATATACAGATAATGGGCAACAGTTCTCAAATTATAAGTTCAAGCATTTTCCAAAAGAATGGCATTTTGGCCACGAAACTTCTAGCCCATACTATGCTAGGTCTAATGGAATGGAAGAAATGCATATCCAAACCTTTAAGAATATCCTAAAAAAATATACAGACAGCAATACTGACATTTATGTCGCACTTATGGAATACCGTAATACTCCTTTGAATTCTGGTATAAATAAATCACCGAGTCAAATGATGTTTGGAAGAAATCTAAATGCCTTCCTGCCTACCTATGAAACTTTCCACGAACCTTCTCAGGCTGTCTTTGATCAGATTGATGTTAGAAACAAACTACAGAATGTTCAATTAAATAAGTTCTATCATGATGCTCATAAAAAAGTTAACTTGCCTGAATAGGGGAGAAATTGTTTATGTTAACGTTGAAGCTCATAAAATGTTGCCTGCTAGGGTGGTAGGAAATGGTAATAAACCTAGAACTTATCATTTAACGTAACCGAGTGGAAACACTGTCACTAGAAACAAATTTAATATTTATGAAGCTTCCCCTGAAACAAAATTTAAGTAAGACCGAAGCTTAGACATTTCGTCCCAAGCTCCTAGTGTTCCTAGTAGGTACTCCATCTCCTGAGACCCTAGAGCATTCTCATGATCGTTCTTTGAGGGCAGGAAAATTGAATGTAGATGACAATAATGTTAATGTCAGTGCTACCAGATCTGGCCGTCTTATAAGAAAACCCAGTTACCTTAGTGACTATGTTGTTCAGAAGTCCAGTTATAGTAGTAGTAAAAAAAAAAAGAAATAAAAATAAATTTAAATAAAATTAAAAAAAAAAAGGGAGATGTCAGGATCTTAAGTAAACATTACATGATGCGCCTTGGTAACAGGATGGGAGTGGGAGAGGGCGTAATAATTTGAGAATGGATGGATGCTTTGAACAGGGTTTCTTCCAACTCAAAATTTGGATGTCAACCAAGGCACACTCCTTTTTCAATTCTGCAATTCTTCAAATATTGAAGACATAGAAAATATACGTTCGAAAGTTAAATGCTCCCAAACTATTTTTAAAAGGAACACGTCCAAAAGTAAGTTGTGCACAATTATAAACCTATAAATCGTCCAGTTTCAGCACGTTCCATGTATATTTATGAGCTAACGTTTAGATAAATGTTGCGAATAATGTGTAATAACGGTACTTTTACATGGTAGGTTGACATGTACTTATTCATAGTGCGGTGGAAACATTCTAGTGTTACTCAAAAGAATTTGCTGTGAGAAAGACAATATAGCTGTTAAACTATTTGCAACCCGGCGGACATTGAAAGTCATGAAGTAAAATGCAAATTTTAGTTTATGTGATTTAGATTGTGATAAAAATGGATTTTGATTGTGACATGCCATTGGGCAACTATTTTGCGATTTAGGCCATATTAGAATAAGAGAAATCCAAATTCTCATGTCTTCACTTATTACTGTCTAGGTATTTTGATAGTGATTTTTTCCAGTCTGTAGGAATACCAAGGTTTCGCAAATAAAATTTAATTTTATTATAAACGAAAAAACCAAATGTAAATCAACGCCGTATTTGAAGCAGCAAATTACTGACATAAAGCTAATTACAAGCACCAGTCAGGTACTAAAAACTAAACACCGCGGATACCTGAAGGCGAGACCACTTTACCTACGTATTTAAGGTTAATCATACGCGATGTTTTGAATATCCAAGCCAAATTTATTATTATCGAAGGTCGAGCCCAAAGGATTAAGCACAGGAGTTTAAAATAAATATTAGTGTTATGAGAATATTGCGGGATTTTTTTTTGTTTATTTCAGACTTGTTTGGACTACAAATATTTTCAAAAATAGCCTATGACGTGGACTACTCTTCTTTCTATCCATTTATGCAATTGCGAAATAGGTTTGACATTTTGCCAGGAAGGAAAATTCAAAAATTGATCCGTAAGAAAACAGAATGAAAACCTTGGAGTGAAATAAGAAATCTAGGTGGTCCAAAAATGCGAAAGGTTTTGGAGAAGATATGATGATGACCATCGTCAAAGATGAAATGGTGGAAAAATATGGAGGAGACATATTTGTCCTTACATGTATTGCAAGCTGGGACATAGAGAAATCCTTTTATTTTTAAATGTAATCTCGTTTGAGTTTTTCTTTGGCGTCTACTTTCTAATCAAAATTTATTTAAATATATCCCTTTTTGGACCTGTGTATCGATTTGGTTTTCCTTTCCTTTTTTCAGACAAGAAAATCCCTAACACCCCAATAAAAAGTCAAGAACAACAGACGAGCCGGATCGAACACAAAAAATTTTTGAGAAAACTGCGATATCATTCGTAAATCTATAGCTAAGCATGTTTTTCAGTTTGATAGCTCATAAAATCTAACTTAAATTTGTATACTTGATGTACAACATGTCATCAACATTGTATGAAATTTTTTTTTAATGCATTTTTAAGTTTTGTGCTTACATTAAAGTACATATAGTAACTAACGAATATCCATAAAATTGAAAACATTGAAAGCTTTTAATCAGTAATCTGTAAAAAGAATGGTCATTACTAAAAATTCCAACATTATTCTAGTCAAGTTTCAAGTTAAAAGTTAATTCAGCAAAAAAACATCCCCCCTGGGTAAATTTTTGCCAATTCGGAACATTTCAAATCATAAGATTTAACTGTAAAGGGGGATACGCCAAAAAACAACGAGATAATCGAAGTTTCTGTGGAGGAAATTGCACGTTGTTAAAACTTTTCTCAAAGCTACACGCAGACTTGGCTTCATTAATTTGAGTCGGACGAATTAGTGGAATTTTGTTATTTCAGAATGGTCTGAAAATATTTGAGGGGTTGAACTCGGCAGTTTTGCGTTTAGGCCTCTACGAATCTAGTTCTAAAGAAAGACCTAGAATATATTTATTATCTTCCAAAGCAATGGTGTATTTATTAGCAACTTAAAACAATAGCTATTTACTATTGTAAGTGATAATTAATTCTAAGTTGAACTGCAATATTTTATCGTTTTGCATTTATTACGAAAATAATTCAACACACTTTCATTTTGTTGTAATAGAAAAATTTAATTTATAAAGACCTTATATAAATTATTGTTTACTTTCGGAATTAGTTATTTCGATCATGTGATAAATTAAAGAATAGGTTACATGTATATCTATACATTGAAGCATTTAAGAAAGGTCCAGATATTTTTTGGGCTTTAGAATCTCTTGTGTATATTCGTATGAATATTTCAAACTACCTATCTTTCCTGAAGATAAATTATTCTTTGAAAACAGCAATGTAGTTCTAACCAAAGCTTTTTAAACTTTTATTCTGATTTATACGCTTCCATAAAGCTGGAAGCACCAAGAATCCTGTGGGATTCTATAAGGTACGAAATGTCTTTTGTGTTGTTATAAACGTTTTTCTGCTTTTTTACTTATCCAAATAAATGGTTGACAATAAATAAAACTGACTGACACACAAACCAAATTGTGTTGGAAGTTGGAGATAGTACAGTTGACGGTACAAAGCTCCCAATTTTAATTTTTTATGCATGCAGCTTTTTGATACATTGGAGATGCTATGATCGGAATTATTTCATGAAAAACTTGGAAAAGTTCCATATTGTAGAATTTTTAATTTTTGGCTATTGATGCTTTTTAGTTCTAGCCGATTTTGCAAGTGTCCGACTGGTGCCAGGTAACTGTGACTTATTTATATTTATTCAGGCCTATGATGCATCATTTTCTGTTATTTCAACAGCAACGTTAAGTTGCCTGTCATTATTTGTTCTATACGTCAAAATAGAGAGAAGTATAAATGTTGAGCTATGACATAGCTGTTAAAATAACAGAAGTGGATACATCATAGGTCTGATTATCTCCTTTAGTTTTAAAATAATTTGTTTAAAGTAATAGGGCGTGCATTTGTGTTAAATAACTCACGTTTTTAATGTGCATTCTATTCAAAGTATACATAGGTATAGGTACTTCATCCTTCGTGTTGGTACTACCGAGAAGAATAAGGAATCTAGATTACAATAAGTTTATTCCTATGGTCCATTTATCACTGATGTTTCGAAAAATTTGTTTTGGAACATGATTTTAGCCCCTTACAGCATTGTTATCCTTACACTTCAACTTCGGGAACTCTTATCATCATTGGCTTTTGTATGAATTAGTCTATATCCTATAAATAAATAAGTTGATCATTGAGAATATGCACAAAAATTACAAATCAAAATATTTTCGACGCCAGAATACCTAATCCGTTTAGACAATATCAAACAGTTCTTATCAAAAAAGAAATACCAAAACACCTACGTTGAGTGAATAATTACCTTAACATACATTCGTAAACCATATCAACAGTGAGCAAATCTTTATTTGTTATTGCATGTTTGGCAATTTATCTTCTCTATTGTGAAAGTAAGACTCTCTGCTACCCCTAATAAAATTGTCCATATTTATCTTACGATAACAAAGTAGGTACGTTTTAAGCCGCGAAAAAAAGTTTTTACGATATCAAAGTACATATATCAATAACATGAAAGCAGTTTTTTAAGACAATTTTTAAGTACTGTCATAAAAATTTTGGCTGCTGCACCAAAAAAAAATTCAAAATAAAGAGCTCGACGGTTTTCGTACCAGGTGGGGGGGCTTTTTCGGCTGGATTCGGTTATCCCAAGACAGTTGCTTCGCTTGAATTCGAATACAGTCCCCAGATACATTCCACACAGTTCAGATAATAAAATATAAGTGATTCGGAGCGAACTTTACCGATGATACATGAATAATTATCATTATGAATGTAATAATTAATAGAAGTGCCATACTTATCGTACTTGAGAATAAATTGTAGCTGTAAATGCTGTGGTCTGCGGTGAGTTTATTTTTATAAAATATATTTTCATATAAGTATGTAAATACTTAAGTCAGTAGTAAATTTAACTTTTGTTAAATTTTTAAATAAAGTTTATTTTTGTTATACATTTTTTCTTGCGTACGTATCGCAATATATTATAGAACAAACTTATTATTGTTCCTACTGTGAAAAACCATTTTGTGTGACGCTGAAATAATAACAACAGAGATCTGTAAACGGAAAGTGCAAATCGCTTTAGGCAGGTACTTCTAATTTTTTTTATTAGCACTGCAAATAATTTTTATACAACAGGAAATTTTCTTTACCTTGACAGCAGAATGTATTTATTTATAAGCTACCACAGTTAAATCAGTCCAGTGAAGTGAGTTCTGCTGCCATGAAAGCAGACTTCGCTATTGCGGGTGCTAGGACTAGGAATAAACTTCTCAGTTCAGTTGAATTCGACTTGCAAAAACCTGCCGAAGCGTGCTGATAAACTCAAAATAATTCTAAATTACGGAGATCATTGTTCCCGAACAGCTTTGGAAATAGGAATGTAATATTCGGACTCTAGGTTCTCACAACTTCACCTATAATAATTAGGTTCGTTCCAACCCCCCGTTTTCGTATCGTCATGAAACGGTTTCGGAACTGTTAGGATCGATTGCAGACGCATGCGTCGACCTTGCACGGTTTTATCTTGGTACAGAAACAACGGGTAGTTGGAACGGTTTCATGATCGTTTTCATAATGACGACAGTTCAAATAACTTTAACCCTAAATTTGTTTGTTTGCAAATTAAAATAAAAGAATATAGGATTACAAAATAATATATAAAACAGGAAAATCGAACACCAATGCTGATTCATTATCAAGAATCTGAAACTGAGTCCTTGCAAGCTGATAACATCAAGGACCAGCAAATAGCTGATAATAAATTTTGTACTTTTTTTCACTTGAAAAAATAAAAATGCTACAGTTTTATAAGTTAGATTGGAAATTGGTTGTTCAACAACAACATGAACAACAACAACAGGTGACAAAAATTGAATTACGCATGTCAGTCATGGATCAGTCCATGCGGTTCTTGCTTTCCACTCGGGATCGAAATGACGGTGCTAAAACCAGTTCTCGAACGATCCCAGGTTTGGTTGGAACGCCAATGAAACTGTACGGTAAACGATCGTCTCTCGGTTGGAACGCGTTTAACCTATGGCGCATGACCGTGACCGTACATTGAACGGTTTTTGGCTGGGTTGGAACGAACCTATTATTATACCCAATGCATTGTCATTTAATTTCTTAAAATGCATCCACAAGACCCTTGGATGTTTAGAACATGAGTCGTTCATGATAATGTTTCCACTTTATTTTTTCATTTGTTCTGTTTTGCACAACGGGGCGACGAAATTTTCGTTATCAAATCCCATCGCTTCTTGAAATTTCCGCACTGTTACCTCAGGACTGGATTGACTGATTTGAAAGGGAAGCCTTAACAAGCAGCACGTGGACGCGCATGTGATCTATTGTGCTATCGCCCTCTTGGTGCAGCCTTTGATTCAGCCAATCGTCTTGGTACTGGTTGTTAGACCAGTTCCTGATCTTGGTTTCCACCAGGCAGGAAGCAATCTGGCCCAACAAAAGCAGTGCTACCTTCGCGCGCCAGCTGGTCCTATTTGCCTTTTATACCCCAAACAAGAGTGACCTTGTTGAGCCCACTGAGTAGTTCTAGTGTTGTCATACAGTCAAGCGTGAGCCTTGAGTTGACCTTGTCTGAGCAAAGGGCTCGAAATGCTGCCTGACTGTCGCTGCATACCTAAATATGCTTGCCCGAGTAACCTCTCTGGAGATTCTCCTAAGCACACACCTGTATGGCGTAGATCTCAGTTGGGTATCGACCCAGTGCAGGACTGATTTCCGCCACAGGTCTCTCCCCATATACATCAGCACCTGCACCCTCTCCCATCAGAGATCCGTCTGTGTACCAGATGAGCCCCTTCGGCTTGAGAAAACTTGGGTTAGGCTCTAAACATTCGTCCCATACGAGGATCGGGGATGACGACCTTGTATTCTCTGGGAAGGGGAGGCTGAAGTTTTTGCCATTGCATCATTTCTGGTGAGAAGGAGGCCCTATCTGATACTATCAGTCCAGGGCGTTGCATGACCCATTTTCAGCCCGCTATGAACCCATTGTTGAGCATGACTGAAGCCTCCCAACCCCGTGCCTCCACAAAAAGATGAAGAGGCATTATTCCCGGTATTGTTTCCATTGCCTGTTTTGAGGTGTTTCTGAAGGCTCCAATTGTAGCCATGCAGTCAAGTCGTTGGTGCTTTTCCAGCTTTGCCCTATAGGTGGAAATGCTAAGCGCGTTTCATTAAACTAAGGTTATCACTGCTGTGTAAAGCCAGTGGACTATGTTGCAAGCCCCAGGTGCGTCCGGTGGATCTTCTACAGGCCCAAAGGCTAGCAGTGGCCCTCTGGACGACCTCGTTTTAATTTCAGGTCAGCCTGGAGTCAATGACGACTCCTAGATATTTGACCGAACCGGATGGAACAAGTCTCGATCCAAAGAAATGGATTGTTCTGAATTAATTTTTTGGTTATCGCCCAATGACAATCACTGATAGTCGCTGATAGAATTATAAAAACAAACAATCGTCTTGGTTGATAAGAATAATGGGAAAATAATTAGCAACTTGCTTTAAACACATTGGTTTATTGTCCAAATATTTTAAAAACGACGTTGCAATAATATTTTTCGAGAATCGTCAAAAGAATAACATCTGTCTTAATATAACCTACAAAATGGCCTGGGAGACTCTTGAAAACACATGTGAAAATGAAAACTAAATAATATAAGAGGCGCAACAAATCTGCATAATTTTCAACACAACTAACATATTTTATAGAAATTTCGTTTTTCAAATAAATATCCTTGGTAAAATTTATTTTATTTCGATGTGTTTACCCCTCTTAGAATTTTCTTCTTATCGATTTTTAGAATCACTGGTTTACATTCAAACTCATCAAATTCAGTGAAAATACCTTTTATGTTCAATAATTCTTGAGCTGCCGCACCTGCAGAAATATACTCCGTTTCCATTGGTGACAACGTCACACTATTCTGCTTGCGAGAGTGCCAAGCTATTGGGTACTAGAATGATAGCAAATAAACCCACTAATATCACTTCTTCTGGTATGTCGATCACCTGCCCAATCCGCATCACGCAATCCCACAGTTTCATTCTTGCTTTTCTTGTTATGTAAACCAAAGTCTCTTGTTTTGCTCAAATATCGAAGAATCCTCTTCCCAGCTTTCCAAGCTTGTGAGGTAGGCTTATCAAGATACCTACTCAAATATGATACACTGTGGGCTATGTCAAGTCTTGTGACAATGGAAAAATACATCAGACTATACACAAGCCTTCGATATAGCACATTTTCTTAAATTGGTTCTTTTTAATCGATCTGAAAATTCACTTCCATAGGCGTAAACGATGGACGATATTTTTGCATATAAAACTCTCTCAACAATCGGGTAATCATCTAAGTTTGATTGATTTTTATATCATATTCTTTATTTTGTATTTCCATGCCCAAAAATGATGTCACATTTTCAATATTTTCAACTTGAAATTCATGGTACAGACTTTTGATTAACTTGTTTATTTCAATCTCTTCCCCAGTTATCACTGCATTGTCCACGAAAAGTACCTACTAAATATACATTATTTTTAACATAAAAACAGTAGTCGTATTCTGATCGTTTAAATTGCAATTGATCCATGACTTGATTAAATTTTAAATTCAAATATTTCGGGGCATTCCTTGAGCCATACAAAGCTCTATTTAGTTTAAGGTATTTCGACTTACAGTTTACTCCTTCAGATATTTTTATGAAAACATTCATTATCCAGGGTTCCATTCAAAAATGCTGTTGGCACATCAATCTGTTTTAGCTGCAATAGATATCAGAAATCTTATCGTAGATAACCTACAAATAAACCTAGTGCATATCTAAACTCCTCGCCATTTCTAGGTATTTGAAACCCTCTAGCCAACAATCTTGCCTTTTTCGTCCCATCTTCCTTAACCTTGGAAATCCACTTTGTAGCCACTGCATTTTGTCCTTCTGGTAGATTTCCTTCTGGTTTCCAAGTTTGTAACTTCTCTTGGGAAATTAATTCTTTATTTATAGCTTGTTTCCATTCTGTAATCATACTGGCTTCTTCATATCTTGCTGATTCATCACTGATAGATGTCATCAAACAATAAGTAGTATATATTTCGTAATATTGCAAACTTTTAGGTCTCAAAATTTTTCTTCCTGATCTAGTTTGAGCCTTTGTCATCGGTATAGTATCTTCAAATTCGTCACTCGAACTACTTGAGCTTTCAACATTGATTGGGTTTTCTACGTCTCATTTTTTCCTATATTTTCTTCAATATTTTCCACCTCTGTCTGGTCTTCATTTTCTGGTAAATACAATAATTTTGATCTTACTTCCTTATTTTGACACTCTTTGGTCTTATTTTCTTGCAATTTTGTTTTATACCTCATCACATCAGACTCATCAAACCTTACATCTCTCGATTTTAATATTTTTCTTTCACCATTCTTCAACCATCATTCCACTGTTTGCTTTCGGTTCCAGTTTACTGCCATCTGGCAATAATGTATACCACACCCGTCATCCAAAAATCTTAAGCTTTAACAAATTATTGCGTCCATGGAATACTTTTGCTGATGTTAAATCGCTAGGCAAAGCTGCAGTGGGGGTTCGATTCAATTCATAAACAGAACTTTTTAGTGCTTCACCCCAGAGCTCTTTGGGTATTCCGGAGTCAACTATTTTTTTTCGTTACATGCTCAACAGCGTTCGGTTTAATCTCTCAGCTTTACCATTACTTTGAAGTGAATAAGCCATCGTATATTCCAGCTTTATTCTCTTTTGCTTGAAAAAATGTTGAAAGTTGCCTTTGCATCACATTGCCTTTGGCTTTCCAGCTCCCTCACGTATTCTTCCAAGTTTGGTTCAGCTTCATCCTTGGTTTTTAATAATTTTATTACTACAAAATGTGAAAAATCATCCAATATCGCCTTCAAATATCTTTCACCTTAAATTGTAGGTACTTGGATTTATTGGCTCAAAGACATCACTATGAATCAACTCTCCTATTCCATCGGTAGATCTTTCATTGCCCTTAAAAGGGCTTCTCGTAGCTATTGCTTTCACACACGCTGAACAGATTTTATCAGATTTTTTAGGCCCTAACTGTTGCATTGAATTCTTACATGCATGGCCTAGTCTTCTATGCCACAAATCTTCTATCTCTGTCAAATTACACTGTCAGTTCACGCTATCCAGTTTCAAAATATAAAGTCCGTCGATTTTAATTTGATACTCTAAGTGCCGGTACTTTTGCTCTCATTTAACAGCCGTTAAAAATAATCAGGGGTTAGAATGTGCTTTAACCACATCATACTTATAGACCTTGGCTCATGCAAAACTTGGACAACGTATCAAATTCGTTAATCGAGAGCAAAAGTATCGGCCCTAAAGGAATGTGAGCTGGTGGCACCCTACATTAGAACGTCAATGGTCACCTGAAGTCATACCTGTTTTTGCCATATGCTTCACCCCCTCGCTCCTCATACAGAAACTGTCAGATTATAAACGACGGACAATACAGCCCATTTTTGTGCTCACAAACTATAAGACAACATTTTTGCTTATTATTGTTAATTTTTCTTGCTCCGCTATTACCTTATGTCCATTTGAAGTAAGTTTGGAAGCTCCATCAGATCATGTTTTAATTTGGGTACGATAAGGGCCTCAATTGATATATATATCACTGACACTTCGCCCTCAAGAGTCCAACTTTATTAGATTTCAAAGCTTCTCCGTTAATATGTATCGTTACAAAATTGGGCAATAGTTTTACATCGTTCATGTATTTTTCAAGCTTCTCCTGTACAAAATGATTACTCACTCCAGAATCACGAATCTTATGTATCCATCATTCTCACTGCACAAGTTTGGTTCATATAAGTTTATTTCGGTCTCTTCTACTGTATTTGCTTCACGTTTAGTCTTATACGAATTATTTTCACCAATCTGGTGTCTATAGCCTCTATAATTTTGGCATCTGCCTCTAAAATTGCCTCGTCCTCTAAAATTGTCTTGTCCTCTAAAATTGCCTTGTCCTCTACTTCTCATGCTACGATGCCTCTGATTTTCCTTTGGACAATCTCTCAGAAAATGCTGCGTAGGTACTTCCACGTCCATAACATACATTCATAGTATTTATACTAGCCTTAAAACTAGATTCACCCTTGTCAGCAGTGGTTTCACTTTCTGTTTTTATTTTTATTTCCTTATGAAGTACCTAATCTGGCTTTTACAAAATCCATCGTTGCGTCTGATTTTGTTCATATTCTGTTTCTATTGCCGTCACAACTATGTTAGATTTTTCTAGTAGCGACATTAAAAGATGACAAACCCTGTCACTTTCACTCAAATCAGTTCCATGGTCACGTAACTCTTGAATAATTGCATCAAACTTCATAAAATGATCCTCTAATTTTTCATTAGCATTTGTTTATAATTTTAATAATTTTCTCCAAAGTGTTAACTTTGTAAATGCACTGGACCTCACAAAAACATTTTGCAAACGCTCAATCTGCTCCTTAGCAGTTTTTGCATCTTTCACAATGTCTAAGTGCTTATCAGATATTCCAGAAACCGTTATAGACGTAGCTTTTGCGTCACCCTTATCCCATTGCTCTTTTTCTCGCTGCGAAGCCATTTGGTCAGGTTATTCTTTCGTTATTGCATCTTCGCAATTTTCCTCCCTTAAAATAGTCCGGATTCCATATTTCCAATCCAACACCGCTTATTACACTCGACATTTTTCTAAAGTTTGTAAAGTTCCTCAAGTTTGGTGGGTATATACTTTTATATATGTCACGGTTAATATGCAAACTTAGTTAGATTGTAAACTAGCTGGATAGTTTACTAACTAACCAACTGGCTTTTTTGATAGAAAATACAATTTTCACTAAAATAACAGCTAGTTTGCATATGAAAACCATATTTTCTAGTAACGCAAAATAGCCAAACCTTTGGCTAGTTTACAAACTAGGCAACCAATTTTCTGGCTAATTTAGAAACAAAGTTAGGTTAAAAATTTGACGCTCCCTAATTGATCTGTATAATATTAAAGCAAATAATTTCCAACTTTACAACGAAGGAAATCTGGTAATAGTATATTACAATCCGAGACGGAAAATACTTCATTGCTGGTCGAGAGGTTATATAGTGAGAACCAAATAAGGTCGGAATATGAGGACAGGAAATGAGGACGGAAAATACTGCCCTGCTCCATTTTCCGTTCGTGGACGAGAAATGAGGACGGGAAATTTTTTCCGTCCTCATTTCCCGTCCTGGGACAGGTAATGGAACAGGAAAATGAAAAGACAGAAATGAGACATTTTTGAAAAGTCAGTAATGACAACATTTCATATGTGGTTAGAAATAAAATATTAGCTTGTATAGACGATTTGTATGATATTATTAAAGAATCTCATCAATCAACTGGGCACGGCGAAAGACAAGTTACAAAAAAGCTAATAAATCGAAAATTTTCAAATATTACCAAGGAAATTGTAACTTTGTTCCTCGATGGATGTGAGAATTGCCAGTTAAAAAAGAACAAAGCAAAAATTTGCATTTCTTTCATCTCTAATTATCGAATAAGAAATACCATGAACATTCAGCTTTATTTATAAATTAGCCAGAAAATTTGTTGGTTAGTTTACAAACTAGCCAAAGGTTTGGCTATTTTGTGTCATTAGAAATCATGGTTTTCAAATTAGCCAGGCTGTATTGGATAGTTTATAAACTAATCAGCTAATTTAGTTTTCTCAATAATTTCAAGTAAATTAGCCAAGACTTTTGGTTAGTTTGCAAACTAGCTTCTATTTTAGTAAAAATTGCGTTTTCTATCAAAATAGCTAAGGGGTTGGTTAAGCTATCCAGAAATTATATAATAAACAGGGTGTTCCATTTGGAAAACAGTTCATCCATGGCGTAGCTAACTTTTTGGTTTTTGGTTCAAATGATTTTTTGTACCATTTTTGAATTCTCCAGAAAAAAATAGGCCAATTAGCTATTTTAAATTTTTTCAAAACTGCAGGATCAGGGAAGGTCAAAAATAAGCCCCTGTTCAGTCGTTGTTCCATGCCCCTGTACATCTCGCAGTCTTCTTTTACTTGTGTATATTTTGGAGCAGAATTGAAAAGATATCCAACAAGTGTTAGGTAATTTATTTTGAGTGCTTGAAAAGAAAGCCTCAGGTACAATCAATGGGAATTATCGTGAAATGACTCGAAATTGTGATATTTTCAATATAACTTTGCATTAGGGGATAGCAGGAGAGTTAGGGACCACTCCAGCTGCCGGCAAGATGTACTTTCCTATTCTTTAGGATCACAGAAATACGAATTCGAGCATTTTTACCGGTCCTCACATTTTGCATACTCATATCCGTCTAACTTCCGGTCTATTATCTAAAGATCTTACTTATATTGTGTTTAAGTGTAAACTAAAAATATGTGAACTAGCCTTATAGCGTTAATATCTATTACGTTTTGAAGTAGGTGATTAGCTTAATGAAGTACGGATAAAGTTGGCAAAACTTATTGCCTGTAGTAGAATGTAGGTGAGAAACCCTGTATGAGACTAAATATGGTGAGAAGAAAATTTCGACTCAGACGCATCCAGAAAATCACCAATTACTGAACTGTACGACATAATATAAATGTGTTTCACTGACCTACATTTATTATGGACCCATGTCTATCGCAATATAGAAAATATCGCACATACTAATTCCTTTTCATTTTAAACACTATGGAAAATAATTACTGTTTTACTTCACATGTCTGGTATACTTACTTTTCCATTAACTGTTCAGTTCCTGAGTAAGGTACTTACTTACATGATGTGATCATCTTACTTTTGTGTTCTTAGTCTTCTCTCAACCTGTAGATGTATGTGTCTTCTAAATTCATTCAAGCTCTTGTATCTTTAGCAGTTTGGATCCATCTTTCCCCTACGATACTTGGTATGCCATCTCACCATCATCCCTGAGGTCTGCCAACGCTCCGCTTGGTCTTATTCTCTGGGCACCAAACCATACCTGTGTTGACCCAGAGTTTTGATGCTGTTTTGCCATTTCAGTCTTGCCACAATATTGAGTACTTCAGCTACCCCATCGTTCTCGTGAATCTCTTCATTCCGATTCGTTTCCTCTAAAAGTAATACCAAGAATGGCGTTCTTCATTGCTCCTTGTGTAATTTTCAGTGTCTTGGCTGATTGTTGAGTTTATGTGAGTACCAGCAGCACATAGGACTCAAATTGAGGATTGATAGGGAAGCCTTGGGATTTATAAATATATCCTAGTTTGCCAATTGGTGCACAAGATAGGCCTATTCTTGAGATCTCGGAAGATTGGTTTTCTTTGGCGAGCTGAATTGTATGTCTCAAATAAGTATAATTAGGATTTGTTTTTCGATGGAAAAGTTTTTCTCGAAGTTGAATTTTTTAACAATCGTATCTTTTGGTATATCCATAAGGTGTGCAAAGTTTGACAGAGAAAAAGTTCTGTAGTAGTGCGTTTTCCCTTGTACTACTTCTTTGCCAGTAAATATTTACCTTTTGTGTTTTCTTTGGGAAAGTTTATGGTCAAGTTCACTTTACTTTTCAGATTTCATATCTATTTTTTTAATTCTTTTATAAATATTTTGGATAGTGTCTGGATTGGCTATCTTTCAACATCATCATTTTAATTGTTTTTCTCATCAATTTTCACTTGGATTATTTTTTGTTCAATAACAGTTGTACATATGTCTGAAGTCTATCATTGTTTTATCTAATGATTCCAGAATTTTCCCAGATTTTGAGTCAAAGGCCTTCTGGTAATCCACAATGGCCTAGTGTAATTGTTTAATTTGTACCTATTCACTATACTTTTATCAATGAAAGTGTCTGCAATTACCTGAAGTAAACTGACTTATGTTAATTTATTTCTTCGAATAGTGGATTTTTCAACATGGGATTATGAAATCGCCACATCTATTTCAAAAATCTATTGGCAAATATTAAATAATTTCAATTTATTAACCCTTCTCTCACTGGTAATGGAATCCATCTTGGCCAATATTGACAAGAATAATATTTTTTCTCATAAACAATACAAACAATGCGCTCATTACCGCAAGGCCGGATGTTTTCACGCAGGCCAGTCCTAATCGATCGTTGTTTACTCATCGTTTAATTATACTTTCATTATTACCAGTATAATTAGGCACGAATTTACACTACACAGATTTTTTAAGAATAACCTTGCCGGAAAGCCTTGTTTTGAAAATTTATATCTACCCATCAGAGATATTTCAGTCACTGACTGTGAAATGGGTTTTCGAAGATTATTCAAATGTAAATACTTAATTCATTATCAAATATGACTAATTGAGCAAAAGTTTTTAATTGATAACCGTAATGTGAAAGAGCAAAGCTGTTCAACTATGTTCCACCGGTATGAAAATATAGAAATTAATTGGCTATTAAGTTATTCTCATTTAATGTTTTTCCACAGTCATTAAATCAAAATTCCACAATATCTATCTTTCTAGGTTATCTCATCTTCCTATATAAAAGGAAGATTGTTTTTTTTTTGGAAATTAATGAATCTTTGATTTGTTACTTGGAAGTCTCTCGATGTATTCGAGCGTTATGTTTATGTGCCAAACGAAAAAGAACATAATGCGGAAACAAAATCCAAATTTCCTTGATACACTGCCAAAGGGTTTTTCTGTCGTTCTGGTCGAAAGTGCTCCAAGAAGTTTAAAATTATTTTGTGCACGGAAAGCAACAAACTTATGTTAAATTGCGCAAGGAAATGATATTAATTTAAAATGCCTGCAAGCTCACGTGAGTCGTGAATTCTCAAAAGGAAACTATCGTGGAATTCTAAAATAAGTTTGGCCACACGACATACAACAGAAATATATGGGAGTAAGTAAAAAGTTTAACAAAGCCGAATTATTGTTAATGGAATTATGGGATTAAGCAGTCGAGTGGGTTTTCACGGAGATACGAAAAGCGACTTGAGTCTTTTAGTGGTTAAATTGTATTTCTTCGGCCTAGTGGAAAATATTTTGCTAATTGGCAAATACAGTCATTATTGAAGAATAATCGAATGCACAATAAGAACAATTAGTGATGTTTTGCGACATTTCACAAAAGCGTCTAAACTTTAAACGTTGTAGGATTTGTCCAGTCGAACTGACACCATTTTTTCATGCTGTCGTCTTTTTTTCTTGGTGTGTTTATTTTGCATGCACACGGTGACATACGGTGAATGTCTAATTGAAATTTGCTGAAGAAACACTAAACCAATAATTTTAAAGATTGGGTTCATTATCAAAGTGAACATGTTTAACAGCAACTTTGATATTTACAACGAAGCACCCTGCATCTATTGTAATTTTTCGATTTACTAGCTATTCGAGATTAACTTCTCCTACGAGTCCATTGCAGCGACGTTTCAAGGCTCTTTCGGGCCCTATAGGCTGCAATAGGTATGGGACCTTGCAGCCCAAAGTAACTGTTTACTTTTTTTGGCAAATTGAAAAAAAAAAAACCTTTCAAAATGCTGCTGGAAAGTGTTCTAAATGGCATATTGATGTTCTAAAGTGTTCTAACTTGGCTTGAACAGTTCTGAAGCATTCTAGAAGTTTTTCAGTAATTTCTAAATTGTTCTGACAAATTTTAAAGTATTTTAGAGTCCTTTAAAGTGTTCTAAATTGGTTCAAAAAGTTCTAAGGTTTCCAGTTCTAAATTAGGATTCAATTTAGAAGTTTTAAATTGTTCTAAAATAACTCTGAAGTTTCTCAATGGTTCCAAAATGCTTATGAAAATTCTGATTTTAATTTGAACTGTTTTTAATGCTTATTAGAGGTTTAAAGTTCTACAGCAATCTAAATTTGCTCTTGAAAGCTTTCTGAAAGGCTTTTTGTAACTTCTAATCTGAATCCTAAGATTCTGGTGCTTTTCAAAATGTTTCTGGGGATTCTAGAGTGTTTGAGTGTTTTGGAGCGTCCTAAAATGGGTTTCAAACTTCTGAGTTGTTCTAAAATGCTTTTGGAAATTGTAAATCGGTGCTTGAATGTTTTGGGGCATTCTAAAATGGTTCCTAAATTTCCTAAATTTTCTGAAGCGCTACAGAATGCTTTTGGAAATTCTGGATTGAATTTTAAGTATTTTGAACTTTCCAAAAGACCTATTAAAGTTCTGTAGCATTTTAAATGGTTTCCAGTAACTTCTAAATCCAGGGTCGGATTAAGGTCTCTTGGGGCTCGGGGCTATTTTCACAAAAGGGGCCCCTAGGTCCCTGAAATAAATTCAAACGTCACTCAAACAAAACTTTACCTTGCAGGTGCATTTATTACAGTGATAGTTGGGGAGCTGGCGTCAAAAACATGCAAGAGTTTTCGCAAGGCGGATATTTTCAAAATAGGTCATACTTTAGTGCTAGAATGCTAGTGTACAGTCAGCACTCACAGTTCCGGGACAGCTGGCTCTGGGACGCAGGAAAAGTTGTAATTTTAAGAAGCATCTAAACTGTTTTCTCAAAGCTCAAAATTTATAGAAATTTTGCACATTATCTGTTTGAAGGTCACAGATAACGTATGTAAATCGTCAGACGTCTAGTTCGTTGCAAAAAGGGGGTCAAACGTCCTCAAAGTTTTTATTTTATGGCATTTTCTTCGGTGTCCTGTCAAAATATATTTTTGCAGGTATTTGACAAATATATTTGAAGAAAATGCCATAAAATAAAAACTTTGAGGACGGCTGACCCCCTTTTTGCAACGAACTAGACGTCTGACGATTTACATACGTTATCTGTGACCTTCAAACAGATAATGTGCAAAATTTCTATAAATTTTGAGCTTTGAGAAAACAGTTTAGATGCTTCTTAAAATTACAACTTTGCCCGCGTCCCAGAGCCAGCTGTCCCGGAACTGTGAGTGCTGACTGTACACTAGCCTTCTAGCACTGAAGTACGACCTATTTTGAAAATATCCGCCTTGCGAAAACTCTTGCATGTTTTTGGCGCCACCTCCTGGACTATGACTTTCCTGCGTTTTTATTCTCATCAAATTTTACCGATGGATCGACCATTCTATGTCGGTGATTGTCATTTTCCATTCCCTAAACAAAAATAGCTAGCTCATCGGTGAAGTCACCGATTAGAATAAAAACGAGGGTCTTTATACAAGACAGTGGTGACAGTGGGTTGTCTCATTTTTGATTGCTTCTCAGAATAGACCGAGCTCCTATTACCTGAGGGAGGATTCTCATCCTCTAATCGCAACCTATCGTCCTGACTCACCCGTTGAAAGGCAATGGGATAGTCGAGACGATAGGTTGCGACTAGAGGATGAGAATCCCCCACCTGGACTGCGCGCGTCGCTTGTAGGCTGCAGGTGAGCGTCCAATGAGAAGCATGTTTGTTACAAGCTTGCGTCATATTCTAATTCAGGGGCCAGTTCAGAATAAAGCGTTCCTTCTTTCTTTGTAACAAAGAGCAAACTAATACTTTATGTATTACTCGAACTCACCGCAGTGTCATTTAAGGTTATGTTAGATTATACTCGACATATTCCTTTGCAATGGCAGCAAATATCCAGTTAAGTTCTCCAAAATTTTGTAGAGGGCGCGAGTGAACTTGGAGTGCTTCAAATTTTGGCGGTAAATGTCAATTGTTTTAAACCGTTTAAATTAAGTAGAAGGAAAGACGAATACAATATGAACAATAGACAATGAATATTTTAAAATATCTTCCAAAGCATTCAGTGGCCCTTAGAGAATATTTTTAAAAGTGTCAGCGTCCGCTTGTCTTGAATCCACACATAAGACTTAACTTTTCAGGTTGAAATTACAATCAATTATTTACGCGCCAAAACTTAAATCGCTCGAAGTATAGAAGCGCCCTCTTCAACTCAACTGTCAATATTACATGCCATTTCATTATGCGGTGTTGTCGGATGAAACATTTATCAAAATGAAAGTGCAAACGATGTTAACATACACTTTCTAAGCGCTTCTTTTGTCTGATTTAAGGGGTTGTAAAACACTTGACACTATATCACTTCTTTAATGTTATAATGTCAATTTGTATTGTCTACATTTGTTCTGCAACAATACAATCTGGCTACACTGCACCTACGAGTTGCGCGCGCATGTCATCTTCCAACATGTATTTATTACAATTAAGCTCTCTTTTTCTATTTATGCAAGACAGGTCAATTACGTAGTTCATCCGCCATATGTTGACAAAAGGAATTTGTTTTTATCTTAGAGCAGGTAAAGGTAAAGAGGAGTAGTAACCTGAATTTGGAAAATGAAGCCGTTTTTTCCAGGTATTTTGGCACCAAGAAAATGGCGCTTATGGCAATTCAATGCTTTACCTGTATCTTGGTGCCAAACACCTGCCAAAAATTTGGCTTCACTTTAGTTTCATAAGCAGAATGGCGCGTTCCTACTCCTTATGTCCGTAGGACAGCGCTTTCCAGCTCTAAGGTTTTTATCATTTAATCCTATGGAGTTTTAGGCAATTTTGTTTTGACAAAACATGGCGGGTGGGCCCTATCAAGGTTCCTATTGTCGCCACTGTCTTGTATAAAGTCACTGTAGCTTTTATGCGGATAGTGCGCCATCTATCAATAATTATACCAGCTACTCAATAATAATATTATAGGGTAGTGTTGTGTTTGATATAATTGATAGATAATAGATGGCGAAATCGAAATTGTAAAATTATATGCATGATTTCTTCCCCGTGTGAGTTGGTGTTTTGGGGCCCCCCTAATTTCGGGGCCCGGGGCTTTAGCCCCCAAACCCCCCCCCCTTAATCCGGCCCTGTCTAAATCAAAAGAAACGAATTCTGTGGGAAATTTTTCTTGACATCTTGAAGACGTCCTTGAGATGTAACACAAACGACATTCAAGTCGTCTTGCTTACTTTAAGAGGTCGTAATATGCCAGTGGCGGATCTATAGCACCATTCTGGGGAGGGGGGGGGGAGTAAAAGAATCCCAACTAGTGGCGGCTCGTGGTTCACACTTGAAGGGGTTCACACCCAAAGTAGGACTCAGTAGGTGATAGAATTTTTTTTCGGGTACCACTCCCAAAACACATTTTAAGCCTCCAAAAAAATAATTTATTTTAGGTGCTTGCTGTATCGAAAATTGAATTAAAAAACTTCATTTTTTTAAAGGTTCAACAACTTTTGTGCTGATGTTCACGTGTTGAATGTTCGTTGTTGGCTTTTAAAATAAATATACAATTTAGAGAGGTTTCAGTAGTGTAAGTTTGCCAGTGTTCTCAACAAAAAAAAAACTGACAAAAATTTCTGTGTTTTTTCAATAATTAAAATTTTCTTGGGCCTCTTTACCACTTCCCCCCTCACCATGGATCCACCACTGCGTAATGTAACAAAACCCAATATCTTTCAGAGATCTGCCTAAAGACGTCTTCAGGCATTGTAAAGACTTTTTCAACGAGATGTCTTAAAGACGTTTTTCAATCTCTTTTCAATACATAAAATATAAACAAATATTCACTTTTAGGATTGTTTGTACCAAATAGTTGTCTGTAAGATTTGAATCTACGACATATTATGGACATCTTCAAAACAACGTCTTCTCGGCGTCTTTTTTTGATCTTCAGACGTTCTGACGTTATTCAGACTTTAAGACTTTGTGTGCTGTCTGGGTAGTTGACTATCTCGTATCTATTATCTATTATTCTTGTAGTATAACATACCCGGTTTCGTTCAGCAAAATTGAACGGTGTGAATTTTTATCACCTTTTAAACAACAAATTTTCTGAAAAACGAAATGAAAAACAAATAGGACCTACGTTATGGAAACTTACTCAATTTTACTTACTTGACATGCGCCCGACATAGCAAAATCAGGGAAATTTAAGGGAAGTTGTGATATGTAAAAGAAACGAAAAATATGTGAAACGTCTACTTTATTAATAAAGTAAATCGTACCGTTCTTGACCTGGAATCCTCGAGGAGAAAGAGAACGGTAGAGAAACCCTCGATCGAACATTTCTCAAAAATCAAAACATACTGTGTCATTTTAATGATAAGTGTGAGTCATTAATCAATAATTTAAGTCAATGATAAAAGTTTAAATTAGATACGGCTCCTGTGCTTGTGCTAAAATTTTAATTCCACACACTACATTCAATCGACATTACCTATATTCAAAACTGAAGAGTTTTTGGTTAGTTAGCCCATCTCCGGCAGGTACTGAGGTCCCTGGTTGCGGGAGACTACTCAGCTATAGTTGTTATTTTAAGCCAATATCTCTCGATTGATTTTTCAATTTGTTTGCTAGATATTCGCTCGTCAAAGTAGAAAAGTGTTATTAGATTCAACAAAGGCCCTAATGTACGCTCTGAATAACAAAAATTGAAATCCCAGCACAAAAGACCGCACATAATTTCTTTGGTTTTAATTAACTTTTTTGTCTGAGTTGTTTACAGCATGAAACGATTTTTGTTAAATACATGAACAATGCACATGCTATAAAAAAATATTAGAAACAAACAAAAAATCATAAAAATGAAAAAAAAAAAAAAAACTTTGTAACCCCTTTTGTTAAAGAATTAACCAGAGGCCCATAATATGCTCGGTTTGCTCAGCGAAAAAATATTAGGTGTAGATTGATAGTTTTTAATAAGTACAGTATGGCAAGGGCGCCACTGAATTTTAAAAAAAAATTAAAAAATTGTATAAAATATGGAAGTGTGAAAATTCAGAAACACACCTAGAAAATAATTAGCAAACGGTAATTGGAAATTCTGAAAAAGAAATAAATAAGGCACACAACTCAATAAACCCTGACCTAGGTAAACCAATAAAATAATTAAGTAAATTTCAAATTAAAATAGTACATATTTCACAGTGAGGTTGAAAATCAAAAATTAAATAATTTCAAAGTATGATTGCTGTTAAAACAATTTAAATAAAATCAATTAATAGAGGTCAACCTTCAATCAGCAGTTTCACCAAATTCAAAATTAAAAAATAATAATATTAAAATGTACATCTATATAGTTACCATATAAGTTCATTAACAGTCGCTGGTCATATCATCAATTTGAAAAGAAAATATAAAGATTTGGGTTTCCAGAAAACTAATTAAAAAAAAATAAATGATTGAAAAATTCTATTGACAAATATGGTCAGCTTCTGCAAAAAAAATCGATAAAATCAATTTGTACCTGAAAGAAAACAAAAGTTGGGCTGTATAACGGTGAAATGGTCTGGAGATTTAATAGAAATCCTCAAAAATATAAGTCGTAGGGCCCAGGGTTAAAAATTGATCAATTTTTGCGTTATATGTACTTATTCAATAAGTTCAAATTTAGAGCATGTTGTCCAACCTTGACCTCAGTTCAGATTAATGATTAGGATTCATAAGAAAAGATAAAATGTAAGGCAATATTTAAATATAATGGTACTAAAAATTAAGTAAAAAAAAATCTATAGCGAATACGGCAAATCAAAAATTGAGAAAAATTATTTAAAGTTCACTAAAGTGTCAAGAATAACATAATTGAAACTTTAGAAATTTAAAGGTAATATTGGTAAAAATTTAAACAATTAATTATGTTAATAGACTATAGAACAGAATTTAGAAGAAAAAGATAAAAAAGTTATTACCGAAACTCTATACGAGCCTCAATTCCAACAAAAAGGTAGATTACTGTAGTCGGTAGCCATTCAGTCTTTGGTCACTGGAAGTCGTAGATTCTAGCCTGGAAGATAGAGACTAGAAGTTCAGTTTTCTTCGTCATAGGTAGAGGAACAGGGATCGACACGTGAAGGACTCAAGAGCTCTATGCCCAGAGATGGGGCTTGTTGAAAATGGATCTCTTGAGAAAAATAGCTTCTCAGGAAATACAGGTCCCCGGTAAAAATAGCCCACGGTAGAAATAGTCCCTCGGAAAAACCCTAGATAACAGAGGCATTCCATAAACAACCATTACTTGGAAAAAAAAAATTAAAATAACTTACCACGTGGGTTTCGAAATTCAAACTTAAATCAAACGGTAGTCATGGAACTTTTTGATTCAAATTTTCTGCAATCAACAGATTACTGCCTCACGCAACTGAATTTCGTTGAGGTAAGGTAATGCCAGAAGGCCGATAAGGTACTTAATTTTTCTCCACCAGAACGGTAATTTCACTTGAGGAAGATGGCTGGCCCCCTAGGCCACACTCGGACCTTGTCAAGGCAACGGCAAGAGTAGAAAAGGGACTCTTTAACTTTCTCTTCCAGAATAAATAGAAATCACTTGACAGCTGTGCTTGATAGTTTCGAAGGAAAACACTGTCAACCTGTCGACCCTAAAGTACTACGTTCGAAAACTATGAACGAGGTTAAAGAGCAACGAAGTACCAAGTCGAGTAGATCTAGGTAGTACAAAAGAAAGCGCCTACTCCCTTCTCGAGGTCGCCGATAAAATAATACATTCAGCTGTCAATAGATGCCGCCATCTAGACTGAAAAATTATAGCACATTTAAAATGTAAATATTATTTATATTAAAAAAACAAGTGACATTTGCAATGTTACAACTTGTATAAATTGAACTCTCAAAAACAAAATAACAATTATTCAACTGACCTGTGATCGCTCCTTATTACACACAAACGAATCACAAATTGAATTGAGCAATCAGTTTATTACAAAATAAAAATTGAATAATGAACAAAGGAGGATAAGCGGTCTAAGGGACTAGCCCAGCTTCTTCTCCAGTCTAATCGTCTAGTTCCCCATTCTCTTCTACCTACCCTTCCGGTACGCTTTTCCTTGCGGCACGCCCCGTTCCCATAAACTTTATAGCGCATTACATGGTTGCAACATTTACTTTTATTCAGTAAAAGATTTTTTAAAAAGATAAGATTTGAAGAAATAATATTTTAAATAGGTCGTTTTCCTCACTCTTCTGGATGTTCATCAGCAACATGACATTAAGTTGGGTGGACTCTACCTGAGTTAGGAAATCCAACAATCATAGAACAGTGCTGCCGATAATGTGCGTAATTCGGGTGGTACATTCAATCGAGATGTCAGACATAAGTTTAAAATATCCGGATAGGTGTACGGACCCACTAGGTAACAAAACCATTGTCGAGTCGGGTTCCAATTTCCGGAACCCCTACACCCAACTCCGACCATGGATAGTTAGCGGGTGTGCTCTTCTCTTACCCAAGGTTGGCGTGTTATATTCTTCTTATTCTAGTTTTCCTAATCCTAATTTGTTTTTCCTACTACTATTCCTGTGGCGTGCAAGCTCTTAGTCCTATAGTTTTCCTGATATTAACCCTTGTTGGCGTGCAAGCCCTTATATCTATTCACTTCCTAGTCCTAATTTGTTTGTCTAATCCTAAACACTGTCTATGTAACTGTTCTTAGATCTCTTACGCTAAGTAACCATGTCACTGTCTGAGTTTTCCACTGCACTATCGGCCCAATTGTTCAATTTAACTACATGTTCGTTAATATTTTGCACTCTAAGCCTGATATTAAGGTCGTCGTATTCATGTAATATCTCATTTCTGATGGGCGTTCTGTGGGGTTCTACGCAAGTCTCTCGCACATGTTGCGCGTCCTCCGGGGCATCTAGTCCACATACACATTTCCCATTTACCTTTTGCAATTTGAATCGAAGGAGGTAGTACCTGAAGTTCCCGTGGCCCGTAGCCAGTTGGGTTGCCTTGAAGCTCAAGTCCAGGCTGTTCAATTCCACTTCGGCTCAGTGTCTATGTAGCTCTCTGCCTTTGGGATCTAGCTCCCATGCCCTTTGCCATCTTTCTATTACTCTTTGTTCTCTGTTTATCTTGTAGGTTTGTCTGTTGAGTATGTCGTGAGTTCGTCCAGTATATGGTTTTCTGCATGTGCCTGCTTTGAGAATTTGTCCGCCTCTGTGTGGCCATAGTCCGTCCCGTCATGTTCCTTCGTCCATCCAAATTCTATCGCTCTGCCCTCGTCCATCAGTTTTTCGGCAGTTTTCAGGGTTTGTGCCACAAGTTTGTCTTTCACCCTTCTCACGTTAAGTCTCTATTATTTCTTTTCTGTCGGTCATGATTTTGTCAGTCCTTGTGTACTAGCTAGCCGTAGTGCTTCCAGGATTGCTGCCAGTTCCGCTTTATCAGTTCTAAGGTGATCTTGGGCTGTGAATTTATGTCTGTGTGGTTGACCTTCTTTAATCCAGAAGACTCCAATCCTCGTTTTGCCCTCCGGACTCACAATGGCGTCAACATGGATCTACGTGTTCTCTTGCCCTGCCCGCCCTCTATACCGGCCGCATCCAGGTGTGTCCTGCCAAAAGCCGTGTTTGCTTTTCCGCCCTATATCTCGCTCCCGTACAGCATTGCTGGCTTGAGTACCTTGTCTAAGATATGTTCTATTACTTGCCTATTGTATCCTCATTTTCTATTGATTGTGCCTGTCAGGGTCATGGCCATTTTGGAGACTTTTCTCCTGGTGGCTTTCATGTGCTGAATGCAATTACGGTGTTTGTCAATAAATAGTTCAATGTGATGTGCTCCCCCCGAGTTCACTGTCTTTCCGTCTGTCTTTATTCTCGACTCTTTCGTGGGTTTGCCCTTTGGTATGTAGACCGTCTTTGTCTTTTCGTCATTCTATTTTACGTCGCTGATGCCTTCCTTGCATTTTCTTTCGATTTCTGTAATCAGTCATATCCTTGCAGACCGTTCCTGCAGTTATTGTGCGGTCTTTCATGAAGCTTCCACACATAAGTCTCAGATTGTTAGGGGTTTCCGCTAGTTCTAGCTCTTCGCTGACGTTTGGCCCCGAGGCTGAATTGAAGGCGTTCTTCGGATCAAGTCCTATTAGTAGCTGGTGGGACCCTTGCTCCTTGTTACTGTCCATTTAGTTCAGAGAATGTAGCGCTTCCACGGTGCCGGTAACTTCCCTGAACCCGAATTTTCGTCGGTCAATGTTACTCGTCCTCTCAAGGTGGAGTTGTAACCTTTGGTTTATGAGTTTGACCAAAACCTTACCCAGCGTAGGAAGTAGGCTTATCGGCCTTGGGGTGCCATCTTTTCTGGGGATCCAGATTATTGAGGCTTTTTCCAAGTTTTGGGGAAGTACCCTCTCTTCAGGCATTCTTTGTTTATCTCTAGGAGGGCTGGTGATGCCTTGTGTATGTGTTCCATGGCCTCGTTTGGGATTTTTTCCATGCTTGTGGTTTTCTTTACCCTTAGTCCCGCGATGACGTCCTCTAGCTCGGTTCTGTTTATGTCTCTGTCGTTCATTGTGCAGTATGTTCTTTGACTAGTTCTCCTGCTTCTCATGCTGTCGCTGTCTTGTTTTTGGTTGTCTTCCGGGAAGTATTAGTCTAGCAGGTATCTCTTTGTCTCTTTCTCGCTGTTCATATACGAACCGCCGTCCTTGCGAAGATTCGCTGTCGCTTTACTTGGGCTTCTTTTCCCTATGACTTTCCACAAACGATGCCATGGTTCACTGTTTGAGGTTTCTTCGACTTTTTCTTGTTATGGATTTAATTTTTGCCTCCTAAATAGGTAGCTCTCTTGTATGTTTGTTTTGTCAGTTTTCTTGTCGGGTCCTGTTCCTTTTGACTCTCCCTTCTGCACCTCCTTGTCGTTTGTGTTGAGGTTTGTAATTCGCCATTCCACCATTCTTGATAACTCTCATTACCACTTTATGCGCTATCAACATTTTGCAACTGCTCTACTATTGCCTTTTCCCACGTATGTTTGTCTATTCCGTTTTTTGTCTGTCATTCGAATTCTGGCCATTTAATAGCATCGAAGTCGTAGATCCACTTGACAGATCTCTTGTGGGCGTTGCACTTGATTTTGAAAGTTATGTATTTGTGCCCGCTCAGTACTCGCCAGTCGATTATTGTGATGTTTTTGGTCAACGTCATGTCTATGTAGCTGCTCCCCATGGCTGTCATGTATGCAGGTCCTTGCTTCTCATCATTTCTGATTTCGTAGCCATGAGTCACTGTCCAGTCGAGCAGTTGGGATCCTCTTGAGTCAGTGACGGTGCCACCCCAAGCTTCATTGTGTGCGTTCATGTCGCCCGCCAAGATGTGTCTGTCCGTAATGCTCGTGTAACTGTTTGTGTTCTGAAGGAGTCTAGTGTTGTCCTGCCCTCCTGGTTCGTCGTAGATGGACGTGATGTAGAGGTCTTTGGCCCCCTCTGTTTCTTTTTATGGTGGTAGAGTTCCCATTGATTCTCTGTATATGGCGGCGGTCGCGCTTGTCAAGTCCTACGCACCAAGATGTTGGTATTTGCGCTGTTCGTGTTGCCGTATATGTGATATCTCTTACTGCTGCCTCTCGGGTTGTATAGTGAGTCTCAGGGCGCGAGGTTGCCAAAAGATATTTGATTTCAGAGTAAATTTCAGGTCCCATTGAGCTTCCCGGCCCTAGGCGGCCGTTTAGTTCGCCTAGTGATAAAACCGGCGCTGGTCCATTGATTCACTTGCCTTATATAGCTAGAGTGCCAAATTAAAACAACAGAACGAATAGCAGCAACACTGAACTTGTAGACCACTCTGGTACATAGATGGTTCAAAGGTAGTGGAATTGGGAATAATTGGACTTAAAGCAATGGGAAAAACGTTCACAATATTTCAAGGCGAGGTGCTACGCCCAAGAATGCCTTGAAAGTGGCACCACAAGAGAACATATTACATCCTGTCGGATAGCTAAGGGACTCTAAAAGCTCTAGGAGCTATGACAATAAACGCACCATAATCCTGGTGTGGTGGACCAGTTCTGCAAAGATAGAAGATAATCATACTCGGTATAGAGTGATCGTCTATGATGATGATGGACCAGTCATCAATGCATAGATGGCACAGAGCCATTCTTGTGGAACAATGAAGAGCCATTTTATGGAAGAAATAAACAGATGGGAAAAAAATCAAATGCTAACTCATCGGAGACGGAGATCTACTTGGGGTGTGGACAGGAAGTATGGCTCATCCATCTCAGTAAAAACATGTGGACAGCTTTTCGACATGAACAGAAAAGTCGTCGGTCTGCGCACTGGACAGTGAAACATCACCTAAATACAATAGGCAGCACGACTTCGTCAGATTTTTCGAACAGCAACAAGCAACAGAAACAGCTGGACATCAGCTCTGTGAAGGACTTGCAGTCATGCGCAACATATCTGTAAAGGTAGCAGTGCTGAGCGGCTGTATCTAAAAATCTAAAACTCCATGTTGGGGAAAAATATTTTAAAAAAGAAGAGATTTTTTTATTTAGTGGTTCTTTTGTATATGGGTTTACTCTGCCATCACCCCGTAAAATAGCACAACTATAATTACCTATAGCATTATTGAAATAATTGGTAGGTATCTTTGTGTTTTGTTTAATTGGTTCGATCGTAATGAAAATCGCGACACTTGATCTACTTGACCTATTTATTTACCACCAGGCTCGAGAAAAGTTTTATTCCATTTCTAAATGTGCATTCAAAAAGTTTGCCGGAGCTTGTTATTCCAGTTGCTCTTCTTTTAAAAAACCTTACCAGTGTTTTGATTAGCTCCGGAAATGTTAAACAGGCTTCAAAACTTTTTTTTTAAAGTTTTTCTTTTTTTTTGTAACGTGAGAAATACTTTTTTATAAGTACCTAGCTTACAAGAAAGCAGAGACATGGACGTTTATTAGTGACAGGCTCTTCCAAGTAAAACGAGTCACCTCTTATATCTTTTTTTTCGACAATTTTTTCTAATCGCTAAATACTTTAAAAGCTTTCTAAACAGGAACACGATAACTCTGGAGTCGCCCCCTCAGACATCTATATACAGGGTGTCCCAAAAAGATACCGACAAACTTTAAGGGCTAGTAGGGGACATCAAAACAAGCATTTTTGTTTATATAAACATATGTCCGCAAATGAGCCATTTGGGCTGTAGAGCAAAAAAACTGTTTGATACTTTTATTCTTCGCAATAAATAAATCACTGTTTACTTATTAATTTTGCTTTATTACCAAATAAATTATGATTTACAATAATTGTTCAAATTGTTGACCATTTACTCCAATGCAAAGATTACACCGTCGGGTCATTGACTGAAAAGTTTAGTCTACGAAACACCTGTTCGTAATGAGGAAGATCTGATAGCAAGGATACTGGCGAGATGTACCCATGTAGAAGCTATTCCCGGAATATTCCAAAGAGTTCGCGAGTTGAACAATTATTGTAAACCATAATTTATTTGCTATTAAAGCAAAATTGATAAGTAAACAGTGATTTAATTATTGCGAAGAATAAAACTAGATACCAAACAGTTTTTTTGCTCTACAGCCCAAATGGCTTATTTGCGGACATATGTTTATATAAACAAAAATGCTTGTTTTGATGTCCCCTACTACCCCTTAAAGTTTGTCGGTATCTTTTTGGGACACCCTGTATATAAAACACAGTTGTGTTTTGTGGAATCACTTATAACTGGAGAACTGCTGGACTGATTTTTATGATTTGTGCTTTATTGGATTTGTCTTTCAAACCATGTGGATTTTATTGTCACACACTGTGCACAAAAACAATTTAAGGAAAGCACTTTACTTTCAATTGTTCTTCACAATAAAAATGTCCAAAAATAAATAGAATTTCAATGTTTTAATTGTGTATTTTACTTTGTTGTTGGTCCATTCCGAAAGAACGCGAACTGGTCTTCCTGTCATTTCTTGACGCTTGACCATTGACGTTCTGTGGCTAAGTTCCGTTTCTCCTCTCAGGCATCCCTTGACAGCCGTGTTCCGTGCCGACTGTTCGGAGTGCCCCGTCCAGCTGGTGTCGAGTGACAGAGAGCCAGGTTATGAGTCCGCCACAACCATTTTGTATACGGCGCCATATATGATACCTAGAACGAAGCTCACCGATGCGCGGTAATTTCATTGCAGATGCAGTAGAACCATGCTGCTCAGGAACTGGAGATATTTAGAACAGAACTATTCCACTATTCTGATCAGATAGAGTGGTGCAGAAAGAGTAGATCAGATAAAATAGTACAGATAGAGTAGAACAGATGGAGTAGTGCAGATAGAGTGATACAGGGCTGCGCTGTAGATTTTTTTCTGTTTTCTTTACATTCTTTGAACATTCCTGTGCCTGAGTTTATTTATTTGGTGGTACACTTTACAAGAAAAATGCCCACAAGCTGCCTTGAAAGGGATGATGTAAAATTTTAATTTTAGGTGACTTCTGATCTAGAGAGTAAACATTAATATTCTTCAACCAAAGCCAAATTCACCATCGAAAAAAACTGAATTTAATTCAGCTAATAGATACGTTAACACAACATTTAATAGGTATTTAATAATTCAGAGGCGTTAGGAAGTTCGCCGGGTCAGCTAGTTGTAAATAAAAACGAGAAGTAAATATATCTCATTTCAGAAATAGAACTGATAATATGAATGCATAATACAAACTATAGTAACACGTAACCATCAATCGTGAACTCAAATATTAATTATTCAAAATACATCAAAGCTTCAAAAGTAAATATCTATGATTTTTCGCAAAACTACTACTCAGGTATTTCTAATATTTTTATTGATCTCATTTCAAATGTGCATGCATAAAATTAAGGAGCAATTAGCATCAGCTTCTAGATTAAATTCTTCTTAACTCAGATTACATCTAAATAGCCTCAAAGTATTTTTTTTAATGGGCCTCATTATGACGCATCTATCTAGCCAGGACGAAATGCAATAAGCCATAATTAGCATAATATTGAAAGAATTATAGAAAATCAGTGAAATTGACGGTTATTTTCCCATTAAGTTGTAAACTCGGTTGTAAATTAGCGTCCATTACTATTCTTGAGCCGCATTAAATTTCCGTCAGAGCCAATTTAAATTCGCCTGATGGGAATAGACAGGTGAAATGCTAATTCGGTTGAAACAATGCGGAAATTTTAAACTGCTCCAGCAAATTTTGCTTAGTCGGGTGTATTGTTGATCTTTTTCATTCGGTTGGAAGATAATTAAAAGTTACTTTATGATGATTGCTATGCTCTGAAAAAAAAAACATAAAATAAAAGCTTCTTTAGAAAAGCGGACGCTGAAAGTTAGAAACAAAAAAAAATCGTCATCTGATCTTAAAATCATCTGCCTTTTGAGATGGCTTTTTATTTTTTTTTGTTTCTAACTTTCAGCGTCCGCTTTTTTTAAAAAAAAACTTTTTTTAAAAAAGCGGACGCTGGAAAAAAATAAAAAGCCATTTCGAAAGGCAGATTTTATGGTAATGGTTTGACTTCATATCGCTGAGTGTTATACAGGATGGCACAATACTCTTTAAATAAGTAAATGTCTTTTTTCTACTTTTCAATAAATTGAAGTTTTACATTACGAAAGAACCAACAGGCTTTCGTTAGAACTACAGGATAAACGAGCACTTTCTATCAATTAGGGTTCTTGAGGAAAAATCTTTGTAGAATACCACAAATCACTAAAGCTAACATTCGTAGACATTGAACAGGCTTTTGACTTCGTGTATTGAGAATTTCGATACTCTGCACTGACATTTTTAATAAAAAGCAACAGCTGAAGTCGAAATATCAAACAGGGCAAATACAAAATAGAGTGATTTCACCAAAATTATTCGTCACACTGCTAAAGAGTCTAAACTGGGAAAACTGTTATGGTTGGTTGTAGCGTAGGGGGGAACAGGCGCTGTGGCCTTCTATGCACTGCAGCCTGTTGGCTTATTGTGTATCCCAATTTCCTTCTTGCCCTACAAGGGTCCTGTTTCCTGTAACAGGCCTAATAGCCCTTGGACAAGATTTTCAGGCGGTAGTCTATCCCTGGTCTGTATTGCTCCAAAATGTCTGTGTCTTTTGTGTGAAACAGCCACTCAGTCACATATGATGTGCGAAAGAGTTTCGTCTTCCTCTCACATAGTCTGCATTCAGTGTTCTGATGCTTCCTCAACTGACAGTGTTCTGTCAATAGCCCTACCACTTGTCTGATCTGTGTGCGCGTTAGTCCTAGCACGTCAGTTGTTCTGGTTGCCGTTTTTGAGCCGTCGGTATATAACCCGTCCATCAAGTAACAGACATGTGTCACTATTATGTGTCCGTATTTGCTTGGCGGTGGCTTTCAGACTCCTGCCGTTTTCTTTCTGTAAGCCGTGATGCTGGCCTCTTTCTCACTGAAGATATCCAAGGGCTCTATAGACCCATAATTATTTCCAGTGCCGCCATGGGAGTACTACCCAAGGTTCCTGAGATGCACAAGCTAGTAGGTACTTCCTGTCTTTGTCCCTTGACCTTGGAAGTGCAGTTATCTTCGAACGCTGTGATGATGGCGTCTTGGAGTTGGTCCACTGATAGATCAATTTCTATGGCTCGCTGCATGCTGTCACAGAACTCAGACTGTACTTCAGTTGACTCCTCTATGATTCCCAATTTGTTTTGTGCGAGTTTCGAAAAATACAGTTTATGACTTAAAATCTCAACAAACCTGAAAATAAAAATAACAAAAATCCAGTGTGCCTCGCTTCCCTAATCTATACAATATAAAACAAAAAAAATGTTTCTACCTATGTCCGTTAAAGGCTTAGTTCTCATGTTGCGCAATTCCGGATTGCGGGTGCGGAATTTTTGAAATAATTCCGTTGGCGGGAAATTGTCAATTTTTTCTGCGGATGCACAATAAAGTTGAACCATTTTTAACTTTTTTGCGAAAATGCATTTTTATCCCCTATATTTCACATCCTTTTAGAAAAAGATGCGAATGCACTCAGTGCACACTGATCAACAAATGGAAATCGAAAACGCTAACTTAGGTCAGAAAATGGTCAGATCGTAGGCAGCTATTGTGAACCCCTAAGAAACATTTTTCTTTTTTCAATATTTGCTTCTTTCGTGAAGTTTCATACATGTTATGGATTAATAGCAAACCCAATACTAATGTAGGTATTTGTCTTTTTCAATGATAATCATTTAATTGGGAAATATAATACCCAAGCACACAGGAAAACAAAATTCGAACTGGTTTAATTTGAAAGGCGATAATGTAATTCGGTCGTTCATAAAGTTGATTTTCGACTTTCCTCATACAAAAATTTTCAACCTCATCAAAGGGTGACGTTGCAATATGTAATACTCAACCTGTCAAATGTAGTTTTTGACAGATGTCAGCTGTCAAAATATTGTCGCAAAATGTGACGCTTCCGCCACGGTGTACAGAATTGGACAGCTGATTCTAGATTTTACAGTGCTATTCGGGAAAGGGGGCTATCGCGTATATTCTGGATTTTACAAGAATAGGTTACGGATATATAAAGGCCGGTATTAGTTAGTAGTTTAGTTTAAGATTGGCTGTGATACGTTTTAGATAGTGATTATTGTAAAAGTTGTAAAGAGTTAATTAGTGAAGTAATTAATGTCAGAGTGTGTAGTAACGTGGAATAAATTATTGTTGTGTTAATTTAGACTCGGAATTAGGAATAAACGAACCCAAGATTTATGTCACGCACCCCAGAGCCGCAACATTGGTGTCAGAAGCAATGAACTATAAACTACACGTTCCTGGAATGGCACGGACCATTGTGGGATATGGCATTTATATGACATTTGTCATCTCTCTTAATGCGTCCAAAGAAAGCTATATATTGAGGGATACATTTCTCTCTCTATTTCATTGCTGTTAGGTTTGGTGTATATTCCTAACCTCAAATATAATATTTTTTAGACAAGGAAAGAGTTTCATAATTGGCCCATAAGGTAAATAGAGATAGGAATCCCCCACATTCTTCATGTCAATTTGCCGCATTTTAGAGATAGGCTGGGCCATTCCATCATTGGTCAGAAGTGAGATATATTTCAAGTACTGACAAGTAAAATCCGATTGTAGAATAGTGTAGACAATGTGAACACTAAGTGAACACTGAGACAGTTAGTCAGTGCAAGCAGTGACAAACACAAAAAGAGACTTTATCTTCTTCTCAACTATTATAGATCCATAATACCTAGGAAACGAAATACGTTAACATACCTATAACAACCTCAGGGCATTATAAGCCCAGCGGGCGTTATGATCTATAACGCCCGCTCATAATACCTCGAGGTGTTTTTGTTGTTGTTGTTTTATTAATTTGCACTTTATCCTAGGCAGCCACTAAATGTCCGACCGAAAATAATTTTCGGTCTGGCCAGGGGCCTTATTCTGTAAGGAACGAACCGTTCGATTCGGTAGAATTTCTTCGATTGTGATGTCATTTTCGGTTTGGTTTTCGCGCTACCAAACTGAAAATGACGTCGGAATCGAAAAAATTCTACTGAATCGAACGGTTCGTTCCTTACAGAATAAGGCCCCAGGATTCGAACCCAGTCTACCATCAACATTTCCCATGTAGTCGAGCGCGTTAACCCGCACGACCACCGCTGCCTTGCCTTATGAAATGTTTTTAGAAATATTAATTTATTTCGTTTCTAGGTACAGGTACATGTCAAAATACAAAACAATATTCTATCACACAAGTTTAACTGATTTTGTTTGATACTAAATTGATGAAAGAACATGTGTTGAGTAGAAAATAAAGCATTGCATGCACCACGGGGATTTTTAGATTATAATACCCTTCAGGCGAAATATATCCCTCGGGCCAGAGGCCCGAGGACTAGTTCTTCTACATAATCCCCTTGGTACATAAATAGCTATAACGATTGTGTAAATTACCCCCGGAAGTTACTGTATAGCCGATTTTGCATGTGATAGTGAATTTTCAATTCTATTTGTTAACCAATGGAGATATCGAATTTGTGACTTCACAGACGTATTTGAACAAACATCAATCGTCATTCAGAAAAAGAATTTCGAGGAATATCGGGAAAATTCTAGAACATTTTATTTAGAAACCAAGGGAGATATCGGATTTGTGACTTCATCGACGTGTTTGGAACTTCAATCAAAGATCAGGAAAGATATCGGAAGAGAGTTTGAGGGAAATTCCATAACATTCTTTATCTGCCTATCACGAGACAACAAGCCGAAGAACTACAAATTGAAGAACTTCTACGCAAAATGTTGGAACTTCAAGAGACCAAACGACAACAACAAAAACAAGATGAAGAAGCTAGGCGACAAAAAGAAAAACAAGAAGAAAAAGCCAAGCGACAACAAGAAAAGCAACAAGAAGAAGCTGAACGACAGAAAAAGAAACAAGAAGAAAAAGCTAGACGACAACAAGAAGAAGCTAGACGACAACAAGAAGAGGCTAGGCGACAACAAGAAAAGCAAAAAGCATAGGACTACTGCAGAAAATATTTCAAACCATACAAGAATCTGTCGCTAACCTGAAACAAAAGATTAAGGAAGTTAAAGTCGAAGTTAAGGAAGATGTTACTTAAGCTTAAGAGGAGGGCAGTGTTACAAAATGTGGTGTACAGAATTGGACAGCTCTAGATTTTACAATGATATTCGGGAAAGGGGGCGCGTTTATTCTGGATTTTACAAAAATAGATTACGGATATATTAAGGCCGGTATTAATTAGTAGTTTAGTTTAAGATTGGCTGTGATACATTTTAGATAGTAATTATTGCAGAGAGTTAAGTTGTCTGAGTTAATAAGTGAAGTAATTAGTGTCAGAGTGTGTAGCAACGTGGAATAAATTATTGTTGTGTTAATTGGAGTTTGATTTTGAAATAAACGATCCCAAGATTTATGTCACGCAGTCCAGAGCCGTGACAATGTGATCAAAGGGCGTCACAGGCTTGCTCCCGTCAGAACGGTTAGAGGAAAATTAAAGGTGTGAAAAAAAAACTCAACATTGTTATCCGCTAGCATTGAGATAAAAAAGTTCATTAATGAACAAAATTTGCTTTTTTTCAACAAATAAACAAAATGTACTTATTTGTTTAGCGTAGTAGCACACGCCGGGTATCCGCTAGTTTACTATAATTTCCCATATTTGGCTACTGGCATATTATTGCCAGATTATAAATGATAGTATATATTTTCCTTGTTTTACAATTTTTCATTTATTTGTTTCAGTGTGAAGATTCGAACTTGTGTCCTCCTACCTTCTTTGAATCTGCTCATTCTTCCTAAGGTGAGTGTTAATTCTTTATCAAATATTCTTTGCAGCATATTTGTCGTGATGTTAAACGCATTGAAAATTGAAATTTTGCCCTACATTCATATAGCAAAAATCAGATATAGATCAAGCTCAGATGCTCTTCTCGACCTTTGACACAGATCAGTACATAGTATCAGCTCAATTCCCCACACTAAGGAAAACCTGATTGAAACAGAATAGGGCGAAACGAATAGGGCAAATCTAAAATGAACAGACATAGTTATGGATTAGTTATGCTTCATTTTTTTTATAATCGTTTCCCATATTTTTAATATTTTATGTAATGTTGCCAATTTGATTTTACAAAAATATGACGTACCATAAAAGGGTTGAATTGCCGGCAGCCTTATTCTGTAACTTGCGACCGCAGATAATTGCGCAATAGTTGCTGTCAAGTCGCTGCCAAATGCGAGTTTTCCATTAAAAAAAAGCAACTTGCGACCGGTTGCTGGTTGCTATGTAATTGCTGTTCGTAGAAAATAAGCCTGCGGAAAGCATTTGCACAAGCATTTTTACTTATTACCAAACTAGAAGAATTAGAATTTTTTTTTTGGTGTAGGCTAGCACTCTATACAGCACTTCATCAAACGGGCGTTAATTATGACGGATGTTTATTTTGTAACCCCTTTTAAACAAGGGAATTAAACTTGCGGCAACCCTTATCATCTTAAAATAAGACTATAAACAGTTTTTAATTCCCACTGCGGCTGAATTTTGTGGTATAATGGCCTCTTGTCAGATTTATAAATGTTGGTGTATTGATCGATTTGTTTTACTTTTATTCGCTAATTATTATTGTAATGTTTGTTTATTTTATATTCTTGTATTATAAAATAAAGGCTTATTTCATTTGATCATCTCTACAGTGAATTATTTTCTTCTTTTCCATGGTTAGGTATGTTGTATTTTTCATTAGTATATTTTTTGCACATTTTTTGAAAACAATTATTGTCTATCTCTGATAGCTCTGTACATGTAGTATATGTAATAAAAAAATACATATCATTTTCATCATAGTCATCATTTCTAAGAAATCAAGGTTTTCACTATAAGTAGTAACTCAACAATGGATTTTAGTCAAAGAACAACCTGTTCCTTCATATCGTTGATGAGTATGACGTCAACCGGAGGAATCCGCTCACAGAAGAATCGGAAACGCATATCACCATTAGGTAATGACCCAAGCCTGCATTTCATTGTATTTTTCGAGCACAACTTTTGCGCCGTGGCGATGGTTTCAATGGCCGTTGGTGAGGTTAAATCTTCGGTTTGGTCTCTTGCTGATTTGAAAGGCAAGACAAGAATAACCAGGCAGGCACCCAGACCCAGTAGTTTGTAAGTTTGTAGTACGCTACAGTCGGTTTCGTCGGACGGGTCGTCGCTAAGAGACACGGTGTGTGCGTTTGGGGTTTCACCATCAGAACAATACAAATATTTCCCCTGAAGTATAGTGAGAATTAAAATTAACGAACGACAGTGCCTTTTGATTGTGTTATGTGTTAGTTTATTTTTGTTGAAGCTTCATAAATTAGGATCATACTTAGCTATTAGAAATACATTATAATCTCTTTTTCTTCATGTGAGTAAGTTAAATTTCCTTTTGTCGTTTTTAATTTTAGAAAAAGTACCTAAATATTTCTACAAAATCTTTTTCTATAATTTTGAAGTTGTAAAAAATACAAGAATAGAAAAATAGTTAAAAAAATGAATTCAAATTAAGATTAAGATGGAAATGAAATCGAACGTTGCCTTCCTACCCACCCTTGTGTTATTTCCAAAATTTCCACCATCTGTTTACTTTCTATAAATGCTTAAAAGCAATTTTTAAAATCGGCCTAAGCGCTTCTGCATTATTTATTTTACAGTTAAGTATTCTTAAGCAAATTTTCTAATAAACTTAATGGCAATGGCTCTTGTGTATTGATTTCTTGGTTATATTACCGGAAGCTTTGCTCTTTCTAGCCATAAATATTTTTATGAGTATTTTGTTCTTGTTAAAAGCTGAAATTTGCGGCTGCAAAGTTGTTGAACTATGTAAGTAGATCCTGAACATTCTCAAAACTGAGAAATTCGTTTCATTTTGAGTAAAGTCACGTGATGTTAACAGATTCAATTCAATTATCCATGAAGCTTTGGATTGGATAAATCAAGTATTTATTGTTCATTACAAAAACTCGAAAATAAACTTGCCTTTCGTTAATAATTTTTGATTTACCTTTTCGATTGGCCCATAAACATCTTGTTTTGTCTATTAGAAGAAACTTTTCTTTTTGGGATGATATAATCGAGAAGTGGAAATTGGTTCAAGCAATTTTTCGATTTTAGCTTTATCGTATTTGTTCAACTCTATCTTCTATTATTTATGATTCTTTATCTCTTTCAACGAATGATTATTTACACTTTCTATTTGTATAAAGTTTAGGTATACCGTCCGTACATCTACGTCTATTTGTACAAGTCTCTCGCCACTTTTATTAAAAGTCATTTGAAAACTATACTCTAACTTATAGCGTCGATTATAGTTATCACTTATCAGTAACTAAATAACTGCTTTCCACGTTCACCCGAAATTATTTCGGGATTCATAATAAAAAATTTCATTCGTACTCGAAGATATTGGAAATACGACAATAGAACAATATCTGAAACAAATTGTTTCCTATAAATTGTCTTTTGCTCGCAGAAACTTGAGGTCTTACTTCAACTTGGAACAAGAATGAAAGCTTAATAACTGAAATAAAATATAATGGCATGACCTTTTGTGCCTATTTCAACCTAGTTTTATAACACCTAATAATACAATAGAGATATAAAGATAAAAAGGATTTCTGTTCTTTAATTATTGTACTTGTAATTCTGCGAGGTGAAATTGTCTAGACGGGCCTTTACCTTTTTATTTATTTATTTTCCCTATTCTTAACCAGTACGATTTCTTCGATGTTCTGCCTACAGTTTAGCAGATTGCGGAGGAATTGCCAGATTCAGATTTATTGCAAGCGACATCCACGATGGCAACACCCTAACTCTTGAAATTTGCTAAAATCACGTAGGTACAAAAAAACCGATCGATTTTGGTGTCTGAAATGAAGGTCAACTTTTGTATCTTTTCGTATTTTTGTTGCTTTTCCTTTGCGTTTTCTTACAATTATTGCTTCAATCTCGTCGACGAAACTTTTGCCTTCCATTTTAAAAATGAGGCTGCTCGCTTGTAGAACGTCTTTATTCAGGTTGATAAAGCTTTTGCAATTTTGTCGGAAATTTTATCCAAATTGAATTTTTATCCATGTAGGTATCCTTTCATCTGCCAAATTCTATTTTTTATTACGCATGTATCATAATCAACGATTATCGCACGCTGCAGCGTGCATAAAATGATGTTTATGATGCGTCTACCTTTTCAAAGGTTTGCTATAGAAACGTTCGATCTACCTTCATTACCTAGATATTTACCTGCATACCTGCCATTTAAATTACTACTTATCAAAATGAATGAACACTTTTAAAACATTTTTGAGATTATGATGCATTCGTAATAAAAAATAGCGTATGATATGCGTGTATAAGAGGGCATTTAAAGCCCTTGCGACTTACAAAACACTCCGCTGCGCGTCGTGTTTTGTCGCGCGTGCTTCAAATGCCCTCTTATACACTTATATCATAATATACTATTATGTCATACCAATACATTATTGTGTTTTTATACCTTAGATACCATCTACATAATTCATTACTTTATGCCCGTGCAGGCATAAAGTACACATTATGGCCCGCGCGGGCATAAAGACGCAAAAAACAGTTTCCAATTAACTTATTCTTTAGTAACAAAATATAAATTTACGCTGATAAACATATTATTTTTGTCAAAAAATTATGATGTTTGCACACTGATGACAATTTGCGAAGTGACACTTTTTTCCCAGGTATTTATTATTCACAACCAACTGGTATGACATAAAAGTTTGTATGCACCACGGGTACTAATATATATATATAAACCCTCGGGCGACTTACGAACCCTCGGGCCAGAGGCCCTCGGCTTTGTAAGACTGTCGCCCTCAGGGCATAATCATCTACTTAGTACCCTTGATACATAAATAACTATTATATCAGTTCGACATAATTAATTTTTATTTTTATTCAGGACTTGTATATATTTTCTTTTTTGTGTAACCCTTTCCTTTAACAAATATTCTCTAATAGGTACGCCTCTTTCCCAGAGGATGAATATTTATTCTCAAATATACCAGACATCGTATCTATGCTATAAAGACAAATATCTGTCACAGAGACGCAATAAGGCAATTTGTGAAACATGATTTTATTTCTTTTTCATAAATGGAGATGAAATCTCAATTATAATGAAAATGATATTTACCATTTCCCTACAAAATACTCACGCTCGTTTTTTTTTTTTCTTTCCATATCACGATTCTTGAATCATAAAAATAAAATGGGAGCTTCCTTTCTTTGGCTCATCATTTTCTCAAACATGTATGTAATATTTTTTCTTTGCCCAGAATCCCGGATTTAGCTCGGGATAATTTTTTTTCGCTAAAGCCCTGGATAAAGGTCACATTATCTCGGGCTGCACGTGAAACGCGTACTTTTGAAATAATAAAGACGACATCTTTAGTTTTTTGGGTTTTCTACTGTGCAGAGCCAAATTTCGAAATCAATAAGTAACACTATTCAGGGAAAATATTATGTAACTACTTATTTTATGATTTTGAACAGAAAACGCTTGAAAAAGAATAAATATATAGGGTGTTCCAATAAGAGTTTCCTGATGTTTTTTTCAATTCAAACGAAAAACAAACTAGGAATCATTTAATACTTTATAGCAATAAGTAGGTAACATGATCGTTTATAATTATTATACGTGAAACACAATGTCCAACAAATGGCCACCGCGACTTCTCTCGCAGCACACAATTCTTTTACCGAAATTTTCAATCTTATCTGTACATTTCCGGTAGTATCTCACGAATAATGCGCCGAATCTCATAATTCAATTCTTGAATTATTCGGGGATTGTTCACATCCGCTTTACTTTTGATGTAACCCCACAAAAAAAAGTCAAGTCTAGTGACGTTAGATCGCAAGATCTAAGCGGCCAATTAGCATCTCCATTTCTTGAAAGAAGTTTACCTTCAATTTTCCCAACTTATCTCGGAAGAGGTCCTATGTAATCCAAGCTGATTGCTTACCAGGCTTATGAAATTTTTTGAACAGTCTCCCATAAGTCCAGCTGGTAGTTTTTGTTCTACTTTATTCTTTGCACAACTGGTACAAGACTGTAGTATAACACACCCGGGTTCGTTCAGTAAGATTGAACGATGAGAATTTTTATTACCTTTTAAACAACAAATCTTCTGAAAAATTAAATGAAAAACAAATAGGACCTACGTTGTGGAAACTTACTCAATTTTACTTACTGGGCACGCGCCCGACATAGCAAATATTAGGGAAATTTAAGGGAAGTTGTGATATGTTAAAGAAACGAAATATTTGTGAAACGTCTACTTTATTATTAAAATAAATCGTGCCGTTCTCATCCTGGAACTAACGAGGGGAAAGAGCACGACAGAGAAATCCTCGATCTAATATTCCTCAAAAATCGAAACATACTGTGTCATTTTAATAATAATTGTGAGTCATTAATTCAATAAAAGTTGAAACTAGGTACCGCCCCTGTTCTTGTGCTAAAATTTTAATTACACACACAACTTTCAATCAGCACTACCTATAATCAATACTGAAGAGTTTTTTGGTTAGTTAGCCAGTTTCCCAGCAGGTACTGAGGTCCCATACGGGATGCTACCCAGCTATAGTTATTTTTGAACCAATATCTCTAGATTGATTTTTCTCAATTTGCTAGGATATTCTCTCGTCAAGGTAGGAAAATGTTAGTAAATTAAACAAGGCCCTAATACACGTTCTGAATACACAAAATCAAAATCTCAGGACAACAAGACGGCACATAATTTCTTAGGTTTTAATTTACTTCTTTATCCGTGTTGTTTACAGCATGAAACGATTTTTGTTAAATACATCAACAATGCACATGTTATAAAAAAAAATGTTATAAACAAACAAGAAAACATAAAAATGGGAAAAATCATACTTGTATAAATAATTGAACTCTCAAAAACAAAATAACAAATATTCAACTGACCTGTAATCTCTCCTTGACACCCACACTAATAACAAATTGGATTGAACAATCAATTTAATGCAAAATAAAAATAAAAATTGAATAATGAAGAATTACAGACGCGCGACACGCGTCCAAGGGACCGGGACCAGTCCCAGCTTTTTCTCTAGTCTTGTTGCGTATTCTCTATCTCCCCTTCTTACGCTTTTTTTGTGGTGCCTTTAGGTTCGCCCCTACTTGACGTCGTATTACATGGTTGCAACATTTATTTTTATTCAGTAAACCCTTTTTCAAAAGTTAAGATTTGAAGAAATAATATTTTAAATAGGTAGTTTTCCTCGAGACTTTACATAATTGGTGACATCATATCTCATTTTCGGCCAAAAGTAATTCTGAAGCAATTTAGCAGTAGTATTATACACACCTACATGTCCAGCAGCAGGAATATCATGACACGTCTTTAGTACTGCTAAGCACTTATCCTTTGGTACTACAATCTTTCAATTACTCGAGGAAGTAGCAAAATCTGGATGATTATGTTTCAAACACTTATAAAGAATATCTGCCTCGACTCTCCAATCAGGAAACTTATGTGGATCCTGAACAACATCATCGATCATCTTCAAAAACCAAGTGTCAGTGGTGTTAGAAAAAAGCGGAATATGGTTTAATTCATCTATCAAGTCTGAATCAGTAGAAAATGGTACCAGTCATATTCGGTACAATGTGGTCCTTACCCTTTCGGTGTAAAAGTTGGAAATCGTAAGGCTGAAGTCTCAATTGCAAACGAGCCAAGCGCCCTTGAGGATCCTTAAGTCGATGTAACCAGAGAAGAGAATAATGGTCAGTTATAAGCTTCAATCGAAGCATCCAAATTTTAAATTAATAAACTCTGGAGATGTTTTGTGAAGTATCTACCGCACCTTTTAATGCATTATTGCAGATGAATGTTGTACGTAAGAAAATTTTTCCTGTAAATAGAAATCAATTCGTCGAAACCAGTACCTAATACTCATTCGTCGATAATTACTGGAATTGCAAAAGTCTTCCGCTGTTATTTTTCAAGATGTGCTGGTCCACTCTTGGGAGTAGGACTCTTTCAATTCTATCCATGTATGCTGCAACAAACAAACAATATTTAAATACAGCATAATAGCTGTATTTAAATATTGTTTGTTTGTTTGTTTGCTACGATTCTAATATTCTGATGTTTACAGGGATTTCGTTTGATTTCCTGTTTTTCATTTCAATTTTCTCTGTTACGTTATACCTACTTTCATCTTGCAATTATCTTTTATAATTTCCTCAATTAGTTTAGTGTTGTACAGATTTCTCTTTCAACCAGATAGTTAAAAGATTTTGAAGATTATGTCTGTTGATTGTTTACCTCATATCTAGATAAATATGAGAGAAAGAGACTCTCTCTAGCAGTCGCCCAAAAGATGCGCTGGCACACTTCAAGCGATGTTGGAGTTCAGCGACAATAATGATTGCATTCGCCGACAGATGGTTCCTAGATAGTGTGCTACGTTCTGCAAAAAATGGTCAATTATAGTTATATTTTGGACTTGAGGATTAGTGTCCGGTGCAAAATCTGCATCTCATTAAAGTTGACATCTAGGCCGATTCTCCTGTATGTCTAGTGGAATGCATTGAGATTTGCCCGAAGATCTTCCCTTGTATTGGCCATCACGACATTACCATCCGAATATTGAAGTTCAATTATCGATGTCGTCGATATTCTGATATTGACTCATAATCAGCGTTGCCATACTCTAAATATGAAAGTGTGGTACATAATGCTCAAAAACTGTCATACAGGGACGTACGCGCCATGAATACTTGTGGTACACATTACCTTACATAATTTTTAGTACATATTTACTAGAAAAAATATGTTTTTTTTTGAGAGCGCAAAATGTTGAAAACTTGAAAATAGACCTTGCATTAAAAATTACAAGAACAGGAGTAAAGGGAAATCTCTGGGGAAATCAAATAAAACTATTTATTAAATTTATTAAGGTACAGGGTGATCTATTATAAATGTCACCCCTGCTAACTTTTTGATTTGACGTTTGTGACAGAAGTGTCAAATACAAAAGTTTTAAGAAATTGTCAAAAGCTTTCAACTAAGTCAGTTTTAGGCAGGGATGGGCATCTACGCATAAATAAAGATTGTCTACGTTCTGGTGTAAACAACGAGTAGACAATGTAAACAATGTAATCTATGTAGACAACGTGTAAAATATGTAAACAACGCGTAAAGTATACTATTTTTGACAGTTGTCATAAGGATATGTTTCTGTTTATGCTAAGTTCTGGTTTTTTCTTGGTAAAGTTAATTGAGCTGTAGATAATGTCTAATTTAATACAATATAAATTTAATGCAATGCAAATTTCCAAAAAAATATGTAATTCAAATTTCAAATTTTCCGTTGTCTTCACTACAGTCTACATGGAAAAAAGGGGATGTAAACAATATGTAGATAAACCGCGTAAAGTATATAGATTTCATAGTCTACAGCACATCCCTGGTTTTAGGCATACAGGGTGCGTCAAAATTGTGCAGCAGTGTGAAGTTATATTTTTTAAAATGGGACACCCTATATTGTGCGCTTATTTATCAGTCCCCTTCAACCTGATTTCAACGATATATGGTTTAATATGTTTATCTCTCGGTTTATCTCCAATAGTAATAGGGAAAAACGCGAAAATCCCTTCCTAGGTCTCTCATGTTATTTATTTTTAAAATAATAATAACTTAGACATCTGGATTTATTATAATATGTATTTCACCTTGTATATTAATAAAAAAAATTTGAACAATGAACTGTTTATACCAAAATTCTCTAAAGCTTAAATGGTATAATTTTTCTTTTTTCAATATTTAACCTTGAAAGGAGTTTTCCTGTTTTTTCCTATAACTATTGAAGATAAACATATCAAAGCATATATCTTTGAAATCAGGTTAAAAGGGACCAACAATTAAACGCACAATATATAGGGTGTTCCATTTTAAAAAAATACATAACTTCACACTGCTGCACTTTTTTGACGCACCCTGTATGCCTAAAACTGACTTAGTTGAAAACTTTCGACAATTTCTTGCAACTCTTGTATTTGACATTTATAATAGATCACCCTGTACTTTGTGGGTACTTAGTCAAATTGAAATAAATTATTTTGTAACGTTGATGCTGGATTATGTGATGTGTCAATTGTGTCATACTCCCCTAACTCCCCCACCATCAAATTTTGGGATACTGGAAGATCAAGAACACTTTATTTCTTCTGTGAGAACGAACCGAAAATCACCTTTTTTACATTTGAAATCTACAAAAAAAACTAACTCACTAGCACAGCCTGAATCGCAAGCATTCCATCGAGGTCTCCGGGCGACGTCATCACTATAAGCTGCTGATAGTGACGTCACTCGCTGGCCCAGAATTTGATGGCGAGGTAGTTAGGGGAGTATGACACAACTGTTACATCACATAACCCAGCATATTCACATGCAAGGTTGTCAAGGTGCAAGGTTGTCAAGCAAGGTACCGAAACCCAATTTGGCCAACACATAATATAATAAAAAAAGGAGAATTTAGAAATGTGGTACATATTACCATAAAATATTACCCAATCAATTGAATATTTCAAAACTGTGGTACATTACCGTACTACTGTACGCATTGATTTTCTTGTAACGAATATGCCCTAAACTGTCGTACAAATACCACACCTGTCGTACGTCTGGCAACGCTGCTCATAATATTTTTAGGTTGAATAAGCCGCCATCAAGTCTGTACAGGATTTCCTATAATTAGAGAAAATAAAGGAGGTGCAACAACACAGCCTTGTTTAACGCATGTAGTTATTTGAAAAGACTCTCGTTGTCCATCGTTGCTTAGGACGGTTGCATTTATATTATCATGCAGCAGGCGGAGTATCTGGATGTACTTTTGGGGACCCCAAAACTTTGTCAATATCTTCCTGTTATGTCCGTGGTAGGGATAACCCTGCGCACAGCAACACTATTTTATGTATCTCTTTATTTTCTAAAGGAACAAGAATACATACGATGAATACATTAAAACTGATAAAACGTGTTATAACATCTAAGGTTCAAAACCATGACAACTAGCAAACATAATATGAAAACTAGGAAAAACAAATGACAACTAGCAAAAACATGTGACGACTCGGAGAATATTCCTTTTTGTCAAGCGTTTCTTTTTTTTTTAGTTTATTTCCAGTGTTGCCAGTGCGATACACAATACTCCTCCCCCTTAGAGAACACAAGTCGGTGTAATCTGCCAGGTAACTGGGCGGCATACGGTGACGTGGTCTTCCTCCAACCTTGGCGGCACTCTCAACTAGTCGTGGACTACTCCCAGGCGCTTCTAGAGGCTCCGGAACTGCGGGACTTGGTATTTGCTGTTCTTCGGTGGGAACCGATTCCTCGTGCGGATATATGTCCATTGCTTCTCCGTTTTTTTGGTAGAGTTTGGATGGAATTTGAACTTGCTGATCTGTATGTCTACGTTCAATGTTTCCATCTGGAGTGGATACCCTGTAACTCAATGGGCCTGAGTCTTGTGTAACTCTGGAAGGGATCCACTTTGGCCCTGCTGTGTTGGACCTTAAAAATACACTTTCTCCTTCTTGGAAAGCTCTAGGTTTGCTGATCTCTGCTTCAACTTCTTGTTTGGTAGCCATTTATTTAGTAAAAATCTGGATGTAATCTATATAACAGTGTGGACAGTTTGCGCCCCATCAATATTTTTGCTGGAGATTTTCCTGTGAGACTGTGGGGAGAAATGTGCTGTATTAGCAAGTAGCGTGACAACTTCAAGGTTACATACATCTGTCCCTGATATCTTCTTAAGCGCCGTTTTTACATTTTGTATCATCCTATCTGCTTGACCGTTACTGCTTGGGTGGTAGGGTGCAACTAGCGCTTGCCTCATGCCGTTCCTCTTTGAATTCTACTGACGTGAATCCACTACCTTTAGCAGATACTATTACGTTGGGTATTTCATGTGTCGTAGAAAGCTCTCTGAGGACCTTTATAGTGAAGAATGAAGACGTGTTTGGAACTTGTCTAACTTGCAACCACTTCGAGTATGAATCTATAACTATGAGATAAAAGTTCCCAGTCACTGGCCAGGGAGTTCGAGAACATTCCCATGGGTGGGTTAGTGACTTCTTGGGTATATTGTGATGTTTTTGACATTCTGTACACGTTTTCACTTTTTCTTGGATATGACTGTCCAGGTTCGGCTACCAAACATAGGATCGTGCCAGGGCTTTCATTTTGACAATACCTGGGTGTGACCCGTGCAGCAGGACTAATACTCTTTTCTTCCCCCGGGAGAGATAATTACTCTTGTACCCCAAATTAAACACTTTGGTAACTTTTTATTTCATTTTTTCTTTGATAAAATGAAATGAATTCGGCTGCTAAGTTTTTTGAATCCTTTGGCCAACCTTTCCATATCCATTGGAAAATTCTAGCTAATAACAGATCTTTCAATGTTCCTGACGCAATATCTCTTGCCAGTTAACACTTTTTCCGGTATATTTTCTAGCATCAAAACTTCTGGCAATAGTGGAATTCTGGAATGTTATATTTTACAGGTAACCTGCTTAGAGCATCTGCATTACCGAAATCTCTTCCTGGAACATATTCTAGATCATAGTTGTACGCGTTCAGTAAAATATTTAGTCCAACGAAGCATCCGTGGAGACAAAACTTCGGGAACTGATTTAGTTTGGCTAAACATTCTTAATAGTGGCTTGTGATCCGTGCGCACAGTGAGCTTACGTCCATAAATGTAGTCGTGAAACTTCTTCACTCCTGTTATTATGGAGAGAGCTTCACCATTCATCTGGGCCAAATTTCTTTCTGAACTGGATAACGTACGACTATGGTATGCCACTGGGTATCCTCTATTTAAGTCGTTAATTTGACTTAAAATGCACCCTACGCCGTAAGGACCTGGCGTCATGTTAAAATTGAAGGCTTGTTTTCGTCATAATGCCTTAAAACTGGCTCTTCTGCCAAAATAGCTTTAGGTTTGTCGAATGCGTCCTGTTGTTCCCTACGCCACTGAAAAACGATGTCGTTATGGAAAAGCCTGGAGCTCTTGTTTATTTGTGGGCAAATGAGCATTCATTGTAGCGCTAACTTTCTCTTTAGTAGGGCTAATACCCATTGCACTGATTTCAAAACCCAAAAAAATCAGTTGATCAGCTTGGAAAAATTTGTCTCTTCTCAGATGAAGCCCATCTGCACGAAAACGTTCTAGTATACGAATTTTCCTTTCCAAATCGTCTTCTGACTACTAAGATATCGTCCGAGGGGTCAACCACTTCCCGAAATACGAGTACACTTGGCCCGAACTATCGAATGTAATACCACAAGAGGTTTCAGGATTACCGGATAATACTTTTACCTGTCACGAAATGCGTTACGCAGCAACACCACGACTCCGAAGGAGGAGTGGTGTTGCTGGTAACGCGTTGAGTGTCAGGTAAAAGTATTAGGTAATCCTGAAACATCGAGTTGTATTCAAAAGGTTATATAACGAACTAAACTTTAATACTTTAAAATTAAAAAAAAAATCTATAATATAATTTGCTATAAATGCCACCAAGCGCGATAATCCCAAAAGGCTTATCACTTATTGAGCCTCTCGTGTCATATGAAAATAATCTACAGTGAGTTGTATAACCTCCGAAATACTTCGAAGTACCTAGAAATACCTTGAAGTACCTCGAAATACCGAAATACCCTCAAATTTCAGCGCGAACTCCCGCAATACTTCTAAAAAAAATCTCGTTGATGACGAGTCTTCTTGTGGATTGCGGTGAAAAATTTTTGCTCGGTTTTTGGTGTCTTTTGATATCATGGATTTAATCGGACACACAGCATAGACAATTAAATCAATAGTTAGTGATGTGATGAGGGGGTGGGACTCTATAATGAATAGAGATATTTCTCTATCTCTATTGACGTCTCCTCTCTATTGATTTCGAAAAGACAGAAGACAGCAGTGCCATAGCGATAGGGTTGATAGGGATAACGATCTGTATCCGTTAGAGTCCCAGCCCAAATTATGTCAATATACAGGGTGGACCAAAAGTCTTTTTACTTTTTAAACAATGATATAAAAAACTAGAAAAGTGGGAGAAAAAATCTTTATTTTTCACGAAAGTCCACAGATAGGGATTTTATTTTTTGAAATGTACTATCCATAATGTGATTCTTGACGATTTTAACACTGCTGCAACCTGGAGAGGAAATTTTCAATAACGGCTTCGATTGAAATATAAACGGACTTATGGTCCACCAGCCTGTTCGAAGATGGACTATAATTTTTTTTCTAGAATATTTCAATTTCAGGTGATGAGAATTAAATGTTCTTGGTACATAAAAAATATACTTTTAAATAGCTCAAAATACCTCGGCTTATCGCGAAATATGTACTTCGAATTACCTTGAAATACTTCGAATTACCTCGAAATACTTCGAAGTATAAGGCAATACCACGAAAAACTAGGTTTGAATCACCACCACCGAAATAATTTGAATTTTGCGAAATACATGCGAAATACCGACATTTTCACAATACGTGTACACATGTTTAGGGAGTGGTTGACCCCTCGATATCGTCATAGTAGGGTAAAACCCCTGGTATTCCTGTAATTCGTAAATCAATGAACCTCTGGAATATTTGAGAGGCAATAGAAATACCAAATTGTAATCTATTACATTTAAATGCTCCACTGTGTGTTATTGTTTGAACTTCCGCTGCCTCAGCATCTACTGTTAATTGCAAATATGCTTGTTTCGTTTCCACTTTTGCATAAACTTTTTCCTCCTTCCTTCTAACCTCATCAATATTTTTTGGTATCGCAACAATCGGGGTACACCAGCAGGAATGAGAGGAAAGAAACTGAAGGTCCCTTGAAGATACCTGAATCTCTGCTGAATACTTCTGGAAATTCATTCACACAATCTGCTGTATTTGTCACATTACTTACCCCTGCCAGGGTTATTCCTACAGAGCTAAACCAGTTACGCCCAAGAAGACTTGCTCGGTTACCTTCCACCACTACAAGTGGTAATGCTGCTGAAATGTCCCCAATAGTTACTTGCACTTCACACTGTCCTATAGATGTAACACTATTTTGCTGGTAGTCTTTTAGAGAAAGTCCATGTGCCGATAACATTGGCGGATTTTCACTAAAAATGTGTTCCGACTAACCACTGTGTTTGCTGCACCCAGAGTCCACTTCCATTCGAACAAGTGTATTGTTAATTTGTAGCCAAACAATATATTCACTGGTAACATTATCTGTGAACGCTACATTTACCGGCAAATCGTATACATTCCCGAGGACATCGCGATTATTCGGCACCAAAAACTCCACTTGTTGGTTATGTAGGTACGTTTCTATGAGAATTATTCTGTCTTATTTTTTTTGTAAAACAAGCCAATGTGTTTCGCGTAAACCGACAAGTTTCCGCCGAATGTCTAGCTTCACAGCGAAAATATTTGTTTTGAAATAGGCTTTGACAATCAGCTGGCATTGATTCACGACCTACGTCACGATTGCTCCTTCTGCGCAACTAGTGTGTGAAGGATATCATACGAAGAGGGTCCTCACAAACTAAGAAAAACCGCTCTTTTCTTTTCTTTTATGGTAATTTTATTTGCTGTGAAGAAAAACTCTAACCTTTCTTGATATGATTCCCAAGCATTCGGATCACTTACGTTAAACTGTTCAATATTTCCCAACGCCGCCATAACTGCACTGGGTAATTTAACATTTCGATGCAAATCCTGACAATTACGGTCGACGCAGTCCCATCCTCGTTGCCAAAAATGTTATGTTCGTGGTAGGAATAACACTGAGTACAGCAACACGATGCATACATTGAAACTGATTAAACGTGTTATAACATCTATAGCCCAAGAAATGAGTTTTTCAAAAACATTTGCGAGGGCAGGTTGATTTTTTCAGTGCTCCAGATTGTGTCCTGAGTATTGAGCCAAAAAATCACACTCGAAAGCCTTGTGCGTTCGGCCCTATTGGCCTTTTTCTTATTTATTTTTTTTCGACAAAATGACCTTAACAAAACTTGTAGATAATAACATTCTGATCAACTTTGCCTCATGCCTTTTTTTGCTAGCTATTTTAGTTTAGGCGTTGCGGCCATTTTCGTGCTCCAGAATTCGCAAAAAAATTAAATAGCAAACCTGCAGGTTATTGTAACTTTAATAAAATTACTGGTAATGTACTCCATTACGTTTTCGGTTTCAGTCCAAGAAATTATACATTACATCACTAATCCGGTAAAATTATTTTCCCGGAGTGAAAGCGTGAAACCGAAATGATGTTTTTTTTTGACAATACTGGGACCTGTTACCTGTTTGAAAAGTGACAAAATATTTTTTTTTCTACAATCGGCCTAGAAAGTAGACTTTGTCGATTAGATTTGTGCTCGCAAAGTAGACGTTTCCTGATGACCTCCACTTTGCCGCTTTAGAGCATCAAACTACGTCAAAATCCTTCACTCTGTCGCCCTAGAGCGGCAAAGTAGTAAAAGCGCTTGCTTTTACTACTGGTTTCTTTGAACCTGAACTATTTTTTATCAAATGCAATTGTAAAAAAAATCAAGTGTGCATTTGCCAATATCAACAATATCTTTCGATCGGCAAAGTACCACTTTGCGCTCTTAATACACAAATAGCTATTGTGCAACCGTCCGCGAAATTCAATTTCGCGAAACGCCACATTTTACCTGCAAAATGTGTCAAATCCTTAAAAACGCTATACATGCCACAATGTCCACCAGGTCAAATAAAATTTTTCAAATGCCTAAAAGGCCGTACAAGCGAAAGAAATAAAGTTACAATAAAATATCATCAAGCAAAGTAATAGAGAATTTTATTAGGTATAATAATCTGCAGGTTTGCTATTTAATTTTTTTGCGAATTCTGAAGCGCTAAAATGGCAACAGCGCCTAAAGTAAAATAGCTAGCAAAAAAGTCATGAGGCAAAGTTGATCAGAATGTTATTATCTACAAGTTTTGTTAACGTCATTTTGTCGAAAAAAAATAAATAAGAAAAAGGCCAATAGGGCCAAACGCACAAGGCTTTCGAGTGCGATTTTTTGGCTCAATACTCAGGATACACTCCCCAATCAGCCCTGGAAAAATCAGCTTGCCCTCGCAAAATTTTTTGCGGCCCAGGTATAAATTTTTTGTGTGCCACTGTTGACAGTCCGATACACAACACTTCCAAAGAGCTTTTCTGTTGACTACAGACACCATCTCTAATCTGGACTCTGAATGACTGTCACGTCGCTCTAGAAAAAACGAAAAATGACTCAAGCAGACAAACTCACCAAGGAACAAGTCTAACAAGCTCTCGGTCTCGAACTTATTTTTGATATGCTCAATAAATATTTTTGAGTTTTACCCGGATATCAAGGTCAGGTTTCTCCCTGATATTCAATCAATATTTTGTAGGAGACCATTTTGTGATTACCCTTAAACAGGGATATTCGTAACCAAAAACTATAAATGGACTCAATAAATTTGCGATGAAAAAATTATGATTATTGTTGTATATTTGTTAGAACTTTAAGGCTGGGCATAGTAATAACTTGAAGATTTGATAAGACTCGAACTGAGTAATATGAAATCTTTTGAAAACCTACAACGCAATAACAATCATTGTCACACACAATCTCTGGTATTTTTAATCCAATAAGAATGAACATTCGGTACCGTATTAACTCAGTTGTTTGTTGATCACATACAACAGTGTTTAATGTAGAAGTTCAGTGGTATGTGATCTATGGAATGTGTATGTATTTGAAAAGGATACTAGATTTAAGAGGAAATTTAAACACCAAAATTTGTCAGGTATCGTTTGAGTCAGTGGTTTTATGAAACCATGCTTTACCTTTTTTTTTTCTTTGTTACATTATATTATGGTCTAAACCTTACGTAAAATCCTAAACAAACATGAAAAAAAAAACATAATATTTTTATTCTGGAATTTAATTTAAAAAATATTAAAAATAGTGTTACATAAATAGATGCCATTCCAAATCCTCTGACTAGGTTTCTAAAAGGAAATGCGGTTTGTTAGGTACTCATAGTTGTTATCTTGAATCAATTAGGAACGTATAAAAAAAACCTGATTGGTAATAGGTAACTACTTCAAAAAAATAAATAATAAGGAAGTTGACAATGACTGCCAAAACTATTCAAATCTGATTCAAGGACCTTGTAACTACAAACCACGCTTAGATTGTCTTTTAGTGTGCCAAGGTGAATACCTACTCTACTAGTTACTACTTTCTTCTCTGAATACTTATGGGTATGAAAAATAATAATACCTTCAAAATTTTTAGATATCTAATGCCTTTTAAAAAACGATACATCTAATTTCTTCTATCTATTCCCACAAAAAACATCTTAACTTATTTTTTATAGCTTAGAAAGTAAAATTGCTCCACATTATTACATTTTCTCACATTCACTTAAATTTTATCAAGGTTGTTAAATAATACGTGATAATGTGTAGTTATTATTTGTACCTATGTCCAATTATGTCTTTTTGTGTTAGTAAAAGTTTTGTGAAAACCACCACATTAGTAGATATATACAAGAACACACATTACTTTCAGTTAACGCCTTGAAATTCAAGCTCAAACTCACAGAAACAACTAAATGAGTTTTTTTTTTATTCCGTTTTCGAAAAAAAAAAAGCGAAAACTATGTGAATGTAGTTCCTTAAGTCGGTCAAAGCAATTAACAATTATTATTAGACAGAAAAATCTACGTCTAAATTATGAATAATTTATTTAAGATATCGGCTTTCCTAATTTTTCAAGTGCGATTTTAATGAATAATTAATGTTGCAGACTGGTTGTTAATGCATTGTTATATTATGGTCTCTCAAGGATTACATTTCGTTTTACGAGCGTGCGACACAAATAGCATTAATAAAACGCTAAATGAATCATACAATCGTTAAATGTTGTGTTTGAAGTCTCGACCATAGTTTTAACAGTTTTGTTGCAAATTGGATGAAGGATTTAGTTGAGAGGGAGGGTTTAATGGGGCATTTTGCAGAAGGAAAAAAATATGCTGCAAGAAGAAACTTTACCTGCGATGGAAATACAAATAAGAATTTTCTATTCGAGTCGACGACTAACGAGGATAATATTTCCTCACTGCAGAAATAATTTTGCAAAGGTAACACTATTGATGTGCTTGATTGTGTTTTCCACTTTGCAGTTTTCAGATCTTCAAAATATTATAAAAGTAAAAGAAAATTTGTTTAAAAATCTTGCAAATGTAGAAATTCCAGGCCGCAAATGATAGTAGTATTTCTCTAATACTAGAGTTATACAGGGTGTTAATGAATAGTGGGATCAAACTTCTAGGATAAATAGTACTCATTATAAGCTAATAAAAAAATTAATGGAAAGATAGGTCCGCAAATGCTTAGTGTTCGAGATACAGGGTGTCAAAGCTTGAAAAAAAATCAGTTTTCCAAAATCCGTTTCCCGAATTTCTTTAAACTATGCAGATTTGTTTTTTATAACAGAAGGTATCTTTGGACTCAATTAGATTTACCGTAATTATTCCAGTGGCACCCCAGAGGGCAACTACGTTGGTAAAAGTAGGAAAAAAATGGCAATCCTATCACTATTTTTTTATACCTTTGATATTTTTTCTCAGCAAGTCATATTACAGTCAAAAGATACCTTTTGTTATCACAAACAAACCTGCCAAATTTGAGAAAAAAAATTAAAAAAGGTATTTTTGAGCTAAGAAACGATTTTTTTTTTTTTTCAAATTTTGACACCCTGTATCTCGAAAACTAAGCATTCGTGGGACCATGTTTCTGTCAACTTTTCTCTTATTTTAATGAGTTCTATTTATCCTAGAAGTTTGATCCCACTATTTATTAACACCCTGTATAACACAAAACTTGCCATAATAAAGGGACCACTGATGGCTCGTCTCAAAGAGCACCCTTAATTACATTGTTTGTTTATTTTAGCTAGACCCTTAGGTCCCTAATCTTATTATATTGTTTATATAACTTTGACTTGAATTTTGATCTTCATAACGTTTGTTAGTCAGTAAATTGAGTATGAGTTTCATATCCACGATTGTTCAAATTTGTCTCTTTTAGCAAAATAAAGTATTTTAAAAACAAGTTACGCCAGTCGAGTTATTTAACTCTAGCACAATATGTTCTAGATTATCTTTTTTCTTCTTCTTGAACAAATAACACTATTTTTCTTCTTTGGTATTGATTGATTAACTTGACCTGTACAAGCTTTTGTAGTATTTTGAAAATTGAAATTTCGGTTGCTAAGTTCAATATCCTCATAAGTAAATTTAATTGTGAACTGAAACCCCAAATGTGACTTTTCCCAAATTACGACATTTAAACCCAAAAGTGACTCTTTACCAAAGTTGTGACAAAAAAACTCTAACTAGACACTCGGCACTAACAAGCAACATTTGTTGCTTCAGAGCCTCAAAATGTTTATTACTAAAGAGAATTTTATGTACTCTAATTAAAATGTATTATCGAGAAATAAACTATATAGAGGGTGTCCCAAAATCAGCGTTACAGGCTATAACTTTCTTATTTTTAGAAATAAAAATTTGAAAAAATAAAATCAATGACTAATGGTTAGTTAACCTCTCTTCAAAAATATAAAAAAATCTTCCCCTGACAAAATCATACCCTATATTTACATCCCTTGACTTTTTTTTTCAAATGGCACCCCTTTTATTTATTTTTATTTTTGAGAAGCTCATGAAATTTCAAATTCAATGATGTATGAAAAGTTTGTTTTTCCATGTTTCCTTGGAAAAAAAATTCAAAAATGAAATTAATAATAATGGGGTTCTATTTGAAAAAAAAGGCAATAGTTGTTTTAAGGAGATGAGTTTCTTAGGGAGGATTTTGTTTATATTTTTGAAGAGGGGTTAATTTGCACACAGTCAATTTTTTTTTGTCATATTTGTATTTTTGTTGGCAAAAAAGTGATCGCCTGTATAAGGCTAATTTTTTTTTTTTTTTTTTTTTTTACGGATATGCGCACCCGCAAGGAAATGTCCTATCACGCTCGAGAAGCGGCAAGTGCGCGGAAATGTCGGTGTATGTTTGTCTTGAAACGGTTCAGGTTGTAACCTGCAGGGAAAACCGTCGCAGGGAGTTTATTCCACAGCGATGCTGTTCTCCAGAGATATGAATTCTGATATAATGAGGTTCTTGGTGCCTCTAGTTTGACAGTAAATTCATGGTTACCGTCTGTTTGACGGGTTCGCCTGGTAGGTGCTACTCTCGGTGGAATCATACGTGCCAACTCTTCAGAGCATTTTCCGTGATAGTACCTGTAGAAGAGAGATAAATCGCCCACAGATCTGCGATGTTCGAGACCATCCAAGTTACGAGTAAGTGCGGGGTCATTGATCAGCTTGATAGCTCGTTTTTGCACGGTATTCAAAAGCATTAAGGTATGTTTGGGTGCTGCACTCCATATATGTGAACAGTACTCCATAGTTGGTCGAATCTGGGCTTTGTAGAGTGTCAGCAATTGGCTTGGTGTGTACAGATGTCTTGTACGAAATAGCACCCCCAGCTTTTGGGAGGCCCTTTTAGCAATATCTGCCACGTGACTGTGCCAAGACATGTTGGTCTCTGCAGTAACCCCCAAGATGTTCAACTGACTCTGTAATGTGACCGCACTTCCAGATAGCATGATGTTTGGCTCACCGGTGCTGGTCTTTTTTGAAAACAGAGCTGCTTGGGTTTTCTGCGCGTTGAACTGTACAAGGTTTTTGTTACCCCAGTCCTCTATTATCTCCAGGTCGTTATTTATCTGCGATATTTGAGTTAGTCTAAGATGATGGAATTCACGTGCGGAAAGACCTGTGGGTGGTATGAGTGAGGAGACTACATTGCCATCGTCTGCAAAGCAATAAAGTGGATTTACTGTTTTATCTATGAGGTCATTTATGTAAATCAGGAAAAGAGTTGGCGAAAGGATTGCTCCCTGTGGCACACCAGCATTTATTTGGTAAGAGTTGGAGTTCTGGCCATCCAGTGCAACATAAATGGATCTGTCCTTTAGGTAACTTTCAAACCAAGTGCAAAGTTTTGGCGATAATCCCATTGCTTTGAGCTTGTTGAGCAGATTTTCATGCCAAACTTTGTCGAATGCTTTAGATATATCTAAGGCAATTGTTCTTGTTTCACCCCGCAACTCAATCGCTTTTTGCCATAAGTGAGTGACGTATGTAAGTAAATCGCCAGTTGACCTATATTTTCGAAATCCGTATTGCTTATCGTTGATAATTTTGTACTTTTCCAAGTACTTGGTTAGGTGATTGTTCACAACTCTTTCCATTACTTTTGATATCACCGGAAGTAGAGCAATTGGTCTATAGTTTAACGGATCTGTCTTTTTTCCTTTCTTTGGAATGGGTTGTACTGCGGCAGACTTCCATGATGATGGATATACTCCTTGCCTGTAAGACAAATTGAATAATTTTGCGAAAGTTGGGGTGAGTTCGTTGGCGCAATTTTTGAGTACTATTGCGGGAATGCCATCCGGACCCATTGCTTTGTTTGTATCCAGCTTTTTTAGGGATTTTCGTATTTCTCTGTGACAAAAGGGTACCTCTGGCATACTATGGGAAACCCTTTCAATGAACGGTGGAGTTTTTCCGTTTGGCACTGTTAGGTTGGAGTTGGAGGAAAACATTTGGGCAAGCATATTGGCTTTTTCCTCTGATGTTGTGGCTAAGTGATTATTTTTATCTGTAAGTGGTGGTATGGATGACTTGGTGAAGTTAGATCCAACAGCTTTTGCAAGAGACCAAAAAGACCTAGAACTACTTGGACAATTCAGCAACCTGTTTTTTATTCTTTGATTGTATGTTTCTTTAGCGGAGTCAATAGTAATTTTGCAACTATTTCTGGCTTCTATAAATTCTGTGTGGTTTTGAGCGGTTTGTTGTCGTTTCCAAAGGTTATATGCTCTGTGTTTTTTCTGTACAGCCGTTTGACACTGGCTGTTGAACCAAGGTTTTGCATTAGCTCTACGTTTAGTTGTATGTGGGATATATGCGTCCATTCCAGATAGGATTACTTGTGTTATTTCATTACAGCAAATAGTGGGATCAGCTGTTTTAAAGCAAACCTCTTGCCATGGAAAATCCAGGTAATACTGTTTTAGGTCATTCCATTTTGCCGATTTATAGTGCCACATTTTACGAGGAAGTGGTTGTAGGCTTGGTGGGATGAGCATTTCGCACTTTGTTATTATAAGTTTATGATCGGACGAACCAAGTGGAGCATCTACTTGAATTGTGTACGAGTCAGGATTGGTGGTTAGGAACAAGTCTAAAAGCGCTGGTGGGACATCCATTTTTTTTCCCCCAAGAGACACGGAAAAACAAACTTTTTATACACCATTGAATTTGTAATTTCATGTGCTTCTCAAAAATAAAAATAAAATATAGGGGTACCATTTGAAAAAAAAAAGTCAAGGGTTGTAAATAGGGGATGATTTTGTCAGGGGAAGATTTTTGAAGAGAGCTTAACTAGCCAATAATATATTTTTTTTTGTTACAAAATTTTATTTCTGAACATAAGAAAGTTACGGCCTGTAACGCTGATTGTGGGACACCCATTAAAGAAAGTCAAACGCTTCAATAAATAAATATAAACAACTTCTATTTAACAAAAATACGTTAATAATAAGGGTAAATTAAGGTAGCACCACGCCCTGATGCCAGCTGTACTGGAACTGATTCCCTCTCTCGCTTCCGGCACGCATGCCCATCGATGGTTGGCACGCCGACACTTCATCCCTGTTTTTTTTTTTCTACGATCAGCCGGCTTTGTGAGTTTGATAACAGTCGACCACGCTACATAATCCACGTCCTCGTAGAAGCTCAAAGTTCCATCGCAACTTGTTAAGATTCAATTCAATTAGTATATGTCAATATCACAAGTCAGCCTAACACAATCAGTCAAACATCCATATTTCAGCAATTATTACGCAGAAAAAAGGGGGGAAAACAAAACATCATATATCATACTTATTTCAGCCATTAGACATAATATACACACATCTAAAACTCTCAACTAATTCATAGGTGATTACTGCAACCAAAGATTCTGCAACGAACATCTACCCATTTTACACAAAACTGAATAGATAATCATCGCAAAGTCATATACAGCACTCTGCCCCCTTTTTTTTCTTCTTTGGGTACCCACTAATCAATTTCTGTGCATAAGTTAATAGTCAACCATCCAAGGACCTTTTTTTTCAGTTATACATGTAAACCCCATACTTTGTGAGTGGCTTGCTTACATCAAGTCCTACAACTTTTCCTCTACGACTTTTCTCGGAAATGGCACGTTTGCGCGCAGGCGACTCGCAAACATTTTAGGGGTATCGGACTCCCCCAATTTGCCATTATTTTTGTCGGCCAAGTTGATTTCCGTGATTTAGAAATAAAAATCAAACATTATTCGTGAAATTAGATTTTCATGTATCAAGAAACATAACCACGTCAGATCGACATTTTGGGGGTATCGGTCTCCCCCAATTTGCCATTATTTTTGTCGGCCAAGTTGATTTCCGTGATTTAGACATAAAAATCAAACAGTATTCGTAAAATTAGATTTACCTACATGTATCAGGAAACATAGCTACGTCAGATCGACATGTTTGCGAGTCGCCTGCGCGCATACGTGCCATTTCCGAGAAAAGTCGTAGAGGAAAAGTTGTAGGACTTGATGTAAGCAAGCCACTCACAAAGTATGGGGTTTACATGTATAACTGAAAAAAAAGGTTCTTGGATGGTTGACTATAACAATATTCCGTGATATTGTTTCCATTCACCTGAATTGGCTATGATTCTTAATGTTCTATTCACAGCTCAATCTGTTCAGTACCTAGCTACTTCTTCTCAATAATTATCACATTTTATAGATACAGCTCTTCTGTAAACTAGCTAGATATCGTTTTTATCTAAGCTATGCCAATATAAGTTCTCCGCATAATTCATTTATTGAATCATCTTCAGATTCTGAGCTCATATTCATATTGTAAGGTTTCAACTTGTCCAAGGAAACGATTCCCTTTTTGAATGTCGTCATTGTCGTCCATGTGAGCCAATGCTTTCCCATACCGCATGTTTCCCAATACTTTATTTATAGTTCTCTGGAATAAAGCTGGTCCATTTGCAAAGCCGAATGGCATTCGAAGGTACTCGAAATAACCGTCAGGCCTTACAAAAGCAGTTTTTTTGAATAGAATCGGGATCCATTTCTATCTGGTGGTATCCACTAGCTAAATCCAAACTTGTAAAAAACGAACAGTCTTTGAGCTTCTACAAGAAATCATCAACTCGTGGTAATGATCTTCGCATTTAATGCGCGATAATCGATACGTGCTCGTTGCTCTCCATTCCTTTTCTTCCCTAAGAGGATTGCACTCGCATACGGGGACTTAGACTCACGTATTATATCACTCTCAAGCCTGCTTTACTCGAGCAGTTTATTCACAATATCTCTCACAAGTCACAACTTTCCTTTCAGAGTGAGATAAACGATAAGGTCTATACAAAATTGGTTTGTCGTCAGTAAGTTTAATAGTCATTTTCAAAACGTCAGTTCGTCCTGGTTATGACTAGGTTATGAATTCATAACACAACTAGTGGTGTTATGGACGAGGTTATGAGTCTATCACACAACTATTTTTGGTGATTTGACAAATGTCAAAGGGCAACCTGTAAAAGTAAAATGAAGGTAGACAACTATTAATGAACGAAAATAATTGGAAAAATATTCTTATTTTTCGGTTTGTAGATAAAACGTTGTACATCACACGTGCGTTTAAACATGACTACACAACTCGTGTGATTAGAACAACTCGGTCTACGACCTCGTCGTTCTAATCCTTCACACTCGTTATTGTAATCATTCTCATAAACGCACTTGTAATGTAAATAACAATTGTTCATTTGTTGAAACGGTCACCTGACCAGCATTGACATTTTTTTGAGCTCCGATTTCCTCAAAACAAACAACTGACCCTGATAAAATTTTGTCTTTACTGACCTTGAAATCTTTTTGAGAGAAGTTCATTATCGTCAGAGCTCCAACTTGACCATTTATGATACATTCGTCAATGTAGCATTCGTTTCCTAGAATTGCCCGCAGTCCTCCTGGTACATACACATTATCGGTGGTGCTCCTCGTGACGTCACCTCAATGACTGCTACTATTTTTGGGGGAATAACAGTGTCCATCGTAGCCCACAATGAAATTTTCCTAGTCGGAAGATTTAGAATGTTGGGAACATTGTCATCTCTTGGAAGACTGTGAACATTCTTTCCTGATATACGATTACCAGGATTGTTGGTTGATTCAAAAGGCTTGGTCCTACAATGATCGGTATTCACTGAATATGATCAGGTACTATAATGAAATCTACGTCGTCGGCTTCTACTTGATCAATTTTCAGGGTAGTTTTTCCTTCTTCAATAGCTGATATGACTGAACCACCGTATCCTGATACGCTGGTACGGAGATATTCCAACTTTTCCTCCCTTGTCACTTGCTCTTTGACAAGAACAGACTCATAACCAGTATCAACATATGCACACGTCGGCATATCGTTCAACACACAGTCCAAAAAATACTGTTCATTTATGGAAACTGTTTTTACTAAGCTATTTTTGACTTCTTGGTCGTTTGGTTTTGTGACGAGTAAAGTATCCTAGCTTCTTGCAGCTGTCACATTCCAACCTAGATTCACGACCGTTATAGCATTTAATGTGTGAATGAGTAGCCCTTTTGGAAAAATGCATTCTCTCACTCAAACTACGTTGTGGTCTCAGGGTCGAAAGATTTTCACCATATAGCTCATCCGGAGACTTGTACCTGCCAGCTCTTGCGCCAGCCTGGATAGAGGTATCAGCTATTCCATCGATAAGACAGGAGACTGCTTTATGTCCAGTGATTTGACAAGCACTCAGCAAGTCCATTTTGTCAAGATAATATTTCTCGCAAGTTTCGTTGGAATGCTTAATTCTGTTTACAAGTCGTCGCAAAGTGGTGGTTCAATCCACTTAGACATACTACGATTAGGATTACCTGGTTATAATTCTGGGATGCACTTAGGTTTTATATACATGCGCTGGGATTTTTTTTTCGAAGCAATTTGACTCTCAATGAACTTTTCAACCAGTTACTACAATCTTGTCATCTTGTCACAGTGTCTGCTCGTTCTGTTGAAGGCACACTTCGGCCCTCTGATGATAGTAGGGGTGGTGTAGTTTTGATCTTCTCTTTTGTATCTTCATGCATTCTTAATTTAATTTTTGTTGCTTCTTCTATTCTTGATTATGTATATATATCGCGCTCTTTCTATCGACCAGACTTCGACAGTGTCAAAGGCTTTCCTAAAATCCATGAATGCTAGCCATGTTGTAATGCTATATTCGGTCGTCTTTTCATTCAGTATTCTTATTGTGTGAACATGTTCTATAGTGCTGTAGCTCTTTCTATAACCTGCTTGTTCTTTAAGTTGATAGTCATCGACTTTCCTTTCTACGCGGTTGGTGATTAGTCTCATAAACAGTTTGTATATCTGAGACGGGACTTATGGGTCTATAGTTTTCAAGATTTGATAGGTCTCCTTTTTTTGTATATTAGAACGACGATAGCGGCAGTCTCTTAGTCGGGTGGTATTTTTAGTTGTTTTTCAAGGTGTTATGTATCCAGACTTCAAGATGATACACGCTTATTAACTGGAAAACGTTAATTCTATTGAAAGGACACTAATTCATGGAGAACATCAAATTAACGTTTTTACTCGACTAATGACTTGGAACAACTGTCCTATTGACATTAGGGGAGTACATTAATAAACTAAATTAATATAAAACCAAGGTTCAAACACTACATTTTCCCCTCCTACTTTAAGATTCTTTATAAATCCAATTTGAGTGATTTTTTAGTTGTTTTGCCAGATCTAGTAGTATCACCAAGATTATTATGACTTCGAGAATCTATTGTTTTGCTTGAAACAGACACATTACTTGGTTTTGCATATTTTTCAGATTGGTCACATTTGGGTGATGATACATAAAACTTAGGGCTTAAAACGTCACTAAGTCCTTATCCTCAGTTAGAGTAATGCTTGCACTAGTTGAGGGACAATAATTGAGAATGTAATATTTTGGTAATGAAATATCACTATCCATAAATTCATGTCTCTCAACGAATTGACTTATACGCATATCATTCGCGTGCACAAATTCAATATTATCATCTATCTGCACAAGATAAGTATGTACAATGGCTTAACACTTTGACAATCTCACGTTTTTGCCACAATTGTGTTAGTTTATTCTTTATATATCATCATTTAAGGAATAGAATTTCAATTTAGTGATGTCATATTTGAGCTTTGAGGTTTTATTGAAGGGAGGATTTTAAGAGAACAATTTTAGTCCTTGGACGCCTTTTGACAAGACATTCAGCTGGGGAAACTCCAGTAGATGTAGTAAGTGAATAAGAAATTCTCTAAACCATACAGAATTTTATGTTTGAAAATTTCCTTCCACTTCCCAAGAAAAAGAGCTTTTTTCAAGCCCCTTTTAACAGTCTGGACAGCCCTTTCTGTAATGCCATTACATTGAGGATGGTACGGCGGTGTTTTGACTGGTCTTACTTCATTAACCTGACAAAATAAACTAAATTCTGTTGAATTGAATGGTGGAACATTATCTGATATTATTTCCGCTGGTAGCCCTGATCCATCAATTTTACATCAATCCATTTCGATTTATTGTCAAGAACAACTAGAAAAGTATAACTATATTTACCTATGAAATAAATCCATATTTTGAGTCTCTTGACAAATTGTGCATGACCCAATAAACTTATCAATGGACTCATCAATTCCTGGCCACCAACAGTATGACCTCATAAGCATCTTTTTTCTCACTACTCCTAGATGTCGCTAATGAAATAAATTTAAGATTTCATTTTGGAGTGAATTAGGGATGACTATCTTACTTAAGGAACTTGCACAATAAATGAAAAATGGAATAAATAATGGAACACAATAACAAACATCCTAATAATTGATGCACTTAGGAAAAAAAAGTAATATTTTATCTCTGGTGTCCAAAATCTTCAATTGAAAATACCAAATAATTCGAAATTTATCACGCGATCGAAAACGTGATTCTATGGGTCCTGACGTCACAAGGCAGTAATAATCGGGTCGCGCCGCCGCCACGCCATGTGCTGCTGGTATCGCCATTGTCAAATCTATCGTAAATGACATACATAACAACATAACCATAATCTAAATCTACCTGCTCCAAGTTCGAAGTGCTCGTCACTGTCAACGGAATTTTGTTGCCGAGTGACGTCACACTAATCGGTCGTTTTGAATCACAGAATTTTTGAATGACGATGTTTCGAGCGTAACTTCAAATATTTATAAAAAATTAAGGGCTGATTTTTAATGCTCGATATTTGGTATGACTATGTCTTTAGTGTAGTAGAACACGTTTTTGAAATAAAAAAAAAAAATGTGCAAGTTCCCTAGACTGCATCTTTTTGACTAGCAAAGGCTATATCAGTCGAATATACATATAGGGACATCGTAACACATATCAAAAGAAAATAGAGAGTCTGCACATATTCCAGTATCACCATTGACTGGTAAACAGGACAAGCCATCAGCGTTTAAAATTTAACTGCCTTTCTTATATTGAATCTCATAGTCATATGCAGACAAATTGATAGCCCAACGCGTGATAGGCGCAGCTGCAGTAATGGGAACGTTTTTGTTTCTTCCAAATTTGAACTGTAAAGACTGATGATCTGTCGTGAGTGTAAATTTACGACCAAAAATATACTTATGAATTTTTTTTAATGCGGAAATTACAGCTAAGCTTTCTCTCTCTATATATTTTTGTTCCGCTTTTGATAATGTGCTAGACGCAAACAAGACTGGTTTAACATCGTTTTTGATTTGATGGCTCAATACTGCACCTACCCCATACCCGCTTGAATCACATGTCACAAAAATGGGTTTTATAGGATAAAAGTGTGTCAGAACGTCTTCAAAAGTAAGCAGATCTTTACTAAGTTGGAAAGCTTCTTCACACTCTTGACTCCATACAAAATCAGAATCACCCTTACATAAATCATAAAGGGGCTTTAGTCTTGCTGAAAGCATATGTATAAACTTACCATAATAATTTAATAGTCCCAAATATGATTTTGATTGTGTGACATTTTGTGGATAAGGAGCATTTTTTATACATTCAATTTTGTCATCTGTAGGATGAATTCCTTGTGAATCGACCACAACATAACCATAAACTAAAAACACTACTGATTTTTCGAAAAATTTACATTGGTTTTCATTGACTTTAGCATTGAACTCTTCTAATCTTTTTAGGACATTAATCAGATTATCGTCGCATTTTTGAAGAGAAGAACTGTATACTAGAATATCATCCAAGTAACATTTGGTTCCCGGTAAGCCTGATGAAATGGCATCCATAAAACACTGAGCACTGGAGCCGAGCTCTCTCCATAAGTCATTCGATTAAATCTAAATAAGCCGATACCTATGTGTCAAAAATATCATTGGGTTATGGCAATACACAATGATCAGGGTCAATAACCTTATTTAAGGTTTCCTTAAAATCGACACAAGTTCTTATTTCGTTGGAATTTTTCTTCAGAACAACTACTATAGGACTTGCCCAGTTGATATGACTGACTTTATACAAAATACCAGATTTGACCATCTTGAAGAGTTCCTCTTCAACTTTTGGTTTTAGTGAATATGGCATTTCATAAGATCTGTAAAAAATAAGACTTACGCCATCCTTCAATTTAAACTCAGCTTTGAATTCTTTGATAAAGGAATTTGGTTCATCAATAAACAATTTCGAAAACTTATTTTTAATTTAACTTTGACTGATCAAATTAACTTTCAAATTATCTGATTCTGACTCTTAACTTACACAATTTGAATTTGATTTACTTTGATTAGCATTATCAGACTTCTTAAAAATTTAAATTTGTTTAATTACAATACTACTATCTAGCAAATTTTCTTTCCAATTCTGGTTTAAGGTACTCAACCAATTACGACCCAACAACGGTATAAACTTTGAACAGCTCTAAGAACTACTAATGGTAAAAATATACCTGTTTGATATACTTAACGCACATCAATTTGAGCCAAAATAAAGGCTTTCTGCCCAGTTGATACTCTTAATTTAAAATCCAAAGGCTTCAACAGTATATTGGGAAACAATTCCCTGTAATCATTTTCATGAATTACAGAGCGAACTGCTCCAGAATCTACTTCCATATATCTACAGCCTGAAAATCTAAAAATAACCTTACCTCGAGAGTGTCATTGAACTTGACTTTCAACGACTTTAAAATACACTAATTATCATCTTCATCTAACAATCCCAATTCAAAGGATTCATCTGATTCTGGTGATTGGTCTTCTTCTAAACCGTGTACCTACTCGATTCTTGCACATTGGGGATTTACCTGTATGCCCAATCTGTCCACAATGGTTACATTTCCAAGTTACTGCTGGACATTTTTTGTTGTCAAAGTGGGTACGATAACATTTTCTACAGCTTTCTTGCTTCGTGTGACTTGTGCTTGGTCCTGGAGGTGCATACGCTTTACCATGAACTTGACTTTGACTTGAAGCTCCTCTAGGATTAATTTTACTATATTTTTTTTTTGCATACGACTTTTCTCCGACTTTTTTAAGAGTCCCAATTTCGAGACCCATGACTTTTAGCTGGCCTTCGGCTAACTCCATGCCTACAGCTATATTGAATGCTTTTTCAAACGTTAACTACATAGTCCTCTGTCAGCAAGCGACGTTTAATTTTCTGACTTTAAACCACAGGCTAACCTATCCCTTAGGGAATCATTCAAAAATGTGCCAAAGTCACAAACTTGGCTAGATTTTTTAATCCTGCTGTAAATGCTTTTACATCTTCTTGGGCTTCTTGGAATGCTGTATGGAAGCAATATCTTTTAGCAATGACTAACCTCTTGGGACTAGTGGTTCTTCAACTCGTCAATTAATTCGCTGTACTTTTTCGAACTAGGTACTTCTGGTGCTAACAGGTCTTTAAAAATATCATATGCTTCACCTCCTATCCTATCAAGGTGAGTAGCATAGCAACCTTTTTGTTATCTGCCCAGCATTGCACTCAAACAATTGCTCCAACCTTTTCAAATATATGGTAATTTCGTTTTCTTTGGGGATGAATATTCTGTGGGATGAATTGCTCAATATTTCCGACTAAACCCATTGCTTTTTGTGGTGCATTTACATTCACTTCAAAGTCCAATTCGTCTTGAAATTGACGTGCTTGCCATATGGCGACAGCACAGATCCATTTACATTGAAATAAATTTGAAGTTCACTTCGAAGTGCACTTTAAATTTGGGCGAGCTGCAGAAATTTGTGAAATGTCAAATTTTTAGATTATCCATCTGATTCTCATAAAATTCTGACCTTTTCACTTGACGTTTTTGTTCTGCAATGTAAATGATAAAATATCAAATGTCAAATTTAACTTGATGTTAGGAGTGAATGTAAATGCTCCTTTTTGTTTTACAGACTGTACTATTGTTTAGCTAGCCAAACGGCGAACTGCAATAGAATTTGCTGCTTTGCCAAATTTGACGGAAACAATAATAAACAAGTTGGTGAAATATTTTTTTTTTTGCTATATGGGCATGTGTAGTGTTTTGAAATAGAAAAAAATCCGGCAACATTGCGAAATGATGGATGTAGAAAGACGTGATTATTCAGAGGCATGATTCTATTGGTTAGAGCCTGAACGACAGCACCAGTGGCATGGTAATTGGCAAAACTAAAGATTTTTTTATTTAATAATTTTATTGGTTTATTTCTTGGTGGTTTCGGTGCCACTGAACCCAAAGACATGGCTGTCATCAGGCGGTGTCAGTGAATATTCTCAGGTTACGCCCCACTTTTCTTCCCCCTTTGGTCTCTACCAAGTTACCACTTGCCAGACTATAGACTGTTTGACTCTTGACTTGACTAAAAAAAAGCAAAAGGACGAAGAGACTCGACTTCCAGACGCGACACTTCTGGCTTTTTTGTTAGTCTTTCTGTATTCTGGGTGTATCTTTTTTTCTTTGTTATATGAGTTCTTTTCTCTTCTCCAGCATTTGGTTTGTTTCTTTGCTAAATTTTTCTGGCCTATCTGTTTCATAATATTTTTTGCCGTTTCTATTATTGTTTTCGTTATTCTTTCATTAATTTGATTTATGTCTTGGTGCGGTTTTATAAGGCCTTTCTCCAGTTTTTGCGAACCAATGATGAGGAAAAAAGTGTCTTTGAAATATATCAGTACTAAAATTCCCTAAACTAATTCCGTTTTCCTATTTTCTAGTTCAAATAAATTCACTTTCGTCTATAGGGATATTAATATCTTTTCTCTTCCTCTCCAATTACCTTTCTACGCGAAAGGCTTTCAAAAGCAAAATCCAATAATAAATAATTGTGAAAAATCGATTTAAGTTTTCTTATGACTTCTTTTTTGTTAGTTAATTCGCAGCTATAGACTTATATTTTCCATAAATGAATAGAAAATTATCATTCCATCTATTAAAATATCATCATATACAATTAGCCGGTCAATTAGCATAAATACAGGATATTGCGAAGTGACAATCGGGAGTGTCATGTACCGCTAATGGATATTTATGTTCTTTTTTTTTATGTGCTGCTTATTATTGATGATTATGTCAAAATATTTATTATAGGTATATTGCTTAATTTGTTAGATTTTTTATGAATGAATATTATAAAGCGTTATTTATTTGTAAATTATTTTAATTTTGTGACCTTGAAAGCACAAAGGACTTTGTACTACCTCCCATAAGAATGGAAAAGAGTTTTTCTATTCCCGATTAAGATATTAAAAACTGAAAATAAATACAATTTTAAATCAGAGAATAAGCTGTTGAGAACATTCCTGACTTTTTACGTTAAAAATTATTCAACCATTATACTGGCACCTGGGGCGCCACATGCTTCCCAGATTTATTTTGTTATTTTTCTTACAGATTGTGGGAATTTCTCACACAAAGAGTTCTTCTAAGAGTTCTTCTTTAGAGGACTGTGTTAAACTTTTCTAAAATCAAATCTGAATAACAGAAACGACGTAATTTCACTATTTACACTGATCCAAGATGACTGGGAGTCAGGGCTTGGGTGGATACCTCGAAGGCAGTGCCAGAATACTTTTATTACACTGTTTAACAGGTTAATAGATTGTTGGATCGTGTTTCCAACAGCAATCATCAACTTGAGTTGGCTTCAGGTCAAAATCTTTTGGTGCCATTAGTTATATTTCTCCCATACTAAAATGCGTGAAACAAAAAAGGGAAAAGCGATTTGTTTGCATTTCCCTAGGCCAAATTTCCAGCTGCCGGATTCTATTTTACGAGTCGAGTCAAAATTCGTATCGAATTGTCAAAATAGCGATTCTATTCTACGATGTTTCGATATGTATTACACGGTACGTCCGGAGCTGTCGTATTCGATATCGAGTGTCATAACAGACAATTCGACTCGACTCGTAAAATAAAATCCGGCAGATGCTGGCTTGGATTCTTTTTCATGAAGCGCCATCTGATATCGAATTTTGGGCATTATCAAGATGACTTATACGTTATTGACCTGTGCTCTGAAGAAGCCAGTGTTGAAGTCCTGAGATTTCTCAACCAGAAAAGTCTTCCCCTCCCAAGATATTGCTTTCTTAAAACTTTGCCCTGGACTATTAACATGGTAGTAAAAATAACTCATTGGGTCATATGCATAAAACACGATCATAATATGCTTTTGCTTAAGTTTTTTGAGATAAACATATCATAGCTTTAATGCAGCAAAAAGAGACGGAGGTAGAGTAAAAGCATTTGCTACACTTTATTCATATGACTGAAAGTCTTAGGAATTTCGGTTTCCAGAACGCCATCATTGATAACCATGTTCATTCAATGATATAGGCACAGTTCAAATGCTTCAAAGCCTTTTCCATGATGCTTCAGTGAGTGTCGTACCACAAACCTAATTAGACGATTTAATACCGTCTTCGTCGGATAGTCTCAAAGTTTCGGCCGCATATTTTCTGGATCTAAAGCCAGCTTTTCCATCCTTTCAGAGAGCGTGTAGTAATTCATTTTAGGATCAAGAAACTTCGGGTCAAAATTTCCATTGAGGTGTAAGTCCCAAAAAATGCAATATGGATATGCATATTCAAACACTCATACTTTTACTTTGGAATCTCTTCAGCCCTCTGCCATTCTACTTCTCCTTTGCTTCTTATACTTTTCTTCACCAACTTAATAAATCTCAACCCATGATCACCTTTCTGTTCTCCTATCTTACATTGACTTGAATCCACCTAGCGGATTTCACTAATGCTCATTATATGCGTCTTAAGCCGCTTTATTTCGTGTTAAAACAATCAAATTAAATATTTATAATTGTGCCACGTGATTGCTCCATTTTTTCACTTTCAGACAATTATTGGAAAATTGAATTCATTATTTAAATTCTACATGGATCTATATCATCAAGGTCCATCGACCTCACTTTTTGTTTCATCGTTACGTCTTGTAACTAATTAAAACATAAGAAAGATAATAATTATTTTCCTATATTGTTACACATTCATTTAATTATAAAGGTACGTGATTTTCAGGAATTTGAGTTCATTGTTGAAAATAGTGTTAATTATTATTGTTATTTTGCATTGTTATCTTAATAATAACTATATTGTTGTTACATGAAAATCCTGAAAAATACCTAACAGTATTAGTATTGCCGCGAATTAGGCATTCCAAATCACGTGACTTTTGACATACAAAATGGCCGGTCATTGGCACACAAACCCATTGAACTATAGGGAACAGATGAAATTTTAATTTAATTTAGCCCTATTTACCTGCAAAATTTACCTGTGGAGGTTTAATTATCGGGTTTAATCATAAAATTATTACCTGGGAAATTTACCTTGTGAAGTAGGGAAAAGTAATTAAATAGGTGTCAACGGAACTGATAAGGCTTGGATTGATTTTTTGTCTCGCGCTACATAGAAATTATTATTTTCCAAAAATGGCAAGTTCAGTACGGTTACATTCAAAGTAGATATTTATAGGCTGTTCATTTGTACTTGCTCTACCTGCTCGAAGAATCAGGAAGATCTGCTAGGACCTCCTATTTATGAGCCTATAATGATGGGACAAGTGTATGCCGATCTGTTCTTGAGATCTGCTTGAAGCAAGAAAAGCAGTAAGCAGTACAAATGAAATGAAAACCCTATTAGTTGAACGTGAAGCAACTTGCAAAGAAACTGCAAACCGGTCGGTATATGGAGAAAACAAAATTTCATAGCACTAATCCATTTTTGTCTTCTTTGGCCAAATAATTCATTTAAAATGCGTAGCATGTTCGAAATTGAAATTATCACAAAATCCTGGAACTCCAAATAAAGAAAATACAGAAAAATATTGTTCTCAAATACACATTAAACACATTTAACGACGTGTTTACCTATATTTGTGTGCCAATGACCGGCCATTTTAGACTTCTTTGACAGGAGGTTGGAATGCCTAATTCCGGGTCCAGTAAAACTCACTTCACAAACAGTAACAATTAACATTCATTGAATAAAATGAAAAATTCTCTTATCAAAACGTATACAACAAATCTCATATTTAACCTGACAACTTCGCGCAATTTATAGACGACATCGTATTCTGGATTTATTTAGAAGAATTTGTTGTTTCGAAAATGTATAGTAGAATTCATAGACTTTACGCGCTTTAGACGCAAATGGATTCTTAGAATATTACCGGGCTGTCGATGCAATGTCGTTATAGTATTTTCAAAACAGTGAGTTTTGATGCATTTATTTATCCTCATTATTTATTAAGTCAATTTTGAGTCATTATCAATTGTCCCAATATATTACCATTGACCACCCCGCCCCTGCAACATTAAATCAACCTTCCTCTTCCTCTAATAAGAGTATATTATACCTAGGAACTAAAGTGGATATTTTAATTCCCCAATGAAGTTTACTGAGGGATTAATAATAGATACTTTAGCCCCAAGGTATTTTACTCAAGTTATATGCCATACCTAATTTGTGATTTTCCATTTATCATAAATCAATTTCAATATCTATTGAAAGACTGTATCTATTATTTAGATTTTACGTACATCTATCATCAAGGTCTATCGATTAATTTTTAAATTGCATAGGTAATCCAAACTCAGAAACAATTGAAACTTTAACAAAATAATAACTCATTTTCTATATCATCAACACATTTAATATTAACAGGTTTATGAAATAAAATAGCAATATAAAATTAAGCCTTAAGCCATTAACTTGGTCGTTTTTAAATTATTGAATTTATTAACCTTATAGTTCTTTTTTTTTCCACATCCATTATAAAACAACTTGTAACCAGGGCTATTATAAAAATATTAAAGTCAAGCAAAAATATATCTCAAGGTCCACTAAACTGTTCTTTCTTGTTACAGGCTTCTTTCGGAGAAAATGATCTCGAGCAGAACGCACGTCAACGCTTTTCATGAGTTGTGACCAATGGGCCAGCAAAAAACCCACCGTTATTTAAATGTTAGACCACCAGGACGTAAAAAGACGTTTCATCACTGAAACCGTACAGAAAATGAGCAAAAAATAATAACTACAGTTTAATTTTAAGGTGTGCACTGGTTCATGAATACTTTAGAAATATTTAAAAACATTTTTATTTTGTAGATAGACCATTGACCAATCAAAATGTACAACAATCGAAAATCTTTTATTGTCAAATCACTAATTATCTTGTGCCTCATATACTTTGCTGTCCACGTGATATACAGTAATGGGAATATTATTACCGAGCTGCAACTCTCTGGCAGAAGTTTAGCAAGTTTGGATACACAAAACATTGAGACAGCACCACTCATACAAGAAGGTAAGTCGTTAGTGTTAGATTTAAAATTTTTCCAAATTTGATAAGTTCCTATCAAATCCATGAAAACGCCAATATGTTTAGTTGAGCTATTGCATACAGATGCACGCCAAACTTATTCTTTATATTTATTTCCAAGAAGGAATCGATGAAACTAATGGTAAAAAAAATTGAATCTTTATCCTTTACGTGCTGATAGAAAGAGATTCAATGTAAAAGTTGTCCTAAACAACTAAGTTGGTTTGGAATAAGCATCATCACCAGAGGGGAACATTCCGAAATTAATTTGCTTTGGATAAATGATATTTCTCTAATAATAATAAGTAAATGCAGTGTATAGATGAAAATGTATTTGAAGAACGCCTGAAAAATGAGATATTTGTGGGTATATGAAGAAGTTATTTTTAGTGGAAGCTGCTCTAGGTACTAATTATCTATGGCATTTCCTGATGGACCAGATTTGTTGAGATCTTTGGGTGAAATATAATGGTGATTCAGACTATTTCAAAAAGATTCCAGATGACATGAGAGATACTTTCCATCAGGTGTAAAGAAGGCAGATGCGTCCAGAGATTATTATGGAGCAGTTGAGTTAATCGGAAACCTGATATATAAAAAAAACGTTCGAAGGAGTTGACCAGTTTGTGCACAAGAAACCTGAATGCCGAAACAAGATGTATAAAAAGATCAATAAATGTATTATAGAAAAGCAATGACTGAAAGTTTATACTTCAATTATTACCCTTATTTATGTAGGTTATGAAGAAGGTGAAGCCTTGAAGAGAGGGTTGGAATTTATCATGTAGAAATCAAGAAAAGTTCCGAAGTAGTAAACTGGCCGAAAGACTAATTCTTCTTACATAGATAAGCAGTCGACTATTTTCAGATATATCTATTGAGCAATGCGGAAAATAATATGAATAATACGGATCAATTAAAAATTTTAGGAATGTGTTGTAATAAGTGACGCTCAGGAAAATTTACTGATTTTTCATTATTTTTATTCTTTCTGGTTCGCAGAAGATGTACTTCAGAGAGAAAGTCCATTCTCGACGTCGGCACTTACGGATGGCAGCTGTGTTTCGGCCTGAAATTTACAAAATCGGCAGATAATATGTAACTTTTCCTCCTTACTACTTATATAAGAAATATGCCATTCTAGTATTTAGTCGTCTTTATTCTAGCGAAAGCAGACTTGTCTATCTAATATAATACAGGGTGTTTCACGAACATCGAAACAGAGGCGTTTTGGGGTAGGTATTTTAAGGTCGATTTAAAAAAAAAAAAAAACGTTCGTACACGTCAATTTTGTATTTAAGGGGGAAACTTTTTAAACCCATCGGTATTTCGGTAGGGTGCAACCTCTGGGTGGGGTGACTTTCACCCCTCTTTTTTAGATAGGAAAGACAGGTTGAGTGGTACCGTGTTTTGAAGGAATTTTGATTCTCGTCACAACTGCCTATTTTTTTCGGAAATCGAAAAATTAGTTCTCAAGATATTCAGTGTCAAAGTTATCATGGGCTGAATAAGAAACAACACACTTTCCTGACTTTCCTCTCGGACACGTCAATTTTCATTTTTTCAGAAGCACACAAAAAAATGTGTCGAGAATCAAAATACCTCTAAAACAAGGTACTACTCGACCCATCTACCCTATCTGAGAAAGAGAGATGAAAGTCACCCCACCGCGCCGGTGGGGTCAAAAAGTTTTCCCCTTGAATACAAAATTGACGTGTTCGAGCGTTGTTTTTAAATCGACCCTAAAATACCCTAAAACGCATCTGTTTCGATGTTCGTGAAACACCTTGTATATTGATCAGTTTACGTTCTTTTCGCCTTTTAATTTCCATTTTCCTAGCTCTCGATCCACTCAGAGGTTTCTGTCTATTTTTCTTGCTCTGATAACGCGAACAATTACTTCTCTGGCAGCTCCTCCTTTTTTGGTAATTTGCCAAGACCATAGGAAAACATTTCACATCTTCCTTCACACTTTAAGTAAAGGACAATAATTCCATTGTAGCGTCATCCAAGGAAAAAGCAGGTCTCTTTGCGAAACAATTTGCATTCCACTCCAAGCCACAGGTATTGTCACACATTAGTTCTTATATGGACACGTTGTATTTGGACAAAAAACTATTGGGAAAATTCTAACGGAAACTTGACACTAGGAAATCGACAGCTTTCCACCAATAATTGTCCTCAAAACTTGCGAACAAGAATTGGCTTCAGCTCTTTGCCAACCGTTTTCACTCTCTTACAGTCGGGGCGTTTTCCCGTCTATCTGGAAATGTACAGAGTGCAGCCCAAAAAAGGCAAGAAAACTCTTCCTAGCAATTATCGTCCCATCTAAGTAATGGAAAAGACAGTTAACCTGACACGGGTTTTGTTCTAAAAGTCATATCTGGAACTCGACTCTCGGAAAACATAGCGTATCCAGAATTGTAGCATTAGACATCTTCAAGGCTTTTGAACAGATTCATTTAATCAACTGATTTTAATACCATTACCAACTGATGCCTATCAGGCAGACCTGGAGAACAATTTGCGGGCCGTAAAAACGACGATGAGAAACACGGTAGATTTGGACCTAGCAGCGGAACAACTGCAGACCCCTGTTACATCCGCCTACATGAACAACTGTCCTGCAATCACGACTAATTCCAACAGGAATGTGCCCTGGTGGAACAACGACCTCGGAAAATAAAGGAAGAAAACAAGGAGACTTTTCAACAAAGCGAACCGAATAGGAAAGTGGAGCGAGTGCCGTAAAGCTCTGACTGAATATAAAAAATGCCTCAGAGCATCCAAGAAGGAATCATGGGGAAGACACTATGAGGAGGTCGAACAGACTCCTCAATGTGCCAGGCTCTATAAAATCCTTTCCAAGGACACTCCAGGAACGATTGGCTCTCTAAGAACATCAAATGGAAACTATACTCAGACCGGACAGGAAACTATGGAAGAGCTTTACAGAGTACACTTCCCGGGCAGTGTGATCCTTGAAGGAAACCCCGAAAACCGTCACTATGTAGACCTAGCCACAACCAGATAAGGCACAAAAAAAAGTAGTACCATGGCGTAGGCTAAAATGGGCCATTGACTCATTTGAGCCATATAAATAGCCAGGATCAGATGGGATTTATCCAATATTATTACAAAAAGGCAGAAGCATGCTATACTCCAGGCTCCTGATTATATTTAGAGCAAAGTAGAGATAGTAAGGTCGTTCACTAACACACCGCGCACCCGTGCAACCATCTGCCAGTTGATAGTAAGTTCATTCACCATCACACCACAACATATCTGCTAGAGGACTTGCAAGGCCATCCTATAAGTGAGGGTTTTTATGAAGAATAATTGCAGAAAACAAAACCACCTGATGTATTTCTCATTGAACAAGTATTACGAAAGAAAGGAAATAAGGTTTTTGTGGAATGGTTGGGATTTGATAAATCTCATAACAGTTGGATCGATAAAACCAAAGATGTAGTTTGAAACTAGATTTCTTAGATTGCCTGGTTCATTTGCAATCATGAGCTTGCACTGTAAAGTTTGTGATGAAGTCATTTCTACCCATTCACATTACCTAAGTAATAAACATAAAAGTAATTGCTGTACGGAGTGTGAATCCAATGTTCAGATTATCAATTCGGCTTTCTGACCAGTGTAGGACTTTATTTAGAAAAACTGAAACCGAAAGTAGTGGATTTATTAGGAGAAAATTTTCTACTAGCTCTAGTATAAAAATAAACATGAAATTATATGGACTTTATATTTTAAGGGAAATGCAAAAAATAAAATTATAAAATTCCCGTTTTTCTACTTTTTTTCCCATAACGGATCTCTATAAATTATTTGACGATTTTAAGCAAGTTTTAGTTGCCAAAGCTGCCGAGTTCCAGGAAAAAGATAGCGGGTGGTCTTTGGTAAAACTTCTATTTCTGGAGGTAAACATAAACAAGTTTAAACCAATGAAATGGCGGGGGTAATACCTATAAACGCAATTTCTCAATTCTTGTATCACAGTTCCATGCTAGCAGACACCATGTTGACAACAGCTGAAAATTCAATCAACAGTAGCGACAAGGACGGTTGCTCAACTTGCCCCTCACCTTATTCGGAGTATTTTGATAGTATGGTTTCGAGAAGCAATTAAGAAAGAAACTAAATTTTTGGGAGAGACTTGCTATTTGATGAAGAAGTTCAAAGTTGTTGCAGGATTATTGCTAGAGGACTAATACCCAGTATAAGAGTTTCCAGTACAATTTTGAACCTACCTGAAGAACAAGTGACTGTATCGTTTAGTGATATTGAATCGACTGAATTCCTGAAAATTGTCACTTCCTTCATGGACTTATCTACTGACCATGATGGCGAACTTCGTGGTGTGATAACAGTTGGTTCATTATCGGAAAACTTCACTGTTCCAAAAGTTATATTTTTGGACGAGAGAGTGATCAAGTTAACGAGCAGAGAAATTAATTTATGTTTTTGTATGGATGATATCAAACACCTTTTAAAAATCCAAGTCATAATAGATTAGAGGTTAAGTTTACTCGCAGAACTAGATTTTAGAACTTTTTATGACAATCTTTTGAAATATTATAATGGCCGAGTTCGTTTTTGTCATCTTTTTCGTCGATTTGCTCTGAAGTTTTGACAGGCACGTGACTTAATAAGACAATTTCAAGTTACAAATCACGTGTCTGTCAAAATTTCGGAGGAAATCGACGAAAAAGATGACAAAAACGAACTCGGCCAATGTAGAAACTGTCAATGAGGATAATTTCCTGAATGTGGTTGAAGAATACTATGAATTATCATGTTAGAGTTTATATACGTTAACCCAGAAAAAATAATAACAGATTTCAATAATGTGACGCTGTTTTAGATTAGAGAGTAAAAACGGAGCGTGAAAAAAGTTTGAAGTCAGCTTTCGATCAGGCTAGAGCGTTAACTATAGCCTTATCGGGAGCTTGGTACCATTTCAACTTTTGTTGACTTTGGTGTGATTCGAACACACAACCTTCTGATCTGGAGTCAGATGCGCTACCATTACACCACCCCCACAAGAAGAGAATAGGTTTAAGCAGCTGAAGTCCTCACTTTAGGACGGTCAGATGAAAATTGAAAGTTTGATAAGTAAAAATCAATCTATCGGAAATGATATCAAAGCAAAATTGGTTGTGAGAATAACTGCCTCAGAAAATCAACATAAGCAATTCAATGTAACGCCAAGTTATATAAGTATCGGCGACAGGAGAATAGTTAGATCTTCAAACGCTATAAACGATACCGACGTAATAACCAAAAGTCTGGTAATCAAAATGATTGCTGAAAAGGTGAAGCAGTCTGAAAAACCGGCGCCAGCAACAGCAGTAGCGGTAGCAAAAAAGCCAAAAGGAAAGGGAACCTGAACATCCGTATATTCTATAACTGTATGCTAGTAATTGGTAAAGTTCCTATCGGGGAAAAAAATATAGAAGATTGTAGTGCCGATGAGCTAAAAGACTTAACAATTGTTTTTTTTTTACAATATGTCGATAGTACTACACTTTTAAATATTTGGGAAAAATTACCACTTGAACACAGGCGTGATTTTGAGTTGTAAGTAAGACTTCCCTGTTTCTTTAATCATAACAGATCTGATTGTAGAACACATGTAGATGGACCTCCCTCCTCACAAAACAAATTTTATTTTTGTATAAGAGGTCTAACCAAATAGTGGAATGTTTCATTCATCTAACAGCAATGGTTTGGCTCATTTTTAATTTTATTGCTCTCGCCGCAGTGGTTCAAAATGTCTTCTATATACATGCACCATCAGACGTACGAATTATGAAGGCTCAGCTGAAAACGGATAGCTATTTCAATGATTTATGGATTCCGCTTTACTACCGCCTTATAGATATAACGATCGTACACCTACTTTCCAGACAGTACTTCCAACATCCCAGAATAAATTCTACCAGTATAAATTTCAAGTAGAATTTCGAAATAAAAGTATTCTAGCAAGCAGGGAATGGACAAATATCGGTATTGGACCTCAGCAAGAAACCCTCGCCAAAATTGGAATCTTCTGCAGAAACCAGACTATGAACTCCACTACAACAGAAAATATTTCCGGTTCGAGACCTGATGCCTATACTTACTTAATCTATACTTAAATAATATACGCTCCGAATGGACGATAACTACGGTTCGTAGATGACACAGGGGCTGCGGTCAAATTCCGGAAAAAACCGCCAAAAATTTGGGGTTGGCCCGAGTCAAATCCCCGATATTTCAGATCAAAGGCGCCTCCTATCTAAGGATTTTCCCACGGTATCGAAAAATTTCCCAGGCTCAGGTGCCCCCGCTAGGTTGACAGATAACTTCACTTGGGTTTAGTTGAAGTAGCCCGGAGTAGGTTAAACATTGATAGATGGCGTCACTTGGGTTAGACACTTACTGACAGATGAACTTGTAGATGGTTGCACCGGTGCGCGGTGTGATGGTGAATCATAAGTTGTATTCCTGTTAAGAGTTTGAAGCACTTGAGTTACTCGCTCCGGTGTTAGTCGCCTCCGATTTTAAAGGAACAGATGCGTGGTGCAACAAACACATTTCGAAAGGGATAAGCGCGTAACGCCTCGGAGCTGTTCCGGAGCTCCTCCTAGGTGTGAAAGGAATACAACTATTGAGTGGTGAATGAACTTACTATCAACTGACAGATGGTTGCACCGGTGCGCGGTGTGATGGTGAACGACCTTACTATGTCTACTGAGCAAGCTTGGGCTAAATCATATCCCCAAACCCTGGAAAGAATTCAGAGTTGTTTTCATCCCCAAACCTGGCAAATTGGGTCAGGACAATGTAAAATCTGTGAGACCCATAAGCCTCATGTCATTTTTGTTGAAGGCTCTAGAAAAAACTGCATATGAGCTCCACCTTCGGGATAGTGCATTGGCTACCAGACCAATACATCTGGACCAATATGCTTACAAAGCAGGAACCTCAACTGAAACAGCACTACATCACCTCGTTCGGCGGGTAGAAAGTATGTTGGAAAATAAGAAAGTTATGTTGGGAGCCTTCCTTGATATAGAGGGAGTGTTTGACAACACTTCCTTCGAGGCAATCATGAGAGATCTATGTCGATGAGGTATTGATGATACATGCTGTAGATGGATAAACTGCATGCTTCGAGGTAGACTCATCCACTCCACGCTCCTGCGTAACACAGTAACGGCTCGGGTTGCAAAGAGATGTTCGCAAGGCGAAGTGTTATCACCCCTGCTGTGGAATCTGGTGATGGACGAGCTGATAGAGCTACTGAAGAGCAACAACCATCAAGTAGTAGGATATGCAGATAACTTGGTCATAATATCCTAGGGAAAATTCAACCATACAGTTAGAGATCGCATGCAGCAGGCTCTAACAATGGTCTCTAGGTGGACACAGACTGTAGGGTTGAAAATTCGTGCCATCAAATCGACAACCTTTATCAAAAGAAGACGGACCACTTTACCTTCAGGGAAACCCAGTTAAGATGTCGGACGAAGTTAAATATCTGAGGGGAAAATCAAAGACTCAAAATTAACTTGGGACAAACATCTGGATAAAGTAATTAAAAGGTCAGAACTGGTCCTTATACTGGCTAGGAGAACTTTCGGAAAAACCTGTGGGTTGCGGCCAGACATGATGCACTGGCTGTACACAACGATTGCAAATCCAACAATCACCTATGCGTCTTTGATATGGTGGACAAAGACACAACAGGACAGAGCCAGAATGAGACTTGGCAGGGTGCAAAGACTTGCCTGTCTGGGCATTACAGGGTGCAAGAAAAGCACACCAACAGTAGTTATGGAAGTCCTACTATACCTTCCTCCGCTACACATTGCGATTCAGGCGGAAGCTAAGATGGGCATCCACAGATAACGAAACAACCTGAGAAAACTAACAGTCAGATCAGGCCACACACAAATGAGGGAAGTCATAAATCTGACAGTATTCGACATGATAACTGACTATGCACTTCCCAAATACTCACCTGACGTATACTTCAAAGTCCTAATTAGTGAAAGGGGGGAATGGGAAAACCAACATGCACTTCTCAATCTCAAAAGCCAGACTTGGTATTCGGACGGATCAAAGACTGAGAGTGGCACAGGCGCAGGAATCTACAGTCAAGAAGGAAGATGCGAGACCTTCTAGGATCACATACATCTGTTTTCCAGGCAGAAGTATATGCAATGCTACAATTCGCAAGAATCAACAATATGAGGGCATGCAAAGAAAGGAGACTCACTTTCCTCACATTGATGTGTGTGCCAGAACACATAGGTAAGGCTGACGAACTTGCACGCAGGGAGTCATTCACAGAATACCTTTGTCCCGTACCAGCTCTCGAAGTACCCAAAAGCACAGTAAGAAAGGAGCTGAAGGAATGGATCAAAGCAAAACATGCTCAATACTGGAAGCAAATGCCCAAGCATGCACATGGGAAAATCTTCATACGTGAGACATGCAGCAAAAGAGCAAAAAGAATGCTACAAGTAAGCAGGAATCAACTCAGAGTATCAACCGGCTTTCTTACTGCGCATGCCCCAGTAAAGAAGCACCTACAAACAGTGGCTTTGTACAGCGGAGGCACGAGCTGCAGACTATGCGGAACAGAGACTGAAACAGCTCAACATATTATATCAGAATGCGATGCACTAACTCGCAGAAGACAAAATATATTTGGAGAAGATGAACTAGATTCAGACACATACGGCAAACAGACCTACTTCGCCTACTGCAGAAAATCAGGGTTTTGGAATGGGTGCAGTAAATAGGAAGATTCAGCACAATAAGCCTCCAGCTGCAGTGCTACTCGTTTAATTAGATGACTTTCCCATAAAAAAAAAAACTGATGCCTTAGGAACCTAGTCAAATTCAATGCTTCCAAAACTCAAGCAATAGTATTCCTAAATAAGACATTTTCCGCCGAGGATAACCCAGTCAGGATGTCTGGACAAAACATTTCTATCAATCCCTCAGTATTTCTTCCTAGGGTGACCATATTGACCATTTTGTCTTGACATGACCATGTATCTTCGATAGCCAAAACCGCTTCACAAAAATTAGGTTTTTTGTTTTGTGCAAAAAAATGCTTTACAAGGCTCTAATCACAACACGTCCTTCTTCTTATAATAATAATAATAAAATGTTCATTTTCAACCAAGTATATTTTGAATGATGAGGCACGAAGCTTAAGAATCGTACAGCGGAGTTAATTTCTTCTATGGTATTAATAAAGTACCTATACTTATAAAATTCTCTATTGTTACAGCTTCTGGTGTACAAATTACAACCTCCAACTCAACGAAACTACAACCTTCAGACCCAGTGGTAGGAGAAGAAAAGCTGCCAGCTCCGCCGCCACCTGAACGACCAAAAACCGAACCGACAGTATCCGAAAAAATCAAGGAAATTACGCAATGCTTGGATAAACCGTTTGTGCCAAAAACGCAACAACGTGGTGACTATTGGGTGTTATACAATTATATTCGCGCTGAAAGGACGTTCAAGTGCGAGGAGACGGTGACTTACACCACTCACGCGGATTATTCCTTCATGGACAATTTAGTGCCATTACTGGAACGATGGAGGGCTCCTATAAGTATAGCCCTTCACGCTCCGGGGACTGATTTTGCTTACACTTTGGAGTCTATAGCTCATTTGAGGGACTGTACTAGTTCTTTGGTGCGCGAATTGGTTACGTTTCATATTTATTTCAGTACTAAACATGTTCCCAAAGAGGTAAGAATTTTATTATGTATACTTATTTTTTCGACATCAAATAGATTGGATAAATACTGCACGTTCTATATGTATAATGATGGAAATTTTGTTAATTTTGAGAACATATGTATAATTGAATGACTAGATTCAGTTTAATGAGGATTTAGATGGTTTGCATACCATATTTCATACTAGTCTTGATGACATACTGATCCTCTGGACGGGTTTTGAAAATGGCCTTGAATTCTGAACTAAAGAATATTCCTTGAATATCTTTCTTACATTGAATATTCCGCGAATTTGTTATCGTATACCAACACCTACAGGAATCACAATATTTCGTTACATATGCAGGATCCTAGTTCACAGTTTCATTCCAAAGTTTCTATGCATCTATTGTTTTCTGTAAAATAGGGATAGCGATAAACTATTGATGCATATTTATATGATAAACTGACCAGTAGCACATGTTCCTTCTCACCCTCGACTAGTATTAACACATATTTATTTCCAGCTTGCGGAAATATCCAACCCCTTGATAAACCGGTAAAAGTATTCCACATGGCGGGGCATTATATGAAAGTATAAAATATGGATTATTCCATTTTAAGCCTCAGGATTTAGTTTTCTGTTTCAAGTAATGTGTTTGTGCTTAAAAGCTTTACCATACAAGACACGCGTCCTTTATCTTGCTTTTCTTTGCTCACTTCCTTTCATAATAATATAGGGATGATCCCAGGGCCATTTCTTTTCTCGAGAATAGCAGTAACGGATTATTCAAATTTTTGTTTACCCGATGCCAGTCACTTGAAGTTGGAATAATAAATTAACAGCAAAATATAAATGCGCATATTTCTCGAGGCAATATGATGTCAAACCGGCTTCAATGACGAAGTTTTATTAAAATCAGGAAATAAGTATTGAAAAATAACCAGGATGTCATTGAAAATGTGTCTTCCAAAAACCGTCCCTTTTTTTTAGGAATTATTTACATTAGAATCCCCAGACAATTTTTCATTTTAAAAGTTGTATGGATCTCCACCAGAAGAAAACTGGTAATTTTCAAGAGATTCGTTCATAAATTGCATTCAGCTTTCCAATTTCTGTTTGTCATTTTAAGAGGGGAGCTTTTCACTGGATCGTGTAATTTAATTTCATCGGAACGATTTTGCCGTTTCATTCCGGAGCTGTGCTGAACGAATTTAATTACTGCAGACTGGCTAGCCTATTCTATTTTTCTAATCATTCGGAAGAAGAAATCGGAAACGAAAATATGAGAAATCTATATTGGAATGCATATTGCACAGAGCTCTATGTTCAAATTAATTTCGTTTCTTTTTTCCAGTAAGTTTTTTTTCTCAAGTAGATTAATTTAAGTAGCTAGGTACCTATATAAAATTATAGACTTGGAGAATATTCATTTTGAAATTGAGACGATCATTCATTAAATTTTAAAGCTCCTTTAGATGGTGGAAGCTATTAAGGTTCTAAATTAAGCGATTGGAACATTCGGGATGTTAACTTCATGGGTTTCAAGTCCTGTCATCAGTATAATTTTTCACGCCATGTTGCGATTTATTCCACTCCTTCCTGAAGTTTCTGGATAATTTATTCCAAGGTTTCTACCCTGACCAAGTATGGTTGAATTATCATCGTACATTCATTTTCTTGGTCTTCGGGATGTCATGGATTTAGTTGGAGGTCAAAGTATCAATTATTGAAGCACTTCCGGCTGAAATTAAGCTGCAAGGGTTCCTTGGCCAGGGTAACAACGGCAAAGGCCTGGGAACCAATGACGGAGGTGGCAACCAGGTCTTTATAGCGGGTCAAATATGAAGGAAGAGGGAAAACAGATCGATCAAAGTCCTAGAAAAGGCAACCGATCGAAAAGAGGAACACTTCGAAATCAAAACTCAGGATGGGGGTTGGTTGAATAATAGACAAAAATGACTTAAGCCAAGGGAATGGACAATGTGGTGGCCGAGGAGAAAATAATCAGGAACAAAACGACAATACCAGAAAGCGGATCCTATAAAACGACGGAGATCATTACTATTATTATTATGAGGCGAAGGAAGATTGCCAATGACTTCTACTTTTTCCGGATCAGGACGAAGACCTTCACTGTCAACCAAATATTTTAATTCTGGTTTGCAAAAATTATATTTTTCGATGACCCAGCCTCGCGCAATCTATCAAAGATAATCCCTAACAGATTTAGATGATCAGAAAAGGAGTTAGATAAGATGACGATATTGTCAACTAGCTTCTTAGGAAAGGAGGACCCGGTATTCAACCTTATAAATTTAATTGCCGATTCGATCGGATGTTTATTGCAATAAACGGATATAAGTTGCGCTGCAAGCCGCAGCAAAGGCAGACTTAAACCAGTGGAACTACCTCTCGTTGGGAAAGCCCCTCTGGAATTAAGTCTCCCCAGTGCAAGACCTCTCGTTGGGAAAGCCCCTCTGGGTATCTTCAGCCTTATCGTTGTCCAGTGCAATTCCTCTCGTTGGGAAAGCCCCTCTGGACAAGGCATAAGGGTAACGATAATCGACAAACCCCCAAGCAGCGTTGACGTGTGGCTCCCTATAAGGGCCCCAGTGTTCGAAGGGTCATGCATCTTATAGGACTAGCGTACATGTAAGGGCATATTTGGGAAAATATATATTTACACTTTTATATAACTTGAGCGAGTTTCTCTCCATCGACCCCCAAAGCTACAAACCCCCCATAAAGCGGGCAGTTGTGACATATTTGGTGCTCAAGTTTTCTTCGAATGTTTGTGAGAATATAATGATGTCGTCTAGGGAGATTAAGCACTTCCTTCCATTTCATATCCCAAAAAACTTGGTCTGCTAGTTCTTGGAAAGTGGCTGGAGCGTTGCATAATCGAAAACTTAAAACATTCGATTCGTAAGTCCCATGTCCTTGCGCCACGAAGGCAGTGTATTGCTTGGACTTCTCTTCGGCTGGAATTTACCAATATCCGGAAAACATATCGAGTGTGCTGAACCATTTTGCATTGCCCAAGTATGACAAAATGCCATCGATCTGCGGTTGTGGGTATGTTGATTTTTTTGTTACTGTGTTAACCTTTCTGTAATCTACACAAAATCTTGTTTTTCCATCTTTTTTCTTAACTAGCACTACAGGGCTAGCCCATGTAGAGTGGCAACTGAATTACTTCGCTATCGAGCATTTCCTGGATTTGTTCGTCAATAATCTTTTTTCTTTTTGTCACACTCTGTATGGGCGGCTCTTTATTGGGCGAGCCTCTCCGACGTCTATTATGTGTTCTGTTAGGTTTATCTTTCCCGTATGTTTTGTAGATTTCGCGAAAACGTCGTTGTATTCCAGGAAGAGTTCTTTGAGTTCAGGCCTGTTCTTCTCGTTTGTGATGCTGTCTAACTTATGATCTTCCATTGTTATTTCTTCGCTCTCTTCATTTTTTCCTGCTTGCAACATGAAATTGTGTGAAAGATTTGTCTCTGATGCTGTTTCTGCCAAAAATGCCATTGTGGTTCCGGCGTATATAGCTACTAGCTTCCTTGTGTTTGATTGTACTTTTGAAATGAGGCTACCTTCATTGGTGTGAATATGCGTATTTAGTTCAAGATGATTTTTTGCTAACCAGTCTAAATTATATTTGCATGTATACATAGTAGGTATTACCTTTAATCTCACTAGGTTTGCCCATAATATCTAATTCCATTGTTTTTAACTCATTCTGAGACACCGTATAATCTTTTTTTGTACCAAATTTATATGTCTTTTTCTTAGTTTCTGTACCGATTTGCTTCAGATGCCTGATTTCTTCTTCTTGCTTTTTTTCTTTAACTTCATACCCAGATTTTTTCCTATAAATGTGAATTTGGACCCCTGCATCTTCAAATAGAAAATATATCATCTGTTCAAATCTAGCCCATTCTTTTTCTAGTCCCCATCCTTGTCTTGAGATGACTAAATTTTTTGATGGATTTATTTTTTGAGATATTGTTACTCAGTGCTGTTAGACATTTATACATGTTTCTTGGACTTGGCTTCAAATTCATTGATTCTCTTGTGAATAGAAAAATTACTGATTTTTTTCCTTGATTTGACATGATAGCTAACCCAATGGTCCCTTTCTCTTTGTTTTTTTGGAATCATATGCCTATATTTTCTGAAAACTGATTTTTTTGATTTGTAGTTTTGAGTAAGTCCTACTTCTAAAACGGTGTCGTTCGTTAGGACGTCTATGTTTCCATATTCTTCTTTCAGGAGACCGTTAACCTGGTCATCTTTTATATGAATGTGCTCTCTTACAAACTTGTTAAACTCTTGTTCATCTCTTGAAGTATCTAGTCTATGCTCTCTCGTTTCAGTCGGCTGTTTTGTTGTGACCAGACCTGACATGTTGATTTTTTCGTTATTGATTTGTCTTAGGAATATTTCATGCTGACCATTCAGAATCAGTTTTTTCCGTGGGAGATCTATGATCGCGTTATTTTTTGTCAAAAACTCCATGCCTAGGAATATTGGTTGAGTTAATGAAAAAATCACTTTGGCGTTTAGTCTGCCCGTCCATTTTTGACTCTCTGGTATTTCTATTGGAACTTCAATGTCTCTCAAAACTTTTATCTGGTGTCCCCCTGCAGTGACTAGAACCGTGTCATCATTTCTTGTTAGTTTCTCTTTGATTAGACTTCTTTGTAGTCTGCTGACATGTGCTTATTATTTAATTTAATTGTGATGTGCAAGATTCCTATGTTATTGTTCTTCCCCAGGGTAAGGATGGCAGGGGCTTTTAATTTTGCCATCCCTTCTCGTTTGGGTTTTGTCGTCGGGTTGTACAGGTGTTTGCATAGTGACCCTGTTTTCCACAAACAAAGCAACCAGGATTGTTTCTGTTGTTTCGTGGCGTATAAGATTTGTTCCTTTGAGGCTGGTTTCCGCATACTGTTGCAGTATGTCCTGTTTTTCCACAGTTGTAACAAACGGTGGCAATTTTTGAGTTGGAGTTATGATTTGTCATCTTTTGGCTCCTATACCTATATAGCTGCGAAATGTCCTGTTTTCCCACAATTATAACACGTTTAGCTAGATATTGGTACTCTTGTTCTTGTGTGTTCTCCTTGCATTCGGATCCTGCAGGTGGCCATTACATGTCCTCTTTTTCCACAATAATGACATATCTTTAGTTCTGTGTCTGTGATTGTATTTCTTTCCGTACAGCTGGTAATTTGGGTATCTTGCGTTGCACCTTTCTTCGGAGCTTTGTCTATCGTGTCTGCTATTTCTTTTAATTGTATAAGTGATGTTGGTGGCTTGTTCGGCGGATTTGTTAACCAGTAGTAATTGTAATGATTTGTCTTCGTCAACCCTTCGCAAAAAATCCTTACAAATTCTTGTATATCAAATGTATGTGTGTAATTGTGGTATAATACTTGTTAATCGTACAAGTATTCCTTGACTGACTCATCTTGACCTTGTTGTCTGTTTTCGACTTTTTTCTTGAGTGCCCTTTGGTAATCTGTATTCTCAAATTCCTCTGAAAAATCTTTGACAATGTCTTTCCAGCTGTTGTTTTGGTGATCGTGCTTATATTCCTGAAACCACAGGTTTGCGGCTCCGTCTAAATATGTTTCAAAATAAAAAAAATTCAGCTTTTCGTCCCACCCATTTGCTGATCTGTCATATGTTCCTAGGAACTCGATCGCGCTGGTTTTACACGGCTGGAAGGTTTGAGGGCTGATAAACTGAGGCAACTTTGCCTGTTTCTCCGCTGTCATAGCGTTGTTCTACTTCCTCTTTTGATGGTTGCCTGGGTTTTGGTACTTCTTGAAGGGTAAAGCCTGGTGGGCTACCAAAAACACTGTCTTCTTCGTAGCCTGTTTGATTATTTGCTGGGTTTTCTATCTGACTGGTAATCTGCTCTAAACTGATACTAGGCGACTCTTCTCGGCAGAAAGAACGCGTTTTCTGATTCTGTGCTTCTATGGGGTGGTCTAAATAATTCTACTGGTGTCGTTGCTGCTGCGTTCCTTATCCTCAAATTGTATTTCGGTTTGTCTGGCATCTATTCTTGCCACGATGGCGACGGTCACAATTTATTCTTCTATTGGCACTAGTTTTTTAAATCTACGGAGTCTTGTCTTCACCTTCGCCAAGCTGTTGTGAATTTCTCCTGAGTGCTTTCGTCACGGTACCGTTTGTCGACGTACCGCGTCATGACGTGTTATGGCGTCGGTTTCGAGACGGCACCTCCACCAAATGTGTCACAAATATGCCCGGCACCTCCACCAAATATGTCACAACTGCCCGTTTTATGGGGGTGACATGGGGGGTTTGTAGCTTTAGGGGTCGATGGAGAGAAACTCGCTCAAGTTATATAAAAGTGTAAATATATATTTTCCCAAATATGCCCTTACATGTACGCTAGTCCTATAAGATGCATGACCCTTCGAACACTGGGGCCCTTATAGGGAGCCACACGTCAACGCTGCTTGGGGGTTTGTCGATTATCGCCACCCTTATGCCTTGTCCAGAGGGGATTTCCCAACGAGAGGTAATTGCACTGGACAACGATAAGGCTGAAGATACCCAGAGGGGCTTTCCCAACGAGAGGTAGTTGCACTGGTTTAAGTCTGCCTTTGCTGTGGCTTGCAGCGCAATTTATATCCGTTTATTGCTGAATTGCAATAAACATCCGATCGAATCGGCAATTAAATTAATAAGGTTGAATACCGGGTCCTCCTTTTGGAACAAACCTCTTCCAAGGTCGGTAAAAGCAGCGTTTTTGCTGTACCTGCCAAAAAGCAGATTTAATATCAATTGAGCTGATTACCGGGTTTTGCGTAAATTGTTCAAAATAGACGAAATGTAGGGAATTGGGTAGGCATCTTTTTAGGTTTTCAGATTGAGTTTGCGAAAATCTATACAAAATCTGAAATTTGCATCAAGTAGTACTTGACTGGGTTAGTTCGGCTTGGTAGTTCCTTTGGTTACTCTGTTCAGCTTATATGTTTTCAGTTCAGTGGGTTGCAGTTTTGTATCCTCTCTGTATTAAGTTTGGTTGAAGACGAGAAGGAAATATAAATTTTTTGATTGTCTATAACTGACTCTTCAAATGAGTGCTAAATTTGGAAATTATTGTGCTAAATTAGTAGAATATAACAGTAAAAGAAATATTACGGATGGTTGAGGTTGGGGTGGAAATATTAATTTTTTGATGGTCTATAACTTTCTCCACAAAGGTGTGCAAAATTTGAAAATTACTGTGCAAAATTAGTAGAATATAACAGTAAAAGAAATATTAAGTTTGGTTGAGGTCTGGGAGGAAATATTGGACAACAAAACCAAGGACATCATTACCACAATAACCACCTCTAGCTATGGAAAGTTAGAGTTTTGAAGAACTTCTGACAACAGGCAGAGTTTGAAGAAAAAACTGAAGACACAAAACAGAGAAGCTGCAGGATCATGAACAAGTGCTAAAATTACTGTAGCTTCTTGAAAAATGAAACAGCCTACTACATTTTCAATTTTCATACAGGTATTACCAAATTTGAAAATCATCAATCAACACTTTGTTAAGTTATTCCGATAAATATAATTAAACATAGGTAAGCACTCGCAAGTGAAGATTGAAATTTAACTTCAAGCACAAAAAAAATGAAAAATTTGAAAAAAAAATCAATTTTACAACAATAAACTTGCTCTCATTGTGCTATAAGCATGGAATTTGACTTGCCATCTCCAGTTTTGTATTGAAACGTGATAAGGGTCCTTTATCCAAAGAGTCTCGAAGTAAAACCTCCCTACTCGTATTTCCTTTCTTCGAAGGCAAAAAATATGAAGTTAGAGAAGATCTTGAGAATCTTGAACATATACTGCTTTGCCATTAAGCTTTTTTTTTTAAATTTAATTATAATGAAATTACGAAGGAAATTACACCATTATAAAATGATTAACCTCCTTATTAGGAATGTAGGTACTTTTAAGTAATTAATACATAAGTAAATAAGAATTATTTTATCTTTTACCTACTTTAAGAAATATCTTAAGTAGGTAATTATTATAAAAGTTTGTAATGAATTGGATTTCAACATTTTATGTATCAATATTGAATTAAGAGATAAGTAAGAACCTATCTATCAAATATAAAAACTGGTCTTTTCAATAGTTCAATAGTTTAATATACATATACTAAGTACCTACTCCAAAATATCTAAAATATTTAGCATTTTTTTGAATTGTGGAACAGTGTTTATTGTTCCTAGACTATTGCATCTATCTGATTGATTATTTTCCACGTTTTTCTTTATGTTTTGTCTTTTATTCAAATAAAGAATCTTTTTAGCGGCACGAACATAAAATCATCGTGTTATGCTTGAAAGAGTTCTATAACACACCTTGGATTTGAATTTGGAATTTTCATTCCAATGCCTGAAGCATTAGTCATAAAAAGATAATGATAAATAGCAAATACGAAGACACCTTTCCTTTTTCTTTCTTTAGCCGTGATATTAAAATCTATAATAATACTCCTCATATAAGATTCTCATGCGTGAAATTTAACGATCTTTTTCCCATACACATACCAGACCTGCCAATATAAAATAGCTGTAAAATTATAATGAATGTAAACTACTGGAAACGCATCCTCTCCTCTCTCTGTACGCTGTGTAAGGTGATATCGCGGATATTTTATCGCTCTCCATGGGATATCGGAGGATAGAAATACCATAGGCGATTGAAAACAGAACCGGAATTAATATTTTCAGTAAAATGTGTTGGTTGACCTAGATTGTGCTTTATGAATGTATTACACTGATGGCAAATTCCGATGTAGGGCAAAGCTCACAAAAATATGAACATCTTTTTCAAAAGGTTTTTGTGGTTTCAGTTCCAATTTTGCGGCAATTCTCCGTTTTGAATTAACCAATTCTTGATTTACTGGCATTTAATTTGTCAGTTGACGTCCTCATGATATCTGACTCCGTTTTATAGTGTGTCGATGCCTATAGAATTTCCTAGATAATTCGCTTCTAAGCGAATTTCATAGTCATCAAGTAAGTAAGTACTTATTGCAAGATTTGCACAACTTCCCCCCCAACATGTGAAATTCATAACATTATTGTATTGATTGATTGTTCTTTTGGATAAACCATCGGCATTCATGAGGCCAGAATATAAAATTGGTCATTATTTATATTCAAATAAAAATCCAGGCGGTTTTCTATGAATTCGTACATACTCAAAAGTATTATTTTTCAAAAGTTATTATTTTTTGGAATAATAACAGCATCTAAAACCATTCTATTATATCAAGTTTCCTTTAGAAATCCGAATTTCCATGCCTAATAATAGCATCAATTCTTTGGTTACGCGAAAATTTTATTCTGGAAACGTTCAGCATTTTGGTGTATAAAGCATGTTTTCTTATGTAAGAAACCTACATTTATAAAGGCAGTTTTGATAACCGAAATGGTAACCTCGTATTGAATAATGATTGGTTTTTTATTGCAATAAGTCTTTGATAGTTTAAATTTACATTGTTTTTCAATTTATGTCTATTTTCCAACTCTAGGTGGACATGCAAATTTCTGCTTGCGTAACTGTGGTAATTCGTATTAAACAGTTACATACCATATCTGTCTTGATTATTAAGTTAAATAATATCTAACAACAACTTATTTGGAATTGTTATAGAGATAAACTTTTATGAGATTATACACCATTGAACTTTTTCAAAATTGAAAAAGAAGGAAAGTACCTAAATTAGAAATAAGTCTGAACAAAATGAAAACTAAACATTTAAATAAATATTGCAATGAAATAAAACGCAATTTGTTTTACAATATGTTGGAAGCGGCCTTTTGGATCGGTGAAAACTGAAGAAAGGCAGTTTGCATTCATTCAGCGTTTCCAATATCCATTATCCAACATGGAGAAATATCTGATGAAGTCAGAGCGAATTATGTAAAATTTGCAGATAAAGCCTGTTTTATAAATGATGAAAGCGAATGCATTTACATATGTAATGTTAACATTTAGTTTAGTAAGCAGGGGTTTTTTCCAGGACAAAAAAAAATGTAAAAGTTTTTGTCTCACCTGAGGTTTGCCAACACGTCAGGCGTCGCCTTCACAACGAAAATTGCGGAATACCCTAAATTTTCGGCACTTTTTTCAGGTTTTTAACTATAACTCGAAAACTAAGCGTTTCTTAATTATAACTATATGCCAAATTGAAGTAGACAAAATCTCCTACAAGTAGGTATAATTACTCTAAAGTATCGACAATCCATAACGTCGTTAGAGCGTGTTGACTTACCCCTAAAAAAGTTGGAAAACGTTATTCTAACTAAGGTTTTAGTAAAAGGAAACATATTATTTGGAAAAAATCAGTATTTACACAAAAAAAAGCACAAAAATTAAATAATTTCCATATTCATTCGTCGTCCTCATCTGCAGAATTATCACCTAAAACAAGGAGAATGGAGACTATAAAAGAGTCCATGTCATTCATGTTCATTATGGACGAAATTTGTCAATTCCTGTTCGCAGATATTCCGTTTAGATGGACCAGGCTGTATATGCTGAGCAACGTAAGATTTTTTTTTACTCCTGTCCGGGCAGTAGATTCTAATTTTTGGAGGATGGGTGCTGGTCTCCCTACTGGGAAAAAATATTACTATGACATTTTGATTTGTGAACCTATAGTTTCTAATTCACAGTCATAAATACTAGATTAGGATAATAATTTCCTGTAATAATAAAAATTACCTTCGATCTTCTCAGGCGAAACGTCTTGATCCTTGAGTATTTCTATATTGAAGCAGCTTCCTTCACAATTCAAACAAAGTCTGGAGCAGTGTAGGTAATCCAATTCTTCTGCAACTGCCCTTGCAGCCTTTCTGGTACTTACAGGCAATGAGTTTCAGCAGCTGGGGCTGGGGGCTCGAGGGTCGTGATGGGAATCAAGTAGTTTTCAATAATTTTTCATCCCCACTGTTCAGGTAATTGAATATTTCCCAGCCACTGCTGCAATTGGTGAAACACCCTGTTATACTGTGTTGCTGGGCTGCAGCATTAGTAGGGGGGATGGATGCTACATTTCCGCTAACCTTGAATGCTGATGACATATATTGTTCGTACCGCAGCTTATTTATTGAAGTTGTGCGATGGTCTCCGCCATACAAGGCCACTTAGAAAATTTTCCCCTGTCCCCAAAATTTCTTCTGATGTGGCAAAAGGGGTTTCTGAAACGTCGGATGTAGACTGAGAGGTCAGGGTACCTTGTAAGAGTTTTCATAAACTTGGCTTTCCCTTGTTTAAAACCCTTTCAGTTCGGCTGACCGATATATCTGCCACATACAAATTTGATACACAGACGGCTGTCCGATATATGTGACATCGAGTTATTCATGCTCCATGGACTAATATCATATATTTCAGACAAATTTGAAAAATCAATTTGCCGTACAGACGACTGACCGGATAATCGGCCACACATATTCGTGCCACGCCATGAACGACCGAAATATACGACAGTCGTCGGGGTGTCAAGTTCAATGAGTACCCTAGAAAATTAATAGCTATAGTATCATTCAAAATGTCAGTAGAGGAGCAGCCAGGACCTTCAAAAAAGCCGGTTAGAGTGCAAAATTATTACGATAATAGTTATTGCGGATTGGATCAACGTGAGGTATGTACAGGGTATTTGATTATATTCGGCACCATACCTACAGCCTTTACTATTTAAGATAGAAAAAAATTGTAAATACAAAACTTGACAGTTTTTTTTTATATTTTCTTTTAACATTATCAGAAAAAACAAAATCGCATCGGAAATGGAGAAACGTAGACAACTTCGACTTTTTTAAATGGAACACCCTGTATATTTTGCGATAAAATGAAAGACCTTTTCTTCCTGATTACAAATATATATATGTTGATCACATTTGCATGAGCCATTTTTGACATATCTCAGGTTAAATTATAAAGAATTTGCAGAGAAGTTCCATAAGGATCTCTATCTTTATAAAATTTCTTTGCAATTTAGTTATAATTTAAGCTGAGATATGTCAAAAATGGCTCATGCAAATATGATATGATAACATATATATATTTGTTATCAGGAAGAAAAGGTCTTTCATTTTATCGCAAAATATACAGGGTGTTCCATTTAAAAAAGTCGAAGTTGTCTACGTTTCTCCATTTTCCGATGCGATTTTGTTTTTTCTGATAATGTTAAAAGAAAATATAGAAAAAAACTGTCAAGTTTTATATTTACAATTTTTTTCTATCTTAAATAGTAAAGGCTGTAGGTATGGTGCCAAATATAATCAAATACCCTGTACTCCATATTAATGCATTGCTCAAAAACAATGCAGGCAGGTATATATGACACCCGTTTAGCCGGCATGCAAAAAACTGCCGTCCACACGCCAAAACAAGTGAAAATGCTGCCGTCCTGAAAGGGTTAAAAAGAGCAAATGTGGAGTCACAACCACTGACAGCATGTATGAATGGTATGTGTTTTGCCAGGCATTTCTCGATGGCGCTTGGAGGATGGTGGAAGATTTTTGCCTTTGTCTGGTTTCAAAAAATATACATTGGGAGACGTCATGGTTCCAATCATAATGATCAGGAAGTCTATATCCTCCCCAACAACTACAACAGTATTGTGCTATGCAGCAAGGGATTGGGCTATTTGCACAGTCAGAGTGTCTGCATCTTCACTTGCTTGCTTAGTGTCAATTTGGGCAGCACTGAGTTTTTGTAGAAGCATACTAATGAATCTGTATTTGTTGTTGGTATTAGACAGAAATTTCTCCTGGAGGTCTGTGGTCACCATTTTGTCATTTTCAACTGACTGCGTCTTGGATCTTCTAAAGCGCTCCATTTGTTAAGTTCCTTTTTTTTTGAAATATTCAACGTAGCTGTCACAAATTCGACCAAATGTCTTTTTTACAGGCCACACAAGTTTGTTCAGGAGAAAGCCACCGTCAACCACGTGTCGTGGATAGTTGTCCAATATAGATGTGTCAGGTTCTGCTTGTAAAGCCTTGTACAGTGACGATTTTGTCCCTTTCCTCATTAGACCACCTTTTTTTTTTTCATCAAATAGAGCAAGTGGAAAAGAGTTCAGTTCCTGTGTCAAGAACTCCTCGAGTTCATCGTCTCACTCTTTAACAATACTCATGCGTTAAAATAGAATAATTGGATTAACAACTACAGATTGATCATGAACCATTATTGAAGATTTCATGGTGGCAAGTAATAACACCCTATCGTTAGGCTTAAATTTAACTGACTGGAAATTGTTACCAACAATTGCCAACATTTTGTCAATACACTTGATATATTCTTCTCTAGACATGTGGCAGTATTTATTTTTTCCTCGGCCACAACCTCTGTGCTCAAGGAAATGAGCTCAGTTGTCTCCAGAAACGGCTGGTATTGGTGGAACTACTCCATAATTTTCTTTGCATCTATTTTGTTTCGGGTTTGTGAACATTCTCGAGTATCTATATGTTGCTCTGATTATGCAAAATCAATTCCGCTGAATCCTTCCTCAGCATCGCAAATCTTTCTGTGCGTTGTCATTTCCAAAGTCGATCATCTTGACAGGATAGCGTCGCTGGTACCACGACACCTCGTGAGCCCACCAGAAGATATCATATGTTTCATGAGCTCTTGCTCTATGCACGTGTCACTCCATGTTCCACAACGAAACTTATGGCTTCGCCGAATAGTGAACCCGTCTTGCACAGTGAAAGCTTTTGATTCATTAGGGGCGAAGTGTATTGTAGCTCCAATATATCCTGTAAATACAGGTGGCAGCACTTCGCATACAGAAAGTGCCCACTGGCGTAAAAATAAGGAAGCATGTCATGGATAGTATCCAGGTGTAAATCCCAGTTGCCTATTATCTCTGCATCTATGAAATTTAAGATAAGTGTAACCATTTGAAAATACTGACTCAACAACTTGGCAGTGGACCCTAGGCCTGTGAGTTGGTTGAGCTTGTCTTCAAATTTCGAAGCAAGTTCCTCAACACAATCCTTCTCATGTACGTTCAGAATTTTCTATCGGTCAGAGTTGTACAAAATTTCTTCAATTTTGAATCGAAATGAGGCAGAAAAATCAATTATTGATACCAGAGTCCTGTGAGCTAGCATGTGTGCTCTGACCGCCCTTGCATAGGCGTAACCTGTCATCAATTTTTCGGTGCTAATAGCGTAAGTAAGGCTGAAAAGTTCCGATAATCCAATACCTTCCATTATGAAACCCACAGCTACGTGAATGACACTTATAAATGAAATCCACCCAGGCGTACAATCACATGTTGCAGTTCGGGATCTCCCTGACGACTTGCAATTACCTTTCGTGCCTTCAGGTTAATGATATTGATGTTTCAACACCACTCAGTAAAGCAGTGTAGACTGTGCTGTAGTCACTAAGAGGTGAATTGATGAATAGCTGGCAATCAATATATGTGATGTCCTGTGGTTTGTTCCTTGTCACGTCTTTCATAAACCCATTCCACCCACCAATGCCGAAGAAATCCATATGTGTTTCGTATAGCCACAACAAGTGTGGTGCAGAGGTGCGCTTTTGTGAGTGGATTGATTTCAATGGCAGGTAAGCCTGGCCCTGTCTTTTCAAACACTTTTACTGAAACAGTTCCGACACGTCCAATAGTTTCTGCTGAAGGTTTATCCTTTAACCGATCGATGTGGGGACCCAAAACAACAGCCGACTTTGGAGTGACACAAATGATGCCACCCATAGAATGGAATATGTTGTGCCCGTCAATAGTTCAGATGTTGGAGTCAGCGTTATCGTAGACCAATTGAAAGAGTGCTTGTTTATTAAGAGTTAAAAGTCGTTGCAATATAGAAGACATTTCAAAACGTACAGCTTCTGTGTGATGAACAAAATCCAAATGAATCGATTGACCTTCGTGTACAAAAATGTTGCAACGCCCACTTGCAGAGGAGATATTGTATATGACTTTGGCCTTATGGCTGTTAGTAAGCAATCGGCTATTGCAAGAGATTTCTTCTTCCATGCTTCAAAATTTCCTTTTTTCTTGCTCATTACTACAGCATCTGTTAAGACTAGGAGAGATTCTGGGAGTATATCGTCAACATTATCTATAAAGGTATCTGATGGAGGGTACTGTGTCAAATTGTACACTTGAGAGCGTGCATCTTCAACAATAATACAGCTGCGGTTCCAACAGTCCTTATTCTCTCTTCCTTCTCTGACAATCTCTCCTGAGACCAACTACCGCACTAATATTCTTGTGACCTGTACCTTTGAAACATACAATATGTATAAGGCATATTGGCCGTTATAAATATATCATTGCCATACTTCTCAGGGAGGCGCGGTTTTACTTTCTTAGGTGAGGATGAAAGTTAGTAAACTTACCTTTAACCTCATTTATTAGTTCGTCGATTGTAAACTGGCATTCTTCAGAACTGGTTTCAAGATATTTGAAAATACATTGCATTTCCCCATCCATATCACTTCTAGGTCTACCTTGTATTTTTGTTTGACGTTTGAGAAGGTATAGCTCTTTCATGCATAAAAAATGGTATTGAGCATCAGCAGCTGGCAAATCATGCACTGAAAGTATACGATGTAAAATAGCATTTCCAGCTTCATCATTTCGATCTTTCAGCAGCCTTTATTGTTTTTTCCTACAGAGTATTGAGTCACAGGGTACACAAGATTGCGGCATTGTGGTGGCTTTCTAATTTGTTTGTTAAAATAATCTGGTGAAACTTCCTCCCCACATATAAAGCAGTGGGTCTTAAATTTGAGCGAAGTGCAGAAAAATTATTATTTTCTGTATTCCTTTCATAGGCAGCATTAATCATTCTTTTATACTATACATATACTAATATTTCTTCCTATATTTTTCGTGTATCTCAACTTCTTTAACAATCTTACATCCAATAAACAAAACTATTTTACCATCATCTCGATCTCTACTTGCTACAATGAAACTGTCCAAACCCTTTTTCTTCAGCACAGTCGTCTCAGTTCCATCATCTAACGATCCGTCACATAGGATACACTCGCGAGAAATTTTATTATTAACAGGACGTTGACTATATGGAACTCACTCAACAATTCCTAAAATTGAGCTGGATATACCAGGTAATCATAGAATCAATGATTTCAATACGATTTACCAGAAATGTCAACATTTTCCACCGATTGACAGGCCACAAAATTCAATATTCTGGTAATTTGATTATGTTCCAATAGTTGGTATGGAATTAATGAATAACAGTAGAGGAATCACTTCCCCAGCCGCCGTTTTCAACTTTTTTAGAGGAAAGTCAAGAAATACCATTTTTTTCAAGACGATCTAACGACGTTATGAATTGTCGAGACTTTAGAGTAATTATACCTACTTTTAGGAAATTTTGTCTGCTTTAATTTGGTATATTATAGTTATAATTAAAAAACGGTTAGTTTTCGAGTTATAGTTGAAAACCTGAAAAAAGTGCCGAAAATTTAGGGTTTTTCGCAACTTCCGTTGTGAACCCGACGCCTGGCGTGTGGGCAAACCTCAGATTTGGATTCAGCACCCCAAAAAACATACAGAACCGATGAGAAAAAAACTTTTAAACGCCGTTTCGGAACCTTGGATGAATGAACTAATTATAGACTTTTTAAAAATTTGAAAATTACTCTTTAATATCTTTACATTTCCCTAATCCATTTCCCGTCCTCATTTCCCGTCTTGACTTTCCGTCCTCATTTGATTTATGTGGCAGGTATTGTCAAGTTTTTTTTCAAAATTGATGACAATGACATAGAACTAGAACAAATAGCATGAAGATACGTTTACATTCAATTTCATTTCTAATTAAAATTGGCACAAAGATAAGGTTAAAAATAAAGTACCGAGTATACTTAGTACACTATATGCTCGACAGGAAATTTAATTACTATCTCGAGATATAGTTTATCGAGACGCGTAGCGACGTAATAGTAATTTCTCATCTCGGATTTCAATATACTATTGTCCAAATTTTGAATAATGTAGAATCAATTATTTTGTATTTTTCAAACTGATGGAAATTTATTATTACATTTTTTTTTTGTCAAATTTCAATTAAATTACTGTTGGATAAAAAGCTAGCTCTAACAACGAGAGAGGTTTTGAAACATAAAATGCTTCCTAAGTTTTCATCCAGAGAAATTTAGAAGGCACTTAGCACTTAGAAGGATAAACAGAAGCAAAAATATTATGTTTATTCTTTGGACAATTTTCCGTTATTAGCAAGGCTTTGCTCAGAAAATTGGTATTTTAAAAAACCTAATTTTTTATAGGTTTAGGTAATCTCTGTTTGTCGTGAAAAACGAATTTGCAGTTTGTTTCTTTGAAAATATGATGATGTCATTTAAAATCGGTGAATTGATTCGTCGCAAATAAAAGGAAACATTATAGCTAATAGAGTTAGGCACTATTATTTTAATACAGCTCACAAGGAGTCTTTTTATCAATATCTCGCAAGTTGCCTGGTCGGTTTTCCCAAGAAACCCTATAATTCTTAAATCTTAGCCTTCGCTAGCCACCTACTTCTTGGCCTAAGCAGTAACTTTTTCTACAACTCTGATTCTCTCTAGGCTAAATCCTACATCGAAGAATAACATGACACAATTTGGTCCTTTTCGAAGCATTGAATGTTAAATGCGTAACAATATTTTACATTCATAGTTTTAATTGACTCAATCAAGGAATAAACTGTGTCCAAATTAGCGGCACCAAAGCTAATGCAGGTACAAACGGATACATTATTTCCGGACACTCTAGTAGTTATTACTTATGTTATAAAGATAAAAATTGGATCATTTTACATGGTATTTATTTTTTAACTGTAAAAACTAATTAGTATCTTTCTCCTTTTCCTCATAATTTAGCTGCGGAATTTTGTTTTAACTTTTTATTTTTGAAGAGGCGCCGCTTCCTCATTCGCTCTTGAAAAAAATATTTTATAGGTTTTTCATTAGTGGCTGCATTCACTTTCAGTTTTATGTCTTCGAAGTTCATTTGCATCGGAATGCAAATTCTTTTGCGACTCAACTGTTAAATGTTCAACAACCACTATCGCTTTTGTCTTTGGTCATTGACCGTCTTTTATTAAGTTGCCTTGTACTTCTACAAATTATTGTTTTACATTTTCAGGTTCCCAAACACAACGTGTTAGACGAACCCTACAATTGCTCACTCACTCCACCCTACCTCAACGTCTCATCTGATCAGATGTACAAGGCGCAGAAAAAACTACTCTATCCCGTCAACGTGGGACGAAATGTGGCACGAGAGATGGCACAAACGCACTTCATCCTACCATCAGACATCGAACTTTATCCTAGTCCCAATATTAGTTCTAAGTTTTTGAACTTGATCGCTACGAATACGGGTCCTTTGCAGAGTAAGAACCCGAAAGTTTATCCTTTGCATCTTTTTGAAGTGAGTGCCAATTCGCAGGTGCCAGTAACTAAGACGATGTTGAAAGATATGTTAAGTAATGGTAAGTTATCAACCACTATGTTTTATATCCCAAGCTAAGACTTACTCTATGGGAGTTTAATTTCATACACAACCGTACGTTAACTGTAAACAAAATGCACGGGTAGAGACCAATAAAAGGCTGCCTTATGAATGACATGAGATAAGGTTTCGCCAAATGAAAATGTATAATATTTATATATTGAACTTGAAGGGAGTAAGAGATCGTGAAAATAGCAGGTTAGTCTCTTAAAGCTATCAACTGATTAATTGATTACGCCTGGTCGTCTTTTGAGTACAGATTGAAGAAGATCTTGTCTCATTCTCATCCTTACTTTTGTGGATGTTGTGTCTTCTAGTTGTGTTGTACCTACTATTGTCTTCTAGTTGAAATAGGTATTTGCTATTATATTTATAAGCCTTACTATTTTCTCAGCATTGAACTAGGCATGTCTAATCTTATCAGTCATATTCCTATCAGTTGTTGGGATGTGAATGTGGTCTTCATTCCAAAGACTGGTAGGCGCCCTAAAGTACAGCCTAATTCAGAGCTATTAGCCTAACCTTATTTCTTCTAAAAACTACGGAGAAAATCATTGGTCTTATACATCAGGAGTAAATTCCTATAATGGAAAGTCCGCTCCAAAAGAATCAATTGGCCTATCAGCCAGGTAAATCAACTTAGACAGCCCTACGCAGTTGATGAGTATGTAATAATGCTTTACTTTTCAAGTCAACTCTATCTTTTCAACAATTATGAAAAATGACTATACTCATGAACACTTCAAACTCTACCTTTAGGTACCAGTTATATGGTAAAGGTAGAAGGTACAAAAATACCGGATGCGGAAGACATAACAGTTGTCCCTCGTAAATCCTCATTATTAATTCATTTTCTGAACTGGCTTTAGATCTTCTAAAAGTTATGATGTTTTGTAGAATAGACAAATTCTGATCTTGTGTCTCCCTTTCCTCAGTAACATCATCCTTTTTTTTATTGTTAAATTCTTCTTGCGTATTGCTAGTATTCTAAATGTCTTCATCAGATTCTTGATTCTTCTTGTAGAGTAGTACTAGTGGTTTGAATGTCTTCATCAGTTACTTCTTGTATGGTCGAGTGAATATTATTATTGGTATTTTGGACGGCTCCATCTATATACTCTTCCAAAAGAATTGCAGGATCATTAATTGTGTTTTTGGGTACTTATGCAATATGGTCAACGTGTCTACGCCATATACGACCATCATCCAGTTTTATTAAATAACGTAATAGCCCCTTTCCTTCTGCAATGTGATCATATTTCCATTTTGTATTTTTCTCCGAAAAATTTAGAACTCTAACCCCCTTTAAATTTCCTAAAACTTTCTTCTCCAACTGTCGATTTAAAAAAAAAAATCTTGTAAAGCAGGTTTAATGAGATCAAGTTCCGTTCGGATCTCGTAATTCATTAATTTTACGCAAGGTGGAGAATTTGTAGTTGAATTAGGACTTCTTCTATATCGCATTAAAAAATTCTGTAATTTGTGATCCAAATCTCTTGGTTCTTCAATTACTTTTTTTAAAGCCTTCTTAAAAGTTTAACCGTACCTTTTGACTTTTCCGTTTGTAGCTGGATGAAACGGTGCAGAGAACGTATGTTTGATTCCATTACTTTCCAAATAAAGTTTGTTGAATTCAGTTGAGGTGAAGGTTGGTCCATTATCACTTATCAAAACTAATGGTAATCCAATAACACGCAAACACCAGGAATCCCCCCTAATGTTCTTGTTATATATCTTTGCCATATCGCCGGTGCTACTTTAGTGCCAAACATCAATCGATTTACTGTATAATCCCCTATCGGAGTTGTAATAGCTTGGATTTCAGTACTTTCTTTATCCATTGGCATATTGTATATCTGTAGGCTTCTCAAATATCCAATATCGTAAATATTTTTCCACCCAGCATGGTTTTCGCAAATATATCTTATACATTTGGCATTGGAAATTTATCATCTTTAAGTAATTTATTTATTGTTTTTTTGTAATCAGCGCATAGCCTAACAGAATCATCAGACTTCAAAATTTGAACTATATGTGAGTCCTCCACTCGCTATACTCCAACTTAGTTAAAATACCTTTCATCTCAAGTCTATTTATTTCAAAAATCACTTTTTCTTCTAAAGCATAAGGAATTTTCCGAGTAGGAATGTATATGGGTGAACAGTTTTCTTTAAGAAATAGATTACCTTCGAAATTGTTAATTTTTCCCAATTCGTCTTGAAAAACATCAGTAAATGTTTCTTTAAGAGTTGCAGTCACCTCCTCTTTTTCCTCCAATTTGTTTACAAAATGTATTTCTGAGGTCTCAACTTTTGTGGTATTTATTCATTCTCTACCAAAAATCGGGTCAACTTCTCCTGGTATAATATATAAATTAGCTGTAACTTCCTTTCCCTCAACTTCCATATTCATACTTGAAAAACCAACGAGTTCTATAATTTCATCTGTATTTTGTTTTTAAGGGTAGATGTTTTAATTATGTCTTTTTCAGGAAATTTGTTAATAAAATCCTTATATGAAATTCCCAAGTTACTTCAACTAGATATTTCTTTGGTTTTTTAGAATGTTCTGGTAAATATATTGTATCGAGTGCATTAAGGTAATATAATTCATCTTTATTTTCTTTTTCCAAAAATTCTAATCGATTTAAATTTCTATAAGTTGAGGATGAATTTCTTGGAACAGAATAATTCATACATACTTTAGCAATTGTGTCCTCTTCTACCACATTTGTTATAGTTTAGATTAATTTTAAGACAGTAATTTGCTAAATGCGAATTTTCACCACAGCGGTAGCAGGATAATGAAGGACTTAAATCTTCTTTTACTAACTTCACTAATTCTTCATGTTTTATCCTTAGGATCATCAGGACTTACCAAGTTGTATAAAACAACGATTCCATTTTCTTTTTTTCTATTTCAGAAGCAGATCCTATAAAATTTTTCATACTAAAGAAGTTTTCTAATCTTTCAATGTATAAATCCCAAGATTCCGTATGTTCCAAGAAAGGTTTCATCGAAATACTTTCCCTGGAGGTGTTTTGAACTTTGGTTGTAGCCTGAATAATTTTTGAAAAATTTTCCAAAAATCCTTTAAATTGTTATTCATCAATTTTTATTTCTAAATAGGTTTATCCTCGTCGCCACTAATGCTTTACTTTTCAAGTCAACTCTATATAATATTTTCAATAATTATGAAATGATAACACTTCAAACTCTACCTTTACCACTTATATAGTAAATGTAAAAGGTGCAAAAATACCGGAAGCTGGAGACATAACAACAGTCTTGTCCCTAAGATTGAGAGGGCACCCTCTTTTTAAGAAACTGCTCTATGCGCGTTCATTGATATATAGGGAGCTTTCGACAATACCTCACATGAATCCGTAAGAAGAGCGGCTAGAAATAAGGGCTTTGACAAAACTACAATTGCATGGATTGAAGCCATGCTCGAGAATAGGAAAATCAAAGCAACTATTGGAAGTAACTCTGCAACGGTCTCAGGATTCAATGGATGCCCCCAAGGGGATGTACTGTCCCCACTGCTGTAGTTAGTCACTTGTAGTAGATGAACAATCTTAGGATATGCTGACGACCTCACCATTATGGGTAAGCATGACTGGATCAGTGACCTCATGCAAAATGCCCTAAATCTTATTATTAGAGGGTGGGTTAAGAGGGTTTAGGTGTCAACCCCAACAAAATCATAATTGTACCTTTTATAAGAAAAAGGATGCTAAATCTTGTACAAAATCACTCTGAAGTGCGTAGATATATAACATTAACAGCCGAAGTAACTTTACAGTCTTTTATTCCAAATGAACAACGTAAAAATATAGAAGGAGAAGCCAGCGCTCTGACACTTTTATAAAATCTATCCTATCACTGTCAAACTGACTAGTAACTAGTACCAGACTAGTACATGCTGTGCTATAGTACTAAATTCTAACATGAAAGCACAGGGCTTGACTAAAAATATTTTGAACTCCATAAAATATTATTTTAACACCCCCACTAGGACGAAATATTTTCAAAAGTATTTGTTGTAAAATATCACATTGCATCTATTCCTAAGCTCTTGAGAAATTTCAAATGCATTACATTGAACAGACTTTTCGTAGAAACATCAGCTGGCATATCTACAGTATTCATGTCCGTTTGCACCGAACATTTTAACGAAACCTTAGCGATAAGTGTCCCTTAAAGTGACATTTTTCCATTTGAAAATATCATTTTAAGGAATACTTATCGCTGAGGCTTCCTTTAAATGGTCGGTGCAAACGGCCATCAATAATGTAAAGTAATTTTTGTTAGCCACAACATCCCTAACAAAATAATGCCTAACGTCTATATGTTTAGACCTTTAATAAAACACTGGATTGCTAGCAAGTTTTTGAGCTGCCTGATTATCGTTAATCTAACACTACCTATTGAGGAAAACCATCTATTTAAAAATATTATTTCTTCAAATTTCAACTTTTTAAAAAAACGTTTACAGAATAAAATTAAATGTTGCAACCATGTAATGCGCCCTCAAGTTTGGGTTTTTCGAAACGGGACGCGCCGCAACAGAGTACCGAAGCGAAGAGAAGACATAAGAAAATAAGCGATTAGGCTTCAGAAGGGAGAACGAGCTGTACTGGTCCCTTAGAAAATGTGTCGAGCGTCTGTAATTATTGATTATTCAATTTTCATTCCTATTTTGCATTAAAATTAATTGTTCAATCAAATTTGTTATTAGTGTGTGTGCAAGGAACGTACAGGTTAGTGGATTAATTATTATTTTGTTTGTTTGTTTATAACATTTTTTATAACATGTGCATTGTTCATGTACCTATTTAACCAGAATCGTTTCATACTGTAAACAACACAGATAAAGAGTAAATTAAAACCTAAGAAATTATTTGCTGCCTTTTTGTGCTGAGATTTTGATTTTGAGTATTCAGAGCGTGCTGAATTTACTAACATTTTCCTACCCTCACGAGTGAATATCCTACCTCAAAAAGGAAAGAGATATTTGCTCAAAAACAACTATAGCCGTGACTTTACGTAACCAGGGAGCTCGGTACCCGCCACAGATGGGCTAACTAACTAAAAACTCTTCAGTTTTGATTACAGGTGGTGTTGATTGAATGTCGTGTGTGTAATTGAAATTTTAGCACAAGAACAGGGGAGGTACCTAATTTGAACTTTTATTGACCCAAATTATTGAATTATTGACTCCTCACAATTATTATTAAAATTACACAGTATGTTTCGATTTTTGGGGAATCGAGGTTTTCTCTTCCGTTCTCTTTTTCCTCGTTAATTCCAGGTCGAGAACGGTACGTTTTTCTTTGAAAATAAAGGAGGCGTTTCACAAATTTTGCGTTTCTTTTACATATTACAGCTTCCCTTAAATTTCCCAAATATTTGCTATGTCGGGCGCATGTCCAGTAAGTAAAGTTGAGTAAATTTCCACAACGTAGGTCCTATTTGTTTTTCTTTTCATTTTTCAGAAGATTTGTTGTTTAAAAGGTAATAAAAATTTTCATCGTTCAATCTTACTGAACGAACCTGGGTATCTTATACTACACTATCTTGCTCCCAGTAATTTCTGATAACAAATTTCTTAAATAAATTGCCTCTTTTGACCCTTCTGTAAGTCTCATATACTCCGCCTCTGTACTTGACAAAGCAACAGTTTTTTGTTTTGGACTATCCCAGGAAATGATACAACCAGAGAAAGTGAAACAAAAACCTGTATAATGGCGTTTTCGATTGGTAGATTCAGTGCGCACTCAGTGTATTTGCATCCTTTTAATCGACCTGTAGAAGAAAAAGACAGGAATAGAAAAAATTGCACTAGTTCCGCACTAGATCTATCAATCGGAATCGCCATAAGATTTCTTATCTACCGAATTACTTGCTCAATCTGCGTCTATAAGCTCAAAATTTTTACAAAAGGAGGGGAGTGGAGAAAAGAAAGGAATGACTGGAAAGGAGGGAAGGGGATTTAATTCACTAGAAGAGAAGTGGAGCTTTTAGATTTCTGAAAATAGTCCCGTCATAGTATAGTTATCGTCAAATAAAGAATTAATTATGTTATCAACTGAGGTAACTGAATACGTAAGAAACATCAGGGGGCGAATTACGAACTCTCGATTCGAACCGAAACCGCCATGGATTTCGAACGCACTCCATGTGAATGCATAGGAATGCGTTCGAAATCTATGGCGGTTTCGGTTCGAATCGAGAGTTCGTAATCCGCCCCCAGGTCTTGTCATAACTGACAAATACATTAAACTGCCAATTAGCTCTTGATACGGCACTGAAAAATTGCTATTAGGACTTTTCTCTAACTTTAAACCTAGCTCCATTGGTGTAGCTACAGCTTTACACTCTGAAATCTTAAATCTGTACAATAAACTTCAAAAATGTAGTTTCTTCTTTATCATCAGAAAAAATAAAAAAGTCATCCACGTGAAGTGCAATGATAGTTAACCCACCATTATTACTACTTTTCTGAAAAGGATATGGCTCATATTTCGATTTCTGATAGCCCAAATTTTATAAAACAACTTCAACCTTCTGATACCATACCCTACCTGACTGCTTAAGCCCATTAACTGCTTTATGCAACTTTAAAACTTTGTTTTCTTTTCCAGGAACGATAAACTCCACAGGTTGTTTCATAAAAAAATGTTCATGCAACTTACTGTTGAGAAAAGCTGTACTTACATCTAAATGGAAATCTCCAATTAACTGACGATGCAACTAACATCCTCAATGTTGAATGCCTCACTACCGGAAAAGTCTCATGAAAGTCAATACCAAATTTTTGGGGGAAACCCTTAGCAACTAACCTGGCTCGATAACGCACATTATTTTTAATATGAACCTTTCTCTTAAAAACCCGTTTACACTCCACCAAACTATTATGCAACACATCTTCCTGTGATACTAGCTCCCAAGCACAGTTCTCTTGGAATGAACTAATCTCTTCAGCCATAGCTTCTCTCCATTTCGCTGCATCAGGCCGAGACATGGCCTCCGATACTGATAATAGATCATCTGTACTTGAAGCACACAAATATGTCACGTAATCATCCATCTTCTTTGGTTTTGGCTCTCTCTTAGATCTCTCAGTTTTAGCTTCCCGATTTTCTGTGATTTTGATTTCAGAAAAATCACTGTCTTCACTGCTATCTAGTTGTATGTTCTCAGGTGATTTGTATGACTCACTTGTAGTGTTATCTGACTCATTTGAGCTGTGAGCTAACTCATTTTCAGGATTCTCCAGCAGGTGAATTTTGGTTTTCTTCCACTGAAACTCTATGACCTCTTCTGATATTTTAAGTTTCTTGTCATTGCTTCCACTTGCAGGGTTGCCAACATTTGAAATAGGTTCACCTGGAGATTTTTCCGCGACTGAAATAAAAATGGCGTTTCCCAAAAATATGTTAATTGAAAAAATAAAAAATTAAAAATAAAACATTTCATTCCAGTTACAACATAGTAAACACTTATTAAAATCTATACCTACAATTTTTTTGACAGTTCTAATAGCCAATTAAATGTTCTTGTTTTTTTGCCATGTGACGCAAATCACCCAATCATTTCAACATTAAACTGCAAACAGACCCCATAAGCTGTGTTTCTAGTGGCCATTTGCACGGCTATCACTTAATATCACTTAAGGGATATTTAATCTAAGTCAAGCTTTGAATGTGACTTTTGTTTCTACAAGAGTCACATTCAAAGCTCTACTTGGAATAAATATCCCTTAAGTTATAGCGGTGCAAATGGCCGTAGGTCTGTTCTCACAGAAATCAAAAACTAGTCAGAGCGTTTTTGTTGATTGGTGCAAATCGGCAACAACCATTTTTCTGACTATTTTCAACCAATCAAATTCGCTCTGACTGGTTTCTGATTTCGGTGAGAAGACCATGTATCACGTTGTCTCTCTGTATTCGCCAGTTAGTATTTGGTTTTTTCGCGAAAGAATTTTGCGCAATTTCAGGTTAAAATGTGTTATTACCAATGAACTGTTATACGACGTTACCATGCCGGCATGCCATTCAAGTCGCATGAATTTTTCAGGAAACATGTTTTATGTTTGTATCTTGGTTTTTATATAACTCCTACGAGTTCTACCCGGAGAAATATACATGTAATCCGGAGACCGGAGAATTATCTTGAAAATCCGGAGACTCCGAGTCAAAACCGGAGTGTTGACAACCCTGTTCACTTGTGACATTACTTTTGAAATCTTCAAAAATAATCACATCTCTGCTCACACCGACTGAATGACTCTTGGGATCATACACTCGGTATCCTTACACGTTTTCACTGTAGCCGACCAGGTTTTTTTTTCAGCTTTCTTGTCCCACTTCAAACGCTTTTCTTCGGGTACATGCTTCATTACTGCGCTTCAAAAATTCTGACGTGAGTGACACTTGGTCAGCACTTGGTTTTTGCTTGTGACAAATCTCAAATGGCGTTTTATTATTTAATTGACGTTTTCAATTAAAAGAGATGGACGATACATTTTCCCGCCAACATTTGCTTGCTTGTCAATGTCATTGATTTGAATTTGATGCAGTAGATTTGATTTGATGGAAACCTTTGATGGAAACTGAGTCTGGTTTATAATATGTACTGATCCATCGAATCGCAATTCTCTAACCTTGTAGAAATTGGTCATCTCAACAAATTGGTCCGTCTTGTAAATCAACTATCGTCAAACATCGATTTTAACTGTGTCCACAGTTCAATGGCCGTTTTAGTCCATTTTCTGTGTGCAAAAATGCTGGGATCTATTGTCAACAGCAACTTGGCCTTGGCTTTCTCATCTTCGAGTTTTTCCCTTGCTTCACGAGCTGCATTTTCCGTCGCTGATTCTGTAACCAGTCGTCAACTCCGATGAGCTTGCTACTTGCGCTCCTTGCCCTTGTATGCAATGCTGCTACCCCTCAAGAACCAAGAAATTCTGCGCGGAAAATGCCCATTCATCGTAATTTTCGCGGCCCTTTAATCGCGGAACCTTTAACTGAAAACTTGCCATCTCGCGAAAATGTAGACACACAACTGTCGAAACTATTTTTACTGTTTGTTCTTAAAAAAAACTCGCGTTTTCTGGGCTCAGAACCTGTAGAAATTTACTCTGAGGTGCGTGGATGAATTACATTATTCGGAAACCTTTAGATATAAGGAGAAGCACAACAGTTTACAGTGCGAATATGTCTATAACCTAAACACCCCAACCATCACAATTTATAGTGCATCCGTCATGGTATTGAGTACAAACAGTGCCTTATTGTATTCAGGCAGTTTCCTGTAAATGTTTCTTCGATAAGGATTGCGTTTCTAGGTTTCCTTTAAGGCTGATGTTGTCTTTTTCATTTACATTTTTGCAGTTTCCGTTTTCTTCCTCGTCCTTTGAGTTTGATGTGAACTAGAAATATAGTCTGAAGTTGCAAGAGCTTGTCTTGGTTTGAAAGTGAAGTTGGTGATGGACGAAGTACCATCTTTCGAGATAACATAGTTGCGATACTATGTCTGTAGATTGACTTTATTATGAAATGGTGGAGTTTGAGCATAACTCGTCATTCTTGTTTCCTGATATTCAGAATTTTCAGTTTTTTCGTGTTTAACATTCGAACGTGGCTTCACCCACGGGAAGGCTCAGATTTTGATATTTCCTTCATTGGGATTGAAACCGAAAAGCATTTCCTAATTCCTTGAAATTCAAAATATTTATAAAGTCTGTTTTTTTTTTTTAAATAATTCCCCAAGTCAAAAATTTAGTAACTATGTTGGCAACACAAGCCTTTTCTACATAAAAATTTGAAAGCATTGACAATTTTACATTGTATTGCCAACACATTGTCATTTTGACTTTTATCTTTAAAAAAAAAAACAGATTTTAGTTTAAGTCATTTAGAACAATGTTAATTGAAAACACATTTTTTTTAAATTTCGTCATCAGATGTTATCTATATCTACCTGGGGGTTCTTACCTCTAATAAGTCCGTTCTGATGTTTCTCTGTTGTAAGCATTGGGTCTACATTCTATCTTTCCTAGTCGGACACATTGAAGTTATCGGAATGTCACCGGACTTATTAAGTGCCTTCGAGTATATTTAGCATAATTCAGATTAGTGCAGTTTCGCATGCACGCCGCAGGCCACATCTATAAATAAAAGCATTATAGAGAGTTGAATTTATTATTAAACTGAAGGAAAACGTATCAATTATTCCAACTTGTACTTGTAATGTTTCTTTTTTTAAATTCCAAATAGAAGAGAAGGTCATCGTTGCCAGTTCACTGTCAGAAACTCCATAAATTCCGCAGCAAAAACAATCTTTGAAGTGAGAAAACGAGAGCCACACTATCTTCTGATTAATTTATCGATTTTATATTATAATGGCTATCCATGAATATGGAAATACTAATTTTTAAAGTAGGTACTCTCGTTGATTGAATTTTTCTATGATGTCAATGGAAAATTGATTAATTCGGTGGCGTAATGTAACCAAATATGAATACAAATTTTAAAAATGGATAAAATTGATTAGTTTTGAATATGCTGACTGCAGATAATTAGAATAACTGTTCAAAAAAAAAAAACTGATAATTAATGGAAAAATAAATGCTAAGGATGATCTCATCAACTCACGATTCAAGTAGTTGAGTAGTTTTTAATAACGCCTTGTTTCTAGTCTGGTGTACTGTATAGTTATCTGGTTTTTATAGTGCTTTTAGACATTATGTACTTTTTAAGCTTTAAGATGCATGCTTATTTATTATTTATTAATGTTTTATTTTGTATCTTCACCTATGTAAGGTTTTTTATGTCCCACCTTTGAGTTAATTAATACAATGAATACGATGGAACACAATGTCCATATTCTTACAAAGACTTGTTATAATGTAATTAGCAGAAACAATATGTTGAAAATTATATTTGGGTTAGTTCAAATTAGCACAGTTCATACAAAAAGAGGGCAGTGACTCAACCTGACCTTTTTCATAAGTGGAAAGTGTATTATTATCTATACTATCAATTAAAAATTTACTGCGTCAAATCAATAGTCCAAGAAACGCGGGGATCTGAAAAGAGGGTTTACCTCAACATAATTAGAAGTTAACATTTTTTGGGGGGGATCGGTCCATTTTATTATGCTTAATAACATATTAAGTTTGCAACCTTTTACTTCCATAGGGTTTTTAGTTAGGGGTGGTTTTTAGGGGTAATTTGCGGTTTATGGAGAACGCTGCTCAAAGGGATGGTCCAATAATAAAAATTTTCAAATGATGGTTGTAGCTTAAGTTGAAAAAATCCGCTGGGGCATTATGAGAGGAATAAATGGGCTGCCGATTCTCGAAAACTATTACAAAATATTTGGCCCGTTTAGAAATTACAGTGAATGCAAGTAAGGGGTAGTTTTCGATGCAATTTACAACTTCCTCGCACATTATGCAAGTCCGTGCTCGCTTGATTTTCAAGCAAAAAATTCGAACAAAAAAGCATTGGAGATTGCATTTCTTTAGCAATTAATGATGTGGTGTTTGAAAAATTGAAATCGGATTATGCATTCAGCCGCTGCTGCATCAAATGCGCGCAAACAGGCGAAACGTTGATTCATTGACCTTGAACAAAAACATAGTACTATTTAAGACGCTGCAGAAAAAAAACTATAGAAGATAAAGGGGTGCTGCCGCGGAGTTTTTTATAGCAAAAAACTTCAGCTACAAGAATCATTTGAATTTTTTGCTAATGGATCATCTCTTTGAGCGGCGTTCTCCATAAACCGCAAATTATCCCTAAAGACTACCCCTAACTAAAAACCCTATGGAAGTACAAAGTCGAATCCACCATTTGTTATTTAGCATATTAAAATGAACCGATCCCCCCCAAAAAATGTTAACCTCTAATTATTTTGAGGTAAACTTCCTGAAGCCAAGGGATTTTCAAAGGTTTTTGTATTTCTGCATTTGTATTTCGGTTACTTTGGTATAGTATAGTCGAAATAATTTGGCATAATAGGCAATGAAATATTTCTTTATCGCTTAGTACCGACACTCTGAATATAGGATTGTACGTTTGCAATGGTTGTGTGTACCCAGGGGTACCAATGGGATGCTACCTGGGATGCCTGTTCGAATTAGACAAGCGTTAAGAAACAGTAGTTGTCTCTTTTTACTTTACGGCGATAATAATTAGAGGCAAGCATGAAGGCATAATAACCGGTCGAATGCAAAGTGCCTTGAAAAAGTGCCTCAAAAACTGGAGTGAGGAAGAAGGAATTTCCATAAATCCCAGCAAAACGACCTTAGTTCCATTTGCGAAAAGAAGGAAGCTCGATCTGCGAGCCCCCACTCTTAACGGTTCACAATTACTTCTCTCGGATGAAGTTAGGCATTTAGGGGTCACTCTGGACCGCAAACTTACTTGGAACAATCATCTCAACAAAACAATATCGCGAACGGCCATTTGGAAATGCCGAAAACTCCTGGAAGAAACATGAGGGATAAGACTAAAAATGGTTATAGTATACTGGATTTACCAAACAGTTATCAGACCCATCGTCACCTACGCCTCATTGGTATGGTGACCAAATTCTGAGCAAATTACTACATAGAACAGTCTACGTAAAGTACAAAGGCTAATCTGTCTAGGAATAACAGGGGCTATATCAACCCGCCCCACCGCAGCCTTTAAGGCACTGCTGAATATGCCTCCGCTTCACCTATTTGTGAAAACAGAAGCAAGAATAGACGCCTACCGGCTATTCCAGACAAAAAGATATAAACCTGGTGATCCTGAATGGCCATTTACGCATTCTTCAGCCTTAAAGGCTAGAGTGTCAAAGTAAACCAACAGATCATATGATAACATCACTGGACTTTGACATCCCATATGAAGTGGTTGTACAAGAACGCCAATCATGGATGGACGCAATGCTACCGCAAGCGGACAACGCATCATTGTGGTACACAGATGGTTTGAAACTAACGGAAGGAGTTGGACAGAGAATAACTGGACCAAACTTCAAATTCTTCTTAGCAATAGGAAATACGCCCACAATATTTCAAGCCGAGGTACTGGCTATAAACATTTATGCCTTAAAAGAGGCCTTCTAAGAGAACACATCTACATACTGCCCGACAGCCAAGCGGCTCTAAAAGCGCTAGGAGCCATCAAGTGCACTTCGCAGCTAGTTTAGGAGGGTGAAAATTTCCTTAGGTAACTAGCTGGTAGGAACAAAATAACCCTGATGCGAGTACCAGGACACCAGGGTATAGAGGGCAATAAGGAGGCAGACCGTCTCGCAAAGGCGCTATAACACGTTTTCAAGGCCCAGAGCCTTTCTGCGGACTAATGAGATGCCACGTCTCCGAACAACTGCACAAATGGAAAAAAAAAAACGAATGCTGGCTCACTGGAGATACGTTCCGGGTCTGAGACAGACGAAACGGTTCATATCCATCTCACCAAAGAGATCTGAACAGCTGAACATAAGAGACATTAGAACAGTCGTTGGTCTGCTTACTGAGCACTGCATGGTGAAATATCACCTGAAGACAATAGGCAAAGCAGACAATGCCCACTGTAGATTTCGCGAACACGCAACAGAAACCACAGAAAATTTATACTGTGAATACCCTGCACACCTCTGCAAGAGGCTGAAATACCTTAAAGGGGTAGGTACTGCTAACACCCCAAGAGGTGGGACCCTATCACCAAAAGGTAGTAGTGCTTGAGCGGCTGGAACTAGCCATAACGACTTCATATACAATCTACAATCTACAAATCTACCTGATTTTATATTTTTAAATATTTCTAACAAATTTAAGTTCGTAGCAAAAACTAAACGTAGTCTCGTTTCTTCAATACTCATAGTGTAACTATAGTAAAACAATAAAGTTGTGGCAACTACAACTTTCAAACTTAAATCATTTCAATGTAAATTCAAACTTGGATGTACTTACAAACAGAAATAATTAGTTTTAGTACAATATGTTATTAATGCGATAGAAATTACACTTTTAGGAAGATTTCGTTCAAATAATGCGTTCAAGCGAAGGGCACTATTAAAAAATAAAGCGTAATGTAATTTGATTACCAATTTTGAAAAATGAGGGTTTGCAATTTTTGAAAATTAAAGATAGTTTACTCAAGACAAAAAATATAGTTTATTTAACAGAATTATTATTATAGTAATAGGCAATAAGAAAATACTCGAAAGCATGTTTTTGTCCTGTTAACGCGTAACGTAACTAGCAGCAAGAAAGGGTCCGCTGTCCCTTGTTCTTCAAAACATCCGTCTGTGAAACGTGCTGGCGCATAAATTATAAAGTACCTATCTGGGACCCCGAGCTGCATCTTTATGTAGGTGGTTTCAGTTTGAATACAGTCGGCTTACCTGATACCATTTCACGACCCCGTGAAGTTGAACTCAACTAAAAAAAACACAAAACAAAATTAGTTATAATACACTAGAATTGAAGCTAGAGACGAAACACATTATTCGTCCAGTGGGTTATCGTCACTAATGTCATCATCAGTAACTGTCGTAACATAAAGTTTCATTCTGTCTGACTCAAGGACAAATGCCCGTATAAGCAGTCCTACAACGTTACGACCTTTGCAATTCGTGAACTACATATCTGTCATTGTATTGTAAGGCGATTTTCCAGTTGTGGAATTAACCGTTGAATGAATTTCCATCGTCCCATCGGGACTCATCTTCGATAGAACCAATATGGCCGACAGAATTAGCGATTCATCGTCTCCATTTGCCCATTAGCTGTAGGTGTAGCGGCCGCACATAGAACACGTTTAATACCTAACGAATGAGAAAAATCCGTAAAACTTTTGCTTGTAAACGCTGTTCCAGGATTGCAAATCAATCTTCTTGGAACTCCAAACATGTCAATGATGTATTCCAAGAAACGTAACACTGGTAATGTTTTTGTACTTGCTACTGCTTTCAGAAATACGAATTTGGTAAATGCATCTACCACAACTATCAATTAACGCTTGTAACAAACGGTCCAACGTGATCGATGTGTAGTGTGTTCATGAGCACTCTTAATTTTTCGGTTGGATTAAGACTTCCAGGCTGTTTACTGGATGGCCTTTTATTATATAGATACCTTAAACAGGATCGTATATAGCTCTTCACATAATTTCTCATTTCTGGAAACCAATAAAGTGTACTCATAGCTTCCAACGTTTTGTCTATTGCAAAGTGACCAGCTCCATCATGGTAATATGTAGCGATAGTTCGCCTTGATGATTTCGGTACTACCTATTTCCGTCCACCATTTGTAATTCTGTATAAGCGGTTATCTTGTAGGCAATAATTCTTACGGATTCCTTTGGTCCCACTATCATCTGATGCTGACGGTTTTCGTGATAGCGCCTCTATTAAGTAGCGACAATGTTCATCTTGGAGTTGTGCAGACAATACTCAATCCTCCTAGGATACATTAACATTCATAATGTCAATGTTTTGGATTGGACCTCTGCTCAAATCATCCACATGCGCCATTTTGGTTCCTGGGCGGTATTCCATGTCAAAATCGAACTCCTGCATGGAAAGCCACCATCTAGCAATACATGGGACTAAATCTCTTTTCATTAATGTGTGGCGGAAGTGAAATGCAGTCTGTAACAACCTCAAATTTACTCCCTATGTGGTAAATTCTGAATTTTTTGAGGGCCTCCACTAATGCCAACGTCTCCAACTCATCGGACTGATACTTTTGTTCGGCTTGACTAGTGGCTCGGCTGAAGTATTGAATGGGTTTCAGATTATTATCGCCTTGTTTTTGAAATAGTATTGCTCCCAATCCTATTTTCCTACCGTCACAGTGGACTTTTTCAGAATCCCTGTTGTATATTGCCAGTATAGGTCTCTCTACGAGCTTTTTCTTCAAATCCTCAAAAGCAATTTTCTGTTCCATATTCCAGGCAAAAACGGCGAATCCATTTATAAATTTTCTGAAATAACTTGCTAGTCCCAAAAATCTTCTAACATCATCAACGTTATTGGTTGTTGGAAATTCAGCCACAGATACTTCATGTCCTAAATATTCTATGTTCTCTTAAAGGAAATAGCACTTATTTAACCTAAGTGCAAAAACGGCTTCTCTAAAGATATTTAGTATCTGTTTCAGCTTTTTAAATCCATCTGGTAATGATATTGACAGTATCAATACGTTGTCAAAATATGCCATAGCTGTTTCGAATCGCAAATAGCCCAAGACTTGGTTTATTGTTCTCTGAAAAACTGCAGGAGCATTTACAAGTCCAAATGGCATTCGCAGGAACTCCTAGTGTCCATCTAGTGTTACAAACGCAGTCTTCGGAATCGATTTTTCATTCAATGGGATCTGATGGGATCTAGATGCTAGGTCTAGGGTCGTAAAATAGATGTGACATTTGAGAAAGTCCAGAAGGTCATCGATCCTTGGCAATGGGTATTTATCTTTCAGCATTTTACGATTTAAGGCTCATGCGCGGCTCACCATCTTTTTCACCAGTATAGGACGGGACTTGCATAAGGTGAAGATGAGTCACGAATAACATCATTTTTCATGAGGTCGTGAACTATTCCTCTTACTACTTCCCTCTTAGAAAATGCCATGCGATAAGGGCGATATGTAATAGGAATATCATCAGTTAGCGATATCGCCATTTCTATGAATTCTGATTTTCCAATCTCGTCTACATTTGTGGCAAAACAATCACGGTATACATAAAGAAGGTCTGATAACGGTTTAAAATCAGTACCTACTATTGAGTTGGGATTGGTGTGGTTTTGAATATCTTGAGTCGTAAATTTTCTGAATTTCGTAACTTCAGTTGTTAATATGGGAACAAAGGTATCAATTTCTTCGTAACAAGTGTAGCCCCTAACTAATACCCTACCCTTTTCGTAACATTAGTCCTGATCTGAAAAATTGTATATTGGAATATAATAATTTTGTTTTAAATTTGTTACACAGCGCGGAGTTATATGTTCTGTGTTAGGGATATTCCCATACTGTACATCAATGAAAACATCACCGAGAGTTTCATCATTCAATACTAGAATATGCCCTCTATGATGAGAAGGTATAACCATGTATAACGGTTGTCTCGGCGGCATAGAGATTTATCGTTTTTGACGGAAATATGTTTAAATTTGAGAAGATAGTTTCATTATTATTAAATAACCGATGCTGATTATCATGAATGACAACTGTAACATTTTTGTTGTTAATAAATGGTTGTCCTACGATTATAGAGACTTTTTGTACATTATCAGGGACTACTAACGCTTCTACCTTAACGGAAGCTAGGTCAAAGTTTACGCTAGGTCCATTGTTAACTGTGCCGTCACTTTATTGCTTACGTGCACAGTACCACCACCAAAACTGCGTAACCAGGCTGAAGCTGGTTTACAAAGTAAACCCACCTTCTTCACATCTGACTGTTTAATAGTTACTGCTCCACAGCCATAATCAATATCAACTCTAATAGGATGGCTATTAATCATGCAATCAATAAAATAACAAGTGTTTGATTCATTCAAATTTGAGGTTCCAGTTATTTGTACAATATTAATTTTAAGACTTACTTGGTGGTTGGTCTAAGCGGCTTTTAAATTTTCCTGACACTCTGCAATTGTAGGCTTCGTTACCCAATAAATTGCATTTCAGGCAAACCATCTTCTGTTTTGGACAATCGGACTGGTAATGCCCCCTTGTCTTGCAATCAAAGCACTGCACGTGCTTAATATCGCCTTTCTTATACGGCTCTTTTCTAACTTCGGTGCGTCGCTCCATTCTGTTGGTGGATATTTTTCCTCGAGTTGCACTCGTTTCAGATTTGTCCAAATTGTCGTCACGTAACGTCGACAAATATTCCTGATACAGAGCTTATGGCATGACGTAACGGCCTGCTCTTGCACCATTTTGGATACCAACATTGGTAAGGCCTCAGAGGGGTAAGGTCATCAATGATGCAGGAAACTGCATTTCTCCCAATTATTTGGCACGTCCTTAGTAATTCCATCTTACTGAAGAAATAGTTGGTTATGGTTTCTGCTCTCTTTTTTGTCAGTCCCATCATTTTCCTTAACGCCACGGCGTAATCAGCATGATCAGGAAAAGTTTGGGAAATCAATGTTTTCCATTTTATCCAGGAACTGGGATATTGTTTGTAATCCATTATACCAATTTCGGGCCATACCACTAAATCGAGATTGCACCTGGTAGATTATCGTAACATCATCCCAGTTATTAATATTTTTTATTTGGTCAATATTGTCTAACCAAGCTACGGCAGATAAGTTTTCATTCTCAGAATCAAATTCTGGAATGCACTCACTTCAGACAGATAAACGCCTAAATTCCGTTTGTGGTCCCTGCCTAACAAAAAGCTCTGATAATTTTTCAAGTCGTTGTTCAACACGCTCATCAGCGGAAGTCGCAGTTACAGCAGAAGGCGATTCTGTTGAAGTACTGGCTCTGTTGCTCTCAACTTCTTGCGAAATAGCCTGGTTTGTTAGAGGGGGAGTAGTGCCACGATCACCAACAGTGCCTACATCCGTACTTTGAGGCACAAGTAACTTTTTTTTCTTTCTGGATGGATCACCGTTTTTCCTTTTTGACTTACCCTTGTATAAGGGTGTATCATAAAAGCGCTTGCGGCTTGATTTCCTTTTATATCTTCCAGAAGAAGAGTCTGAATCACTTGAGGTTCCGCTTGAACTTGAGCTACTACGCGAATATCTTTTTCGACCCATTATTGAGACGCACTACAGGAAACTACACAGGCACAAAGTATCTGGTCTTAGGAAGGTACACTTAACACGAACGAATCCCTGCCTAAGCCACCATTAGTTCACCTCGCACCTGAACTGTAAATTAAAGATAGTTTATCCAAGACAATAAATATAGTTTAGTTAACAAAATTATTATTATAATTAGACAATAAGAAAATACTCGAAAGCGTGTTTTTATCGTTTTGACCAACTGCTTTGCGTAACGCGGGTCCGCGGTCCCTTGTTCTTCAAAACATCCCTGTCTGCTGACGTGCTGGCGCCTAAATTATGCAGTATATCTGGGAACCCGAGCAGCATCTTTATATTGATGGTTGCAGTTCGGTTACACTTTCCTTCACAGTTCAGAGCCCTGCTCAGGATAACTGCTGTCCAACTTGCAGAAGTTGTTCAGGAAAGTCAAAATATAACCAATAATCCGTGTGATTGCAAATGGGTTTCGAAAATTTTATGCCCACATACAAAATGCCTTATTACAACCTCACACATAATTTATTTTTAAAACACCTGTGAACAAGATTCATTAAAAAAAAGCCTTTTAGAAAGCATAAGTCTATGAGTATATGCAAGAATTATTATTATACTGTGCTGCAGCCTCCAACATGAAAATTTATTTTATAATGTTCTTTATGCCGGAATGTTTACTTTTTGCCTCGTTTACATTTGAAATTATCGTTCCTGGAGTAAGGTAAATCGAAAACGATGTTAAATGTTTTCTCGGTAAGATCGTGAACATCGTTCAACCGTTAATTATACATTAGGAAGCCATGTAGCAACAAAAAAATAAATAGTTGAGACTAATTTGTTGAAAGGCTACAATTTTCATTTACCAATACTGCAGTCAAATTTAGGATGAGAAAATTATGCCCAATAAAAATGGAGCATAAAATAATGAAAATTTAAAATTCTTCTTGCAGTTCCAGCAAGAACTCAAACTTGAATAACCTAAGGAGTTGTAAAATTCCTTTGATGCTTTTTAGAATTTTTTGCTTTTAACTTACCACTAGCTGATGAATATTTGAGGGAGTTTAATAATCACAAGTCATATTCAATTCACTCTTGTTCAAAAATTCAAAGTATCATCATTTTTTTAAAGCTGACATTATCCATTCAAATAAACGGAGGCTTGGTGCTTTTTCATATTCGTGTTTTATAATCTCTTTGTACCTAATTTAGAGCTTCATTCAAAGGTTGTAAGTGATTAGGTATTCTTGTGATAAAATAATTGGAATGTTGTTGTAGGTATATATTTTTAGAATCATGCATTTAATGTTCATCATTTGAGGTTCATCTAACAACTTGATAACTAAATGCTATCATTTGCTTTCAAATTTACAAAATACTTTAATTGCAAGTCATAATTTAGGTATATTTAAAATATAGATTATTGGTTGTCTTGTTGGAGTTTAAATTACATAATGTGATTCACGACTTTTTTGTCCTTGTGCTTTCAAATGATTATAATCACTCTATTATTCCGGGTCTTGCATTTCTAATTTATTCTGAACTAAGTCTTTCAAAGCCTAGTTATTAATTCCACAAATCTGTATGCAAATACTGAAATTAGTCAAAACTCATTGATTTTATAAAAATTAGGTAACATATGTCTAATAAATTAACATTAAATTAGGAAATTTGATTTGGAAATCGAATATTTATCAAAAATTCTTTTTTTATGTGTGTTTGATCTACCTACAGGGTGAGTGTTTCAAAACATCAGATTGAAATAAAAAGGCCGTAAAATGAAATATCTTGAGAAACATTTCATTTTACTTGCTACTAATTTAGGATAAGGAGACTATAACTTCACATCGAACCCTCTTCAGCCGCCTGACAAGCCATTGATTGATTGGTCTTGTCATTAGCTCTGCCTCTAAAGTATGAAACATCCTTTCTAGGCTTGTTGAGTTTCAACTTAAATTAAACAAAATAATCCCGGTCTACGTTTTATTTTCTCACGCTCTCGGTCCATGGTTTGGGTTTTTATCAGTGAGATAAGAGAAAACACTAGTCAGTTTTGATGGAGAAGTCACTTTTGAGTTTTGGGGGCACAAAATTGAAAAACTTCCGGAGAAAGCTCGGCCAGAAACAGTTTTAGCCGGGATCGCATCGGGATACAGATAACTACTATTGTCACAGAGATTGATTAATATTAATAGGTACAATATATTATGAGGTTATTATAAGCACTGGTATCAGGTATGCTTCTTCCATAATTTTCCGATTTGATTCAACTAAATATGAACCAGGTTAATCGTTAATCCAATATTTTAAGTACTTTTGCATCATCACTTACACGGACATAGTTTTTTTTTGTCAGTCAACAGGCATGTAAGGCCTCCTTCTCCTGGAATTGGTAGGTGTATCTATAATGTCGCTCTTCCTCATCCAATAATCAGATTCTCTGGTGGTTTTGAGTGGATTCTAGTCGTGTAAGCCTCTTAATTTCTAAAATTCAAAAAAATTCAAAAATTTAAAATTCTTTTATTGATGCCAGATACAAAAATAGTATTTACATAAGTCAAAAAGTAGAGTTATACATATCAAAAAAATACGGCTACAAAAAGGTGTATATGAAACAACAAACGAGACTTTTAAAAAATAGAACCACAAAATGTTTACAAAAATACATTATATTTAAATCACATTGAAATTTAAAAAAATAAAATAAAACATGATTATAAATTACTAAAAATGATATCACAGTCAAGGAACTCCTGGATGCTATAAAAAGCTTGTTCAACAAGAAATGATTTAACTCTAGATTTAAGACATTTCAATGGCAAAGCTCTTATGTTACTGGGTAAACTGTTGAAAATCTTAACTGCTAGAAATTCAGGACGATTCTGACACCTTCCCAAGCGACACTGAGCCTGAATCAGGTCATTGATGGTCATGAAGGTCGGAGTGGGATATGAAGTTCGCCTCGTTCATCTTTACATAGACAATGGACTCAAGAACAAATACTGACGGGAAAGTCAGAATCCCTTCATTACCGAAAATCAACCTGCAGTCGTCATCCCTATACCCCAATCCAGTAAGCACCCTTACAGCTTTACGCTGAAGTCCGAAAACTCTAGTAGCCAAAGGCGCACTGCTTCCCCCCCCCCCCCCCCCCCCCAAGAAATAATGCCATATGACATCAGTGAACGAAACAGCGCGTAGTAGGCAGTCTTAAGGGTCTGTTTCGACACACAGCCATAAAGGTTACGAAGCAGAAAGACAATGGTACTCAGCTTACCCGACACACTCTCAACCTGGACATCCCATCTTAACTTAGGATCCAGATAGATTCCCAAAAATTTCACCTCAGTTGAATTGGGACTGTTATTTGTATCCCTCAGCGAAAATATCATCTTATGGGTCTTGTTCCGATTCAGCATAAGTCTGTTGGCATTGAACCAATCTTCAGCCCTCGACTGAGCCACCACAGCCCCGTCCTCAACATCCTCCAATCTGCCGCCTCCTAGGAAAATGGTGGTGTCATCAGCAAAAAGGGTATATCTGATCGCACCCTTGGTGGGTGGTAAATCATTTATAAAAATGGGAATAAGGGCAGGGCCTAAAACAGAACCCTGTGGCACTCCCACATCGATCTCCCTTTCCGCTGATGACACTGAGCCGACCCTCACAATCTGGCTACGACCGGAAATATAAGATTTAATTAGTCTTACGCTATTATCCGTAAAGTTGTAGTACCTAAGTTTGTCAAGAAGGAGACTGTGGGTGACACAGTCAAAGGCCTTGCTCAGATCACAGAACAAGCCCAGACCATGGTTAGGATCCTCGAAAGTATCCATTATGTTTGAGAGGGGGTCAAGCACAGCATGCACCGTGCTCCTCCCCTCCCTGAAGCCATATTGACTATTGGAGAAGAGATTGTTATTTTCAAAGTAATATGTTATTTTAATGGCCATGCAATCACCTTTGAGAGAACGGGCAGCAAAGAGATTGGACGATAGTTCGACACGTCAGCAACTTCTCCCTTTTTATAAATGGGATTTACTAAAGCTCTCTTAAATACTTTTGGAAACACACATTCTCTAAAGCAGAGATTAATCAACTTTGTCAACGGCACAAGTACAACGTTTTCAACTGTTTTCAATAAGCGACAGAATATCATTACATTTTTTGTTGTTCAAATTATCATTTATGTTCCTTACAAAGTTAAAAGATACCTCCTCAAAGCAAAACTCAATGTCTTCATGAGCATGTATATTATCAAGAAAATTCAGTGGATTTATGTCACTTTTAAGTATTTGATCAATTATACTGTGTGCAATATTAACAAAGTAGACGTTGAATGTCTCGGGGTCAATTTTGCTGTTAGGTTTGCTTTGTTTTTTTGCCCCTCGATTGCTGTTAATAATATTCCACATGCACTTTGAAAGGTTTTTTGCTGACTGTATCAATCGATCGTTTGCCGCTCGTTTAGCACCTCTTATAGCCCTCCTATACTCAGACCTCAAATTCTTGAAAATTTCCAGATTGTCAGGAGTATTGAATTTTTTAGCTATATCATTCAAAAAAGACAGATGGTCCCTCATTTCTCTCAAAGAGTCAGAGAACCAAGAGATCTTATGAGGTGCATTAGCCCTTGTGTAATATCATATATGTTTTTTGAGGAAACGACTGAAGGTATGCATCCTCTAGAAATTTTACAAACAGCTCGCATTTACACTCAACTTTACAGTCAGAGCCCAAAAAATCACATGAGGCATTTTCCAACATATTATAGAAAGTCAAAGTCCCACCTGAGTTATTGGTCGAAAGGTTGAGGACTCACACTTCGAGGAGTTATCAGATAAAACAATATCAAATTCTAATACCTGTCCCTTATGGTCCGACAAACTCATATCAGACAGAGCTCACAGATTCTGAGTCAAAATTCATGAATATGTTATCAAGGCAGGAGTTCCCCCTTGTATTTGCCATAATCAGGCGCCTAAAGCCAAAGGTCGCAAGTAGATCACACAACTCAGAAGCCTTCCTGGAAGCTGCATTATGCACTGTGGCAAAATGCACATTGAAGTCACCAGTCAAGATAACTTTCCCACTCCGATCTAGTTGCTCCACTACTTTTAATATGGTCCTTTTTTGTTACTATTTTTTCGCATTAATTGTCTAGTTTCATATTTTTGGTTATGTAGTCTGACACATTTTTACCCGTTACAGTTGTAGCATAACCAGTGACAAAAAAGAGTCTTCTGTTTGTCATATCTGAGATGGCTACGTCAGAGTCAGGTTCCTTATTTCCTTTAATTGGTACTGCTCGTGAACTTTTTGGGAATACTTGGTGTTTCTTGTCGTTCTGTTCAATTTTCTTTCCCTTACTTGTTTTTTTATTATGTACTGTTGTCCAATTGCCATCAGATGTGGAGTGGATTCTTTACCATCTTTGCGTCCTTGGTCTGAGTCATTCCTGTCTGATGGACTCAGATTTATTAATTCATCCATGACCCTTGATTCAGCTCTTTCCATTTCATGTGCTAGTGAGGATTTTCCTGATATTTTTCCATAATTCTCGATTTTTTTAAAGCTGCGGACATCTGATTTTGTGATTGTATTTCCGTCAGCTGTTTGTGTGGTTGAGATTACTCTCGATGGCTGCGTTCGAAATGAGGGTATTGCGTTTTCTAGTGAACCGTTGCGTGCAATGTTCACGTATGACCTTGTGATGCTCGGAGCTAAAGGTACAGCTTCTGGAGTGGGCAGTGCGTTGTTCAGTACAGATGGTGCACTGCTCGAAGTTGATGGTGCCACATTAATTTCCAAGCCCAAGCGTTTCACCTGTTGCAACTTTTTATTGGGTACTTCTGTCAAGTCACCATCAGCTGGGGACGTATTGAAATACATTGTTGCCGCACTGTTTAACGATTTTTCCGGGAGTATTTCAAGATTTTTCACCTTTTCTTCCAATAAGATGAGGGTTTCTTGGAGAATCGTTTCTTTTTCTTTCAGTTCTTCTGCTTATTTATGGTGGTATAGGCTGTATTCGTTTCATTGTTGACCTTGGAATAATTGATTTTAAGGGCAGATTTTTGAGAGCAGCAATTCACTTCACTTTTACGGCCCCCAAGCACTATAAGACCTTTCACCCTCAGTGCACATGAGGGATGATAGGACACTTCACATACTACACATGAAATTAGTGATTTTTCAATGCTTTTTTTTACAGTACTTGCAGATTTTCGCGACCGCGTTTTCTTCGTCTGTTTCTCCGGCCATGTTGCCGGATTGCATTCTAGTTATCTACAGTTGTGGCATTTGGTTTGGTCTGGTTTTGGGAGAAATGAGTGCCTGAGTAGTCATTCCTCCTAATCCTCATTGGAGTTCTCATTCACAGTGTCTTTCTAGGCTTCTGCCTCCATTTCCACATCAGAGACCGCTGGTGCAAGAAGGGTGCTTGTCTGTGGGTGCTCTATAGAACAAATTTCTAAATGGTACACTGAAGAAATAAACTTTAAGGCCGCGTTAATGGCCGCCATGTTTAGATTTAGTTTTTGAAAATGACGACTGCGTCACTCTACACATATGGTTCAATATTTTATTATTTGTCCAAAACAAAATCTGTTTGTCGGTGAAACACTTAGTGACAGAGAAAGACAAATATACAATTATGATGCTCCCAATGTAGCTTTTTTGCCGTGGCGCCATCTACTTGAAATTGCTTGAACTGTTTTCACCTTCAAAATTCGTTTCATGGTCATCTCAAAAAATCCGCAATAACTTCCAAAATCCTTTGGCATAAACATTATTTGATATATTATCTACAATCTCTATAATTAGCTTTTTTTAGTTTTTCGTGGTTATCAATCAAATCATGCTTTTCACGGATCCAAGCTTGATAAACATGCAAATATGTAACCACCAAAACATTTAATTGTTTTGGTGGTTGCGAACATGATTTTAGAATTTAAAAAAAAAGGCTGAATATTGAAAAACCAAAATAAGGAATTGTAGAGGATCGATCAAATATTGTTTCTGCCAAATTTGAGCCAATTCTGATGTGCCGTTTTTTTAAAGACCTTAAAACAAGTTTCGAAAAATCAACCAATCACAGTTTATACATGGCGGCCATTAACGCGGCCTTATAGTTGGGGAGCTGGCGTCAAAAACATGCAAGAGTTTTCGCAAGGCGGATATTTTCAAAATAGGTCGTACTTTAGTGCTAGAATGCTAGTGTACAGTCAGCACTCACAGTTCCGGGACAGCTGGCTCTGGGACGCGGGCAAAGTTGTAATTTTAAGAAGCATCTAAACTGTTTTCTCAAAGCTCAAAATTTATAGAAATTTTGGACATTATCTGTTTGAAGGTCACAGATAACGTATGTAAATCGTCAGACGTCTAGTTCGTTGCAAAAAGGGGGTCAGACGTCCTCAAAGTTTTTATTTTATGGCATTTTCTTCGGTGTCCTGTCAAAATATATTTTTGCAGGTATTTGACAAATATATTTGAAGAAAATGCCATAAAATAAAAACTTTGAGGACGTCTGACCCCCTTTTTGCAACGAACTAGACGTCTGACGATTTACATACGTTATCTGTGACCTTCAAACAGATAATGTGCAAAATTTCTATAAATTTTGAGCTTTGAGAAAACAGTTTAGGTGCTTCTTAAAATTACAACTTTGCCCGCGTCCCAGAGCCAGCTGTCCCGGAACTGTGAGTGCTGACTGTACAGTAGCATTCTAGCACTAAAGTACGACCTATTTTGAAAATATCCGCCTTGCGAAAACTCTTGCATGTTTTTGGCGCCACCTCCTGGACTATTAATAATGAAACAAATTTTCAACTTATTAGAATTATAAAGAATACAGCTATGTGCTATGTGCAAGTTGGAAAAAGAGCTGCCTCTGTCGGGTTCTTTTTCCACGAACCAGAAATCCAATTTCTGTCAGATGTTCGGGCCAGTTGATAATGTTTTGCAGAATTTTGTAGAGAAAAATGAGCTGGGCATTTTTCCGTCGATTCTCAAGGCTGAGTATGCCGCAGAGCTGTAGACGAGTCTCATACTCAAGGATCTGGTAAGGTAATCTCAGTTTGTAGAGCAGATATTTGGCAAATTTATTTTGCACTCCTTTTATCCTTCTAATATGGCATACGTAAGTTGGAGTTCACATTGAGATGCAGTATTCAAGTGTGGATCGAATGAAAATAATATAGACAGATAATGGAATTCGTATCTGGTGTTGCGTATCATAAAACCTAGAAGTCCAGATTCGCGTTGTTGATGACGATGGGATGGGATTTATGGTCTTGTGAAAAATCATGTGTTTGCACTTAGTAACATTGAGTTTGAGAAGATTTTGTTTGCACCAAGCGACTAACCTTTTTTTCTCCTTTATTTCAACATGATAGTTAAACAATAGATGTATGTACCTAAACTAGAGACCGCCTGAGCTAGAAAGCTATGCAGGTCATTCAGTATCATATATGACATTATTACAATAAATATACCATATTATTATACATTATACAATATCATACAAGAGAAAATTTCCAGTACAAGTAGGTACCTACTGAATCAAAGTTGTTGCATTTATGAATATATTAGTTCTGAATTGCAGATAAAGTCTTTCATTGTACAGTCCCAAAGTATCCATCGAAGATCAGCTGCTTCAGCTTATACTTGAAACAAGTTATGTTCAATCTTTGAACAGATTCTAGAATTCGATTGTCGTACCTTAGTCCTTCTGACAAGATGCTGCGTTGGCCAGTTGTAATGTTCATTGCTGACGTTCTTAAGTTTTCATTGAGTCTGGTATTGTGGTGGATTACCTATGTTGGCTGGGATAATAATTATTGTATATAGAGTGAATATTGAAAGTCTTACAAGAATGGATAGAGATGCATGATTGCAAGATATACAGGGAGTGAATGTCCAGGATGCCATTCAGATAATTTAAGTGTTTTGTTGTAAACAGAAATGACAGCTTGAACAATTTTTTATAGCACGATTTTAAATGCAGTTTGTTAAGGCAAGCATTGACCCATAGCAGAGTTAGATATGATATGTGAGAATGGATAAGGGAATTGTATATCATCTTGCGATGCGTGATAGACAAAGTCCGATATTCGACCAAGTATTTCAATTGCTGGTGTAATCTTTTTACATATATGCAAGATGTGCGCATATCCCAAGTAAGTTTTAAATCGACAAAGATTCCCAGGTATTTAATGCAGTTTGCACGAGTCAATGGAAGATCTTCAAAGTTTATCGTGAAGTCAGGCCAGGACTGAAACTTTGATATTATCATATAGCTTGATTTTTTTACATTTGAACTAAGTTTGTGGTAACAGAGCCCATCGCTTATTTTTTGTAAGTCTTCTTCAATTATGATTTTTGAGTTAGCAGGGTCCTTGTCAAAATAACTGATGCAAGTATCATCTGCATTTAAATTGAGAGAGCCCTGAAGAGGTATGTATGACAGTGGGTTCATGTAGACTAGGAAGTGTCGGTCCCAGAATTGAACCTTGGGGCACTCCGTGTATAATGTTTTCCATTTTATTTCTGTTACTTTCACATTCAACATACTGTAGTCTGCCCGATAGATAATCCCTAAACCACAGTAGTACTGAATCTCCAATACATACCATCAGTTTTTTCGAGCACCTTCACGAGAATTTTGTGATTTACTGTATCAAAAGCTTTTGTTAAGTCAAGCGAGACAAGTACACACTTATAGATAGGGGAGAGTGGGGCAGCTTCGACATGTTAAGGTTTGCAAGATTTTAAAAACGATTTGTATTTACAGAAATAAACACAACTTTATCTAAACATAGTGATAACATTTCTTTAGTAGGTAATAGGCATTTAAAACCAATATCGTATAAATTCAAAGAGAAAAATATATTTTTTTTTTGCATCAATGTCAAATGACGAACTTGCCCTCCCCTATGGGGCAAATTTGACTGCATTATTCTGATACAAATACCTAAATTTTATTTTCTATCCAAATCACAGCAAAAATTAACTGCTCTTCTTCGTATACATCAGATCGGTGTTTTTATAATCTCTTATCATCCTAGAAACAAAAATAATAAATAGTTCGACAGTGCCGGAATAACGATTGGCGAAGTTGCCCCACCCAATAGCGGATTCTAGTAAAATATTTAAAAACATCTTACAGGAGCCTTTTTTACCGCCTATTATGAAATATTTCTACAAAAGATGGGTCAAAGTCACTCTGTAAAAATTAACTTGCGAAATAGAACGCTCTAACGGAACGAAAGTATTATTAATGTAATAGCCAATCCAAACTTGCCTCGCATGTCGAAGTTGCCCCACTCTCCCCTACCTCTTATCAACCTTTTCATAAATATTTGTAGTTAGGTCTGTAGTTGCTGAGGAGGTATTGCTGTGCTTTCTGAATCCATATTGACCCGCATACTAAAAATGTATTCCATCCAAATAACTGGTTAATCTCATATTTACACAGGTCTCCAATACCTTAGACATAGCTGAGAGCAAGGAAATGGGCCTGTAGTTGTTTAGTTCTGTACCTCCACCACCCTTAAACAAAGAGACAACCTTTGCCATTTTAAACAGACTTGGTACTTGGTACAGATACGGTATTAAAAACAAGACTTATCAACTTACATAAAGTAGGCGATATTGCATTTTTCAATTCCTTGATTGTATCAATGCCTAAGCTGTCAGTTGCAGGTGATTTTTCTGGTTTTAATTTGTTTATAACTGCAGTGACCTCCGATGCAGTCACAGATTCCCATTGATTTATATAGGCAGTAGAAGTTGGTTGGAGTTGAGGAGAAAACATTGTTGGGGGGATGTTTTTCGCTGGTTCTGCAGCAATTCCGGAAAAGTATTGGTTTAGCAAGTTGGCAACTGGCAACATCCTGTGGGTTCTGCACAGTGTGTCCTTTATGTACTAACTTAGGTAGCAAGGGGTCTTTCCTGGGTTTGGAAATGTTGATTATAGTGTTTCACGTTCTCCATATATGTTTAACATCATTCCCTGCTTTACTAATTTCGGCATTATAATAGTTATTTATGATATAAGTTTTTTTTTTTTTTTTTTACGGATATGCGCACTCGCAAGGAAATGGCTCGAGAAGCGGCAAGTGTGCGGAAGTGTCGGTGTATGTTGGTCTTGAAACGGTTCAGGTTGTAACCTGCAGGGAAAACCGTCGCAGGGAGTTTATTCCACAGCGATGCTGTTCTCCAGAGATATGAATTCTGATATAATGAAGTTCTTGGTGCCTCTAGTTTGACAGTAAATTCATGGTTACCGTCTGTTTGACGGGTTCGCTTGGTAGGTGCTACTCTCGGTGGAATCATACGTGCCAACTCTTCAGAGCATTTTCCGTGATAGTACCTGTAGAAGAGAGATAAATCGCCCACAGATCTGCGATGTTCGAGACCATCCAAGTTACGAGTAAGTGCGGGGTCATTGATCAGGTTGATAGCTCGTTTTTGCACGGTGTTCAAAAGCATTAAGGTATGTTTGGGTGCTGCACTCCAGATATGTGAGCAGTACTCCATAGTTGGTCGAATCTGGGCTTTGTAGAGTGTCAGCAATTGGCTTGGTGTGTACAGATGTCTTGTACGAAATAGCACCCCCAGCTTTTGGGACGCCCTTTTAGCAATATCTGCCACGTGACTGTGCCAAGACATGTTGGTCTCTGCAGTAACCCCCAAGATGTTCAACTGACTCTGTAATGTGACAGCACTTCCAGATAGCATGATGTTTGGCTCACCGGTGCTGGTCTTTTTTGAAAACAGAGCTACTTGGGTTTTCTGCGCGTTGAACTGTACAAGGTTTTTGTTACCCCAGTCGTCTATTATCTCCAGGTCGTTATTTATCTGCGATATTTGAGTTAGTCTAAGATGATGGAATTCACGTGCGGATAGACCTGTGGGTGGTATGAGTGAGGAGACTACATTGCCATCGTCTGCAAAGCAATAAAGTGGATTTACTGTTTTATCTATGAGGTCATTTATGTAAATCAGAAAAAGAGTTGGCGAAAGGATTGCCCCCTGTGGCACACCAGCATTTATTTGGTAAGAGTTGGAGTTCTGGCCATCCAGTGCAACATAAATGGATCTGTCCTTTAGGTAACTTTCAAACCAAGTGCAAAGTTTCGGCGATAATCCCATTGCTTTGAGCTTGTTGAGCAGATTTTCATGCCAAACTTTGTCGAATGCTTTAGATATATCTAAGGCAATTGTTCTTGTTTCACCCCGCAACTCAATCGCTTTTTGCCATAAGTGAGTGACGTATGTAAGTAAATCGCCAGTTAACCTATATTTTCGAAATCCGTATTGCTTATCGTTGATAATTTTGTACTTTTCCAAGTACTTGGTTAGGTGATTGTTCACAACTCTTTCCATTACTTTCGATATCACCGGAAGTAGAGCAATTGGTCTATAGTTTAACGGATCTGTCTTTTTTCCTTTCTTTGGAATGGGTTGTACTGCGGCAGACTTCCATGATGATGGATATACTCCTTGCCTGTAAGACAAATTGAATAATTTTGCGAAAGTTGGGGTGAGTTCGTTGGCGCAATTTTTGAGTACTATTGCGGGAATGCCATCCGGACCCATTGCTTTGTTTGTATCTAGCTTTTTAAGGGATTTTCGTATTTCTCTGTGATAAACGGGTACCTCTGGCATACTATGGGAAACCCTTTCAATGAACGGTGGAGTTTTTCCATTTGGCACTGTTAGGTTGGAGTTGGAGGAAAAAATTTGGGCCAGCATATTGGCTTTTTCCTCTGATGTTGTGGCTAAGTGATTATTTTTATCTGTAAGTGGTGGTATGGATGACTTGGTGAAGTTAGATCCAACAGCTTTTGCAAGAGACCAAAAGGACCTAGAACTACTTGGACAATTCAGCAACCTGTTTTTTATTCTTTGATTGTATGTTTCTTTAGCGGAGTCAATAGTAATTTTGCAACTATTTCTGGCTTCTATAAATTCTGTGTGGTTTTGAGCGGTTTGTTGTCGTTTCCAAAGGTTATATGCTCTGTGTTTTTTCTGTACAGCCGTTTGACACTGGCTGTTGAACCAAGGTTTTGCATTAGCTCTACGTTTAGTTGTATGTGGGATATATGCATCCATTCCAGATAAGATTACTTGTGTTATTTCATTACAGCAAATAGTGGGATCAGCTGTTTTAAAGCAGACCTCTTGCCATGGAAAATCCAGGTAAAACTGTTTTAGGTCATTCCATTTTGCCGATTTATAGTGCCACATTTTACGAGGAAGTGGTTGTTGGCTTGGTGGGATGAGCATTTCGCACTTTGTTATTATAAGTTTATGATCGGACGAACCAAGTGGAGCATCTACTTGAATTGTGTACGAGTCAGGATTTGTGGTTAGGAACAAGTCTAAAAGCGCTGCAAATTCGCCCCTTTCTGAGATACGGGTAGGTTCATCGACAAGCTGCGTTAGACCACAACTTATGGCAAAAGCTTCTGCTTCTCTGCCTTCGTTATCTGTTTTGTTGTGGTGTTTCAGCCAGGGTATATTGTGGACGTTGAAATCGCCTAAAAAGACAATTTCCGCCTGTGGATAGTTTGACTGTATACTATCACAGCTTTCGGATAATGTCGCGAAAAAGTTTTGGTACTCGGTGTTAGATGGCGGTCGGTAGAGGCAGCAGATAAACTTGGTCGATGACTTTGAGGTGAATTTTAGCCATATGATATCAAGGTTCGCTGGTTCTAGCTTCTCCTCTCGATGACATGAAAGGTCATTTTTAATGTACACACAGATCCCAAAATTATGTCGAAATCGGTGGTGTAGGTCATAGCCGGGATAAAGATAGTTCACAATAGGTGTTGCAGAACTGATTTTAGTTTCAGTGAGAACAAGGATGTCAGGTCTTTGTTCTTCAAGATGTTGGTGAACTGAATTCATATTTGTACTTATTCCTCTTATATTGCTAAAATCAATTCTGAGTTGAGTTTTTGATCTTCTCTTTATATCTTTGCATGAAGGACCCCCAGGATCATCCGACGCCCGGAGATCCGAGTGGTCGGGTATTTTACCTCCGGAATATTTTGATCCTGGAGTCGCCATCATGCTATCTGTTACTCATTGTTGGAACCGGACTGCCAGCGCAGTAGCGGAACGTGGTGATACCACTTAGCGCTACTCAATTCTGGCATGGTGGTATCTCACCGGTCGACGCCCAATGAGTAAAAAGCGTCTACCACCTAGTGCTAAAAGTGACATTTTATTTTGTGAAAAGGGAAGTTTGAACAGAATAAAATCACTTTTAGCACGATTATCATACACTATTTTTTCTAAAAACGCACTAAAAGTGAATACTTTTAGCACTCAGTGCTAAAAGTAATCAATTTTAACAACAGTGTCATAAAATGGCGTTTTAGATACTGACAGCTTCCATGAAAAATGACACTAATTAGTGACGTTTGTAGAAAATAAGCTTTTTTTTGAGTCAATTAGTGATTTTCTATATTCTTTTGGGTTGATTTGTAAAGTTCATGTAAATAAGCACTGTGTGGAAACATATGTCGTTGATATTGGAAGTCCCGCCTCCTCATCAATTCAAAGTGTCTCACATTATACCAAGGAGCACTTTTAGAACGAAATTTATTTCTATAGTGTCTATTATGCAAATTTGGGATTAGACCAGTTTAAGGTTTCAATTTCAGCTAAATTTGCCTTAAAAGCTCCTTTATTTAAAGTGGTTACTGTATAACCATTGCATTTTGCGTCTATTCTTTTTAAGTTTATACTGAAGTATTGCAATCGGTGGTCTGAAATTGCACTGTCTATCAGAGACAAACTTAAGTCATAATTACTAATATTAATTATTGCCTAATCAATTAGGGAATTAGAATGTTGAGTTACTCATCTTGATGGTATACTGTTATTGATTATGGTAAATCCATTTGACTCAATTGTGAACTGTAGTATTTGCTGCTTTGGGCTCGAATTTAAAATGTTGAGGTTAAAATGTCCAAATATCCAGGCTGTCTTTTTTTTTTATTAGGAATGAAATTCAACTTTTCATCACAGGTTTGCAAACAATTATTGTTTGGAGTCTATATATTATTCCTATAATATCACATTCTTCCACCAAAATAAAGATCATGGAACAGTTTGAGTTATGTTTTGCAAGTTCTTTGAAGTTGTATTTGTCGTCCTGTCACACCTATCCAAATCCGGCTCTAGAGGTGTAGAGTGTCCGTCCACAACTGCGAAAAACTTCAAGTCGTCAGCGTATAGCAAGCAGAGGGGTGATTGGAAGCATTGAATGACGTCATTTATGAAAAGAAGAAACAGGATCGGTCCGATGTGCGATCCCTGAGGGACCCTGGATGAAACTATGAACTTATGGGATACTGCACCGCACACACCAAGTCTTTGACATCTTTCCGTTGAGAACGATTCTCTAAATTTCAAGAAACGTGCACCGAAGCTCATATCTGAGAGTTTTTTTAGTACCAATTTATGGCACACACTATCAAGGGCCTTTTAAATGTTCGTGAAGATCATGTCCACCTGTTTTCCTGATTCCATAGCTTTCGTTAGGAACTGTTGGTGGACAGCGAGATTTGTAGCAGTGGATTTTTTCCAGGCAGAAACGGTGCCATTCGTTAGCGATATAGTAGAATGGATTCCATAATTTCAAGAATGTGCGATAGTAGAGATATGCCTCTATAATTATTATTCACATCAGAGCGGTCTCCTGATTTGTGGATAGGGAAAAGTGCTGAGATTTTCCAACTTCTGGGAAAAATGCCAGTATTGAAAGAAAGTTGGAAGGTATACTTCTATTAGAGATGTGCAATTAACAGCCTTTAGGAAACACTGGAGAGAGACCATCTGCTCCAGGACTCTTTGAGGTATCGAGATCCAGAATTTTCCTCTTTATTTCCTCAACGGTAAAGAGATGATCGGAGAGGTATGTTCCAAAAGGAACTGAGAATTCTTCTTTCATCTCAAATTCCTTGTGGTCAGAGTAACAATTCTTGAAGTGTATGACAAAGAGTTCAGCAATCTGTTGACGGTTTGAAGGACGGATATTGTTAAAGTGCATCTGTTTCAGCAAGCCTGCATCTCACTTCAAAGATCTTATAGATGACCATAGGTGTGTTCTGCTTCAACAGCGCTGAGTTTATCAACCATCAGCTTGTAAGCGGCACGCATCTCCGCAATTTCTTATCATTCCTCCATCTTCTCTTCCATAATGGTGTTTTTTCACTGGAAATATGGAGTACGACAAACAAATACCTCGGTGTTTCGGCAATAGTCACAATAAAAATAAAAACCTTTACCGACAAGCTTGAGGTTGTTTCACGAAAAACTGTAATACAACTCGATTAGACTAAGGGCAGAATTTATAGTCGTTCCTTGAGTCTTCCTTATTGGAAATCGTGAGTTTAGAATGGATACTTGCTACTATTTGATAAGTTAAGTCATGAACATCCCACATAACAAAATTGCATCCTTAGAATGTAATAAGAATGTTTTTTTTTCAGGAGGAATGTGCCTAGGATGTTCTCCAAAACCATTGCGAATGTCCTGAGAATGTTCTGAGAAAATATTGTAGAAATACTGTTTGCAATACCCAAGAACTTCCTGGGAAATCCATTGGGATATTCCTAGGATATACCTATGAGATTCTCAGGACATCCTGAAAAGAATATTCCTGTTTGATTCTAAAAATATGCTTTAAATGTATATTCTCACATTGAAAGAATGTTTCTATGACATTATAGTTATGTTCTCAAAAGAATATTATACCAATATACTTGAAATATTCCTAGAATATATCTACATATATCATTCTCAATATGCATCCTAGACATAATATTCTTGTTTGATTCTAAGGATAGACTTGAAATGTTAATTTTGGCATCCAAATAATGCCCCTTTCGGCCCTTTCAGTCCTTTTATATTAAAGGCAGTGAAAGAGTTGTTGGAAAACTTCTCTGGAAAACACAGGTGTACAACCAAAGCTCCGGTTTTGTGCCTGTTATGCTCTCGTCGCGGCAAGCATGCCAACTGAGAGAAACAGTTCCAAGGAGATTCAAACGCTAGGCAAGATGTAGATCTTTAATAGCGCGTGGCTCCCTCTCTTGGAAGTCCTACAAAGCAAACGAAAAAGGATATATCTATAATATTTTTAGTAGGTTCTAGATAGAGCATTATTGTTTAATTGTTCAATTAAGATTTTTGAGTAGGTACTTTAGATAATTAGGTGGACAATATGAAAATATTCTTATCATGGTTATCTACCTACATAAACTTCTCAGCACAACTTGGTATATTCTTAATACTTGATAGAGATATTAGCCGAAAGAACATTTTTTAGGGTACATTCTAATAATGTTCGTATGACAATATTCAAAAAATGTTATATAAAGTAGGTTCTTAGCATAATCTTTCAAGTAGGTGCATAGAAGCAACATTCCTAGTACATAAATAGAACGTCCAAAAATGAATATTTCAATCGAAACAATCTTAGAATATTTCTTAAACATTCCTAAAAGAACATTCGAAAAAGTACTTCGAGGGAATATTCTGAGAATATGAATGTTATTTCCCTGTTATGTGGGATTCTGTTCGTTCAAGGCTTCCTTAAGGTCTGAGGAAACCTCTAGGAGCGACTATGAATTCGGCCCTAAACCTACAAGGATTCACAAATACGCTCAGGCACTGATTTGGATTTCCTCTGGAAGGAAACAATTAATATACAATTTAGCTTTGCTCATAACATATTCCTTTTAACAATTTGTTATTGCATGTATTGTATCCTCATATATATTTCAAAATCTAAATAAATACTATTTTTGTTCTCAGGCACCGCATTACCTTTCCACAAGAACTTATGCCCAGGATGCCATAATATTCCGAAAGCTAAGGAATGGCAATTAGCTCCAGAAACAAAAGACCTTCACGTCTTCCACGTAGGAAAACGTAATGGAAAATTCATCCACTGGGAGCCGATATTTATCGGTACGCATAGCGATCCTTTGTATGACGAACGGCTCAGTTGGGAAGGAAAAAGCGACAAAATGACTCAAGTAAGAACACATTTCACTTTATTTTAGTGCACACATTTTATTTAAATTTATTTTTTTTTAGGGTTACGCCTTATGCGTTTTAAACTACGATTTCCTGATTCTCGACAACGCTTTTCTTGTCCACAAGCCGGGCATCAAAATATACAAGAAGGACTCGAAACGAGCAATGCTCGCAGGAAAAACTAATCAATTGATTAAGAAAATTATTTTCCCTGAACTTAAAGTGTTGTATGGCGTAAGGAAAGGCTGTGCTGTGTAAAAATAGTGAAGGAAGTAGCCCATATTGTCGTATCTAGAACGATATGGCATATTCCTGCAGTTAATTAAACTCAAACAGATGCCCATGTGTGAGGCAATTAATAAGTTTCATGAACCCGATGAGACTTTTGGTAAGATGACTGGGTTTAAGGGCTATTATGCTTTATTATTCTAGAGACAACAATAATATAGAGATATTTTAAGAGAAATATTTTTACTGAAAAAAAAGTGAAATTCATTTGAAGTATTTCTGTTTAATTTTTGTTGAATATAGAGGATACATGGTTTCAAAGTTTTCATACAGTTGAATTTCTCATTAAATTGTTTAAAATATTGGCCTTATCCTTTATTAATTATTTTGAAACAAATCATGTATTCAAAACAAAGCCATAATTTCTTAAAGGGTAATAGAGTGTATAGGTACACAATATAGGTATTTTTAAAAAATGTGATTATTCTAATATAGTAGGAATTTATTAGTGCTATGATTAAGATTAAATTTAATCCATTACTATTTTAATAGTCTAGTGGATTAAGAACCTAAGTGATATTGAAAAACCTTGTAGTAGGACTTGGAGTCTTGCAGAATGTATACCTAAATATAAGGGAAAATATTCTTTATTATGTAGATATTTGAAAAAAGTTTTGATGCAGGGTATGAAATTCTATTCAGAAAACTATTATCAAACAATTTTTGCGAAATAAAGTTTAAGATCTACCTATTGTAAATATATTTAGAGAAATATCTCATTATGGCAAAGGTAGGTGAGTTGCTTTAGCAGTAGGAAGATTCTCAGCAAAATGGGATCATGTGCCAATAGAGAGACTTGGAACCTGCGACCTATTATTCTATATTGAAGACATTCGGCGTCGCTACTTTCGCTTTCGGCTGATGAATCCTCATTACCTTCATGACGGCTCTTCTAGGACTCCGACCTTCCAGGAAGTTTACAAATTGCATTTTCTTTTCTCAACCTTATCATTGATAATTACTAATAAATTCACTTCAAAAACTTTCTAAAGCAACTTTTTTACCATTTGAATATATTTTTAATACAGTACTTAGTAGATTTAGATTTTAGCATTCAATTTAAATATTCCCAATAGTCTAAGAGTATTATGTTTTTCACAATTTAACATTTATCCAAACCTTAGCTTACCTCCCTATAATAATAATTCGAATATTATAAGTACCTACTACTAAATGATAATTATAAAAGCTCAATAAAAATAATCAAAAAATTAAAACTATTATAACTACCTACTTATTAAAGCACTTTTACATACTATTCAAATCTCGATGATTCAAATACTTAATTATTGTATTGACTGTTGTGTTGAGCCTATGTTCTCATACTATTGTATTCCTATTTTGTATATAGAATAGACTGATAGCATACTTTGTAATTATTATATCTATTCCTATTATAAATGCGTATATGTTTTTACAGCAAAAAGACGGCTTCTAAAGCTTTAATAATTGTTAAATTTATCCCTGCTCTTGTAAAGAACAAAAACGTATCTACCTACTTTAGCCTACAGAAATTTGTATTAATGCTATAACTATAAAATAGTCCATATTATATATATTGTTTAACTGACGTATTATTGTTGTAAGTACATAGCAAATGTTGCTCATTTAATTTATTTTTCTATAGATTAGATAGTTTTATTATGATTAAGTTTAAATATTATGGGCCTGTTTAAGAATTCCAAAAAGATATTAAATTGTGCTATACCTACATCATTGTCTTTCTTCAATTGGATAATAATATTTGCTTGTGTAAATATTCACACAAAACGGCTGATATTTTGTACTTAATTTTATTTACTAAAATCATAAATAGTATGTACTACATATTTTGAATATCGCTCGATTCTTTTAAAATTTTTTATAATGAATTTGAAGTAAATTCAAGAAAAATTTTAACTTTGAAACATTCAGATACTTACCTACTACAATGAATTGTCTTATGATAGTGATCTCTATGATGCCTTGGATATTTTCAATTTTTTTGACTTTTGTATTTAGGTAATTTGATATTCAAAAGTTACACAAATTTTCTTATTATTATGTAGTTTAATGTCCTATTTTCTCTTTAAGTTGTAAAATTTGAAGTTTATTTGCTAAAATTGGATATGCTTATAAAAATGTCTCATTTAAAAGAACAAATACCTAATTATTGTTAGTTTTCATTAGCGTTTTGTGCCTTACATAAAATTATAACCAATATTGCTAGATTTGTGTAGCATCAAATATTATGTATCTGTATTGGAATACACATAATTTTCTACCTATTGAAAAAAAATCTTTATTCTAAATTGAAAGAAATAAATATTGTAAAAAGTGAGGATATCTACTTATTATTTTTCTCTTGTGTGAAAATTAGGTACCTACCTATTGGGACATATTATTGCACAAGTTACAATTTGACGACCAAATACACCAACATTGACCTTGTACTAGGTGTAAATCGCACATTTTTTGACCTTGGTACCAGGAAACGTTCGAAAACACGGATGTATTACTAACTTCAAAATGGGTTATACGAAAAGCATTCTGCGGACCACTTTGTAGTACCAAATGAAAACAGCAGATATCAGTTCTTGGTTCACCATGTAAGAATGTTATCTGTAAAAATTGCAATGTATGTGTCAATGCATATGTGTTAAAAAGACCCTGGCCATAGGTATACACATCTGATTTTTCAGAAAATGGTTGAAAAATGAAAAACTTCCAACAATATGACTAGTACCTGCAGCGCCGGTTCAAGGCTCTACCGGGCCCTAGGCGGCAGAAGGTATGGGGCCTTAGCCCAAAGTAACTTTTTACTGTTTTTGTCCAAATTGTAAAAAAAAGCCTTTCAAAATCATGGACGAAGTTAGGGCATCAGATCTGGGGGGGTACAGCCCCAGGCCCATAGGAGGATGGGGAGGCCTGTCGCAAACGCCGCCGGAGTCAAGAAAATTTTTGTGGTGCCACGCCCAAAAGCGTTCATTTCGACCCATAAAATGAACGATTTTGGGCGTTCTGAGCCTTCAAAAAATAAACAAATTATTGTTTATTTCTGAAAGTACAAATAATATTGAACTAAATAGAAAATTGAAAAATGGGCAATATGGAACTCTGCAAAACAAGAATAAGGATACCTAGGTTTAATCAAATCGTTTATTTTTGTTAAAAACATAGCAACATAAGTACATTGCGTTGTGATTTTTTAAGTAAAGTATTTTTGAATTCTGATTTTTTAAAATAGGTACCTAATTGCAGGGAGGGCGGAACCCCATATTTTGTAGGTACTGTAAAATCAACGTTCCATAAATATCAACACCGAAAGAAAAATAAAAATGAAAAATTATATTTATTAAAAAATACAACAGCATTTATTGTACAAATTTATTGAAGTATTTCCTGAATTAATAAATTCTTCCAGAACATCATGTAACCTCAGGGATTTTTTAATACCATTTTTAATGTTAGCAAGAGCTAAGAAACTGAATTGATCTTGACCCATGATCGATCTCCTAACATTAGAATTGGCTCAAATTAGGCATTAACATTGAGACTGAACTGACTGAACCGAAAATGTTTAAATGCACATACCTAGATTAGTTGAAGTATGATAATTGAAAAAAAAAAAAAAATAGAAAATAGATGTTAGTATGTTTGGTTTTTTTAAATATCTATTTTCTAATATGTGTGTGTGTGTGTGATGAAGTGCGAATTATTTTTGGGGGGGGGGCTAAATAAAAAAGCCCCCCCTAACTTCGCCCATGTTCAAAATGCTGCTGGAAAGTGTTTTGGAACGTTCTAAATGGCTTTTTGAAATTCTAAAGTGTTCTAACTTGGCTTGAAGAGTTCTGGAGCATTCTAGAAGTTTTTCAGTAATTTCTAAATTGTTCTGACAGATTTTTAAGTATTTTAGAGCCCTATTGAAGCTCCAAAAAGTTCTAAATTGGTTCAAAAAAGTTCTAAAAGGTTTCCAGTTCTAAATCAGGATTCAATTTAGAACTTTGAAATTGTTCTAAAATAACTCTGGTTTCTCAATTGCTCCAAAATGCTCCTGAAAATTCTGATTTAGATTTGAACTGTTTTAAATGCCTTTAAAGAGTTTTAAAGTTCTACAGCAATCAAAGTTTGCTTTAAAAATCCTTCTGAAAGGCGTTTTGTAATTTTTAATCTGAATCCTAAGATTCTGGCGCTTTTCAAAATGTTTTTCGGGTTTCCAGAGTGTCTGAGTTTGAGTGTTTTGGAGCATCCTAAAATGGGTTTCAACCTTCTGAGTTGTTCTAGAATTCTTTTGGAAATCGGTGTTTGAATGTTTTGGGGCATTCTAAAATGGTTCTGAAATTTCCTGAAGCGCTACAGAATGCTTTTGGAAATTCTGAATTTAATTTTTAATGTTTTGAACTTTCCAAAAGGTCTATTAAAGTTCCAAAGTGTTCTGTAGCATTTTAAATGGTTTCCAGTAACTTCTAAATTGAATGAGAAACGAATTCTGTGGGAAAATTTTCCCAAAAACTTCCCTAAGATGTCCATAAACGACATTCAAGACGTCTTGCCTGCATTTCAACGACATCTTGAAGACGTCGTGATGTAACAAAACCCAACGTCTTCCACGAGAGAGATCTGCCTAGAGATGTCTTCAGCATGACATTCTAAAGACTACTTCAAATCTTCAAAGAGATGTCTCAAAGACGTTTTTGAATCTCTTTTCAATACATAAATCATTATTCGCTTTTAGGCTTGAAGAAGAGAAAGATATGAATTTACGATATTTTATATTGACATCTTCAAAACAACGTCTTCTAGGCGTCCTCTTTTGGTCTTCAGCCGTTCAGACGTAATCGTAATACAAACCCTAGAAAAGACGTCTTCAAGACTTTGTGTGCTGTCTGGGTAGTGGAACATCTCGTATCTATTATCTATTACTCGTTTCACGGATGTTCATCAGCAACATGACATGAGGTTGGATGGACTCTACCTGAGTTGGGAATCCGACAGCTACAGAACAGTGTTGCCGATAGTGTGCGTGCGGGTGGTGTGGTGCGTCTCAGGGCGCAAGGTTGCCAAAATAAGATATTTGATTTCAGAGTGAATTTCGGGCCCCATTGAGCGACCGGGCCCTAGGCGGCCGCCTAGTCCGCCTAATGATTAAACCGGCGCTAAGTACCTGGAGCTGCTAGGCTTAGGTATTTGATCCAGTGCTTAGGCTCGACTACTCCATTATAAGCAATAGTCTCTAGAAAATTAGGAATCATCATCATCATAGGCGATCACTAGACACCAAGTACCTATATGTCTGTTTCTGCAGAAATCACAAACCAGTCAGAGCCAATTTAATTGGTTGAAAATAGTCAGAAACAGTCAGAAAACTAGTTTCAACCAATGAAATTCACTCTGACTGGTTTGTGATTTCTGCAGTGTGATGAGGCAGCCTACAGCCAGGTTGCCAAGTGGTTAACTCCGATGACCCAAACGAACTATAGTACACACTAGGGGTCGCTAAAGAGGACCCATGACGTCACAACCGTGATCATACCGAACCACCACAAGGACACTAGCTCCGGCAGTCTATTAATTGCTACCCATGAAACCATGAACTGATTCCTCCTGCGCGTCCGTCCGCGACCTCCATTAAGGTCATAGTTTCAACTCTTGTTAATTGCTTAACTCTATATTTGATCCTGTGATATTAGTAATGAAACGCTTTAGTAGAATCTCGCTTTTATTTACACAAGCTCGGTTATCACGCATGGCGACAAGGTAAAAAAAAATTTAAAAAAAAAAAAAACGGAAAACGCGTGCGGGAACAAAGGAGAACGTGCAAAATGGCGTCTTCAATCTCAAAAGTTTGCCGAATTCAACATGGAATCCGACGACTGGATCCTGTCCCAACAAACACAAGTTCGTCTTTAGTACGTCCATAATTCGTACTTTTTCGGACGAGAGTACGTCCGCGGACGTACTTTTTAGGTCCCGCCGACGTCCGAGGGACATCTTTAAGGCGGTCGTTTTCCACAAAATAGTACGTCCCACGTACGTATATTCAGTACGGCTTTTTAGGAACGTGTTGGGGACGTACATTAACGTACGTATTTAGTATAGCTTTTTAGGAATGTGTTTGGGACATACAGGTTTTTCCCATATATTTTTGCAGAACTGGGGGCGGATTACGAACTCTCGACTCGAACCGGAACCGCCATGGATTTCGAATGCATTCTGATGCATTCGCATGCCCACATAACAGTGAAAGAACATTCATGTTCTCAGAATATTCCCTCAAAGTGCTTTTTGGAATGTTCTTTTAGGAATGTTTAATGAATATTCTAAGATTGTTTCGATTGAAATATTCATTTTTGAACGTTCTATTTATGTACTAGGAATGTTGCTTCTATGCACCTACCTGAAAGTTTGTGCAAAGAACCTACTTAATATAACATTATTTGAATATTGTCATACGAACATTATTATAATGTACTCTTAAAAATGTTCTTTCGGCTAATATCTCTATCAAGTATCAAGAATATACCTACCAAGTTGTGCTGAGAAGTTTATGTAGGTAGGTAACCATGATAAGAATATTTCCATATTGTTCATCTAATTATCTAAAGTACCTACTCAAAAATCTTAATTGAACAATTAAACCATAATGCTCTATCTAGAACTTACTAAGAATATTATAGGTATATTCTTTTTCTTTTGCTTTGTTGGACTTCCAAGAGAGGGAGCCACGCGCTATTAAAGATCGACATCTTGCCTATCGTTTGAATCACCTTGGAACCCGTTTCTCTTAGTTGGCGTGCTTACCGCGACGAGAGCATAACAAGCTCGAAACCGGAGCTTTGGTTAAACACTTGTGTTTTCCAGAGAAGTCTTCCAACAACTCTTTCACTGCCTTTAATATAAAAGGGCTGAAAGGAGCATTATTTGGAAGCGAAAATTGACATTCCAAGTATATCCTTAGAATCAAACAAGAATGTTATGTCTAGGATGCATATTGAGAATGATATATTATGTAGATATATTCTAAGAATACTTCAAGCATATTGGTATAATATTCTTTTTTTCATAGAAACATTCTTTGAATGTGAGAATATACATTTCGAGCATATTTTTAGAATCAAACAGGAATATTCTTTTCAGGATGTACTGAGAATCTCATAGGTATATTCTAGGAATGTCCTAATGGATTTCCCAGGAAGTTCTTGAGTATTGCAAACAGTATTTCTCCAATCTTTTCTCAGAACATTCATAATGGTTCTGGCGAACATTCTAGGCACATTCCTCCTAAAAAAAGAATATTCTTATTACATTCTGAGGATGCAATTTTGTTATGTAAGTGGAGTGCGTTCAAAAACCATGGCGGTTTCGGTTCGAATCGAGAGTTCGTAATCCGCCCCCTGGTTGATTGAATAGGTACCTATCAAAAAGATGTAAATACAAATGTTGTATTTACACCTTTTTGATACCTATTCAATTAACCTGTTCAGATGGGTTGCAAAAATATAGGAGAAAACCTTATACATAAAGGTACATATGTATTTATGTGTATCTTTATAGTGAAAAATAAAACCATATAAATATGTATTGTATTTTCAAGTTACAATTTTTATACTTAATAAATATCTTAACAATTACACTGAAAAACTGAGAAAAATTAACACAAGATCAAATATAACATACTCTTAAACTTAACATTAAACAACAATACATAAAATAACAAAAAAAATGAAGGAAAAGTGAAGAAAAATTCCAACCTAAAAAAAATATACAGAAATAGGTAGGTATCCTACAAACATATAGAGAATTGTAGGTAAAGGGGCACAAACCAGGAAAAGTTTCACACGGTAAAAATCTCGGTAAAAGTATTATTATACACACAAAACACATAGTAAAGTGGTATGGCCAAGCCACCAAGCCAAGCTAAACACTTAAACACATGCCGGCGTTGCTGCAATCAAAACAAAATGGTTCCTGCGTTACTTGACTTGGCAAAAAAAAAAACAAAAATAGAAGAAAACATAGCCTCACACCTCACACCACTCTACAAACTTAGACTACAAACGAGCTATAAAGACAAGAAAAAAAGGCAAAAGCAGACAGGTAGGGGAGAGTCGGTGAATTGTGCGCACCTAAGGAAAAAGAAAGATATTTTCTAAAATATGGCTCATGGAGCTCTGAAATTTGGCATAGATATTCTTCTGTGTTATAGCTGACAGCCCAAATCAACCAAAGATCACAAAGAAAATATTCTGAGCCTAGGGACAAAATTAGATAAAAACTGACACTGCGCACGATTATCCACCCTATGCGGTTAATGGTGCGCACTAGTCAGGGCAATTGTGCGCAACAGAAAAGTATTGAAAACTATCGGATATAAAGGGTGGATTAAAAACAAGTGAAACAAAGTACATAATACGTTTATTGCAAACATAATATTAAACTAAATTATTGCATAAAAACCATAACTAGTGGTCGCGAAAGTCGCAGATGTAACATTCGGGGGAGTCTACCCTACTGCAAAGCTCATGGGCCCATTTGCCGCAGATCGCACACTGAAACCAGTATTCGTCTTTCTTGCTCCAGTCGTCGCAAACCAAACATCTGTCTCCGAGATTGACCTCCGTGTCATCAAGTTCATCATCATCACATAACTGGCTGTCTGAGACTTCTTCTTCAGATTCACTTTCCTCCAAAACCTTCCTTTTAACGGTCTTATTATTTTTAGCGGGAAGTTTTGCACTCACTTTACCTTTTTTTGACGGTTTTTGTTCTAATTTTTTTTCCAAATTTGCTTGCCTATCTTTTTTTTTTTGACTCGCAGGCTATCAAAACTTCTTTCTTGGGTGTCTCCGTTAAAATTTCGGATTTCTGTTTCTTACGTCGTTGAATTTTACTTGTAGATGGAGTTGGAATTGGGCTCAATTCTTCAAAGGAAACATGCAATTGTGTGCAACGAGTGCCACTTGAAATTGAAACTGTTTGCACAGCAGTTGATGTATTTGCGTTAGATTTAACTTGCTGGCAAACTTTAGAAGTACTTGGACCAGAAACTTCAATCTGCTCCTGAGAGCCATTCTGATGATCTTCTTCATCTATTGTCACTGCAGGCATATGGTGACTAGATGGCAAAAAGTCTTCTTTTGTGAATTTTTCAGGTTGGAAAGGCCATATTCCTGGAGTATTGAACCCGGACTGTGCTTTATCCATAGTGGCAACTTGACTATAAGCTTTATGGAAGAGTTCTGCCAAATCGTAGGGTGTGATTCTTTCGAAATGTAGAAGGTAGTTGTCACACTGTCGGTTAAAAGCTGCTTTAAGTGGACCATAGAACGTTAAATCCAAAGGCTGCAGGCGCTGTGATGTATGCGGTGGAATGGTGAGTAATTGAATACCATTCTGTTGCTTTATTTGTTTTTCGGGCATATTTTGGCATCTGAAACAATGAAAATATGTATTCATAATAAATAGTTTGAAAATGTAAGAGGACGGATAATTGTGCGCGATGCGCACAATTAGCCAACATGGATCTATTTGTAATAAAAATTCACAAAAATAAAATTGTACGTTACGTTACGTTTGAACTCATGTTTATTGCAATAATTTTACAGTAAATTTTTATGCATAATGTTAATGACAATCATATTCTTAAAAGATAAACTTAAAAGCTAAACTAACATGGTGCAGATATTTTAACTAAAAATAAGTAAAATAAAACGGACAAGTTGTCTTGAAGAGACTTTCTTAAACCTAAACTTAAAATTAAATGGTCGTGGTCCTGGTCCTCGTCGGGGGTTTCTGGTCCTGGATGGCTTCTGCTTCGACAGAGTTAGGTGAGGGCTTCCTGCGTCGGACTACCTCACCTGGTGGGGGAAGCTGTCTCCGGCATTCGGCGTCCTGTGTCTGACTAGCTTCCTGCTGCGTGCGTCCCTCAGTCGGAGGGGCACGCTGCAGTAGGCTTTGAAGGAAGACTTCCTGCGTCGGACTAACTCCCCAGGCTGGGGAAGCTGTCTCCGGCAGTCAGTCCTTGTTTGGCAGGCTTCCTGCTGCGTGCGTCCCTCAGTCGGAGGGGCACGCTGCAGTAGACTTGAGAGGCTGGCTTCCTGCGTCGGACTACTGCTGTCTCCGGCATTTAGCGTCCTGTGTTTGGCTGGCTTCCTGCCGCTTGCGTCCCTCCTGGGAGGGGCATGCAGCAGTAGGCTTTTGAGGCTGGCTTCCTGCCTCAGATAGGCTTCCCAGGCTGGGAGGCTATCTCTTTGGCAGTAGGCGTCCTATTTGACTTCTCAGGTTTGAGAAGTCGTGGGCGGCTTTCCGCTGCGTATGATCCTCAACCCCTGTTCAATTCAGGGCTGATGATGCACGCAGCAGTAGGCCTGTTATGGCGGGTAATCATCGTTTGGAACTCTGTAGGGGCGTCTCTCGTCTTGAGGGGGGGCCCGGTGGGAGTCCCGGATGGTCTGGCTGGTGTGAGCTCTGGCAATCAAGAAGTAGTTGGTGTTCAGCTTCTTGATGTGTTCAGGTAGCGTCTCTAGTTCGTAGTCTCGATGAAGCGTCGTGTTTCTCATGTACCATGAGGCGTCCGCGATGATACGGAGAGATTTGTTTTGGCAGGCAGTTAGTCTTGCCGAGTGAGTGGGTGCCGTGGTTGACCATGTCGGGGATCCATAGGTGAGGATTGGCCTGAGCATGGATTTGTATGTCAGGAGTTTGCTGTGGATGGATAGCTTGCTCCTCCTCCCTGATATGAGAGGGAAGAGCTTTCGAAGTGTGGATTCTGTCTTGGCTCTGGTGATCATGATGTGTTGTTTCCAGGTGAGGCTCTGGTCAAAGTGGAGGCCGAGGTATTTGGCGTTACTTTTCCAGGGGATGTCGTGTCCTGATAATCTCACGTGCCTATGAGGTCTGGCACGTGTACGTCTGAACAGAACAGCTTGAGTCTTGTTCGGGTTCAGTTTCATTTTCCACTTCTGCATCCAGGTTTCCAGAATGTTGGTGTATCTCTGGAGATATAGGGTGATCAGTCTGGATTGTTTGCTCTTGACGACGATGGCGGTGTCGTCGGCAAACGGGGCTAGTTGGATTTCTGGTCCCGCTGGAAGTGGAATGTCGTGTGTGTATATGTTGAACAGCGTCGGAGCAAGCACGGAGCCTTGTGGGACTCCTGCGGTCATCGGTACTGTTCTGGAGTGGCTGTCGTTTACTCTCACCTGCAACGTTCGGTTGGTGATGAACGAGTGGATGATGCGGGTGAGGTAGTCTGGCGTTTGTATCTGTAGCAGCTTGTAGATGAGTCCAAGGTGCCACACCTTGTCGAAGGCTTTGGATATATCAAAGAAGAGTGCTCCTGTTGCCCTCCTCTTGTTGAACCCGTCTAGAATGAACCTGGCTAGGCGGGTTGTTTGGTGTATTGCTGATCGACTGGCTCTGAAACCGTACTGTTGTTCAGGAAGTACGTTTCTGTCCTCGAGATGGTTGTTGAGCCTTCTGAGCATTATGCGCTCTGCTATCTTGCTGAGGTGAGGTAGCAGGCTGATTGGCCTGTAGTTGCTTGGTTGGTCCAAGGCTGAGTTGGCTTTGTGGATCAGTATGACGTCAGTATTCTTCCAGGATGTGGGGAAGTGCTGCGTTCTTAAGATGCCATTCACGATGTTTGTGAGCTCCAGGATTTGTGTGTCAGGAAGACGTCGCAGGATCGTGTTGTTGATCCTGTCTGGTCCTGTAGCTTTTCTTGGTTTGACTCTGGATGTCAGGTCTCTAATCTCCGCACTGGTGACGGGTGGTATGTCAGCGTTTGGAGGAGGTTGAGTTTGCAGGAAGCGTGTGGCGGTCCTGCTGATGTGGTTGAGTTCATTTTGGTTTGGAACTGGCAGATCTCTGTGTGTCGAGAATTGTTCTTGGAAGGTGTCGGCAAAGGCGTCGAGCTTTGCCGAGGGATCCGTTATTGTCACGTTGTTGTGGACAATGGGCGGGAGAGGTTTCCTTGGGCCCTTGGTTAAGGATCTGGTCATCTTCCAGATGGATCCATCTTCTATGGATAATTGTTCTAGCCTGTTCTGCCAGTTCTCATTGTAAATGTCGTGAATGGCTTGTCGGATTTCTAATGTCAATCGACTTGCTTCTCTCTTCATGGCTGGATCCCCAGTTGTGGTGTATCTGCGAAGGATGCGGTTTTTGACGCGGTTCCTATCGCGGATTTCCCTGGGGATGCTGAGGTATCTGTCTGCTGGGTATCTTTTAGTAATTGACGCTTCATCGAGCGCTACCTGAATGTCATTTGTGAGCTTCAAAGCCGCTTGGTCGAGAGAAGCTGGATTGTCGATGGGGGCCTGTGGTTCTGACGCAACCAACTTCTGTGTGAAGGCTGTCCAGTTTGTGATGGTTTTCTCTCTGAATCTGGTGTGTTTCAGGGCTGGATTTCCAACTTCCAGGATGATTGGCAAGTGGTCTGATGTGGACAGGTCGTGGTTCACAGTCAGTGTTTGTTGTTGATTGACTCCTCTGGTCAGGAAGATGTCCAGGAAGTCAGGCTGGATGGCACGGTCCCCGTAGGGCCGTCTGGCGGCAAGATATTGTACAGGTATCTTGCCGCGGCGTTGTCAATGGTTCTGCCTTTGAAGTTGGTTGGCAGGTTGCCCCATAGGAAGTGCTTCGCGTTGAAGTCACCTCCTGCGATGACTGCTGTGTCATCTGGAAATAGGACTCCTACGTCCGCTTCGTCGAGGATCTCTCTTGGTTTGATGTACACCGAGAAGATGTTGACTTTCTTCTGTGGGTGCATTTTGATCTGGATTGCGGTCGACTCAATTTTAACGGATTGAGCCGACTGGATCTGATGATGTTTGTACATTTGTACGGTCCGTTCTGTAAGTGAAGTAGTTGGGGACATTGAACGTGTGTCGGTGCTTCAGGAAGGTTTCCTGAAGCAGTACAATGTCAATGTCGTGATCCTCAAGGAAGTGTAGGAGTTCTGGCTTCTTGTTGTGAGCGCAGTTGCCGTTCCAAGACACTACGCGCAGGAATTGCGGGATGGTTTCAACAATCATTGCGGGCTGCTTTGTTTGTTGTTCCTGGCAGCAGCTGTTTGACGAGGGGCGCCAGCGCGCTCGTCAACTGCGTGAGTTGTTCTTGGTAGCTCCTGCTCATTGTTTCTATGGCACTAGAAATTTGACGGAGCGTCTCGGGCAAGCTGTCGCTGATTGGTGCCGCCGCGGGTCTGGAGCCTGCGCCTGTGGTTCGTGCCGGCGCTGGGGCCCGCGGTCGCGGCTGCTCTGGCTCTTTCGGCCCAGGAAAAGGGTCTCCTCTGGGCTGGTCGCTTGTGTTTGGGATGGCTTGGGCAGCCTTCCCATGAGGCCGGGTGGGCCGTCTCACAGTTGGCACACTTGGGGGCTTCTTCTCGCGTCTTAGTGCAGTCCTCGGTTTTGTGGTCACCGGCGCACTTAACGCATTTGGAGTCAGCCTTGCAGTTAAAGGATGCGTGTCCGTATGATTGGCAATTATGGCACTGCCCTGATTGGTCCTTAGTTTTTTGTGCTTCTAAACGGATTGTTATTCCGTTTAGGGTCACAATGTTATCATAAATGTCCTTCTCGGTTCTTGGAAGGAGCACTAGGACGAAACGCATGGGGCGCCCCTTTTTTGCCCCCGTTTTCCAGTACCACCTGGTGACGGCGACTGGGTGGTACCCCAGGTTTTCTAACTCGGATTTTATTGTATCCGTGGACGTGGATTCCAATACTCCCTTGAAAACAACATGGAGCAGTTTGTTTTCGGGGAGTTGGAATGTAGGATATGGCACTTTAGTATGTTCTAAATGACTCACCAGTTTGCGATAATCCGTAGAGGTGGTAGGGAGTATGCGTACTCCCTCGTCAGTGGCTGAGGCCTTCGATATGTCGATCTTGGCGTCCTTTGCGTATTTAGTGACCTGGTCATACTTGGCTTTGTCCCTGAGTATGATTGGGGGCACTTTCTTTGAGTCGGGCTGCTTTGTTTCGTCATCAATTGTTGTTGTGGTTGTATCTGGGGCCGGGACCACTCTGGCGATGTTGGCCCGGCCGCGGCGTCCCGTCCCCTCGGCACTGTGTATTTGCCGGGGGGTTTGGTAGCTCCTTTCTTCGCTGCTGGTAATACAGCTGGCTTCGCTGTTGGTTTCTTATAGTTGGATGGTCCTGGCGTGGCAATGGGTTGGGGAGTGGTGGCTTGGCGGCGCTGGGTCAGCACGTGTCTGGCGTCGTCGTCGGATAGGGCGGCTTGGCTGGTTTTGTTCCTTTGCGTCTTTTTCTTGGCTTCTTGCTAGAACAAACAGAGTTTTTAGTATGATCCGAGTCTTCCGAGGACCGTCCCTTGCGCTTGCGGCGGCTGGGAACGGTCGTGAAACCGTCGTCTACTTCAATCATGGATTCAGATTCGGAAATCGTTTCCATGGTTTCTATCGAGCTTGAGAACGCGTCTACATCCGATTCCTCTTCCTCGTCCGAGTGCTCGGATTCAGAAGCGGGTTTGGCGGCGGTCGCGGCTTCTCGGAAGCCTCGATTTTCTTCCATGAGAACTTTAATGCTGGCTCTCAAGGTTTCCACCTCTTTCACCAAATTGAAGTAGTCTTCGGCTGGGATAACTTGGCTGGTTTGGTTTTCCATGGCGTGGCTGGTAGAACTAGACACTAGTAGGACGAACTAACTGGCTGCTTGCTGTCGCAAACTAAATTCAGATTCGAGTATTCTCAAGAGTAAACGTGTTCACTGATCGAGAGCTCAAGTCGGAATGATTTCTACGTTATTTACCTTGGAAAAATTTCTCCAGTAATAGTAGGAACCCCACTGATTATTTTGGTGAAATTTCCGAAACAGGAATGTTCTTATTTTCAAAGTTATCGCTTGTTTTCACCCGCTTAAATTTTAATATAAACAGTCGGATAAACCACCAAACACGATCACCGATATGTTTAAGCAGCAAATCGCACGAAAGTCAGCGTTACTTTTCAAAGACCTCTATGAGACGGCGCCACGTGTACGAATTTGATCAAATAATAGGCATTTTCGTATGGTATTATGGTGCGCACCATTAGCCGCTGCGCACGTTTACCCGACTTCCCCCTACAACTCAAAACTCAAGCGAGGCGTCACATCAAAATGATGAGGCCCCCGATAAGCTGTGTTCGAAGATGGTATTCCTTCCCAATGTTGCCAGATATCAAATTCAAAATCATCAGAAAAAGTTTGTGTCAATTTTTTTGACTTTCATCTCTATTCTCTATTAATATTTTCCTAACAAAAAAATTAACCAAAAACAAACAGTGCTGTGAGCTCAACTCATTTATAGCTGGGAAGTACTTGGTGCGCCCACTAGTACGTCAAAACCTGATGTCAAAACCACCAACCAAATAAATTTTTGATTTTCAACTCAAAATTTTAAAGACGCATTGAAATTGTAGTTTCATTCAATTATGGTAGATTTTGATTATCGATTATTGAATTGTAGTCAAAATGGTGGTAGATTTTGGTAATTATCAGGTCTTTGGCAACACTGCACCCTGCTGATGTCAAGCGGCCGACGTCCCTTGCTTTCCAATGGTTTATTTCATGTTTATCTTGAAATTTGACCATTTATTTAGGTCAGGTACCTAAATGAAATATAAATCCTCGATTATATAATATGACCTGCCTCACAAAACGTTTATAATGACTATTTATTCGTATTTATTGAGTTTAGATCTAAGGTTTAAAGGAATCCATGTCATCCATTTTTGGGTTTACGTTTAGAGGTTAATTTGGAAGGCTGCCATTCCCGTATCTTTTGCTCGGAAATTGCATATTATTTAAAAATATCTTATGATCAGAAATTAATTTAAAAAAAATCATGAATAGATGGGAATGATCCAGCTCGTCCTGTATTGTTCGTCTTTGAAACGAACATGTACGTCTTTTACAAGACGTACCTACGCAATACAGTTTTTCACGTACGTTCTTAGTACGTACTTTTTTGTCTGTATATCAATACAGCCTTTTACGTACGTACTCAAAACGTATTTTTACATCCCCGAGGAACCGACGTAAAAAGGACCTAAAATGTACGTCTTCAGTACGTACTGTGTTTGTTGGGGTACGAGGAAAGATTAGAGCAATATCTAGCAGCTTCCAACATCCAGGAGAACAAAAGCAAAACGGCTAACTTAATCAGTGTCCTGGGCACCCAATCGTATAAACTGCTCAGAAACCTCTGCTTTCCGTCGCTCCCTAAAGAAAAGAAAGAAATATGAAGAATTGTGTAAGTTGCTCAGAGAGCATTGTTGTCCCAGGGTAAACGTTTGGAAGGAATGACGACGTTAAAATTCAAAGTTTAAGTGCCAATTGTAGGTTTGATCGTGGGGCCAATTTTCGAATGTTTATGCTTGGAGAGGCTAAAAGAAATTCCTGCGCAACGTGACAGTGTTCGTCATTTTTCATCCGACATTCTCTTCGTTAAAAAGCCGCAAAGTCATGGCAACGGCGCGGAAGAAGCCGTTCGCAAAATCGTATGCGCAAGGGGCGGAACCGAAACTTCAGTCAAACGAATGACGTTGATGGTGACAGATGGCACAGAAATGACAACCGACATCAAGATGACAGTTATCACGCTGGTTGCAAAATTTGTGGAAATAAACATCGTGGATTTTGCAAGTTTAGAAATCACGAATGTGACAAATGCGGAAAAAGAGGTCATCTAGCGAAGGTATGCCGAAGAATACAGGTAAATTTCATGGATGAAGAAGAGAAAGAAGACTTAAGGTATGTAGCAGTTAGCAGTAGACTCAAAACCAGCAGGTGCAAACAATTATGTAAACAAGGAAGAAAATAATAGACCGTTTGTTTAATGTATTAGGAAACGGGGACAAAGACAGTGATTTTAGGGTAAAGATTAAAAAAAACAATAAAAATTAAGAAAATACAGATTAAGTCAAACTAACTCTTACTAACCCGTCTGTATAGTGCTAGCTAGTATTTTTTTGAGTATTTTCAAAAAATGTTATTGGATTCAGGCAGCTCTGTCAGCTGCATGAATTATTTATTCATTATAATATTTACTTTTTAAAGACATCAGTAGGTAGTCACAACTTCAAAACAATTAGGTAGAAAGTTGTCTTATTTACTAACATTTTGTTTACATTACTTTGATGAGATCAATCAATAATCAACTTTAGTAATATCACTTATACACTGATAAATTTTTTTATATCCTACTGAACTATTATAACCATATAATACCTTGGTTACGATAATCATAAACAGGGTCTTAACTCCCAAGGGAGTTAAGGATTTTTATAACTCCCGCGCGGGAGGTAAGGATATCATAACTCCCAAGGGAGTTAAGGATTTCCATAACTCCCGCTTTTACCTTGAATAGGTAAAACTTTGTAAACTTTATAAAAATAGACAAAATACAGTAAATTCAGTAGGATATAGAATTATCTATGTACCACGGGAATTATCAGGTGTTAATAACCACGGGCAATTGGTGACCCTCGGGCCAGAGGCCCTCGGGACACAAAGGTTGCCCTGGGGTATTAACACCCTCATAATTCCCTTGATACATAAATAACTATAACAAACAAAATACAAAATTTTAAGTAACTCGCTGTTTGCGCGCACATTTGCATTTGTATATGACCCTGCCCAAAGTAGGTATACGTAAATTGTGTTTACCTATGTCAGAATTGGCTAAATTTTGTATATGTATAATATCGATCACGCCTTTCTGATTAAAAGTTACCATTGCACCATTCCTGAAAAATGACTCCTTTTTGAGAAAATTAATTTCATAGGTAGCAAGTAAAACGCTTGGACATTGTAATGGACGTTCAATGTAGCGCAAATAGGTAAATAAGCTTGTGGCGCGGCGTAGTGGTGGATTGATGCAATGGTAACTTTTAATCAGAAATGGATGATCTACATTTTATACAAAATTCAGCCAATTCTGAAATAAACACAATTTCCGTATACTTTGGGCAGGGTCCTTTGTTTATGATCTCCTTATCATGACAATGTCTGAGCTATATCATTCTCAATGGACAGCAGGGCTAGATCAGGAAGTTTGTCTTCTGCTAGAGTTGACCTGAGGTACGTTTTATAATTAACTTAAGCTCACTAAAACTCTGTTCACCTTCCAGTAACAGAAATGGTTACAAAAATACGGCGAGCTGTCCAGATATTAGGGAACGTATCTTGTCAATTATTTATTACTAAGGTCTGAAGGACTGCTTCTGGTTGACCTTTATCACTATCTAAGCACTTCTTCGAACATATTATTTCTCCTGAAAGATCTGATCCCGTAATATCATTATAACCGTGTAGAGACGACGCCACCGCCACGCCCGCGACGCTTGAACGTCTCAAAAAGAACTTCACGACAGGTTATTAACATGAGATTCACATACTAACCACACGTTTGCTCGCAAGCAGAATAGCAGAATATCGAAAAGCGAAGACAGGGTTCAAAGCAAAAGTACCTATATAGGTATTTCTATTTTTTTAATCATCAAGGAACGAGTTGGAGGCGCCTTAGGAGGCGCTTCCTGAGGTCTGGCGCCTGGAGCGCTCGCTCCGTTTGCCTTATGGTAGGGCCGGCCCTGCATGGAGCCTGTTTTAGATTTTGTACTCAACTCATTCTATCTACCACGTCATCATGTTATGAGTCCTGATAGCTAAACCACCAAACTCCGTGTTGCTTACAACGGCTCATCTCATCTACCTAATCAATCTTCACTCAACTCGCAGCTCTATGTTGGTCCTAAACTTCAAAATGGTATAGTTACTATTCTTCTCAATTTTAGACTTCATAACTTTGTTCTAACCGCTGATATCTCAAAGATGTTCCGACAACTTATTGTCCATCCTGACCATCAAGATTATCAAAGGATTCTATGGAGATTTTCCACTTCTGAACCGGTCGAAGTATATCGAATCAAACGATTAGTGTATGGTTTAACATTTCCTCTATATTTGGCCATTCGAACTTTATTTCAATTGGCTGAAGAAGAAGGTGACTCTTACCCGTTAGCTGCTGTACGTCAATGACATTGTGACGGGAATATCCAGTTATGAGTCTTCAATTTCAGCAACAGTTAGTCGATTTTTTCGAGGAGGAGGTTTTGAACTCCAAAAGTGGTCGAGTAATCCAATTAGTTTCGTCTCTACTTCCCCGCTTCTTCGCTATAAAAGTTTTAGGTTTAGAATAGAATGCCGCTTCAGATGGCTTTCGATTTTGTGACCAGTTTTAGGATACACCCTGTATAAAACGAAATCTCTCATCCAATCTTGCTTGAATATTTGACCCCCTTGGACTGCTTTCATCAGTTACATTTCTGATCAAACATTTGATTCAACAAATTTGGAAATTAAAATGAAACTGAGATAGCGTTCTGCCTAACGATATTGTTCAACTTTGGGCTAAATATAAAAATGATATTTGCTCTATCAGTTCCTTCAGTCTACCTCGTCTTCTAGTACCTGAGCTAACAAATCGTATCGAAATCCATTGTTTTGGTGATGTTAGTTAGAAAGGTTTTTGCAGTGTTCTCTACCTTCGTTGTTTTCTGAGCTCTGGAGATATTATTATACGATTTGTTTGTCAATCCCAAAGTAGCACCGCTTAAGACTATATCACTCCCTAGGCTTGAACTTAACGCTGCTGTTCTATGTGCTCGAGTAGCCTCTTTTGTGTCTATAAGTCTTATTTATTAAGGGAAACTCCACATTGACAATATTTTTTGTTACTCTGATTCTATGGTTACTCTCAACTGGATCACTTCTCCCCCTCATCGCTGGCGCACTTAGGTGAGCAACCGAATCGTTTTTATCCAAAACCAAGTGTCTTCATCATCTTGGTTTTATATTCCTTCTAAACAAAATCCTGCCGATGTTGGACCTCGTGGAATGTTACCCTCCGACCTAATCAACTGTTATTTATGGTGGACGGCTTCAATCCTCATTAACCCAGAATTTCCAAGCTTGGAACCAATCGAGTTTCCTGAAACTTCTGACGTCACTTTGGAAGAAAAACCGTCAGTCCAAGTGACTACAGTGACGGAGGACGCCAACTTTATCGACATCCTTCTTGAATCGACTTCTTGTTTAACTACATCTAACCGCATTCTTGCCTATGTCTTACGATTATAATAAATAATTGTCTTTTTCGAAGCCGCAAAGAATATAAATTTACTTATGATCTAACTTCCTTTGAACTTTAAAACTCGATGTTATTTTTTGTTGAACGTACTACGTACTCAACAACTTCATTTATCATAAGAGAGTGAAAATAAATCCTATTCCCAAAGTTCTAGTCAAATTATCCCCTTTTATCGATCAACAAAGAATATTACGGGTCGGAGGTAGACTCCAACATGCTCCTATTCCGTACGTTAGTAAATTTCCTGCTCTACTACCTGGCCGTTGTACTTCAACTGATCCATTCAATCCACTCATATCCAATATTTACATTCGGGATCTCAAACAACCCATTTTCTGATTCTTCGATGCTATTGGATTTTTTCTGCTAAAAGATCAATTCGACGAGTACTTTCTAAATGCTGGAAGGTTAATCCAATCTCAATTCCTCCTATCAGTGGCGCATCCAGAGTGTTGGTCTGGGGGGGGGGGGGGGGGTAAACAAAAATCATCCGATACACGCGCTTACTTACCGTCGCGCCGGAGGCAGCTTGTCGCAGGCTCCCCGAAAATTTTTTGGGGGCGTCAGGCCCAAATTATTACCTTCCAAAAATCGATGTTGAGAAAACATCGATGTTTTTCTACCAATATTTTCTTAACATCGATATCAGCTTTCGATGTTTTATCGATACCGAAACATCGATGTTATCAGTTGGATGGGCATCCCTAGTTGTTAAATGTGTGGTAGGTAAGGGCCGAATTAATAGTTGTTCCTTGGGTCTTCCTTGAAGGTCGTGAATTAAGAGTGGACACTTGCTACTATGTGACAAGTTAGTCATATATCAATTCTGAACGTTCAAGGCCACCTTGAGATCTGAGGATTCTGAGGAAATCTAAAGGAGCAACTATAAATTCGGCCCTAAGGACCGGTTTCTCAATAGCAAGTCACCCCCAGGTTAAGCATAACTCCATTGAAACTGGACACGTAAGGGCAGGTTTCTCATAGAGAGATATCGGTAAATAGATAGCGCGTATGGACGGTAATAACGTCAGGAGTTATTTTTTAAAGTAAAGCGGTATCATACTTTCAAATTAGAGTTATCGGAAAACAGTTTAACGTAAAATTTGCCTGTTCGCATTCGTTATTTTACAACCGTAGCCTAACTTGTACCTTGTTGTGATTTGATTTGCGTTGTCTGTTGTTCATAGTCAGGGACAGAGGATCTGCTTTTCTACTATTTTTTGAACAACCAATATTCACTTGAACATATCAAAAATAATAAAATAAACAATAAACATAACATAACCTATTATTCCACGACGTTAATTATAGACGTTATTCGAAATAGCGCTTAACGTAAATGCTGGGTAAATTACGTTATGCGGTAACGTTATTTTAGTACGTAGTGTTAAAAATCGAATCGCGCAAGCATAGGTTTAATGTCAAAATAACGTAGGCGCTAATACCTACCTTATGAACCTCTTTGGGTTACCGATATCTCTCTAATAGCGAGACACCTCCGGGTTAATTTCAACTCGAGGGTCAGCGTGTCCCGTTGCTTTGTTTACCTTGGAGTTATGTTTAACCCCTTATTTAACCCGGGGATGTCCTGCTATTGGGAAACCGGCCCTAATACACGTTTACCCTGGCCGAGTTGGTTTTTGTCACCTTTTTCGTCAATTTGCTTCGAATTTTTGACAGGCACGTGACTGGATAAGATAGTTTCAATTTACAAATCACATGCCTGTCAAAATTTCGGAGCAAATCGACGAAAAAGATGACAAAAACGAACTCGGTCCCTGGAGTTAAAACCAACCCAGAGGTGAATCGCTATTGAAACCGACCCTAAGTGGCGCGGCACCGAGTGACAGACCTTTGACGTCGATGACGAAGACAAAAGTAAAAAAGCGCTGCTGCCATGTTAGTAGTATTTTAATAGTTTTCGCAATATAATTCCTATATTTTTCAGTAGAAAAACTAAAATTTAGGTTGGTTGAAAATTTTCTAGTTTTCTGGGGGGGGGGGGGGGGTAATTACCCCCCTTTCCCCCCCCCGTATACGCGCCCCTGCCTCCTATCATGGATAACTTACCTCATCTGGAACGTGTTTCTATTCACAAACCATTTCACTTTGTTGGCATCGATTATGCCAGGCCATTTCACATTACTATGGTCAGGGTCGCAACTAGAACCCTCGGCGCCCAAGGCAAGTCCAAAATTTGGCGCCCGTCCACCGCCTTCTCAATAGTAAAAGTTAAGTTTTTCTTTAAGGACTTCCTAAAATTCTAGGACCGCTAGAACTGGTTCAGAAACGGTTCCGAACCGATTCTGGTTGTTCCGCGAATCCAGAACTGTAACTCAAAGTTCGGAATTTTGTGATCCGCGAACGCCATTACTTGAACTGCGCATGCGAAATAGTTTCGAACCAGTTCAGAATCCTTACCGCGAACGAAGCTATTGTAAAAGTAAAAGCTGTTTACAGAAACTATGATCGGGTTAACCCGACCGCCAGCAGAGGTATTTTGTCTTTTTTCAATCGTATTCATTAAGGAAAGATAGAAAACATTCAGCTGCTGATCAAGTTAACCCGATTATAGTTTCCGTAAACGGCTTAATAAAAAAGAGTCAAAAGAGATAATGCATGCAGCATGCAGAGGGCGCCCACGTCGCCCATAGTGCTCTTTCTGAGTTTGGTCGAATCAAAGCTCGACTCGACTCGTTGACAAAGAGAGATATAACACAAGCAAAATAAATTTCCGTGCTACGACAAATGGCGCGTAAAACCGTTGAATTTATTTGGATTGTAAAACATGGATGGATCAAATAAGGCGCCTTCGGCGCCCCGATACTCTGGCGCCCTAGGCGGGCGCCTAGTTTGCCACCCCTTAGTTGCGGCCCTGACTATGGTCAGGGTCCGAGGATCGAAGTTTCTGCAATCATATCTTTGCTTATTTATCTGTGAAGGCAATTCATTTAGAGTTAGTTTCTGATGCTTTCTTGGCTTCCTTCAACCGCTTTATTAGTCGACGTGGACGTGTCGAGCACATTTATTCCGCTTGTGGCATATGTAGCAATTAAGCTACTTTGTCATTTTATTATTATTTTAAGCATGTAAATTTATTATATTTTAGGTGTTTTTAATTGTAATCACCGGTATTGCTGTATATATTAATTATTATTGTAATGCATTTGAAGCATTAGAGATTGCAATTAGGAGTCAACCTGATTTTTGTGTAAGTACTACTTCCATTCAGGTGGCACCATACCATCTCTATTCAATGACTTTCGCCACAGCTCTATATCCTTTCGGGCTCCGTTAAGCTGCCCCCCCCCCGCATTGATTTTTTTCTTCAAAACGCTAGCACACGATCGTTAGAGCTAGCACAACCTAGCACAAGCTGTTGTAGAGCTAGCACAGTCATAGTAACAAAAATATATCCAAGTTAGTGCGGGGGGGGCAGGTTAACGCTAGCCTCCCCCGCATTGTTTCAAGGCGCCATAAAGCTAGCACAGCTTCTTTGGAGCTAGCACAGGCTAGCACAATAAAAAAGAATGCTAGCACAACTATTTGTTTTAAAATAATAAGGCACAAATGCGAGGGGAGGGGCCAAGTTAACGTTTGGGATTTTTAGGGAGTTGGCCATGAAAACTGTTATGAAAACTTGGTAAATAGCTAGAACAACCTAGCACAATGATTTTCAGATCAATCAGAATTTTGGAACCGAAGTTATTCCCTAATTCATGCAGGGGTGGGGAAAGTTAACGCTATTCCCTTCCTTGCCCGTTTTTAAGTCGCTTTGATGCTGGCACAGCTTCATTTGCGTTAGCACAGCCTAGTACAACAAAAAAGAATGCTGGTACAAGTAGGTATACTTTCATGATAATTAGGCCATAATTGGGGGCGTGGCGGTTTTCAACCTTTGGGGATCTTTTAGGGATTTGTCATGAGAACACTTATAGAACCGTGGTTGGTAGCCAGCGCAACGTTATAGCCTAGCACGTTCATTTTTCAATCAACCCAAAATTTAAATATAGAAATTATCCCCTAATTTATGCAGGGGTCGGGATAGACTTCTATCGCTTTACCATTTCTCGTCCGTTTTTAAGTTGCTTTATTTACTTTTTAATCAATCATTTACATACCTATAGTATTTTCCACATACAGGGTGTCCCAATAGAAAGTGACCAATTTTAAATGCTTATAACTTATTTATGCATATAAGCCCTTGAAACCGGTCAGTTTCTATTGGGACACCCTGTACTATACCTACCTACTTTTTATTTGAAGAAATAATGGGAAGTTATTTTTGTTTTTTTAATTGAAAATGTACGTTTAGCTTTTTTTGGTGGCAATTATAGTTATTTATGTATCAAGGGTACTAAGTAGATGATTATGCCCTGAGGGCGACAGTCTTACAAAGCCGAGGGCCTCTGGCCCGAGGGTTCGTAAGTCGCCCGAGGGTATATATATCTATTAGTACCCGTGGTGCATACAAATTTTTATGTCATACCAGTTGGTTGTGAATAATAAATACTTGGGAAAAAAGTGTCACTTTGCAAATTGTCATCAGTGTTCAAAATCATCATTTTTTGACTAAAATAATATGTTTATAAGCGTAAATTTATATTTTGTTAATAAAGAATAAGTTAATTGAAAACTTTTTTTTGCGTCTTTATGCCCGCGCGGGCGATAATGTGTACTTTATGCCCGCACGGGCATAAAGTAATGAATTATATAGATGGTATCTAAGGTATAAAAACACAATAATGTATTGGTATGACATAAAATTATTAACATTGAAAATGTTTATATTATCGCACGGGCACGTAGTATGGGGTACGAATTTCGAAATTCTTGTGTTGCATTTGTCCCATAGGTACGTCACAGAGTCGGGGAAGGGATACGAAACGCCGCTGCTCGCAAGCAAGATTGAGCGGTGTTGCCGGATGATTTTTTTTAAATTTTAAATGATATGCATGCCATATTAGGCAAGGGTTAGTGAAAAGTAGAAGTAGGTAATAGTATATTATGCAATGAACGGTACGAACTGCCCCGAACGGTTCTAATTGCTCCGAACAATTCAAAACTGCTCCGAATAATTCAGAACTGTTCGGAACAGTTCCAACTGCTCCAAACAGTTCAAACTCTCCTAAACAGTTCGAGCTGCTCCGGACAGTTCAAACTGCTCCGTACAGTACAAACTGCTCCGAACAGTTAAACTATTCGAACTGCTCGGAACATTTCGAACTGCTCCGAAAAGAGCGACGTTCCGAAAGAGCTGCTTTGAACAAAACTAACCCAAACAGTTCAAACTAATTCGAACTGCTCCGAACGGTTCCAAGTGTGCTCCGAGCAGCTCAAAACTTTTCCGAACAGTTCGAACTGTTTCGTTGCAAGCAGAGGTGCTCCGAACAGAGCTGATTTGAACGGTTCAAACTGCTCCGAACAGTTTCAACTCTTCCGAACGGTTCAAACTACTCCAAACAGTTCGATCTGCTCCGCTTGGACCTAATCTAAACTAACTCAAACATAAAACGCACAGTTAAAAGCGAAAAACGGTTGTCTCCACGTTGTCACTGAGGTAAAAAACCACTAAATAATAAATGGCGCCTAGCACCGCCACGCTATATCGTAAAACTAAGAACTGGCAACATAGCGCTTCCCGCCATGATTCTAAATTGCCTTTTTGTTTGGACGCCATATTGCGGTGCGCAAAATTAGTTGCCAACAGTAGCAGTTTTGAGCTGTTCGAACTGTTCGGAGTAGTTTGAACCGTTCGGAAGAGTTTAAACCGTTAGGAGCAGTTCGAACCGTTCAAAGCAGCTCTGTTCGGAGCACCTCTGCTTGCAACGAAACTGTTCGAACTGTTTGGAAAAGTTTGGAGCTTCTCGGAGCACAGTTTGAACCGTTCGGAGCAGTTCGAATTAGTTTGAACTGTTTGGGTTACTTTTGTTCAAAGCAGCTCTTTCGGAACGTCTCTCTATTCGGAGCAGTTCGAAATGATCCGAGCAGTTCGAATTGTTTGACTGTTCGGAGCAGTTTGTACTGTACGGAGCAGTTTGAACTGCCCGGAGCAGCTCGAACTGTTTAGGAGAGTTTGAACTGTTTGGAGCAGTTGGAACTGTTTGGACCAGTTAAAACTGTTTCCGAGCAGTTCTGAATTGTTCAGAGCAGTTTTGAATTGTCCGGAGCAATTCGAACTGTTCGGTGGGGTTCGAACCGTTCGGATAGTCTGAACCGTTCGGAGTAGTTTGAACTGTTTGGGTCGTTTTGTTGGATTCGGTGCCGTTGAAACTGTTCGGTGCAGTTTAAACTGTTTGGAGCAGTTCGAACTCTTTGAAAGAATTTGAACTGTTTGGAGCAGTTGGAACTGTTCCGAGCAGTTCTGAATTATTCGGAGCAGTTTTGAATTGTTCGGAGCAATTAGAACCGTTCGGGGCAGTTCGTACCGTTCATTGCATAATATACTATTACCTACTTCTACTTTTCACTAACCATTGCCTAATATGGCATGCATACCATTTAAAATTTTAAAAAAATCATCCGGCAACACCGCTCAATCTTACTTGCGAGCAGCGGCGTTTCGTATCCCTTCCCCGACTCTGTGACGTACCTATGGGACAAATGCAATACAAGAATTTCGAATTTCGTACCCCATACTACGTGCCCGTGCGATAATATAAACATTTTCAATGATAATAATTTAATTGCCACCAAAAAAAGCTAAATGTACATTTTCAATTAAAAAAACAAAAATAACTTCTCATTATTTCTTCAAATAAAAAGTAGGTAGGTATAGTACAGGGTGTTCCAATAGAAACTGACAGGTTTCAAGGGCTTATATGCATAAATAAGTTATAAGCATTTAAAATTGGTCACTTTCTATTGGGACACCCCGTATTTCCAAAGTCAATTTGAACAAGGTAAAAGTAAATCGTATAACTGGTGGCAGACTAGTGGCAGTGCATTTCTTATGAACATTATCAGTGACCAGTCAGCCACCAGTTGTTACCTTGTTCCAATTGACTTTGAAAATACTATAGGTATGTAAATGATTGATTAAAAAGTAAATAAAGCAACTTAAAAACGGACGAGAAAGGGTAAAGCGATAGAGGTCTATCCCGACCCCTGCATAAATTAGGGGATAATTTCTATTTTTAAATTTTGGGTGGATTAAAAAATGAACGTGCTAGGCTATAGCGTTGCGCTGGCTACTAACCACGGTTCTATAACCGTTCTCATGACAAATCCCTAAAAGATCCCCAAAGGTTGAAAACCCCCCACGCCCCCAATTATGGCCTAATTATCATGAAAGTATACCTACTTGTACCAGCATTCTTTTTTGTTGTACTAGGCTGTGCTAACGCAAATAAAGCTGTGCCAGCATTAAAGCGACTTAAAAACGGGCAAGGAAGGGAATAGCGTTAACTTTCCTCACCCCTACATAAATTAGGGAATAACTTCGGTTCCAAAACTCTGATTGATTTGAAAATGGTTGTGCTAGCTATTTACCAAGTTTCCATAACAGTTTTCATGGCCAACTCCCAAAAAATCCCAAACGTTAACTTGGCCCCCCCCCCGCATTTGTGCCTTATTATTTTGAAACGAATAGTTGGGCTAGCATTTTTTTTATTGTGCTAGCCTGTGCTAGCTCCAAAGAAGCTGTGCTAGCTTTATGGTGCCTTGAAACAATGCGGGGGGGGGCTAGCGTTAACCTGCCCCCCCGCACTAACTAGGATATATTTTTGTTACTATGACTGAGCTAGCACTACAACAGCTTGTGCTAGGTTGTGCTAGCTCTAACGATCGTGTGCTAGCGGTTTGAAGAAAAAAATCAATGCGGGGGGGGCCAGCTTAACGGACCCATCCTTTCGAATAATACCAATTCTTCCGGTTGCTAACGCTTCCTTTTTCAGCTAGCTTCATCCTGCAATTATTTGAATTGCGCACGGACTTACTTTAGGACGTGCCACTCTTAGCAGCTTTGCTTAAGCAAGTCGATGTCAGCGAGCCCTTTTGATTTTTGGCAAACGTGTTAGGTTTTTTAAAAAAGTATCTTGAAGGGGTGAATCCTTCAAACTCTCTGTGGTTCGGAGTGCCATTTATTGGTAATTAAATAAGGTTACTTTTTTTGTGATTTTATTGGAACATGCCAGGTATGTGACAAATCCTATTATATTTTGAACATCCCTTAAGTTTATAATTATTTCTCCAGCCTTTCTTCATCTGCAACCACCTCTGGTGATGCCAGTGCCTGTGTTCAGGGTGAGTCATGATGTACGTGTCTTATGATAAACTTTAAAGACAAGCTTTTTGTCTATTTCACCTTTCTTTTAATAAAAAACAGACCATCAGTAATTTAGTATTCTGATAGGGTCCTTCTCCTACATACAGGCCTAGTATTTGTCCCAGTCACTAAGGAGGCATGCTTCCCTAAACTTCATGTTCTCCTACCTCTGAGGTCATTTTCATGGTGCCTGATGGATAGTTCCTATCGTTCTTGATGGTACCTCGACTTGGAAGTAGTGACTACAGGTTTCTTTACGTTTAAATTTCACCTTTTATTTTATATTTTTTATTGAGCATTACTTAATTGGAATGTCTCATTTCCATGTTCAGTTCGCTGTTCGGCTAAGCATGTGAATTTTCAGAGCAGAAGACTCAACGAAGTCGTTTTGTATTTTTTATTGAGCATTACCTAAATGGAATGACTCATTTCTATGTTTAGTTCGCTGTTCGGTTGAGCCTATGAATTTTCAGAGCAGATAGACCCAATGAGGTCATTTAATATTGTATATTATTTATTGAGCATGGCTTTATAAATGGAATGACTCATTTCTATGTTCAGTTCGCTGTCCGGTTGAGCATAGGTATGAGTTTTAAGGGCAGATAGACCAGTAGAAAGGGTCACAATTTAAATAAAATGATCGATCATTTATTATTATTTTACGCAATAATATTTAGTTAAGTGCAGTACTAGGTTGGAATTATTCTTACATTTATGATTCTCATTAAACTGAAATCCTAGATTTTGTAATTTTTCATTAAACTTTTATTAAACATAATTAAGTGGAGAGCGTTGCTGTATCATTTCTTTTTATACATAATATTTCAGATTTAATATCGAGGTCTATTCCGAGGTTTGACTACTTGTAAATAAAATCTTTCTGGCGCCCTCAGTAAACTCTCCTTAAACACGTCCAGAAATGCTTTCCGATGAACAGCGGCCGTAAGCAATAACATCTTTTTAATCCAAAGTAAGTCAAAAGAGTATCTGCATACTCTTAATCAAAAAGCAAAATGGCATGCCTCTTGCCTCTTCTCCAAATCTGGAGCCCGGAATTGTCGAAACCTTCCCAGATTCGGACGGAATCGTTCGGGTTGTGACTGTTAACACGGCTGATGGTTTTTTGAAAAGACTGGCTATTAAGCTTTGCCCTTTACCTTTCGATCAATGTTAAAATGCTGCGCATTTTGGTGGGCGGCAATGGTCTGTTCCACACTTGTGTGTTGTCCAATTTCAGAGCCGTAACTAGACCTGTTTGCGCCTGTGGCAGGTTATTAATTTGCGCCCCCTCATCATATCCAATGTCACACAAATGATGATTTTGGAATTTTATATTTAAACAAGAAAAGTAACTGATATAAAAATTCCTGTTTCATTTGATGTTAGTAAAATAGCAGCATCAAAAACTCAAAATGTAAAGTATCACTCAATAAAATAACATAAGGTATTATGTAATAGCAAAAAACAGGTGCAGGAACAAAAAAAATAGGAACAAAAAGTGTGGTAAAACTACTGAAAAACGTGGAACACGCAGGACTCTGAATCATCTTTTTTCTAGATATTAGCCAGCCACACAGGAAGATGCTGGCGCGCAAGTTTGCAATGTACCGTTCCAAAAGTCGCAAGATAAGTGTCAGTTAGTGGAGTGTCACAATAACAGGTATTGCGCGTTCTGACAAGTTTGGCGCGCAAATCGCACGTGCAAGAGTTAACTGCACATAAACGTATTATTGTCTGGCTAGCGAAACGGCGAACTCCAATAGAATTTGCTGCTTTGCCAAACTTGACGGAAATAATAATAATTAAGTTGGTGACATATTTTTGTTGCTATATAGGCCTGTATAATATTTTGAAATAGAAAAAAATCCGGCAACATTGCGAAAGGATGGATGTGGAGAGGCGTGATTATTCAGAGGCATGATTCTATTGGTTAGAGCCTGAATGACAGCACGCAGTGGCGTGGTTATCGGCGAAACTACAGTTTTTTTTCTAATATTTTTATTGGTTTATTTCCTTGGTGTTTTCGGTGGCACTGAACTCAAAGACATGTCTGTCATCAGGCGGTGTCAGTTAAGGTGTCAGTGAATATCTTTAGGTTACGCCCCACTTTTCTTCCCCCTTTCGTCTCTACCAAGTTACCACTTGCCAGACTATAAGCTTCTTGTTGTTTTTCTGGAATTTGAATTTTCGATATGGGTGACAGTCAAAAAGTACTTAAGTATGATATTTAATAGAAATTACCATAGACTAATGGATTAAGTTTAATTAATTAAGCAAATAACCCTTAAAATGTAAAGGGGATTCAAGAAAAGAAAATTCATAGTACTTATATATACATATACATAGGTATAACATTTATAATTTTATCGCCTATATAAGATAGAGCTGATTCGTTTACAAAAAAAGTTTAATTTATTGAAAAGGTGGTATATGACAATAATATATTGCCCTTTCTTCCAACCATTTTTTTTGACCAAGTGGATCGTTTTTTCTTTTTTTGACTTAATTGTAAAGAATATGCATACAGCATAGCACATGCAATAACTTTTCTTTTTTTTTTTTATTGAGTGGAAACATAATTACTAGTAAAGGACCCCGCAATATTTAAATGGAAATTGGTTACCCGTGATATTTGGATGAAAAATAAAATAGGTTATTGGGGATGCCGTAAGCAACATTTTTTACCCTGGGCACAACCCTGTATATATGACAGGTGAGTCGTGGTTAGCTGTCAAATATTGGAATCTTATATCCAAAAGCAGAGTAACTATGGCAGATTTTGATGAACAAAAAATCTATTTCTACTAAGTCTCCCAAGTTAAGTCGAAAAATGTCAACCATTTTGACACCTGTCAAAACCCTGCCAAACGGCAGCATTCATCTTTTCCAGTTTTCAATATTTTATGATGACATTTGACATTTTTAACTTGTATGTTAATTCTGAATTCAAAACTTGAAAAAAAAAATGACAGAACTGTCAAAATGACATCATTGTAGATTTCATTTGTGAGTGTCAAAATGTTTGAGTATTTTATTAATTTCATCAAAGTATTCAAAAAAAAAGTCGCCGGTATATAAAATCCCTTATGCTAAAACTACGTAATTTAAAATGGAAATTGACATTTCTGTCAAAATCTGAAACCTGCGTATAATGTTTTTTCATGTGTTATCATAAATGAGCCCAACTTAAATTGGAAAAGAACTAGATTTGATTCTTTTTTGACTGACAGCTGTCAAAATGTGACGTGCATGAACTTTGTTCAATGTTTTATCACCAATAAATTACCTTAAAACGAGAAACAACCAGATTAGAGTATTTTTTTCTACTGAAACAAATGACAGGTTTTGACAGTTCTGTTTTTTTTTTTTCAATTTTTGAAATCAGAATATACATACAAGTTAAAAATGTCTGATGACATCATAAAATATTAAAAACCGGAAAAGATGAGTGCTGCCGTTTGGCAGGGTTTTGACAGGCGTCAAAATGGTTGAAATTTTTCGACTTAACTTGGTCGACTTAGTAGAAATAGAATTTTTTTTCATCAAAATCTCCCATAGTTACTCTGCTTTTGGATATAAGATTCCAATATTTGACAGCTAACCACGCCTCACCTGTCATATATACAGGGTTATGCCCATGGTAAAAAATGTTGCTTACGGCATCCCCAATAACATATTTAAATTTCATCCAAATATCACGGGTAACCAATTTCCATTTAAATATTGCGGGGTCCTTTACAAAAACAGTACACCTCGTAAAATTCACACACTCTTAGCAAAACTGTTAGAATTTCTAAAATGCCAGATGCCGTTCCAAATCTTTCCGATTTAAGACACTTTTAACCCATTAACGAAACACTTTGGAGCGTCAGACTAAAATCTGTAGGCTAAACCCGCATGTAATTTTTGAACGTTTGTGGGCAAAGACGCTCATATGCGTGCCGTTCCAAACATGTACATCCAGAACGCCCCGCATCTACGCGCGTTATAAACTTTTCGTGTGTGGCTGGCTATTGAGTTGTGAAAATACGTCGATAATTTCGTCATAATTCAAAGTACCTAAGTGAAATTAATTGGGAAGTATGTATTGCTACATTTTTAATTTTTCCTGTCCTAAAGTGGAACTAGAATACATTGACTATACAGACAGGACCAGATACCCACTACTGATACCCTGATACCCACGTCACTGCATGGTAAGCTGCATGTTATTAAAATTCGTACAGCTCGGCTGAAATTGGTTAGACTCGGGGGCGGATGGGCCCACCGGGATGCCGGGAGATTTCCCGGTGCGCCGGTCCTTCAGGCGCCGATCGGCGCGGCCGTGGGAAGTTCCAAAATAATTGAAAAGCAAAAAAGCCAGATTCAGATATCTAATTTATTAACTGATTTGGCATTTGGCCACTTTGCAACTCCGGAAATAATAAGTATGCATGCCATAAGCGCCCATACCATTCATAATATTTCATCGCAAGTTACATTGCTTGCTGTGTTCCGTTTTGAGGTAACGGGTCTTCAAAAAAAAAGCAATCAAAGATTGCTATGGTTTTTTAGATATATGTATTAGCAACTGCTCTAAGATTAGCAATATTTTTCTTTAATTTTTTCAATGAACTAATGTCAAAATGTCATGTCAAAAATCCTGACCAATAAAGAAACAATAATGCGACGTACGTTTTCGTAATCAAAGCACTATTTGATTGTTTTGGTGATGGAGTAGAAAAAGACGGGCGACAAGAGAGTCTCGTCTTCGTACACTGCAGCTCTGTTCCCACAGAAATCAAAAACCAGTCAGAGCGAATTTCATTGATTGAGAATAGTCAGGAAACTGGTTGTTGGCGCTTTGGACCAATCAAAAACGCTCTGACTGGTTTGTGATTTCTGTGGAAACAGACTTTACGTCTGCTCTCACAGAAATCACAAACCACTCAGAGCGAATTTCATTGGTTGAAAATAGTCAGAAAACTGGTTGTTGACGATTTGGACCAATCGAAAACGCTGTGATTGGTTTGTAATTTCTGTGACTTGTGAGAACAGACCTTCTAGCGGCGCGGCTTCGAATATCAGCAAATAGAGTAATTCCGTCGTCTTGTCTATATTTAACTCAGAAGGGTATGCGCAGAAGTCGGTCACTCGTGCTTTTCAATTTTTTTTGCTGGATAGACGCGGCGCCGTTCCAATCGACTTCCCGTGCCGGTCTGAGGGGCCCCCTCCACCCCTGGAGACTGCTCGGCAATACTTGGCTTCGGCAGTAGAGATTACTAGAGATATGGAGAAAGTAACTATCCGTTACTTTGTACTCGTTACTTCCCAATACCCGAAATAACGAGCACCGAACCAAGAACTATATCGTTACTTCGTTACTTTCAGAATGGCTATTCTCGAAGGCTTGATAATTGATTCCAGAAAGAATAAGTCGTCTGAAAGGAAGGCATCTAGAATAGTTATTTATGCAACAAGTGTGTAAAGTGAACCTTTTTTCACGAATGTGAATTTTGACGCACGAGCCGAAGGCGAGTGCGACAATCACATGAGTGAAAAAAGGTGCTTTACGCACGTATTGCATACAAATTTTTTTCTACTACCAATCAAATATGTGTAAAAAAATAGATTTAGACAAATACTTTACGCACTAGTGCGTGAAGTATTTCCACTTTACGCAGTAGTGCGTGAAGTAATTTACCAGAAAAATACTAAATTGACAGTGTCAACATCTGTCATTGACATTACTTTACGCACCAGTGTGTGAAGTGAATTACTTTACGCACTAGTGCAAGAAGTGAAATTTTACGTCTTCTGAATAGTGCGTAAAGAGAGTACTTTACGCACGGTAGTAGAAAATAGCTATTTATACAATAAGTTACGAAATGAGCGTCTCTTAAGCACGCGACGTGAAAATTGTCCAACGAGGCAAAGCCGAGTTGGACAACACGACGAGTGACTAAAAGACATCGTTTCGTAACGTATTGTATACAAGATTTTTTCTACTGGCGTTTTATAATAAAAAAACACAATTTTATTTCATGTGAATAAGCCGAATACGCCCAAAATCTTTGTTACCTGCTTTTGCTTGATACCTGACACCTCACCTGACACTTTTCATGTGTTTTTTTTCCAAGATTCGACATCAATAATTAGAATCCTAGAAAGTAGGTAACAACACAAAGTTCTCTTTTGAGGAACCCAAACGTTCAATTCAATAATTACATTTTTATTATTCATAATAAATACAAAACAAAATTCAAATCTATGTTTAGTATGTTTTTTATTTCTGAACAATGAATGACACTTTTAGGCACTAGTGCTTAAAAATCACTTTTACGCACTTAAAAGTCACTTTTACGCATCCAAAAGTCACTTTCACGCACTGAATGCTTAAAAGTAACTTTTACGCATTCAGTGCTTAAAAGAATGTCGTTTTAAAATCAAAATGACAATCGAAAAGTTGCTATTATGAAACGTCAGTAGAATATAGTTATTGATGCAACAAGTGTGTAAAGTGAACCTTTTTTCACGAATGTGAATTTTGACAATCACATGAGTGAAAAAAGGTGCCTTACGCACGTATTGCATACAAATTTTTTCTACCACCAATCAAATATGTGTAAAAAAATAGATTTAGACAAATACTTTACGCATTAGTGCGTGAAGTATTTTCACTTTACGCACTAGTGCGTGAAGTAATTTACCAGAAAAATACTAAATTGACAGTGTCAACATCTGTCATTGACATTACTTTACGCACCAGTGTGTGAAGTGAATTACTTTACGCACTAGTGCGTGAAGTGAAATTTTACGTCTTCTGAATAGTGCGTAAAGAGAGTACTTTACGCACGGTAGTAGATAAAATATTTTATTTTCACATTGTTATTATGACCTCTAGGCTAAGTACCCGGATTTGCTGATATCTATTTATTTTTTTAGATATGTTTTGTTTGTTTACTTTTTTAGTACTTGGGAGTATCTAATATGAAAATAAAATTCAGAAATTCTCATAATGATATAATAAAGATGAGGAAAGGACGGAAAGGTATTGCAGTAGTAATTAGCCTGATAAACGATATAAACAATAGCAAACCATGCACTATCAAAAATGAATACCAACCTACTAATGCAAGTAATCAAAGTAACGAAGTAACGAGTATTTGAAACGATTACTTTATACCAAAGTAATCAGAAGTAACGAGTAGCACAAGTAACGAAAGTCGACATCTCGTTTCGGCAGCACCGCCTCAATTCGCTGAGATCGGGCATACAAGCTAATTCGTCTTATTATTCCCTGTGTCTAGTAGGTTGCTCCAGTCTGTATAAGCGTGAGGTTACTAAAGGAACGCTGAGTCAAATTATCAAGCAGTGGTTCGCCTTGGAATTTTGAAAATTTTATTTCTGCAGTAAATAATTGTATGAATGACTTGGGAGAGTTCAATTTCCAAATGTGTTTTGGAATCGGAAAGATGAGCCTCAACAGGCATATTTAGCTTCTTTCTTCTTCTGGGTTGTTCTTATAGTACTGTAACGATTCGCCAGGCTGTCAAGAATCTCTCGGTATTATCTCTTGAGTATACTTGTAGTAGATTATCGTGTGTATTCTAGATTTTACAGGAATATATTTAGGGATATATAAAGGCGGCTATTGCTTTGTAGTTTAGTTTCAGTTCGACTGTGATACGATTTAAATAGTGATTATAAAGCGTTTAATTGTTGAGTTAGTTATTAAAGTAATTAGTGTCAGAGTGTAATCACAGCATGTGTAATGTTAAGTGGAATAAATTATTGCTGTGTTAATTGGACTTTGATTTTTGGAATAAACGAAACGAACAACGAATCCAAGATTTCTGTCAGGCAATTCCAAAGCCGTGACATTGGTGCCAGAAGTCGGATATAGAGGACTGCAGAGTGAAATCCAATTGCGGAAGTGCGGGGACACTAGTGTAGTGTAAAAACTGAACACTAAGTGAACAAAGGGACAGTTAGTGCAGTGCAAACAGTGACAATCACAAAAAGAGACTTAACCGATCGTGTGAATTACCCCGGAAGTGACTCTATACCCGATTTAGACTGTGATAGTGAATCTTCGAGTGAGTTCTAGAAAATTCTATTTGGAAACGAAGGGAGATATCGAAATTGTGACTTCACCGACGTGTTTGCTGTATCAATCGACATCTAGAAAAGAAGTTTCAAGAAAATTCCAGAACATTCTATTCTAGAATAAAGCAAGTTATCCAATTTGTGACTTCACCGGCGTGTTTGGAACTTCGAGCAAAGACCAGAAAAGATGTTTGAAGAAAGTTCGAGGGAAATTCTAGAACATTCTGTATAAGCCTATCACAAGACAACAAGCCAAAATGGACGAACAAAAAGTTGAAGAACTTCTGCGCAAAATGTTGGAACTTCAAGAGACCAGACGACAACAAGAAAAACAAGACGAAGAAGCCAGACGACAACAAGAAAAACAAGACGAAGAAGCTAAACGACAACAAGAGAAACAAGACGAAGAGGCCAGACGACAAATAGAAAAACAAGAAGAAGAAGCTAGGCGACAACAAGAAGAAGCTAGGCGATAACAAGAAGAAGCTAAGCGACAACAAGAACGGCAGGAGGACCTTGGAAGACTGCAGAAAATATTCCAAACCATACAAGGAACTGTCGCTAACTTAGACCAGAAGTTAAAGACGATGTGCAAGAAGTTAAACACGACGTTCAGGAAGTAAAAGCTGAAGTCAAAACCGATGTTCAAGAAGTTAAAGACAATGTTCAAGAAGTTAAAGACGATGTTCAGCAATTAAGACAAGAAGTGGAGGACCAAGTTCAAGCACTCGAATATAAGGTGCGTAGATTAGAAATACAGTCCATCAATCCAGTTAGTATTGGAGCATTCTCCAGTATGAAGATAAAACCACAAACTTTTGACGGTTCTACATCCTGGACCATGTATATTCGACAATTTGAAGCTGCTGCAAACACCAATGGATGGAACGACCAAGAAAAAGCTACAGCACTAATAGTGGCGCTACGAGGACCTGCCTTAGACCTTCTTCAGTCCATTCCTTCAGTCTACCAACAGAATTACCAGCATCTAAGTCAAACTTTAGAACTGCGCTTCGGAGACCATTACAGACAAGAAGTATTCAGAACTCAAGTTAAATCAAGAGTTCGAAAACCCGGCGAGAGTCTACAAGAATTCGAATCGGAAGTTAAAAGGCTAGTGAGTTTGGTGTTTCCTGCAGCTGGGGAAGACATGCAGGAATGGATGGCAGTATCTGCGTTTATTGATGGTCTCAGAGATTCGAAGATCCAGGAAAACCTAAGAATGTCCAAGTTCAGACAAAGTAGCGAAGCCCTTGTCCGAGCATTAGAACTGGAAGCAATCTTTGGTGCCTCACGACCCAGAATACGAGCAGTGTCCATTGAGGACCCAAAGGAAAAACAATCATCAAAAGAGGATGGCAGTTTCGAGAACCTTATGAGTAATTTCATGGAGGAAATAAAGAAAATATTACGAGAAGACAGAAAAACGGGAAACGACTCCAGACAAACACCAACACAAAGAAACCGATTAGAATGTTATCGCTGCCATAAGAATGGACACATTCAACGAGATTGTAGAGTAAGAATGCCCTCTCCATCAAGGGATCGTTTCCAACGCTTTTTGAGATCAAGAGACGCCAGCCCTAATAACAGACAGGGAAACGAGAACTAACCAGTATGAAGGGGCGAATGCTGGTTAGTAATGACGAAGCCCCCAGGGTTGTTTACATAAAATCATTGGGCAGTCATTACAGAGGATTAAAATTCGAAGGACAAATCAATGGAGAATTGAAAACCATCACTTTTGATACGGGTGCTGAAGTTTCCATAATTAGAAGAACATTAGTCAAGTCTCGAACAATCCAACCGCTCACTAGAAACCTGTCACTACGAACAGTCACCGGCGAATCTGCACCAATTCAAGGAGAAGCTATAATTGAGCTTACTTTTGGATCTACCACCTTCAGGCACAAAATATTAGTCGCCGATATAGAAGATGATTTCATTTTGGGAATGGATTTGATCGGCCAACATGGTTTCTCTTTTGATCCTTCCATGAACTTCCTTGAATTTGGTAATGAAGAAATTGTCCTAACAACACAAGAAGAATCCGATGCCGTTAAGATCTTGGCCACAACCCCAGTGAGGATTCCTGGAAGTACTGAGAAGATCATTTGCGGAAGATTAGAAACACACCCTGGGTGCTGCGTTGGAATAACACGTAATTTCATTGGACATAAACCAGAAAAATTTCTTTTTGGAAAGACTCTAGTAAGAACAAATGGAGACATTATGTTAAGAATTGCCAATGTTTCTTCCGAAACAGTAAGAATAAAAGAAGGAGACATTATTGGAACTCTCGAACCAGTTAAGCAAATATCGAACTGTGACCTACCAGATCAGCGACATTTTGTAAAATCCAAATTAGATACAGACACCTTGATGCAGACCCTGGCGAAATCATGGAAACATCTCGATCCAGATAGACTTCAAGAAGCCACAGATTTCATCTTGAAAGAAGCAGACGTATTTGTGATGGACAATCAAACCGGACGGACCAGCTAAATTCAACACAAAATTGATACTGGATTGGCACACCCAATTAGACAACCACCACAACGTATGCCAATTGCTAAGCAACAGGAAGTGGAAAACCAAATTGATAAAATGCTTGAAGAGGGACTCATTGAAGAGTCAAATAGTCCATGGTCTGCGCCAGTAGTTTTAGTTACAAAGAAAGATGGGAGTCTTAGATTTTGTGTGGACTACCGAAAGCTTAATGACGTCACCAAGAAGGACAGCTTCCCTCTCCCGAGAATAGACGATACATTAACAACTCTATCGGGCTCCAAATGGTTTTCCACCTTGGATCTCAAAAGTGGATACTGGCAAGTGGCAATACATGACGATGACAAAGAGAAAACTGCCTTCAGTACCGGAAGCGGGTTATACCAGTTTAATGTCTTTCGGATTGTGTAATGCTCCAGCTACGTTTGAGCGACTGATGCATTTTGTTTTGCGAGGCCTTACATGGAGAACTTGCCTGGTATATTTGGATGATGTCATGATCATGGGAAAGTCGTTCCAAGAACATCTCAATAACCAGAAAGAAGTTTTTGACCGCTTTCGGAATGCCAACTTGAACCTCAATCCAAATAAGTGTTTCCTATTTCAAAAGAAGGTGGAAATCTTAGGTCACGTGGTATCTGAAGATGGCATTTAAGTTATGGAAGGGAAGATAGATGCTATCAGGGATTGGCCAAAGCCACGCGACAAACATGAACTAAGGAGGTTTCTGGGATTATGTTCCTATTATCGAAGATTTGTGGAAGGTTTCGCCAATATAGCTGCTCCGCTTCATCGATTAACGGAAGAAAAATCAACATTTAATTGGACCCAAGAATGCGATTCCGCATTTAGAAAATTGAAAGGAGCATTATGTGCGAGCCCAGTGTTGTCCTATCCTGATCAGAAAGGCATGTTGATTTTGGACACCGATGCAAGTAACACCAGTGTTGGAGCTGTCCTTTCACAAATCCAAAATTCACAAGAACATGTCGTGGAGTACTACAGTAGAACCTTATCAAAGCCGGAACGAAATTATTGTGTCACCAGAAGAGAGTTGCTTGCCATAGTAAAAGCAGTCGACCATTTTCATAAGTATCTCTATGGACGCAAGTTTCTAATTCGAACAGATCACGCAGCTCTAAAATGGCTTTTAGAAATGAAAACTCCTGAAGGACAGCTTGCTAGATGGATTGAGAAATTGCAGCAATACGATTTCCAAATTAAACATCGACCTGGAAACCTGCATAAAAATGCTGACGCTCTGTTCAGACGGCCATGTAAAGAAGATTGCAAGCATTGTCAAAGAATCGATATACATCAGAAAAACACTAGTCCAGTTGTAAGAAGAACGGGCCTGATCGTCGATGACAAATGGACTACCAAACAAATGAGAGAAGATCAGGAGGCAAACCAGGACATCGGGCAAATTCTACATCTTAAAGAAAATGATGAATGTAGGCCAGAATGGAGGGAAGTGTCAAACAAGAGCTTGATTTACAAAGCGTTGTGGGCCCAGTGGAACTCTCTGGCCGTAGAAAATGGTTTGCTCAAAAGAGTCTGGGAAAGTGCCGATGGGAAATCCACTAAGAGCCAACTGGTTATCCCAAAAGACCGAGTGGAAGATGTATTAAAAGAAATACACGACGGAACTTCAGGGGCACATTTCGGCGTTAACAAGACTTTGGATAAAATTCGGGAACGTTTTTACTGGGTTCACTACCATGAAGACGTTAAAAGCTGGTGCCGAAAATGCGACATCTGTGCTACCAGTAAAGGCCCTAAACTAAGATCTCGGGGGCCCATGAAACAGTACAACGTCGGTCTTCCGTTTGAAAGAATAGCGATAGATGTAGCCGGACCGTTCCCAGAGTCAGAGCGTGGTAACAAATGCATCTTAGTTATCATGGATTACTTCAGTAAATGGCCAGAAGTTTTCGCTATTCCCAATCAAGAAGCCATCACTGTTGCCCAGGTGCTAGTGGACGAAGTTTTTAGTCGTCATGGTGTGCCACCAGAGTTACATTCAGACCAGGGACGAAACTTCGAATCTGCCATCTTTAAGAAAATTTGTGAGATCATGGGAATCCGTAAGACCAGGACACCTTTACATCCACACTCTGATGGCATGGTAGAACGATTTAATAAGACCATAGCGGAACACCTAACAAAAGTGGTCGCAAAGAACCAGCGTGATTGGGACAAACACTTGCCTCTGTTTTTAATGGCTTATAGAGCAGCTATTCACGAGTCAACAGGTGAAAGTCCAGCCAGAATCGTCTTTGGAAGAGAACTCAGGTTACCTTGCGATCTGATGTTTGGGATACCTGAAGAAGAACGGAGAGAAATCCGAGATTATGCCGACGAAGTAAGGGCACGACTTCTGGGTATCCATGATTTTGCTCGGGAGCATATTCAGCTAGCCAGTGACCGGATGAAGACCAGATACGACCTGAAAGCCAATTCAGCCGGATTTCAAGAAGGTGATTTAGTGTGGTTGTATAATCCAGGAAGAAAGAAAGGAGTGTCGCCGAAGTTATCTTCAGCATGGGAAGGACCCTACAAAATAATCAAGAGGATCAATGATTTGGTTTATCGAGTTCAACGCAACACCAGGAGTAAGATGAAAGTTGTACATCTGGACAGGTTAACGAAATATCACGGGCGTGATCGGGACGATCAACCTTAAGAGGAGGGCAGTGTAACGATTCGCCAGGCTGTCAAGAATCTCTCGGTATTATCTCTTGAGTATACTCGAATCTAGCGAATAATTCTACTTAATTCGGGAAAATAAGATTATCGTGTGTATTCTAGATTTTACAGGAATAGATTTAGGGATATATAAAGGCGGCTATTGCTTTGTAGTTTAGTTTCAGTTCGACTGTGATACGATTTAAATAGTGATTATAAAGCGTTTAATTGTTGAGTTAGTTATTAAAGTAATTAGTGTCAGAGTGTATTGTTAAGTGGAATAAATTATTGCTGTGTTAATTGGACTTTGATTTTTGGAATAAACGAAACGAACAACGAACCCAAGATTTCTGTCAGGCAATTCCAAAGCCGTGACAGTACTATATCAATATCTATTTTGCTGTATGAGTATAGATTGCGGAAAGCGCTACTTAAAGTTTTGGTCTGTTGCGCAAAAAGCGCTTTACGCTTGTACAATTACTGACAGATCCTTCTGAAGCTGGCGCCCGTGGCAAATGCCACCTTCGCCACGCCCTAGTTACGGCACTTATTTTGTTTTACTAATTAAAATTTTTAAATTCACTTTCATATTCTCTTATTTCTTCACTTCCAATATCTGTCAATAGCTTAAGTTTATCACAATAATTACCTAAATACCTACCTATTTTGGAAAGGAACCAACCAGACAGTATCGAAAACGAAGAGGCGATGAGCGACACGCGCGACCGAAAGACTCAATCTTTTTCTTGTATCTCGAATTTTCGAAGTCAAAACCGATACCACGTTTTAGTTATTACATCTCGGGTGTTACGAGACTTTCATCATGATTATACCGTTTCGGAAGAAAACTAGTGCCCTACACGACACTCAGGGAGCGCTCCTCTGGATCCACGGAGAGAGAACATCCAAGGTGCTTGGGGGTTTAAAGACCGTTTTGTTATTGAGGGTTCATTTATTTCTCTACCAAACCGACCAAACTGAGCTATTGAAGGAAAAAACATTATGTAAAAGCGGGATCAATTTAATACCAGAAGGGATACTACCAAAGAGAGCACTTAACAGCCGAATGTGTGGAAAAAGACCGAAATGGAGGCCACGGAAAGATGGGACGATGAAATGTGACAGGACGGTCGGGAACTGAGGACCGCAACGCGTGGAGGCGGAACATATCAATGTTTAAAAGTAGGTACCTATGTAGATTGCTATGCTAGGGATTAACTACAGTATAAAACCACATTCCAACGTTCTGACATGAATATCACATGTCGTAGACTATTATTAACATGTTAGATAATGTAGATACCTAATATTTTTGAATAAATTATGTTTTCAAAAAACAAGTTTTACGCTATTTTCGAAATGTCAGCATCATCATCAAAGTAACACCCAAAACAAACTTCGGTATCTCACTGTGAATTTATCTGAATGTTAGAAATGGAGAGCAAGATTTTATTCAAAATGTTTTTTTTTTTTTTAATTTTTTAAGTTAGGGAGTTATTTTTTGCACTTCCTTTTTCTGTTTTCCAATATATGAATACACACACTCAAACTTATATGGGAATCACTCAATTTGTAATATTGTCCTTCTATTGAATTCTTATTGTTATAAAATTAGGTTAATGGCTTTTCAATTATTTTCCCATGAAAATTAATTAAAGAAGCCTTTTTTGTTGATTCCCAGCAACTAATTCTTTAGTAAAAAAATTTTCAGCGGAAATATTCGGTGGTTCCATATAAGTTTGAGTGTAGTTCGTGTTTCCACCAGGTTTTGTTTGTCTGTTTGTCTACATATCTAACTTATGTACACTACCGAGTCAAATCTTAAAAACTAACAACCCCATAAAAACCCTCTTCCAATGAGTGATAATACCTACTGAGTTTTTGTTGCATTAGAAAAGTGCACTATCCTTTTGTAGTGTGCGAGTTTGATGATAAAAATAGAATTGATAGAAAAGCTTATCCCAGTCATTCCGAACTTTCAATACCTATTAGTTGCATAACTTTCTAAACCTATTTTTTTTATTAACAGGCAAGCAAATCATTAATTTTCTAGTATTTAAAAAAAAAATCTGTTTTTATTATACTTTCAGGTATATTCTAGTCTTGCTATTGTTAAGGTTGAATCTTCAATTAAAAACCCGTCAAAACTATCGCTCATATCATTTAAAAAGCAATAAAAGTTCAAATTGTTTTCTTAACACACAAATGAAATATCGATATCAGCTTTTGGCCAAAGGCTACTTGAAGATAATTCACCTAAAATGAGCTTTTCATTATGCAATCCGATGAGCGGCATCGGGCCGAAACATCCTTGAACAAAGCTAAACGGTGGTGGGTGACCAAAGATGCTTTAGTCTTCATTTTTTCTGCTGAGGTCCAGACAGGTGGGCGATTTATCATCTCTTGTGTGCCATAATTTTGCCCGAACTACGATAGACAGCATGGCTAGGTTTATTCGGTTATTCGTGGTTGTAGCTACCGTTTTTGTTGGAGGTAAGTAAACCAATTCAAATATAAACTATTTTATTATAATAATACTGGATTTTCCAAAGTGCTTCCTTTTTATATATTTTTTAATTTTGCCTATGTTCATGAAAGCTCTTATGTAAATTATCTGATGGCTATATTTTTAAAGGTCGAATCTATTTTTATTCTTATCTAAGTACTATATTTTTTTAAAATTGAAACCCTATATAGCTACATTTTTGATACAAATTATTTTTAATTGCATCCTACCGATTTTGCAAATGATCTTAACCTTCATCTTATGGAAATTAGTTATCTGTTGTTTCAATTTTCTTAAAATATTCTGCAAAAAACCCAATAATTACCTGTGTAGAATTTTTTAAAACGCCATTATTCATTTTGTTAGGTATCTAGTGAAACTTTGCACATTTCATTTATATTTTTATATGAAAAGAATTTCCAAACTAAAACAGTAGGTATAGTATTTTGATGCACTCTTTCATATCTTCGACAAAAAATATAATTGTGGTTCAAAAAAGTTAGACCTAGTATAATAATCGATCCAAGATTCTAGAGGATATTTAGAAACCTTTATGATGCACTTTAGAAGATGCTATGCACCTATTGTAATATTAGATAGGTATAGTACCTATATAATTAAACCGTTATTGGAAAGACAAATGCTATATAATAGATAAGTAGGTACATATTATTTTTAACCTTTGCCATTTTTCTAAATTGGATATATATCTTCTTTCTATCAATAACCGTTCACTTCAATAAATAAATCAGATAGTTGACCTATGAAACATGAAGAATTTCTACACATATAAGCACAAAATGGCAATTTTAGTTTTATTCAGGTGTACGCACCAGGAAAACTGATTGAATTGTTCAAATAATATTTGATTATTGTTAGTATCATAAAATTCAAAGTACCTAATACAACTGATGGTGAAAGTTATCACATAAACTAGCAAAAAATCCATTGCCCAATAACTAATTAGGCAATAATCTTATAGGTAGTATCTCATATGGGTCCACTGCAAACTGAAGATGAGGTAACCAGAAAAGTATATTCGCTTTTCGGTCAATTAAATTATGCTATAATGCCTGATTTAATGTCAAGGTCTTTTCCACCGGATTTTTTTTTAAAAAGCTGATTCTTTTCCAAATTTTGAAAAACCAAACGTGTCATACGTGAATTTGAAGGTTGTTTAGATTGAAGCTCTTGTATCGGTCACTTGCAATTATCTGAAAGTTATCAAGTAAATACTACAGTACTTGTACTTTTGATGCATTGCTGAATCCTTCGTTGTATTTTAAAACACTCAAGAATTATACAGTACCTAACCAGTAGTAAAAATATAACTTAAATTATTATCGTTGTACGTGATTTAAAGTTGAATAGTCGGATTTGTATAAATACATTTCAATGCATATTATTCATTCAAATGATTGGAACATAATCATTCACGCACATTATTCGCAGACAATATTGTGATGAATATTTGATATATGGATTCTGCTCGGGACAATATATTCACCAGAATGTGGTCATCTCTAAAAATGTAGTCATCAATCTTGGCCTAATTGAAAAATTGCTTTATTTTCAAACCTAAGTTTTTAAAAATTAAACAAATAAAATTGTCACACTTCCTACTTTAGTTTATCCGAAGTAGGTCTTTGGCCCAAAAATAAATTATTGTAGGCTTAGCAACAATTTGATAAATACGAAAACTAAATTGGAAATTGCGTCTTAAATAAAATTATAAAATGTATGTTACAATTATTGTAACAAATTTAACGTTTTACAATATAAATAACTAATGACTTTGTTTATTTTTTCAGTATACTGTCAATTTAACAATGGATTTAACAACAATAACAATTACAATCAAAGACGGCAGCAAAATAACAACTATCAACCACGACAAGTGCAAAGTTTAAGTGCTAGTTGTCCAGAAGCCAATGGAACTTTCCCTACTAGAACTTGTGATGGGTTAGTACCAAATTTCTATATTCAATTTGAAGCAAAATACATAAAAAAGCAACTTATTACACTACTGATTTACTTAACATATCAAACTTAAGATTGTTTGTTGACTCTGGAAAATTTCTAAATTATTATAGTCGGGGCGGTTGATCAAAAAAATGGGCAGAATCTTGCAAATTGTGATAAAAGCATGAAATTTCGTACAGATGATTTTTTTACAATTATAAGCTATTTGACTCGCATGACCCCCTTTTCGGACCCATAGGGCAAGATGGCTTTCGGACCCATAGAGCAAGATGGCGCCCATTCGCAAAATGGCGGACCAAGAAATTATAATTTTTAATTGCGGATCGATTTTATCAAAATTAGGGTCGTTTTCGAATAATTTTGGATCAAAAAATACAACAGAACATGTTTTTTGTATTACAATATAATCTTATTAACTCAGAAAAGATTGTTCTTTTAATTTTTTTGAGGAATTAACTATAGTAATATTCAAAGTATGTAAAAAAACAAAATGTAGGCATCAAAAACTGTTTTTCTACGAGCGTGCGGAAAAGTGCACTTTTCCGCATGCATTTTAGTTTAGAAAGTTTCACTTTTCCGCACTAGTGCGGAAAAGTGACAGATGTCACTTTTCAAATTATAAGCTGACACACGAATTATTGAAACAAAAATGTTAATTATTAACTTATTTCGGTTTAAACTTAACTTTTCTTGTTAAGTTACAAACTAATGGTTACTTTATGCCTAAAAATTTCGGAAATTTCATAGTTCCTACATCAAACGTACAAACTATTGTTAAAAGTTCTCGATTTTATTGTCTTCAGAATAAGACATATTATTTTAGAATTAGTTTTTTTTTTTATTATTAATGCAATACATTTTCAATACATTTTATTTGTAAGAGAAGAAGAAAAAATTACTCGATTTGTTTTAAATATCAAGTGTTGCAAAAGAGATGTTGTTAAATATTCGTTTTAAAATTTACATTAATTAGGTAGGTATACGTTCCTTCTATCTCGTAGAAAAAATAGTGTTCCTAACTCGTGCGGAAAGTCTCTTTTCCTCACTTGATTGCTTGCCGAACGACGCGTAGCAGCGTTCGGCAAACAGCAATCGCGTGCGGAAAAGTGGTACTTTCCGCACTTGTTAGGAAATATACTATTTCATATGAACGTGCGGAAAAAGATATTTTTCCGCACTAGTGTGGAATTTTTTTTCGCACGTCGTCGCGTCGTGTTGACCTACGATATACATCAGCAATAAATTTGCAATTTGCTGAAAATTGTACATTCACCATTAAAATAGTTAAAAATAAATAAAAAATGTTGTTAATTGCCTAGTAGGAAAAATTGTGTTCCTAACATTTGCGGAATAAAGATACTTTCCGCACTTATTAGGAAAATAACTAGGTATTTCATTAGAAACAGTTATTTATGCAACAAGTGTGTAAAGTGAACCTTTTTTCACGAATGTGAATTTTGACGCACGAGCCGAAGGCGAGTGCGACAATCACATGAGTGAAAAAAGGAGCTTTACGCACGTATTGCATACAAATTTTTTTCTACTACCAATCAAATATGTTCAAAAAATAGATTTAGACAAATACTTCACGCACTAGTGCGTGAAGTATTTTCACTTTACGCACTAGTGTGTGAAGTAATTTACCAAAAAATTAGTAAATTGACAGTTGTCAACATCTGTCATTGACATTCCTTTACGCACTAGTGTGTGAAGTGAGTTACTTTACGCACTAGTGCTTGAAGTGGAATTTTACATCTTCTGAATAGTGCGTAAAGTGAGTACTTTACGCACGGTAGTAGAAAAAATATTTTTTTAAAAATTAATCTATAGATAATTAATTTTTAGTTCGCTAAATTCCACATCCTTCCTGCACCCCTACCGTACACCAATCCTCTTCCTGCCGCCGATCACTCGGTACATTATACATAGTAATAGGTGTAAAAATACATTCTGTTCATAAAATGTCTAAACACAGGTCATAAAAATTTGAAATCCGATTATACAGGGTGTCCCAGCCGAGAGTGAACCATATTTCAAATCCTTATAATTTTTAAGCCAGGTGTGCCAGCTACCTGCGGTTTGCACTTGGCCTAAGGTTTTTTTTAGTTAGTTGCAAATTTTTCTGAAACTTGTACACTCCACTATTTCTAATAAGACGCCCTCCTGTATATCACAATATCACAACGTCAAAATAAGAATCGTGTTGAAGGTATCCATGCACCAATAAACTTCATCCTTGAAGCTTAAAGTTTTAGCCGTAAAAAATTGAAATCGAAATCCTGGTACTTATTTTTGCAAACGCATGTAACTACATGTTGGAGTGTATCTTATATGAGATCTATTTTCAGCAGGATGGTGCCCCACCTCATTATTCATTATTCTTTAATATCAAAAGAATCACTAGATATGATATTTGAGGAAAGATCGATATAGGAATAGTTGGTTCTATAGAATGGGCACCTTACTCTCCTGACTTGAAAGTTCCAGACTTTTTTCTCTGAGGTTATATCAAGGAGAGTTTGCCAAATAGCCTGGAAGATCTTAAGCGGAGCATTCGTAATGTCATTGAAACGATTCCTCAGGAAATGTTACATAATTCCTTCAACCATTTACTGATTCGACTCCAGCTCTTTTTACAGTTTTATCTAGATTATTACCTTCCTATCAGACAAAGATAATTTCGAAGCTTTGTGAATATGCTAATAAAAAATGCTTTTGCAAAAACACCCAGGATTTCGACTTAAAATTTTTACGGCTGAAACTTTAAGTTTCAAGGACGATGTTTTTTGGTACATGGATTCCTTGAACATGATTCGTTTTTTTGAAATTGTAATATACAGGGTGTTCCATTGAAAATAGTGGAGAATTTCGATGTTGAAAAACTGCATTTTCTTTACTGGCTTGGTATAAGTATCAAAAAAATGAGCAACTAACCAAAAAAAACTTTAGGCTAAGAGAAGTCGTATGGCGCAAACCGCAGGTGGCTAGCATACTTGGTTCAAAAGTTATGAGCATTTGAAATGGGTCACTCTCGGCTGGGACACCCTGTATTATTCAAATTTCAATCACTTATTTATATATTTTCTTACATTTTCCGAACAAAAATTATTCGAAAACGACCCCAATCTTGCAAAATCGATTCACAATTACCAATTTTAACCTCTTGATAGCCGCCATTTTGCAAATGGTCGCCATCTTGCTTCTATGGGTCCGACAAGGGGGTCATGCGGGTCAAATCGCTTATAATTGTAAAAAAAATCATCTGTACCAAATTTCATGCTTTTATCACAATTTGCAAGATTATTCGACTAACCGCCCCGACTATTAGTGTTGTCTTTTTAATGCAGATACATCCAATGTACAAATGGAGTAGCAGAAGAAAAATTATGCCCAGATGGTTTACTTTTCAACGCCCAAAATGGACCTCATGGATATCCATGCCAGTACCCTCTTGAAGTGGATTGTACCGGAAGAGAACAAACACGTAAGACATTTTCTCCAATTAATTTTGCAATAATTCTAATTTAAGTTTTTTCTACTAGAACCTGCTCAGGCTACTGACGAGTGCCCCCATCAGTTTGGTTACTTCAAAATTGGGGACCAGAACAATTGTGGGAAATTTAAAAATTGCGTAGACGGTCGCGGATTCGAGTTCGATTGTCCTGAAGGTTTGGCCTGGAACAGTGAAACTTACAGGTGCGACTGGCCCGATCAAGTATCCGATTGTGACGCAGAAGGTAAATTGTTGTTAGGAATATGTTAGAATTATCACATTTATTACAGCAACGTTAATTCGCTTGGTTCGATGAAAAATAACCATTGCAGCCATGAGGCTCATTTTGGTTGAATCATCAATCAGTTTTAGGGTATCAGCTTCATACATTAACGCCGATAGATGTTTTGCCTCACATGTTCGAATACTTTCACATACTCACATGTTTACGAGTGAATGCTTATGATGATGAATTTGGCATTAATAAAAAACAAATAAAGGTTACAAGGCAACAAAACAAATCCACACGATGATTGAAAAATCTTTCTGCGAGTGTTAAGAGTACCCCCACTTCTTGGAGATAGTTCTCCTCTGAGGTACCTATAAGGCGCTGCAGTAGCAGACGAAGTCGGGCCATTGCCGATATGCGTTTGTTCCCCTCCTTCAGTGAGGCCTTTTCAAATGAGTTTAGTATGTATGGATGGTGAGACCTAACTAGGTACCTACTTAACTACTTCATTGGTCCAGCGCATATCATCGTTGTCAATATTTATTTATAGCAGTAGACAAACTGTATTGTCTCCTTTGGAATACGGTATCTTGGCTCTTCATTGACAGATGATGCCAATTTCTGCCTGAAATCTCTGACTGGTTCATTCAGTGTTTTTTTGTTCGGAGTTAGTATGGCATAATCATCTACAGAGATTGCATTCTTTGTGTCTGCACTCGAACGTTATAAAATATATCCTAATATTCGACCAGCTAAAAACCTTTGGATCATTTGCATATCTTTGCTGGGTTTCATCTTGTGTATCAGCCCATTGTTCCACACTCGCTGGAGGGCTCATTATTCTACATTCAGCAGAATACCCTTTTTTTATGCTGAGTGATTCAGTAGATTCCATTCCATTTCCATCCATTTTCAGCCGTTTTCTATCCTTAGGATATAGGCTTCTTACAAATTTGACCATTGTTTTCGGTTTTGCGCAACTCGGTACCAATTTAAACCTGCAACCTTCTTTATCTCGTCGTACCATCTTTGTTGAAGTCTTCCAACACTTCTCCTCTCTTCCCAAGTTCTCCATCTAGTGATATACCCGCTCCAGTTTTCTGTATGTCTGGCCACGTGTCCTGCCCATTGCCATTTTAGGGAACCAATTCTTTTTATTATGTCGGAGACTTTGGTTCTTTCCCTTATCCATGTATTTGTTTTGTGGTCTCTCAGGGAAATTCCTAAAATTCGTTTTTCAATGGCTCCCTGATGTACTTCCAATTTGTGTTTAATTTTTCTGGTTATCACCCAGGTCTCGCAACCATACATGACAACAGGCAGTATACACTCGTTATAGACTTTTGATTTCAAAGTCATTGGAATATTCATGCTGAAGATGTACTTTAATTTGCCGTAAGCCGCCCATCCCAGTCTAATTCTCCTATCAATTTCCATTTCTTGATTTTGTTTGCCCGGTGACCGGTGTTATAGCTTGGCCAAGGTATCTGTATGTTTCTGTCTTTTTTATTATGCTGTCATGGATCGGTATTGTTTCGTCTGCATCTGGTGAATTTGTAATAAACTGGGTCTTTGTGTGGTTCATGTGTAATCCTACTTTTGCCGCCGCATGCTGTAGTTCTTCCAACATATCTATCAACTCCTATTTGTCTTTTGCGAATAGTACAATATCGTCGGCAAATCTTAGATTGTGCAGGCGTTCACCATGTATGTTCAATCCTTTGTTTTCCCATTATAGCTTTTTAAAAATATCCTCGAGCACTAAAGTGAATAGTTTTGGAGATATTACGTCCCGTCCCCTTGCCGAACTCCTCTTTTGGCGTTTATTCTGTCAGATGATTCATGAAGTCTTATCGACATTGAAGAAAAGGCAGATTTAGTGTAAAGGTGTAAATTTCTTTATTGAGTATTAACCGAGCGCTTTCGGCCTAGTGAAGGGCCATCATCAGGGTCGGTCCTGAAAACATTTTGTTCTTATATATGTAAAACAGTTATTTTAGACTTACTCGTCAGGTACGTATAGTGGAGACAGAGTTACAGAACAAAGGCATGTTTTTGGTGTAGAAAGCCAAATTAATAAAATAAAAGACACACAACACAAGTAAAGGTGACAAACTAACTAACATCCAGGAGCGCTCAGCAACAACCAACTCCAAAATACATTTAGGCTTTCTCCAAAAATCTTTCAGTGCTGATTCATCAGTGGTTTTCCTAATATTTTTTGATTTTTGATTTTCTTTTTAATTTAGATTTTTGGATTTTTGGAAAAAATGCCCTGTCATGAAAACAATGAAAACAATATAGGTTGACATAAGCATATGGTTTGACTTTGACAAATAGTAAAAATGACATAACGAAACCAGTGCGGTACCAAACTGGCAACGATGCAGACTAAAGTGTGTTACTGTGGCGCCATCTATGGGTGACCTAAGTTGACTACCTGATCAGAAAACGTGACAAATTACAGCGAAAACTGCTTTCTATGAGAGACAATTAATAAAATTTACCAAAAAACACTTCAAGTTTATTTATTCTCACCATCTCACCTCCCTCTCTCGGCTCTCACCTGAAAATCGGCGGGAAACAAAAAACAAAAACAAGAGTGTAGCTTAGGGGTTGGACCATCCGAGCTAAGGGGATGAAGCACCCCAACGGTCCCGCACAACAGCCTACTGCTCGACCAAACCAGGAGAAAACCCAAAGCCTTCCTTATATCACACCACAAAAAGTGGAGTATACATCAAGCTCAATTGTAATGATTGCAATTGCACTTACATTGGCAAAACTACCCGAGCCCTGAACACTAGAATCAAGGAACACATAAGCAGACCAAGCAAGTCAGTCTTCGGACATCACATACAATTCTCCAAACACAACTTTTCGCCAAGTTCGAACAGCAAAATAGTCCATGAAATGAGAAATGGTACACCCGCAGAATAGATTTCTTGGAGGACTTGGAAATTAAGAGGGAGTCTGCAGGAAACCCAAACTGTCTGAATTTGAAGATGAATATCAATCAGTGGTGCACCCAGGGGGGTGCTATCGGGCCAGGGCCCCCCCCAGGCCAACCCTCCAAAACTGTATTTTTACAGTCTGGTAACATTTCGTCCCCTTGCTTAAGTATAAGAGATAGGATTCGTGGGTAAAAGGATTTTTTTTACGCTTAAAAAATATATCAACATCAAGGCGTGGCACCCTGACACCTCAATTTTTTTTTTAGATTTCCAGTCACAAGCCACAACCTATGTAGGGCCCCCCCCAAAAATATTTTTTGGGTGCGCCACTGATATCAATAATGACAAGAACCCTATTTTCAATCTCTTCACTTAGTACATTGAAATTCGGGGCTTCTGTACAGGCTTTTCTAGTTGGAACTCTGAGGTCGATTGTTCCCTGAACTGACGGTTTCCTTAGTGAACCTGTCATTTTGGCGAATGCGCCGCCGCTGGGTTTTCTCCTGGTTTGGTCGTGCAGTAGGCTGTTGTGCGGGACCGTTGGGGTGCTTCATCCCCTTAGCTCGGATGGTCCAACCCCTAAGCTACACTCTTGTTTTTGTTTTTTGTTTCCCGCCGATTTTCAGGTGAGAGCCGAGAGAGGGAGGTGAGATGGTGAGAATAAATAAACTTGAAGTGTTTTTTGGTAAATTTTATTAATTGTCTCTCATAGACAGCAGTTTTCGCTGTAATTTGTCACGTTTTCTGATCAGGTAGTCAACTTAGGTCACCCATAGATGGCGCCACAGTAACACACTTTAGTCTGCATCGTTGCCAGTTTGGTACCGCACTGGTTTCGTTATGTCATTTTTACTATTTGCCAAGTCAAACCATATGCTTATGTCAACCTATATTGTTTTCATTGTTTTCATGACAGGGCACTTTTTCCAAAAATCCAAAAATCTAAATTAAAAAGAAAATCAAAAATCAAAAAATATTAGGAAAACCACTGCTGAATCAGCACTGAAAGATTTTTGGAAAAAGCCTAAATGTATTTTGGAGTTGGTTGTTGCTGAGCGCTCCTGGATGTTAGTTAGTTTGTCACCTTTACTTGTGTTGTGTGTCTTTTATTTTATTAATTTGGCTTTCTACACCGAAAACATGCCTTTGTTCTGTAACTCTGTCTTCACTATACGTACCTGAAGAGTAAGTCTAAAATAACTTTTTTACATATATAAGAACAAAATGTTTTCAGGACCGACCCTGATGATGGCCCTTCACTAGGCCGAAAGCGCTCGGTTAATACTCAATAAAGAAATTTACACCTTTACACTAAATCTGCCTTTTCTTCAACTCCTCTGGTGTACTTCCAAACCCCCTTCTCGATCTTATCGACATTGTCGAAGTCCTATAGATGTTTTCAATGAGGTTTATATAACGTTGATCCACTCTGGCATTTCTCAAGGATTTTATTATTGCCCAGATTTCTACTGTGTCGAAAGGCTTCCCGGAAATCGACAAAAGCCATCCATAGGTTTATATTATATTCTGAAGCTTTCTCGATCATCTGCCTTACTGTGTGTAGATGTTCTGTCGTGCTATAATGGCTTCGGAATCCAGCCTGTTCCTTTAGTTGGTAAACTTCGAGTTTTCGCTCTAATCTGTTGGTGATTATTCTGGTGAATAATTTATATATTTGTGATAGTAAGCTTATCGGCCGGTAGTTTTCGAGATCAGTCGGGTCACCTTTCTTGTAGATCAGAACAACTACAGAATTCTTTAGTGTTAGAAGGCTAGTGTACAGTCAGCACTCACAGTTCCGGGACAGCTGGCACTGGGACGCGGGCAAAGTTGTAATTTTAAGAAGCATCTGAACTGTTTTCTCAAAGCTAAAAATTTATATAAATTTTGCACATTATCCGTGTGAAGGTCACAGTAAACGTATGTAAATCGTCAGACGTGTAGTTCGTTGCAAAAAAGGGGTCAGACGTCCTCAAAGATTTTATTTTATGGCATTTTCTTTAGATATATTTGTCAAATACCTGCAAAAATATATTTTGACAGGACACTGAAGAAAATGCCATAAAATAAAAACTTTGAGGGTATCTGACACCCTTTTCGCAGCGACCTAGACGTCTGACGATTTACACATGTTATCTGTGACCTTCAAACAGATAATGTGCAAAATTTCTATTAATTTTGAGATTTGAGGAAACAGTTAGATACATCTTGAAATAGCAACTTTGCGCACGTCCCTGGGCCAGCTGTCCCGGAACTGTGAGTGCTGACTGTACACTAGCCTTCTAACACTAAAGTACGACCTATTTTAACAATATCAGCTTTGAGAAAACTCTTGCATGTTTTCGACGCCACCTCCTGGACTATTTCTCCAATTCTTCCATATTTATGTCGGGCATTTCTTCTGAGTTTGCATTTACTATTCGTATTTTGTCTTCTCTTGTCCTTGTGTTTGCTATTTTAGATTCGTACAGATCTCTATAGAAAGATTCCACAACTTTTATTATCTGTTGTCTGTCTTCTACTGAGTTGTTTTTCGCATCTTTTATTTTTGTTATCTCTTTCTTAGTTGTGTTATGTCTTTTAAATATATTTAGTCCTTTGTTCTGTTCTAATAGGGATTGCACTTGTTTCGTTTGATGTTTTAGTATATCCTGTTTCGCCATTTTTCTTGCTGTTTTGTTGGTTTCTGTGTATTCAATAGTGTCTCTTCTAACCTCGGTTATCAGTTATCTCCTTTTCTCTAGTAGCTGTTTCTTTTCTTTCGACAGTTTGTCCGGCGTTTTCTCTAGGGGGCCTATTATCTGTTCTGCTGTTTCTGTTATAATTTTTGTTATTCTCCTATTGTTATCATCTAATGACTCTTCTGTTTTTCCTGGATTGTTGGAAAAGTTTTCTTTCAGCCTTTGTTTGTATGTTTCCCTTCTTTCTGCTATCTTTTCAGTAGATTCATCAAGAATCAATACCAGCTCTTCACTTCCTCTTTTGTATCTTACTCGATAGGGCCCTTAGAGACCTTGCTAAGAAGAGGCGAGAGCAAGATACCGATGGGACGGAAGTTCAGAGCAAACGTTGAAACTGATTCAGTCTCGGAATGAAGTTGTCAGGTGATGCTAGTGAAGTCCATTATAGCCTTTCTAGGCATCTTTTTTTATCATTTTGTTGAAAATTGCAATCGAGATTTCAGATCTTCGATGATTTTCCGATTGAAGAGTTGGAGACTGGTGATTCCTAGTTGTTTTTGCGTCCTCAGTTCATGGATTATGTCGGCGGACTGATCAAATTCGTCTCCGTAATTATCCTTCTCATCTGTTGGTAATTTTGCTCTAAAGTGTCTGCAATTTCTTCGGCTTCAACTTTATTTCTTCATCCGATTGAGTTCGTGGATGGTACTTATTTCCATGCCATGTCAATAATGCTGAGATCTTGGATCCTCTGATCCCATCGGTAGTTTTCAACTTGTTTGAAGGCTTCCTCTAATCAAACGCTGTGCTAGGTGCTATCCCATTTCTTTCAATTTTCAGTACCTAACCATGGCACTGATAATAATCTCGATAGGAAGTTGTCAGTTTGGCTTTATTACTTCGCATTCCCGATGCAATTCAACAATCCAAGACTGCAAGTTTCAATTTCCGTTTCCAACTGCTCAGAGCGATGGATCACTGTGATTTTACCTATCTTGTCTTGGAGCTTATTATAACTAGCTGTATCATACCACCTGGTACGATTAGCTGATTATAGTGACATTTTTCAAAATTGCTATATCCAGTGCATTAGGACTTTCAAGTCCTACTAACAGGTATGTGGGTCTCTAATGATCAATGACGATAGTCATCTCTCTAGCCTGACTCTTCTCTAGTTACGGCCACTGAAGACTCACGTTGCCAGTTTACTGCTTTATTATTAATAAAGTAAAGTACCCAGTGATCACAAGTAGGCCTCTCTTATTGCCTCAATCTCTAAAGTGACTGTCTGGCAGAGCTGGGCAGGGCTCTAGTGCTTTGTGCTTGTAAAAGTGCTTGGAGCACTTTGAGGACTTGAAAGCCCTGTGCTTCAAGCCCTTTTATACAGTGTTTGGTACATCGATAGAGAGATTTTAATGAGTGATAAATCGGGTCCCTCATGCGAAGTTTCGCCGTCTTTGAGATATCGCCATTTTAAGATATTTTGAATCCATGTATTTTAACACATAACTTGGGCTACATATTTTTTGAATCAATCATTCGGTTTTCCTTGGGTAGCGTATTTTTTCGGGAGAGTGCATATTAGAAATCTCGGAAACAACATTGAAATAGGATAAAGTGCTTACTACTAAAAAAACAATATGTTCTAGGAACAATAATAGGGTCGTACAGCATATTTTTTTATTACATATTCTGAAAGAGCGTATTGAGTTTAGCAGTTGTGCAAAATTCCATAATTTTCCGAGCCCTTGTTCATATTCAAATAAATTATCAAAACGCTCCAAATTTGAAACACGCGGTGACGTCACTGCATCTCTCACGTTGGTCGTGGTGGTGCTGGTACGCACCTGGTACGCCCGTCACCACCCCGTCACTACAACATTACGGGCATTGTTTTGACAAGTGTTAATTTGGCATTTTTTCTATCTGGTAGAACTGGATGTTTTTCTTTCGAACATATTAAAGTATATTTGAATAATTTCCTGACTTCCATTACTTTTTCTACAAACGTGTTAAAAATGCAATTTTTAACACCCCCCTGTAGCTTAAAAAATCTAACTTTATCGCACTAGTGCCATAAAGTCTTTATAGCACTAGTGCTAAAAATGAAACATCAAATTTTGAGAGCGAACGTCAAAAAAAGTTTGTATTTTTAGTTATTTACATTGATATTAATGGTAAAATTTGAACAACTGAGGTAGCACGATTGGCCGCCTCATCTATATTTTCCAAGGGATCGATGCAACCCTCTTTTTCTTCTGTGTTTTGTTGCATTTTTGGCAAAAAGCATTACTGACCACGACAGAGTTTCAAGAAACTGACATGACATTTCATTACCTGTGAGACAAGGTACTGGTTGTTTGGCTTTTTTAACGAATGTCAAATTCAATAATTTTATGTAAAGTCTGTTTTTTTTTAAAGATAATTCCCCAAGTCATAAATTTAGTAACTATGTTGGCAACACAAGCCTTTTCTACATAAAAAATTTGAAAGCATTGACAATTTTACATTGTATTGCCAACATAATGTCAGTTTGACTTTTATCTTTAAAAAAAAAACAGATTTTAAGAAAGATGTTTCCAATTTATTATTCATTCTAAAAATCCAATTTGTTACTGATTATTGTTTTTTATTGCCGTTTGTAGAAAAAATATTGTATGATATTTGTGTTAAAAGTATTTTTAAGGCACTTATGTGAATTGGAGAATTCGCTTCAACTGTGTCCCAGTTTACAGTGCGTTATGCAAAACCGTGTGTGACGGCCTTTAGCCTGTCTTGACTCGAGAGATGACGTCACACCATCTCTCAGCGATGAATTTCTGAGGCATAATGTTTTAATATTCAAAGACGCATAACTTTTTTAATATTCATCCAATTGAGCTGAAATTTTTTTTGGGTGCTATATGTGAGTAATACTCCATAAAAATATGAAAAAATATGGTTAATGAAACTTCGCTGAACTAGCCTATTCAAATATTTCCCAAAAATATCCAAAAAAGCTGATAACACAAAAACGACGAAACTTTGCATAAGGGTAAATATGGTCAAACATTTTCCAAATGACCCCAACTATCACACATTGAAATCTTCCTATATCGATGTACCAAACACCCTTTGTATTTGTAATTGGGGCTTAAAAAGTCTACTACTTCAGAAAAGTGCTTGGTAATTTGTAATTGAAGCCCTTTCAATGAGCTTCAATAATTACTCTTAGAGTACTTGAAGCACTTTTGGACGCTTGAAGCACTTTGAAAGGAGTTGAAGCACTTTGGAAGGAGTTTTATTGACCATCATTTAACCTATCCTCCACCTAAAAATTTTGGATCAATGTGTTTTGTCGCTTAATTTCTATTCTATTATTTGAACTAGAACCGTCCGATTAGACGGTTGAACGAAATTTCGTTTCTCTCTTGACAATGGAGGTTTTGAGCTTGGGCTTAGAGTTGAATAATAGTTATTAATGATACACGTTCGATATGAACATCATAATGAAACGCGTGTAACGTTAAACCAGGCGGCGTTAGTTTCAGGACACAAGTTTCATCAATAAAGTGCATATCGAACGTGTGTCATTCAAAATTTAATCTTCGATGGTCCAAATAGATTATATCGGGTCTTCAAAAAAAAAAACAATCAAAGATTGCTTTGGTTACGAAAACGTACGTCGCATTACTGTTTCTTCATTGGTTAGAATTTTTGACATGACATTTTGACATTAGAGTTCATTGACAAAATTAAAGGAAAATATTGCTAAGACATACGTTTGAAAAACCATAGCAATCTCTGATTGTTTTTTTTTTTGAAGACCCGATATCTACAAAGGGTTTGGTTTCAATCAAGCTTAAAGAGCTTCAAGCACATTTAAAGAGCTTCAAGCACATTAAAGAGGTTCAAAGCACTTTTTAAGGCACCCCAAGATCTTTTGATGTGCTTCGAGCACTTTTCAAATCACTTTTGGGGCTTTGTGCTTGTGAAGCTTTTTTGAAAATAAAAAGGAATTTGTGCTTGAAATTGAAAGCACTTTGAGAAAGGGCTCAGGACTAAGTGCTTCAAGCTCTTTCACTGAGGGCTATGCCCAGCTCTGCTGTCTGGAACTCAACATCATCATTAAGTTCCATATAGAAAGATTCTGGGCCTGTTTAAACCAGTATTGCTACTTCACCAGCAGCATTTGGCTGATCAGGGTCAGGATTGAATGTGTCACGTAACCTTTGAAGAACTATTGGAAATGAGATCGGATCACATGACGCCGACCTACAACTTTGGAAGCCATAATGGGATCGAGTGCGGGATCAGAAAACGCTCGCTCTGTTAGACGGCTTATGCACACCGACGGCTCAAAAAAGGCGAACGGAGTGGAGGCAGGGATTAATGGGGAACGGCCCAAGATGCATGTCAACATATCACTGGGAGATGAAACCACTATACAGGGTGTCCACTTAGTGCGATATTGGACGATATTTCCTCACAGGGTGATACAAGAAAAATAATAAATTACCTACCAAGTTGTTTGATACTCTAGGGTGCATTACCTAGTTAAAAATATTTTTGAATATACAGGGGGCTCCCTAAATGGGGTATGCGACAAAACTTTGCTATTTTGGATGAAACACCCTATATTTTATTACTAAAATGGATCGTCCTAAAAATCCCATATATACGTTAAAAATTACCTATACCAAAACTCCACCGTTTTTGAAATATTTGAATTTTTTTCAAAAAATCGAAGTTTCCATGTGTCAACAAAAACCAACATATTTCATTCATCTGAGATCCTATAAGCTGAATCTGTTGCAGGTTGTTAGTGCATACCCATGCAGCGCTTTTACGTCCTAAAAACGTCGTCATTGACGTCTTGACGTTAAGGCGCGACGTCAAAAAGACGACTATAGTCGGACCACCGAAGAAATATAGTTGTAAAACGATTCCGACGCCCATAAATTATCCCGCAACCCTCTGAAGAACAGATCATTTCATAGTGGAGCGCATTTAGTTGATGTTGTTCGTCTGTGACATTGTGCTGTGATTCGAATTGTGCTATTTTAGATTTTTTTTTGCGATTCAATTTGTTTTTGTTTTCCATGGATCCTAATGACGGAAATTTATCTCCACCAAGAAGACGGAGGAAAAGACATTTCTCAGTGTCTGAAAAGGAGACAATCCTAAATACCTTCAAAACTTGTGACCGAAATCATGCAGATTGTACAAAAACTGAGAAAGTGAATTTCACAGCAGAGGCCATGGGTATTGGAGTAGCCAGCGTTTACAACGTTCTTCGGGAACACAAAAACGAGCATGAACTGAAGCCAGCCAAAGCTTACAAAAGAAAAAAATCTGTTTTGGACAATATAGATATGGAAACAAAAAATTCAGTTCGGAGATTAATTCATTAATTTTTTATCAAGAACGAGTCTCCTGGTGTAAAGGCAATATTAGCAGCTATTCAAGAGCGAGAGGACATCCCTAATTTCAAGAAAAGCTCGTTTAAAAAGTTGCTCCGTGAACTTGGTTTTCGGTATGGTAGAAGAAGTCGAAATAGCATGCTAAAAGAAAAAAATGAAATTGTGAGCTGGAGGCGACGCTATTTACGGAATATCCGAGCAGTAAGGGCGAGTGGAAAAAAGATTTATTATCTGGACGAAACCTGGATTAATGCTGACCATGTCACTCCAAAAGTATGGAGCGACGAAACTGTCACTACGGCGAGGCAAGCTTTCGTAAATGGACTATCTACAGGACTGAAGAATCCCACAGGTAAAGGACAAAGACTCATTATATTACATATTGGTTCAGGCGATGGATTTGTTGAGAACGGCTTGCTCCTCTTTCAGTCAAAGAAAACTGGAGACTATCACGAGGAAATGAATTCCCAAGTCTTCGATCAATGGTTTGAAAATATTTTACCTCGCTTGGAAGAAAATTGTGTCATAGTGATGGACAATGCATCTTACCATTCTAGAAAAATTGATAAGAAACCGACATAATCTACGAAAAAAGCTGATATACAATCCTGGCTAACTAGGAAAAATATAGGCTTTGAAGAGGATATGGTGAAGGCAGAACTATTAACGCTCGTAAACGAAAGTTTTCACAAGAACCAATACGTAATTGATGAAATGGCCAGAGCTTGCAATAGAACAGTCGAAAGATTACCTCCGTACCACTGCGAATTAAATCCTATTGAGTTGATATGGGCACAAATCAAAGGAGAAGTGGCCCGAAAAAATACAACCTTCAAAATTGCAGATGTTAAAATTTTTTTTTAATGAAGCAGTCTACAACGTTAGTCCTGAAAATTGTAAAAATGCTGTTGGGCATGTGCTGAAAGTGGAGGCAAGTATGTGGACTATGGATGCTATGATGGGAGACGAGAATAGAGCCCCTGATTGTTAACTTTGATGGTGATGAATCATCATCATCGTCATCCGACTCGGAATAATTTCTCCGCATCCGCGTTTTCATGTTTAGCTTTTTTCCTAATAAATTGCATTTGTTATTAAATTAGGTAGGTAGTCACCTATACATTTTATCCAAATCGCTCTTTTAATATTAAACAAATTGTCCATGCCAAATAAACAAATTATGTGATTATAGTTAAATACTTATAAATATATTACTCATTATTATAAATAATAACATTTGTTTTATTTAAAATCGAGTGTTTCTCAATCTCAGCATACACATAAATTTGTAATTTTTTTTTCTCTATTTATCCCTCAGTAATAAAATAGGTACCCATCTTACCTATAAGATAATTTATGTAAAATTATAATAAATATGTAAACCAAAGTTAACAGCAACAGGTAGGTATACAAAATATTTGGTGGCCTTTTGGGCGGTCATGAAATTTTAACCTTTTAGGAAAAACATTTGGTGGGTCAAAGGTTTTAGAAAACAATTTCTAGAAGTTTAAAAAAGAAAATAAAGTTGGAGTACAGCATAATTATTATATAAAATCATCATTTTACCTGAGCAAGAAATTACTGAGTACCTACCTACATTCTCGAAACTAGAAAATTTATATTCCATAATGAGTTAATAATTATATAGGTAACCTGAATTAGAGAATACTTAAAATTAGGTTATATAGATTTTCATTGTAATTTTAACCCAAAATAATTTATTGGAATCGCATTCATGCATATACTCACATACTGATAAAATGAATTCATGCTTTTATTAAATTTGATTAATCATGAGAAGGTATAAAGTGGGTGAAAACCCGCTCGTCTATTGCCTGTCAGCCCCCTCCAAGGTTTAGCGCCCGGTTTTATTGCTATATTTCTTCAGTGGCCCGACTATATACAACTCATATTTTCACCAAAATGGAGAATCATTTCATGGTTGTAACGACGTCGCAGAGCGCGAGGCTTTACTAGTTTTTAACTTACCTATATACGTCGGCATACACAACCAGATTTGAACGTTTACTAAACGTCGTAAACCATGACTAACCTAAAAACAAATACCAAACCAAATAAAGGACGTTCCAAGTTTAATATATTGCACCAAATTCGCACTTTTGGTTTATTATTGGTGTTATTTTATTTCGCAACTCATCACATTAAGAATATTGGGGAACATAAAATAATAATGGCGCCTGGCCTTGTCAACAATAAAATACGTGAAACATATTTAGCTCCTGTAGGCACAAAAATTTCAAACGAAGTCAACTTTTCTGTCAAATGTAATTATTATGATATGCACACAAAACAAACGGGCACCTATTTTGTTAATATTTTCAAAAAAAATAAATCTTTAATTTACATAATTTCTTATATAGTTCCGATGGGCAAGAACATTACACAAAAATAGTTAATTTTGTCAAAATTTCCTTATTAAGGATGGATTTTTCAGATATTATTTTATCTTTATCAAACGTGCAGCAATGGCAGATGATTAGATAGGACCTTGCGATATATAAAATGGTCGAGTTAATAATCTGCACCTTATTCTAACCTAATGCGTGTTTTCGTCATGAAAATGGACTTAATCTATATCAACATAATAGGACCATAGGTAATAAAATAGTACAAATATATAAACGTAGATTGACTATAGGTTCCATAATGGTAACCTATCGTAACCAGTTCTTTAGGTGCTTCGACGTTCTCATTTATTTGAAATTTTTCAGGAAACTGTAAATGTTTTATTTTTGATGTTGTTCAAAATCTTGAAATATTTCTTTTTAATCCGACATTTATTGAATCTTTTTTAATTTCCTAATTGGAAATTACAGGGTTCTCTTCCAATTTCCCTTCTTGCTCCATTTCCTTCATATGTGGATGTGTATTTGAAGCTCCTGTTTTGTCCCATATCATATCAAAAATACAAAAGCAAATACTTATTCAAATTGTTAAAAACCTTTTATAATTTATAGTAACGCCATATCTATTGTTTATTTATGTTTTTATTTGACGAATGACAGTTTATTAACGGACGATGCAAAAAGTATGAAATGCTACACCAAATTTTAACTTTGTCCAATTTTAACGTTGCCCGGACGTTTTTAGTGTCAGACGACGTTTTGCAAATGTTTCAGAGGTCACAGGATATGAAGATAACGATGGATTGACGTCTTCAATGCAACTTTGAATTTGGTACAATATTATGACGTCCATTTTACGATTTTTATCTTACCTTATGATTGGTCGTATTAGACGACGTTCAAAACACGTTTCAGAGGTCACAAGTATACAAGAGGACGACGGATTGACGTTATCAATTTAACGTTAAAACTGGTTTTCATTTATTACGTCAAAATTGAGCTAGATAAATGACCGATTTCTTGACCACATATTAAGGACGACGGCACGACGTAATTATGACGAAAGATCATTGACGGACACTTATCTGCACTGTATCTGCATTTCTGGCGACGTTGTATTTGGTAAATACGTAGTCGCAGGGACATGTATGGGGTACTTACATTTACTCCATGGTCCTATGAAAATCTGTTAACACTCTACAGGGTGTTCGCAATACTGCTCACAAAACCAGACATTTTAAGCAACCATTATAGCTCTTTTTTTTTTCAAATGGAATTTTCTTGTTTCAATTTTTTTACCAAGATATAAGCTTCCTATTTTATAGAATATTGCCTATACTAACTGTGATAATTATCGAGTTTCTTGAACTTTTTTCTATTTTCTCCCTTAGTATCCACGATAGTCACTTGTCAACCCAAGTACCACATACATGTCCCTGCGACTACGTATTAACCAAATACAACGTCGCCAGAAGTGCAGATAAGTGTCCGACAATGATTTTTCGTTAAAATTACGTCGTGCCTTTGTCCTTAAGATGGTCAAGAAATCAGACCTTTATCTAGCTCAATTTTGACGTAATAAATGAAAACCAGTCTCAACGCTAAATCGGTAACGTCAATCCGTCGTTCTCTTGTATACTTGTGACCTCTGAAACGTTTTTTAAACGTCGTCTAATACGACCAATCATAAGGTAAGATAAAAATCGTAAAATGGGCGTCATAATATTGTACCAAATTCAACGTTGCATTGAAGACGTCAATCCGTCGTTATCTTCTTATCCTGTGACCTCTGAAACATTTTAAAAACGTCGTCTGACACGACCAATCATAAGGTCAGATAGAGGTCTTAGAAAAACGTCCGGCCAACGTTAAAATTGGACAAAGGTTTGTTGTAGCATTTCATAGGTACTTTTTGCGTCGTTCGTTAATAAACTGTCATCGGTCAAATAAAAACCTAAACAAACAATAGATATGGCGTTACTATAAAAAGTTCTCAACAATTTGAATAAGTATTTGCTTTTGCATTTTTGATATGATATGGGACAGAACGGGAGTTTCAAATACTCATCCACATATTAGAAAAGAATTTTTTTTTTTAGATTTAGTGAAAAGGGAGAAATTATTCCAACCATGAAGGAAATGGAGCAAGAAGGGAAATTGGGAGAGAACCCTGTAATTTCCAATTAGGAAATTAAAAAAGATCCAATAAATGTCGGGTTAAAAGGAAATATTTCAAGACTTTGAACAACATCAAAAGTAAAACATTTACAGTTTCCTGAAAAATTTCAAATAAATGAGAGTGCTGAAGCACCTAAAGAACTGGTTACGATAGGCTACCATAATATGGGACCTATAGTCAATCTAGGTTTATATGTTTGTAGTATTTTATTACCTATGGTTCTATGTTTATATAGATTAAGTCCATTTTCATGACGGAAACACGCATTAGGTTAGGATAAGGTGCAGATTATTAACTCCATTTTATATATCGCATTTTATATATCATCCGCCATTGCTGCACGTTTAATAAAAATAAAATAATATCTGAAAAATCAATCCTTTATAAGGAAATTTTGACAAAATTATTTATTTTTGTGTAAATCGGACTTGCCAAAAGATGCTCTTGACCCATCGGAACTATATAAGAAATTATGTAAATTACAGATTTTTTTGTTTTGTTTTGGAAAATATTAACAAAATAGGAGTCCGTTTGTTTTGTGTGGATATCATAATTATATTTGACAGAAAAGTTGACTTCGTTTGAAATTTTTGTGCCTACAGGAGCTAAATATTTAGTTTCACGTATTTTATTGTTGACAAGGCCAGGCGCCATTATTATTTTATGTCCCCAATATTCTTATAGGTACTTTTGTTTTTAATGTGATGAGTTGGGAAATAAAATAACACCAATAATAAACCAAAAGTGCGAATTTGGTGCAATATATTAAACCTGGAACGGAAATTTGGTTTGGTATTTATTTTTAGGTTAGTCATGGTTTACGACGTTTAGTAAAAGTTTAAATCTGGTTGTGTATGCTAATGTATAAGTTAAAAATTAGTAAAGCCTCGCGACCTGCGACGTCATTACAACCCTGAAATGATTCTCCATTTTGGTGTCAATATGGGTTGTATAGTCGTCTATTTGACGTCGCGCCTTAACGTCAAGACATCAATGACGACGTTGTAAGGACGTAAAAGCGCTGCTTGGGAATTGATTTTTATGTAATTATTATGGCAACAATTCTTCTAACTCACATATGACTATTTTGAATGACCATGAAGTAAATGAAAGTATGCACTAACAACCTGCACAAGATTTAGATTATAGGATCTCAAATGAATGAAATATGTTGGTTTTTGTTGACACATGCAAACTAATATTAAATATTTCAGAAACGGTTGAGTTTCAGTATAGGTAATTTCCGAGGTAATTCCTAACAAAAAGTATGTGGGATTTTTAAAAAGATCCATTAATGTACTAAAATATAGGGTGTTCCATTTGAAATAACAAAGTTCTGTCGTATACCTTATTTACGGAGCACCCTTTATATTTAAACATATTTTAAATTAATGCATCAAACAACTTTCAATTTTTTTTTTCTTGCACCATCCTGTAAGGAGATATCGTCCGATATCGCACTAAGTGGACACCCTGTATATCAAGCAGAAGTCTTTGCTATACATGCGTGCATCCAACAGAATATTACGCGATGGTGTAAAAACCAAAATGCAGCTATTCTCACGGATAGCCAAACAGCACTGAACGCGCTAAATTCATTTCGGATCACTTCCCGAATGATGATTGAGTGCCTCACTGACCTGATAAGCAGCTTGCTGAGGAAAACAAGGTTCGACTCCTCTGGGTTTCTGGCCACTCAGGGATAGAGGGCAACGAAAAAGCAGATGGGCTGGCGAGAAGTGGAGCTGCAACTCCATTCATAGGCCCCAAGCCCAGTTTTGGAATGTCCATCCAAGTGGTAAAGGCAACACTGAATAAATGGTCGAAAAGACAATATTTGGCCCGTTAGAATACAACACCTGAACAATATCACGCAAGGGCTGTAATAGAAAACCCTTCAACGAAATTAACAATAGACGCGCTACGTCTTACGCGCACAAATATGAAACAAGTGATAGGGTTATTGACAAGACACTGTTACTTGAGGAAACATGAGCACAGGATGGGGATATTCAATGGACCCACTGAATGCAGACTATGTGGAGAGGAAGAAGAAACAGCTTCTCACATCATATAATTACTGTGTGGCCCTATTACGCAAAAGATACAGACTCTTCAGAGCAATACAGACCGGGGATAGAATGCCGTCTGGAAATCTTGTCCAACGGCCTGATACAGGGAACAAGACTCTTGTAGGGCAGGAAGGAAATTGGGGTGCACAATAAACCAACAGGCTGCATTGCAAGGAAGGCCACAGCGCCTAGATCCCCCCTAAAACCAACCAACCTATCTCTGAAGAAGATTCGGTTTATAATTTTCATCTCGGTGTTCTGCAGTACCAAGGTGTAGGTACGATGGTCCTGTGATAGCTCTTAGTACCCTGACGTTCCTGCTGATTATCTCCGATCGGTCAAGCCTCCCGAAAGTGATGCCACTTCATAGACGATGGGAGTTTTTGTTGCTGACTTCTGTGGTTGAGAGGAAGTGAAGGTTCCCTTGCTTTTCTGGTGTAGCTGCCACCAATCTTGAGCAGTTCCTCCTCAACTCTCTTTTGAAGTGTGGAGTTCTAATTCGTTTCTGTCGCATCCAAGCAACGCTGCAAAGTTGGATGGGTAACCCGATAGGAAATATTACGTGTTATCGATCTTGGTTATAGACGGTGATAGAGAAAGTCATTTGATCCTTGACACCTTGTCCGGAAAGATGCCGCTTTGGCAGGAGAGTAATTATTTAAAAAAAGTTGCACTTGCATGTTAGGTTAGGTTTGAAATGAGTGGGCCGATTAACCAGCCCTCCACTGCAATTCTTGCTGGGTCTATTAGACCGTCAGATAGTGACATATTTAGGTGCCCCATTTTCGCATACAAGCCTTGAAGAGGGTTGAAAAGTACATCGATTTTGAGTAGGATGAAGGTATTTTTACGAGTGGCTCCTGGGGATAACGTATGGAAAATTCGATTTTCCCTAACAGAAATGGAAGACGTCCTAGTGCCCATATTTTCTCGCAAGCCGTGTTCACCAAATAATTAATTAATTAAACCTGGCTTCGTAGAACAAAGAAGGGGGTGTTGCAGGTGGCTAAAGGTTTGAAATAAGGGCGTAATCTTGTAAGGAAAAATCGAGATTTTGGGCGATTATTCCACACGAGCCCATCGGAAGGATGAAAATCTACAGTGTCGGTAGCAAGAAAACATATTGGCTTGAGTGTCGCAAATGGAAAATTACATTTTAGGGTAGCATAAGTAAAATTGAATTTTCCATATATTATCCATAGGAGCCACTCGTAAAGACCCTCTTCGAGGCTTGTATGCGAAAATGGGGCACCTAAATCTGTCACTATCTGACGGTCTATATTGTTGCACTTGCATAAGTTTTATTAAAAAAAATCACCTCGTCCAACGTATACCGGGCATAATGAGACGGTTTGTGTATCCAAACCACCGTGCAATATACAATTTTTCAGAATAAAACTTGTGCGAGTGCAAATTTCTTAACAGAAGCTCCTTGACTCAAATGACTTGTTTTACAACCCACTTCAATATGTTGCACTTACTGCGGGACACACTGTATATCACAACCGCTTGAGCCGAGCAACATCACTTCGAACATTTTGTTAAATTAGACTCTAATAAAAGTATTTTTGATTGTTTCAGCCTATTTGGGATTCACTTGTCCACCCGATGCCAGACAATTTGGACTGGGCCCTGAGGAGTACCGTTTTTTCCGTTCTCCACAAGACTGTCAAAGGTACTTCATCTGTATCGAAAGCAAACCTCGTCTGTATAACTGCGGAGAAGGACTTGCCTTTAACGATTTGATTAATGCATGTGATGATGTTGAGAATGTAACTGGTTGCGCTGGTCTAACCAGCGAATTCCGTGGAGCTCCCACCAAATTGGCGAAATTCTCCAACCAGAACGCTCGTAATAAGTTCAATAAATTCTAAATGTTTTTTTTTATTGTGCCATGTACATAAATTTGTTAAATAAATTTAGTGCTTTTGTTAAAAAAAAAATCTATTATATCTAGGTACACTTTTATTTGCTTCCATTATGGTAAATGTAATACTTTATAGAAGTGAAACTATATGGCATCTTACAAAATATTTCCATTTCTCACTATGTATCGTTCGGAAATATTTTCCTCAGATTTTAAATTTTCATATTGGCTGAAGTCCAATTTTTTAGCATCTTCCAAGTTTATGTATTGCGTTTCAGATTCTAATAATTTATCAAAAGTTTCTCGCAAATCCTTAAAAGATGGCCTCAGCGATGGTGATGCTTGCCAACAATTCCACATAATCTGATACCTAAAATAGAACAATAAAATAATACCTATTGTGAAGATCCCAAAAAAAAGCCATAAATTACAGGGATTTAAAAAGTGAAAAAGAGGAATTTTCGAAAAAATAGTTTTGGCAATTAGGCTCTCCAAACCACGTGATTATTCAATATGGCGACTGAGGAAAATTTGACGTTTATTTGTTTATCTTGAGATTATTTGGAATATTTTCGAGCTAATTACAGTTTATTTTGTTATAATATACTTTTTGAGATGGAGAGTGAATATTCAAAGACTTTAATGCAGGAAAATCGTGATGTGGGTGAACGATAAGTTTGAAAAAATGTCTATTTGACATTTGTTTACATTTTGACCTAGTCTCTACAGCAATGAGCGAATGGAGGCCTACAAAATCTTAGATTCTTACAAGTATTCCGAGTATGGCCCTATTTTAGATGCAGGAACAGCGGTACTGAATAATTTTCACGTTTTAATTGGAAAAATTTGAAAGGTTGGGCACTGAAAACAACCTGACATCATCCTTGTTGAAATTCCTTCTAAAATCAACTACAAGACACCTTGGTGGCATTTTTAATTAGAAAAAAGCCTTATGCAGTGAATAAAATAAAAAAGTAAATAGGGTTCAGTCAGAAAACAACCACACAATGCACTTTAAAAAGCTTTAAATTCTGTACTGTCATATACGGAATGAGGAACTACCGCCACGGTCGCCATTTTGGAATAGTTTTGACAGGTCGTTCGAATTCCTAATTAGGCTCTCCAAACCACGTGATTTTTCAATATGGCGACCGTGGAAAATTTGACATTTGTTTGTTTATCTCGAGTTTATTTGGAATATTTTCAAGCTAATTACAGTTTGTATATACAGTTATAATATACTTTATGTCATACCAATACATTATTGTGTTTTTATACCTTGGATACCATCTACATAATTCATTACTTTATGCCCGTGCGGGCATAAAGTACACATTATGGCCCGCGCGGGCATAAAGTACACATTATGGCCCGCGCGGGCATAAAGTACACATTATGGCCCGCGCGGGCATAAAGACGCAAAAAACAGTTTTCAATTAACTTATTATTTATTAACAAAATATAAATTTACGCTTATAAACATATTATTTTTGTCAAAAAATTATGATGTTTGCACACTGATGACAATTTGCGAAGTGACACTTTTTCCTAGGTATTTATTATTCACAACCAACTGGTATGACATAAAAGTTTGTATGCACCACGGGTACTAATAGATAATATACCCTCGGGCGACTTACGAACCCTCGGGCCAGAGGCCCTCGGCTTTGTAAGACTGTCGCCCTCAGGGCATAATCATCTACTTAGTACCCTTGATACATAAATAACTATTTTGAGATGCAGAGTGAATATTTGAAGACTTGAATGCAGGAAAATCGGGATCTGGGCAAACAGTTAGTTTAAAAAAATGTCCAGATGACATTTTGATCCACAGTTCACATTAATGAGCAAATGAAGGCCTACAAAAGCTTGGATTCTCACGAATATTTCGAAAATGGCTTTATTTCAGATGCAGGAACAGTGGTAGTGAAAAATTTTCACGTTTTAATTGGAAAATTTTAAAACAAAGGGCAATGAAAAAAGCCTGACATCATCCTTGTTACCTACCTTGTTGAAACTACTTCCACAATCAACTTCAAGACCCGTTTGTGGCATTTTTAATTGGAAGAAACACTAATGAAGTCAATAAAATAAAAAAAATAAAAAGAGTTCATTCAGAAAACAACTACAAAATGCACTTTAAAAAGCTTTAAATTACATACTCTCATATACGGGATAATGAACTTCCGCCACAACGCACTTTTTGACAGGTCATTGGAATGCCTAATTGACGTTTTCAATTAAAAGAGATGGACAATAAGTATGAAGACAATCATTTTCCCGCCAACATTTGCTTGCTTGTCAATGCCAGTGTGTATTGGGTGTTTTGAAAGAAAATGTGGGAAAAGTCACTATTTCATTTGCAGAACTTCGCTATGGAGAAAGCGGTGGATTATTTTGGAAGCAAACAGCTCCCGCAAACTGAACTTGAATGTGGATTACTTTGTATACTTGATAGGCCGTGGATTTCCCTTTTTTTTGCGAGTATTTTTTCTGATTTTATGTATCCAAAGTTTGATAAATGTAGGATTTGATGGAAACTTATGGAAAGACACGTCCGCCGGTAAATAGGAATTATTTTTACAAGAAGGCACACTACACAATCACCATTGTTAGGAAAAAACTTTGAAAAAACCGAGGAAATAATAGTTTCCAGTTTCTACATGTACAAAAGTCTTGACAACAAACCACTGTCAGCGGCTGTCAACCGTTGTTTTCATACTCTTTTGGCGTCTGACAGTTTGACGCCAGAGAGAGAGGCTTTTAAATTGAAAAGGTCAATTAGGCTCTCCAAACCACGTGATTTTTCAATATGGCGACCGTGGAAAATTTGACGTTTTTTTGTTTTTATTTTGAATATTTTCAAGCTAATTACAGTTTACTTTGTTATAATATACTTTTCGAGATGCAGAGTGAATATTTAAAGACTTGAATGCAGGAAAATCGGGATCTGGTCGAACGGTTGGTTTGAAAAAATGTCCAGATGACATTTTGATCCACAGTTCACATTAATGAGCAAATGAAGGCCTTCAAAAGCTTAGATTCTTAGGAATATTTCGAAAATGGCTTTATTTCAGACGCAGGAACAGTGGTAGTGAAAAATTTTCACGTTTTAATTGGAAAATTTTGAAACAGAGGGCAATGAAAAAAGCCTGACATCATCCTTGTTACCTTGTTGAAACTACTTCCACAATCAACTTCAAGACCCGTTTGTGGCCTTTTTGAATTGGAAGAAACACTAATGAAGTCAATAAAATAAAAAAATAAACAGAGTTCATTCACAAAACAACCACAAAATGCACTTTAAAAAGCTTTAAATTACATACTCTCATATACGGGATAATGTACTTCTGCCACAACGCACTTTTTGACAGGTCGTTGGAATGCCTAATTAGACTATCCAAAACACGTGACACAAATATGGCCGACAAGAGGCACACAAACATTTGACACAAACACAAACCATAACGTCATTAGGTTATGTCATTAATGATCATAATCAAATACTCATTTTCTATTGTGTGCGTCTCAATTTTTGGCCGTTTCTACCCAATTACTGAATCCCTATTGTTTGGGCAAGATTGCTCTACCTACATTTCACTTGGACACCCAGGACCTACCCTTAAAATGTGAAAATATTTATTTGTTGCAACTCCACCATCCAGTGTTGTGCTTTGATTTGTATTGTTTTTTCACAAGTTTGCTCTAGATTTGATTGAAGAACGATTTTGCTGAAGGTAAATGCTCTGCATTCATTTCATTGTGAAAATATTGAAATTTTTAACCATGCATTTCCGTTAGTCAAGTTAAAATCGAAAAAGAAAAAGCCTTGTATCACAAAAGGTTTAAGAATTGCTTCTAGAAAATTTAGGTGTCTTTATTCCTTAAGAAAGTTTGCTCTTGATATTGATAATGTATTTTTTATGACCTACTTTAAATAATGGATACAGGAGCATCTGCAGAAAGACGATGAAACAGGCAAGGAAGATTTATTACAATGAGAGGTTGGGCATCCGCATCCAATAAACAAAAAGAGTAACGACCTACGCGAAAAAAAAAAATAGGAAATATACATATGTGCTTCCAATTTGAAAGCAGATAATATTAATTCCCCTATTATTTCATACTACTGTACGATTGCTCAGAAACTGAGTATCAAAAATAGAAAATCTTCTGGATGGAACGATATCTCAATTAGGCTGTTGATGTGTTGGCGGATTCCATTATTAATTATTTTCTTACCGGAAGTTTTCCCTCATTTTGAATCTTGGGTTATACCTTTGTTTATAGGGGGGTGATAAGAATTTACCATCTTATTACCGGCCAATATCCTTACTGCCAACTTTGACTAAAATTGTAGAGTGGCTAATTAAGGTGGATGGTGAGCTCCCTTGATAGACATAAATTGCTTTCTCTGTCTCTGTTTCAGCAGTCAAAAAACACTGATAATGCCATATTTCATCTCCTGGATGAGCTGTATTAGAAGATAAATGACGAAGAAGTGGCCGCGGTAGTTTTTTGTGACCTGAAAAAAGCTTTCGATTCTGCCTGTCATGAAGTACTGCTTCTAGGGGTTCAGTACTTCAGAGGGGTTGGATATCACTGCAGAAGTGACCTAGGGATCTGTTCTATTTCTAACATTAATAAAAATACGAGTAAAAAGAACGAGTATCAAAACACAAATGAACAATGAGCACTATTTTTTTGAAAAAAATTTCATGACACATTGAATGACACATAAAAAAAGGGTTTGACGTCGCACACATAACCTCACTTCCGTTGGGGGACAAACAAAGCATTTCGAAGGTCTATTTAACACACAAGCGCGAACTTGTCACCAGTGACATAACATGACTTTCGATAGGGGGAGAAACATGTCATTGAGGTTATGTGTGTGACGTCAGCATCTAAACACCAAACGACATTAATTACAAGGCTAACTTGTTTAATTGTGTACATGCGCTGTCGGCGATTTTGAATAGCGGAAACGGAAGCGAAAATTCATACGACATTATTCCGATAAATACTAAATAAGGACACGCAGGTGGAGGGGTAATTGCGGAGATAAACTTAGAGAATAACGATTCTTCGAAATAGAGGCGATTACCTTAAACTCACGCGGAGATTTATGATGGGATTGAAAACTGTTTAAACAGATTACAATGAGAGGAAGAGGCAACTTAAGGAATTAAAAATTACACTTACATTTAGAAATAAAGAGCAGTAGAAATTGGCAATGATTTGAGTCTCCTCGAAAAAGTTATTTTTTTAATTTTCTGCCTAGGGTTCAAATTAAATTCGCGATTTAATTGACTATTTTGACAAGTTAAGAAGTTAGAAGTCAATTCAAATCTTAAAGTCGATTTTGTGCATGCTAAGCAATTAAAACAAAAATACTTTGATAGTTAGAGCCAGTGTAGTGAATTTAATGATATACTAAATTTAATGACAACTAGGTATTATAGTAAGTACCTACATTATAAGATAAGAAGTCTTTTATTTGAAATTAATTGCAATGACTATGAATGTGAAATGACTATGGAGCAATATTGCAAAAATTTAATTGACTTTGAGTGGAATGACTCTTTAATATTTTTGCTAAGAGTTTAAATAGGAAATTATAATGCATTTAACGATTGTCGATTAGTAGAATGAGTTTATTGAAGATTTTGAATTGATTTGGACTACTGAAGATTAAGGGCTCTAGTAGCCCATTAAAAGAATTTAAATAAATTGTGTAATGTTGACCTGGAATTTGGTAAAAAGAATAATTCAAGTTCCGAAAAATAAAGGACGAATCTTGTAGGATGTTGAAGATTAAAAAGTGTTGTAGTGAATTGAATTAGCAAACATAGTGGTGGCTGTAAGACTTGGGGTAAATATTAGTTTTATTACTTTGTACTAGCAGTATAGAGTGTAAACCTTGATACAGTTGTTTCTCTCATTTGTGAATAGATCCCCTCCACAGCTTAGTAGGAAATAAGAATAGAATCAATGAAACTGCTCGCCATTTACCATCTAACTAATTAAAAAAGTACTTAAATCGAAAAAGTAAGCGTCCTACATGGGTACTACAATTAATTTATGCATCTGCGCGACTTTTTTCCACATTGATCAGACTCAAGCCATCATCTGTGAAAATTCGTGGTTTTAATGGAGAACATATTTTTTGCTTAATTGTCCTTGGTAAATTACACCCAAAGCCTCTCCAACAGCATACCATCAACAGTATTTCATTTGTGGTCGTAAGACCGTCTCTACCAGGGAAGAAAAAGAATCAGAAAATCGGAATGAAAATTTCATTATAATTTTTAAAATCTTCTTTGACCTTCTATATAGTTAGAACCAACTGAGAAGAACCCCTGACGTCATCACTGACGAAGAAGGCAAATTTCCTTTTCTCTAGGACACTCCTAGGCCAGTCATCTAATCCATCCTAGTTCGCAAAAAATCCGGTAGCTATGAATTTTTGATATGTTGTTAGGATTCATATCAGCTGTATGGGGGAAAACCACGATATTTTCAGACCTTTCCTTATAGTCCAAGAGCCCGGAGCCGCCAGACACAACTTATTTTCTAAAGGACAGAATATGTGGGATTGAGTAGCACTTATAGGTACTATGAACGTATGTATACTCGCTAAGTTGGGTAGACGGCCAGTTGACTGGTATTTGTAAATAACGGTTTTTTCCCATTATGGGAAAAACCGAATCCCATTTCTACTCTAGCCTGGAGTAGACTGTAAGTTTAAGAGGGGGAAATAGATATCTCGCTGACTCTCAAATGCATGCATAGTACCCTCGCGCTCACACTCACGGAAAAACTATTATTGCGTCTGGGGGGATGTTTGGCCGGTGCGATTGGTCTGGCTGAGCACACGTAGTTATGAAATAGTCTCCCCAATAACATGTATAAAAATCAAGCGTTAGAAAAAAAGTTAAAGTACTTTTTAAGCTTTCGCACCTGGTGTCGGTAAATTGGCCGTCTACCCAACTTAGCGGGTATACATATGTTCATAGTACATATAAGTGCTACACAATCCCACATATTCTGTCCTTTAGAAAATAAGTTGTGTCTGGCGGCTCTGGGCTCTTGGACTATTATTTTTTGGGTTATAAGTCGTAAGTACCTAATGGATGCTATATTAAAAAATTATCCTAGCTTTTTTGAAGTGGATAAAATTTTCTTCATTTAGAGACTAAGTGCAGTTTTGTACGACCAAAAGGTTTCGAGATTCAGGACTTCAAAAACTTATTTTTTTTTTCCAGCAAAACTTCAACTAAACTGCTGTACAATTGCTTTCGAACAAGGTAAATATCGCCTATCTTTCAAGATCGATATTTTTGGAACCAGACTAGATATCGACCTGCGGTTTTCACGGGCTGACAGATTGACTTTTTGTGAAAAAAATTGCTATTTTGAAATTTTTTTAAATGTCTACTTTTTTTTTATACAGGGTGTTAAAAGAGACCATGTTTTTCATCCCAATTTTGAATGTGTCTAACTTTCTCAGATAATTTTTTAAATTTTATTTCTATGCGGCTTTTTAATCAATGATCTTCTGCAAAAAAAGTAATTTCTCAAATTTTTTATACCTGCCTTAGTTTTAAAAATATCGATTTTTTTTCATAACCTCCACTTTTTTCAACTTTTAAGCACCTAAACCATCCTGTACAATAAATCTTGCATCTTATGCTGCTGTTTTATATACCCCACGATATCCTGGTTTATTTTCAATGAAAAAAAATTACTTAAATAATGTGGTGTCCAGTAGCGTACTAATTAATCACCCATTTTCGGAATAATTTATTATTGGCTCACCGAATTTTACATTCAAAGGTGCATAATTTTAAAACTAATTATTTGAAGTTTCATTTGTTTAGTTCACTTTAATCATTGACATATTATTAAGAAACCAATTTCTCAAAATTTTGATATTTGCCTTTGTTTTTAAAATATCGTTTATTTAACATAACCATATTAATTTTTTCGATTTTTCCGTTCTAAACCATCCTGAATCGTTCTTACCGGTGAATTTTTTTAGCAATTGTTATACCTTTTAGCCAGCGTATTTACTATGAATAAAAATATAGAATACCTTAATGATATGCTGTACAGTGGCGTGCAAAGAGAAATTATTATTTTTCATTAAATCAATTTTATTAGCATTTGTTATATCTTTCGATTAGCGTATTTTTATGATTAAAAATTTCGAATACCTCAATGATATGCTATACAGTGGCGTGCTAATAATTATTTATACCACTGATAAAATTTAAATATTCGGAACCGATTTCGTTGTGGTGAGAGAAACCCGATTTTTTATTACCTGCTAATTTTCTTTGTAGCTTTATGTTTAAAGGTATTTCAATTAAAAATTCTTCCACTAATGGTAGCAGTATCACAAAATAAAGTTAAGGATGGTAAATTACATTATCTGCCAAACAAAAAAATATATGAACAACGTTAATGCTTCTTTGGGTTCATTCAAAACAAAATACAAAAAATGTTCCTATAGGTTTTTTACGTTATGTTTAGGATGACGTCGTAGAACAAGGACTGACAATGTTGCCAATGCCTATTTTTTTCCTTATAATTTACCAGAATGTAATAAAAAATTATCAAGACCACTGACAGCTAGAAATAACAAAATGAATCGACACGTGTTATTTATTTGAAAATGTTTATTCAAATCATACAACGTCGCGCGCCGTTGTCAACCGGTAACATCTGAAATTTCCCTACTTTGAATGCGTTTTAAGAAGTACAGGGTGTTTCAAATTCGAGCCACATCATTGGGATCTCGGAAACGGTAAGATATACAGGGTTGGTTAAATGGGGGCAAAGTTGCGTAATTTGATGTTTAACAAACTGCCGCTTTGATATTTAGGATATTCCGAATACTTCCGGAGATATCAGGAAAAAACGGAAATTTTGCAAAATTGTTTTCATTTTTTCCTGATTTTATTTGAAGTGATATTCCAAAAAAAATATCACATCATTATAGCCACTTTTTTTCCCTGCAAGATGCTACCATCAAATTTATAATCTGACGTTTCGTCTTTGGGCCACCATCATCAACTCTATTTTTTTAAATACGACCCTGGATTTTTTATTTCAGATTTTTAGTGCTTCTGATGTCCCAAAACCTATGACGTATCGCATTTATTCGAAAAAATATTTTTTTCTATTTTTTAGTAATTTCGTACCAAAATTCTCTTCTCTGTCTCTCTCTAACACATTTGGTTCTTATGGAAAGTACCAATAATATAAATTTTTTGAATAAGTGCAATACGTCATTAGTTTTGGGACATCGGAAGTTGGTGAAATCTAAAATAAAAAATAAGGGCCCGTATTTAAAAAAATGAATGATGATGGTCCAAAGACGAATTTCAGATGTTACCGGTTGACAACGGCGCGCGACGTTGTATGATTTGAATAAACATTTTCAAATAAATAACACGTGTCGATTTATTTTGTTATTTCTAGCTGTCAGTGGTCTTGATAATTTTTTATTACATTCTGGTAAATTATAAGGAAAAAAATAGGCATTGGCAACATTGTCAGTCCTTGTTCTACGACGTCATCCTAAACATAACTTAAAAAACCTATAGGAACATTTTTCTGTATTTTGTTTTGAATGAACTTAAAGAAGCATTAACGTTGTTCATATAATTTTTTGTTTGGCAGATAATGTAATTTACCATCCTTAACTTTATTTTGTGATACTGCTACCATTAGTGGAAGGATTTTTAATTGAAATACCTTTTAAACATGAAGCTACAAAGAAAATTAGCAGGTAATAAAAATTCGGGTTTCCTCTCACCACAACGAAATCGGTTCCGAATATTTAAATTTTATCAGTGTGTAACGCCGTTACTAGAGTTTTTCCGTATTTCCGTATTCGACTGACTACAATCTCCGTTCTTTCTTTAAAACTGTATAACGTACTTATTTTGGCAATTGCCTAATTATACTGCTACGGCTAGTCAGCTTCAGTTCGGAGGCCATGGGTCTATGGGTTCCTTGTATACATCTTACCTTTGGGCGCCACCAAGTTACTAATTAGGTACAATAATGTATCTGGCTTCTTTATTAAAAAATAATAACAATAATGAATAGGCATGGCCAGGACATCATTATGGCTTGTAGCAATTTATAAATATTTGATTATAAAAAAATTAATGTAAATAACGCATATACCGGGTGTTTTTCAAAACCCGCTCACCCCTATAACTTTTTTATTTTTTCAAATAAACAAATGAAATTTGGTGTGTTTATGTATGACCCGAATGTGCATTATTTGACGTATTCAATTTTTTACTATCACTTCCGGTTTGACCGGAAGTGACCCTAACTTCCTTATTTTAAATGAGACGCCAGGTAAATTGTTCCTCATTTCAATAGAAAACTACATAACGAGTACAATGACATCTCATTTGTCACTTTTTGACATTTCACCTCCAAATTATTTAAATTTTTACTTTTTAATCTAGAGCGCCATGAACAAGTTAAAATGCTTAATTTTGCTCCTAGAAACATGGGAAAATTTGTTTTGAGCTTATTTTGAATTTTATATCCTCTAAAGGCTCATTTAAAGTTAGTAGCAGCGCATTTTTGGAATTATATCAATTTTTTCAAATGGAAAGGGTATGGCTCATTAGCATATTTCGAGAGAGCATTTTCTAAGAAACAATTCAGTACCACACAATCGCTAGTTTATTCAAATATTGAACTAAAATTTTCCAAAAATATTTAGAATGCTAGAAAAATTCTTAATTTGAGTGATGAACTAGCGATTGTGTGGTACTGAATTGCTCGTTAGAAAACGCTCTTTTGGAATATGCTCATGAGCCATTTAAAATAAGGAAGTTAGGGTCACTTCCGGTCAAACCGGAAGTGATAGTAAAAAATTAAATACGTCAAATAATGCGCATCCGAGTCATAAATAAACGCACCAAATTTCCTTTGTTTATCTGAAAAAATAAAAAAGTTATAGGGGTGAGCGGGTTTTGAAAAACACCCGGTATAAATATGAATTTTAAGTAAACATGACTAAAAACCTTTTGGTATTTACACTTGTGAGTGATAAGAAAACTACAGTATGGGTTACACTTTACCAACAGGCAAATTAAACACAGAAAGATGAAAGTTATTGTTAGGGCAACCTCGGGGTAAAATTCTAGAATTTTATTTAAGGGGCACTTACCGACGTAATTCCGTGTCAGATGATTTATATAAGATTTGCCTAAATAGTAAAGGTGCAACTTACATGTATACAAGTGAAATGTATGTGAAAATCCAGAAGTTTCCAAAGTGAGATTATCTACAGGTTTGGTCTCACTATAGATAGGCTAAGGTATGGTAAGTGAGTCATGAGTCCTATCCACGTTGTATCCGTTCAACGTAGAACTCGACGTGGTTCTGCCAGAGTGGTACCAAGAGAGTTGCTGAAGGGAGGCTACCAAAGCCCCAACTGAGAGCAACCCAGATCCAGTCTAGAATCTCTCTAAATACAGCCTAGCAACTGTCCAACTACAGCCTAAGACCGTCCAGCCACAGCCTAGCACTAGGATTGTCCAACTATAGCCTAAGAGTAGGATTGTCCAACTATAGCCTGAGAGTAGGATTGTCCAACTATAGCCTAAGAGTAGGATTGTCCAACTATAGCCTGAGACTAGGATTGTCCAACTATAGCCTGAGACTAGGATTGTCCAACTATAGCCTGAGACTAGGATTGTCCAACTATAGCCTGAGACTAGGACCCTATAACGATGTTCGTTTAAAAAAACAAATCGAGCCCCAAATATTAGAAATAATCTTACCTCAAATTGAGGGATACTCTAGACCAAAGGTGAAGTCTTAAACTTCCAAATGCTGCTCGGAACAGTCCTATTAAAAAAAATGGAACACGTGTTGTAGGTTAATATTTCCTGAAGAAAATCTCAAACTTACCGAAACAGAATCCAAAAATGACCAAGGGACGACTCTAGACAATTATCAGCAAGAAATTAGTCTAAAACTTGAGCTCCCTGGCACAAAATTCCAAAAAGTCTCGCCCCAAAAATAATTAGGGCCGAGGCCCGAGACCGGACGACTACTCAGCGCGAGGTCGCAGATCAAAAGGGCAGATTCTTCATTTAGAATTTAGATTTCGGAAGAAGACTTTCATCTGTCAAACTTCTAATTTTGACATTGAAGAAAATTATAGAAAAGGACGTGTTCAGTTTCACCCCAAAAGTACGAACTGAGAATCGGTTGTGTAAAAAATGACTGGTGAATGTTGAAAAGTGCCTATAGAACATACATATATCATAAGGTAGAACAGGTCTAAAGAAAACGCCTAGACAAAACAGCTGTTCAATGACATGATGGAAATGAAAAGTCAAAGAGTACAAAAAAACAACAATTATTATC